>JAGSMX010000026.1:2914190-4175035 GCA_029286785.1 Meandrusa payeni
TGTCGAGTAATTATTGTCTGAATGTTATAATTGGTCACTAAAAATCAGGTGGTTAGCTAATAAAGTTCGTTTCCTTCGTCGTTTTTGTATTAAGAGAAATTTAATGAGGTTAAAATTGTTTACAGTGTCGAGTAATTATTGTCTGAATGTTATAATTGGTCACCAAAAATCAGATGGTTAGCTAATAAAGTTCGTTTTTCTTCTGTCGTTTTGTATTAAGAAATTTAATGAGGTTAAAATTGTTTACAGTGTCGAGTAATTATTGTCTGAATGTTATAATTGGTCACTAAAACAGATGGTTATCTAATAAAGTTCGTTTCCTTCGTCGTTTTGTATTAAGAATTTAATGAGGTTAAAATTGTTTACAGTGTCGAGTAATTCATTGTCTGAATGTTATAATTGGTCACTAAAACAGATGGTTATCTAATAAAGTTCGTTTTCTTCGTCGTTTTGTATTAAAATTTAATGAGGTTAAAATTGTTTACAGTGTCGAGTAATTATTGTCTGAATGTTATAATTGGTCACTAAAACAGATGGTTATCTAATAAAGTTCGTTTTCTTCGTCGTTTTGTATTAAGAAATTTAATGAGGTTAAAATTGATTACAGTGTCGAGTAATTATTATCTGAATGTTATAATTGGTCACTAAAACAGATGGTTATCTAATAAAGTTCGTTTCCTCCGTCGTTTTGTATTAAGAAATTTAATGAGGTTAAAATTGTTTACAGTGTCGAGTAATTATTGTCTGAATGTTATAATTGGTCACTAAAAATCAGGTGGTTAGCTAATAAAGTTCGTTTCCTTCGTCGTTTTTGTATTAAGAAATTTAATGAGGTTAAAATTGTTTACAGTGTCGAGTATTTATTGTCTGAATGTTATAAATTGGACACTAAAAATCAGGTGGTTAGTTAATAAAGTTCTTTTCCTTCGTCGTTTTTGTAATAAGAAATGTAATAATAATAATAAAATATTTATATGGTTCAGGAAACGTGCACTTGAAAAGCACTAATACGTTCCTGAGCCATATGTGCGTCAGGAGACATATACAACTTCTAAAGCGAATAATTCCACTGGACGTGCTGGAACTTTACTGTTTCTGCATTGGACGTACTGGTACGATCATAAAGTAAAGAAAAACGCCGGGACGTACGAAAAAATATTTTTATTTTTCTAAGAAAATACAAATTATTTCTGAACTATGTCTTATTATGTTTGTTTTGGAAACAGCATAAACAAAACGATTTTTTGCATTGCAAACACTCAGTATCCACTCGTTTTACTCTTTTTGCAGCAATTTGCCAGTTTGTACCTTCTTTTCGCAAGTCTTCGTAGCATCCATGGCATCGTTTTCGGACAATTTTATTGTCCTCTTTCCGCGGAATTTTAGTTAGAAAGTGCTGACTTGCGATCGAGCTAGTAGACGGTCTTGGACTATTAGTCAATGTATTTGCACTCGCATTGGATGCATTGTTCAATTGCAAGAACTCTCTAATAATTTCTTGCTGCGTCTGTAGTACGGTTTTACGTAATTTTCTGTTAGTAGTTGAATGTAGATTCTGATACAAAAGCGTAGCGTTTGTTACTGATGCACAAATCAAAACATCTAAAGCGATCTTTTTGTACCATGCCAGAGACTTTCTTTTAGGGTCATAATAACTTGAAAGCTGATCAGATACATCTATGCCCTTCTTTCGCTTGTTGTAATAGAGCAGGGCAAAATAATTGACAACTTAAAAATTTTAGTTGGTAATAAGGATACCAGAAACAAATTCTTATCCTACTGTAAAAGTCGCAGAAAAAGTTGTAAAGAGGAACAAGACCAGCATCTAAGGAGCTCTCTACATGATTGTAGAGCAAGAGTTGTAGAGAGCCCAAACATAGAATAAAGTAGAGTATAAGGAAATGTATAAAATAGTAAGTAAATAAAATGTAATAAAAGAGGAAAGTATAGATAATAAGAGTAACAGAATTGTATAATAAAAAGAAGTCAAAAAAAAAAAATTAATAGAGTAAAAGTGTAAGAATAAAATAGTAATATTAGTAGAAAATAATAATAAGTGCAACAGTAAAAGTAAAATAATATAGAAATAGAAGATAGACATAGGCAGACTATGCTCAGAGATAAATATGACAAGGGAAATAAACTCTGATTTCTAGCAAAAAAAAAAAAATAGAGCAGGGCTTTCGGCTTCAATTTTGGTTGATATCCCGAAGACATTGCAATGTCGCGTTTGTCTCTCCATTTCATCACTGTTATATTGTCCTTCTAACGAGCAACTACTTCACCTTTTTTAGGGCTCATTTTTTTCGATCTTATTGCCCATGGAAGTTCTTTTCTATTTACCCGTAGAGTGCCGCATAAGTCTGTCTTAAAATACTGCTGTAAATATTTTGCTAATCCTATGGTATTGTAATAGTTGTCACACACAATTATCCGTCCAGCTTCTAGAAGACCATCACATTACTGAACAACGACACTCCCTGGCTTATCCAAATCAGCATCTCGGGGTCGTACCTACGTAAATATCATAGTTCCAGACAAAACCCTTTTCTGTGCAGAGTTTATAGATTTTCAAGCCGTATTTGTAAGCTTTTGATAGGTTGTATTGACGAAAAGATATCCTCCCTCTAAACGGCATCATCGACTCGTCAATGACGATACATTCATCAAGTGTTAGTAAGCTCTTCCAGTTGTGGATAACAAGGTCCAAAAGTGGTTTTATTTTGTACAGACGTTTGTTTCGATCCCTCGGAGCTTCATTATCAGTAAAGTGCCAGCAACGTAATATTGATGAGAAGCGATTATACGACATGTTTACGTTGTGAAATATTGGATGGTAGTAAATCGCGTCTAGTTTCCAATATGATTCAAACGTCGGAAATTTCACAATACCCATCAACATGTACAAGGCAATAAATTTCATCATTTCTTCGCGTGTAACGTCTGTTTCAGTTGAGAAGCGTACAGATTTGTTTCAGTGACCATAAGATCTAACACTTCATTGGTCAATATACGTCGATAAATGGATACAACAGATTGTTCGCATTGAATATGAAGTGTTGGTATTGGTCATGGTTGTTTCCGCAATTTTTCAAAAGTATTTAAATTAGAAACGAGTTGCAAAAAATTGTAAGATAAACTAATTATTCCCAAAAACTATAAAGATTATATATTTTATGAATCAGAGTAGGAATGACTTAAAAAAAATACACACTAGAAACCTAATC
Organism: Meandrusa payeni; assembly: GCA_029286785.1. NCBI lineage: Eukaryota > Metazoa > Arthropoda > Insecta > Lepidoptera > Papilionidae > Meandrusa > Meandrusa payeni. Next base: position 2,917,418 of record JAGSMX010000026.1, read on the forward strand.
ACTCAAATTATTGATTTAACAAAAGATTTAAACTTACAAACATAACTTATTAAACAATTTAACAAAAGTACACTCAACGACTTAAATGAAATTATTACAATTGATCAGACAAACGGACAGAGTTTTGGCTTATCAGGTGAATTGGACGACCAAGGGAGCTCCACTAAGCGTGCGTTTGCTTATATCCTCAGCTTATCCCCACTCCGCGGAGGACTGGCTCGCTTCATTCGGCTAACAATATATATAAAAGTGTAAATAACATTTACGAAACCAGTATATGATCGAGACGCGGCCTGAGCTGAGCAAAGGTGGTGTCGACGCGACCTTTTAAATATTGACATAAAAAATTCTTTTAAAACTTATACAAACTTTTTAAATTGTTAACTTGGTAGAATCTACCCAATATAGTATACATATTTACATATTGACGAGTTCCCAACAACATGTTTGGTATACGTAGCCCTGTAAAGAAAGCAACGGAAAGCGCTAGGGAAAAACAAAATATGCGTAGGGAGTCAGAGAAGGCTGGACTATTCTCTCAAGGGGAAGAGACGCAAACAAACGTCAGAAGGAGTATAGGTGACTGGGAGGCAAGCAGAGCCGAGATTGACAGCAGATTGCCTAAGGCATCGGTAGTACGCGGCCAAGTCAGAAACAAAATCTTACATCTGTAGGGTATTCACAAATTAAGTGTGAACCCACCGGCAGTGAGAGACATTGCCAGTCTGCAATAAACTGTCAGCCTACACACCCGCGTTTTTTATTTCGATACACTACAGTGGCGACGAGGATGGGATGTGATTTTTTTTTACAACGTTGGGATCGACATTGTGAGAATTCTTTTAAAAAGATTATAAAAATGTTGACCAGTGCCGAGGTGTTGATGACGCATTACGATCCAAACAAACCGTTGCGACGCGAGCGCGCGGGGCATAGGGGTGTGTTGACGCAGTCGGCCGACGGCGGCGCGGGCGCGGTGTGGCCGGTGGTGTATGTCTCGCGAGCGCTTAACGACGCGGAGAAACACTACTCACAAATTGATCGAAGCGTTAGCGATTGTTTTTGTTTTAAAAATTGCATCAATATCTATACGGTAGACGTTTTACCTTGCGAACCGATCATAAGCCACTTGTGAATATTTTTGGTCCCAAACACGGAATTCCATTAATGGCCGCAAGCCGATTGCAGCGTTGGTCAATAACGCTATCCGCTTACAACTACGACATAGAATATGTAACTAGTAAACAAAATTGCGCAGACGGGTTATCGCGTTTGCCGATTACAGACACAAAAAGCGAATGTTTAGATATGCCCGAACAAACGTATTTGCATTTCGCTCAGGATGAGATCTTGCTTAATTATAACGAAATTAAAAAACAAACATTTCGAGATTCGATTTTAGGAAGAATTTTGTTATACTTACGCGAGGAATGGCCGTCGGTAAATGATATTAATACACTACAGCCATATTTCAACCGTAAAAACGAACTTTATGAGGAGTTAGGATGCGTCATGTGGGGACATAGGGTGCCGGAAGTGCCGGAGTAAGGTGTTGTCGGTATTCCATGAGTGTCATATGGGTATTGTTAAGACCAAGGCAATAGCTCGGAGCTACGTATGGTGGCCGGGTATCGACGAAGCGATTGAAGCAATGTGCCGTGCATGCCTCACATGCGCTGCAGTAGCAGATGCGCCTCAGCGACACGCGCCGAGCCTGTGGCGATGGCCATCAAGACCATGGTCTCGGATACATGTAGACTTTTTAGGACCCATTTTCAATAGAATTTAGTGCTTAGAGTCTCGCCCTCGATATGGAAAAGGCTTACCGAAGCGGGAACTGTACATGTGGACCTCCAGATAATTAGAGTGGAGGACCAATCCCCACTAGTCCAGTGTACGCGCTGCCTTAACTTGTGGGCTGTCAGCGGGTCGTACTTGTCCGTTTTCGCAGTACGTTGGGGCAAAATAATATTTTCATTACCCTCACATGGCGGATAAGATATATCAATGTTATTATTTTGTAATACTGAGCTTGTATGAGATTTGTCATCACTATAATACTGCGAGTATTGGTGTAACGCCATTGGGCCACTATCACAATTGTTTAAATTAGATAGAAAGACGCCATTTCTCGTTGTGACAAAGTCGTTATTATTGTCAACAATGGAGCATACCTTAGATTTTCAATTTGTGATTTTAAGTCCGACAGCTGGCTTGCACAAGCATAATCATTCTTAATAGCCTTCACATCTGATTGCAGGACAATAATATCCTTTAGCAGTTTAGTCATCTATTTAGCAGTTTAATTGTCTATGTGGCCGAACGTAACCGGCGGCAATTTCCGTAGATCACGAGCAACTAAAATAGTCACAAGTTCAGGGTCCGTCGATTTAAGGAGACTAATGATGTCGTCAATGTCTCGAGCACTTTTCCCTTTATTTTTCCGGGTTCTTCGTCTTGCCTCCGGGAACGATTCAAATAACAGTTTTTTGGCTTACACTATTTCATCATCCGAGAATCTGTCACTGTATATCCGAGTGAGCGAAACTTCGTCCATTACATCTGCCTTATTTTGAATAAATGCCAACAACTCATTAATTACTATATTACAAATTGCACATTTAACTGTATTCGAAGCCATTTTACTTAATCACTTAATTTAATGAAGTTAAAAAAACACGATTCATCGAATGAAAACCTTTTTTTTATGATAGTCAGCAAAACATGGTACGCAAAGGCCGACGTCAAACTTCATGCATTCAGTACGAACCGACGAATTTTTCGACTTACAGTATGGACCGACACAACGCCTCTTTTTTCATACACTTTTTTACAGAATGGTTTAAACCATCGAATCTCCTAAGAATCCCAGTATCACCTAACTTGGAGTTGGATGGTCTTCCTCCACCTTTGGCTGCTATTCCATAGGATTTGAGATAAGTTAGCACGATTTCCCTCTGGAATTCCAGTTGTGGGATTTTATAATTTTTCCCATGTAGTTGCCAAGCATTGTGTACACACGTATCTAGCAGCCAAGTAATAAGGGACCAATACAATTTCTTTCCTCTAATATGTATTCTGTACACATTTACATTTTCGTCCATCGTGTCAACACCACCCATATTTTTATTGTATTCACCCAAAAGAAACGGTCGTGACATTTGAGTAGTAGCTTTATCTTTTTGGGAGTAACCTTTCACCATAGATAAGGTTGAATTTCAACAGGTCCTTTAAAATCTTCATTTACATGGATTTCTTTGTCAACAGCTTATTTATTTTTTTAATCACGTATTATTAAAAGTTTATGATAATGTGTGTATATTATGTGTTTATATTATACAATGCTTCATATTTAGCAGATAACATAAAAAACTAACGAGATATGCAAGATTGCAAATTTCGTGTCACGGCGATGAAACATGATTGCACGGCAATGAAACAAGCGTCCATGGCAATGAAAGAACTGTGCCACGGAAATGATAGATTCAATCCACAGAAAAGAAAATCCTGCAAAATCCATTTCTAGTCGCAAAACGTACCATTCGTATAATGTACCGCATGCGAAAAACGTGGCATAATGTACCTATCTCAAAATGCACCTATCACAAAATATACCTATCGCAAAATGTATTCTTGTAAAACAAAAAATCATGTATTGTAATCGCGTATCATAGACCTGTAATAAAGGAGTCAATAGTCACGTCATGTATGTTTTAATTTATATAAATATTTTTAACACGGTGTCAGGTGTGGTCTAACGCATTATAAAAAAGTTGTTCGGAATAATAGATAAAATGTCCAAAAAAAAAAAACTAGTCGAACTAGAAGCTATGGCACAACCGGCGATATATGCGGCGTTGCAGCAGCCAACCGCTATGCAAGAGAAAGGCAACATGGCAGTGAAGGACAGTTTAAAAGAGTCCCCAGGTGGGTCCCAGGCATATGGCTGGGGAATCCCACACGCTGCCCAGCACCGTCTGCCCTTCGTATTCTGGGGTGGGCAAAACTGTTTTCGGAGATAAGACCGGTGCATCGACGGCGAGCGACGTGGGAGGAGGAAAGCAGCGTCCCCAGATGGACGCTGCTATTGTAGCTGAAGAAGAGCCGCGACCCAAGTCGGGCGCAGGCAATGGGTCGAAGACCCTACACGGAATGGACAGGCTCGCGCCACGCGCGCCCGCCAGCCGCGCTTCCAGAAGCGCGAGTGGTGCTGGAGCGCCTGAGCGTAGAGCAAAGAAGCGGGGGCGATGTCATCATGACCCCCGCTGCTCACAATAGCGACAAAGAGGCTGCATCGGACTGCAGCGTCGATATCACCGAGGAGGTGGTGTGCGGCTCCCGCTTCTGGCAGGACCGCAAACACCGCCTTAGTGACGATGGGGTGACCGCTTCCTCGGAGGACGAGGATAAGCGCAAACGTCGTGGGCGCCCGCCTACGACTGGCAAATACGTGGGCTACGGCAAAGCCAAAGCCGCGTTGGAGGCCGAGAGGCGCCAGGAGTGGAAACTCCGCGCCGAGGAAGAGCTGGTTGCGTTGGCAGCGCAGTACAGTCGGGCAAGGGAGAGGAGACTCTCCAAATTGCCGGTGTTGGAGCCAGATAGGGCTCCGGACACAAAGACGGCTGCAGCTTCAGGTGGTAGACGATGTCCAGCTGATCACGGCGATCGCTGACAAGTCTAAGAACTTGAAGTGCGACTTAGGACGGGTCCTGAAGGCGGCTGCAGCCTCCATAAAGGCGGCTGTTATGGCAATCGGGACTCGTACCGTGTCGGACGAGACGCGCCAGCTCGCAGCGGAGAACGCCCGTCTGCGCGCAGAGGTGGCCGACTTCCGTAAGGAATTGGCCAGCCTCAGGGCGCAATTTGATCAGAGGGAGCGGCGGGAACGTCCTGCGCCCTCTCACGTGGAAGTCGGCGATGAATCCCCTGAAGAGGGGACGACTCGCTCGAATAAAAGGAAGCGGTCCACCGGCACCGTTCGCCCCGAATCGGCCTCAGTGCCGATCGAGGAGATATGCCGGACAGTGATGCTGCAGGTGGGGACCATGGTCTCGGCCCGCTTGGCATCGCTGGAGGATCGCCTCCTTCCGGAGAAACGACTGCAGCCGCCGTTGGGTGCAGCTGCGCGACTGGAGGCACCAGCCGCCTAAAGCGCAGCGGCCAAAGTAGTTGCCAACCCTGCCCCCAAACCCTCTAAGGGGAAAGGGAAAGGCAAGAAGTCTAGGCCGGCGGAAGAAGTTCCGCCGAAAAAGGCTTTCAAGCCCGCGCCACCTCCACTGGAGGAGGCGTGGAACGTAGTGGCGAGAAAGCCTAAGAAGACGACGAAGCTGCTGCTTAAACCGCAGCAGCATGCACCGAAACGGCAGAACGGGGGAGGCAAGAGCCAGAAGCCGCAAAATAATTCATAATGTAAAACACATCTATCTTTTCTCAATCTGCTCGCATATTTAATTTCTAATTTATGGATTTTTTGCATAATGGTATTAATGTCACTGTCCAACGGCATAACTTTTTCTTTGGTTAAGTGATTTCGTTTTCTACTTTTCTCAGCGTTCGACGAAATCTCCCACTCCCAATTGATTTCAATTAAATATTTAAAGTCATCTAGTTTTTTTTATATGCTTCCTTATAAGCTGTGGATTCATTTTGACACATAATAGATTCTGTGTATAGTATTTCAACACATCCCAAGACAACGGGACGTATACGTGCGGGTATGCTTATAATTTTGACCATGCCTGTTCATTAAAGCCACACATTTCTTTTATGGCACTGACAAATGTTTCATATTTTTCAGGATCAATCGCGTCAGTAAGATTTTCAATAGTTGTCTTTTTTCCGCAATAAAATTAAAAGAGTAGCTAAATCCCTCATTTTGGAGCAAGTCGCTTTACGACTTCGTCGTTCTTTTTTCTTTTTCAAGAGACGAGAACCGTATGCTATGATTAATGGATCATTTTTAACTACTAATGAAATTTCATCATAAAGAAGATGCGACAGTATTTTTTCTTTTAGCTCAATGGAAGCGTTCGCCGTATTGGGAACGATTGTTAAGCTGTGATTAAACAATGCTTTTCTTTTAAGTGACGGAATAACATGTTCAGAAGCTTTACAATTTCTTAAATGTCTGAAAAATGAAGATCTTTTAAATGTGCCCAAGCATGTTTTACAAGTAGCGTAAGTTGAATTGTGTAAAAAAATTCCCTTGTTTCTCAATTTATCTGTAATTTTTTGTCGTTTTAGTTTTCGTATTTTAGATTTCGGCTCTAAGATTTGCATCAATAGTATCATTTTCGATGGAGTCTATTACACGTTTAATGTCAGAATCTAGCCTTTGTTCTGCTTGTAGCCAATCATTATTTACACGCGAGACATTAACTTCTTTACAGACGGTGGATTGCGACTCAGGTAGTCCACGTAGGGAATTCTCTCACCTTTTCGATACTCGATCTCAAAACCAAATGTTTGCATGTACGCCCCCACCTATGCACCCGAGGTAAAAGTTCCCGTTTGTGACGTGCGCTTTTAATGCGTTGCAATCCGTAACTACTTTAAATATCCCGCCAAGCAAATAATGCCGGAAATGCTTCAATGCCTTGAATACCGCGAGAGTTTCTAATTCGTAGCTATGATATCTACTCTCAGCATCAGTAGTTCTTTGGATGAAATAGCCGACAACTTTTAACCGATTATCAATATTTTGGAATAAAATCGCTCCATATCCGATCGAGCTTGCGTCCGTGTGTAGTTCGTTCGGTTTGCTGGAGTCAAATATTGTTAGCACGGGCTCAGATGTGAAATAACCTAACACGGTAGCATGAGCTTTTGTATGCTCGGCGGTCCAAACCCACTTAGCTTCCTTTTTCGTTAGTGCGTACAGAGGAGTCGTGATAGAGGAAAAGCTAGGTACGAACTTCCTGAAATACCCAGCGAGACCATTAAATTGGCGCAACTCTTTCACATTGGTCGGCAAAGGCGCGTTAACTAGGGCTTTTATCTTCCCAGGATTAGGTTTGACGCTATTGCTACCAACAATGTAACCTAAGTATTCTACCGAGGACTTAAGGAAGGTACACTTTTTCCAGTTAAAAGCAAAACCGGCCTGTGACAATGCAGATAATACCTGATCAAGGTCTCGCAATGCATCCTCTTTAGTCCGCGAAAATACGACTACGTCATCCATATAAACGAGTGCTACCTTATCTTTCAACCCTTTTAGCGCCTTAGTGATGTCCCTTTGGTATACGGTGGGCGCGTTGCAAAGACCAAATGGCATTTTTAAGTATTCTCACACCCCGTCCGGTGTAATAAACGCGGTTTTTTCGACGTCGCTTTGAGATGCCATTAAAATTTGGTGAAATCCCGAAGCCATGTCTAAACTCGAAAAATAATAAGCCTGGCCAAACGCGTCGATTTGTTCAGATATCAATGGCAAAGGGTCAGGATCACGCATGGTGTTGGGGAGTTAAGCTCCATATAGTCGACACAAAGTCGGTCTGTCCCGTCCTTTTAGAAGGGGCTAAGCGACACGGGTGTCGTTGTACGATTTTATCAGGATTTTTAAATTTAATCTTTACTCCCAAAATAGTATCATTTACGTGTATAGTGGGTAAATTCAATTTTTCACACATTGATGCCGTTATTAAGCACGCCGTTCTGCCACTATTTAGCACAGCTCGTGCGATATGCTCGCGATTATTAAAATCATATATTTTAATTAACGCTGTAGATAATAAGACTTCTTGACGCATACCAACGCCGATGCGAGCCGCGTCTGCGCTGCACACGCGGCCCACACGATCTACGCTCGCAGACAGCGTCAGACTGGGTCGAGAAGAGGTCGTCGCAGAGCATGTAATACTATCTGACAATTTAATATTGTTGTTGCATATTTCGACAGGCCGCTTTGATTTAGACGGCATATCAGTTAAATGAATAATAGTGTTATGTTTACGTTTACATATCTTGCATCCTTGTCTTTTACAACGGTTCGCAAAGTGTCTGCTGCTAAAACAATTAAAGCATATTCTAAATGACGGCATTAACTTAAAACGTGATTCATTGTTCAAAGATAAAAATTGTGAATAAGAACTAAGGTTATGTTCGAGACTTTTACACATAGGGCAGACTTTACTGGTTTGACTGGAAGGTGAATTATTATCTTGAATTGAAAGCATCGTTTTGTGTTTGTTGTGTTGTTTATTTATCGAATCCGTATAACCTTGATTTGAACTTCGTGATACTTCTATTTTCTCTAATAAATCAGCACGATTTCTTAGAAAGGAATTGAGACACTTCAAAGTAATGATTTTATTTGTATCTAATCTATCGGTATGTTCCTCCCACTCACGGAAAGTGCGTGAATCTAATTTCTTGGTGACAATATAAATCAAAAGTGTATCCCAATGCTTAAACGGTTCTCCTAGGGATTCGAAAGCGAGTAAATTTCTATTTAAACTATCCAGAAGTCGCTTTAAATTAACCGATGATTCCTTTGTTATTAGATCGATGTTGAAAATTGATGAAACGTGATTGTGAATAAGTAACCGCTTACTGTCAAACCTATCGCATAACAATTTCCATGCAGCCTCATAATTTTTTGCACAAAATTGAACAGACTGTATAACTAAAGCAGCCGTACCTTGCAATGAGTTCCTTAAATAATGAAATTTATTTATATCTTCGAGATCACTATTAGAATGAATAAGACTTAGAAACGTGTCATGAAACTCCAACCAGTTCTCATATGATCCACCAAAAGTCGGCAATTGAATGGTAGGTAATTTGACGAGTTTGTGTTTATTACTAACACAAATAGAATCCTTTTCATTTATAGCCGTAGAATATTTATCCACAATTACTATCGCCCTTGCAAGCAATTTATAATATGTAGATTCAAACTCATTCCTTTCCGTAATATGATCTAAATTATCACTATGGCATTCAATTTTAATTGTACCTCATCATACAGCTCAAAAATAGCTTTAATCTTACCGATACGAATTTGTAGTTCAGTGAAATCAGTGGAAGTTAAAAAAGCTATATTTAACCCATTGAGAAACGTAGAAAATGCCGTGATACGTCCCTTGTAACTACTACGCCTTTTAAGTAATTCCTTTGCTTCGGACATTCTGGGAAAACAGGTGTTCAATCAACGTTATACAAAGCAAAAATTAATCACTAGTATTTTAACACTTTAATGCTAGGTATCTAAATTGCAGTGGCAATTAATAATAACTTTAGATAATGAATTTAATAATGTAATTCAGTTACCAAAATAAACAATAAAATCACTGCAATATTCATTGTCTTCTATAAAAATCTAAATGTAATTAGCATGTAATATCACACATGTGAAACAATAATTCCCTCAACTAAACACTGAATATAAAAATAAAGTGTTATACTGACCTTGAAGTAATTATGTATCACTTATTAGCTTATATTACCTGAGTGCTGGGTGAAATAAAGGCAATCAATATAAAAATACAATTTTACGCTCACTCCGGGTCTTTAACCTCAACTTGACTTCGTGGTGTAAATTCCTTTTTAATATTTCCCACAGTAAATCCTTACAATCTTATTGGTTCTTAGGAATCCGTACGTAGGACCATGTTTCGGATCTCAGGTGGCTTGAAAAAGCATATAGATGTTGTTGTGAATATAAAAATATTTAGTAACTGTTTTTAATGTTATCACACTGAATGTTGAACGGACACTGACAGAAAAATTGCGTACGTAGTCCTCAATATTACACATTGCGTGAACACTTCTGTAGGCGCTTCTCAACACAGTCTTTTGAACGGTGGTAAGCCAGCTCTCTTCCCCTATATTTTGAACATTCATAATATCATAAGTTTTATCAAAAATGGGGTTACGGCTCAGTGCATCAACATGAGCCATAGTGGTTCCTGCCTTATATTCTATATCAAAGTGAAATTCTTGCATACGCTCCCATCACCTGGCTACACGCGTATCATGTCCTTCTTTAAGAATGTTGCTCGTAGAGAATTGCAATCTGTAACAATTTTAAACTTAAGACCGATAAGGTAAACTCGAAATTTCTGCAGGGAAGGAAGGTCATAAGAAGAATAATTCTGCTCTTCCGGAGTGGTTTGGCGGCTAAAGTATGCAACCGGTTTCAGTACATTATTTTCGTTACGTTGTAACAATATGCCTGCAACACCAACTTTGCATGCATCAGTATGTAACTCAGTATCCGCTCTCGGTTCATAAAGTGCCAATGTAGGTTTTTCCATCAACCTCTTTTGCAGTGTCCTAAATGCGTTTTCCTGATCAGCACCCCAATTCCAAGGAACATCTTTCTTTAACAGATGTGTTAACGGATTAGCAATAATTGAAAATCCAGGCACAAAACGTCGAAAGAAACTGGCTAGACCCAAAAACTGCCTCACGTTATGTTGATTCCGGGGGACAGGGAATTTTTCGACTGCTTCCGTCTTCCTAGACCCACCTTGAATTCCGTTTTTAGATACCTGGAATCCTAAATAATCTACGGTGTGGCCAAAAAATAAACATATTGATGTTCTTAGTGTTAGACCTGCATCAGAGAAAAATTTTAGAACACTTTCTAAGCAGTCCAAACCTTCAGTGAAGTCTTTCGCTGGAATAATAACGTCATCAAGGTAAGCTAGAGCTTCTTTGTGACGCATAGATCCTAGTATTTGATTCATAACGCGCTGAAAGGTTGCGGGGCCATTGGAAAGTCCGAATGACATTCGAGTGAACTCGTAATGGCCATCTGGTGTCACAAACGCAGTTTTGAATCTGTCCTTTTCCTTGATTGGGATTTGGTAGTAACCGGATGCTAGGTCAAGTGTAGTGTAATATTGATGACCAGCTAAAACATCTAACTGGTCGTCTATTAGAGGCATGGGATAGTTTTCACGAACCGTCTTCTTGTTGAGGGCCCGGTAGTCACCACATAGGCGATAATCACCCGTTTTTGCGCACTAACACAATTGGGCTAGCGTAAGGTGAAGTAGAGGGTTGAATTACTCCATTCTCCAGCAGTTCCGAAATGATGTCTCTATTTCTTTTTCTTTGTAAGATAACCTATAAGGTCTATAGACTACAGGCGTATCATCTTTCAGTTGAATAGTCATTTCGCCTGCGTTAGTAACACCTAGTTCCGATAAATTAGACGTAAAACACTCTCTATATTGGTTAAGTAATGAAAATAGTTGTTCCTTCTGTTTAAGAGAGATGCCATCACCTATATGAATATTAGCTTCTTGCAAGGGGATCAGATCGTCTCGTAATTTGTTGATCTTCATAACTTGTGTAGGTAAGGGTCGGTCTTCTTTAGCTTCATAGCCACGAGCTAGTTTGTAATTCCCTTTCAAGTTAATGGACTGGCTGGAAGGGACATTAACAAGTATTTTACCTTCTCTTTCGTTCGCATAAAATAACCCGGATGAGATAGTAAATGTCACATCACCTACGAGACGCAAACCTCCTTCGACATAGATATCGCCTGTCACTACAGTTATGGTATAAAAATTTACCACGGACATCCCTAACAAAGTAACATCTTCTTTAATAAAAATACCGATTTTTAAAATTGGATCATCTTCACAGCACGACTGAAGCTTACCTCTTTTTATTTAACTTCGTCAGTATTGTAATCCCTTCAAAAATGGGTGGTGGTGATAACCATATCCGGTATGATAGTCCACTCTATGTCAAGCCAGTCAATCAAATCACTGTTATAATAACTTATTTCTAATTATATAAATGTATTTACAATTATTTTAAAGTATACAATATTTGTTTATGTATAGAGTCTAATTAAACGTACTAGAATTAACAATAACAATGGGCTTGCCTTTTATTTTGCTTTATTAGTTTTTGCTAGCACTGTTTTATCTTAAGCGGATGGCTGCGACAGTAGCGCCATCCGGTACAACTGTAATAAACTTTATATTGGAATAGTACTTTTATATTAGTTAGTCTCTCATCTTATTTTACACAATATCATATTTATTAATACATTTATTATTGCAATTATCTGTTGACACAAGTATGCGATATAAAACAATCCTAACTGCACTCAAGTTGGTGACTCTCTTGGAATTACGTTAATTTCTTGGTACTGGTCGATTAATGCAGAATTTGAACCAATTAAAGCAAGACTAGACAAAGTTTTTACATAAATGATGACACTAAACACTTGCCACCTGATCTAGAGACTCAACTAGAGATGGGCAGTGGGAAAAAACCCAACGGGAACATACCCAGGATTTTTCCCATTTGGGAAAAAACCGGGTATTTATGTGGGAAAAAACCCAATAGACGGGTATTTTCATTATTTAACGTAATCATCACGATTTTTAAAAAATTACCATTTTTTTTATTTTTAGAACAAATGCAGCGAAAAATAGGTACTTTGCAATGCGCACATACTTTGCGCCAGCGTATATTGGGCACTAGCTTTTGCCTGTTAACTAAAATAAAACCAGCAGCTTTTTATAGCAACAAAAAGACGTCTTCTTGTTTTATCATAAGATTTTTTCTGCGCATTGTGATGGAATGTTACTTAATTGCAGAAATAACGTCTATTGAAACTTTTAAGAATCTTTGACCAAAAAAAAAAACAACGAGAGATACTTGCTAACAATTATTTATTACACTTTACAAAAGTGTTTTTTTACAATTGAAAATTTTTAGTCACATTGGAGGAATGTTTTCAGGACAGGCTAATGACAAGAAAACTCACGTCACACACTTGTATATCGTTTATTCGTAAACTCACAAGATGGCGTAACACTTAACGTGTCACTGTCGCGAGCGCGCGGTTAAAATACGGTGACATGCGAACCACAGCCTATAACACGGCAGACTGCATGGCGCCGTGCTCGCCGGCCGGTAGCGGTGACGCACGCGCAGGGGCGTGTTTTAACAATGATTCCGCCCAAGGGACTTGACAATTGCCTGGGTGTAGATAACGGCTCGTCATCATCGTCAGTGTCATCACCTTTACGTTTGTGTAACAGGTTCCAATTATACGATATAAAAGCTATTTTTGCTGCCCTGTCTGTAGTCAATCTATTTCGTTTGTGACTATGTATATGCGCATGCGTGCTAAAATATCGTTAAGTGGCTGCTGAAGTACAGTTCCTACTATAGCAGAAATCAGTTTTATGTTCTGGCTTACGGAATACTTTTTGCTTTTACTTTTTTATTACACCGATGTGCTCTCCCCACCTTATGATCCCGGGGTGTTCAACGGCGGAGTTACGAGACCGTACCACATGCAAAGACCTCGCCTCGAAAGAGGTAGGATATGTATTCGGTTTCACCGACTGATGAATGGGTTTACGATGAAAGCGTTTAAGAGGTCGATTCTAAAAAATATTAACAAAATTTATTGTTTCCTCCATTATATTTACTGACAGGAATCTCAAAATCCAGTTCACACTATCGACGGGAGTATCGTGAATGAAGAAAGAGAATACCGTGTCACCACTAAACATCGTGCCGGCTGAGATAGAATTTCTGAGGTTTACACCTTGTTTGTATCATATTAAAAGTATTTTATAGTTTTGTCTCTTAGATTATTAAATTTCAAAATTCAAAATCGTTTATTCACAGTAGGAATACCTACTTAGGCAATCAGCTTCGACGTTGTATTTTCCTGGAGAATAGATATAATTTGGGAATCATATTGTGACAGGTAGTATGTTAGATCTCCTAATTCTTCATCCGTTCTTGATTTAATATTCATATTCTCCAATGGCTTGTGATCCGAGAAGACCGTTAATTTCCTACCTATTTGTTTTGATTGATAGACATTCCAGATATATAGCCCTTTTCTTCTTTTGTACTTCATTCAGTTTTTTTGAGAAGTATCCTACCGGTTTCTCTTCATTGTTTTCTCGCGGCTGTCTTAGGACTGCTCCTACTCCAAATATACTGGCGTCTGTATGTATGTGAATAGGCAGGTTAGCATCAAAAATAGTTAATATTGGTTGAGAACACAATCGGTAAGGTCTGCGAACTCCGAGGTGAGTAGGAAGCGGAGGAAGCTGAAGACCCGCCGCCAGTCTCTGCCGACGAAGACGAGGAAGGGATATTCGATCCGATGGTGGCCCCCGCTGCCAGGAGGTCGAAGAACAACCTCCCGGGAGATGATGGGAAGATCGACGAAGGACCTGAGCCGATCTATCAGGACCTCAGTACTTGTCGTCGAGAAAATATCTGATAAATCGGCAAACTTGAAGGGCCCGTACGTCCAGTACTTACGCCTGGCGGCCCGAGATGTGGAGGCTGCGACCTCTGAGCTTACTCGGAGGATATCGCAGCCTCCGCCGACTGTGGACGAGCTGCAGCGGGATAATGCGCAGCTTCGTCTGCAGCTCGGGAAGCTGACAGCAAGGGTCGAGCGGCTAATCGCGATTCCGCAAGGTGCCTGCTCCTCCGGCGGCCGCAAGCTCCAGTCAAATCGCTGGAACTAGAGCGAGGAGATGGCGAAGGCGGTTTGCCACCGGCCCGCAACCCTGTTGTTCTGGGCTCTCAAGAATAAGACTACGGTATCCCCTGCCTGTCGTATAAGGCGACTAAAATAGGCCTCGGGTTCACTGGGCGACAAGGGTGGGGGCCTTTGTCGTCCGCTTAGGTGGACCCGGGAAGAAGGCGACATCGGCCCTGTGGAGCCTTGCACTGTGAGGGCACAGGGGGGGGAGTAACCTCCTACTCCGGGACGTGCTCTCCTTGAACACAGTGCAGAGAGGCTCTGGTGCGTTCCACTGGAGATCCCGGAGCCCCTCGTCATGCACCGAGGAAAGGGGAGGTTTTAGTGGGTAAAAACCCCACATAACCGCCACCTTTCCCCAGAAGGCGGGGTATCTTTCTGAAGATTTCCTCCCCGTAAACAAAAAAAAAGTTCCCGAACTGCTGGTAACATTCAAGATTTGTAGATCAGCCAACCATTGTGTGAAACCGTGCGACTACAAGAGAAAAGCCGGGGCAGTTGCTAGTGATGGCGGCCGACGGCTGCTCTGAGACCAGTCGCCTATACGTCACAGACCATCGCTTTCTTATAGACACTGGTAGTGATCTGTATGTTATTCCTAAGTATTTAAGGATAATAGGCAAGAAACAAATTACGAATAGTGAGCAGCGATCGGCACAAAGATTTTAACTTACGGTTATTATAACATTGTGTTAAACCTAGGCTTGCGCTGTGACTACGCTTGGCAATTGATTGTAGCTGACGTAACAAAGGCAATAATAGGTGCAGATTTTTGTCCTATTATAATTTAATAGTCGATGTTAAAATCAACGGCTTATTGATGGTCTTCCCGCGGCCCTTCCTCGGTGCATGGTAAGGGGCTCCGAGATCTCCAGAGGAACGCACCGGAGCCCCTCTGCACCCTGCTCTTAGGAGAGCACGTCCCGAGGGGAGAGGTTACTGCCCCCTCGGTGAGTATCCTGAGATAACGCGACCACCAGGAATACATATACGCACTACATCCGACATTCTGTCAGTTGTTCACCGCGCAGGTTAATAAATATTAATAAAATTCATTGTGATGCAACATGTATCCATTCAGGCCAAGTAATGGACTTACTTAAGTTCAAATTGAAAGTAGCAGAAGGCTGACGTTCCCCTGCGCTGATGATTACCCGGGTAATGGGGTCGATACCCCAGGCCTGTACCTCCTGCGATGTTCCCTTGAACCTTGTAGACGACCCGTGATGATGATGATTATCGGTCTCTGATGTACCTTCATCCAAATAAACATTATATTACCAAGTAGGTTATTATATATTATTTGCTGTCCGATTTTTACTGTGCAGTGGACCTAGCTGAACATGGCGGAGCGGAGTACTCTCCTAGATACCCCACGGAAACTGGAAGCTGTTCACGGAGCCGAGAAAGAAGCATCATCCTATCGGGAGGGTTTAACCAGCAGCACCGGCTTACTCAGCGCAGCGCGATCATGGGTAGCAACCCGATGAAGAACCACCTAGACGGTCACAAAGTCGAGCCGTCCATCGATCACGAAGCCCGGTCATCCAACGGTCGCCAGGCGGAGCCTTCCGTCGGTCACGCAGCGGTCACCCATCGAAAGGAAGACAGAGGAAGTTGAAAAATTCCTATCCTCGTAATCAACGTAATAACGTGAGGCAGTTTTAGGTCTAGCTAGTTTCTTTCGCCGTTTTTGTGCCTGGATTTTCAATTATAGCTTAACCAATAACACATTTGTTAAAGAAAGATGTTCCTTGGAATTCGGGAGCTGATCAGGAAAACGCGTTTAGGACACTGCAAAAGAGATTGATAAAACCTACATTGACACTTTATGATCCAAGAGCGGATACTGAGCAACACACTGATGCATGCAAGGTTGGTGTTGCAGGCATACTGTTACAACGTAACGAAAATAATGTACTCAGACCGGTAGCATACGTTAGCCGCCTATAGAATATACCGCGCAGGTTAATAAATATTAATAAAATTCATTGTGATGCAACATGTATCCATTCAGGCCAAGTAATGGACTTACTTAAGTTCAAATTGAAAGTAGCAGAAGGCTGACGTTCCCCTGCGCTGATGATTACCCGGGTAATGGGGTCGATACCCCAGGCCTGTACCTCCTGCGATGTTCCCTTGAACCTTGTAGACGACCCGTGATGATGATGATTATCGGTCTCTGATGTACCTTCATCCAAATAAACATTATATTACCAAGTAGGTTATTATATATTATTTGCTGTCCGATTTTTACTGTGCAGTGGACCTAGCTGAACATGGCGGAGCGGAGTACTCTCCTAGATACCCCACGGAAACTGGAAGCTGTTCACGGAGCCGAGAAAGAAGCATCATCCTATCGGGAGGTTTAACCAGCAGCACCGGCTTACTCAGCGCAGCGCGATCATGGGTAGCAACCCGATGAAGAACCACCTAGACGGTCACAAAGTCGAGCCGTCCATCGATCACGAAGCCCGGTCATCCAACGGTCGCCAGGCGGAGCCTTCCGTCGGTCACGCAGCGGTCACCCATCGAAAGGAAGACAGAGGAAGTTGAAAAATTCCCTATCCCTCGTAATCAACGTAATAACGTGAGGCAGTTTTAGGTCTAGCTAGTTTCTTTCGCCGTTTTTGTGCCTGGATTTTCAATTATAAGCAACCATTAACACATTTGTTAAAGAAAGATGTTCCTTGGAATTCGGGAGCTGATCAGGAAAACGCGTTTAGGACACTGCAAAAGAGATTGATAAAAAACCTACATTGACACTTTATGATCCAAGAGCGGATACTGAGCAACACACTGATGCATGCAAGGTTGGTGTTGCAGGCATACTGTTACAACGTAACGAAAATAATGTACTCAGACCGGTAGCATACGTTAGCCGCCTATAGAATATACCGCGCAGGTTAATAAATATTAATAAAATTCATTGTGATGCAACATGTATCCATTCAGGCCAAGTAATGGACTTACTTAAGTTCAAATTGGAAGTAGCAGAAGGCTGACGTTCCCCTGCGCTGATGATTACCCGGGTAATGGGGTCGATACCCCAGGCCTGTACCTCCTGCGATGTTCCCTTGAACCTTGTAGACGACCCGTGATGATGATGATTATCGGTCTCTGATGTACCTTCATCCAAATAAACATTATATTACCAAGTAGGTTATTATATATTATTTGCTGTCCGATTTTTACTGTGCAGTGGACCTAGCTGAACATGGCGGAGCGGAGTACTCTCCTAGATACCCCACGGAAACTGGAAGCCGTTCACGGAGCCGAGAAAGAAGCATCATCCTATCGGAGGGTTTAACCAGCAGCACCGGCTTACTCAGCGCAGCGCGATCATGGGTAGCAACCTGATGAAGAACCACCTAGACGGTCACAAAGTCGAGCCGTCCATCGATCACGAAGCCCGGTCATCCAACGGTCGCCAGGCGGAGCCTTCCGTCGGTCACGCAGCGGTCACCCATCGAAAGGAAGACAGAGGAAGTTGAAAAATTCCTATCCCTCGTAATCAACGTAATAACGTGAGGCAGTTTTAGGTCTAGCTAGTTTCTTTCGCCGTTTTTGTGCCTGGATTTTCAATTATAGCTTAACCATTAACACATTTGTTAAAGAAAGATGTTCCTTGGAATTCGGGAGCTGATCAGGAAAACGCGTTTAGGACACTGCAAAAGAGATTGATAAAAAACCTACATTGACACTTTATGATCCAAGAGCGGATACTGAGCAACACACTGATGCATGCAAGGTTGGTGTTGCAGGCATACTGTTACAACGTAACGAAAATAATGTACTCAGACCGGTAGCATACGTTAGCCGCCTATAGAATATACCGCGCAGGTTAATAAATATTAATAAAATTCATTGTGATGCAACATGTATCCATTCAGGCCAAGTAATGGACTTACTTAAGTTCAAATTGGAAGTAGCAGAAGGCTGACGTTCCCCTGCGCTGATGATTACCCGGGTAATGGGGTCGATACCCCAGGCCTGTACCTCCTGCGATGTTCCTTGAACCTTGTAGACGACCCGTGATGATGATGATTATCGGTCTCTGATGTACCTTCATCCAAATAAACATTATATTACCAAGTAGGTTATTATATATTATTTGCTGTCCGATTTTTACTGTGCAGTGGACCTAGCTGAACATGGCGGAGCGGAGTACTCTCCTAGATACCCCACGGAAACTGGAAGCTGTTCACGGAGCCGAGAAAGAAGCATCATCCTATCGGGAGGGTTTAACCAGCAGCACCGGCTTACTCAGCGCAGCGCGATCATGGGTAGCAACCCGATGAAGAACCACCTAGACGGTCACAAAGTCGAGCCGTCCATCGATCACGAAGCCCGGTCATCCAACGGTCGCCAGGCGGAGCCTTCCGTCGGTCACGCAGCGGTCACCCATCGAAAGGAAGACAGAGGAAGTTGAAAAATTCCTATCCCTCGTAATCAACGTAATAACGTGAGGCAGTTTTAGGTCTAGCTAGTTTCTTTCGCCGTTTTGTGCCTGGATTTTCAATTATAGCTTAACCATTAACACATTTGTTAAAGAAAGATGTTCCTTGGAATTCGGGAGCTGATCAGGAAAACGCGTTTAGACACTGCAAAAGAGATTGATAAAACCTACATTGACACTTTATGATCCAAGAGCGGATACTGAGCAACACACTGATGCATGCAAGGTTGGTGTTGCAGGCATACCGTTACAACGTAACGAAAATAATGTACTCAGACCGGTAGCATACGTTAGCCGCCTATAGAATATAGACTCGGGGTCATATCTTCTCTTCAGAAATTTCCAGTTTGCCTCTTGTTTACCAAAGCCCATCACTTCGAGGACTGCACATAACCCGACATTTTTAAATTTATCTAATCTTTAACACCTCGTCCGGCACGAACACCTGTTGCCACGTGGGGAGCGGACATTGGCAGCATTGCGCCATTTACTTACCATTGACTAACGGTGCACTAGTAACTCTCGGTGGTAGGTTCGCCGCAGGCTTCAAGGTTACCACCCATCAAGCAAAGCCTCGCCGCCAAGCGACTTCCGTCGTGTTCCGGCGTGAAGCTTGGTGAAGCCTCATGGGGGTTGGGTATGAACAGTTGCGATGCGAATAATAACCGGGTATAACATATTAGGAATTTCTGTGTCGGGTGCTTGAGCTCGGAGGGTAGCGGGATCCGAAGCACGGTTTTCCGCTGGCCGACCGCAGGTAGTTGGGGGCCCAAGTAGTGGGTTAGCCGCTCACGAAAGGCTGCCCCGCCAACTGCGAAAAATCCCAGGGTGGCTTCATCGTGCCGATTGGCGATCGGTTGAGAGGACCCGATGGCGATCTTTGGGGGTTCGGGCGTCCCCGCAGTCTGCGTGTCAAGTCCCCTTCGGCTCAGAGTATCTGATTAAGTTGTTGGATTAAATTTGCTTAGCCTCGTTCAACTTCCTTCTTCCACTCCATTCACTCTCTACCCATAATGAAAACAAGAGCAAAGAGTAAGTTTACACAGCGGTTACACTTCCTCTCCCTCAATGTGCACCTCACAAACATCCGAGGATTGCACTCTAATCTCAATTCGGTCCACCACCATCTAGAGACCAGCAAGCCGCACTTACTCTTCCTGACAGAAACGCGGATTCGTTGTCCCATGGACGTAGCGTATTTGGACTACCCGGGTTATTCATTGGAACATAATTTTCGCCCACGAGCCGGAGTCTGCTCTTACGTCCGTAGTGACATCTGCTGTCAGCGTCTACGTCATCTAGAGCACCCCACTTTTCCATTGTATGGGTAATGGTGGATACAGGTATCGATAAAATTATATATGCCTGTGTCTACCGTTCGCACAGCGGTGACCTGGAGACGACTCGGCTATTTCAACACCTAAGTGAGGCTACTGACAAGATCCAACATCGTTATCTCACGGCGCAGCTTGTCTTTCTGGGGACTTCAATGCTTGTCACCAAGATTGGCTGTACCCGTACCAGAAAACCGATCACGCTGGGAAGGAAGCGCGAAATTTTGCCGTGTCTTTCAACCTGTCCCAGCTAGTAATGAATGTGACGAGGGTGCCCGATATTGATACAGCCAACTGCCTGGACCTTCTGCTAACGACCGATCCGGATAGATACGAAGTAGAGGTTGCCTCACCTTTGGGAACCTCTGATCACTGTCTGGTGAAATCTGTATCATCATACTCTCCGCCAGACCGCGAATTACGCGGAGTTCGACGAGTATGGCAATACAAATCTGCAGATTGGGAGGAGATGCGGCACTTCTTTGCATCTTATCCTTGGCGGCAGATCTGCTTTTCTACTGATGATTCGTCAAAATGCGCAGATGCCATAACCGATGTGTTATGTCAAGCTATGGAGTATTTCATTCCCTACAAAGATATACCCATCGGTGGCAAAGCTCGACCATGGTTCAACACCGAATGCGCTAAAGCTGCAAATCGCAAGCAGTTGGCATATCTTTCATGGGCCGAAGCTCGACAACGCAAATTACAGGATTTGAGTTCAGGAAGAAAGCATATAACCAAGCCACTAAGTCCTACAACAAGGAGTTGCGGAATGCTCGCCTCAACTATATAAACCGTATCGGCACGAAGCTCTCTAAGAAACCCTGCGGAAGTAGAGCCTTCTGGTCACTGGCCAAAGCGGTTGAGACGAACTTCTGTAGTCCATCACTGCCACCACTGAAAAACCTGATGGATCGCTGGCTCACACGGCCAAGGAAAAAGCCCACTTACTTGCATCCCTTTTGCCAAAATTCTCGTCTAGATACTGGCAAAGCCAACCCACCTCTAATTACTCGCTGCGGGAGACTATGAAAGAAATCCGCATCAAGCAGAAAGAGGTCTTAAAAGTATTGCGTTGCCTAGATGTGAATAAAGCCAGTGGACCAGATGGAATACCAGCAGTTGTTTTAAAGACTTGCGCAGCCGAGTTGTCCCCGGTTTTAACACGTTTGTATCGCCTCTCGTTCAAAACTGGAATAGTACCTAAATCCTGAAGTCAGCTAACGTGCAACCCGTGCCCAAAAAGGCAGTCGTGCTGACCCTGCTAATTACCGTCCTATCTCAATAACCTCTATACTTTGCAAGAGTATAGAACGTATATTGAACTCCCGCCTTATCGCGTACCTAGAACAAAATGATATCCTCAGTGACCGACAATACGGATTTCGCCGAAACCGGTCGACAGGAGACCTTCTAGTATATGTCACTCACTTTGTAGGCGAAGCCCTAGAGAGTAACGGGGAAGTAATTGTTGTCTCCCTCGACATCTCAAAGGCATTTGACAGGGTTGGCATGCAAGCCTAATTAGCAAACTTCCAGCTTATGGCTTGTCCCCGGGTCTGATTGAGTGGATTAAGAACTTCCTGAGTGAACGATCGCTTCGTGTCGTCATCGACGGATCTACATCAGAGCCCATGACGACCAATGCCGGTGTTCCTCAAGGTTCCATCCTCTGCAACACTTTTCCTGCTGCACATAAATGATCTGTTGACGCCCGGCTTATTTATCATAAAAGAACAAATATAGCTCGACATATATGAATAATCAACACATCCGTTAATAATTCAATCCTGTCTGCTGTCGCTTATGCAAGAGACATCATCACTCATTTCTTCACGAAACAGATGAGAATCATGCAATTACAAGCAATACTTCAGGCCAGAACGCGACAACATTACAGAACCAACCTGAAGTGACCCTGCATACCAACGTGGAGAATATAGAAGAAGACGTAACTTTGGTAGCATCTGATATTTCTTCCAAACTAAAGCACATCATTGTTGGCGAAAGCAGTTATTAATGTTACAAGCGACAACTTAGTGAGTATTAGGGCACTGATAGACTCAGGCTCTCAAGCAAACTTTATTAGTGAACGATTGCACCATTGTTGAAAGTCAAGCGATACCCTAATAAGGGTACTGTTATTGGAGTAGGATCAACAAGAGAAAGCATAAGGCAGGTAGCACAGATAACTATAGAGTCTAGACATAAAAGTTTTAGCCTAGACGTTAACATTTAGCCTGACGAACATACATCATGTCAAAACAACTGACTAACAAAATACCATCTCACGCAATTCAAGCTAGCAGTTGGCCACACATAGAAGGTCTAGCTCTAGCCGATCCAAAATATCACCAACCTGGTCCCATCGATATAATTTTAGGTGTCGATGTATATGCGCAAATTATACAAAACAAATTAATCAAAGGACCACCAAGAACTCTGTGTGCGCATAAAACAAACCTTGGTTGGATTTTATTTGGAAGAATAGAAGACAACCACTCTGATCATCATCTCTGTCATTTGTAGTCATGCACCACCAAATCATAGTAGAAGACTTTCTGAAAACTCTGTGGGAAGTAGATTATGACACATGAAGAAACCAGACTACAGAAGAACAACGATGCGAATTATTCTATAAATATAATGACAGAAGAAATGCTGATGGGAGATATATTGTTAAACTTCCTTTTCGTAACCAGAATATTTCAGCACCAGATGGCGATACTGGAAATATCGCTAAGAGGCGTTTAATAAAGCAAGAACGCTAACTGCAAGCAATAGATTTGAAAGCAGAATACGACAGAGTACTCGAAGAATATCTACAAACGGGCATCTAGAAATTGTGCCAGAAAGCGATTTTTCAAACCGCACTGCTTATCTGCCACATCATGCCGTAGTTCGAACGGATAAGGAAACAACAAAGGTCCAATTCGTTTTTGATGCTTCAAGCAAAGATACTAACGGAGTTTCATTAAACGACGAGCTTATGGTTGGTCCTGTATTGCAAGAAGATATGAGGAGCATTTGTTCATCATTTAGGCTTTTCGAAGCCGGGGTTAAATCCGTGAAATTACATTTAAGAAAAACTTTAAATTCGAATTTAACCTTTGAAGAGTTTTCGACGGTGCTTACACAAATAGAGGCTTGTTTGAATTCTCGTCCATTCACACCAATAAATACAAATGTAGTCGACAATGACATAAATGTAGTCTAGTAGAGGACATAGAAGTGCTTAAACCTGGATATTTTATCACTGGAGAAGCCTTAATAACAGTTCCAGACCGTGACTACACAACTTCAAAAATTAATTTATTACCTAGATGGACACATACGCAAAGATTAGTTCAAGGATTCTGGAAACTCTGGCGAACAGAATACTTATCACGACTTAACCAGCGACCCAAGTGGTTAAAAACAACTCCAGAGTTTAGTGTTGGGGATGTCGTATTGCTAAAGGACGAGAATATGCCCCCCAACAAGTGGGCACTTGCCAGAATAATGGAAAAACATCCCGGACGTGACAATATAACACGAGCGTATACAGTTCGTTATAATAGCAAACTTGTGTCCTCTGCCAGTTTCTGTAATCGATTAATTATAATAAAATGTAGAATTAACAGTGTACGATTTAATTTATAACATTAAGTTTGTAACATTTCGAAACTTACATTATTTAAAAAGGTCTTACAGTCCTTTTGGTGGGCGGTATGTTCGGCCACTTGAACACATTTCTATTAGCCGTTCTTTTGTTTAGGAGTTAGTGTGAAATAAAGTGTCAAGCAAGCACCACGCATTTCATTTACACAACAACAAAGCAAGCAAATTTGAACATTAACGACAGAACACACCGTAATGCCTAAAGTATCAAAAATAATAACAAATGTTTTTTCAAAATAAATATATGAAAATATCGTTTTGATTTTTTTATACTTATATATTTTTTCATTTCATTTAAAAAATCAGGCTTTTAAGGGTAAGGTTGATGGAACACGCTACCGCCTGTGCAGGACGCGTACGTGCGAAGCCAGCGCCGCAGATTGTGCGAAGCGGGCGGCGCACTGCGTGCAGGGGAACGGACGCTCGCCCGTATGCGTTCGCAGATGGTTCGCCAGGATCTTGTTTGTCTAAGGAAGAAAACAGATGGAACATTGATCTCCTTATAGGTCAACTATAATAAATCAAAACACGCCGTTGACTCAGAATGGAATGCCGCCTACCATGATTATGGATTTCCAGACTATCCTGGTTTAGGCAACAGCTCACAGCAAACATACAGTCTCACGAATCGACTGCCTTCCGTAGTAGTTTAAATATCGACAACAAAATTTTGGAATAGTATTGCCCAAACTATTAGGACTTTAAAACCAATAATATAACCAATAAAATAATATCGACGAGGCTGACCTCTCAATGTGACAGCTATTTCGATATGCTGCGAACCTTTTTGGGCCCAGAGTTGCAGGACCAAGTTCAACTCAAGAACATGGTTCCAACAACAACAAGGGTGGTCCCCTTGTTGCCATACATCAAAACAATCAAGAGAATCCTCTTAAAATCAACAAGTTGAAGTGTCATTGGGCCGGTCACATCTGTGAAATCAATGACGGCAGATGGGGAGGAACGTCTTGGAATGGAGGCCGCGCATGGAAGAACTGGGCCTTCAGATAAACCGACGACCTGATAAAAATAGCCTGAAGTCGCTGGATCCAGAAAGCGAACGATCTTATATGATGGAAAACTTTTTTCTAGCAGCAGATTCACACCGGCTGGTGACGGTACAGGTTATTCCGGTAGAGGTAACAGTAACTGGACACTCAAAAGCCCTGACGTTTGCCCGTTTGTCTCTTTCGTAATTATATTGATAAATAAAATTGAAAGTAGACATCATTTCCGACAAATGGAAGCAGTATAGAGGTCATTGTGTCTACATGTTATAATCAATCTTCGTTCCAAATTAGAAAAATGCCCGCGGCGTATCGATCACGATTTGATTGACATTAACATTTATAAATAATTTTGAATTCCAACAATCAAGAATACAAACAAAAGCAAAGCAAATGATTAACAACGCCTACAAATAAATGATAAATATATTGTCAAAAATGAAATTATGCAAGTTTCGGCGGCAAATTCAATTTTTTTTTAACATTTCTATTTGGCGGTCGACTAAGTTTATAGAGTTATAAGAAGCGTCTCCGTTATTTTGTATTCATTGATATACGAGTACTATTTCTTATAAAAAAAATATATTCTCAACTCTTATTAGGTAAGTTATTGGTTTTTCATATTTTAGTTATAAATTTTATTAGATCTGTATAAAAATAATTATAAAACTATATGTTGCCAAATGTTTACATTATGCGTTTGTTGTATATTATGTGCATGATTATTTTCTTGGATTTTTGCTTTTAGCTAATTTTTTGCACTTTTTAGGATGTCTAAGCGGTTGACAGAGCAAGATATTGAAAATATTTTATCAGTTCTCGAAAATGGAGACATTTCTGAAGATGAAGAGTTTATAGGGGACGAAAATGACATAGATTACTACTCGAATGTACAAGATCTGATACAGAATTTAGAAGATGCAGAAGAAGATTGAATGCAAATCCTGATTTACCTATTGAAGAAGACCATCTACCGGATGAGTTTTCAGTTCCGGGGCCTTCACTTAGTCACCCACTATCAGGTATCATTGGTGCAGCGGCCTGGAGGCAACGAAGTAGGCAACTTATATGGAAAAGAGGCAATTTGGAATTTAGTGAAGACCGCATAAGTTTTACAGGTAATACAGACCTTTCCCCAGAAATTGCCCAACTAAAAACACCATTCCAGTACTTTCGCTATTTTTAAACGATGATATATTAGTAAAAATTGTGAATGAGACCAATTTGTATATCACGCAAAAAGGTTTCTCCAACTGCCCTCCTGTAAATGTCACGGAAATTCGTCAGTTTCTTGGTATTATTATGTTTATGTCAGTATATCACTTCCCAAATGTAAGATCATATTGGAGTAAGTATGGGTTCAAACATATAATGGAAACGATGACGATAAATAGATTTGAAAAACTACGATCCGTCATTCACTTCAATGACAACTCATTACACAAGCCCGTTTGTCACCCAAAGCACGACCGTCTGCATAAAATCAGACCTGTAGAGGCTCATTTGAATAAATTATTTTTGAGTGTGGCACCATTTGAGCAGAGACTGTCATTAGATGAACAGATGTGCTCTACGAAAGTAGCGCATTTCATAAAACAATACCTCCCCAACAAGCCCCATAAGTGGGGTTTCAAGCTATATGTTGTGTTTATTGTCTGGTTACGCTCACAACTTTGAAATTTATTCTGGAAAACAGGATATTCAAAGTGATGAACCTGATCTTGGTGTAGTAGGCAGCACTGTCATCAGATTGTGCCATTCAGTTCCACGAAGAATGAACCACATAATTTATTTTGATAATTTTTATTCGTCAATTCCTTATGTATTGGGCACAATTCAGAGGAACCGCCTCGGTAAAACCTGTAAGTTGCCGGTAGTAAAAGAGTTTATGAAGGACTCTGTTCCAAGGGGATCATATGAGGAACTCGTAGCAGACTATGAAGGTGTGGATATCTCGGTAACTTGTTGGAAGGATAATAACCCTGTTACGTTGGTATCTACTTATGTTGGTTCCGAACCTGCTGAAACTGTCAGCAGATTTGATAAGAAAAAAGTCTCTGTTGCCTGTCCAAAAATTGTAAAAGATTACAATGCCCTCATGGGTGGAGTAGATTTGATGGACAGTTATTTGGGCCGCTACAAAATTCGAATCAAAAGCCGAAAATGGTACATTCGATTATTTTATCACATGATCGACATGGCGGTAATAAATTCATGGGTACTTTATAAAAACACCACCCAAACATGACACTAGGTGATTATAGATCAGATCTTGCGGAGACATTATGCAATTATAAAAAAAATACTGAACCCAAAAGAGGAAGGCCTTCAAGCAGTAACATATATCTGGAGATAGAAGCAAAAAGACATCGGGGTCCAATGAAGCCCGTTCCTCCAAGAGACGTGCGGATTGATGGCTAGGGCCACAATGAAAAAAGATGCACTTCTAAAAATAGATGCAAACTTCCCGGTTGTAAAGGTTTTTCGCGGACTGAGTGTACTAAATGTAAAGTGGCATTGTGTCACACCAAAAATCGAAACTGTTTTGCTATATTTCACTCAAAATAGTCTATATATTATTTATTTTTAGATTAAGTTGATTTATAGGCCCCTACAAATATGTAAGCATAAATTTAGTACTTAACGCATAGTGTTGCTAATTGTCTACATACATATTTTTTCATTATTTTTTATGTTATATGTACCTAAATACCTACCATGAAACATTTTTTCCAGGCCGCAATAAAAAACCATGCATTTAAGGGTTAAATTTAAAAATAAGCCAACTGTGGGATGTTACGCGTCAGGAAAAAATTCAATTACCAGAAAACGAAACATCTCTTCCGAAAATTAGAGTGGGCCAGTGGGAGCCAAGGGCGGCACAGTGTCGCAACATTTCAAGGTATTTTTCGATACGCAGACCCCAAATGCTGGAATTTATTCCACCGCCAATTAAGAACGTGGAGACTAAAGCCTCATTCAAAAATAAGATGACGCTGGTTTCTAGTGGACTTATTTTCTCTTCTCCTTTAGATATTTTTCTAAATCTGGCCAAAAATATTTGTTTGTATACTCCGTTATGCTGCTAAATTAAGAATTTAAATTACATTTTCTTTCCTTGTTTTGCATTGTTTTCTTTGTTAGGTAATATTATTTTGTGTTTAATTTGTAGGGATTTGTCTTATCGATTAAATTGGTAATTATTATAAACACCACTTGAACCATTGAACGGTTCACTCCAGGTCCAATACCTGTTCCTGAGTTAATTCGAACATACATTTCATGTTTCCAAATTACATTGTTTGGAGCAACAGACAACAATGTCCTAAAGAAATCGATAGTACAATTTCTGCGGAAATTCCAGATACGTCAAATGATCAATTACTGAATGATATTGTTACAACAGACATGATTCATGTACAATGAGTTAATCTGAATCGTTTATCACACCTTTTTGCATGTCGATTGAATAGAGAATCAAACATGCGAAATAGCAGGTCAGTTAAGCAGACGAACAAATCAACAAAATAACCAAACTGTGAGCCTGATCATCAGAGTCAGAGTTGTAAAATTAATAAATTGGAATTAATCAAGAAACTATGAATAAGATTAAGACACGCCACAAACAGCAAATAATGGGACAACGTGAACAAATGATTCGAGTAATTACTATACTGATACCCTATGGACAATGAATGTCCTTTCAATCATGCGCTCAAATTCAAACATACGTCAGCCGGGACGCCCTGAGGCGGCGGCATCAGGAAACAGAAAGTGCAACAACCAGAAATTAAGACACCACCAAAACCATTAAAAGGCGTCGCCACAGATCCCGTTTCAAACCTCTCGAATTCCATCCGCAATTTTTAAGAGATGTCCGTAAAGTTAACGAAATATATTGAAATTGAGAAAATGTTGAACGCTCCTATTTCTTTGATAGATCTCCTCACGACACACTTTTTTAAATTTACCTTTTTATGTCCCTATCCTTTTATACCTAGATCTATATAGTTATATTTTTATTTATCATCTCTAATCTTGCGCCCGTTACTTTGTTTCTACAACAAAACTTCAATTCAGACTGGCAAAGAATTTTTTTGCATTAAGTCCGTTTTTAGTAAATCTTTTATTTTGGGCAAATAAAGATGAAAACAAAACAAATAAAATTAAAGTATATTTACCTCTCCATCGAACAAATTCGTAACAGATTTTTTTTAAAACCGTAAATATATAGGTCCTTGTAAAAATACCACTTACAGTAAATCCCCTGCCACACATGTTACATATTTTATTCTTCGGGGGCATAATCCCTTCGTGAATTCTTCGATTGTGCTTCGTCAAATCGGCGTTATGAGTGAAATTCTAAAAAAGAGAACTAATGACGATGTATATACTTATGTATTAATTTGATCACAAGATCTTAGGCGTTGAAAAACATTGTTAGAAACCTGCAAGTTTAAGAAAATATTCTCCGACATGAAAGAGCTACTCTACCTTTGTACTCTCTTTACAGAACAGTCTTGTGCCCACCAGTGGAACATATTTATTACTTTACAACAATAATTAAGTCTTGAAACATTATTAACGGTGGTAGTCTCAGAGCAAATACATACAAAAGAAAACAATGGGTCCCAATACAGTACCTTGTCGCACTCCTCGCAACGATATTTGTAATTCTTCAAATGAATCAGATTGTAGTGATCCGTCATGTATATTTTTTTTGAGAATACCTTATCACAATCCGGACAAGGGATCCTGTTGATAGAAAGATACATTTTTCTATTATTTATTAACACTAATGTAAAAATAATCTGTTATAGTATAAATCTAAAGCCATTGGCTAAATCATGGTGATTTTCATTTCCAGTCCCACCTGATGCTTTATTTCATGTTACAACGTATAGGCGTAGTAAATACCCTGTGATACCTTATTTTCAACTTCTGAGCATTAATGGCGCTAGATTTATTTGCCGGCAACTATGCGACTGGCGATTTTTTTTATGACGAACTACACAGATTGGCCAGAGAAGCTGGCCTTGACTGCTTCACCGGATTGAGAGGTGGCATAGCTCTTAGGTCTTAGCCGGAACCTCTATTGCTAGTAACTCGACACAAGGGTCCCCCGATGAGGGGTAATCTCGACTTGGGCGGTTACTATGTTACGCGTAAGCATGCCGATCCGAGGGCGCCCGAGAAGGCCGAGCCACGACTCGGTCGGTTGCTATTTCACGGATAATCTAAGAGACATTCAAAAGCTAAACTAACTTTGAGTGCCACTTCGGGAACGGGTGTGAAACGGGGAGTGAAACTCCAGCAACGCTCCTAACATCTAAGGGGGGGGGGGGGGAGACTGGCGATAGCATTGTGCTGTTCAAGGATTCACTGTCAGAGCAGATCAATTAGTCTTCGTTTT
Source organism: Meandrusa payeni (assembly GCA_029286785.1). Taxonomy (NCBI): domain Eukaryota; kingdom Metazoa; phylum Arthropoda; class Insecta; order Lepidoptera; family Papilionidae; genus Meandrusa; species Meandrusa payeni. The sequence goes on from JAGSMX010000026.1 coordinate 2,947,788, forward strand.
TCTGCTTATTGTTTTCTTTCCTAATTGTTTTTTTATATAAAGTTTAATTTCCAGTGCTGTGTACTAACATTTTGTCATATGTATAAATTCCGTTGTTCTATTACTTATTGGGGGGATGTAAATATATGATGTTTTAGTACCTTAAATAAATAAATAAACTCTAAGGAACTGATAGATAAGAAGAAATGTAAGACTCACGTCAGCTTCTGGCGCGGCCTGTGGCGGGCGCTATTGGCCAGGTGCCAGGTGTAACGGTAGTGATCGGGGTACCGCCTGTCGCACTCCACGCAGTAGGCGGGCGCTGCGGCCGGCGCATGGCGCGTCTTATTATGGAGCCACAAGCCATTGTAGCGGCTGAAGCGTTTCGCGCACGGCTTGCACTCATACGGAGAATGTTGCTTCCTTATATTCAACAATAATTAACAAAGAAGATCAGTATAGAGTTCGAGGAGCGCGATCATTGTGACAATCAAGAAGGTTTCTAGGTATAAATGGATAGGGACATAAAAAGGTAAATTTAAAACTAAAGTGTATTGGGATGGGACCTGTCAGAGAAATAGGAATGGAGCGTTCAAATATTATTTATTCATTTTCTCAATTTAATATATTTTGTTAAGGTTATGGACATCTTTTAAAAATTTCGGATAGAATTCGAGAGGTATGAATCGGAATTTGTAGCGATGAGCAAGGTTTTTAATGGTTTTGGGTGTGTCTTAATTTCTCTTAATTTCTTATACCGCAGCTTGATGGACATACATACGGAAATCCAAGTTTTTCATTAAATACGTGTATATTTTGTGGGGTCCTACCTGTCCATATGTATCAATGTGCTAAGAATACTATAAATATTGCCATCTGGGATTAGAAATTTATCGTATATTTTGCGAATTTTACGGTATTAGTACGGTTTAAAACCACATTGCGCATTTGTATGCGATATTTAGTGTATTTTGTGGTTGGAAGCTTTTTAGTTGTTTAAATTGTAAGTCATTTTAAAATCCTTCAATATGGTTTCACGCGAAAATAAAGATATATATGCAGACAATTTGTCTGACGTTGATTGCAATGAAAGAGAGTTAGATATTAATAGTAATATATAATATAGATAATGATAGTGATAGTTTAATACGACCTGCTAGAAGAACCCGAACCCGATTAGCGATGGTGATAGAGAAAATTATTCTGATGAAGAAATTATACATCAATGGACTGAGGTCGATATTCCACCTACTATTAAACCGTTTTTGGACCAAACGGGGTTAAATATTTTACCAAAGAAAGGCGTTGAAGGATCTCTGGGTGTGTTCATTGATGATAATTTCTATGAAATGATGATAACAGAAACTAATCGGTATCACTATCAAAATCGAAAAATACGTTACAAAGAAGGAAAGTATAAAATACTCACTATTGGCGAATTCGAAAATTTTTTAGGATTATTAATTCTAATGGGTCAAATTCCAAAAAGTACCATCGATGAATATTGGACAACAAATCCATTAAGATAAACCAATACTTCTAAAGACCATGAGTCGTGATAGATTTAAAGAGATATGGAGATAGATAGTGGCACTTTGTGAACAACGATGAAATGGATGCATCAAGCGACCGTCTATTTAAAATTCGACCAGTTTAACACTGGTTGAAAAATTAAAATCTGTATATAGATCAAGAAGAGAGAATTCCATGGTGAGGAAGTATGGGATTTAAAGTTTACAATGCCTCGAAAATTATTAAATATGGAATCTTGGTGAAAGTTGTGGCTAAATCGAAAAGTGGCTACATTTGTAATATGAAAATCTGTAAATGCATTTAAAAATAAATTAAAACTCCTGATGTTAAAGTTACAAAAAGATAATATCCCCGCGATATCGGTGCCTTGTTGTTTACAATATTTTCAATATTTCATTATATAATATAAACTTTATACGTTTAATTACCATATTATTTATTTTAGTTTATTTTGAGTTATTAATATATTTATTTATGAAATTTTTCATCTGTTATTTTATTGTATATAATATATTTTAATCTCATAACTGTTTTATTCATGTATCATATTTATTATACTCTTATTGTCTGTATAAATTACATATAAAAGTAGTATCGCGCGCACGTCTTCAGGTAGTCCCGGGCACCGCTGAAAATCAGCGCTGTCGGATCCTTGCGACAGCATATGCTGAGACGGTGTCCGATATTGGCGTCATATGTTTTGTATTATTTGTCCGTGTAACTTTAACTGTGTTTTGTCTATTTCTGTGATGTGTTTTTGTATTGTGATGCCAATAAATAAATGTCTATGTCTAAAATGTCTTGTGGAGAAGGAAATAAACTGGCCGAAACAATGTTAGATATTCTTACTCCTTACAAAGACAAATATTATCATGTGTTTAAGGATAACTATTATATCAGGATGATTTCTTATATTCATTCGAAGTATTAGAAAACTCCAATACAGATTGGCACACAAAAACAAAACTAATGAAACCAAACCCAACAAGTACATGAAAGGTGTTGGGCAAGCTGTACCTTTCGTATTATTAAATATTGCGAAAAACAAGTGGATTTTTTTTTATATAATTTCTAAGCAAGTGCTTGACTACGATCCCACCTGATGTTAAGTGGAAATGCAGTCCTGGATGGTAAGGCGCACTAGCTTAGTAAATGCCTATTCACTCTACTCTTGAAAATACCCACATTGTCAAGGTGACGAAGACGCAGGCAGCCATTACGGACATACACACAGACTCTGGCTCGAGGGCGGAAAGAATGCTCCAATGTGTATCCAGGATAGTCTCCGTCAGGAAAAGTAAGTACGGCTTTTCAGTCTCGAGGTGGTGGTGGACTGCGTTGAGATTACAGTGCAAACCTCGGATATTGGTAAGGTGCACTTTGAGAGAGAGGAAGTGCAACCGCTGGATCAAACGGGCTGTAATGTACTTGTGAAATAGTGCATTTTTTAATAGCTATTTAGTAAATAACATGCATAATAATAGCTTGGCATATAAAAAATATTCATTAAAATTATCACGCTGTCTTATAACTGAGAAAAGAACAGACTTGATCACACATTGCTCTAATACTGTAAATAAATGAAAGATATGACAATAATTACCTGATGTGATCCTTGATGCAATATTTCATCTTGAAACTTATCCCGCATTGATCACAAATGAAATTCTCATGCCGGTCTTTGTGATGCTTGAAAAACTCCTTGCGACTCCTGAACAAATTTGTGCAGAAATTAGAAAACCATATAAATGTAAAAAAACCGATTTTAAATTGAGTCAAACGTTGAACGGTATTACGCGCGGACGATATCTTTGTATTTAAGAATTATAGCAGGAATATTACGAAATAAATTCTCTCATCAAACTACCCTTGAAGTCTTCTTTGTCGTTCCCTCATTTCTGAGGATCGTGGTCACTAGAGCCCCTCAAATGAACAATCTACCTCCATCGGTTTCGGTCCGAGGCAGCCCTCACTAGCTGGCAGAGATTAGGAGAGGAGATGGCACCTTTAACTTGGTCAGACCATCGTGTTGGCGACCGGCCTCTTGTTCTCTTGCCTTCTGTATTGCCAACGATGACCAGCTTTTCAAGATTGCCATCCCCTCTACGCTTTGAAGTACATCCTTACAAATAATGAATCATCGAAATCGGTTGGCGTGATATTGATTTATTCGTCCATTTGTCGCGCACATACTTGATACAAATTTATGATCGGATCGGGTCGTAGACTGAAATTAAGTGAAGCCATAGATAACGCCATAGACAAAGTCACTTATATTATTTTTGTACCCTACTATATAATAGAGCCTTTTATTTTTCTCCATATCTACAATTCAAAGTGATAATATAAAAACATCTACAAAATTTTATTAGTACCTACAAAGCGAACACCCGCGGGGCTTATAAATTAGCCCTTGTTACTCATCGTCTCGCGAAATCGGACAAAATGACACACGTCACAGGCCCCGCGATCTACAATCGACTCCCTAAGCATGTAACTGAAGCTCCCAGTCTAGCAATGTTTAAGAATAGGTTGAAGTCATGGCTGGTCGAGAGGGCATTTTATAGTGTGGAGGAATTGACAAATTAAATTACGAATTAAAATCATTTTATTGCTTCGGTGTACTATTTTTTAATTTTTTTTTTAATTTAATAATCTAATGTAATTTGTAATAATTTGTAGTAAATAATTGACTTGTAATTTATTATGTTACCAATAAAATCTGAATCTGAATCTTAGTATTTAACTTAAATTATATATTAGTAGTGTTAGTTGCACTGGTGCAAATATGGACCCCTCCATCTCCATCCTCCATCTTTTTCCAGGCAGTTAGTTCAATAACCCTACTGTGCGATATTTATTAATGTTTAAACGTGCGAATAGTTTTTACACCGACATATATGTGAATGTATATTCATTTATCTATATAAGATTGTAAAAGCGCTATTATAGCATCACTACCTGCTAGTTAGCCTAGCCTTAGCCTGGCTTCAGCCCTGTAGTTCTGGGCTCTCAAGAATAAGACTACGGTATCCCCTGCCTGTCGTACAAGGCGACTAAAAGGGGCCTCGGGTTCACTGGGCGACAAGGGTGGGGGCCTGCGTCGTCCACCAAAGTGGACCCGGGAAGAAGGCGACATCGGCTGGCCCGTGTCGCCTTTCGCTGCGAGGGCACAGGGGAGGAGGGAGTAACCTCCCCCCGGGACGTGCTCTCCTTGAGCACAGTGCAGAGGGGCTCCGGTGCGTTCCACGTGAGATCCCGGAGCCCCTCGTCATGCACCGAGGAAAGGGCCACCGGGGAGGTTTTAGTGGGTAAGATCCCCACATAACCGCCGCCTTCCCCCCAGAAGGCGGGGTATCTTTGTGAAGATTTCCTCCCCGTCAACAAAAAAAGCCTTAGCCTGCTCTTAACCATCAAACATCTTTGTACATATATTTTTGTACAATAAAGAATATATCTATCTACCTTTTCTTATAAGGTTGATCGACAGACAATTGTAAAATAATATATATCCACACCAAGTCAATACCAAGTAGTATTCCACGTGTGGTAGTTCCTATTATAGTGACAGAACAGGCCAAGCTGTGACGCTACCTGGATTAATATTGCCATGCTTACCCATAAAGTAATCCACATTTTAAACACTGCAACACTTGATTATGTATCTTAATATGACACATTCTTTGATTTCCATCAAGACATATATAATTGCATACGTTGCATTTGTAAATATAGCAGTGGTTTTCCAAGTGGGTGATCAAATTCTGTTTATTTTGAAAATTCTTACAACATATATCACAGATGTATAATTCAGCCACCTGAAAAAATAAACTTTGAATTACTCTTGAATACCAGTATCAAACTACACTTAAAGTATATCCTTTCCAATAAAAAATGAATTATCGAAATTGGTTGGCCTTATATTGAGTCATTCATCTATTTGTGGTGCACATAATGCAAGACTTACACAGTCTTACACATAAAAATGAGTAATAACATATTTATTCCACCCTTAAACTAAGTTTAGTTAAACCAGGAATAAATTAAGAATAAGCTGAGAATAGTTTACCACAAAAATCCGGAATAACTATGGTTTATCTATTCTTCCTTTACATCAAAATACCATACTAAAAATGATTGTAGTCTAGTCATGTAGTAGTGTAGTAATGTATCTGTCAATGTGTGGCGGTTATAAAATATTCTATACTCTATATATAGATAGAAGATAATCCACTTCCACACTTGTCCATAGTAAGAGACCTTTCAAATAAATGGTCTAATGGTGAAATATTATACCACTTTTAGAAAACCGTTATTTTAATCAAAACTAATCATCAACATATAAATCAAAGGGTTTTACCATCTTTTAAATATTTTTATCTTTTGGAGTCTCAATGATATTTATTAAGTCATTTACTGTTTCTACTTCCTCCATTGCCCTTAATTCCACAATAAGTTAATTTAAACGAGCTTAACACAAACACAAATGGTGATATTTTAAATGTTATACTGGACTTAAACAAGGGTGTACGTCGTTATAACTTCGGAATAACGATTGTATGAACAAAAACATCAATGTTATACCAGGTATAACATATTCTTGGTTTATTAGTACAATTAATACTAAGTTTATCTTTATACCACGCTGATATAGTTTTCTCATGAATCCCACTGTCAGAAGTGCACCAAATTTAAAATCATTTAAAATGGTTCTTAAATTTCTTCAGATTGCTTGAAAGTGTTCCAAGGGTTTTTTTTATAGGAAAGTGAACTACGCACAACTACAGCTCACCTGATCTGAAGTGATCACCGTCACCGAACATTCGAACAACGAAAAAAAATCCCATTGTTTGGTGATAGGCTCAGCACCTGTCACATAAGAGAGACAGAGCTAATAAGCTTGGTTACAAACTGTGTTTAACTACCCTGCTAGGTTTAAAAGAAGTTATACATACCTCACTATAACAGTTCACCAAGTGACTCTGAAATATTTCTCTTACTTCCAATTGGACTCCACATTTCTCACATTTCAATCTTTTTGTCTTATTATAATCAGATTCATCTTCATCATACATATATTTATGAAGCTTATCTTCGGCTATGTGAATTTTTGAAAAAACTGTGCCTATGTGCGATTTAATATCGGTAATAACTTTAAACTTGGGCATCTTGTTCAACAATGCTCGTTTTTTAGCCCATTTATTGTCAAATTTCTTCACTCTGGTAATAGTTTTATTTTCTTCCCTATCTATAATTAAATTTGCAATTGTTTCATTGTCATTTCTAGAAACTACTTCATTATTGTCCATAGAGTCAATATCAGATTCATTAACTAAACAACTTTTAGAATGTGTATTGGTATATTTATCTGGCTGTGATGTTAAATTTTGATCAAATACATAAATTTCATTGGGTTGATCAGTATTTAGTATAACCATTGTCAAGTTTGATAATGTACATATGAAGTTCTGAAACAAACAAGCTACAAAACTTTTAGGAAGTTAACAGTAATATATTTGTAAAGGAATAAAAAAAAAAGAAAATATATTTATTGGAGTATTGATACTTTTTACTATAAATACCATTAGCTATTGGCTATTTGACAGTGACATTTGATGTGATTGTCCACATTCACCCTCCCAGCGCCAATGCTTCCAAGTGGCACTCAAAGTTAGTTTAGCTTTTCAAATGTCCCTTAGATTATCCGTGAAACAGCTACCGACCGAGTCGTGGTTCGGCCCTCTCGGGCGCCCTCGGATCGGAATGCTTACGCGTAAAATAGTAACCGTCCAAGCCGAGGTTACCGGGGACCCTTGTGTCGAGTTACTAGCGATAGAGGTTCAGGCTAAGCAACCTAAGAGCTATGCCACCTCTCAATCCGGTGAAGCAGTCAAGGCCAGCGTCTCTGGCCAATGTGTGTAGTTTGTCATAAAAAAAAATCCACATACATTAAAATTAATGTGTACTTGAAGTGTAGGAACTACGTACTGTACGTAAAGGAACTTCAAATCACATTTTTTTCAGTTGTCCCCGACTGTTTATTCTCTCTATGATCTCCTTCCTCATGCCAGCCTGTGCCTCACAAACTTCAAATCCCTACTCTCCCTTGTTATCTCTCCTTTTGTTTATATTCTATGTTCATTCATTAACCAAAATAACATTAAACTTTAGTTTTGTCTGTCTTTTAACCATCTAACCTCTTTATATACTGTGATTGTCTATTTAGTTTTAGATATATCAACAGAGAGCTTCACGGTAAATTGTCTCAGCAGTAAACACTCTTTATTGGTTTCAATCCTTACAGCAGTTTAACATATGCACTTTGACATTGGAGAAATCTACAATTATCTTTAATTTATAATAATTTAGTTGGTCATCATATTAACTTGGCATTGTAAGCAATAATTTAACTTTATTAGTTCATAATCTGACTTCTAATTATTTTTAAATAAAGATTGTGAGAACACGCCATTGGGTATTAGTTAAAATAATTCCTTGTAAACAATTACACCGTCTGAATAAAGCAAGTGTATTAGTTATTGGACTATTACATTCCAAAAGACCTATATGTTATTACACTTTATTATAAACAATTCTTACTGTTATTTAATAATTCTAGACTTTCATTATTACCATTCTATTTATTTTACCTCTCCCAAACTACAGGGTTGACTGGAATAGATCAATCTTTCAACCAAGATTCTACCACCCTCACCCACATTTAGGGCAATTTTTAGAATTTACTTTAAAATATGAGCTTTTTTTAGTATTTATATTAAAATATGAGCAAAGAACAGTCTAGAATACATATAGAATTTTGTCAAATTGTTAAACTATCAGTACATTTCTCTTTTGCAATATTCTATACATATTTACATGTTTACCAATCTTTAAAAAGAGAAGAAATGTAAGTAATTTATATTGTTACCTGTCCCATTCTAATTATTTCATTTGCTCTTCGCACCTGGCTTTGAAATTTCTTAAATTTACAAAGTGAAGCGTGACATTCCCAACATATTAACAACTGCTCACACATCTCCGATACCTAAAAAAGTTATTGAATAAATAAATCTAATAAAAAACCATAGTTTAATAACAACTTATAATAAAAAAATCATACATGCATTTAGTAATTTTCAATTGATCGATGCGTTGTGAAAAGATGATTTTGAATATTGCTTACTTTATACTCGCATTCTGAAGTAAAACTTTTATACATTTCTGCGAGTTCTCCCACTGACATCATCTTTCTCCCAATGCTAAGGCAAGTCGGGCACTGTTTATTTAAATTACTAATGCATTCTGGTTTTATTTCTAAATTTGCCATTGTATTTAAAATATACAAAGCAAAATACCCAAAATAATACCCAAGATGCCAAATGGTGAAATGGGATGGATGCTCCTGCCGACCACAGATATCTTTTTTTTTTTTGGAATTTATGGCTTGGAGATATGTTTTTGATGATGATGATGAATATTTTATGGCTTGGTATCAAGACCTTTAAGCCAAGTTTTTTTTAAAACATACACTTATTTCATACGTCTAAGATGAAAATGTAAGTTAGATGATCCACCCCCATGAATCCCCACGCCATTTTTTTTTCGAGATATCTTTTTCGTCCGACATACATACAGACTATACAAGGTACCTACTAAATAACTAAATTAATCCTATGATATTTTTTTTAAAAATATTACACTACTTTTACTAGAATTCTAAACTTATGTGTGCTTAGTTTGATTATAGGAATTTTGAATAACTACGTAAAGTTTTAAAGGTAGTCCGGGATAATAATTATAAACATACCAATATATATATATAAACTAGTAACTAAGCATTTGCATTGTAATCTAAAAATTTTCGGTTTTTACGTAAAAGAAAATCATTCGAGGAAAGAGGATCGAAGAATAACGAAGAACATGAAATGTATGGCGGCATCCACGAAGATGTCGTGAGAATCGTAGTAGCATTGAACGTGTTAAATAATCATATACTAATACTATGATATGATGATGATGATAATACTATGCATACCACACTTAAATAAAAGTCATCAGAAAATTAGATCTAGCGATCGAGAATTTTATGTTCGTCTGAACCTATGTATAAGCAATGAATAAACAATAAGGTATTTTTATTCAATTCAGCTATGTCAATGTTGACAAGCAACTAACAAACAGGTCAGTTGTCAGATTATATACTTCTGAGAATTAAGACTGGTTGTTATTAAACTTTTGTGTACGTTTCTTCGTCAATTTATTCAATGAAAATTAGACAAAATATCTGTAAGCAAGATCTAATTCGAAAACTAATTAAATGTTTATATTAATTAAAATATTGTTATAGGTTTTTCACAAACACGATGTGCTAAGGGACAAACTGCAAATAAATTAATTTCCATGAAAATGAATAAAATCAAAGTGGAAATATTAAGCTATGAAAAAATTTGTCATGGTTGTTTAAGTTTGGATAGAAATGTCGCCCCATTAGGTGAATTATCGGATTTATTTTACAAACTTTCTACACTTCAGGTAAATAATCTTTAGTTTGTCTATTACATTTCATAAAATATTTAATTATCAATATGTATATAAGACATACTATACATATATACAGGCAATGTTAATATTACATATACATATAGTATTTTATTTACAAAATAATGTTGCTAATGTGATATCTGAAAAGTTGGTCGATACATCTGACCAGAGGGCTGGCTTATACCTTGCACAGAGGCTAAGCTTTACCATACGTCATAGCAATGCTACCAGCCTTCTGGGCACGCTGCCAAGCGATGATGGTTTGGCACAGTTATATTTTTTGTAAAATACCTATTAAATTGTAAATATTTCTTTTTTTAGTTAAAATTATGTAATGTTGCTAAATAATTACATATTATACAAGGAGTATTGAGAGATTTGCTCAGAGATCTCTCTGTAAGTTTGGTATTAAAATTCACAATGAACAAACATTAGAATAAATTATAATTTACAGATTTAAGAACTTCTTTATTATTGGTTGTATGTGGGTGCCTAGTTTTTAGGGTGCTCAGCCTGAACCTCCGTTATGTATAATTTAGGGTAAGGTTCTCTAAGAAGGGGTTTAATAATGCTTTTAATAGAGATATCAAGGTGTGTTCTCTATTTTAAAACCTTTATGCATTATTTTACATGAGCACTGTGGTGTGATTACACTTTTTCAAACATGATCATGAATCTTTAATATCTTTAGTACTGTCTTATGCCTACAAGACTCACAATGGATTGAGGGAGACAATGCTCTTTGACTCATCAGTTGTCATATCCTCATAATGGTTTTGCACATAGAAACCTATATAGTAATAGGCTGCCTTACTTTGGGATGACTTCTTTGAGTAATAGAAGGGTCAACGGCAACTTGTTCCACTCCTTTGCTGTACGCACGATGACTCAATTTGCTTTGTTCGGACGCACGGAACTTTGACAATAAAAGGGTGGAGACCCTCCAAGTGTCTAAACATCCAAAGGTAGAATGGGGATGGGGGAATTAACTCGTGTAATTCCTGTGCACACTCTCCAAAATGTAATCTGTAAAACACTGGAAGGCTGGCCTCCTTGCGCCGGTGCTCAAGACTATCTAGGTGTAGATCTTGGTCACCTATTAACTGGAAACTGCATAATGCTATCATAGATGAGATTATCTGGTATTTAAAGAATATTCAATAGATCCTTGTTTTTATGTGTTTTAACTTCTTGTTTGTTTATATATAGTTAAGCCAGTGCTGTGTATAACATCATTTGTCATATATATAAGATACGTTTCCTGTGTACTATTACTTCTTGTGAGATTTATATATATGATGTTTTAGTACCTTAAATAAATAAATAAGCTTATAAAATTGCTAATTCACCAGGCTACTGACTATCCTAATATATTGCTGTGCTGGGAATGCAGAAGTGTTTTGAGAAAGACTTTGAAATTCCAGCAAAGGATTCATCAAGTACAATCCATACTCCAACAACCTGATTCTCTGCTGGTAAGTTGATTATGCTGTCTCAGGAATGTTGCGATATGTACATGGGGGAGTTCGCTCTCCAGTAGTGAAATGGCCTTGGGAAGGTACATGCATTGCTCCTGTGCGCTCCGTATGTAGGAGTGGTGGAGAGCTCCAGAGACCAGGTTCGCCAAGAGCCGTCGCCATTGGATGTACGGTAATGTGCGAAAGCGTTCCAGTTCCGACGAAAGGCACGAGAGGAACACCGTGGGGTTTTAGTCGGTGCATGTCCGAAAATAATACGAAGGATGAGTAGGATTTTACCATGTAAAAAAAAAGATGTTGTGATATCTGCAACTATTTTTAACCAATTTGAAGAAAAACGTAGGAAATTATTGAATTGCTTTAAAATAATCTTGTTTTCTTAAATATCTTGTAACATTTACAGAAATATTCAAAAGCGTTCAGTTTATCAGCATTAGGAACTTCCATTCATGACAATTTGATGATCATAGAGCATGATTACAAAGAAAATGACCGAAAAGTGAAAATAGAAATTGCATTGGACATAAACAAAGATTCAGATGTGGACGATAAAGTGAATGATGATTATTACAGTGATGCTGATGAGAAGAAGAATAATTTAAAACAAGAAAAAATTGATCACATCAAAGTTGAGAGCAGCGAATACAAATTGGATTTTAAAGATGAAAAGAGACATACCAAATGTAAAAAGCATGCTGTCATTACTAAAAATAATTTCGATACAGATAATATAGAATCATTTTATGTTAAACATGATCTGAATACAAAAGTCCTGGAGGAAGTTTTGGAGAGACGGATGATGTTATCATATAAGAAGGATCCACAATACAAATGTAAAATATGCCGAATGGGTTTCCAGAAGAATATCGATTTGAAGAGGCATAAAATTATAAAACACCCACCGGTATGTTATAAACAATTTTTTTTTTCAGAAATATTACTAACAATCTTGTTTACCAACTAAGCTTAAGCTTTTGCTAGGACAGTGGTGGGCAAACTACGGCCCGCGGGCCAAATCTTTTTTTTTTTTACGAGGACGAAATCTTCAAAAAGATACCCCGCCTTCTGGGGGGAAGGCGGCGGTTATGTGGGGTTTTTACCCACTAAAACCTCCTCGGTGCATGACGAGGGGCTCCGGGATCTCCAGAGGAACGCACCGGAGCCCCTCTGCACTGTGCTCAAGGAGAGCACGTCCCGAGGGGGGGAGGTTACTCCCTCCCCCCCCTCTGCCCTCGCAGTGCAAGGCGACACGGGCCAGCCGATGTCGCCTTCTTCCCGGGTCCACCTTGGCGGACGACAAAAGCCCCCACCCTTGTCGCCCAGTGAACCCGAGGCCCCTTTTAGTCGCCTTCTACGACAGGCAGGCAGGCCAAATCTGGCCCGTTAATGCATTTCATCCGGCCCGCCAAGACTTTGTTTTGTTAACATTTTTTATGTGTTATTGTATAATTGTTTCTGTTTTATTTATATCAGTAGTGTTTATAAGATTTAAAACGTTTAAAAATTCACGGTTTGTTTAAAAAAAAATTATCACGTCGTAAATTTTTACGTAAAAAGCCAAAAAAAAAAGAAAAAAAAAGGCCATCAACAATTTATGTAATTTGCTTAATTAGCTTGTATTTTGTTAAGTAGATTTTATAAATTATTTTCGGTCAATTTTTGGCCCTTTTTAAAGTATTTTTTTAAAATTTGTGGCCTGCCAACCAAAAAGTTTGCACACCACTGTGCTAGGACATGGGTTCACGGCAATAGTCCAATGGTGGATTCCAACCCACGACCTTACGATTCGCATTACCCTAAACCATTAGGCTATTGACGCTTCAGTGTATAAACAATATAATACAATTTTTTTTTTCTTTGCCCATCTGCAAATATGATCATGTATCTCATTTTCGCCTGAAGCTCAAGTGGGTGCCAATTCGCCTTCGCCGGAATGATCACATTCTTTTTCTTGTACACAATGTGTTGTTCAATCCATCCTACCCTTCCTATCTTAAGAAACGTTTTATGTTTCCACACGACTCACATTCACAATCTTTAAGATCATTGGAGAAATTGACACTCAAATGCCAGAGCATGCTACAAAATTTTTGAACAAATCTTTCTCAGTGGAAGCAGTCCGACTTTGGAATGCTCTGCCACAAAGCATAAGATGCACAGAATCCTTGACAGCTTTTAAGAACCTAGTACATAGGCACTATCTATCTTTATAAATATATATATATATATACGGTATTTGTTGTATATTTAGCATATTTATTTATTTATTATTATTATTAATAGTATGTGTATATTGATAAATGCGTATGTTTATATATATGTATATTGTTGTTTTGTATTAAAATAAATATAATCACAGACCCACTAAAATATTTTTAGACGAAAGTTTCTGTCCATACAAAGGTTGTCTGGAAGAGATCGCTCTTAGCGATAAGACCGCCCATTGCGATTGCAATGATCTTGTCCAATGTGCAAATTGTATATACTATTTCTGTGATGTATTTTGTTTTTAATTGTTGCGCAATAATGAATATTCATTCATTCATTCATTCATCTGTCTTTCCCTCCGATTATCATGAGTAGGACATTTACTAAGCTGGTGCATCTTACCATCCAGAACTGCATTTCCACTTAACATGACACATAAAGGTGGGATTGCGCTTAGAAATTTATTTATAAATAAAAGGTTAATGGGTTTTTTTAATACTTTCAAAGCAAGTGCTTGACTATGATCCCACCTAATGTTAAGTGAACACAGTCCTGGATGGTGAGGCACTAGATTAGTAAATGTCTATCCACTCTACACTTGTATGTCTTTCCCTCATAATGGAAACGGAAATAGATGCAGGGGTCAGCATCGAAGTTATATATTTATTATATAGATATATTTTAGTAAAATAATAGATCGGTGCATGACGAGGGGCTCCGGGATCTCCAGTGGAATGCACCGGAACCCTCTGCATTGTGCTCAAGGAGAGCACGTCCCGGGGAGGTTACTCCTCCCCTGTGCCCTCGCAGTGCAAGGCGACACGGGCCAGCCGGTGTCGCCTTCTTCCCGGGTCCACCTTGGCGGATGACAAAGACCCTTGTCGAAGCCAGTGAACCCAGTGAACCCGAGGCCCCTTTTAGTCGCCATATACGACAGGCAGGGGATACCGTAGTCTTATTCTTGAGAGCCCAGAACTACAGGGCTGAAAGGTTACCACCCCTCACCGGGGGACCCTTGAGTCGACCTACGAGCTATGCCACCTCTTAGGGCAAAACAAATAAACGTGTATTAAAATTCCAGCCGAACGGACCATTTAAATGCAGCGAATGTCAGTACAGTGGTAACTTACAGAGCTTGTATGATCTCTACGACCACTGGAAGAGTCACGTCGTGTTGAAATGTACCCTCTGTCCGGAGGTGTGCCGCTCCTCGCCTGAAGTCACCCGTCACCTGATGCAGGTCCACCGGTATACCTATCAGTGTGTAGAGTGCGGGAAAACTTTTAAGTAAGTATAGAAAAGAATGTGTGTGTTTATGTATCTGAGAAGTTATTTTTGTTCGGTTTTTACTAGGGATGTTCAAGCCTAAAATATATCGATATATTTTTCGATATTATATATCGTGAGGTTGTATCGATACTACGCGATATATTGTACAAATATATCAATATTTTTTATATATCGTATTTGTTTATAATTAATTAGCGCTTAATATTGAATATTAGAAAAGTTCTGTACTAATAGAGTACTCGGCGCGTAACTGGCAGGTTCTCGTTTCGGATGCCAGTCCAGACTATTTGATTTGATTCTGCTAGCAGTACAGACTACATGCATAGATTATAAAATTTATACAACGAGTCCTGCCATCGTGAAGAGTAGGAGTGTAGTAACACACTACACTACACTCTTCGTGATGGCAGCGCAAGGGTTTTATTTTATTCAAGTTGTCAACCACAAATAAAAATAATGGAATGAGTTTTTTATTTAATTTCGTATATCGGCTGAAATATATCGATATAAATATCGATATTAGATGATTCGATAATATCGGATTGAAGTGATATATCGAGTCCATGTATCGATATTTTATGTAATATCGATATGTATCGTGCATTCCTAGTTTTTATTTCTTCGTCCTGCAGTGCATTGTCGCATAGATTTCAAAGGCACTGTGTCCACTTCCCACCCCTTAGAAGCTAGGAGCGTTGCTGGAGTTTCTTCGGCCACTTCTTCTCCCAGCGCCAACGCTTCCCGAAGTGGCACTGAAAGTTAGTTTAGCTTTTCGAATGTCCCTTAGATTATCCGTGAAATAGCTACCGACCGAGTCGTGGTTCGGCCCTCTCGGGCGCCCTCGGATCGGAATGCTTACGCGTAACATAGTAACCGTCCAAGCCGAGGTTACCCCTCACCGGGGGGACCCTTGTGTCTAGTTACTAGCGATAGAGGTTCAGGCTAAGCGACCTAAGAGCTATGCCACCTCTCAATCCGGTGAAGCAGTCAAGGCCAGCTTCTCTGGCCAATCTGTGTAGTTCGTCATTAAAAAAAAGTGTCCACTATACATTATAATGAATACAGTTTTTTAGCGCTCTCCGGGAATTCTTCCGCCATTACAAGGATCTCCACAGGAGGATGATATGCGACCACTGCGGGAAGACGTTCGTCAAAAAGCAGACCTTGGAGACGCACATGAGGTATGTTCATCTATTTTTAACCGACTTAATAATAAACAAGAATATTTTGTAGAAACTAAAACCGACTTCAAACCGATCAAACGTTAAATGCTATTACGCGCGGACGCCCTCTTTGTATTTCTGAATTATCGATGGAATATTACGAAGTGGAATTAATTCGCTAAGTCGCTGAAACGCTTCGTTGTTCATTCATATCATTATCTATTAGTTTCATTATCTATTTATTCCTATTTATAAACATAGCCCGTTTTATCCTCTCCCGAAATAAAAAGCTTTGAGTATTCTTTTTGTGTCGTTTATATTGTACTTGCACTTTTTAACTTAACTTTAATCTTGGTAAATCGTCCACATACCTGAGCACAGAACACGGCCAGACGGGAAGGCATAGGTACCAGCAGAACACCAGCGTTGGCTTCACAGCCAACACAATGCTGAGCTGGTACCTATTCGATCCAGCATCACAACCAAATAGATCAAGTTTTCGTATTTACTTGGTTTCTTTTTTTTTTTTATTTTATCTTTTATTTATTTTTTACCTATTTTAATTAGTATTTAAGGAAATGTTTTTTTTTTATTGTTAGTAGATAAGTTCTTCTTGTTTCATTTTTGTCTATTTCTGTGTGCTGGTTCGAATAAATGGTTTATTATTATTATTATTAATTAGAACCTGTCTAAATTTGTACACCTGTTGTAATATTATGTAGAGGTAGCACCATTATTAAAAAACAACCAAAGCAACCAATTCAAGAACATTACAAAAGAGGACATAACCACGGACATAAGTCTTTGGTTGCGCTTTATTGAAAGAAAAAAAAAATCATCAATCTCGTCCAGACGCAAACACCTGCCCCCGATCTGCTCCACCTGCGACCGGGTGTTCAAGAGCGTCTGCTCCCTGAGGTCACATAGCAGGGTGAGCCACCCCGAGCTGCACCGCGACAGAGGCAAGAGCGAGCTGTCCTACTGCGTGGAATGCAACAAGCAGTTCACCAGCGTGTACAAGTACCGACGGCATCTCAGCACCGCATATATACACAGACCACCAAAGCCGGTACGGTGAGTGTACTCTGCATAGTTTTAGCACGTTATCTCTCTCTCTCTACGTTTAGTATCTAAGACACAGTACAGGCCTTTTTTTTTGTTAACGGAGAGGAAATCTTCAAAAAGATATCCCACCTTTTGGGGGGAAGGCGGCGGTTATGTGGGGTTTTTACCCACTGAAACCTCCCCGGTGGCCCTTCTACGGTGCATGCATCGGAATGCACCGGAGCCCATCTGCACTGTGCTCAAGGAGAGCACTTCCCGGGGAGAAGGTTTCTCCCTCCCCCCCCTGTGCCCTCGCAGTGCAAGGCGACACGGGTCAGCCGATGTCGCCTTCTTCCCGGGTCCACCTGTGCGGACGACGAAGGCCTCCACCCTTGTCGCCCAGTGAACCCGAGGCCCCTTTTAGTCTACGACAGGCAGGGGATACCGTTATTCTTGAGGGCCCAGAACTACAGGGCTGGCATAAAAATCTAGGAGAATTTTATATATAAGTTGGTTTTCTACTAAAGCTTTGCTTGTTTATCAGTAAAATACCAAGGGACCGAGTCGTGGTTCAGCCCTCTCGGACGCCCTGGGATCGCAATGCTTACGAGTAACATAGTAACCATCCAAGAGGTTACCCCTCACCGGGGGTGGCCCTTGTGTCAAGTTACTAGCGATATAGGTTCAGGCTAAGCGACCTAAGAGCTATGCCACCTCTCAATTCAGTGAAGCAAGGCCAGCATCTCTAGCCAATTTTTAAAAACACTATTTCTTCATATATTATAAAAAGCGTCAATAGCCTAATGGTTTAGGGTACGGTCTGCGAATCGTAAGGTCGTGGGTTCGAATCCACCATTCGACTATTGCCGTGAATCATGTCCCAGCACAAGCTTAAGCTTACTTGGAATGGTTAACAAGATTGTTAGTAATATTTCTGAAAAAAAAAGAAATATTACTAGCTTTCTTTGTAAAAAAAAATTGTTGTATAATTTCACTTTTATAATATTTTATAACATTTTACTTCGAGATGTTTCCGTGTTGATGTCTTGATGAGAAGTACAGAATTTTCCTTACAGAAGACATACGTTTTAGTATGCAAATAATTATTCCCTTCCGTGGCCAGTATTAATATATTAACAGCCTTAGAAATAAACGTGGTATAAAGATAAACTTAGGAATAAATTAAGAATAAGCAAAATTTGTACTAATATACCAAGAATGCGTTATACCTGGTATCACGTTGACGTTTGTGTTCATACAACCGTTATTCCGAAGTTATAACGACGTACACCCTTGTTTAAGTCCAGTATAACATTTAAAATACCATGATTTGTTTTTGTGTTCGCTCATTTAAATTAACTTATTGTGGAATTAAGGGCAATGGAGGAAGTAGAAACAGTAAATGACTTAATAAATATTAAAAAGATTTATATGTCGATGATTAGTTTCGCTTAAAATATCGGTTTTCTAAAAGTGGTATAATATTTCTAGACTATTTATTTGAAAGGTCTCTTACTATGGACAAGTGTGGAAGTGGATTATCTTCTCTCTATATATAGAGTATAGAATATTTCTATAACCGCCACACATTGTCAGATACATTACTACACTACTACATAGACTGCAATTTTTTTTTTAGTATGGTTTCTCTTTGACTGCGCTGTTGCCAACTCGTGCATTTTGACGTAAAGGAAGAATAGATAAACCATTGTTATTCGGGATTTGTGTTAAACTTATCTTAGCTTATTCTTAATTTATTCCTGGTTTAACTAAACTTAGTTTAAGGGTGGAATAAATATGTTATAACTCTTTTTTATTTGTAAAATTGTAAATCTCCTACAATTTAGGTCATTGCTTTAGTTCCTAAAAGGTTGGCGATACCATCAGGCTATTGATTCAATGTTTCTCTCGCAGCATCCCTTGTCCGGATTGTGGCAAAGTGTTCTCCAGAAAGATCTACATGAACAATCACTACAAACTATTCCACGTGAAGAAATCAAGACATCACTGCGAGATCTGCGACAAGGTATAATTATATATATATATATATGTTAACGAAAATGTATTTAATCCGTCATTGTATACAATTCCTAGGAAATGTATGTAATTCCTAAAAATTTGACTTTGACTTTAAACTTTAAAATTTGTCTTTGACTTTTTTTTAATTTGACTTTGGCGTCATTAAGAATATTAACAAACGCTGCTTTTATTGAAGATGAACTTTACAAAGAGTTAATTGAAGAAGTTTCTACGGCTAAAACGACTGATAGAAACACTTCTCGTGGTTATTGATTATTGTGGCGATACGATGTGCTATTATTTTATATTAGATGTGTGTAGGTTGTCCTTTTTCTAGACCCTTGTGTAGAGTTACTAGCGATAGAGGTTCAGGCTAAGCGACCTAAGAGCTATGCCACCTCTCAATCAGGTGAAGCACTCAAGGCTAGCTTCTCTGCTGCACATAGGCCTCCCATTTCCAAAAGTAATTTCTCAATACATCTGTTTATGCTTATTCTTCTCTGTCATTCCCTAATTTCTGAGGATCGTGGTCACTAGAGCCCCTCAAATGAACAATCTGCCTCCATCGGCTTCGGTCCGAGGCAGCCCTCACCACCATCACACCTCACTTGGTCAGACCATCGTGTTGGCGACCGGCCTCTTGTTCTCTTGCCTTCTGTATTGCCATCGATTACCAACTTTTCAAGGTTGACATCCCCTCTACGCATTATATGCCCGAAATATGACAGTACGCGCTGTAGACACGTAGTGGACAGTCTGGTCTTTATGGCGAGTTGGGAGAGAATAGATACATTTGTGCGCTTGGCAGTTCACGGTCCGGCATTCCCCTCCAGCACCACATCTCGAATGCATCTATTCTCTGTCTTTCTCTTGGTCGAATTGTCCATGTCGCGACTGCATACAGAAAGATTGGTAATATTAATGCTCTAACTAATCGAGACGTTGATCTATAGCTTATTCCTCGATTTTTCCAAATACTTTGATGTACATGCATATATATATATGTCGGCACGTCGCCATGATTGTCATCAATTGTTATCATTCGACGCGTCTTTTTACTCTGATTCCAACGACATAAAAAAGTGAAAATGGCCATATGTGTCACTTACTACGTTTTGCTTTCCAACGACGATACGTTAAATATAACTTACGATTTTTTTAATGACGAACTACACAGATTGGCCAGAGAAGCTGGCCTTGACTGCTTCACCGGATTGAGAGGTGGCATAGCTCTTAAGTCGCTTAGCCTGAACCTCTATAGCTAGTAACTCGACACAAGGGTCCCCGGTGAGGGGTAACCTCGGCTTGGACGGTTACTATGTTACGCGTAAGCATGCCGATCCGAGGGCGCCCGAGAGGGCCGAACCACGACTCGGTCGGTTGCTATTTCATTGATAATCTAAGAGAATATAACTTACGATCCTCGATGTTTTAGTATTACGTGACGGCGTATGCGTTACGCAACCATAGACTATGCGTTCACGAGAAGTCCTACCCGCCCAAGGACAAGATATGCGAGATTTGCGGAAGAGGTTTTAGCGTGAGTATGCAATATTTATTTTTATTATCTATCTTAATGTAAAAAAATCTTAGTGTAATTTGCCACCGCCCATAAGAGACAGTAAATCTGTAAACGCTTTTAAAAATAAATTAAAACACCCGATGTTAAAGTTACAAAAAGATAATATCCCCGCGATATCGACGCCTTGTTGTTTACAATATTTAATTATATAATATTAACTTTATACGTTTAATTATCATATTATTTATTTAAGTTTATTTTTGACTCAATAATATATTTATTTATGAAATTTTTTCATCTATTATTTTATTGTATAAAATATATTTTAATCTCATAACTGTTTTATTTATGTATCATATTTATTATACTCTTATTGTCTGTATAAATTACATATAAAAGTAGTATTACGCGCACGTCTTTAGGTAGTCCCGGCACCGCTGAAAATCAGCGCTGTCGCATCCTTGCGACAGCATATGCTGAGACGGTGTCCGATATTGGCATCATATGTTTTGTATTATTTGTCCGTGTAACTTTAACTGTGTTTTGTCTATTTTTTAATGTGTGTTATATTCTGTCTGTGATGTGTTTTTGTATTGTGATGCCAATAAATAAATGTCTATGTCTAATGTCATTAAACGAGCAATTCTTGTATATATATATGTCGGCACGTCGCCATGATTGAGATGAGATGCGCCACCGATGTCACTGGCGGCCATGATGATTTACAGATGACAGATTACGCTCGATGGTTCAACCGCTCTATCCGACCGCCACCGTAGAAGTGAGTCACTCCCCTCGACCGGATGGTAAAACGTTGACTCCATCGAACGCCGACAGACGGCGCTAGCGTTTCGTGTTTTTCCCAAATGTCGCTAGTGTTGCATTGGTAGCGCTAGTATCGCGTCGGTTACGACTATACAATCTGAATCTTGAAAACGGAGGGCTCGAGGATGATAAATCGATCTAGCTAGTATTCATTTTTTTATACTTTCTAAGCAAGTGCTTGACTATCTTGATGCTGATCCCAACTGATGTTAAGTGGACGTAGTCCTGGATGGTGAGACGCCCTAGCTTAGTAAATGTGTATTCACTCTACTCTTGAAAATACTCACATTGTAATCGGAAGGAAAGACAGACGCGGGCAAACTATTCCAGTCTTTTGCTGTACGAATAATGAAAGACGAAAGCGCTTTGTTCGGGTTTGAGGGATGTTCATTACAAAACGGTGAAATCCTGCAGTGCGTCTTGAAGTCCGATGGTGGAACGGGGATGGCGGAATTAGATCATGTAGTTCCTGAGCACATTTTCCAAAATGCAATCTGTAGTAAACCGAAAGGCTACCTTACACACTTGCTCATCTTAAAATGCCTCTCCACTACTTGAGGTTGACCGTCAGCTCAGCTAAAATCAAAACGCGAGTTGAATGCAGAGCTCAGGAATGCGATAGTGATGTAACCGAAGTATAATTGACGACTGTAATGAGTGTGTCGATAGATTTAATCAGTTATTTAAGATTACCATTTTACAATAAGTTTTCGTGATAAAAAAAAAAAAACAAAATATTTATCACACATTTTTAATATTTCAGATAACGTAATTTAAAAAAAAACATAAAATTCAATAATTGCACATGTATAAAATATTTCTCTCGTATTCTTGTAACAGAGCTTGATAGACTCCGATCAGTCATTATTAATATTAAATAAGCCGACCCATCTGTGCAACAGTATAAGCTGTTGGAGCACTGTTGGTTTTTTGAAGTAAACCGCCGGAGGAAGAGACTGCCGTCTGAAGGAGACCGCCGAACGGGATCGGGAGAGGGCCGATCCCTTTCGGGGATCCCGCGGGAAGTGCTCTCCTTGAGCACAGTGCAGAGGGGCTCCGGTGAGTGCCACTGGAGATCCCATAGCCCCTCACCATGCATCGAAGAAGGGCCACCGGGGAGGTTTCAGTGGGTAAAAACCCCACATAACCGCCGCCTGCCCCCCAGAAGGCGGGGTATCTTTTTTAAGATTTCCTCCCCGATAACAAAAAAAAATCGTTTTTTGATGTAAAACTTCTTTACGCACATTTGACTCGGGAAGTAAACTGGTGGAAGCGTTACGAAAATTGTTAACAAGCGAAGCGAAGTTGAGGGGGAGATATTAGTGAAGATAGAGAGAATTATATTACGTATAATACTGTAGGAGTAAGAGAGGTGCGAGCAGTTTCTTTCTCTCTTGAATAATTATATATTATACATATACTAGCTGACCCGGCAAACATTTTGTCATGAAAATTAACTTCAGTGATTATTGTAGCAGTCAAAATATAAAAAACGTAATTTTCCATCAGCCATGCAAGGTGACAAACAATTCAGATTACAGCGAAGGCTTGTTTGTTGTAGCATCATCAAATAGTCACTGATCATTTATCAAGCGGTTTTTTTTGGACGAACTATCACAGTTGGCACAGAGAAGCTGACCTTTACTGCTTCACCGGATTTAAGAGGTGGCATAGCTCTTAGGTCGCTTAGCCTGAACCTCTATTAGGTGGTAACTCGACACAAGGGTCCCCTGGTGAGGGTAACCTCGGCTTGACGGTTACCATTATTAGGCGTTAGCAGTCCGATCCGAGGGCGCCCGAGAGGACCGAACCACGACTCGGTCGGTAGCTATTTTATTAACGAAATCTACTGGGACAATCTAAGCTAAACTAACTTATATGCCACTTCGGGAAGCGTGTTATCAAGCGGTATTAAAAATGATTAAATTACTAAAATGTCTCTCAATACTAATAAAGAAGAAATAAATCACAATAAATCAAGTTGATTATTACAGACAAACCGGGTGCTCACTCACCACAGACGCACGCACACCGGCGAGAAGCCCTACAAGTGCTCCCAGTGTCCGGCCGCGTTCGCCCAGCTCTGCGCCAGGAAGTCCCACGAGAGGTCGCAGCATAAGATGCTCGGGTGAAGCCAACACACCCCACCGCTGGGCGCTGGGCACTCCTCAACGTGTGGAAGTGAGATTACATACCACACTTTGATAATGATTCCCAAACAATGTATATTAAAAAAAAAATGTTTTAAAATCAATTATTAGACATCGGATCATAGTTAGACCAAATTGTAATGGTACAACAAGAGTAACATTCATCCATACATTCACACTTACAAACAATCCTAAATGACAGTAAGAATGTATGTACGTTACTCTTTCACGCAAAAACTACTAAGTGGACTTTAATAATTGACAATATGTACCTGATCAAAAACCTCCTTTTTTGAAGTCGGTTAAATAATTGGCTGCGTTCTGTTTCGTCTTGATTAATTCCCCATTTTATTTTATTTTATATACAATTTATGTTTCCCTGGTGTTTTACTTGCTTTTACGTTATTCGTACTTTGTTAAAATTTTGCTACTGACATCTGTTTGCTTCTTAAAATGGGTTTCTGCAGAATCAGCCCTGTAGTTCTGGGCTCTCAAGAATAAGACTACGGTATCCCCTGCCTGTCGTAGAAGGCGACTAAAAGGGGCCTCGGGTTCACTGGGCGACAAGGGTGGGGGCCTTTGTCGTCCGCTAAGGTGGACCCGGGAAGAAGGCGACATCGGCTGGCCCGTGTAGCCTTGCACTATGAGGGCACAGGGGGGGAGGGAGAATCCTCCCCCCCCGGGACGTGCTCTCCTTGAGCACAGTGCAGAGGGGCTCCGGTGCGTTCCACTGGAGATCCCGGAGCCCCTCGTCATGCACCGAGGAAAGGGCCACCGGGGAGGTTTTAGTGGGTAAAAACCCCACATAACCGCCGCCTTCTCCCCAGAAGGCGGGGTATCTTTTTGAAGATTTCCTCCCCGTTAACAAAAAAAAAAAAGGGTTTCTGCAGAATACCAGCGCTGATTTACCCTCCTCGGATAATCAGCATTATGCTGAGCAGTGAACCCGGTCGGTTCGGCGTTGCAACACAGCCTTGTGTATCAGACCTTTTGGGTCTTTAGTGATATATATATATATATATTTTCATTTTTAACTATGCGCTTAACTTGTTGTGTTAATTTGTATATGTGTTGTAATCTGTCTAACCGATTAAATGGCTTATTATTATTATTAATAAGTAGCCTAAGTTAGTCCATGTAAAATCAGCTATCTGCCAGTGAAAGTCCCGTAAACATCAGTCCAGCTGTTCCAGAGATTAGCCGGTAACAGACAGACAGACACGAAAATTGTAAAAAATGTTATTATGTAATGTATACATTCATATGCATGTAGTAAAAAGTTATTTTAATGTTAAAAACAGACACTGCCATTTTATTTATATGTATAGAATGTGTAAGTAAATGTAATTTAAAATATATATATATAATGCTAATAGCTATGCAATCGAGTCAGCTTCTCTGGCTAGTCTGATCTGCCAACCCCAACTGTGTTAAAATACGTGATTAGTGTTTTTAGTGTTGTGCACAGGCGTAAGGAGGCTAGCCTTTTCGTATTTAATAGAATGCATTTTGGAGATTGTGCTCAAGATAACATTAAAATTCCCACATCTCCATCCCACCATTAGACTTAGGACGCACTGATAGATGTCATCGTTCTCCTGTGAACATCTTTCAAACACAAGAAACCGCTTTGCTTTCTTTCATTATTCATACTGGAATAGTTTGCCCATGTCTGTCTTTCCCACCGATTACAATAAGAGTGTTTTCAAGAGAATGTAAGCAAATGCGCCTTACCATCCAGGACTGCACTTCCACTTAACACCAGTATAACTATGAAAGTATAGAAAAATCAGTTTTTTATGACGAACAACACAGATTGGCCAAAGAAGCTAGCCTTGACTGCTTCACCGGATTGAGAGGTGGCATAGCTCTTGGGTCGCTTAGCCTGAACCTGTATCGCTAGTAACTCGACACAAGGGTCCTCCCCGGTGAGGGGTAACCTCGGCTTGGACGGTTACTATGTTACGCGTAAGCAGCACTCCCAAGAGGGCCGAACCACGACTCGTTCGGTTGCTATTTCTCGGTCGCTATTTAATCCAAGGGAAATTCAAAAGCTAAACTAACTTTGAGTGCCACTTCAGAAAGCGTTGGCGCTGGAAGAAGTTGCCGAAAAAACTCCAGCAACGCTTCTAACATCTAAGGGGTGGATTCCAATTGATTAACCCTCAACTTACAACCTTTTTTTTTTTGTTGAACGCACCGGAGCCCCTCTGCACTGTGCTCAATCAAGGAGAGCACGTCCCGGGGGGAGGTTACTCCCTCCCCCCCTGTGCCTTCGCAGCGCAAGGCGACACGGGCCAGCCGTTGTCGCCTTCTTCCCGGGTCCACTTTGGTGGACGACGCAGGCCCCCACCCTTGTCACCCAGTGAACCCGAGGCCCCATTTAGTCGCCTTGTACGACAGGCAGGGGATACCGTAGTCTTATTCTTGATAGCCCAGAACTACGTAGGTCTTAGGTCGCTTATCGTGAACCTCTATCGCTAGTAACTCGACACAAGGGTCCTCCCGGTGAGGGGTAACCTCGCCTTGGACGGTTACAACATTACGCGTAAGCATTCTGTATTCGGGTAAAAAATCAGTATTTTTATGAATCATAATTATAGCTCGTAATGAACAAGGTAAATAAAGCAGTACATAACTTAAATAGTGGTTTTATTATTTAAATATAACTTGTACATACATAGTCAATATTCAGCCTTATCATTATATATTGTAATCATTAAAATATGGTACATCCCAGATTCTCCATTCCTCATCTATATATTCCCCACATATACCAGAAGCAGCCTGTCATATCCCATGTACTCATTTGGAAACTCGTCATTGATTTCAAATGTCACCGGAGTCCCAATAGGTTAAGGGTGCAATGAGAATCACCTGACCTTAAGTCTTAGGGATTGTAAGTGTTGCCAACATCCACTCACCAAGCAAAACGCAGAGTATATTATACCACTTCATTCGGTAAACTGAGAATCAGTGAACATCTCCAGAGAACAGTATTAGGTGTTGCAGATCCTACCACAGTTAGTTTTTTGAAGTAAAACTTCTTTACGCACATTTGACTTTGGAAGTAAACTGGTGGAAGCGTTACGAAAAGTGTAAACGGACGAAGCGTAGTTAAAGTTAAAGCCTTTATATATATAATATAAATGTCCCACTGCTGGGCGCAGGCCTTCTCTGTAAAGAGAGTATAAGGGCATAGTCCGCCACGCGGCCCTAGTGATGATTGGCAGACTTCACATGCCTTTGAAAAATTTTCTAAGACATGTAGGTTTCCTCACGATGTTTTCCTTCACCGCCGAGAGCGTGGTTAATCAGCACATAAAATTGCAACAACAAATTTATTGGTGCCGGCACCGGGAATCGAACTCGGGTTGCTATGCGTACTATGCAACTTGAGCCAATTGCCCGGACACAACTAGCACGGCTCACAGGGATATATTATAGACAGGGAGATATTAGTGAAGATAGAGACAGAGTAGGAGCATGAGAAGTGCGAGCAGTTTCTTTCTTTTTTGAACAATTATATATTATACATATACTAGCTGACCCGGCAAACATTTTGTCATGAAAATTAATTTTGGTGATTATTGTGGCTGTCAAAATAAAAAAACATCATTTTCTATTAGCCATGCAAGGTGACAAACAATTCAGATTACAGCGGAGGCCATGGATCATGTTTGCTGTAGCAGTATCAAATAGTCATTGATCAATTATCAAAAATATAATATAAATATGTACTTTTAGTTTGAAAAAATATCAGAGGTTTTTTTTTTTAATGACGAACTACACAGATTGGCCAGAGAAGCTGGCCTTGACTGCTTCACCGAATTGAGAGAAGGCATAGCTCTTAGGTCGCTTAGCCTGAACCTCTATCGTTAGTAACTCTACACAAGGGTCCCCTGGTCAGGGGTAACCTCTCCTTGGACGGTTACTATGTTACGCGTAAGCATTCCGATCCGAGGGTGCCCGAGAGGGCCGAACCACGACTCGGTCGGTTGCTATTTCACGGGTACTCTAAGAGTCATTCAAAAGCTAAACTAACTTTGAGTGCCACTTCGGGAAGCGTTGGCGCTGGGAGAAGAAGTGAAGAAACTCCAGCAACGCTCCTAATATCTAAGGGGTGGAATCTGGGTGGGATCAGAGGAGGACAATCCTTATCACTTAGGGATATGAAAGACACTATCTTCGTCGATTCTCACACCTACTGAATGTGCATATAACATTTTATATATATATATATATATAGTGTGTATAACACACATAATGTGGAGCTGGAGTTTAACTTCAGTGTTATAGTCTAAAGCACAGTCGTTTTTATTGAAATTGCTAATCAATTACAAAAATTTTATTTACATTTCAACCATTCCCAAACCAGCTAGGAGATGGTTCACATGAATAGTGTTAGATTTTTCGCGGACTGTATAGGTTGGATATTGGGGCTTCAGTTTGAATATTATGAAGTGAGATATAGACAAGCTACTTCTTGATGAGATGAAAAATCCCAAGCCAATTATGTACTATATATTTACAAATAATAATTTATCAATTCTAATATAGACATAATCATTTCAATCTTGGATTTCATAGTTTGTGGTGATACATGGGAGGAACTTTGTATGTATAAATCATTATATTTATTCAACTATATAAAGACACCGTGCCTGCAATGCCTGCATGTCTTATACTTCTGATATTTTTTACCTAATAAAACCATATACCATATCATATTGTTAAAGTTACAGCCTTTATATATAGTAAATGTTCCACTGGGCACCGGCCTTCTTTATAAAGAGAATATAATGTCATAGTCCACTATGCACACCTAGTGCAGATTGGCAGACTTTGTCTTAGAAAAAATTTCTCACAATGTTTTCAACACATAAAATTGCAACAACAAATTCATTGGTGCTAGCACCAGGATCGAACTCTTGGTGGTGTGCTATGCAACTTGAGGCGACCATGACCACTGAGCTACTATGGTTGTGATTTTATCTTAGTTTTCATTTCCTGTGTATCAAACACTTTACAGATTCAGGTCATGTTTAAAGGTCCCCACTAAGGATATCTGCCTAATATTCAATAATATGATAAAGGTAAAAGTGGTTTTATCTAGTAACATGTTTTATTTTTGATCATATTGTAAAATACTTAAACAAATGTCTATATTCACTCTTCTCTTAAATATATTGATTAAGATAATTTGAAATTTTATAATTTAATTATTGACAACAACAACAACAGATTTTGCGAAGACTGATTGGATTTAGATTTAATTTTGAAGTTATTTGTAGCTTTGTAACACATATTCCCCATTCTATCTTCAGACACTCAGCGGGTCTCCACTCTTTTATAGTCGATGTTCCGCGCGTCCGAAGGAAGCGTTTTGAGACATCGTTCATCGTGCGTACAGCAAAGGAGTGGAATAAGTACGACATGGGAGCCTACAAGAGTAGAGTGAATAGGCACTTACTAAACTAGCACGTACCATCTTTCGACTATATCACCACTTAAGATCAGGTGGGATCATGGTCAAGCGCTAGTTTATACCCATAAATAATAACATACTTTGGCGGTTCAACAAAGAAAAAGGTATATTCAAATGGGTACATTAGGACATGATCGGGTTGATCTTATATTGAAACAACAGTAATGACTGGACTAACAGATATTGTCCATATTAAGAGTATCATCTCATTAGTAACCTGACTTCTACGAGTCCAAGACTGCAGTATGTGTAATGGATTACATTTGTGGGTTTGTGAAATATTTATGTGAACCTAAAAGTTACGTAAAGTAATGCCCATCTAAACTGTAGTAAGTGGTTGATATGCGGATAAAATTTTCATTTAATAAACACCGTTTAGCACAAGAATAAAAAGTTTTAAAATGGTTAATTGAATTACTATAAGCCAAGAAGAAAAACAAGGACCACCAACCTAGCTGAGTAATATATGCCAAATGTGGCATTTTCTGGCACAATTAGCTCAGGTGGCTTAGCACAAATATTGATCACAAATTGACTGCAGTTTTAAATCACACAGGCAACACTTTTTAATGGGATTTTTGTACTGTATATACTGAGTTCTATTCCAAGTTGAGAGAATTATTAATGCTTATTTAAATTTAGAGGTACAGGCTAAGCGACCTAAGAGCTATGCCACCTCTCAATCGATGAAGCAGTCAAGGCCAGCTTCTCTGGCCAATCTGTGTAGTTCGTCATAAAAAAAAAGCTTATTTAAAGTTACTGATTAATATTAGATTTGATTGAGATAAAAGAATCACTCATGACTTTGTTTAACCCTCTATAATATTTTGAGTTGGTTGAGCTAAACATTAAAAAATTTCTGTTTTTAAATGGCGATAAAATTTTGTCTTGCCTCAATAAATAATTTACTTTTTTCTGAATCGGAGGAAGAGGTTGACCACAATCCCACTTGATGTTAAGTGGAAATGCAGTCCTGGATGATGAGGTTGGTGCACTAGCTAAATAAATGACAAATCATTGTACTCTTGAATACACCAATATTGTAATTGGAGGGAAAGGTAGACACGGGGAAACTATTCCAGTTCTTTGCTGTATCAATAGTGACATAGATGAACATTGTATTGGTTAAATTTCCAATACTTAAGGGTCTATTTGATAATCAGGAAATAAGAAAGCCCGAGAATACAAATATCTTTCTTGTTTTTTGCAAAATGACTCAATTATAGCAGAAAAATTGACATAGAATTCACTGATAAGTTAATATTAACTTTTGTAGATAGCATAATCACTCCATTTGGAAAACGAACTCGCATTTTGTGCCAGGTTTTTTATGATAGAAATGCTGACTTACTGTTTCACCGGATTGAGAGGTGACATAACTGTTAGGTTGCTTAGCCTGAACCTCTAATGCTAGTAACTCAACACAAGGATCCCCCTAGTAAGGGGTAACCTCAATTCATTCACATTAACAAGCCTTCCGATCCAAGGGTGCCCAAGAGGGCCGAACCAAGGCTTCGGTGGGTGCTATTTCATGGATATCTAAGGGACATTCAAAGGCTAAACTAACTTTGAGTGCCACTTCCGGATAAGAAGCCAGACGTTCTGAACACACACTATGTTTACACAAACTAAATTTGTAAATGATCATCCCAGGATTGAAGTTTAATTTCTGTAGGAAAATAAGTCAATTTAAGTCACCTCAAGACTTACACAAATCAATCTAATATCACTCACACATTATACATTGAAGTCTCACACTGTTCACAGTGACACAATAGTCTTATGCTCTAAGGTGTAAGGTCAGCTTCAGTATGATACTGGGGGTACTTGTGGCATCATATTATTGTACATATACTGGTTCTCCACTGGCTTCACTTGTTGCATAGGCGGATGGGTGATCACATTTGGTATTTGCTGCATAGGCTGTACAATCTGTTCAGGTGGTTTTTTATTTTTCTTTTCACACTTTTTAAACTTAATGCCCAACTTATTAAGTAATATTAACCTAAGAGATTCCTTACCGCCTCTGTAATTCAACTCGTGTTTTGCTGCGGCAAGAATTTTACCTAGTGTAGGCACTTCTTTTCTATTACCGTAACTGTTCACGATGCCTCTTAAGGCGCACAATTGAAAATAATCTAACTGAACTTTAGTTTTACGCACTCTTTTCTTTTTGGGTCCAGTCATTTTTGTGTGGGTTGCCTCAGCACGCAGCCCATCTCTTTTTATTCTTTTAATTGTGCTTTCTGAAAGGCCAGTAGCAGCACAAGCCCGTTTAACCACATTATCTACAGGAAACGCGTAGCCTCTGTTCTGTTTTTCGCTTTCGAAGAATTTTATCACTTTAAAAATAATCTCCCGCGCTTGTCCGTCTATCGCTTCTTTTTTCTTCTTCTCGGGTTTAGGCTTCAGAACGTTCGGAGCGGTTGGCGGCGCTTCAACTGGGTTTGTCTGAAGGTTTATTTGATTGTTTATAGGCGGCTGTTGTTGATGATTTTGTTGCTGTTGAAGATTTTGTTGATGTTGCTGTTGATGATTTTGTTGCTGTTGAAGGTTTTGTTGTTGCTGTTGAATGTTTTGTTGTTGAAGGTTCTGTTGCTGATGACTTTGTTGCTGCGGCTGTTGTAGGTTTTGTTGCTGTTGCTGCGAATGGCTTTGTTGCTGTTGCTGCTGTTGTTGCTGGGGCATTGACATTGAATTAATGTGGGGATTCAAAATCGGTACTTCATGTTGACTTAAAATTGGCACTTCATGTATATGATTCTCCATTGCACGGCAGATTATGTTTCAAAGTACAACAAAAATGTTCGATTGTCAATGTAATTGGACGACCATTTTCATGTTAAATGTTTCCAAACCATTACATTTATGTTTATTTGAATACAATAAAGGCTTGCCAAGAGAAGTGGCCGCCATTTGTACACATAACAGACAGAAACCACATACGATTAGTGATGCCCGACTTATTTTAAAATTTATCATCTTTATCTAATAAACAAAAACATTTACATTTTTAGCCCAAAGAGATAGGCAGAGTTTAATGATTATATTTTACACGAACTGACACCTACCATGCTTTTTCCTTAGTTACACCGCATAAAACGTTGTGGTTATATCTTCTTTGAGTTAAATGTTAGTCGGTTAAAAAAATTCCGAGATTTGACATCGATATTTTGTTTATTTTAATACTGTTAGATGGTATTGTCGATTGAAGACGCCTAGATAAATACGATGATCTATATACGTAGGATAGGACTTTAAAAGTACTAGTAATTTGAGCTTAGTTTTGATCAGACATATACCTTAAAACAACTATTATTTATTTATATTTCATTAAATGTATACTATCGTAAAAATATTAAAGAATCTATAATTTAAAATAAGAACCTTCATGAATACTCATATCATCTTTCAAAAGATGTTTGATCATTAAATATTATTAAGATTTAAAATCCCAATATCATAGGTATTTAAAACTTCACAGATAAGAAAACGAAATAATTTCGCAACACTACTATTTGTCAGTTTAGTTATGGTTTAACCGTAATTTCTTTTGTTGTGTGTTTACTTTGACATTTACTCTAAATTTACTCATATTTAGTAGTACCTACTCGTAGGTCCATTGTAGACGTACGTATACATCAAAGAAAATTGAAGTTTTTAGTATATTTTTATGACTTATTGCTTTAATTTTTTATTATAATTCAGAGAATGGACGATAACACAGAAAGGGTATTAACAAAATTGTGTTGTACTTGTTTATGCAACGACAGAAAAATGTTACAGTTGTGTGGGGTCAATGATGGTGTAAATAACTTATATTGGCTGTTATCGTACGATATCGAGGCCTTTAGGGTAACCACATTTGCTTTTATTATATGTTTATATTATATTAACACAAGCGGTGTAGACAAAAATATAAAAGAAATCTTCTTAGGTAGAATTCCTCAAGCTTATTAGGTAGGAAATGTAGTTGAATTTGGACCTGAAGTGGCAATGACATTGTAATCTCTATTTAATATTACTGTAACACTACAAGCCATTACATCTGACTCTCTCGAGCATCCTTGAAAATAAATGGTATATCATCTAATGTAACTGCTGAAGCTAACATATTATTGAAGACCCTTTGTTGGAGGGTTCTTTTAATTGACCTGGCTCTGGGGTTGAGAAGGCTATTTTAAAAACACTTTCTTCATATTAATATATGTATTGTAGACATTTCTCTGTACCATTATAACATTTTAAACACTCCAACATTGTTTTATAGCAGTGATTCTCAACCTTTTTTTGTTGCGGCACATATTTAACGATTTTAAAATTTGGCGGCACACAAAGTAAAAGATAAAAAATATTTAGTTACTACAACACACTGCATAAATAGTTTGAGAAAAAATTTAAACATACGTAATAATAATACATGTTAAAAATATTTTTCTTTTTAAATGATATAATTTAATAATATTATTTTATAATAAGCGTACGGTCTGAGAATCGTAAGGTCGTGGGTTCGCATCCACCATTCGACTATTGCCGTGAACCATGTCCTAGCACAAGCTTAAGCTTAGTTGGAATGGTTAACAAGATTTTTAGTAATATTTCTGAAAAAAAAAAGAAATATTGCTAGCTTTCTTTAAAAAAAAACCGAGCTTTGCTAATTATTTAAAATATTATTTATGTTTTTGCAAAATTTGACGGCACACTTTTGAAATTTGGCAGCACACAAAAGTGCCGCGGCATAGTGGTTGAGAATCACTGGTTTATACTATCACATTTTATGTATATTTATTCCAAAGATGCTTTCCTGTCACTGTTTTGATGAGAAGTCTCCTTTTTCCCTAATAGAAGACAATGGTCTGTTGTTACATTTTTTAAAATCATCATTCAAATATTCGAAACTTTCACTTCAAATATGACAAGTGTTGCCTACCTAATGAGCTAATTTATTCAGGTTCACACTAATAATAGACAAGTAATAAGCAGTAGCAGTAGCATAAAAATATATTACACATGTATTTAGTGAAGCCAGTTGCAATTCAAATTTTTTGGGAACTCTCAGTTATTATTCTCTTATACTTTTCAACAAATTATATGCTATTTAATCTCATGACAAAGGACTGGTAATCTCGAGAACAGAAGCGCCCATGAATATGTGAAGCAAAAATTTTGTACCCCTTATAAAATTACAGAAAAGTATATAATTTATATAGAGAAGGATTGCAGATTAGTAATATACATATTTATATAAAATGCATTAAATCAACATAAAAATTGGCAACAGTCAAGTAACTTTAATAAATAATGACTGACAGATTTATCTAATAAGTAAGACCTTTTTTTTTTTTGTTAACGCGGGGGAATCATTTTATTAACCATCCTCCGGTACCCTGGGTGGGCCCGGAGGGATGTGTGGGACTCGGCCTGGGCAGCCACTACCCACTAAACCTACCGCGATTGCCATCAGCCGTTATGTGCGGGGTGTCCCGGATCTGTCAGCGACAGGACAACCCAACGACCGGCCGGTCCCGGCAAAGACCGGACTTCACCCTCGATAATAAGTAAGACCTGCTTTTCTTGAAATTTGTTATGAAAGGAATTTAGGGGGTGATAAATAAATCTAGGTAGGTTTTGAAAATGTTTTTTATCTGCGTATACCCTGTTATTAGTTCACAACATAGCATTGCTAAGTAAGTAAACTAACAGTAAGTCAAAGAGTATTTGGTTTGACATTAGACCAAGAAAATTGAGTGTCATAGTGTCCGATTGCAGGAAGGATTCCATAAAGATAGTGCAAGCTTTTTTATATGCTGGGAGTGTCGTGCGGTGATGGCGAAGATATGCACCTTCCGGAACCAGGCCTGTTGTGCTCAGAGACAGCTGACTCTTATTGCTGATGGAAGACATAATGTAAGTGGGTAACACTCTCATATCAACTTGTAACAATGAATAAAAACAAAATAAATTATCTTCTGCCCGTCAATGTGTCAGCTATTGATATAGCATGGTTTTTTTTTAACAAAAATGTCTTTATTCTATTCTAGAAATTGAGGACCTTATCAAAACTAAGTTATACGATAAAGGGTACATATGACTACAAATTTGAATATGAAGAAACAGAAGTGTTAGATAACTTCATTGACTGTGGGCCGATGGGAGATATAAAGGAAGAATTTGACTTGGATGGGGGTGCACTAGCGGAGCAATACAATGATCATACATCTTATGATAATGATACAAACATTGTAAATACCACTCTAAAAATCATTCAGAGTCCGATTGCTAATAAAACTGTAAGAAAGAAACAGAAGAAAGGCAAAGTTGAAAATGAGAATAGTTTCTCTTTTGATGGTAAACAGAATACTTCAACTACAGATACAAATGAAGAGGAAACAATAGATATTAAAACTAAAAACTTGTCTATGACATATGTCGATGGGGCATTCAAATGTGAAACTTGTTTAGAAGTGTTTAAAGTGAAAATTGATTTGACTACACATAATTTAGAAATGCATCAAAACGTATGTATTTTTGATTCATAATTAACCTATTGTTAATCTGTGAATTGTAGATATTAAATATATATTTAAAATATAATTTGTGTCCATCTATGTCAATGTAAAAAGAATTACACGAATGATACCTAGATGACGGAGTTTTGCTCGGTTTTTTCTGATAAATCGTCGTATGCCTCGTCTAAGTCTACTTTCAACTCGTTCTTCGATCCCAAGTCGAGGTGCTTGACTGCGGTATCCCTGCCTATCGTAGAAGACGACTAAAAGGGGCCTCGGGTTCACTGGGCGACAAGTCGCTGGCCCGTGTCGTCTTGCACTACAACGACACAGGGGAGGAAGGATTAACCTCCCCACCCCCGGACGTGCTTTCCGAAGAGCACAGTGCTAAGGGGTTCCGTTGTGTTCCTCTGGAGATCCCGGAGCCCCACACCATGCAACGAGGAAGGGCCACCGGGGGAGTTTTTGTGGGTAATAACTTCACATAATCTTCTAGAAGATATCCCCCCCGCCACCAAAAAAGTGCTTTGTGATTGATTTTTCCCTTTCGACCTTCACGAAGTTCTCATCATGCGGGATGGTAATATCGACGCGTTGATCGATCTGTATAGAGCGTTGCATGACCATTTTCGAGAACTGGCGCTGTTGTGTATTTATAGTACGGCACCTCGGACTCCACAAGACCATATCTAAGAGCAAATTGTTGGTGAATAATCCTGGCTGCGAAGTTATTATTACAGTCTTTCTTTGCAGAGTAAAAATAAATCGGCCATTACAAAAAATCCAGAATCAAAACCCAAAAGGAACAAAGCCACGAACGACTTAAGGACACCTCTCGGATTTTTATGTACAGAGTGCAATAAATATTTTAAGTGAGTATCGTTTATATATTTTCAACCGACTTAAAAAAAGGAAGGTTCTCAATTAGTCTGTGGTATTTTTATTACATGAGCAACGCTTTTATTGCAATGGTATACAGCATGTAGGGAGTTTCGGGGGGCGATAAATCTATCTAGCTAGGTATAATTTTTAGGACAGCCCACTGAAACCCCCCCGGTGTTCCTTTCTCGGTGCATGGTGAGGGGTTCCGGGATCTCCAGAGGAACGCTCCGGAGCCCCTTTGCAGTGCTCAAGGAGAGCACGTCCCGGGGAGGAAGGTGAATCCCTCCCATCTTCTCCTTCTTAGTGCAAGGCGACACGGGCCAGCCGATGTCGCCTTCTTTCCGGGTTCACTTTGGCGGACGACAGATGCCCCCACCCTTGTCGCTCAGTGAACCCGAGGCCCCTTTTAGTCGCCTTCTACGACAGACAGGGGATACCGATGTCTTATTCTATGATCCCAGGACTATGGGGCTGTATTATTGTTTACTCTGTACTAAGATGTCACTTATGTTATTTTTGTAGCCT
The DNA here is from genome assembly GCA_029286785.1 of Meandrusa payeni. Taxonomy (NCBI): domain Eukaryota; kingdom Metazoa; phylum Arthropoda; class Insecta; order Lepidoptera; family Papilionidae; genus Meandrusa; species Meandrusa payeni. The sequence goes on from JAGSMX010000026.1 coordinate 2,984,944, forward strand.
ACTTTGAGTTGTAGTTTCATTGTTTCCAGCACAAAGAAGTCAAGATGGATCCACGTGCAGCGCTGTCACCGCGAGGGTTTCGAATGCAGCAGTTGCGGGAAGAGGTTCCCATTCAAGAACAATCTCACCAGGCACCTGCTGTAAGTTTTTAGCGGGGTAGACAGACTAATTAATGTTACTAATTAAAACTAATCAGAACTTAAACTTCACAGAAGAATAAACTCTCATCAGACTACTGGTAAAGTACACCCTTTTCAATAAAAAGTGAACGAGAACTTTTGGCTTGATATTGTGCGGGATAACAAAGGGCTAAACCAGCCGTAGGGGGTATATTGCGACTCACATATTTACTGGCTCGTGATTAGTCGTACCATATGGCCTGTGATTGGTCGACCAATCACGACGCTTTAATTATTATGCCAAAAATAGTACAAATTGTACATAGTTTTTAATAGGGTCACGAGATTCAGGCTAAGCGATCTAATAGCTGTGCCACCTCTCAAATCCGGTGAAGCAGTAAAGGCCAGCTTCTCTGTGCCAACTGTGTTAGTTCGTCAAAAAAAAAAGAAAAAAAAAGGGTCACTTGCAGTCGACCACTCGGAAAATAAACAAATGAAAATACGAAGTGTTTCAATTTCTTAATACACACCAGTGTACAGTGAATGTGCAGAAGCGTACAGATATAAAATTATTCGGACATTTAAAACTTCTATGGTTTTCTCATGGATCATTGTCAGAATTTGACCAAATTAAATGGGACCACACGGGATGCACCAGGTTTCGAATAAAGAAAGAATCATCAAAATCGGTTCACCCAGTCCAAAGTTTTGAGGGAACAAACATAACAAAAACTATTGTTATAATTTGTAGGTTTCGTGGAATAAAATAGTCCAACAACTAATACACTCGCTTTATTGAGACAGTGTAATGTTGTACCAGCCCTGTAGTTTTGGGCTCTCAAGAATAAGGCTACGGTATCCCCTGCCTGTCGTAGAAGGCGACTAAAAGGGGCCTCGGGTTCACTGGGCAACAAGGGTGGGGCCTTTGGCGTCCTCTAAAGTGGACCCGGGAAGAAGGCGACATCGGCTGGCCCGTGTAGCCTTGCACTGCGAGGGCACATGGGGGGAGGGAGTAACCTCCCCCTCCCGCTCCGGGACGTGCTCTCCTTGAGCACCTTGAGTAACGTCACAACTGCGCGTCCTCACAATCTTTATACAAAATTAATTAGAAGTCAGATTAGGAACCAATAAAGTTAATCTATTGTTTACAACGCCAAGTTCATGTGACGATCAACTAAATTATCAATTATGAATTAAAGTTACAGTAAGGTTCAGGTAAATCATTAAGATATCATTGGAAGTAGTTATTATGCATAACAATTGCCGGGTGTCATGTGTTGCCAGATAACACCATACAGACGTTTGAGAACCTCCATATTTGAAGTCGCTTAACGGTTACAATCTTGACAATTTTTTTTTTAAAGAAAGCTAGCAATATTTTTACTTTCGGGAAATATTACTAACACTCTTGTTAACCATTCCAATTAAGCTTAAGCTTGTGCTAGGAGATTTCGCAGACCGTACCCTAAGCCATTAGGCTATTAACGCTTTCAAAATTAGCATTCTCATTGTTGATAATCAGCAATTGATGGGTGATTTCAGCACGCACACGTCCCCGCCGCGCGTGCAGTGCGCCGTTTGCCAGAAGGCGGTGCGCGCGGACCTGGTGCGCGCGCACGCACGCACGCACGGAGCGCGCGAGCAGTGCACGTGCGCGCCGTGCGGCAAGAGGTTCGCCAGCCGCGCCTCCTACCACCACCACCTCAAGTACACGCAGGTGCACGCCCTCCGCGACGTCCTCAAGTGAGACTATCACTCCATTAATAAATACATAGATTTCCTAACGAAAACTGACTTCAAATCAAATGTTATTCGTTCGCTCTTTTTGTTGAAAACTATGAAATCCTATCCTAATTATTATGGTGTCATTTCGCATATATATATATCTATACATAATGTGTGTGTGTTTGTTCCATATAGGCTCCGAAACGGCAGGACTGATTTTTTAAATTTAAACTGCTTTTCCACGGACTGATCGTCCGTGCCTTTTTTATTTGGATTTTTGGGGTGTCCCCCGGTACGTGCTTGCTTTGAGCACAGTGCAGAGGGGCTCCGGTGCGTTCCAATGGAGATCCCGGAGCCCCTCGTCATGCACCGAGGAAAGGGCTACCGGGGAGGTTTTAGTCGGTAAAAACCCCACATAACCGCCGCCTTCACAAAAAGGACGGTTACTATGTTACGCGTAAGCATTCCGAGCCGAGGGCGCCCGATAGGGCCGAATCACGATTCGGTCGGTAGCCATTTTATTAATTAAAACTATTTGGGACAATCTAAGCTAACTTCACATCGTATTAGCAGGTACAAGTGTTCCGTGTGTGACAAGGGTTACAAGTCCAAAGGGGAGTTGAGAGATCACATCAATTACCAGCACATGGGTAAGACGCAGCACAAGTGCCCCGTCTGCGGGAAGGTGAGTTACGAACTGGACTGCTCCCACTCTACACCGTAAAAAATAGTTTCCACAAAAAAACAAAAACTGACTTTAAAGAATAAATTCATAGTCACAACCATAGACAATGTCATTCACCCACAATATCAGCCATATTTGAGATTAGCTGTGCCCCGCTGTGTTACCCGTGATTAAAAACTATTTATTTTGATTTTTCTAAGTTACTAGCCTAATAAACGTACTATGTAATATTATAGAAATTTCAATTCTATTATTTGCAACTGACATACCCAGCCTGCTTCGCCGAGCTATAATTTGCTTTATTTAAACAATAAACTTACATCATTAAATATTTAATTTAACTCTCACAATATATTAAATTATTCATTTCTCTTCGTATTCATTCTCCTCTCGAGCGGGTGAAGACCATTACCTACACCCATGTACATATCAGCAGCATCAGTAAACGGATACATTCACGGCGCTGTAGCTTACCTTGAATACTTCGAAATATTATTTTCATAATTTTTTATCATACTTTGTATTGACACAACGCATGTGTCAACACAAATTGTGTTATAAAACATTAGAATTTCATCAGTAAATAAAAGCTGTATTTGACAGTTGAATTAGTGCAGTGCTCTGATCGTCACCAAACAGACAGGATTACTCGTCAGGTCAATCTGAAGATTACCTGAAAGTTTCATTGAAATCGGTCCAGCCGTTTCGGAGCGTATTGGGAACAAACCCACAAACTTTCTCTTTTATCAATATAGATAGATATTTAATGTTTATCCATAATGCGTGTGTGACGTGCGCAGGCGCTGGCGACGAGGCGCTGCGTGACGCGTCACGTGCGCCGGGCTCACGAGGGCATAAAGGAGAGCGAGAGAGATAAGATTTGCCAGCAGTGCGGGAAGGCGTTCAGGGTGAGAGATATTAGAGCAATTTCTTTCCTTTTCCTTCTTCTTCATCGATTGAGTCTTTACAGACTCGTCGTGGTTATCACGTATTAGGTATCAGTGACCCGCTTCACAAGCCGCCGCCACTCCTCCCTGTACGCTGCTTTTTTCGCACATTGATGCAAGGGTACGTCCATAGCCGTTCTTATCTGGTCGGCCCATCCCATAGGTGATCTTCCCCTAGGTCTGGTGCCCTCCACCTTACCCTGTACTAACAGGCGTTCGATGGATTCGTCATTACGCCTGCAGACATGGCCAAAAAATGTCAGTATCCCAGCCCGAACAATGGAAGACACACGCTGCTTGATGCCGAGTTCTTCAAGTATTGACTGGTTAGTTCGGAATGCAGTCCAAGGTATCATCAGCATCCTTTGCCTAGTGATATTAAATGACCACTGATCGTTGATACAGATTTAATTCTATCAAATAATTTTTTATGACGAACTACAATGATTGGCAGAGACTTGACTTCTTCACTGGATTGAGAGCATAGCTCTTCAGCAGTAATATTCCTACGATAATTCGCAAATACAAAGAGTTCGCCCGCGCGTTTAACGTTTGGTTCCATTTGAAGTCGGTTATTGTTTTACACGTAAATTTACTTTTAAATTGCAGGACAAAAAAGGTCTGAGGGAACATGAGCTAATACACACTGGCGAGAGGCCGCTCTCCTGCGAGATCTGCGGCTGCACGTTCAGACAGAACTCCTCCTTATACACGCACAGGAAGAGAGTGCACAAGATATGCACCAAGAGGAAACAAGTGGAGTTAGTGGAGAGTGAGAGACCCGACATGTGAATATATTATCATCATCGGCCTGTGGATTGACTACTGAACTGGAATATACCTTCCACCGTATACGATTCTTCGCTTTCTGTCGGCTATTATTTTATAAGGGCACGTCCTGTGCGAGGCTGTGCGCCGGTCACAACTGTCATGTTAGTGACGATGAGTGCTCCAGATGGACCGACATACAGATAGAAAAGCAAATTTGTATTGATCTTCGATCGATTTGATGTAGGCTCCAAGTTCACCCGTAATGGCCTAGGAGACCGCCGAATGTTATCGAAAGAGGGCCGAACTCGTTCGGAGATAGTGCAGGCGGGCGGGTGACAGACCGGCCCACAGCCCTACCTGTTGTAGAAGGCGACTAAAAGGGGCCTCGGGTTCAATGGGCGACAAGGCCGTTGTCGTCCGCCAAAGTGGAGCCGGGAAGAAAGCGACATTGGCTGCGAGGGCACAGGGGAGAGAGAGTAAACCCTCCCCTCCCCAGGTTGTGTTTTTCGAAGAGCACAGGGCAGAAGAGCTCCGGTAGAGCCTCGCATATCTTAAGGGGGGAAAGCGGGATGTGTTGTTGAAGATTTCCCAATAAAAAAAAAGGCTTCAAGTAAACTATTCCAATTGTGACGTATATATATTTACGAGTAAAACAAAACCAATAAACGATAGTATACACGGACGCACTGTTTTATTTCTGGAGTATAATAAGTAGATAGATAAATCCTTTATTACACCAAGATGGCATACAAGGGCGAACTTAATTCTATTTAGCATTTTCTTCCAGTTGACCCGTCTTAATCGTTTACCGGTTTTGCAGGCTAAGGGCAGTGCCGATAAAAATAGCGTTTTAAAAATATTATGTAAATAAATATTATATATACAAATAACGTCTATGTCAATATTACAATATAGCTTGTATAAGCTTAATTTCTTTAAAATTTGTTGTGTTGTTTACAATTGTTGTATCAAATAAAATTGATTTCCAACCGATAGATGGCGCTTTTATCATTTTTTAAATTAGGTCTATTAGCTGATTGTTTAGTTTGTCTGTACTAAATAATCGTTAACTTTGGATTCTTGTTCTATTAATGGAGTTGATATTGATATAAGCCTTTAAATGTTCAATTGAAAACTAACTAGCCCTTTAAAAATAACTAATGGTCGAACCCCGACACGCTGAAGTGATCAGATACGCACCAATCTTGGCACCTCGGTGGGCAATGCTCTACACACGACTGCAGATAGGCGATGGTGGCGACGAATCACTAACGACAGACTATCCCCACGAGAACGCGATCCTCAGCATTGAGGAAACCGACGTGAGGAGTGATCGCCCTATAGTGGGAATTCGGCTTTAATCCAGATTTTAACCATAAACTTGTTCTCTTGTAACAGAACTTGATGGACTCGGATTAGTCGTTACTAAAATCAAATAAATAACACATAACATCTTCATTAGTAACGCTATAATTAGGTAGCGTAGGATATGTGTCACATCACTACACTACAGGCGTGCGAAGGGAGTCTGTTCCCGGTCTTTACTTCACTCCCCGACTGCATTCAACTCGCGCGTCGACTATAAATGTATCAAACGCATCGTAGTATGAGTAATGTTTTATTGATTTAATTCATTTTGTATGCATTATTAAAAGTAAGTATTGTGCACTCCCCTATATAATCTGGAAGTGTGAGAGATTTCATTCTCCTCCGTCCGAGCATCATGGTACAAAGTGCATCTCCCGTTTACGTAGGCCGTGGAGGAAGGCGCGCTTTATGATCGCGTGCGACATACCTGGAGTGTGATTGAGCGGGGGCGGAGGGGGGAGAAAGGGATGTTCGTCCTCCCCCGGATGGAAACGCCGCAAGGCGTCCATACGCAGGCGGGGCCGCGGATGTGTTTTCGTTCTCGTCGCTCCGCCATATGCGACTTTGGTGGAACATCTTGTAGGGTTTAGAATGTGATTGCCCGACATAACTCATTCACCCGGAGTACGAGTACGTGTCTAAGCACGTTCCCCACAAGTAAAAAGAAGCGTCAATAGCCTATTTAGGGTACGATCTGCTAATTCGTAAGGTCGTAGGTTCGAATCCACCATTCGACTATTGCCGTGAACCATGTCCTAGCACAAGCTTAAGCTTAGTTGGAATGGTTAACAAGATTGTTAGTAATATTTCTGAAATAAAAATAGAAATATTGCTAACTTTCTTTTAAAAAAAAGGGGGTGATAAAAAGGTCTCGCTTCACGTATCAATATAAAAAAAGAATGCATTTAGACAAAGTTTATTTGTTCCCAGCGTGTAGTAGCTTGGTGTGTGTGTAGAGGGCGGCGGGGTGCGCGAAGGAGGCGGGACAGCGCGCGCAGCTCAGCGGACGCTCGCCGGTGTGCGTGCGCACGTGCGCGCGCAGGATCTGCAGCGTCTGATAGGAACACAAAATTACACGAGACATTTGGTTAAAATACTAGCTAAGTCATAATCCTAGGTGTCACAGTAACTGTGACTTGAAAGAACCTGTGACAAAATACTACGTATAGAAATATCACGTAACAGCAGTCACTGCTCGTATTAACTATGACTAGTAAAATAATTGTAACGGAAGGAATGGTGAGGAGCGGATATGGGAGCGAATGACGCGGTGGAGGGGATAGGTGGGAGCGCAGATGATGAGGCGAGGAGGGGAGAGGAGAGGAGGGGGTAGAATATAAAAGCGATGGTTTTGGTTGGCAGAGGGCTCTTCGTTGTCAGTAAAACAATAAATAAAAACTTTCAAAACCTCGCAAAACTTTCTACCCAGACGACTCTGAGACAACAGACAAACCGTGTCACAAGAAAATCCGGGAACTGGTGGAAGAAAAAGACCAAATCTTAGAGGTAAATGACCCACCCTTTACAAATGCGGAGCTGGAACTAGTACTTAACGCACTCAACCCAAGGAAGGCCCCTGGACCAGACGGGTTAACAGCTGACATCTGCACCAGGGCTATCCAGAGTGAAAAGGAAGTATTTCTGGCTATAACCAACACATGCTTAAAGCTAGAGTACTTTCCGAAAATCTGGAAAATTGCCCACGTGGTCATAATCAGAAAGCCAGGGAAGGATGACTATACACACCCAAAGTCATACAGGCCCATAGGACTTCTGTCAGTTCTAGGGAAAATAGTCGAAAAGTTACTGGTGGGCCGGCTCCAATGGCATATCCTCCCAACACTCAACAGCAGGCAATATGGTTTCATGCCGCAGCGTGGAACCGAGGACGCCCTCTATGATCTAGTGAAATACATAAAAACGGAAGTTGCAAAAAAGAACAGTGCCGTCGTAATTTCGCTCGACATAGAGGGAGCCTTCGATAACGCGTGGTGGCCAGCGCTGAAAAAACAACTTATAAACAAAAAATGCCCTAAAAACATTTATAGAATGGTCTGCTCATACCTCAGTGACCGAAAGGTCAAAGTCAACTACGCCAGAGAATCAAGCGAGAAGGAAACCACAAAGGGATGCGTCCAAGGATCCATAGGAGGACCAACCTTTTGGAATGTTATTCTAGACTCGCTGCTGAATCGACTAACGGGCGATGGGGTATATTGCCAGGCCTTTGCGGATGATGTTGTCCTGGTATTCACGGGCAAATCAATGAATGCCCTGGAGAGACAGGCTAACGCCACCCTCGAGAGTGTAGTGGAATGGGGAACTCAAAATAAGCTAAACTTCGCCCCACACAAAACAAATGCCATGGTGGTGACAAAGAAACTAAAGTTCGAGCCTCCTAAGCTACACATGCTCGGCAAAAAAGTGGATCTAGTTCATGAAATAAAAATCCTTGGACTCATCATAGACCAGAAACTTACCTTCAAATCGCATGTCGTGGCAGTATGCAAGAAAGCAGCCGATATCTACAAACAACTAGCACGCGCAAGCAAGGTTACATGGGGTCTAAACGGTGAAATAACAAGAACAATATACGTAGCAGTCGTAGAGCCCATTGTGATGTACGCTTCGAGTTCGTGGTCCTCAGCAACGGAACTTCAAATGATAAAAGATCTACTCAACACGTTGCAGAGGAGTTTCGCACAGAAGATCTGTCGGAGCTACAGAACGGTTTCGCTAACATCCGCATTGGCTATCTCGGGTCTGCTACCGCTGGACCTGAGGATAAAGAAGCATCCAGCCTTTACAATGCAAAGAAGAAAAATTCGCTGGACTACTTGCCACCAGGAAGAGAGCTAGAACATCGACCAAACTGTCTGGGCAAACCTCATCCCTCAAATCTACTAACAACAAAGTACGAGCTCCTTGAAAACACGGACCCGAACACCATGGTCACCAATAAAATTGTCGGCCCTCAAGTATACACAGATGGCAGCAAAATAGAAGGGAGGGTTGGAGCTGCATTTTCATGGTGGAGGGAGGTAAGGAGTCGAGTAACGCCACCTTTAGTCTGGACGCAGCCTGCACAGTGTTTCAAGCCGAGCTATACGCAATCTACAGAGCAACGCAGCTGGCAAGATCAAGGACGGAACTAGTCGTCAATATCTTGAGTGACTCGAGATCCTCACTCGACCTGCTGAGAAGCCCCGAGATCAGCCACCCCCTAGTTAAATCCATAAAGGAAAATATAGGGGAGATCAACAAAGAGGGAAGGGAGATACGACTGTTCTGGCTGAGAGCGCATGTAGGAACAGAAGGGAATGAAAGAGCGGATCAGCTGGCGAAAGAAGCGGCGCTCCGGGAGGGACGGGCACATGACTACGACAAGGTTCCCCTATCCTATGTTAAGAAAAAGATCAGAGAGGAGTCGGTTCGCAAATGGCAGGACCGCTATGATTCCTCTAGCACTGGCGCAGTCACCAAAATCTTCCTACCAAATGTCGAAAAGGCATATCGGACAATGAGGAAGACAAAGCCTACGCCCCTTCAAGTGCAAGTACTGACAGGACACGGAGGAATTGCGGAGTACTTACATAGGTTTAAGCTAAATGATAGCCCCGGATGTGAGTGCGACGCAAACATCAACGAATCAGTGTGGCATGTGATACTGGAGTGCCCCCGTTTCGCGGCGGCTAGATACGATCTAGAAGCAAAAATTGACACGAAACTGAGAAAAGACGAATTAAAATTAGTAATTGACAACGACGACAAAGGACGCAATTCCTGGCTTATGCGGAAACCACTTTCCGCATAGCAGCCAGAAGAAACAGCACAGCATCCCCCACACACGCACAAACACAACAACACACACCGCAGCAAATCACAATGCCTAATCTAATCCCTATCACCAAGACCAATCTAAGGCAACTGCTCCAACAGCACGCAGAAAAGGGAAAACAAGGCCTGCGAACTCACGGAGTAGCCCTCTTCATGGACGACAACTCAGAAAGACTCGGGATAAGCTTTTGTATGACGACAGGAAGTCGCAGCCACATCAAAATTGCGCCGGGCCTCGCTAACTTACTCAATGGCAGCACGCATAAAACGAGCATGAGAAGGAAAACCTACAACATGCTGACAGAGGTTAAAGTCTCCAACCAAATATGTCGAATAGTAAGATCTAGGAATAAAACAATCATGCTGTTCGCATGGAATGAGACTAACACCCCTTTCAATCAAGCATGCTCACTGCTAAACGAGATAGGGAAGACAGAGGAGGAAGCAGCAGTCATCTGCCCCCGCATAATAAGTGTGGACGCAATGGTGATCCTCCACGAGAAGGGGCTAACCGCAGATCACATTGGTTGTATCAAAGCCTCGGAAAAACACGAGGTAGTCGTATACGAGGACAGGGGAGAGAATTTAAGTTTTCTCAAAAAATACGACTCAGCAACGGCGGCTAACCCAATAGACAGCTGGGGACAACCATTGGTCAATCCGGGGACACTAAGCGGATCGGAAAGATTGCAGCTGAAAACGGCCGAAGAAAAATCTAGAACCAGGCTAAAAACCACCAACAGCCAGGATCAGAGCGCAGCAAGCACAATGCTGAACACGCTAAGTGCAGTGGCTCACAGCTTACCTGGGATAGTAAAGAGCAAGGTCCGAAGCCTAACACAAGCCAACAAAACAGCAATGGCAGTCGAAAACTTCACCAGAGAGGCTCCGAAGAAAAGAAAACAAAAAACCACTACCCCAACACCCAGACAGGGACGTGTCAGTCCGCCAATTCTTCATCCGTCAACGGGACCGCGGGGCCACATAATCAATGCCTTCCTTGAGTTCAAGGCACTCACAACAGCAACAAGACAAATAAACTTCGAGCTGTGCAGAGACATCTTGCACACATATCACCTGGGAATCGAGGAGTTGCTGAGAGTCAAGCTGAGGAGGCCGAAGCTGCCATATATGACAACAAAACATCCACGGTCCTAAAAGGGAAAATGACCCAACATATGGCGGCCTACAGTGGCACAGCCGGTTTCGTGGTGATGGATGAGGAAATGACGAAGACAAGAGGAAAACCAACTTTCAAAACCCCACCCGAAGACCCCATAGTGGTGACCGCTCGGTGCACCAAGATAATGCTGGACGATCGGATCCTAAGTATGGCCGAAACCATATCGGGAACTGATGACTCTGGAGTGTCGTGGGAAACCTGGGCAATACCTAAAATCACTTGGGTCAACGGAGTCCCTGGATGCGGCAAAACAACCTGGATTGTTAACCACTTCAGCGCGGATAAGGACGTTGTAGTCACCACAACAACAGAGGCAGCAAAGGATCTCAGAGGAAAGCTAGCCGAACACATAGGTGCCGACGCAAAACTAAAGTGCGCACTATGGCCTCAATATTAGTGAATGGCATGAGGAAAAAGAAATGCGACCGACTCATGGTCGATGAAGCCCTCATGAACCATTTTGGCGCTATAGTGATGGCAACACGGCTTAGCGGAGCCAGAGAGATCCTGCTAATCGGCGACTACAACCAACTTCCCTACATCGACCGCGAGAATCTCTTCCCAATGCAGTACACTCGACCAAGTCTTGTGACCACCATCAGCCAGGAATTACTGTGCACTCACAGGAATCCAATGGATGTAGCATATGCCCTCAACGAAGTGTACAGTGGCATATACTCATCCAGACCTGCAGTGCACTCCCTGAAAAGAGCCAATTACAAAGGCGCGAACATAATACCAACCCTCCCCGACACACTATACCTGGTATACACCCAGACGGAAAAAGAATCCCTCTCCAACCAGGGATACGGATCGGGGTCAGGTTCGCGCATCCTTACCGTGCACGAGGCCCAAGGCCTCACGTACGGATCAGTGGTGGTCATCAGAACAGTGACGAAAAAACTGCAACTGCACGACAGCGTCCAACATGCTGTAGTGGCGATATCCCGACACACCGTCAGCTGTGTCTATTACACAGATGACTGTGACGACGCCACAGGAAGACTGGTGACAAAGGCAATGGCCGCATCAAAGGAGAGGATAGTGGATTACAACCTGAAAATGGCCATGAGAAGCAGGGACACAGCGGTCGCGGAGAAGCTAATAGCAGTGCAGCGGGGCGTCTGCGAAGCGTGAACCGATGCGGTCTCTGGCCACCTCAAATTCAGGCATTATATATATATAATAAAAAAATAATAATAATAAGGAAAATAGTAACTGTAGAAGTGGCACTTTTAACAAACGCAGAGTAGACAATTTAAGTATATTAGAAAAGAGCACGGACACAGGTCTGTGGTTGCAATATAATAAAAAAAAAAAACAATAAATAAGTATACATAAAAATTAAATGTGTTCTTTTCTTTATATAACTAAATATAACATAGTCGTTATATATATAAATAGTGAGTCGTTATATAATATCTCTGTCGCGAATAAACGAATAGATTAGAAAGCGATAGATATATTATCTGTCATTCAAACTTCAAATTAAGGAATATATCGACGCTGGAAAGAAAAAACGTAGTAAGTGACACATACGGCCATTTTCACTTTTTTACGTCGTTGGCATCCGAGAAAAAAGACGCGTCGAATGATATATGACTTGTAACAATTAGATGAAAAATTACAAGATTGACACTTTAAAGTTTGAGAATGGATTGGCTATTATTCCTCAAACTTTTGCAGGTTACTAGACTGTGTTACTAGTTCATGTATGCGTGTGTCAGAATCGAAGTTATAGATTTATTAAATAGATATATTTTAGTAAAACAAGAGATCCGGTCTTGCAGTACATAATAATACACAATATATAATACAACGTAAATAATAAGAGAGTACTTAGTTTATGTACAGAGGCGTTACCGACACTAACAACACTTAAGCGACGCCACCGAAGAACAACTCTAAGAGATTCTGTTTTTTTGGACGAACTGACACAGTTGGCACAGAGAAGCTGGCCTTTACTGCTTCACCGGATTTGAGAGATGGCTTAGCCTGAACCTCTATTAGATGGTAACTCGACACAAGGGTCCCCCCGGTGAGGGGTAACCTCGGCTTGGACGGTTACCATTATTACGCGTAAACATTCCGATCCGAGGGCGCCTGAGAGGGCCGAACCACGACTCGGTCCGTAGCTATTTTATTACCGAAATCTATTGGGACAATCTAAGCTAAACTAACTTATATGCCACTTCGGGAAGCGTTAGCGCTGAGAGAAGAAGTGGCCGAAGAAACTCCAGCAACGCTCCTAATCTTATCAAGGGGGTGGGGTTTTCCCATAAAATACTTGTATCGCGCAAGGATTATTCGCAACCCGCGACGGTGGCGGATGGACGCTTTGTAGATTTGTAAAGATCTAGCCTGTGCAACGGTGATCACATCGAAGAGATTCTGAACTGTACCATTGCTCTTATACTATGCGGAGTCAACAACACGACTTCTCACAATGCTTTACATATTTAATACTCTTTGGTTGTAATAGCACATACATTAATAACTAATTATACGTATTTTAACACATACTGTATGTGTCGAATGAAATGAAAATGTTATAAACAAAGACTGGCAACTGCATTTGACATACATATAATGTAAACATCGGAAACGAATCATTCGATAGTCAAAGGAGCAACTATACTACAATTATCTCACACGTGTATGGCTGTTGGAGGAATTTGGGAAATGGAATGACCATGATCTCTACCTACCCGTGTAGAAAGTAACGAGCGTTAGTGTTCGCATACTTACGGTGAAGCCGTGTCCGCAATGGTCACAAATCTTGTTCCTAGGCGGTCTCTTCTTGTCGTGGACGTAGTTTATGTGCTTCTTTAAGCCGGATTTGTTCTTGAATACCTGGAAATGACGTATCGTTTTGATTGTCGTCGTGCGCTGTTAAGTGAATGGTCGTTTTATGGATAATATGGATAACAACTTCGGGTAAAGAAACTATTACGTGTAAAGGAACTGGTGTTCTCAGACGAACCTCGACTTCAAAAAGGGGAGGTTCTCAATTCGTCTGTATGTTTCTTTATGTCTGTTACCTCATAACTTACCGATTGAACCGATTTCGATGATTCTTTTTTTAGTCCAGTTGTTTTGGTCTAGTTCTGACAATGCCATTAGAAAACTGTAAAATTTAATTTGTATTAAGTATTTGCGCGACAAAGGGACAAATAACTCAATACCACGTCAACCGATTTCCATAATTAATTTTTTATCGGAAAGGATTTACTTCAAGAGTAGTTAGATGAGAGTTTGGTTAGGTTCTGATTAATTCAGCCCTGTAGTTCTGGGCTCTCAAGAATAAGACTACGGTATCCCCTGCCTGTCGTACAAGGCGACTAAAAGGGGCCTCGGGTTCACTGGGCGACAAGGGTGGGGGCCTGAGTCGTCCACCAAAGTGGACATGGGAAGAAGGCGACATCGGCTGGCCCGTGTCGCCTTGCGCTGCGAGGGAACAGGGTGGGAGGGAGTAACCTCCCCCTCCGGGACGTGCTCTCCTTGAGCACAATGCAGAGGGGCTCCGGTACGTCCCACGTGAGATTCCGGAGCCCCTCGTGGAGGTTTTAGTGGGTAAGAACCCCACATAACCGTCGCCTTCCCCCAGAAGGCGGGGTATCTTTGTGAAGATTTCCGCTCCGTTAACAAAAAAAAAGGTTCTGTTTAATTATATTTCGTAATATTCCTACGATAATTACTAGGAAATATAAAAATGGCGTTCGTTGACCCGAGCAACAGTTGTTTTTGACTTTAGTTTCATTGCTGTTTTTTAATATGATTTTTAAAATCATGATCGATGTTTTTCCGTCCCAATACCAAAGGTGTCATTAGTACTATCGTCTGTCTTCGTTTTCGCAAGCGATCTTATAATACCCTGTACAATATATATCCCACTGTTGGACTTCTAAAGAGAGTATAAGTGCACAGTCCACCACACGGCCCTAGTGCGGATTGGCAGACTTCACAAGACATGAGTTTGAATGAAAAATGAAGGTTTCCTCACGATGTTTTCATTCACCGCCGAGCGCGTGGTAAATCATCACATAAAATTGCAACAACAAATTTATTGGTGCCGGCACCGGGGATCGAACTCGGGTTGCTAGCGTACTGTGCAACTTGAGGCGACCGCCGCCCGGAAGATATGCCGCATCTATTAACGCTTGGAAGAATGCTGCTGTTATCTTTGGAACCCCAACGTCGTATGTCAAAAAAAAAATTAGAATAGGACCTAATATAAATCAAACCAAAACAAAGAAATCAAAATGTTCTATAACTATTGCGCATAAAATAAAAACAAAAATATTCACCTTGGGACAATCGTTGCAGGCGTGGTTCTCTTTCTTCAGATGCACCCAGTCTACGTGCTCCTGCAGAAGAGCTTTGCTGAGCATCTTCAGGCCGCACTCTTGGCACGAAAATCTAGATTGATAGCAACATGATATATTAAAACAGTTACATTAGTTAGCTTCTCTACTTGTATTACCGTGATTTGGTTTCAACAAAACCTTACCGTCATCAGCTAAATCTTTCCTCCACAACAAGCGACAAATAATTACCACAAATCTAAAATTTAATTATTAATTTTTCATGTGTATTTTTTCACAGATGTCAACCGTCAGTAACATTACTAAAACGAGAAATGCCACCGCGCGGAAATGATGAAACACTATTTTGACAATTGTGCAAAATGAACACAACTGTCAGTTATTTTGACATTTGACTATCCAAAAACGAATAATACAAAAGTCAAGTACGATTAGGATTGGGTTTATTGAAATTGTTTTATGAATTATTAGATCATTTTGTATAAAAAAATAATTGTATTTGGGGTAAATAAAATAACATAGTAGCTTCTGAATGATATTATTAATAACAGATAATCAGCATATATCATTTCCTGCCAGCTTCATTTGGTTTATAAGAACTCTCTTGATGGTATGACCGAGTCATTGCTATCCGATCAAATTAGCTCAAGCCGAGACCTTATCTGATGACAAAATAATTATTTATTTATATATACAACAATATCACATTTACCATAACTTATGACACCAACATTACCATTGAAGAAGATTACCTATATGACATCCATTTTACCATTACCTTCATACCTTTTACCAGATATAAAAACAAAAATACCTTTATACCTTAATAAATACCAAGTTACTAAATTGTTTCTATATCCGATATAGAAACGACAATACCTTTAAAGACCTCATATAAGAACATCTACATTTCTCCGAAATAAAATCAACAATAATTTTTATCAAATACATACTGTATTTGTAAAAAGTATTGCTTATTTTTTTATATTTTCAATGTGCAAATCCTGTGGAAAAATAACAGTACTAAAGTTTTAATCGGGCAATAGTCAGAATGATTCTAATTATTAAATTAATTATTTAATTAATTTAGTAGTTATATTCCTGTTACTTTATCATTTAATAATATATTTTTGTAAGTATTAATAATAAAATCGTTACGTTTCCTTATAGCGAATGTTGTGTACACCTGTAATTGTCATACACAACAGGACTTAGTTAGTAAACTTGATTATTACAACAATGTATGCTTGTGTAATGCTGTTGGTGTATCTTAATAAATAAATAAATAAATAAAGCATACAAAGAAACATAGGCTAATACTACAGTAATTTAAAAACATTAAACTTAGATGTATTGAGACACAAAATATTTTTGTGTTACTTGATAAATTATGAGCAGTCCCTAATGTAATCCTTGGAGATGTTAACGTTATCATCTGTATAACATAAGAAATAAGCATTGTAAAACAACAACACCTTTTATCAGATGTGACCAAACAAATTGACATTCATATTAATACATATGACATATTTTAACGGCTTTATTTAAGACCTTGATTGTAAACAAAGTTCAATTCCCACACAACAAAATTACACGTAACATGAAGCATCAATAGCCTAATGGTTTAGGGTACAGGCTGTAAATTGTAAGATCGAGAGTTCGAGTCATTCCACTATTGACGTGAAATATCTTCTAACACAAGCATAAGCTTAATTGGAATGGTTAACAAATGTCAATAATATTTGCGAAATAAACTAATATCATTTAAAAAAAAAACATATTTTATGAAAACATTACCATTACTTCTTCGTCAGCTCCCTGCTGAGAATATTCTAATTATATTCAGCTTCCATTGGGTTCATCTTCTCAATTGTGAGATATCATCTGGTAAGGCACCTTTACAGTCTCATAACATTTTTATACCAAATGTAAACATACAATAACTCCATTCATAAGCTTTAAAACGCCAATCCAATACACAAACCCTGTGGAACAATTACGAATTTATCAATAGGAACTGATTTTACTTACCTAAAATAACCGTTAGATGTGTTAAAGCACAAAAGATTTTTCTATTTACTCACCTCGGTGTACAGCTTCCACGACACTGACTCTCTTGACTTGTGTTCAACTACATGATTGTAGTATTCTCAATACCCATTTTCAAATACGTGTATGTGTGACGGCTCCAGCCAAGACCCTAATGACAAAACAATATGTTTTATTTAAATAAACACAACAATAATACACCCAACATTACTTATAACAACAAAATTACCATTGTTTCCTCGTTTCTTCACCGCTGACAATTGTGATCATAAAATATCAACTCTAGGAGTAATTCTCGTACGCGGCCGTCCCTGACCATGCCTGCTAAATATTTTACCATTACCTTTATATCTCCAGTTACCTTTTACCAGATATTAAAACATTGTATGCAATACCTTTTGTACATTACCGTAACCAAAATAACGTTACCTCGATGTTACCATATCTAATATAATTTAGATATAGAAACGACAATACCTTTTATCTGATAAAATAAAAAAACACTTTTTCTGAAATATAAAATCAACAATAATAATTAATAAAAATCATCAGCTACATAATTTTAATTTAAATTTGCAAAAAGTATTTTATAATTTTACTATAGTTTAAAGAAAATTCCAATGTGCAACTCCTGTAGAAAATTTACAATAATAAGTTAAGTTTTGATCGGGCTATAGTCAGAATGATTCTAAGGCATGAAAAGAAACGTTCGGCATAAAAAGTCAGAAAGATGACATAATGTTATCTGAAACATGTTAACTTTGAGAGCTCAGCAAAATGTTATCTTTCCTAAAACTTATTGGGGATATCATTTCAAATGCTAACTAAAAATGATGACTTTTCGCGGACTTGTGTAGATATCTTTATGACATTAAGAAGATAACTTTCCAACGTATTTACCATCTTATTATAATTTATAAGGATTATCAGATTTCTACTATTTTGAAAGTTATCAAATTTCCTTAAATATTTATAAAAGATAAACAATTTCATTAGTCACTTTTTTTAAATGCATTTGAGGTACTGTTCGAAAATAATTTGAAATTAATCATGTGAAAACTGCTTTTCGCGCCAACAGCGGCCATCTTTGCTTTTTATACTGCACACCTGTCACTCCATAAAAGAGTGGTTGTTGACAAGCGTGAATTGTCTCATAATTCGTTCGGCATTTTTATTAAATTATTACAATAAAAACTTAGTATTTTCACGAGGTAAACTTGCTATATTTTATATAATTATTGTTTTTGATCCCGAATATTCATTTCGTTGTCAAGAATTTAATTGGCTAAAAGATAAACTTCTAAGTATGAATTTAGGTTATAAACACATTTGTTGATGTTTTATAGCTAATTTAAGTATTTCAAATTTTTGTCACACGATGACCGTCGCTCTTTTAGATAATTGGAGTTAAAATATTAAACTTTTTAAATAAATAACTAATTATATAAACATTTTCATGCATTTTTGTAAATTAATTTGATACAAATATGATTTAATAAAGTAAAACAATGCCCACCATCTTTGTAAATGGGTCTAATAATTATTTTTTTTTTAATTCACAATTTCTCAGTTGATATTTTTTTAGGATTCAACACGAGATTTATTTTGTAGTGTTTTGGAAAAAGAGGTCTAGAATCGTGCCTGCATCATTGTGTCATCAAATGTTTAAACATTTTTCCTTGTGAATTTTAAATTACATAATATAATAACTTCTTTTAATGATCTAAATACGCAACGAGTATGTGCGAGGAAGCCTGGGTGTACGCGAAATTGCCGACAAGATGCAGGAGAGTAGGCTGCGATGGTATGGGTACGTTAAGAGGCCTCTCGATTACGTAGGGAACCTGGCGCTACAGCTTTCCCTCCCGGACGCAGATCCAGAGGAAGATCCAAGACAAGGTGGGAGACTGTAGTGTGAGACATGGGAGTGCAAGATTTCCCAAGGCGATGACGGGGACAGAGCGAAGTGGAAAGCGAAAAGCTGACCCCACCACCATGTGGAACCAATAGCAAGAAAGAGAGAGAATGATCTCTGGAAAATGTAATCTTTGTGACATTTTTTTGATGGACTCTAAAAGATGAGATTAAATGGTTCGTAAAAGTGTGTTATGTTATCTTTGAGCTAACTTTTTGGTCATCATTTCTGATATCAGAATTTGAAAATGTTAACATTGAGAGAGCCTTATGTTATCTTTCTGCCGGACGGGATAGGCTTATGCTACAGTAATATTATAACATAAAAACTTAGATGTATGTAGACACAAAATAATTTTTTACGCACCTCAGAATAACATCGAACACAGTGAAAGAAAGGCTGGCCAATATTCACCATCCAGAGTATAATCAGCTCGTCACTTATCCTGTACATCTCATCTATCTGTAAGGTCTACCCGGCATGTTCAGGTCAGTTGACGTCATTGACTCGTCTGATTGTGTCCAACTCCAATAAAAAGCTCCTCTTGTTTCCAAATGCTTTATATTCATAATAACAAATATATAGACTAAACTGGCTTATTTAATTAATTTAGTAGTTATATTCCTGTTACTTTATCACTTAATAATATATTTTTGTAAGTATTAATAATAAAATCGTTACGTTTCCTTATAGCGAATGTTGTGTACACCTGTAATTGGCATACACAACAGGACTTAGTTTGTAAACTTGATTATTACAACAATGTATGCTTGTGTAATGCTGTTGGTGTATCTTAATAAATAAATAAATAAACTGCGTTTCTTTATAATATTTAGAGAAACAACATTTAATGTCCGTATTTCAATTCTATCTATTATATATAAATGTCTCACATTTCATTGACATTTTACATTTAAAATTATAAAAATACAAAAATAAATAAATTTAAGTAAAGGAGGTTTCATATCTTTACTTTACGGTCTATACCTATGAAATTACCGTTTTTCAGTATTGGCGATTACAAACGAAAAAGTTTTGATTGGCCGTGAATTCAAAATTAAGTTAATTTTGTTTTAAAAACGTGACATTTTTTTTACAAAGTCAGTTTTTTGTTTATTAGCTTTGTATTTTCCTTAGGCTTGAAGATTTTTCGCATGTAATTATGGAATATGAGTTCCGTCGTGGCTTCGAGGCGGCACGTAACAACAATAACGTTAACGGAATGAACTTCACAAACGAACACACATCCCGTCAGATGTGTTGAAGCACAAAATAGTTTCTTATTTACTCACCTCGGTGTACAGCTTCCACGACACTGACTCTCCTAATAGTGTTCAACTTCATGATTGTAGAATCCTCAACATCCGTTTTCAAATACATTACATACATTTTTTTTTTTTGACGAACTACACAGATTGGCCAGAGAAGCTGGCCTTGACTGCTTCACCGGATTGAGAGGTGGCATAGCTCTTATATATATATATATAGCCTGAACCTCTATCGCTAGTAACTCGACACAAGGGTCCCCCCGGTGAGGGGTAACCTCGGCTTGGACGGTTACTATGTTACGCGTAAGCATTCCGATCCGAGGGCGCCCGAGAGGGCCGAACCACGACTCCGTCGGTTGCTATTTCACGGATAATCTAAGGGACATTCGAAAGCTAAGACATACATATGTACAAACATGTCTTGGTGTAACGGGTCCGGCCTTAATGACAAAACAATGTTTTATTTAAATAAACACAACAATATTGCATCAAACATAACTTGTAACAACAAAATTACCATTGTTTCTTCGTTTCTTCACCGCTGACAATTGTGATCATAAAATCAGCTTTCATTGGGTGCGTATAAGTGAAGAGGAGCCCACGTGGCGCATGCATTCTCAACTACACGGGTCATTCTCGTACGTGGCCTTCCCTGACCACGTCTGCTATGTATTTTACCATTACCTTTATATCTCCAGTTACCTTTTACCAGATATTAAAACATTGTATGCAATACCTTCTGTACATTACCGTAACCAAAACGTTACCTCGATGTTTCCATATCTAATATAATTTAGATATAGAAACGACAATACCTTTTATATGATATAAAATTAACAAACACTTTTAATGAAATATAAAATCAACAATAATTTTTAGATACATACTGTATTTCTAAAAAAAAATATTGTTTATTTTCAATTATTCAATGATAACACCCTGTGAATAAATTACGTTAATAAGTTAAACTTTGATCGGGCTATAGTCAGAATGATTCTAAGGCATGCAAAGAAATATAGGCTAATACTTTAGTAACATTAATTTTTTTTTTTTGACGAACTACACAGATTGGCCAGAGAAGCTGGCCTTGACTGCTTCACCGGATTGAGAGGTGGCATAGCTCTTAGGTCGCTTAGCCTGAACCTCTATCGCTAGTAACTCGACACAAGGGTCCCCGGTGGGGGGTAACCTCGGCTTGGACGGTTACTATGTTACGCGTAAGCATTCCGATCCGAGGGCGCCCTGCAGGAGTGTCCTGCGACCTTTATGGGGTCGTCAGACCACCTTGCGGATGGACGTCCCACACTGCGCTTGCTGGTCCGGGGTTTCCAATCGAGAACTTTTCGGCCCCATCGGCCATCTGTTCTGCGCTATGTGCCCTGCCCATTGCCACTTCAACTTGTTTATCCGGCGAGCTATGTCGGTTACCTTCGTTCGTCTACGCATCTCCTGATTCCTGATTTGATCTCGTAGAGATACTCCGAGCATAGCCCTCTCCATAGCTCGTTGTGCGACTTTGAGCTTGCTTATGAAGTCTATAGTGAGACTCTCACTATACCTGGGTAATGGGGTGAATACTTTGGCTCATGCCGGCAAGGGTCATTGAAACTTGTTACGAGCCAACACCTCTTATATCCTAGGTTAGGATATCAAGAGATGTTAGTGTTTACTTAATAATAGACATACAACTTTAATAATTTGTTTTTAATAATTTAAATAACACGTACTGGTATAAGTGGACACAATGCTTCTAACTAGATAAGACTTCTTTCGCCAACAAGCACCAGGAAAATCCGGTCTCAAGTTTTTAACTAAGTGATTTTTTGTTCTTTAAAAACAAAAAAACATTCCATTAGTAAACGTCGATTTTGAATTCGTCCATCAGATCGTAAGAGGCTATCAGATATGTAAACAAAAATACCTTTTATCAGATATTAAAACAATAATACTATTTACCATATATGAAAACAACAATACTTTTCAATTTTCATCATTTATGAAAACAATAATACCTTTTACCAGATATGAAATCAACATTTTGACGAATCAACATTTTTTAACGAACTACACAGATTGGCCAGAAGCTGGCCTTGACTGCTTCACCGGATTGAGAGGTGGCATAGCTCTTAGGTCGCTTAGCCTGAACCTCTATCGCTAGTAACTCCACACAAGGGTCCCCCCCCCCCCCCAGTGAGGGGTAACCTCGGCTTGGACGGTTACTATGTTACGCGTAAGCATTCCGATCCGAGGGCGCCCTGCAGGAGTGTCCTGCGACCTTTATGGGGTCGTCAGACCACCTTGCGGATGGACGTCCCACACTGCGCTTGCTGGTCCGGGGTTTCCAATCGAGAACTTTTCGGCCCCATCGGCCATCTGTTCTGCGCTATGTGCCCTGCCCATTGCCACTTCAACTTGTTTATCCGGCGAGCTATGTCGGTTACCTTCGTTCGTCTACGCATCTCCTGATTCCTGATTTGATCTCGTAGAGATACTCCGAGCATAGCCCTCTCCATAGCTCGTTGTGCGACTTTGAGCTTGCTTATGAAGTCTATAGTGAGACTCTCACTATACCTGGGTAATGGGGTGAATACTTTGGCTCATGCCGGCAAGGGTCATTGAAACTTGTTACGAGCCAACACCTCTTATATCCTAGGTTAGGATATCAAGAGATGTTAGTGTTTACTTAATAATAGACATACAACTTTAATAATTTGTTTTTAATAATTTAAATAACACGCACTAGTACTGGTATAAGTGGACACAATGCTTCTAACTAGATAAGACTTCTTTCGCCAACAAGCACCAGGAAAATCCGGTCTCAAGTTTTTAACTAAGTGATTTTTTGTTCTTTAAAAACAAAAAAACATTCCATTAGTAAACGTCGATTTTGAATTCGTCCATCAGATCGTAAGAGGCTATCAGATATGTAAACAAAAATACCTTTTATCAGATATTAAAACAATAATACTATTTACCATATATGAAAACAACAATACTGTTCAATTTTCATCATTTAAGAAAACAACAATACCTTTTACCAGATATGAAATCAACATTTTGACGAATCAACATTTTTTGACGAACTACACAGATTGGCCAGAGAAGCTGGCCTTGAGTGCTTCACCGGATTGAGAGGTGGCAGAGCTCTTAGGTCGCTTAGCCTGAACCTCTATCGCTAGTAACTCGACACAAGGGTCCCCCCCGGTAACCTCGGCTTGGACGGTTACTATGTTACGCGTAAGCATTCCGATCCGAGGGCGCCCGAGAGGGCCGAACCACGACTCGGTCGGTTGCTATTTCACGGATAATCTAAGGGACATTCGAAGCTAAACTAACTTTGAGTGCCACTTCGGGAAGAAATCAACAATACCTTTTATCGTATACTAGCTGAAGTCTTCTAAATTCCGTCGCGTAGCCCGGAGGCCGTGACACGTTCTCGACGATTCGGACGCGATTACCATTGCACAGGCTAGATCTTTTCAAACACAAAGCGTCCATTCGCGACCGTCGGAGGTTGCGAATAATTCGCGCATTACCCTTAGATGTTGCGAGCGTTGCTGGAGTTTCTTCGGCCACTTCACCCAGCGCCAACGCTTCCAAAAGTGGCACTCAAAGTTGGTTTAGCTTTGAATGTCCCTTAGATTATCCGTTAAATAGCAACCGACCAATTTTTTTGACGAACTACACAAATTGGATAGAGAAACTGGCCTTGGCTGCTTCACCGGATTGAGGTGGCAGAGCACTTAGGTCGCTTAGCCTGAACCTCTATCGCTGGTAACTCGACACAAGGGTCCCCGGTGAGGGGTAACCTCGGCTTGACGGTTACTATGTTACGCGTAAGCATTCCGATCCGAGGGCGCCTGAGAGGGCCGAACCACGACTCGGTCGGTTGCTATTTCACGGATAATCTAAGGGACATTCGAAGCTAAACTAACTTTGAGTGCCACTTCGGGAAGAAATCAACAATACCTTTTATCGTATACTAACTGAAGTCTTCTTAATTCCGTAGTGTAGCCCGGAGGCCGAGACACGTTCTCGACGATTCGGACGCGATTACCATTGCACAGGCTAGATCTTTTCAAACACAAAGCGTCCATTCGCGACCGTCGGAGGTTGCGAATAATTCGCGCATTACCCTTAGATGTTGCGAGCGTTGCTGGAGTTTCTTCGGCCACTTCACCCAGCGCCAACGCTTCCAAAAGTGGCACTCAAAGTTGGTTTAGCTTTGAATGTCCCTTAGATTATCCGTTAAATAGCAACCGACCAATTTTTTTTGACGAACTACACAAATTGGATAGAGAAACTGGCCTTGGCTGCTTCACCGGATTGAGGTGGCAGAGCACTTAGGTCGCTTAGCCTGAACCTCTATCGCTAGTAACTCGACACAAGGGTCCCCCCGGTGAGGGGTAACCTCGGCTTGGACGGTTACTATGTTACTCGTAAGCATTCCGATCCGAGGGCGCCCGAGAGGGCCGAACCACGACTCGATCGGTTGCTATTTCACGGATAATCTAAGGGACATTCGAAAGCTAAACTAACTTTGAGTGCCACTTCAGGAAGCGTTGGCGCTGGGAGAAGAAGTGGCCGAAGAAACTCCAGCAACGCTCCTAGCATCTAAGGGGTGAGGCCTGCCCATAAAATAGCGGTAACGCGCGAGGATTATTTGCAACCTCCGACGGTCGCGAATGGACGCTTTGAAGACTTGTAAAGATCTAGCCTGTGCAATGGTAATCGCGTCGTCCGGATCGTCAAGAACGTGTCTCGGCCTCCGGGCGACGCGACGGAATTTAGTATAGGAAGGCTTATAAGTGGCGGCACTTACATGAAGTTTGTTAGAATGTTTGGTGGCAGTCTCGAAAAACCGTCGAGATGCCTGCTTAAAAAATTGGGCTATTGTCGGTAACCCTGTGTGTGTAACAACGTGGAGCTCACGATTACGTACGAACCACGGCGCACCCGTGGCTCGTCGCAAAAAACGATTCTGAATTACTTGTAACCTATGGATATGTTTATGGGCGGCATGCGCGAAGACCGGGCAACCGACCGAGTCGTAGTTCGACCCTCTCGGGCGCCCTCGGATCGGAATGCTTACGCGTAACATAGTAACCATCTAAGAGGTTCCGACTAAGCTACCTAAGAGCTATGCCACCTCTCAATATGGTGAAGCAGTGAAGGTCGGCTTCTCTGTAGTTCGTCCAATTTGTGTAGTTTGTCATTTGTATTCCGTACAGACTAATGATTGGAGGATCTCACAGGGTTAAGCCAGCGTTTATAATGTACTAAATGGAAGGCGCTGGTCTCCTTCTGCGAGTCCGTAATAACCCAGAAGGAGACCGCCGAACGGGATCGGGAGAGGGCAGATCCCGTTAGGAGAAGGCGCCGGTCTGCCACCGGCCCGCAGCCCTGGGCTCTCAAGAATAAGACTACGGTATCCCCTGCCTGTCGTATAAGGCGACTAAAGGGGCCTCGGGTTCACTGGGCGACAAGGGTGGGGGCCTGAGTCGTCCAAAGTGGACCCGGGAAGAAAGCGACATCGGTTGGCCCGTTTCGCCATGCGCTGCGAGGGCACAGGGGGAGGACGTGCTCTCCTTGAGCACAGTGCAGAGGGGCTCCGGTGCGTTCCACTGGAGATCCCGGAGCCCCTCGTCATGCACCGAGGAAAGAGCCACCGGGGAGGTTTTAGTGGTTAAAACCCACATAACCGCCGCCTTCCCCAGAAGGCGGGGTATCTTTTGAAGATTTCCTCCCCGTTAAAAAAAAAGCGTTTATAATGTAAGCTCAAAAATGTGTTTATTTACATTAGAAATATCTAAAATTATTAATTCTCTACTATATTACACATGTATTATACAAATAAACCTTCCTATTGAATCACTCCTTTTATTACAAAAATTGCATTAAAATCCAATGCGTAGTGTTAGCTGGCAACACCTGACACCCAGCGATTGTTATACATAATGACTGCTTCCAATGATATCTCAATAATTTACCTGAACCTTATTGTATCTTTAATTCATAATTAATAATTTAGTTGGTCGTCACATGGACTTGGCATTGTAAACAATAGTTTAACCTTATTAGTTCCTAATCTGACTTCTAATTAATTTTGTATAAAAGATGGCGAGGACGCGCAGCTGTGACGTTTTGACTCGATATAAATAATTCTTTGTACAACGTTACGCTGTCTCAATAAAGCGAGTGTATTAGTTGTTGGACTATTTTATTCTACGAGACCTACAGATTATAACAGTAGTTTTAAAGATGTAAGCATACATAGGGACAGACAGACGGGAAGTGACATTGACAATACCTTTATATCACATATAAAAACAATATTCCTTTTTATCACGTTCAGGGCTGCGAGTGATAACTTTCAAATCACAGGATGGTCGAAAGTTCAGCCAATATTTAACCTCGATAATGGTATTTGAAAATCCCAGTTTCGACTTTGCCATACAAGGGAAACTGGAAAACGCTGCACTGACTCTAGAAGATGCCGGGACGGGAATTTCTGTAACCTAGAAAATAAATTTAAATCCCGTATCTAATGCTGTCTTGATTCGTTAGAACTCTCGCATGCAAAGCAAAAGCACCTATAAATTTAAGTTTACAAAGAACATTGACTTAAAAATAATAATAATAAAATGAGCTCTCAATCCCTTTTAACCGTAGCGGGGTAGACAGAGATAGCTTTCTCTGTCCCACTTTTCATCAATTTTTAGCTAGTGACTTGTTTTTGTACTTTATAAGTACATTGAGCGTACATGAAGCGTCATTAGCCTAATGGTTTAGGGTACGGCCTGCGAATCTTAAGGTCGTGGGTTCGAATCCACCATTGGACTATTGCCGTGAACCCATGTCCTAGCACAAGCTTAAGCTTAGTTGGAATGGTTAACAAGATTGTTAGTAATATTTCTGAAAAAAATATATATTGCTAGCTTTCTAGGTCGTGGCTTCGAATCCACCATTCGACTATTACCGTGAACCATGTCCTAGCACAAGCTTAAGCTTAGTTGGAATGGTTAACAAGATTGTTAGTAATATTTCTGAAAAAAATATATTGCTAGCTTTGTACGTCGTGGCTTCGAATCCACCATTCGACTATTGCCGTGAACCATGTCCTAGCACAAGCTTAAGCTTAGTTGGAATGGTTAACAAGATTGTTAGTAATATTTCTGCAAAAAATATATATTGCTAGCTTTCTAGGTCGTGGCTTCGAATCCACCATTCGACTATTGCCGTGGACCATGTCCCAGCACAAGCTTAAGCTTAGTTGGAATGGTTAACAAGATTGTTAGTAATATTTCTGAAAAAAATATATATTGCTAGCTTTCTAGGTCGTGGCTTCGAATCCACCATTCGACTATTACCGTGAACCATGTCCTAGCACAAGCTTAAGCTTAGTTGGAATGGTTAACAAGATTGTTAGTAATATTTCTGAAAAAAAAAAGAAATACTTCTAGCTTTCTTTATAAAAAAAAAAAATTACGAATAAAAACAATCCAAACTGACTCCAAATAGAATAAGAATATTACGAAATAGAATAAATCAGAATTTAACCAAAGTATCTTTCAATGACATCGTTTCCAATAAAAAAATGATTCGTCCAAATCGGTTCACCCACGTTATAAGGTAACAAACATAGACGAATTGAGGGCCCTCCCTCCTTTTTTGAAGTCGGTTAAAAAACAAAAAACGGTAAATCATTGATACTGTACAATTTAAACTATCGACTCAATATTGTAAGTCAATTAACTAGCCACTATGCTACCATTACGAATTGTATAATTAGGGATCTCGGAAACGGCTCCAACGATTTTTATAAAATTTTGTATGGAGGGTTTTAGGGGGCGATAAATCGATCTAGCAAGTTGTTTTTTTTTTTTTTTCAAATATTTCGTTTCGTCCGCATACTCATTAGTTCAGTGAACGGCGTTGCTAAGCAATAGTAAATCAAAGAGTGTTGTGTTTACGTTAATCTATATATATATAAAAAAGAATGTGTGTTTTTATTAATAAATATTCTTATTCTATGATAATATAACAGCAAACATGCAAAATAATTATTGATCACTTACCCGCTTTAGAAGAGAACCACTAAATTGTAAACGAACGGACGTTTTAAAAGCACAAAATCGAAAGTAATTATCGAAGTTACACTTATTTAGGCGCGTTATGAAATAATGATGACAAGTAACAAGTTGAAGCTGAAGTGAAGACGAGTTTTGCTCAAATCACGTGTTTGTATTATTTATTGAAATAAATTAAAATTTTATTATTTCTAAATTAAATTATTTTAAAAATCAAATATAATAAACTGAAATTTATTGGCTGTGTTGATTATCCTTTTATTATGTTATTATAATTAATTATTTGCATGTAATTAAAAACTATAGTTTTAATGATGTCAATTTTGGCTAACCACCAGGCTAGCCACACTACCATATACGAAAACAACCTTATTATATATCATATATAAAAACAGTATTACCATTTATCAGCTATAAAATCAACCACATACCACATATAAAATCGGTATTACTATTTATCATATATAAAAACAACATAACCATTTACCACATAAAAAACAGCATTACTATTTATCATATATAAAAACAGTATTACCATTTATCAGAGATAAAAACAAAGTTATCATTTACCACATATAAAAACGGCATTACCATTTACCACACATAATAACGGCATTACCATTTATCAGATAAAAAACAACATTACCATTTACAACATATAAAAACGGCATTACCATTTATCATATATAAAAACAGTATTACCATTTATCAGATAAAAAACAACATTACCATTTACCACACATAATAACGGTATTACCATTTATCATATCGTCCATATCGAACAATAGAGTCCGAAGTGATTTTTTATGCATAAACTATATTTTAATTATTCCTAAAAAAAATCATTCAAGATCTGTCTACCCGTGTTTTCATTTTTTTCGATTTATCGTGGTTACCGAGATACTAATCAAAACATGCAATTCCTGGTTGCTTGGTTTCGGTACAACAAGTCTGTAAACTGTTACTAACTGTTCTGATTATTAATAGTCTTACAGATACAACTTTATTATTCGAAACGGACGCTATATAAAACCAGCATTACCATTTACCAGGTGTAAAGATAACATTACCTCCATCAGGATAAAACCTACAATACCTTTTGTCAGAGTCCCGTATATGTTTAGAATGGGTTTTTAAGTGGTGGCGCAGTCCCGTAGGGCTTCGGAAATGTGTCTTGCAGGTCACGCAGAAGGAATCCGGGGATGGTGGTTTGTTGTGCAGTGCCTGGTGGGTGACCAAGCTCGATTTCGAACGATATTTCTTACCGCACACGGAACATATGTAGACGCGGTCGGATTGGCCGTGGACCGTTCTGGAAACGATATTCAGGTGTAACTTTGACCTGCAGGGGTCTCAACTCCTTTGCAATCACTAAGCAAACTTTTCTAGCTTCATTCATGTCCATACCTCTAGTGAAGCTTATTTGGAACGGTTAACAAAAATGTTAATATTTGCGAAAAAAATTGTTATCACTCTTTTAAAAAAGAAATAAAAAATAGTAACGACAGTCTTCTAGTCTTTTATAATCATAAACTTGTTTTAGAAGATCGTTCACGTCAATAGTCGAATAGTTAGTACTGATTTTTGGTGACGGGAAGAAATCTTCACCAAGCTAACCCGCTTTCAGGGTGGAGCTGGCCTTTACTGCTTCACCGGATTGAGAGGTGGCACAGCTCTTAGATCGCTTAGCCTGAACCTCTATTAGATGGTAACTCGACACAAGGGTCCCCAGTGAGTGGTAACCTCGGCGGACGGTTACCATTAACGAAATCTATTGGGACAATCTAAGCTAAACTAACTTATATGCCACTTCGGGAAGCGTTAGCGCTGGGAGAAGAAGTGGCCGAAGAAACTCCAGCAACGCTCCTAATCTTATCAAGGGTGTGGGGTTTTCCCATAAAATACTTTAACGTTACGGACTTTTTGCCCGCTATGTATAGAAAATTAGGCAATATTTTTTGCTAATTATTTTGATTTCAAACTATACAAAGAATCTTCGTTCCTACCTGGTATCTCATGACACCATTAAATTTTTTATTTACTAAACTTAGTCCATATCACAGAATTTCTAATCCTATCTTACAGAGTAATGTAAAATAACTCACAACATATGCGCTCGCAGCACGGTGGGACTGACAAATGTGTTGCCACACTCCTTGCATTGTGGCTTAGCTTTGTGCTTATCACGATGGTAGCGGTGCTTCCTGTGTGACCTGTAATATGTTTAGTGAATTAAATTGCTGGACTGGAATCACAAGTCGAGTAACTTTCGGGGGGTCTTTGTCTACCCTAAATTCCTGGGATTTAAAGGACTTGAAAATAATATTTTTCATAGTATCATATAGTGACGACGCATTATCACTACATATTCGATGTGTTATACTATCAAATATAGTGGCGACGCATTATCACACCGTATTAGATGTGTCACACTATCAAATATAGTGGCGACGCATTATGACACCGTATTAGATGTGTCACACTATCAAATATAGTCACGACGCATTATCACACCGTATTAGATGTGTCACACTATCAAATATAGTCACGACGCATTATCACACCGTATTAGATGTGTCACACTATCAAATATAGTCACGACGCATTATCACACCGTATTAGATGTGTCACACTATCAAATATAGTCCCGACGCATTATCACACCGTATTAGATGTGTCACAGTATCAAATAGCGTAGTGACTCATGACGTTACAGTGTTAGATATTTTAGACTATCATGTAACGTGGTGATGCATAGTGCATGTGATGGTGATGGTGAGCTGTTAGGAGACTCACTCGGTGGTGAAGCCGCAGTCGGCGCACGTGTACAGCGTGCTGATAGCGCCGTGCACGTCGTTGTAGTGCTTGATAAGGGTGTGCACGTTGTTCCTACGCTGGCCGCATTCCACGCATTCGTAACTGGCACACGGAAATGCAATACGTATACATAAATATATGCAATTTTTTTTATTTGCACACAATAAAAGGGTACAAATAGGAAGACTTAATGCCAGTAGGCATTCTCTGCCAGTCAACCTTAGGGTTGTGTAGAGACAAAGTAACGGGTGCCAGCTAGGGTAAAACTATAAGAACATAAATTCATATATATATAATATACATACCTACATACAAATAATTTAAATATATAAATATAATAAAAAGATACGTAAATAAATACATATATATAAGTATAGATGGATAGGGCAGCAAGTTATTTTGTTAATAAAATGGCTACCGACCGAGTCGTGGTTCGGCCCTCTCGGATAGGACTGCTAACGCGTAATAATGGTAATCGTCCAAGCCGAGGTTACCCCTCACCGGGGGGACCCTTATGTCGAGTTATCACCTAATAGAGGTTCAGGCTAAGCGACCTAAGAGCTATGCCACCTCTCAATCCGGTGAAGCAGTAAAGGCCAGCTTCTGTGTGCCAACTGTGTTAGTTCGTCCAAAAAAAAAGGGCAGCAATTGTCGAACTATTCCTTGCTTAGGTAAAGCAATAAATACCCTAATGGTTTAGGGAACGGTCTGCGAATCGTAAGGTCGTAGGTTCGCATCCATTCAACTATTGACGTGAACCATCTCCTAGCACTAAGCTAATTAGAAATGGTTAACAGGGATTGTCAATAACATTTTTGAAAAAGTAAGAAATATTGTCATTTAAAAAAAAAGGCGTCCACCTTTATCCCGAAAAAAGTGGAGAAGTGTAAAAAAAAAATGAAAGTAGGGAAGTGTATAGTGGCGATAGTGTAAAGTGAGAAATGTGAAAGTGGGGAACATTTCTCTCTAAGCTCGCACCCGTTACTTTGTCTCTATCCGACCTTGAGGTAGACTGACAGAGACTGCTTTCTGGTATTAGGCCCACTTTTAAGTTGTGCATATAAATATTAAAATATACAAATAAAAGAGAAAGTGTGTGAAAAACATCTCTGATATTAAGTTATTCGTCCATATATCGCGCATATATTTTAACACAAAAACTCAAAAGAGTGCAGAACAAGTTTTTTAAAACCTTGAACAGGTGCCACAAAATTCGTACTCCTTACAATGGTATATTAAGGGAACACAAAATTTTACCCTTGAAATCAAGGCGCATGCTTCTTCAAACAATGTTTCTACATGGATTGTGTAACAATAAATTTGACTGTTCTTATTTAGTAAATAATTTATGTTACGTTGTACCCAGAACAGTTTATCAGCGAGAGGTTAGGGCATATAATTTAATTTTTTTAAACTCGTGTCGTTCCAATGCTGGTGTGCGTTCACCTCTCCGTCGTGTGGTGGATATATACAATAAGTACTTCGCAGATGTTGATTTGTTTTCATTGCCTACTACTAAATTTAGAAAATGTATTAAAGACAGCTTATTTAGTTAATTTAGTTAACAAGTATTTATTAGTTCATTTATTTCCGTATTCT
The DNA here is from genome assembly GCA_029286785.1 of Meandrusa payeni. Classification (NCBI taxonomy): domain Eukaryota; kingdom Metazoa; phylum Arthropoda; class Insecta; order Lepidoptera; family Papilionidae; genus Meandrusa; species Meandrusa payeni. The sequence continues at coordinate 3,017,642 of JAGSMX010000026.1, forward strand.
TCTTCTTAGTTTAAATTTTGTTTTTAAAGTGTTGCACGTTAAAATAATAATGATAATAATTTGCGGATAATGTTGTTGGTAGTGCAGTTATATATTTTATTTGTTATATCTTTTATAATATCAATTGTGCTATTGTTTATTGTCCCAAATAAAGAGAAAAAAACACCTGTATGGTTTTCTATGGATGCCATTGTCACGAATTGGATACATTGCATTCAAGCATAGTTCTGAGGTAACAAAGTTTTGGACGAATTAATAACAGTCTCGTTTTTTGAAGTTGATTAAATAAGTTGAAATAAACTTACCGTCTCGTGTGCCGTTTCTGGTGCTCCTTCATGGAAGTCTCTGTGCTGAGTACAGACTTGCAAATCTCGCATACAAAGGCTCCCTCTTTCTGGAAACCACTATACACTTTAAAGATCGTTATTAATTCTTGTATATATAATACGACGTATATATATACGACGCTGGAAAACAAAAACGTAGTAACCCACAAAAATCTCTAGGCCGGGGCTCCCCAATAACAACTTCTTCCGTTTGACCGTGTACAACGTAGAGCTGCTCGAATAGTCGACGATCAGGGTCTTTCCGATCGACTCCACCCTCTGAGTCTGCGAAGAGATGTCGGTTCTCTTTGCATCCTGTATCGCATTCACCATGGGGAGTGTACTGAGGAATTGTTCGGAATCATCCCAGCTACTGATTTCCATTACCGCATATCTCGGCAGAATTCCAAATTCCACCGCCACCATCTTGATGGTTAGCGTTCAACGACTGTACGTTTTTCGCGTAACTTTCTCCCACGCACTGTCAACTTGTGGAATCAACTGTCGCCAGCGGTGTTTCCGAACGTTTAGGGACCTTCAAGAAACGAGCCTATTCCTATCTCAAAGGTCGGCAACGCACCTACAGCTCCTCTGGTGCTGTGGATGTTCATGGGCGACGGTGATCACTTAAGATCAGGTTAGCCGTATGCTCGTTTGCCACTTTTCATATAAAAAAAGTTTTTTTTTATACTATCTAAGCAAGTATTTGACTACGATCCCACCTGGTGATAAGTGGAAATGCATTCCTGGATGGTGAGACGTACTAGCTTAGTAAATGCCTATTCACTCTACTCTGTCATTTCATTCATTATTTTTCGTTATAATACTAAGAATATACAAGGTCTGATTTTTCTATGTTTTCAATAAAATGCTCATATCAAAAAAAAAAAATGACATCGTCCCCACTCACCGTTGGACTTTGAATTACTGGACATCCTGTATATAAAGGCTGTAACTTTAACATGATGAATACGCTTCCCGAAGTGGCATATAAGTTAGTTTAGCTTAGATTGTCCCAATAGATTTCGTTAATAAAATAGCTACTGACCGAGTCGTGGTTCGGCCCTCTCGGGCGCCCTCGGATCGGACTGCTAACGCGTAATAATGGTAACCGTCCAAGCCGAGGTTACCCCTCACCGGGGGGACCCTTGTGTCGAGTTACCACCTAATAGAGGTTCAGGTTAAGCGACCTAAGAGCTATGCCACCTCTCAAATCCGGTGAAGCAGTAAAGGCCAGCTTCTCTGTGCCAACTGTGATAGTTCGTCCAAAAAAAAAAACATGATGAATAGTATCTCTTTCTTTTTTGAAGTTGTCAAATTAAATATTTACTCACATATCCGTGTCTCTGCTCTTTGTGTATGTCTAAGGTCAATTTGTGATCGAAGCCGGTGATGCAATCCTCGCATTTAAATGGAAGATTTATATATGATATCTTGGTGGATTCCCTCTTTCGCTCTTCGACCATCTCATCGTGGCTCAGCGTGACAATTTTAATCTTCCCCTCGTACGGTGGCACCCTCCGTCGCAACACTTTAACCTTTCTGTTTTTCACTTTAACCTTCTTAGTCTTTGTCAATGGTGTACACGTCTCCGATTCAGAATAGCTGTTATTGTCTATGGTAGCTTCAGGTTTTATGTCAACGGTCAATGTAATATGTTCTTTTATCTCATGCTCTATTGGCTCATTGTTGATTGTGGAATTGATCTCTACATCTGACATTTTTAAACAATGTGTATTCCTTGTCAAGTCTTCAAACTAGAAATATTTCAAACACAAATCTATGAGCATATAGATAAACAGACTTCATATTATAAAAATTAACTATTAATTAATAAAAAACATTCCAAATGACATAAATTGGAAAATGTACTACCATCATTGATGAAGTCCCCTGTTCCCGAACCCAAATTCCGACATTAAAATTTATTTATTTTACAGTTAGATAAGATAAGATTTATTTTTATGCGCTTTCTGCAAGTCCGTAATGGCCCAGAAGGAGACCGCCGGGATGGCGGAGATGGCGCAGGCGGGCCGGTGGCAGACCGGCCGCAGCCCTATAGTTCTGGGCTGTCAAGAATAAGACTACGGTATCCCCTGCCTGCCGTAGAAGGCGACTAAAAGGGGCCTCGAGTTCACTGGGCGACAAGGGTGGGGGCCTGAGTCGTCCACCAAAGTGGACCCGGGAAGAAGGCGACATCGGCTGGTCCGTGTTGCCTTGCGCTACGAGGGCACAGGGGGGGAGGGAGTAACCTCCCCCCCCGGGACGTGCTCTCCTTGAGCACAGTGCAGAGGGGCTCCGGTGCGTTCCACATTGAGATCCCGGAGCCCCTCGTGATGCACCGAGGAAAGGGCCAACTGGGAGGTTTTAGTGGGTAAGAACCCCACATAACCGCCGCCTTTCCCCCAGAAGGCGGGGTATCTTTCTGAAGATTTCCTCCCCGTCAACAAAAAAAAAGGTTTTTGTAATGTTTTTATATTTTGTATGATATTTTTGTGTATTTTACTTTTTATCTACTACTACTAATCTATCCAATAACATTAAAATGGGACTATATTGAAAGCACCTACCTGCAAGAAAAAAAATTCAAAATTGCCATATAAAAATGACTTAGTTGTGAGATCACATAAACAAGTAATACATACAAATTGATTCCATATTAAAAACCCCAATTTTTAATAAGTAAACTGTTACTACAATTATATAATTCAACACTTACACCTTCATTTAAATTAGAAATACACTGCTCCGCCTGATGTTTGAAATTGTCTATCTTCACTATCATCTTGTGGCACAGGGTACACACACAGATGCCTGCTAAATCAACCTTAAAGAATACTTAGATTAGTTCATTAGTAATGCAAATGCAAAATATTACCATAATCCTGTCAAATCATAAGATCTTAGACGCATAAGATTTAACTTTTGTCAAAGTCAAAGTCAAAATATCTTTATTCAATAGAGATCGAGAATCTACTTTGAATCGTCCAATATTTTTTCCCTACCGTGCAATTTCGGACGGCAATCCACTGAGAAAAATTGCACAAAAAAACTTAGTAGAGATTTTTTTAATGTCTTTAAAATTTTTTACAATATTCGTTTATTTTTACAATAATTATAATTTTACAAGATTTGTTATCAGAATTTTATAATAAACCTTACAACAGAGATTGGCTTTAACAATCGTTTTAAACTTGTTCAAAGACAGATCCTTAATATTAATTGGAAGTTTGTTGTAGAAACGTATACATAGCCCCTTTTTCGTGACAGTTGTGTTCGAGGTGCAAGTGTAAGTCTAAAGAAGACTGTCTTGGAGTCCCCGTGTTGTTTCATTGCAGAAATTGACAGTGCCAAAAAAGTTCTATGTTAGTGCAGTTGCACTCAACAATTCAAAAAATCCCATAATTAAAATTTGAAACTCTACCAACCTAACTGTACTATTTGTTTACAAAAAAAAAATCTTTGGCAATAATTATTGACTCTGTGCCACTAGTACTATAGTAGGTATATAGGTCAAGAACCTCCATTCATCACAGTCTCAATTCCATCATCACAACCCAATAGCAGTGGTTAGCAAACTTTTTGGTTGGCGGGCCACAAATTGTAAAAAAAAAATTTAAACAGGCCACAATTTGACGGAAAAGAAATCTTTAGATTTATTAAAAAGATTTATAAAATCTATAATATTTAACAAAAAAATTAAAGGATAATATAGGAAATTACACAAATGCTGGTGGCAAATTTTTGGCCTTGTACATAAAAAACTTTATAAGCTTTTTTATTTTCTTTTTTAAACAAACCAATAACTTTTAAACGATTAAAACCTTAGGAACACTACTCATAAAAAAAAGAATTTTTAAAACAATACCATTTGCAACACATCAAAAATATTATCTCATACACTCTGCACGGCCCGTTGTAATGCTTTAACGGGCCAGATTTGGTCTGCAGCCATAGTTTGCGCACCACTGCTCTATAGGTTGGAATATTCAGCCTATATGTTACAAATTGTCTCTCTTCATTTAGAAAATTTTATAACACTATTCTTTCTTGAAGTTTGATTTAAAGAGGTTGTAGTGAAATATTTATAGTAATATTTGGCATTAGTCTAATAAAAAAAAAACCCAACAATATACATATTGCTCTTGAAATGAAATTCCATAGTAAAAAAAGCAAGATTCTATCTTGTACGTTTAGATATACTATTCATAACATTTATAATAATTGATGATCAATTCAGTGACAGTCATAAAAGAACTTAGTTTTTTAATTTTTTTTTTTAAAAAGAAAGCTATCAATATTTTTTTTTCAGAAATATTACAAACAATCTTGTTAACTATTCCAACTAAGCTTAAACTTGTGCTAGGATATAGTTCACGGCAATATGGTGGATTCCAACCCACGACCTTACGATTCGCAGACCGTATCCTAAACCATTAGGCTATTGACGCTTTTATAAAAGTGTTAATAGCCTAATGGTTATTTATTTAATTGGTGAAGTTAAATTTTGTAAAATATAGTGTTTTAACCTTTTAACTTGTTATTTAAATGGTAAAAAAAGAAAAAGAGTATATAAATATAATACATAATACTACCTAAAATTGAAATAATAAAAATATAAATGGCAATCTAATATAGATTTTGATATTTCCAAATTAAAAGGTCAAAAATACTAGCTGTCCAGACAGAGTTATTTCTGTTATAAATTAAATTACTAGTAAATATGTAATAAAAAATAAATATATTATCTGCAGTCAATCTGCGACGATATATCTGGAACAATGGCTATCCGCACCCAACATTCCCGGTAATTATTTCTGCTACTAATTTTCCATACACAGTAAATTGCAATAAAGATTTCTACATGGACCATTTTTTTGTTTTTTACTATTGTCCACACAATTATTACACAAAAATAATATTTTGCTAAGCTACAACTAACATCTAGTCCACTAACATATCAGAGAAGCAGACTGCAATAGTGTCACTAGGATTGAGAGGTGGCAAAGCACTTAGGTCGCTAAGCCTGCACCTCTACTGGGAGCAAAACAGTGCACGCCTCCTCGCCCTTTCTAGAATGTACCTAAGCTTGGACAGTTACCCTAATTGCATTAACATTCCGAACTAGAGGTGCCTGAGAGGGCCAAATCATGACTCGGTCGGTAGCTTTTATCAGAAGACTATCAAGACATTCAATTAGCTCCAATTAATACTTCGGGAAGCATTGGCCCTGGGAGAAATGGCCGAATACTACCCTAGGTTAAATCTGGCAATGAATGTCAAATTCTTGATTTAATTTTCTTGAACCCAAGGATAAAATTAGTATTTTAATTATATGATTTTATTGTAATTGCGCCCACAATGAGAAAAAAAATTCTTGTAAATTCAGATATTAAATCTTGTAAAATCAATAACATGTTACTATTTGAATATATCGGAAATTTACTGGTCAAATAGAATAAATTGTTTTTTTTTTTTTATACTAAGCTAGAAAATAAAGTAATGAAGGTTTTCTTTCAAAATATGCCCAACGTTGATTATACTTGCTAGCTACATTAACGGTTGATTTGTAAAATATATATTTAAATATCTTATATACATATATATATAATAATTTTTAATGTCCGTATTCCAACTCTATGTTATATATAAATGACACATTATATTACAGTGACATTTTACATTTCAAATTATTAAAAAAAAAGAAATAAACATAAGTAGAGAGGTTTTATATCTTTACTTTACATATATTTTAAATAATAAAATATAATTAAATAGGAAATAAGTATATATTATATTTTTAACAGTTATGCGAAAACAATTGAAATTTAAATATTTTTTTTTATTATAAACATAACATATACTAACTAATAAAGAAATATTTACAATTTAAAAGATATTACAAAATATTTACAAAAAATATAACTGTGCCAAATCGATATTAACATAATATAATGTAATAAATTGAACCCAAGTATTGTGCGAGATTTTATTACTAAATAAAATAAAACTTACCTTATTTTCGAGGATCTTTACGAAGGATAATGCATGTTTACAGTTAATAAGCTTAATAAACGGTAATTTTATTGATAAGCAGCACGCACAAATCAATCGTGATCGCGAAATATTTCTTTCATCCCCCATCTTGGTATCGATTTTGCCTCGACTCTTTAAAGAAAGAGTATAATCATTCACCGCGACTCCGTAATAATAAACATTTTTAGAGGCATGATTAAGTAATTTTTATTCTATTTGGCAATGAACAAATGGTAATAGCGAACAATTTTCGAAATACAAAAATACCGCATACCGCAACGGACAAACGCCGACGGCCAGACTGGCTCGATCGATAAGTTCACATTCAACTCTAAGGTTGGCTAACATACGCACTGTGTTGCCATTTTCTATCAACCCGATTCCCTATACTTTCATACAAAGCATATATATATAGGGCTAGATTTAGCTTTGTTTTATTTAAACAATAAACTTACATCATTCAATATTTAATTTAACTCAGAAATAAAAGTACGACGTATGGCTTGTTTTACAGTTAAAAAGGAGTGCTCCGATCGTCACCAAACTTTACATGATTATTCGCGAGGTCAATCTGGAGATTCTCTGAAAGTTTCATAGAAATCGAACACTGTATATATATATATATACAGTGTTAAAAGTTAAAGTTACAGCCTTTATATATATAATATGTCCCACTGTTGGGTAAAGAGAGTATAAGGGCGTAGTCCGCCACGCGGCCCTAGTGTGGATTGACAGACTTCATATTTCTTAGAAAAATTTTCTATGACATGTAGGTTTCCTCACGATGTTTTCCTTCACCGCCGAGCACGTGGTAAATGAGCACATAAAATTGCAACAACTAATTTATTGGTCAATTAATTAATGTAAAGAGGCTGCTAAAATCATTTATATAATATATATGGATAAAGAAAATCAATTCATAAAGAACTTAACGTCTGCCGCCGGATTTTTTTTTTATGCGTGTAAACTAGCGCTTGACCATGATCCCACCTGGTGTTAAGTGGTGATATACTCGAAAGATGGTACGCACTAGTTTAGTAAGTGCCTATTCACTCTACTCTCGAAGGATATTGTATCTATGAAAAATTTAAATAATCTTACAAATAAATTAATAAAAATTGCGGTCATAGGGACTGCCGATAGAAGTTTAAGACTGCTAAAGAAGGATTTACTTCAATAATTAACAGCAGCAAGTAAAACAAAATACAAAGAGAACATTTTTAAACAATAAATAAATATATAATGATTTTGAATACCTTGTTTCGCCGTTCTCGCCCGCAATGCGACAACCACGCCCCGTGCTGAGGGGGTCACAAAACGGGCGGGGCGGGATGGCGACGCGTTGCCGGACCTTTAGCATGTCGGTGCCCAAATCTATAAGATTTTCCCCTATCAAAAAGTGCTCAACGCGACCAAAGAAGATTTTTTTTCTCTCCAAAAAAATGTTTCACTGATATAATAATACACTAGTAACGAGAAGTGGAATAGTAAGATGAGCTAAATGCCGCATACCGCATCGGACTGACGCCAAAAAGACTGGACCGTTCAATAATTTCACTTCTAACTATAAAGTTGGCTAACATACGTTCTGTATTGCCATTTTTGATCAGTCATTATTTAGAGACCTGATTTTTTGACGAACCTATTAGCTGACTTTTACTGCATTACCGGATTGAGAGGTGGCACAGCTCTTAGGTAGCTTAGCCTGAAACTCTTTTCGTAGGAACTCGACGCAAGGGTCCCCCTGGTGAGGGGTGCCCTTGATTTGGACGGTTACTATGTTACATATATGTAAGCATTCCGATCCGAGGGCGCCCGAGACGGCCGAAATACCGGATATTATTTACTAGCAGTTCATTACAGTTTTACGCGCTATAATTTCTTGTAAACATTATTATTATCAGTTTTCCACTATATTATTAAAATTTTCTAGATTCTACTTATTTAGAGATCTCTTTCTGATATCAAATTTTAATGCCAAGCCTTTTTGAACTTAGCTCATAAAAAAAGGATTTTATCGAGAATTGCTATGGAACAAACATTGCTTCTAAACTTTTTTTTTAATTTGAAGCAATCATTCTGTAATCTGTCGTCCATTTTATATACAGGTTACTCTGTGTATATCCATTAGGAGGTGATAGGGGTGACTATTCACGATAATTTTAACCATCACATGCATAATGCAAAAGTGAGTTATCATGCTTTTGAGCTTTTCGAAATAAGTCAGAAATGCTTACTTAATGACTGATCATAAATTACACAATCATACTTCAAAAATTAAAAAAGGGTATATATTTAAATTCCAAGTTTTCTTCAAATTTATAAAAACGATTAAACACTGGTTATTTATGAACATTAAAACAAAAATTATTCGAGATTTATCTCCACTAAAATGCCTTATAGCAAAAAAAATGTTAAACTTGTCTGGCAGATAATTTTAAAACATAACCGTTTTGTTAGTTCTTCAAGAATGCCTAACAATTAGGAACTATTTAAAAAAAAAACGAATAATTTTCTATGTTCCTCAAGAAGCTTTCCTCCACTGCGTGCAAGTAATAAAAACCCGCGCCCATTTACGATAGCTTACTTCTACTTTCCAATCGCCAATCAGGATTTTAGTCACAAAACAAATATGGAAATAATTTTTATGACCAAACCTTTGTCGGATCTTTTTTTATGACGAACTACACAGATTGGCCAGAGAAGCTGGCCTTGACTGCTTCACCGGATTGAGAGGTGGCATAGCTCTTAGGTCGCTTAGCCTGAACCTCTATTGCTAGTAACTAGACACAAGGGTCCCCCCGGTGAGGGGTAACCTCGGCTTGGACGGTTACTATGTTACGCGTAAGCATTCCGATCCGAGGGCGCCCGAGAGGGCCGAACCACGACTCGGTCGGTTGCTATTTCACGGATAATCTAAGGGACATTCAAAAGCTAAACTAACTTTGAGTGCCACTTCGGGAAGCGTTGGCGCTGGGAGAAGAAGTGGCCGAAGAAACTCCAGCAACGCTCCTAACATTTAAGGGGTGGGGCCTGCCCATAAAATAGCGGTAACGCGCAAGGATTATTCATGTCGGATCATTAGGTATAAATAAATGTGTCATATGCGAAATAAAAAAAAACGATTATGACATATTGACGATTTGGTAAACATTTAATTATAATAGATTTTAATTTTGTGTGTGACACATACAATGATTTCTTAATTTAACAAATTCTGTATTCGAAGATGTCGCTTCTTTGGTCATTCCTGAATTCTGTAGCCGTCGCCTTCTTTCCGCTTCGCGCTGCTTCAGCTTCTCTCTGTTCTGCTCCCTGTATCTTCTTTGACGTTCTCTTTGTTTCTCCTTTTTATATTGTTCATTCCTTTCTACGGATGCCGTTTGTTTCCCCTCCACACCGGATGAACTTTGAGAAGCATCTGTTTTGTTATTTATTTCCATCGTATTTATATTGGAAGTAGATTGTCCCGTAGTACTTCGTAGATATTGTATACGTTTCCTTCTCTCCGCTTCACGCTGCTTCAATTTCTCTCTGTTCCGCTCTCTATATCGTCTCTGACGTTCGTTCTTAATTCTGAAAAGAAGATTAACGTGTTAAAGAATGAATGACTTCCAGCACATACGATCCTCCCCTTTCCGTATCCAGACAGTTCTGAGTATCCTTATTTTTTTTGTTAACGGGGAGGAAATCTTCAAAAAGCTACCCCGCCTTCTGGGGGGGAAGGCGGAGGTTATGTGGAGTTTTTACCAACTAAAACATCCCGGGACGCGCTCTCCTTGAGCACAGTGCAGAGGGGCTCCGATGCGTTCCACTGGAGATCCCGGAGCCCCTCGTCATGCACCGAGGAAAGGGCCACCGGGGAGGTTTTAGTAGTTTTTTAGAGGGCACAGGAAGAGGTTACCATGTGCCCTCGCAGTGCAAGGCGACACGGGCCAGCCAATGTCGCCTTCTTCCCGGTCCAACTTAGCGGACGACAAAGGCCCCCACCCTTGTCGCCCAGTGAACCCGAGGCCCCTTTTAATCGCCTTCTACGACAGGCAGGGGATACCGTAGTCTTATTCTTAAGAGCCCAGAACTACAGGGCTGAAAGGGGCGCCCTACGCTTGACTAACCAGCTTAATTTGTAATTTCATTTGTTAATCCCTCCACACTATAAAATGCCCTCTCAACCAGCCATGACTTCAACCTATTTTTAAACATAACTAGACTGGGAGCTTCAATTACTTGTTTAGGGAGTTGATTGTAGATAGCGGGCCCTGAGTAACAAGGGCTAGTTTATTAGCCCCGCGGGTGTTCGCTTTGTAGGAACCACCCAATTCTTTTCGAGTTTTAAAATCGCCGAGGGTATGCCTAGTGAACAGCGTCACCTGGTAAATTACTAACGAGGGCAATGTTAGAATTTTACGTCGAACAAATAAAGGTTTGGCCATATATTACCCAAGTACGGTGCAATAGAAACGACAAAACGACTTACCTTCTCACGTGACGTAACTTGTGTTTCTTAAACATCGATTCGGTATTAAACACGGATTTGCAAACGCGACACGAGTTACCCTGTGCTTCTGTAACACATATTTTTCTATTGTTTAACTAATACCTAAATATTAATCAGTTTCGGCATATTTTATATGTAAAAAATAATAAACACATTCACACACACACACATGACACGTAACAACAATTATATATCTATATTCCTTCTTTTTCTCTTTATTTGGGACAATAAACAATAGCACAATTGATATTATAAAAGACATAATAGAAATAGGATATGTAACTGCACTACCAACAACATTATCCGCAAATTATTATCATTATTATTTTAACGTGCAACACTTAAAAAAAAAAACAAAATTTAAACTAAGAAGAAGAATACGGAAATAAATGAACTAATAAATACTTAGTAACTAAATTAACTAAATAAGCTGTCTTTAATACATTTTCTAAATTTAGTAGTAGGCAATGAGAACAAATCAACATCTGCGAAGTACTTATTGTATATATCCACCACACGACGGAGAGGTGAACGCACACCAGCATTGGAACGACAGGAGTTTAAAAAAAATAAATTATATGTCCTAACCTCTCGCTGATAAACTGTTCTACCCAGAAACGTAACATAAATTATTTACTAAATAAGAACAGTCAAATTTATTGTTACACAATCCATGTAGAAACATGGTTTGAAGAAGCATGCGCCTTGATTTCAAGGGTGAAATTGTGTGTTCCCTTAATATATCATTGTAAGGAGTACGAATTTTGTGGCACCTGTTCAAGGTTTTAAAAAACTTGTTCTGTACTCTTTCGATATCATAAACATATTATATATATATATATATACAATATATATTTATGTATATATATATATACCTACTCCTCTCTCCAATAGTTTTAAAAGTTTTGTTAAAATCCGTGGGGTTTAGGCCTGGTAATCCATCACACAGGCTCGTTCCTAGTTTGGACACCAGTCCCCCGCCCATAATTGTAATTTAAGTAAGTTGTTATTGAAATTATTGTGGGAAAATATGAATGTTTGTTTGTTTTTTTGTTTTACTTGGAAAATGTACAGATTTGAGGTTTTTTTTTAGGTTATACTTTTTAGGCGCGTTATGAAGAAATGGTGACAGTAACAGGTTGAAGCTGCAGTGAAAACAAATTGTGCTTATGTACTTTATCACGAGCTTCAATATAATTGTGTTTGAACTATCCATATGTAATATTTATTAATACAAATTTAATAATTATTATTTTATATAATACATATCGACGCTGGAAAGCAAAAACGTAGTAAGTGACACATGTGTGGCCATTTTCACTTTTTCACTTTGGAATCAGAGAAAAAAACAAATCGAATGATATATGACTTGTAAGAGATGAAAAATAGCGAAAATAGGATTTTCAAAATTAACATTTTTCTTTTATCTTTCATACCATAAAACTATGTAAATAACAAGAAAACTCTAGGTTAATGTGGCGGTACAATACTTATTCAGCAAAAAATAACAAATATTGTGACCAAAAATGACAGCTCTAGCTCCACAAACACGAAAGTTATCATTTTTTTTTAAAGGTGAAATGTTTTTCAGCTCTGGTGAACAATTTCATTTTTGTGTGTTTTTGTTTTCCAGCGTCGATATATTTTTAATTAAAATTAAACTTTATTGACTAAGTTGATTATACTTTTCCAGTCCTTTTATTATAAAAAATATTTTTGATGCCAAAGAAGTATAAATTCTCAACACGTGTACATGAGTACACGCACCCATTTTTTTTTAATTTAATGCTAACAATATTTTTAGTTTGGCTAAAGGCCTTCGAAACAAAAGGTCGAAAATGCACCGTCTCCTAACATGTATTGAGATGGTTGCCATATTTATATACGAGCAAAGACAAAAAAACAACTTAAAATAAGCGGCTTAACATTAAACAGTACTACCGCTGTCCTCAATTCGTCTGATTCTTTTATTATTTGAAAGCTTTTCGTGTGCTCCAAATTCGAAATTGTTTCAAAATTTTCGGCTGATTTACCGAATAATAGGCGGAATCCGGCCCATCCCTAGTTGTTACTCTGTAACGGTAATGATAATTTGCTCAGCATATGCCCAGCAAATGATGATCTTTAAACATTAAAAACGTCATCAAAAAATTTGAATACATAAAAAAATATCTTATCTGTGCTGCATCGGTCGCAGAAGCCCTCGACATAATACAGAGCGAGACAAACACGTACTATGGTATAGTGATGCCATACGCAAAAAAATTAAAGGACTTGACTACTGCAAGGAGTTGAATAAATTTGTTTGTTGCATTACCGAAAATATCTCACTGTCAACCTCCCTTCGTTTAGCCCGATCACACATTTCGTAACACATTCACCATCTTACTCCTCACGTAAAGAAATGTTACTTCAAAAACATATTGATATTACATACACAACATATACTTACAAGTCCGTGTTTCTGTTCATTATGCAGTGTCAATGAAAGTTTGTTTTTAAAACCGGTGAGGCACTCCTCGCATTTAAATGAAAGTTTTATGGGGGATGCAGAGACTTTTTTTCCTTCTTCCATTGTCTCCTCTCTACTGAGTTTAGCAACTTTCTTCCTTTTACACTGTGAATTGCCACTAGTAACTTTCTTCTTCTCTTTAACTTTGTTTGTCTTTTCCAAAGGTGCATCTGCAGCTACATTGGTACAATTATCATGAGGCCATAACATTGTTTCATCAAATGTCTCCGATTCTATTTTAATTGTTACTTCCATCGCTATATCAACAGCTGTATCAGTATCCATATTAACAGCGGGTGAATTTAGCACTTCAATGTCTGATTCATTTGGAGTTGCAGTGACTATTTCAGTTTTTATTGCAGTTTCCATTATAAAAGGTGATGCGATTTGTGGTTCAATTTCTAATTCATTTATAGTTTCAGTGTCTATTTCAGTTTTGATTTCAGTATCCATTATAATATCTGATGCAATTTGTGCTTCAATTTCCGATTCATTTGCAGATTCAGTGACTATTTCAGTTTTGATTTCAGGTTTAATATCAACATTAAGAATGGTATGTTCTATGACCTCATGCTCTATTGGTCCATTGTTGACAACAGAATTGATCTCTATTTTTGAATATCGTAAAATATGTGGCCTCCTTTTCAAATCATAACACTGAAAAATTGGGTAAAAAAATGTTTGATTATATGGAAAGGCATGGCTTTATTGGGCTTCAGTTAAGAAATATTTTAATTTCAATAAATTATTAAAATTATAAGACCTTAAGATAATGTGATCTCAATCAATGATCTATGCAAGATCAAATGCAACTAAATTTATAAGCCGTTTAACTTACAATGTTTTTGGAGTTTATACCTATCTGTTAATAAAAAAAAATTATTTACTTATTTTGCAAGCTATTTGCACTTAATGTTTACCTGCCTGCATTTATTGTTTTTTGTTATATTATTATTTATTTTTCTGTAAATAAATACCTTAAATTTATAATTAATTGTAAATATTTTAGATGGATAAGTGTAATGTAAAATATGGTTATATTGTTTATTTAACTTAAATATAATATAGTTTCTATAACCCCAAATTAACCAAAGATAATGCAAAACAATTTATTCCAAATTCCCCATTTCTAGCTTTTCCATTCTAACTTAAGATGTGTTATAATTTGTAGGTCTCGTAGAAAGAAATAGTCCAACAACTAATACACTCGCTTTATTGAGACAGTGTAACATTGTAAAAAGAATTATTTAAAATGAATACCGTCACAACCGCGTGTCCTCACAATCTTTATACAAAATTAATTAGAAGTCAGATTACGAACTAATAAAGTTAAACTATTGTTTACAATGTCAAGTTCATGTGACTATCAACTAAATTATTAATTATGAATTAAACATACAATAAGGTTCAGTTAAATCATTAAGATATCATTGGAAGTAGTTATTATGCATAACAATCGCTGGGTGTCAGGTGTTGCCAGCTAACATTACTCTTTAAGGCAAAATGCCGAATGCTGGCAATTTGTTCCACTCCTTTGCTGTACGCACGATGAACGTTGACTCAAATCACATCCACAACTCCAGAGGAGCTGCATGTGCGGCCTATGAGAAAGGACTAGGCTTGTTTCATGAAGGTCCCCAAATCACATAGGATCGAAACATCACTGGTGACATTCCACAAGTTATATCTAGTTGCTTACATGTCACTTTTGTCACCATGTGGTCCTGTTACTTTATTTTATAAAAAAAGTGAACATTATCTTAAATATAATTACCTTTTCATTTATTGTTACAGAATATTCCTCAAACTGGCATTTGAAATTGTCTATCTTGCTTATCATAGTATGACATAGGTAACAAAGGAACATGCTTGTAAAGTCCACCTAAAAAGTAGATAAATCTACATATGCATAACATACAGACAATACTTTAATATTGTATGATAACACTGACTGAAGAATCTAACAACTCAGCCAGTGTGTAACTGTGTGTTTACTAATCAACTATTTTTTTTTATGACAAACTACACAGCATTGGCCTTTGATTTTTATTTGAGAAGCTAGCCTTGACTGCTTCATCGGATTGAGAAGTGGCACAGCTCTTAGGTTGCTTAGCCTGAACCTCTATCACTAGTAACTCGACACAAGGGTTCCCCGGTGAGGGGTAACCTCGGCTTGGAAGGTACTATGTTATGCGTAAGCATTCCGATTCGAGGGCGCCCGAGAGGGCCCCACCTCGACTGCTAATCAACTATTATAAAGTAACTTAGTACAGATAAAACTCTTGAGGGACTTTTTCCACACGTTTTACTTTATCTGGTAAAACCATAGTATTAGTTAATGTTAAATAAATTAATGGGTAATTATACTTTATTTTAACAATTAATTATGTACATCAAAGTATTAATAAATTTTATATAATAGTGTAAAACAAAATAGTTGCATGTGCAATGGACAGTTGAGAGCTATCTCTTCCACACAACCTATGGATGAACAGAAACCTGTTACAGAAAAAGATTAAGTCAGTCTGAAATTATATTAAATTTTAATTGAATACAGTCTATATACATATTTTGAAAAAAAAAAGAAATATTGCTAGCTTTCTTTTTTTTTTAAAAAAATTATAATTTTACATAAATGTATATACTGTTAGTAAGAAAATATATGGACATATTAAACTATATATATATCAACACATCTGTAGGGATTTTGTCTGTCATATTCTGAACAAAACAAATTTATGTGCAAAAATTTGACACAACACACAATCTTCTAATTCTCATAAACCCCACAGGATGCAAGACACTTAAAACCTGTCATTTTGGAATAATTGAGCAAGGCAGCCAATCCAGCAGTGGATATTCTTGGGCTGAAATAATAATGATGATGACACAATGTTCAAATGCACCACCGTTCGTGCAGAAAATGACGGAAATAGTTTACCTATGCCTGTCTTTCCCTCTGATTACAATCTGCATATTTACAAGAGTAGAATGAATAAGCATTGACTATGCTAGTGGGTGTTACCACCAAGGACTGCATTTCCATTTAACATTGGGTCATTCATTTTTCCAATTATTAGTAATAGTTAATATTTTTTTTATTTTATTACATATATTAAAGCCATTCCTACCTAACTATAATACCACATAATTTTTTTATAAAATACAATATATTAAAGTATTATACAAAATCAATAAATAAAAGGATAAGACTTTTTTTAATAAATGTAGTACAGTAGCAATAAAATAAATTATTCAAAATAATTTAATAAGCAATCAAATTAACATTCTGTGTATTATTGTGATATAAATACGTTTATAATTTAAAATATTTTTTACCTTTTTTTCGAACATTTTTGCGAAGGCCAGTACATGTTTGCAATTGTCCAGCTTAATAAAGGTCAGTTTCGTTGAAAGACAGCACGCACAAATTAGTCTGGTTGGCAATATATTTCCTTCGCCACCCATTATGATACGAAATTGTTTAAAATTTTAAATTGAACTACTTGGAGTCGAAACTGCTATACCAATAAAATAAATTTAGTGCGACTATTTGAGTGCAATTCCCTATACCATCCATATTCATATGACATTGACAAGCTAGAGCGACAAGGACCGATATAACAGAACATCGAATCCGATGTTTAATGTTGTACAATAGAGATTTTATCCCTATTGAATAGTAATTAATCTATAGTGTGGAAAGGTCATCTACAGATGTATTATTTAAATGCTTAAAATTTTCTATTCCTATTTTAAAATGACCAATAACTCTACTTTATCAACTAGCATTAAGTCCACTCGTAAAATGACGTGAAATATTTTTTGAATAGATAAATTATTAGGAATACCGCATACTTATTCTTAAATATTTTGAAAACATTAAAAAATAGCTAAGAAGTCAACTTCTCGAAGTAGGATTCGTTATAAATATAAACTACAAATACCTATCATCTTTTGAAATTATAGGCTTATCTTTAAATATATTTATAAGATCCCAGATTTTTGCATTGCAGTGTGCAAAGTACATGTTGGTAACACTGCATTTGCTCCATAGGAGTATATTGTCTTGTGATTTGCTCGTATACAATTAATGTAGCGAATACTTGTTAACATTTCATGTATATTATATTTGAATGGTAAGATTTTTAATTATTTTTTAAGTTACCTTTTGTTGTATGATAGTAATTAAAGTACTCTTTGTTTGGTTGGTCTATCTACAATCACTAAATAACCTCATTTGATATAACGCTTCGCCCATAATAATGATAAAATTGCCATCTTTCAAGTTAGATGAATCGTATAATTCATATAATAGAAATTTGAAAATGGGTTTTATCATCAGGGCAAATTTAAATACAATATATACATGAAATATTTCCCTATTATATTCTCATGTTATTTTTAACTATAAAATTATTGAATAATTTATAGATATATTAATAAAATTTAAAGATAGTGAAATAGAGATAGAGGAAGGTAAAGGATAATGTGAAAAGAGATTAAGGAGTTACAGAGTTGTGACATGACATGAATAGTATAGTGAACAAACACACATTGACAAATGTCCCTATTGTTTACATCCTTGCAATATAAGTGGGTGTGCAAGAACAAAGTTTCATTGCATCCAATCAGTTCACTGCACATTTGCTAAATTTCATTTTAAAACCAGCTCTAACAAGGGATATTTGGTTAGATGTCGTCCCGAAAGAGACAATTTTTTGGTGAACTGTGTAAGATATTGTCAGTTTCACTAAATATCAAAGAAGAAGGAATAATTGAAATGAAACAAAGCAAATACCTTGTGCTATAGCAGCAATAACAGACAAGTCATTTTATTATTCATTATTAAATAGTCATTTATTTTCAATCACCTAACTGGAAATAAATAAAAACATATAAACACACTACACAGAAAAAATAAAAAATACTGCATATAAAGATCGTTTGTGTTCGACAGTCCAGGCGCTGTAGATTCTTACACTTTACTGTACATTTTCTTACAAAATACTAACAATGAAATGCCTGAAATATTCATAATCCTGAAAGTCTGTTCAAATGAACCTAAATCTGAAAAAATCTCGGCAATACCACAAGCCATTCCTGAGTAATTTGATGAAAACATAGAGTCCTTGTATTTCCCAAGGAATCACATAGTAAGGATCGGGACACACTGGGGGGAAAAGAAGAAAAATAATTATATATTTCTTTTTATTATTTTTATAGTCATCAGTTTAACAGCATTTTGGGAAATAAAAAAAAATTGTATCTTTTATTCCTTTATTTTTCTTAACAAAAAATACGATTTTTTTTTTCATGTTCTCATGATAGAATTTAAAACAACCAAGTATGAATAAATCGCAAGTGTTGCATTTCCACGACGTGCAGAGTGTCAATTTTATTTTCCCTGGTATAGAATTGAGGGCAACTTTCTTATCACCTTCACCCAGTCCAAAATCTGAAAATTAACAATATACATTGTTAAGTCATCAAAACTGGAAATCTGACAAGAACATCATAATGAAAACAATCTCGTGACGGTTCTGGCACTGCCACATTATCACCATCATATTCCCAAGGTTGTTGCTTTCTTGGGGGAGGCATTGTTGGGGTTTATACTAGGGGCAGAGTATCCTCTTTGGAGATGAATTTCTGAAAAACATAAAAATAAGTCAAGAATTAAACAATTTCAACTAATATAAATTACCCTTTATGTTTGTTATCAGGCAGTAAAAATCTCCCCACTTGTTTTAGTTACCTTTTTTGAGCCACTCGGCCTATGCTTCGGCTTTAATTTTGCAAAATTCACAACTCAAACATACATAATCATTTCGAGTAGGAAAACATTCCCCTGTGTGTCTACGAACTAGAGACAAGATGGTGGTCTCGTAGAAAAAACTAACCTAACTAAAAAGACTAATCTAGACCAAAAATTTACATAATTTAATGATTTTTTTATAGATCAACAACAGATTGTTCGATTTCAGGGCATCTTTTGCATCTTGAGAAAAAAATCTTCATTTTTGTTGTCATTCTTTCGAGGTCACAATGCACATTGAGCTTGTTTTTGCAATTTGGCGGTGTGTACATTGTTGGAACTTCTTCGGGATATTTAAAATGGCCCTTATATTTCCCAATAGTTGTTGAGGTAAATTTGACTCAAGGCGTCGTCTCATGTGCGGCTTGGCTAGCTGCAGTGCTTTTTAAGGATTTTTTTTCTAAATGTATTAGCTGCTGTATCTGGATGCTTAGCTTCTAACTAAGGCTAAATCTGTTCCTTCAGTAACTAGTCTGCTTTGATGTTCTCAGCTTTGTGACATAGTCTGCCGCTCTTCACCCCTATTACTTTTGCCTATGTAAGGAATTGCATAAAACATATAATATATAACATATTATCCATACCATCACATATCGCAACAATTTTCACGCCTTATTTGTACGGTTTCGAAGATATATAAAACGAAAGGGACATTTTCCTCAAAAAACTAGCAGTTGCTCACCAATGGTAACGTAACATCGTTGTTGGTACGCTTTTGTGCAACTATTTATAAAAACCTTTGACATATCCCGAATATGTGCAAATTTATCCTCTTTATCACGACGGTCCTTATTATCAAATCTTAGGCAAAGTAGCAGAAAATGAAAAGGACTCTCGGACATTATTGATTTGTACACATGGATACTCTTGATTGCCCACATTTCAGTTGCAATTTTTTTTGCTAAATTGGTGGCCCTATGAATGCCTCGATCTCGATTTTGTCAGTTGTATAAGTAAAATGTTGGTCCGTCAAAAGTAAAAACCTCTTCTGTGTTTTAAAATCAGTTTTACCTTTAACAATAACTTCCCTACGCATTATCCTAATGTTAATGATTTTTCCACAACCAATTGGAGTTTTAGTATTTTCATAATTTCTTCATCAGACCATGTACTAAGAACTCCTCTAACCACATCCAAGTGGGTGATATTATAAGATGGGATGAACACTTTGTATTTATTGGCTTCAACAATTGCATTAGTCGAAAAAAAATTGGCTTCTTTATAGTTGCTAAATGAAATTTATAACCTGTTTCGCCCTATCTTTTTAAGACTACCCTCTATGTCATGAATATTATGGTTTTTTTTTTCAAAAATCTGCTTAACCCTCTACCGCATAGAAACCCATATATGGTTCGGCAACTTTAGTTTTTATTCGTAATGATGCTAATACAATAACTAAACGCATCGGCTACCTTAAGATTAATATGTTGGTAATACGAAAATAATATTTTATTGTCTATGGTCAAACGTCAATTCCGTTATAACCTCACTTGTATCAGCGCAGGTGCGAAGTTCAACAAAGTGTTTGCAAACTCATTTTTCAAAAAGTTTATCTACATGATAAAGGTAAGTTTTGCTTGATAAAAAAATTTATATGGTGCTATTATTATTCTATTTCAAGAATGTGTTAGATTTTTATAGCTTTTGGCATATTTCTATCATACTGAAGGACTTTTCTTTGAAACCATATATGGTTTCGCATGCAATTTTATTTTAATTATTATTTTTGGTGATGGGCATAGCATGGCTTTTCTTGGTTGCAGAATGGATCCTGCTCGCTTTTATGGCTCTTCGAAACATGTTAACCCCTACCTGGAGATGGTATGATAAGTGATGATGCCTTAGCTTCCGATTCCGACAGTGAATATGTTCCTCCTAGACAATACCAACGTCACAGAAGATCTGTTGTTATTCCCGAAACTGATAGCGATTCTTCTGATGAAGAAACTAGCCCTGCACCAACCACACAAAAGAAAGGTAAGGCAATAAAAATAAGCCTACCGTAATAAAATGGGAAACAAAAAAGAGGCTTATGATGTAAACAATTTTAAATTTACTGAATAGCACAATTACCGGAATTTATTGAAAACTTGAAACACCGGCAGATTATTTTTGTTTTATTTTCTGATGATTTGCTAGAAACTATTACCAATCAATCTAATTTAAAATCTGTACAAGACAACATAAACAAACCCGCTAACATAAGTAAACAGGAAATAGAACAGTTTATTGGCATGGTAATTTTCATGTCCATAGTGAAATTACCTGCGTCACGACATTACTGGAACAAATCTGTAGGACAATCACAAATTTACGAAACTATGACATGTAATAGATTTGAAACAATAAAAAAATTTACACTTCAATGACAACAATAATTACATTCCGCATGGTAGTCCAGGACATGACAAGTTGTTCAAAGTGCGCCCACTTCTAGATAGCATTAGGCAGCAACTTTTACTAGTACCTAAAGAGGAGTATCTTGCAGTTGATGAACAGATAATCCCTACTAAAAATCGGCATGATCTAAAGCAATATAACCCGGCAAAGCCTCATAATGGGGGTATAAGAACCAAGTTCTTAGTGGAGTTTCAGGTTTCAGTTACGATTTTGACATTTTGCCGGTGACCAAAGTAATACACGACCTGAAGGTGCACCAGATCTAGGTGTTAGTGGCAATGTAGTGACTCGTCTCACCGAAACAGTACCAAGACATTCTAATCATAAGATCTTTTTTGACAATTGGTTCAATAGCCCTAAACTTCAGGTGTATCTTACACAGATCGGATTATTGCCTCTAGGTACAGTGCGCCTAAACAGAGTTCCAAATATAAATATGCCACCGGAGAAGGAATTGAAAAAAGGAACGTGGATTTTTCATTGAAAAGGTTGCTAGTATTGATGGAGTCAATGTAAGTGCAGTTACTTGGTTTGATAATAAACCGGTGCATATGCTTTCAACTTACGTAGGTGCTGAACCAACCACTACAAAACGAAGATATTTTAGAAAAGAAAAGCAGTATAAAACATTACTTGCCCTCAAGCAGTTGGAGGTATATAACCAACACATGGGGGGAGTTGATTTGTTAGACTCCATGCTGGGTCTATATAGAATTCACTTGAGATCCAAAAAATGGTACAAAAGAATATTTTTCCACATGGTGGATATGTGTATTGTAAATGCTTGGATTCTTTGGCGCCGAAATAATCCAAACATTTACATGCCTTTATTTGATTTTAAGCAAGCAGTTTCAGAACACTTACGCAAATCAGGTAAAGCAGTAAGTGTTCGAAAGAGGACGTCCCTGCACTCAAAGCAGAGACGGAACGCCTGTAAGTTTTACTGGCCACGGTAGTCCTGCTTCATCTAATCCAGGAACACCCAATCGTCCAAGTAAAGTAAGGAAAGTTCCTGCCAGACACCAAGAACTGCCGTTGAACTCTGTAAGAACGGACAAAATAGACCATATGCCGGAATGGATGAAACACCGACAAAAATGTAGTTGTTGCGGTCAAAAACTTACACAAAATGTAAAAATGTATGGTTTTCTTATGTTACAACGATAAACGGAACTGTTTATCCGATTTTCATTATAAATACTGAAACTATTGTACGAGATACTTCAAGCTCAAATTATTTCTTTATTGCATAGAAACCCATATATGCCACTAGTAATTATGATTATAATTTGTTTGAATGCATATGAACCCATATATGGTCTTAATTTTTTTCAGTTCCTGTAACCGTTTTTTTTCAAATTTTATTTCTGTAGCATATCTTATCAGTAAATAAAGGCTCAACAACTATCAAATATTTTTTTCGTTTCCTTCATAATTCATGCAGTAGAGGGTTAAGGAGTCAGGGTGTAAAATTCCATCCCATCATCGGAAGAACATTCTATTATTTGAACATGATCAAGGAAAGGGGCTGCATCGGTAGCCTCATATTGCAATCTAAAAAACCTTAAGCTGCGTTGCACCAGGAGGTGCTTTTGGAGGCAGTGAAGTTGTAGCTCTTGGTTTCTAAGATTCCCTCGAAAACCCTTATCTACAGTATTATCCTGTTATGGATAATACTGTAGATAACTTATAGCAAACCGACCTGCGTGACTCTCGCGGCCGTATGCCCGCTCGCTATACATAGTCTGTTTTAGCGTTGATGGCCTTCATCCAAGTTAAGCGTAGAATTGTAGCCACGTGATTCGGCGTGGGGGCGATCATAGGGGCTATCATGCTCTTCGTGATTTTCGTTGGGGATTGCATCTGCAGCAGGAATAACGTCGTATTCACGACATTGCTGGCGATCTTGACTTCTAGTAAGAGGCATTATAATTAAGCTCCAACAGTGTACAATAAAGTTAGTAAAATTTTCAAAAAGGAGTGCACGCCGTTTTTGTTAGTACGAGCAAGAAAAAATTAGCAAAATTTGGGCAGCCAGATATAGTACGATAGGTCTCAGGGTATTATTTAATGAAACTATGAGTTAGTCACTAATATCAAATGTCTAATTCTAGTCTTGTTATACAATTTCCGATACAAAACATTAATTACAATATGATATGCATGTTCTCAATGTTGTCGACTGGGAGAGTGAGTTCTTTTGTTAAATGGTCTTATATAATACTGATACTTCTACTACGGATGTCTGGTTTTTCCATAATAATTGCAGGTGTTTTTGATTGCGTTGGTGGCGAATCGGTTGTCGAGTACGCTGAACGCGAATGTCAGCATTGTTTCCGACACCGTTAATAAAGACCCCGTCGTTTCAGCGAAATATTTTTGATGTTCAAGTTCACTGTACCCATGACTTAACTGTAATAGGAGGAGGTCACAATGTGTTATCTGTTTTATTAATGTACAAGTTTTGTATAGATTTTCAAAGTATCTGCTGTATGCTTTGGTTCTTTTCAATAGGGAGTCATTATTCAAGACCGTATTATTTTCCACTCTAATAAGTTGCATGATATTATCCAAGTTACATTTATAACACATACTAACTAATAAAGAAATATATAAAATTTAAAAGATATTACAAAATATTTACAAAAAATATAACTGTGCCAAACCGTCATCGCTTGGCAGCGTGCCCAGAAGGCTGGTAGCGTTGCCACGTTGTATGGCAATGCTTAGCCTCTGTGCAAGGTATAAGCCAGCCCTCTGGTCACCAGATGTGTCGACCAACATCTTAGCTAACACATTAAAAAGGTGATGTGCACTAGGACCCCACGGACCCAAAGTTTCTACCACAAACAGCTCAAATATGAAACCCGTATCGAGGTTACTACGAGTATATTTGCGCCACTTGAGGTTGCATATTAGCCAACTTGTCGAAGTAAAATCTTTGGATTTCGTTTAAACTAAAACTTTTGTTAAAAACTCCTTGTATGTTAATTTCTCTACACGCATTAAGTAATGTCTTAAGCGCCTTACTGTTCTTTTCTAAAGTTGGCGCTGGCACTCCATGAAATCTCCTTAGAAACTGGCGCTTTCCAACATTATTGATTGTTTTTGAACATACTTATTTTTCAGCACGGTAGTCGTCTCATTATATAATAAATACTAGCTGTATGTTATTTCTAGGAAAGTATCTACTATAAGTGTGCGGGGAAGTATTTATAATCGAATGCATTATAAAGAATAAAAGTATGTCTTATTTAGGTTAATAAATAAATCTTTATTAGAGTAACGAATATATTTTAAATAACAGTCTTTGATAGCTATCTAAACATCACAAATAAATATTTATATTTTTACTATCAATTATGACAGTTGAAAAAAAAAAATTAATCTCTTAGCGCAATAGAGTGTACAATATTTTTGGTTAGTCCGTCTTTAGCCAACACAAACAAACTGGATGGTTTTCCCACGCGAGAACATCCCACATATAGTTGTCCGTGGGAGAAGCACGATGTTTCCAAATCTAAGCCACATACAGACAATGTTTGTCCTTGTGACTTATTGATTGTCATAGCGAATGCCAATCTAATTGGGAATTGAGTGCGTTTGAATTCAATTGGCACATCTGTTGGAATCATAGGGATTCGTGGCAGCAACACATTTTCGCCTTGAAACTTGCCATTCAAGATGATGGCCAATAACGTTTTTCATTAATTTTTAATGACTAATCGTGTGCCATTACATAGCCGTGGTGGGTTTAAGTTTCGAAGTAGAATAATCGGAGATCCAACCTTCAATTGTAAATGATGTGGTGGCATGCCTGGCAAATCCAATGAATTTAAGAACTCAATTGGATAATTCACAGTCTCGTTGGTATCGCAAACTGCATCGATAGATTTATATGACACCAAGTCCCCAGGCAACAGCTGTTGTATCTTTAAATTTAACCCATTGACGTCCACATTTTTAGCTGCCAAGATCGCTCTTTCTGCCAGCCACTTATGATTTGCATATTGTGTGTGTACGTCGGGAAATATGTGATCGATGAGACTATTTTGCGAGTCGATGATTGTGCAGAAGTCCGTCTGTAATTTTATGCATCCAGTATTTTCATGTACAGCAACTTTCCCATCGCCAATATCTAACAGTTGTTTAGAGAAAGTTTCGGCGGATGGATCCTGAAGCATTTGAACGCGCATGTTCACCGTCAGTTGTACTTTTTCAACATTACGCCATAGTCGCGATGATTTTAAGCACGCGTTGATTTCATCAGCGTAGGTTGAACGCGGAATAACGGGAAGTGTTTGTCTGAAATCACCTGAAAGGAGTAACAAAGTGCCGCCAAATAGTTTATCGTTGTTTTTTATATCCTTTAATGTCCTATCCAATGCCTCAAGCGAATGTTTGTGTGCCATAGTGCATTCATCCCAGATAATAATTTTACATTGTTTCAGCACTGTGGCCATAGACGATTGTTTTTTTATGTTGCACATTGCATCTGGATTATTTTGAATGTTTAACGGCAGCTTAAATGCTGAATGAGCTGTTCTGCCTCCATCTAATAAAGTTGCTGCAATGCCAGAAGATGCAACGGCCAATGCGATGCCATTTTTGAAATGTTTTGCCAGTCCCACCTGGTGCATCTAAAAAAAAGAATCCTCCTTGTCCTGCCGAAACTGCCAGCATGATGCGGTCGTAGGTAATTTTTTGTTCATCATTAAGTAGTGGAACATTGCGGCTAACATTGCTCGCCATTTGTACAGTATCGTACTGTAGTTCACGATTCATATCTGTGTTGAGTAAATCAGATGCACTTCGATTCGGTGAGCTCATACCGAAATGACTGATTGGTAAATTCGCAATAGCAATGCAAAGATCCTCGATAGCAATCAATGCTTCATTGTACATTGCTTCACTGAATGATATTGTTAGATCGTTGCACCTTGTACGATGTCGATACAATATATCATCAGTTATTGAATCTTTGTGATTATCCTACAACATTTGTGCTCGGGCCGGGAAACATGTAGTCAGTACTATAGCAAATAGTAGACGAATTTGTGTTCCTGTGCAGTTTAATGCTGCTTCAGCAAGCATGCTGTCCCAATGATTGTCGTCTTCTAGCAAGCCTAGAGCAAGGCATGCATCTTTATACGTAGGATACTGTTGTCCATCTACCTTCCGTATATCTTGAAATGACAATGGTCCGGTGACATTAACCAACAATAGTCGCAGATAAAAGCACTCAGTCTGCCTTGGATTGACGGTATATACACGACCCAAACTATTTGATTTGAATAAACCGGGGCACGCATCAACTGGTATCCCTTGCTTGCGGGGTATCCATTTTTTCGATTGAGCCCATGTACGAGAAATACCGCGGAACTTCAGAATAGAGCAGTGTTTGTGCGAAAGCACCAAAAGCGGATGCTTTTTGCATTTTGCACAGTTGCACAGTTCAAAAAATTCGGTGAGCGTAGTTTTCGGTGGATTTATAGCACGATCAAGCGCTGTATCGTTCGTGAAATATACGCGCTGGCCATTTTCAAGATGGACAGCTAAATGGATAACTGCTGGATCCCGTTCATGAATTGGGAAAACGAAAATACGCCAGACAGCTTCATTGGAACTGATATACCGGCCAATTTGGTAATTCGTAATTTCATCATTCTGATTCAACGGAGGAGAATGAACATTATTATTTTCAATCCGAAATACAGCCACATACTTGCAAATATATTTGATACTCTTCACCGAACTGCATGACTCAACATTAATATGAGCATTAAATGTTTTGCTCAGCAGAGGAGAATATGGTACCATCCAACGATTGTCAATGTCGATGTCTGCGTTGTTGATAGTTTTAATGAAAGATTGTCCGCCATTTTCGGTACTTCTTCGACGATATATTGGATATCCGTCAACATGTGTGACCGTATCGTTAGTGAAATCTTTAGGAAAACGCTTTGTACATTTTCCATCTACCATGCAAGGTGATGAACGATTCAGATTTCCGCATGGACCATGAATCATGTTTGTAGTAACGATATCAAACAGTAATTGATCAGTAGACGGATCTGGAATCTCTGCAGAAATCAAACTATCGATGTCTTCAGCGCGTATTTTGTCGACGAACCATATTAAAGTGTGTGCATGAGGTAATCCACGCTTTGCCACTCAAGTGAATACATCTTATTAACCACGTACACGTTTTCGTTTTGATTTAAAACGATTCCCAAAAAATGCTAAGTACAATATATACAGGTACGGTAATGGCCGTTGTTGTACCACAGGGTAGGGTTTTCTATACACATCTTTGTAAGTACAGATATTATAGTACGATGAACCCTTTCCACTTGTCCATTTCCTCTTGCCACTCCCGTCGTTATTATGATGTGTTGAATGTTTTCGTCTTTACAATACTCTTGAAACTCGTTGCTCGTATACGCCGTTCCTCGATCAGTTATAAATCTCGTTGGATTACCAAAATGTTGTTGGTTCAACTTTTCTATTGTTTCTTTACTTGTGGTACTTTTAGTTGGAAATATCCACGTAAACTTAGTAAATGCATCTACAATCGTGAGAATATGATTATACTGCCTCTTCGTCTCAGTCATTGGACCGATATGATCTAAATGAAGTGTATGCAACGGTGAATCCTCCTTTTCAATCGGAGTTAGGAACCCTTCTTGTTTTCCTTCTTTACGCGTAGCTAATAGGCAGCCAATGCAACGCGGCTCTTGTGGACGGGCGCGTTGTCGTGCAAAAGAAGCACACCTCCCGTCAATTTTCCCCGTCTTTTTTCTCTAATAGCTTCTTTTAATCGCTCCAATATCGAAGCGTAGTATTCTCCGGTTATAGAAACACCTTTATCTTTATAATCGATCAGCAATATTCCCTCGTGAGTCCCAAAAGCCCGTAGCCATGAGCCAGCCATTTACATTCATAGTGTCACCGCCGAATAACATTTTAATAGTTTCAAAGGCACTAGTTTCACAATGAGGTTCGTTCCATAAAATTATTCGTCTGTTCACACATTCCATCAATGGAAAATTATTTACTTATTGAAGTTACCAATTTGTCCAAAATTAAAAAAATAATGTATGAATGCATCAAAGAAATAATTTTTACCCGCATTCGGAGGACTCAATACAAACATACAGTTTTTCTTAGGCACTACTCTATCTAAAATGTTTAAAAGATTCATAAAGAATACTTTTACTCTATCTTCATTATTACAAAATTGAAAAAGTAATAAATCTATAGCTATACGTAAAGATTGGTCAGTACTATAATAATAATCATTAACATCTCTCACGCCTCAATTGTAAAATAAAGTTTCACTCGATTTAAACTTATTAACAAATTCAATAAAACTCATATCACACAATTGTCTTTGAAATATACGTTGTACATTTTATATGAGTATTATTAAGAGGTAAATATTTCCATTTCGAATTAAACCATACGGCATTATTAAATAAATTATTTAATGGCGCTGTTGGAAACCTCCAAAAGAATTCCAATAATTTATCTCCTTTACTTCTTTTGTTATACCTGTTATGCTGGTTACTTTCTTCATTACTTCATTCTGCAATTTGTTCAGTTGTAATTGTACCGGATCTACATTTGAACTCGTTATGAATATCATCTTTGTCTCTGTGTGTTCCCACCAATTCTTCTTGTCTAAGCCGTTGATTTTTGCGAATGGATATGTCTCGAGTTCGCCCGGCGATTTCAAAATGTACTGCTTTCCGTTCGCCTGTCTCGAAATAAATTGCGAGATTGAGCCAGTGTTCGCTGGTACATTATGTAGACCGAAGTAATCTTCTATTAAGTCGAGGCTGCCCACACTCTGCTCGGATTTCTTTGATTCGTTGACATTACAACTGTTGCCATTGTAGGCACAGTCGTGCACGACATGGAGGTGGTCGTTGGCGTGATTGCAGACGAAGAAGATGGACCCTTTGAAAGCACGACCTGAGCTTCCTCCTTGTTCACATATTCGTGAAACGTTGCCATCGCTGTAGTTGACATTTTGAATTGTAAAAACGTCATGTATAATTCTGAATCTGAGAGGATGGTTTTGAAAACATTCCATGATAAACCTTCGGATCCGCTCTCTCTCAGTTTGTGGACGATTAATTTCAATGCTGTCTTCCACAATGATATCAGGTTGCTGAATTCGCGTTTCATCGCAAGATCTTTTAATTTCATTGCTTTCTGTTCGCCGTACGCTAATTTCTCCATCACTTGAGAGTATACCGTCATCGTCCAAATTAATTCCAGCAGACCTAAAACTGAATCGGCGGGAGGGTCCGGCAAGGTTTTCATCGTTTTCTTGGTTGGCGTGTTGTTTTTTTTTTTTGCTGAAATCACTTTCTTCCTTTTCCGATTCACTTTCTTCGATACTTTCGTACGAGCTTCCTCCTCCATATTTTCCACCATCGCTTGAGTTTCCGTACCAACTTCTTGACATTCTTCTTTTTACCTACCTACTAATAGAGGTTTATCGTCGTCTGAAGATGAGTACTCTTCCTCATTTGAAGAAATTCGTCCAACGGTGCGATGTCGCGGTTCCTTTCCTGATCGCTGTCTTCTTCCTCGTTGCTCGACGATGCTGGCGATATCTCTTGGAAACGAACCGACAAATTCTTCCCAGTCCGGTTCGTGTTCGCCGATGTCGATGCTATCGGTGACGACACTGGAGCGCAAATTTTGTTAGAAATTATATTAACAATTATAACACTTTATAGGTTCTTTTGAATTTACTTTTTTCACACTTATTTGCACTGCTAACATTTAGTCAACTTTTAAGCTGAACAGATTACTAAAACTTATTAAAAAACAATTTTGCTTGAAGAGCGTTCGAAACACGTCTGAAATACAACTCCTGGCTTAGATGATTATCCTTACATTATAATTAAAAACCCAAAAGTTGTTTCTTCAAATCCTTAATTTGCTTTGGCGTAATAAATCGATTCCACAGTCATAGAAAACAGTGTGTTGTCCCCATACTTAAGCGCGACAAATCTCCTGCTTTTAGAGGTTCAGGCTAAGCGACCTAAGAGCTGTGCCACCTCTCAATCCGGTGAAGCAGTCAAGGCCAGCTTCTCTGGCCAATCTGTGTAGTTCGTCAAAAAAAAAAAATCTCCTGAGTTTGATAGTTCTTATAGACCTATTACCTTGTCATCCTGTCTTGGTAAAATATTTGAAAATATTGTTGTTTTGGCAATGAAGCCTCACATTCACATATTTATTACAATAATGAAATTATAAATAGAGACAATTCAAAGAAATTTTAGGAATAATACTGGACCAAAAACTAACTTTTAACATATTAAATATGTATCCAAAAATGCTCACACGGACAACAAATTAAAGGAAAGAAAACTAAATGTTATTAGATCACTTTGTGGTGTAAAATGGGGTGAAGACCCTAAAATATTGTCAATATTGTATAAAAATATTGTTAGAAGTCACTTAGATTATAGCTCACAAGTTTATATGAATAGTTCTCATGTAAATAAATAAGACATATTGTAGAATAAGGCTTTAAGAATTATATCTGGTGCTATGTGCTCCACTGCCATAAGGACCATGGAAGTTGAGACAAAAGTTATGCCTTTGTTTTTGAGACGAATGTTACTTGCTGAAAGATACTGTCTCAAACTAATGGCATCAAATACCACTCAACTAATAAACAAAATTGTACCTTAAAATAGAGAGATCCCCAAAAAGACTATTAACAACAGCACAAAGTCTAGTCACTATGCGTTAATTCTCCAACACTGGCAATTTAGAAAACAGTATCCATGGCCATGTTTTTTTTTTTTATTTACGTGTGTAACAAAATGCGGATGCACACCCCGAAGCCATAAGGGCCGGCGACGGCGGTAGTGTCGGGCTCCAACCGACTAAAAATCTTCACACGGTATTCCCCCATACGACCATGTATGTGGGGGTCACGGGATAACATCCCACAGTTCTTCCGCAACCCGGCCGCGCCCGTACTCCGGGCCCTACCTAGGAGGGGTGAGAAGCACCCCCCCTTAGACAATTACTACACTGCGGCGCGTCGAATACAACGCGCCGCCGTTCCCTGTGGGAACCCTCATCCATGGCCATGTTACTCTTTCTCTTAATAGTTAGTAGCATTTCACATCTAATTAATGTAGTTCAACAGTATAAACAATAATTCAGAAATGCCTAAATTTTTGGAGGAAAATACAAAGTACTATGTTATCTACACTGATAGGAGCAAAGCAAGTGAATATGTAGATGCTGCTCTATATGATCCACAAGCAAAATTTTCTTATGTACAAGGCATTAATGCGTATCCGCGAAATCAATAACATTCTGGTATATTTATTGTCGTTGTATATATTCCATGTGTATGTATATTATTATATTTATATTAGTGTCGTTTTCCGTGATTGTTACAAAATTAAAATAGAAAATCGTTATTTATACACGAGATTATTAAGTAATTAAAATGGCCACTGGATAAAGTTACTGTGGAAATGTTATTGAAAGCCTAAAGTAAAGGGGACAGCCAAATAGTAGGATTCAAATATTGACAGCCGTCATAAAGCGGCATTAAATTTGCAAAATTATAAAGTGTTGTTCATTGTTGTTACATAATATATTGAAAGTATACAGACTTATAGTGAAAAATAAAATAATAATAAATATGAGATCGAAACATTCATCAAGGATATCGCCGTTATACACCAAATGAGTACGCAAAACCCGAAAGAATAATTTATTTATTCAAACATCGGAAGCAACAGAACAATCGGAAGTAAAGTGTACATAAATATAGTGTATCAAACAATATGTATAGTGTTTTTATTTTATACTGTGAATGTTTATTTTATTGCTCTATTTTTAATTTTAATTTAAGTATCTATAGCTATCTTGCGCAGCGCTCAGTCGCCCAATCCGAGCGTGGTGGACACCATGAGTAGTACGTCACCAGGCAATTTATATCAGTGCTCAGTATGTTCCCAGATACGTTTTTCGTAGCAAAAGAGGCTTATACATACACATTGGTAAGGTTCACAAGTCTCAATCTATAATTTATAGCCCTACACAGAGTACACCCAACATCCATCTTCCTATACCTAATCCACCTTTGTGGGAGCTTTTGAGTAACTTGAAAGTAGTACCCCAGTTTTAAAACGAATTCCACGCGGCGCTCGTTTTACTGTGGCTCAGGCTTTAACAGACTCTATTAAAAGGTAACTTCTGAAAATACTAAGCATGCCTGGGAACACAGCTGCTGACTTTTCCTTATAAGACGCTCCATATTAGTAGGCAAAACCATCAATAACACTAGTTTGACTGCGGAAATCAAAAATAATTGCATTAGATTTCAAAATTTATAGTGTGGGGATACAAGCACTCATCGCACTTCTGGCAAGCCTATCAGCGAGTATAGTAACCATCGTCGTATAGAGAACAAGCTTGCTGATGGTGACGTCAGAGGGCAGCTCGGATGCTTTTACTAGTGACGTATTAGCTCCGAATACACCGGAAACTTTATCAAGTCTAAAGGATAAACATCCACTTTCAGCAGTCAATCTACTTTTACCCGATCCACCATTAACTCCTAACTCAGTCCTTCAAGTCACAGCTGAGGATGTCTGTCGCGCAGTTATGTCTTTCCAGAGCGGGTCCGCTGGAGGATTTGATGCCCTAACTCCACAACACCTAAAAGATCTAATAGGCTGTGGCAGTGGCAACGCAGGGTAAGCACTTCTAACTGGGTTAACTGGGCTCATAAATCTAATGCTCTCAGGTCGTGTGAATATCGAAGTTATCGATACCTTATACGGAGCCAATTTATGCGCCCTCACTAAAAATATGGTGGTATCAGACCAATCGCAGTCGGCTGTACATATCGACGCCTCGCCGCCAAAGTTTGCTGCGCTAACAAAAGACATTGTCGGTAGCTATCTGAAACCAATTCAACTAGGTTTTGGTTCACCCGGGGATGTGAAGCAGCTGTCCACGCATTAAGAACTTTCCTGGGCAATGACGGCGGAGAAGTGTTGCTGAAAGTGGACATAAGGAACGCCTTTAATACTATCGATAGAGGCGCCTTTTGACTCAAGTGAAACAAAATTTTCCAGACATTTTGGGTTTCTTTGGCAATGCTATAGCTCATCTTCCAAATTAATATATAAAAATAATTTAATTCTATCTTCGGTAGGGTGTCAGCAGGAAACCCCTTAGGGCCGGTTATCTTCAGCCTTGCCATTCATCCCATTTTACAAAAATTAGAATCCAAATTTAATACATGGTATCTAGACGATGGCACCCTAGGAGGCGACATACTCGTAGAAACAGTTTTAAAAGATCTAATTTATTTACAGACAGAATTCGCACTAATTGGTTTAGAATTGAACTTTTCCAAATGTGAATTATTTTTCTTAATCAGTCTTTAAACAATGATTACAATTATTCAAAATTTAGTAGTGTTGCTCCAGGTATCAAAACTATAGAAAAAGATTCCTTCGCCTTCTAGGTTCTCCAATTTTAGATGAAGCAGTGCCAACTTTTATTGAAGAAAAATTCTAAATTATCGTAATTGCTTAGACCGTCTTCAAAAATTAACACTCATATGGCTATTTATATTATTCGTTACTGCCTTTTGTCCCAAAATTTACGTATTTCCTTAGGTGTTGTCCACTTTGGAAGCATCAGAGTTATTACAAAGTTTGGATAACATCGTGAGGGATACACTTACGTCCATTTTGAATATACATTTAGAAGATCGTGTTTGGACGCAAACTACCTTACCCATCAGGTTGGGCGGATTAGGTATTCGCAAAATTTCTAGTGTTTAATTACCAGCATTTTGAGTCCGGTCCATGCCAATGAAATTTTAGTACGAGAAATTTTAGGTAACGCATTTGCAAAATCGATATAGTTGGCCGGATCGAAGGGAGGAATGCTTGGTCGATGGCCTGCCCTCATTTTGACCTGCCCACAGACCTGTCCTCGCAGAATCAATGGGACGAGCAGCTTTGCAATTTGGTCCGGGAGAATCTCGTCGATACGGCCCAAAATACTGCAGAGCTTACTCGTCTCATCGCTGTCAGTGCTAGGGAGTTAAGTCTGTGGCTGCAGGCCATTCCTTTCCCTAACACTGGAATCTTAATGGTTCCACATCGTTCCGATTGACGGTATGCATTAGGCTGGGCGCTGCATGCTTTATGCCACATCGTTGTCGCTGTGGCGAAATAGCCGACCAGCTGGGACGCCACGGACTTTCATGCTAGCGTAGTGCAGAACGCATTTATCGGCACTTCAACCTCAACGACATCATCGACCGGCGACCTGGAAGATGGGACGGCCTTTAGTATGGGATGCCACATGCGTCGATACTTTGGCGCCGTCACATCTTCCAGAATCTTCTGTTGAGGCTGGAGCGGCCGCTGCAACTGCAGAAAACCTCAAGCGGCGCAAATATAGTAATCTCGATACGGGTTTCATATTTGAGCCGTTTGGGGTAGAAACTTTGGGTCCGTGGGGTCCTAGTGCACATCACCTTTTTAATGTGTTAGCTAAGATGTTGGTCGACACATCTGGTGACCAGAGGGCTGGCTTATACCTTGCACAGAGGCTAAGCATTGCCATACAACGTGGCAATGCTACCAGCCTTCTGGGCACGCTGCCAAGCGATGACGGTTTGGCACAGTTATATTTTTTGTAATATCTTTTAAATTGTAAATATTTCTTTATTAGTTAGTATATGTTATAATCATTAGCTATTAGTAAATCACTGTTTCTTTGATTTAAATAAATAAAAGTAAAAACTTAAATAACGATAAAAAAAGAAGTATCTATTTATGTATATGTAAATGTATATTTATTTATTTATATAATAGTTTTAAAACGCTATTTTTAGCGGCACTACCCTTAGCCTGCTCTTAACCACTAAAGGTTAGCTGGAAGAAAATGCTAATTAGCATTAAGTTCGCCTTTGTACATTTTATTTGGTGCAATAAAGGATTCATATATCTTATCTATCTAAATATTTTTAATAATTTCTGATTACTTGAGTTTGATAACAGTTTTAACTACCCTCACAGTTAAATACAAGTCTAATTATATCCTTTACTTTATTAAACAAATAATTTACCAATATCATATTAAAAATATACAAATTTTGCAACGAAATGGCTGATAAAACTGCATATAGTAGAGAAAAAGAGAAGTAGTTAATACTGTTGTCGTTAGAAATACAATGAATGTTCCTATGTCCGATTACTTGCAATGTATTGACCAGAATACTCAAAAGTTGTGGTTAGAAATGTGGAAAAAAGATCAAGTTACGAATGGAAAATGGTATGGAAGCATACAAAAAAGCCTACCTGCAAAACCTTGGTATCATCGTATGCAAGATGCTACTCGAGATTTTATTACTATCATAAATAGACTGCGTTTTGGTCATGATACTGCACCGTCACACCGTGCTCGACTTGCCATTATTGCGAATAACACATGTTCACATTGTAATACAAGTGATGGTACTGTGGTAATATTTTGATGAAAGATCTCTCACCAAAGGAATCTGGTACAGGACGATCCAGCCGAATCCTCTCCGATTCTCGTGGGTTGACAGCACCAATATGGGCAGGGATGAAGTAACTCTGGCCTTTAGGCTTCGGTCCGACACATTCCGCTTAAGCTATTAATGCCCACCTGATGGGAAAGGTGTCAACCCCTAATTGTTTAGAATGCGGGAAAGTTGAGGATGCTTACCACGTAATGGTCGAATGTGTCCGGAACGAAGCTGAAAGAATACTATTCACGGCGAAATTTAATATTGATTTGTCGCATGTGGGGTGTCTAATAGCATTCTTGCCTTTCCGTTCCTTGTCAAAGCGGGCCTGAAACGCAGGTAATAGTTATATTCAGTATTCGTGTTTTGATGTTGTGTGTTGTATATTTAATATTGTATTGTTTTGCTTTTGCTGTTATGTAAAAATTTAGTATAAGATTTTCATGAGGGTGATATGATCAATTTTGATCAAACCTCCATAGTAAATGAAAAAAAATGGTACTGTGGAGCACATTATCTTCGACTGTCAAAATTTTTTATCGACAGACAAGTGTTGGTCAGTGAGCTTAGTGATATTGTGAAATAAGTGTGATTTATTGTCCCGCCCGCAGGCATTAAACCAATTGTTACAAGACCATTATTTACAAGGACGTCTACAAATACATCAAGAAAACAATTTAATGAAATGTGCTCATAGGCGTAATATTACGTCTATATGAATGTGCTAGGAAAAATAAGAGTTGACCTAAAGTTCTATATATTATAAATAGTTTTGTAGTGAGACACGTTGAGCGATCGGGCGGGAGAGTATTTAAAAATAAAACTCTAAATTAGTGTCCCATCCAAGAAACTAAGAGAAACTGTTTTATTATCTAAAATATTCAGCTTATATACTAGGGTTACACAGGTTACTTAAAGATAATAGTGTTTATGCTAGTTACAAAAGCTTATTAGAGATTACGATGTTGTTCAAATTCTTCGGTTTTCGTTGAGACAATGGTATCCTTATTACTCGTATCGCTCATGTTTCTTTGTTGATTGTCTATTATCGCTGTGTTACGATAATGTAGCTCGTGTAATTTTTTTATATCTGATTAATGTATCTGATTTTTTTTCGAATTTCGTATCTCATGTTTCGCAAAGCTGCCTCAAAGTTTGGAGCAAAATGCTATAAATATTCCTATTCATGCGTTCTGAAACTCTGAGTGTGGGCTATATGGCAAAGTATACTGTTGAACAATTCCCTTTGCAAAATTTATTTAGTTTTTCATTTTAAACTCATGATGATTTTACATCCTATTTGTCTTTCCATTCTATTAAAATTCTCTATGAGCCTATGAGTTGCTTCAATTTTTCTTTGTAATAAGTATACCTCACAGATATGTGTGTAATCATCTCTAGATGTAAGAATACTTACTGGTCCTTATATATCTGTGTATGAGATCTCCTATATACTTTGACCATGGTGTTGTAGAGAATGGCAATCCTGTCGAATTTCCTTCTACACATATTCCACGTGGTTTTTCTGAGAGATTATTTCAATAATTCTAAATGTTTTCTATTAGCATGTCCTAACCTTCTGTGCTATAAACCTTTATTGTTATTTATTGAATTTAACAATTGAATAATATTTTTCTATGTTTAGCGTAAGATTGATTGCATACATACTATTAACTATGGTACCATAAATTATGTTATTTCCTTTAGCAATTGATACAGAATTATTGTCTATAAGTTGTGGGATGACCCCTTGACAAGTAGTGTTTCTATTTTTATAGGTGAGTATTATATTTTACATTTAACATCCCTTTTTACTTGAAAACAAATAATGGCCATTAGCGACATAAATTTTACTTTCTAAATATTCAATGTTTGACATGTACTTTTCATAACTATTAATGACTAAATTTTGAGATGACCTGAATCAATAATAAACTTACTGTGCTTCCAGTTTCTTCTTATTGCCTTATTAACATATCAAAATTGTCGAAGTGGTCGCATAGTTCGACATAATATTTTCTTCTTGACTTATAACGCAGATAACGTACTTTTTCTTTTGAATATTTTTCGTAAGTTTTCGATCATCTCGTTTGCACTCTTCTGACGTTTTGCAAGTGTTTGTCTGAGAGGCAGTTGACAGTAGACAGTAAGGGCAATTGAAAAAAATATGATTTGTAGTTTCTTCGTGAAGTCCACATTCACAAAGGGAGCTGTCTCTGAAATGTAGATTAGCCACATGGACGGACCCTACATGCATTAATCTACAGATGGTGCTTGTGAAATGTTTTAAAATTGCTGAACTAAGGATGAATCGAGGATTGAAATTCCGCATAGTGTTTCCTTTTAGAAGGATTATTTATTAAGGTTATTTTCCAATGCGTGTGGCAAACTATGATAAGGCGTTGTCTTGCGATCGAAATTAGATCGTTAGGATAAACCCTGTAGTGGTCCATACAGCCAGTATTCAGCATTTTCGTTGCCACTGTGGCATCCTATGGGATCGAAGCAAGGACTACCTGAATAATTTTAGAGTGGCATGGCAGGTTTAAAATTTAGAATCAGTCTGTATTTGGAATCCAAACAGCAGCGCCAACACAGCCCTGATCTGAGAGCTTTGAAGCATCGGTATAAATGGTGAGCGAATCGGACCAATGTTCAGCTATGTATTTATTTAGCTGGAGATCTGCATTATGGGAGCTTTTTTCAATGCCAAGATCCAGGAGGTTATTGGGTTGATAGGTTATAGCATCAAAGTAATGACGAAAAGAGGGAACTTTAGGGACTTAAATATGGGGCAAGGAAGACGGAGATAATTGACAAGACTATTGAAAAGGCAGGGATAATTTTTGTGGAACCAGTACTTATTAGTAGAAATAAAATCAGAAAGGATATGGAGCTTAGGATAAGAGGATGATAAGGAATTGAATAACTTTGTAAAGGAAACGGTCGAATAAAATTGTCTTTCAAGGTGCAAGAGAGCTTTACACATTCCACCTGAAGAGCATTAATTGGGGATAATTTCATGACACCATAAATTATTCTTAGACATTTAGAATTTTGTCGAGGGAACCCAAAGCAGATTTGTCGCAGGGCTCCAGGAAATATCTTAGATAAAGTTAAAACTATTTTACTTCCAACACTCATAGCCTATTCCATTTCAGTAAATGTAATGCTTCTAAAGGATCATCTCCCGCGTAGAGTAAGAAGTCATAAATGATGCCAGATACAGCGGCCCCGACTAAGTTCTTGAAACGTTTTTGATTTGATGACTTCCTGCTTTCTTCCCTATGTACAGTATGACCATTTCGTCGATACTAAAAGCTCTCTCCGCTTGTACGGATAAAGAATGGGATCAATTACAGGAGTCATACTTCAGAATTATTTCTAAGATGTAAAAATCGCCTGATTTGTTCAAATGTTTTTAGGGACATTACAAAGGCAGCCCTTTCCATAACGAAAGGACTTTTCCAGTAATCTTTGGATGATGGTAAACTACAAATACCCATGATGACATTTATTGCCAAAAGTGGTCAACAGGTGTGGATTATGCTGGTCCCATTATGGCTGCTAGTAGGCAAGGTCGAGGATGTAGGCTATAAAAGTGTACATAGCAATCTTTGTGTGTTTCACCACCAAGGCAATTCACCTGGAGCTGGTTAGTGACTTATAATAATAAATAATAATAATAAAGCCTTGAAATGTACAGAGTTATAGGATAAATTATATTAAAAACTAATGTGCAAATAGAGACATTAGCTAAGAATGTAAATAGTAAAAGTGTAGTAAGTTAATATTCCATATATTGCAAGAACCCTCCTCAGGCGAAGGTGAAAGCCTCCTCTAAAGAATTCCATTCGTTTCTGTCCCGTGCCAATTGTGGCCAGCAGGGGCCAGCTAATTTAGTTATATCATCTTCCCATCTCATGTGGGGCGTCCTCTGAGGCGCTTGCCGTGTGGACCCTCCCACTTTGTAACCCTGCTGGTCCACCTCCTATCCTCCAGTCTCGCTACGTGCCCCGCCCACCTCTATTTCCCCTAAATTTCTAAGTCCCTTAGCATAGCTCAGAGCATCTTTGGCTTTGGTCATGTTTCTAATTGTTGCGTGACGAATGTTTTACGCTTTTTTGATGTTGAGCATGCTACGTTCCATTCCACGCTGGCAGACAATAACGCTGTTTTCAACCTTGGATGTATACCTCCATGTTTGACATCCGTTGGTTAGGTTTGGTTAGGCACGGTAGGAGACATGACGTCATAAGCTTCGTTTTCAGATTTGTTGGCATGCTGCTTTTAAATATTTCTCTTAAGGATCAATATTTGTTCCAAGTGTTAGTGACTTAATCAGCAATAAATATTTACTAGCCCTATATAGATTTATTTCGCGGCAGGAAAACCTACTACCTACCTCTTTCGTTGGTGCATGCAGTGAACTTTCGAAGTTCCTTAAATATGATTCCTTGGGCGAGCAACTAGCTAAGGACGGGATTAAATTCCATTTTATCCCAGCGTACACCCCTCATTTTGGCGGACTCTGGGACAAAATACCATCTCAAGCGAGTGTTGGGAAATTGTAATCTCACTTTTGAAGAACTTTATAAAACGTTAGTCCAGATTGAGGCTATATTAAATTCACGTCCGCTGACGCCGCTGTTTTCCGATCCAGCAGACCGCACTCCACTGACTCCGGGTCATTTTCTTGTTGGTCGGCAGCTTACGTCACTTCCACAACAAGATGGACTACTCCGCTACTTCACTGTCACGCTTACGACGGATCGAGCAACTTCGCCAGCATTTTTAGGCTCGTTGGAGCAAAGAGCTTGTGTCGGAGTTGCAGCAAAGGACCAAATGGCACACTTGCAAAGACACACTGAAGCTCGGATCCTTGGTTATTATAAAGGAGGATCATTTATCTCCCCTCAAATGGAGACTAGGAAGAGTCGTCGCCGTTCATCCAGGGTCAGATGGGATTGTTCGCGTGGCAGATATTAAAACCACCGCTGCAGTCATCCGCAGAGCTTTTAACAGGAGTTGCCAACTGCCCGTTGATTCTGCATTTGGTTGAAAGCGCAGCTGCTGCTTCCAACGTCCGGGGACTACTTGTCACCTCGACTTTACGTTATTCTCTCCAGAAAAAATGTCCTTTGTTTTACTTTAATTATCGTTTATTTTAAAATCCACAACAATCCATATTCCAATTTATTTCGCCTCCTTCGTGTTTTCTTTATCATTTATACGAGTACCATTATATGTGACCATTTTGTGGAAGCTGTTTTTATGTCCATTCTGATAATTGCCTCAACCTCTACTAAAATTTCCTCATTCTCTTTGAAAGTTTCTCGAGTTAAATGATTGACCTCCTCTACTTTCAGAATATCCATGACCTCTTTATCCATTATAGCCACGATCTAGACTTCTATGTACATGTCGGCGACATGCCAGGGGTTTGGTGTTCGGAATCCATAATGAAGTACCCACTGCAGATTCCGCTTGTTAGCTTGGTTTATTATATCACGGAGGGTTGATACAATAATGTCGGCTTGCTTGTCGTATCACGACGGTCGGTACGATAATGTCACGTCATTACAAAATACAGTCGTTTTATATTGATCTCAATAAGTCAAACCGTTACGGAATATTTGACTTCCTTTGTAACAAACAAATAAAATAACTACAAATAATTAATGAAATATAGTTAAATAATTATTCACAATAAATATGTAAATGAATTTAACACAACTTTCAATGATTTATTTAACATGATTACGTTAATTTCGTATGAACAAATATCGTTCTTACACAGTCCCATCACGGATGGCGCTAAACTTTTATTTAATGCGTAGTTATTCCAAATTTGATTAAAATGATAAATCAAAACAGTATTTTCGATGCTAGGCGATTTGCGCCCATATACACTACGGCAATTTATTTGAATATGGCCAGGTTTACCATAGTTAAAACAAGTAAAAATATTTTATGTTGACGGCTTGGCTTCTGCTTGAAAAGTTTTCCCCGTTTTCAAAAGTCATAGGTTGTATTTTGTTGTGTTGTTAATCTTTTTTTATTTTTTGTTTTGTTACAGCCATTATGTAAATTGTC
The DNA here is from genome assembly GCA_029286785.1 of Meandrusa payeni. Classification (NCBI taxonomy): domain Eukaryota; kingdom Metazoa; phylum Arthropoda; class Insecta; order Lepidoptera; family Papilionidae; genus Meandrusa; species Meandrusa payeni. Next base: position 3,059,900 of record JAGSMX010000026.1, read on the forward strand.
AGCGGCACAATTTCTGCTTGCTAACATTATCTAAAAGTATTTATTTTAATTCTTGGAAAATCGTTTTTTCATTACAAACAGATACTCCCTGTTGAGAGCAAATTGATTTATTAAAGTAAAATATTTTGTTTAAAATACTTAAACTTGCATACTATACACACACACATACCGACAAACAAACGCACACCTTGCCCACTGCATGCACTCACACAATCGCATTGAATATTGTGAAGCATTTAGTAGCGAATAAACTTCCATCTTACCCGCGAAGCTACTTATTCAGAAGCTATGGTTACAAGGGGGGTAAGGTAATAACTTGGGACGAAAGAGTAGCTGAACCGATTGCTCAAGAATGGGTTGAAATACGAAACAGTTTTTGACACCTACATGATATAAAAGTCCTGACCATCCCAAATCCTGATCTTCAAGAAGTACCATTCAGTCACCTGTCTCGATGGCAGCACCTTCAAAAATTATTATCTGACTTCTGGCGTAGATGGCAATTAGAATATAGATCAAGACTGCAACAGAGACACAAGTGGAATGGAACAAGAATATTAAAGAATTGGATATAGGACACATAGTACTTATTAAAAGTGACAATCTTCCACCCGGCAAATGGATGCTGGGCCGCAGCATCACAAGCACCCGGGTAGTGATGGAGTGACTCGTGTGAACAGTGTTAAAAGTGATGATCATATAACACAAAGATCTGTGACTAAATTGTGTTCTTTACCAATTGATATTAATTAGTACCTAAAATGTATTATATGAATTATTACTACATTTATTACTACATAAGAACGAAATTGGCATAGGAACCTGGAGGACTGCGGCCATGGATAGACCGAGGTGGAGGATGTTGCTTGACCAAGCCAAGGCTCACAAAGGGCTGTAGAGCTTATAGAAGAAGAAGAAGAAGAACGAAATTCTAAATTATAACTTGAATAAAACTTAACTTATTCTTTTACTAAATGTTTACTAAGCAATGAAAATCCACAAAATGTTAACTTTACAATCCTGTCAGTATATATCTAGCAACTATACCTATACTTTTTGCATGACTATGTTACGCTTAATTCATTTTTAATTATTGATTATTAGTTCAACGGTGTATAAACCTAAAGTTTAATGTCATAACTTTGTGTGAAACTACTTGAAATCATATAAGAATACAATATTCTTGTTTAACAACCGAGATCATGGGAATTGTAAGATTGTAAAAGGCCTTAACCGACCTTTTGGTGGGCGGCATGTTGAGAGCAAATTGATTTATTAAAGTAAAATATTTTAAAATACTTAAACTTGCATACTATTCTCGAACTCAGGAAAAATGCAGGATTTCAGATATAATTGTGGATTTATTAACAGAATTACACAATACTCTAAATATCAATGGTCTTTTCGCAACCGATCTTTACGATAAAAAGTGACACAATTTCTATACCCTACCCACTCACCGGCCGGTGACAGCTATTATATTGCCATTATACAAATCAAATGTAATATATTTGTCGGAGGAAGCTACGAGTCGGGTTGATTGTTGCTTACATACGTGTCGGAGGAAGCTACGAGTCGGGTTGATTGTTGCTTACATACGTAAAAGATAATATTGCTTTTGTTTACACTGTAATTACTTTAAAATTCTTGGTTTAATTTAAATTGATTTGTTACATTTTTTTAGAATGTTGAATCTCAATAATTTAATAAATGTCATGATTTGATTATGGTACTACGTAACGACCAATCAGAGCAGAGCACGTGCCTCGAGCGGGGTCGTGGCGCCATCTTGGTTTGGTGGAGTCAGTTAGCGTTCAGTTATTTTTGCGAGACTTTGGAAGTGAGAGCTAGCGATCGAGTTGGATCGTTTTTAAGTGATTAAAATATTAAGTGAGATCGGTGCCCCGAACCCGCTGCTCGGTCTTAACTGTATCATTTAAAGAACTATTGTGTTAACCTAAAATAAACCATTGTGAACTTGTGAACATTGTTTTGTGCTCGCATCTTACCCTTATGACGCCCACAAAGCCCGCAACCACTAGTGACGATGTCGGCGGAATGTTTCTCCGACATATTTAATAAAAATAAAATAATGAAGACAATAAATATCCTAAATGTATACACAGATTAAATAATGCTTACAGCTCGGCCATCCTTAATTTGGTGAGTCCTCTCACGTAAACAAAAGAAAATAGTAATATTACAATTCAATGTAAATTAATAATCAATTTATATAATTCAAAGTAAATTTTGTATACTTATACATATTTTTACATTAACTAATTGACAATATTATATACTTTCTACAATTCAAATCAAATTTCAGTACTTTGATATTACAGTCTTAGCCTTACATGCTAATTATTTATCAAAAATAAAATAATTAGTCGAATACATTTCACATTGCACGTAGCTTATCTACTAAGATTATAACTACATTATCTTGCTCAGTCTGCTATGATCTACGGACATCGATGCTTTAGTGCTGGCCGCTCAAAGCCCTGTTCACGGCTCCCGTGAACAGTGTCTGCGATGATCTACGGCCATCTACACTTCAGCACTGACCGCTCATAGCCCAAGCTCAATCTCAATCGTTTCATATCAGTCCTTATTAGGGAAAAATAAAAATTAAGATTATCCATATACATATGATTACATTGCGGACATCGATGCTTTAGCGCTGGCCGCTCAAAGCCCTGTTTACGATTCCCGTGAACAGTGTCTGCGATGATCTACGGCCATCTACGCTTCAGCACTGACCGCTCATAATCACAACCTCAATCGCGATCGCTTCACATCAATCCTTATTACGGAAACAAATAAATAAGATTATCTATATTCATCCGACCGTCAGGTGTTACAAATGCTGTTTTGTCCTGTGATTCTACTGCAATGGGGATCTGGTAGTACCCTGATGCGCAATCAAGTGTAATGAACAAGGAGTTTCCAGCTAACCTATCTAGTTGGTCGTCGATCAATGGTAGAGGGTAGTGTTCTTTTTTTGTTTTACTATTGAGAGCCCTGTAATCTACACACAGTCTTTTCTCACCTGTCTTTTTCTTAACCAGCAAAATCGGACTAGCATATGGTGATTTCGATTCACTAACAATGCCTGAATCAATCATCTCCTGTACCATTGAACGCACCAAGTCTTGTTCGGAATATGAAAGTCGGTATGGGCGATAAACCACCGGTCGGTTATCAAGTCCTTTAAACTACTTGAAAAACAACTTTCATATTGCTTCACCAGGCATTTTAATTTGTCGACTTCCTCAGCCGTCAAAGATTTGTCCACATTAAGTGAGTCGGTCGAGCCATCATTATATCATTCGCCGCGCGCTCTTATGCATGTCGGACGTGCGCTCAGTGAGCCGATAGTGAGTCACCGCGCACAAGAAGCGTGCACAGAGTAATAAAATTACAGAGAGAATAATTACTATGTCTCAACAAAACAAGCAAAAGCAAAAAAAAATATGTGCGGATCCAATACCGGAAGCGGATGCAGATTCCCCTCAAAAACGAATGACGCTCCGTAAAGACGCAGTTGATCAGTGTCCAGTGGATCTGAGAGGTGAGTTTCAAACTTTCCAAACTAGCATAATGACATCCATGAAGGAGTTTTTCGGCACACAAAATAAAAAAATTAGTAAATTTATTGATGAGTTTGAAGAACTGAAAAATTCCATACAATTCATCAATGACAAATATGAAGATCTAAAAATCGAAGCGGAACAAATTCGATCTCGTTTATCTGGGTTGGAAGAGAATTACAAATCTATCCAGAACAAAGAAGAGCTAATTATCGAACTAGAAAACAAGTTAGATTTGTTGGAAATGAACTCACGCCAGTGCAATATTGAAATTGTCAATGTTCCAGAAAAACGAAATGAAAACTTGATGTCCTTATTGGAAAACATAGCCGCCATCGTAAAGCATCCAATCACCAAATACGACGTTGTTGCAATTCATCGTGTACCCCAACTTAACCCTAAGAGCGGAAACCCCAAAAATATTATTGTTAAGTTGTCAAGCCAGTTATTCCGGGATAATTTTCTGTCAGCAGTTCGCAAGGAGAAAAATCTAACAACAGATCTACTACAAGTTCCTGGCTCCAAACACAAGGTGTATTTTAATGAGCATCTAACTCTGAAAAAAAAAAGATTATTCAGAGATGTTCGGGAAGCAGCTAAGAAGAACGGGTTTCGGTACACTTGGATTAAGCACGGAACCATTTTGGTACGTGCTAATGATACGTCACCTATTGTCGCTATTCGTTCCTGCGAGGACATATCAAAAATCAAATCGAAATAATAACAGGTTGTTCAATTGTGTGTGTCACTCTTATATGGGTAAAAACAAAATCTTTTTTACTTGTTACTTTGAACAAGCCCAGGGATATCTTACAAATAATTTATTATATCGTAAGATCTCTGAATATTTCATTACTCTATGTTGTTTACGTTTAAAAGTTACTGCGCCCGATGTTATATTTTCTATCTACCGTCTATTTATTAAAATTACTAACAATGTGTCGAGTAAAATTTGTCTTACTCACAAAACTTTATTGATTATACGCAACGTTTTTAGACTATACTATGAAACTAAATATGTGTGTTTCTCAGTGTTATTTAATGCTTTTTTCTTAATTTTCTTGTTTATACATGGTGATGAGTTACTTCTTGTATTGTATATTATAAACAATGGCTGACCGGTTATCAATATATTATCAAAACTGCAGAGGATTAAAACAAAGTTGAACACTTTGTATTCCAACATTTTGGCAGACAACTACGATATTATTGTCCTAAGTGAAACATGGTTGTCATCAAATATTAAGGACCAGGAACTTATAGATTACAGATATGAGGTCTTCCGCTGTGATCGTGACCGAGTTTCGACGCGTAAACAGGACGGCGGTGGAGTTTTAATTGCAGTGCGTCGAGGACTGCCTGTAGCTCGATACGCTCTTATTAGCTCGGATGAGAACCCTCTTTCACCTTATATCGATTACGTATTTCTTGGACTTAAAAGTCGAAGCAGCCAAATTATAATATGTGGTGTTTATATTCCTCCTGGTATGAGTACGTTAATATATGAACATTTTTTAACAACTTTAAATAATAAAATTTTGGAACTTAATCCTCAGAATGTTTATGTAGTTGGTGATTTTAATCTTCTAATTTACAGTGGGAGAATTTATCGTTTAACACTTATACCACTCTCACCGGTAGGGATAATTCACTACTTAGTTTTATGTCATTATTGAACCTCAAACAAATTAATAATATCAAAAATCATTTGGGGCGTATCCTAGACTTATTCTTGGCCAACGATGATAGTTGTGTCTGCGTACAACCTGCCAGTCCATTATTGCCCTTAGACTGTTCACATCCTGCATTTTTCACAATGATCTCGCAGTCCCAGACTGGTAAATCGTCAACTCATACGTCTTCTACTCCTAGGTACAGGTACATGGAAGCAAATTACTCTAATATTTGTAAATCTCTCGTTGATATTAACTGGCACTTCCTTCTAGAGGGCTTAAATGCTGAAGAGTCGGTTAATGTATTTTATGACAAAGTTTACGAAATTATAAAATCTCATGTACCCCTACGAGTCACAAAGAGTACTAAGTTCCCAGTTTGGTTTTCGCGTCCCCTCATACACACTTTTAAAGAGAAAGAAAAATATTGGAAAAATGGAAGAGGTACAACAATATAGCAGATTATTCTCAGTTCGCCTTGCTTAGGTGTAGATTTAAATCTATGTGCGCTGACTGTCTCAAGAACTATATTAACTCCATAGAAGAGGGGCTTAAAAAGGTAATGTGTAAATCAATAATAAAAAGGTAAAACTGGAATCCCTAATATTATGGTTTTAATGACAGAAAATCTGATAACCCAGCAGCAAGCTGTGAGTTATTTTCTGATTTTTCAGTTCAGTTTATGAAAAAGACAGCAATTACACGGAGATATTTCTGATAACTCATCCATTCATCCTCTTGCAGAAACTATATCTCATATCGTCTTCTCTGAGAATAGCGTACTTGATGAGCTACGGTCACTAGACATTACTAAAGGATCAGGACCGGATGGGATTCCTCCCCTTTTCCTCAAACATACTGCCACGGCTATTAAGACTCCCTTATGCCAGATTTTCAATCGTTGCCTTGAAGAAGGCATTGTACCCCAGATATGGAAAAACGCGAACATCACACCAGTATATAAGAGCGGTAGTAAAAGCGACGTTGTAAATTACCGTCCCATATCCCTGTTGTCAGCCTTGTCAAAGGTCCTTGAGAGGTTAGTCCATAAACAAATTTATCCCATACTTCATAACATTATCATACCTCAGCAACATGGATTCGTAAAGCAACGGTCTACAACCACTAATCTCTTAGTTTATGCTAACTACCTTTTTCAATGTATTGATGAGCGTTTGCAAGTGGAAGTTATATACACAGATTTCTGCAAGGCCTTTGACAAGGTTGATCACAATATACTTTTAAGGAAGTTGGAATTCAATGGTACAAAAGGTAATTTACTACGATGGTTTACATCATACGTTTTAAATAGATCTCAGAGGGTAGTAATTAAAGGTTTCTCATACGAGGTAATAAACGTTAGCTCAGGAGTACCTCAGGGGTCTATAATCGGACCATTGCTTTTTTTATTATTTGTAAACGACATTACGGATTGTTTCGATTTTTCTAACTTCCTTTTATATGCAGACGACCTTAAAATCTACCGAAGTGTAAACTGTGCTGATGACTGTCTCAAAATACAGCAAGATTTAGATCGTCTGTCTAACTATTGTTAAATAAATAAACTCCACTTAAGTATCTCAAAGTGTAAGCACATTACGTTCACTAAAAAATAATCCAATTAAGCATAACTATACATTAAATAGTTTCAGCTTAATATCGGTCTCGTTAATAAGAGACCTGGGGCTTCTTTTGATTCAAAATTATTTTTAATGATCACATAACACACATAAAAATAAAGCTTTTCAACTTTACGGATTTGTGATGCGAACGTGTTCTTCTTTTAAAATCCTAACACATTCCTAATTTTATATAAAGCTTTAGTTAGATCTCAAGTTGAATACGCCTCAGCGATATGGAATCCGATATACAATAAGTACAGTCAGCAACTGGAGTGTGTTCAACGTAAATTTTAAGATCAACTTCATATAAATTTTGTAATTCTAAACAATCTTACGAATTATTACTAAATAAATTCGGTATGCTCTCTCTTGAATCAAGAAGAATGCTCTTGGATCAAACTCTTCTTTACAACATCTGTCAAAATAAATTGGATTGCAATGAACTCGTCAATCACATATGTATACGTGTTCCCAGCCATTCGAAACGCATTCGAGAGCTTCATCCACATAAACTTTTGCTATTCAGTCAAGTAAAACAAGCGCAGGCGCACGCGCACCTCTTAATCGCATCATGGAATTGTATAACAATAACTTTAACAATATAGATATATTTGGCTTAACTCCTTCCAAATTTAGAAAAACTTTACAAGAGATTTTGTTAACTTAACTATTTTCCATTTTGACTGTTTTTTCTTATTTTCTATCATTAATTTAATTCTATCTCTGTAACTTTTATGTAGTAATCTGTGGATGACGGTGTTGTTTGTACAATGACCAACGATATGTTTAGTAATTTATAATTTTTCTTTATACTTTAATTTACTGTATTGCTACTACTTTTCTGTGACTTATTATAATTGTACTGTGGGAGTGTATTATTATATTTAAATTGTATATAATTAATTTATAAAAATTCCAAATTTTTGGGTAAAAATATTTTGTATGTCCACACTGCTCGGAAGCGTGAACAGTGGCGGCGAGCGCGTCGACTGCCGTGCGTCAGTTGATCGCTACATTAGAACGCAACTATGCGTCGCTTTTGCTCGCAAAATATTTCCTGATAATTCCGCTGTGCTTATTCTATTCTGTGCCTTCTGCTATCCTGTGCTTACTTCTTAATGCTTGTAACTCTTGTGCTATCTAAATTGAAATAAACAGTGAACATTAAGTGCGTGTGTTCGTTATTGCTTCCACGAACCACACCACACTGGTGACCCCGAAAGGAACACGAGAGGTAGCAGCAGTACTGTAAGCTAAACATTTTAATTATATTTTATAATGTCGCACGTGGATGGAAGCAAAGACGACGGCCGCGGCGATGGCGCGTGCGCAGGTATGAGCACATTTACACCTTCCGACATTTGCCGCGTTGGAATGCGACCGCCGCCATTTTGGCCAGAAGAACCAGCCGTTTGGTTTGCACAACTAGAAGGAAATTTTTTACTATCGGGAATTAAGGACGATGCCACAAAATTTTATTACGTGACATCAACGTTAGAGCAAAGATATGCAGCAGAGGTAAAAGACATAATTGTCTCACCACCGGCAAAAGATAAATATGAAAAATTAAAAACAGAATTAATAAAACGTTTATCTGCGACACGTGAAAAAGAGGTGAAGCAACTGCTTATTCACGAAGAGTTAGGTGACCGTCGACCGTCACAATTTCTCCGACATCTACAGCACCTTGCTGGGCCTAGTGTACCTGACGATTTTTTAAAAACAATTTGGACCAGCCGCTTACCTAGTAGTATACAAACGGTAATTGCGTCACAAACTACGTCAGACTTACAGGCGCTAGCAGACTTAGCTGACCGCGTACACGATATTGTACCGTCAACACCTCAAGTCGCCGCCACTCAATCTGCACCTAGCCCCGCAATAGAGATGATGGCTAATCAAATCTGCGAGCTGACAAAGCAGGTTCAAGCTCTTTCTACACACTTCTACAGAGCAAGACCTACGGACCGAAATCCTAGAAGTTCCAGCAGAAGTGCCCGTAGTTCCAGCCGTTCAAGACTAAACTGTAGCAAATATCCTACGTGTTGGTATCACCACAAATTTGGCAGCAAAGCTAAAAAGTGCATCAAGCCTTGCGACTTCAAGACGGAAAACTACCAAGGCGGTCGATAATGGCGACAAACGACTGCCTGGCTACATCTGGTCGCCTCTTTGTATCGGATCGAAAAACGAAGATGCAATTTTTGGTCGACACTGGGAGTGACCTATGTGTCTTCCCACGCTCCTCCGTTAGCGAACGCCGACCAAGAACAGAGTACCAACTCTACGCTGCTAACGGTTCAATCATCCATACCTACGGTTACGCGCATCTGGAACTCGACTTAGGCTTACGTCGTACTTACGCATGGCGATTTATTGTGGCAGACGTCACGAAGGCTATTATCGGCGTCGACTTCTTGTCCTTCTATGGTCTTACAGTTGACTGTCGAAATCAACGCCTTATAGACAACACCACTACACTTTCAACCAAAGTATCGCCTGGTATATCGTCGAACATAATTTCTTCAGTGAAGTCACTGATCGGCGATTCACGTTACCACGACTTACTTCGCCTATACCCAGAAATAACGCGGCCATCTGGAACTCAACGAGGCGTGCCACATAGTACCATCCATCATATAAGGACAACGCCAGGACCTCCTGTATCTTGTTCACCATGTCGTTTAGCACCAGATAAACTCAAGGTAGCGAAAAAGGAATTTGAAGCCATGATCAACAACGGCACAATAAGACCTTCAGAAAGTTCGTGGTCTTCACCACTCCACCTAACACCGAAGAAAGAAAATGGATGGCGTCCGTGTGGAGATTACCGAATGCTGAACTCTCGTACGATACCTGATCGATATCCAATTCGGCACATCCACGATTTCACGCATAACATATCTGGTTGCCACATTTTCTCAAAAATTGACCTAGTCAAAGCGTACAACCAGATTCCAGTAAATGCGGAAGATATACCTAAGACCGCAATAACAACCCCATTTGGATTATATGAATTTTGCTTCATGGGATACGGCTTGCGAAACGCCGCACAAACTTTTCAGCGTTTTGTGGATGACATGACTAGAGGAATGGATTTCTGTTATGCTTACCTGGATGATTTTCTCATTTTCTCCAAAGACGAGCAGACACACATAAAACATCTTCAGATATTATTCGACAAACTCAAAAAATACGGGATTGTCATTAATACATCCAAGTGTGTTTTCGGAGCAAAAGAGGTCACGTTCCTTGGCTACAAAGTTTCAGCCGAGGGATTAAAACCACTTGAAACAAAGGTACAAGCAATTCAAGATTACCCAGTACCAAAGACAGTACGAGAACTTCGTCGATTTCTCGGGATAATTAATTTTTATCGAAAATTTACACCCGGTGCAGCGAGAATTCAAGCACCTTTACATGCACTGCTAACAGATCGAGTTAAAGGTTCCGATCCTGTTAACATTCTCAACTCTGCATTGACAGCATTTAATGATTGCAAAAAGAGCTTATGCAATGCTGCTCTGTTAGCGCATCCCGATGAAGATGCAAGATTACATACTATCGTTCAAAACATCCAACCACAGCCAGCTTCAAGGCACGGTAAAAAGAGCACATTTGTGTTCAAAGACCTAGCCACTACATCCCATGTCTATCTCAGGGAAGACGCAATCAAAGGACCTTTACAACCTGCGTATTCTGGACCGTATCCAGTCATACAAAGAAACGAGAAGGTCTATAGAATATTACTGAGAGGGAAACCATCTTCAGTGTCTATAGATAGACTAAAACCAGCATACCAACTCGCTCAAGATGGTTCCCAACAGACATACCCACCAGAGCGTCAACCTCCTGAGAAGGGTAAAGAGAAGAGGACACGTTCTGGCCGCACAGTCCGATTCCCTGATTATTATCGCCCGTAGGACGGTCTCTGGGGGGGAGTAGTGTGGGAGTGTATTATTATATTTAAATTGTATATAATTAATTTATAAAAATTCCAAATTTTTGGGTAAAAATATTTTGTATGTCCACACTGCTCGGAAGCGTGAACAGTGGCGGCGAGCGCGTCGACTGCCGTGCGTCAGTTGATCGCTACATTAGAACGCAACTATGCGTCGCTTTTGCTCGCAAAATATTTCCTGATAATTCCGCTGTGCTTATTCTATTCTGTGCCTTCTGCTATCCTGTGCTTACTTCTTTATGCTTGTAACTGTTATGCTTTCTAATTTTAAATAAACAGTGAACATTAAGTGCGTGTGTTCGTTATTGCTTCCACGAACCACACCACAGTACAAATGTTTGTTGTCCTGAATAAAGAGAAAAAAAAAAAAAAAAATTATCGAAATCTAAACTATTTACGTCCATAAGACGACTCACTTTATGAATACGTGTCAATAAAGTACCCTTCATCAAGGATATCGGAGTACGAGACACATTTTGTATAAGTAAGGAACTTTGCCCATTTAAAACCTGATAGTCACCTGGTAGTAAATAAAACTCGTGGTTAGGTTTACCCCGTAACAATCCATTAACGTAAATTAAACCCGAATATGAATCTGTACACGTTACTCTTACGACACACATTTCCATAGGATTTAATGTAATATTTGAATTTAGTGTAAGACAATATTTTTTTGTTATATTTCTCTCAAAAATCAGATTTTCACTCGTTTTGGTAATAACTATATTAGGTTTTTCGGTAAAACTATGACCTACTAACACAGGATACTTAATAACATCATCATGCACCACAAAGGCTTCGACTTGCTCCTCGATGTCTTGTATTTCAATATTGACAGAAGCTACGCCTAATGGGACTACAACACTATTACCTATACCACGCATAACTGGCAAATTATCGTTTGTATTCCATGAAATGCCTAAACTTCGAGCATCACTACAACGTATTAAAGTGCATTGACTACCAAGATCTACATACCCGGTCAAAGAGCGCCCATTTAGTTTTAAGAGTAGTATATATTTACAATTACTAAAATGACCCAAGTCAACCCTTAAAACGTCTTTTTCCCTAGTCTTGTCAGAATTATGTTCACTGTTCGAAGGTAGTCTCGAACAATTTATAGTTGTGTGGCCTAATTTATTACATAAAGTACATTTCAATATTTTCTTAGGACACTTAAAGCTAAAATGACCCGGTTCGTTACAGTTATAACATACTGCTGCGCCATTCGATTGGATTCTAGGCTTTGAAATGGCATTGGGATTTTTATTCCCCTGACTATTATATGTGAATATTCGTTTGTCGTTCTGTGTTGATTTCGTCCTGTCGACATCTCGCGGCTGTTGTTTAATAGATTGAAAATACTCAAGCACTTGCTCAGGCTCTTGACATTTCGAAGCCTTCGCGCCTAATCTTAACGATCTATCTTCAATACCGTAAAGTAAACAATCAACAGCTCGCTTACCTACGATTTCACACCTGTTTATTAAATTTATCTTCTCATAGTAATACAGTTCTAAGGATTCGTTATATTTAACACGCTTAGACAACATTTCTGTCAACATTTCGGCGTAGTCATTACTGCTGGGAAAAGATTCTATAAGTTTATTTCTCCACTCGATCCAGGAGTGACTCATGGTAGGTAATGCTTGGTACCAGGTTTTTGCTACGCCAGATAATTTCGGTAACGCGTAGTGTATGACTTGGTCGTCACCCCATTTGTATAGTTTCGAGCACTCTTCAACCTTGCTGAGCCATGTATGAATAGTTTGGCCTTTAATCATCGGATCAAATTCTGGTATTACATTGCCGAGCATAGGAAATTTGTTGCCTTCAGGGCGACTATTTACTAAAGACATCAACAATTCGGACAATAGTTTTGAAGTATCGCTATTATTAGAATGACATACCTGTTTCGAAGGAGAACGCGAGGTTTCCCCTTTATTTGAATTACCCGTGGAACTGCACCTCCATCTGCCTTGGCGTTCGCGCTGGTCGTCACTGCGGTCTCGGGAACGGCTTTCCCGATGCTCGCGGGGGCGGCTACCTCGACGCTCACGGGAACAGCCGCCACGATGCTCGCGGTGACGGCTGCCTCGACGCTCACGGGAACAGCTGCCCCGATGCTCGCGCTGATGGCTGCCTCGATGCTCACGGGAACAGCTGCTCCGATGCTCGCGGCGACGGCTATCCAAACGCTCACGGGGACGGCTACCTCGCTCCTCACGAACACTCCGGTGCTCACGACCTCGCTGACGCTCGCGGTGACGACTATATGGGCGCAAATCGCCTAGTATCGAAAATACTGTTTTGATTTATCATTTTAATCAAATTTGGAATAACTACGCATTAAATAAAAGTTCAGCGCCATCTGTGATGGGACTGTGTAAGAACGATATTTGTTCATACGAAATTAACGTAATCATGTTAAAGAAATCATTGAAAGTTGTGTTAAATTCATTTACATATTTATTGTGAATATTTAACTATATTTCATTAATTATTTGTAGTTATTTTATTTGTTTGTTACAAAGGAAGTCAAATATTCCGTAACGGTTTGACTTATTGAGAGATCAATATAAACGACTGTATTTTGTAATAACGTGACATTATCGTACCGACCGTCGTGATACAACAAAGCAAGCCCACATTATTGTATCTACCGCCGTGATATAATAAACCAAGCTAGCAAGCGGAATCTGCAGTGGGTACTTCATTATGGATTCCGAACACGAAACTACTGGCGTGACGCCGACATCAGAAGTGGGATTGTGCTCAAAAATTGCCCGATGAACTCAAACGGAAGAATAGCGCATTAAATTCGCATGAAGAGAGAAATAGTGAGATTTTTTTCTAAAGAAGAACAAAACGGATTAGCTAGGCGACCACTGCGGATGGGATCAAACCGACCAAACTTCTATTGTGCAATTGCAAACTGCGAGTCCATGCCAGAGAATGAGAAATCGACGGTAGATCTAAATACAACAAGACCATTTCGGCGTCGACTCATCTACAGCTACAGCCGAAGATCTGCTGCGTGCGTCGTCGGGCGGGTCATAAGGCTCAAGACTACAGGCAGCAGCAGCATGCAATAGCATGAGAACTGCTGGCGCAATGGGCGGCGGCAGCAAGTTAGTTTGCAGACGGGAGTGCTAGGACTACGCGACACCAACTGAAATGAGTCGTTGGTGCGGCGACATGTTTCAAACCTGGGTAACGTTGGTGCGTTATCTGGATAAGTCGTTGGTGCGACAGTGTGTTTTGAGATTCATTCAGCGGTGGGATTACATCCCCAAGACTCTTCAATCACTTCGGACGGGACGACATTCTCCATAGAACAAGTGATGGGTCTCCTAACATCCATGACGAAGCACACTAGCTAAGCTAGATCCCATATGGGTGATGCCTTATGTGTTGGCTAGATCCCAGTATGGGTGATGCCTTATGTTGGCTAGATCCCGTATGGGTGATGCCTTATGTGTTAGCTAGATCCCGTATGGGTGATGCCTTATGTGTTGGCTAGATCCCGTATGGGTGATGCCTTATGTATTGGCTAGATCCCGTATGGGTGATGCCTTATGTGTTGGCTAGATCCCGTATGGGTGATGCCTATGTGTTGGCTAGATCCCAGCATGGGTGATGCCTTTTGTGTTTGTGAAATTCCAATATCCTCCCCAAAACGCTGGCTGGCCACCACGCGTATCCTTAAACCTTGTCTTGTTGGCTAGATCCCAGTATGTGTGATGCCTTATGTGTTGGCTAGATCCCAGGATGGGTGATGCCTCGTGTGTTGTTGGATCAAGCCGGGTTTATACCTGGGGCTTAAATGATGTTATGACAAAAAAAACAGCGCAAGGGACGCGCTGGAGTCAGTATGGCCATATGGGCGCAAATCGCCTAGTATCGAAAATACTGTTTTGATTTATCATTTTAATCAAATTTGGAATAACTACGCATTAAATAAAAGTTCAGCGCCATCTGAGATGGGACTGTGTAAGAACGATATTTGTTCATACGAAATTAACGTAATCATGTTAAATAAATCATTGAAAGTTGTGTTGTTCATTTACATATTTATTGTGAATATTTAACTATATTTCATTAATTATTTGTAGTTATTTTATTTGTTTGTTACAAAGGAAGTCAAATATTCCATAACGGTTTGACTTATTGAGAGAATAATATAAAAACGACTGTATTTTGTAATGACGTGACATTATCGTACCGACCGTCGTGATACAACAAAGCAAGCCAACATTATTGTATCAACCGTCGTGATATAATAAACCAAGCTAGCAAGCGGAATCTGCAGTGGGTACTTCATTATGGATTCCGAACCAAAACTACTGGCGTGACGCCGACATCAGAAGTGGGATTGTGCTCAAAAATTGCCCCATGAACTCAAACGGAAGAATAGCGCATTAAATTCGCATGAAGAGAAAAATAGTGACATTTTTTTTTTCTAAAGAAGAACAAAACGGATTAGCTAGGCGACCACTGCGGATGGGATCAAACCGACCAAACTTCTATTGTGCAATTGCAAACTGCGAGGCCATGCCAGAGAATAAGAAATCGACGGTAGATCTAAATACAACAAGACCATTTCGGCGTCGAGTCATCTACAGCTACAGCCGAAGATCTGCTGCGTGCGTCGTCGGGCGGGTCATAAGGCTCAAGACTACAGGCAGCAGCAGCATGCAATAGCATGAGAACTGCTGGCGCAATGGGCGGCGGCAGCAAGTTAGTTTGCAGACGGGAGTGCTAGGACTACGCGACACCAACTGAAATGAGTCGTTGGTGCGGCGACATGTTTCAAACCTGGGTAACGTTGGTGCGTTATCTGGATAAGTCGTTGGTGCGACAGTGTGTTTTGAGATTCATTCAGCGGTGGGATTACATCCCCAAGACTCTTCAATCACTTCGGACGGGACGACATTCTCCATAGAACAAGTGATGGGTCTCCTAACATCCATGACGAAGCACACTAGCTAAGCTAGATCCCGTATGGGTGATGCCTTATGTGTTGGCTAGATCCCAGTATGGGTGATGCCTTATGTGTTGGCTAGATCCCAGTATGGGTGATGCCTTATGTGTTGGCTAGATCCCAGTATGGGTGATGCCTTATGTGTTGGCTAGATCCCGTATGGGTGATGCCTTATGTGTTGGCTAGATCCCGTATGGGTGATGCCTTATGTGTTGGCTAGATCCCGTATGGGTGATGCCTTATGTGTTGGCTAGATCCCGTATGGGTGATGCCTATGTGTTGGCTAGATCCCAGCATGGGTGATGCCTTTTGTGTTTGTGAAATTCCAATATCCTCCCCAAAACGCTGGCTGGCCACCACGCGTATCCTTAAACCTTGTCTTGTTGGCTAGATCCCAGTATGGGTGATGCCTATGTGTTGGCTAGATCCCAGCATGGGTGATGCCTTATGTTGGCTAGATCCCAGGATGGGTGATGCCTCGTGTGTTGTTGGATCAAGCCGGGTTTATACCTGGGGCTTAAATGATGTTATGATTAAAAACAGCGCAAGGGACGCGCTGGAGTCAGTATGGGCGCAAATCGCCTAGTATCGAAAATACTGTTTTGATTTATCATTTTAATCAAATTTGGAATAACTACGCATTAAATAAAGTTCAGCGCCATCTGAGATGGGACTGTGTAAGAACGATATTTGTTCATACGAAATTAACGTAATCATGTTAAATAAATCATTGAAAGTTGTGTTGTTCATTTACATATTTATTGTGAATATTTAACTATATTTCATTAATTATTTGTAGTTATTTGTTTGTTACAAAGGAAGTCAAATATTCCGTAACGGTTTGACTTATTGAGAGATCAATATAAAAACGACTGTATTTTGTAATGACGTGACATTATCGTACCGACCGTCGTGATACAACAAAGCAAGCCAACATTATTGTATCAACCGCCGTGATATAATAAACCAAGCTAGCAAGCGGAATCTGCAGTGGGTACTTCATTATGGATTCCGAACACGAAACTACTGGCGTGACGCCGACAACTACATCGGCTGCTTACAATGCGGGTACTCTCGTCAGAAGAATCACGGTGGTTGGCACGGCGTTTTTTGTATTTTTCAACACGTGGCTCATGTTTATTGCTGGTACGTTTTCTTCTCCCTGAGCCTAACTCGCTAGTTACCGTATCAACACGTATAGGTGGTGTAACGCTCCTCTCCATCATTGTTTATATTACTCTTCAGCAAGAGAAAAAAAAAATATTTCCTTGTGCACGAAATTCTTGTAACTGTTTTTCCAAAAATATACGGTAGACTTGGTGTATCCCACTTCTGAGTTGAAGGATTCAGGTCTCGAACTCAGGAAAAATGCAGGATTTCAGATATAATTGTGGATTTATTAACAGAATTACACAATACTCTAAATATCAATGGTCTTTTCGCAACCGACCTTTACGATAAAAAGTGACACATATTCTATGCCCTACCCACTCACCGGCCGGTGACAGCTATTATGTTGCCATTATACAAATCAAATGTAATATATTTAATAAAAATAAAATAATGAAGACAATAAATATCCTAAATGTATACACAGATTAAATAATGCTTACACTACATACACTACACTACTATATAATACACACACACACACACCGACAAACACACGCACACCTAACACACTGCATGCACTCACACAATCACATTGAATATTGTTAAGCATTTAGTAGCGAATAAACTATCTGCAAGCAAAAACGTGTATAGTGCTTCTCGTCAACAACCAATACCCTACGAACAAAAGCTACCTTAACACAATCAACACTCCCATTTTTTTAATTGTATAGATTGTAGATGAATTATATTTTTTTAGAAGTTTTTCTATATTTTTAATTATGCCATTTTTCTAAGTACTTATTAATTGGTTCGCTGTTTAATTTCGAGTCATTTAATTTTTTTAAGGTTTTGTGCTACATATGTTGTTGACGAAAATGGAAAATAAAACTTTCTTGACATTAACAATAAAATGTTTTATATGATTAAAATCTTTCATTTTCTGTATAATTTCATCCAATTAAAGTGAAAAGTTTGAGAACCGTTTATATATTTTTTTTATAGTTCAATCTTTTCCAGGCGGGAGTTAGGTCGCGGGTGACGGTTGCAGGCTTTTAGGCAGGAAGGAACATTTTTTTGCTGTGTACGTGACAGTGAACGGAACGCTCGAGCGTTGCGTATATCTTGATTGGTTTTTATTATGGTTGAAGTGCAAGAAATAATTTTTCAACTAAAGGACTTCGCCGATTTAATGAAAGGCGAAGTCTTCTAGTAAAACAAACTCTAGGCACTTTTTATAATTTATTTAAATTATAAAAAGTGTCCTAAAGTTAACAAAACGAATATGGCCAGTTTTCGTGATTTCCATTTAGAGTTATTGTAAATAGCCTCGAGGGACACTTAAATAAACGAATAGTTAACAAAAAACGAAACGTCCATGTCAACTGGTAGTTAACATCGCGATTCGGATGCAATGATCATTGTCCAACCGTGCAAAAGTCCGATCCGCGACGCTGCGTGCCGCCCTGCGCCAGAATTTCGCGAAAGTGGGAAAGGTTTTCGAAAAAGTATATGTGTTATATATCAAAAGAAGCGCAGTGACGGCGCACCCGGGGGTGTATTCAGTATTAACGGGAAGGACTAAGTGTAAAAGTTATTTCGTGGAAAGTGAAAAAGTGCAAAATTTTAAAACTTTGATTTTGAAACCGATTTATCGCGTTGACCCCCACTTTTTTAAGTGTGGTCTTAGTGAGACTTAAAATCTATTAACAGTTGGGACTTTTCCCGACATAAACGAAAAAGTTATTAAGGAAAAACCAAAATTTTTGACGAATTTTAAAACAATATGTAATATAGCTATATTATTTTAATTGTGTTAATTAAGAGTTAAAGGAATAGAAGATCTGTTGCGTGCGTCGTGGGCGGGTCATAAGGCTCAAGACTACAGGCAGCAGCAGCATGCAATAGCATGAGAACTGCTGGCGCAATGGGCGGCGGCAGCAAGTTAGTTTGCAGACGGGACTGCTGGGACTACGCGACACCAACTGAAATGAGTCGTTGGTGCGGCGACATGTTTCAAACCTGGGTAACGTTGGTGCGTTATCTGGATAAGTCGTTGGTGCGATAGTGTGTTTTGAGATTCATTCAGCGGTGGGATTACACCCCCAAGACTCTTCAATCACTTCGGACGGGACGACATTCTCCATAGAACAAGTGATGGGTCTCCTAACATCCATGACGAAGCACACTAGCTATTATTATTATTATTTTAATTGTGTTAATTAAGAGTTAAAGGAATACAATGGAAAAGTTTTAGAATTTTAAATATAATAGTTTTTGAGATACGATTTTTTTTAAATTTTGTGTTGTCACGAGGTCAAAGCCGTGCGGGTGTTTTTGACAACGGTTTTGGAAAGGGTGTAAAAGCGAATATAGGGATAATTAAAAAATTGCGGAAAGTATTTAATAAAAAATTCTCAGTAGAAGACTTAGTAAATATTTGTAAAAATAAATAAAAATTGGAATAAAAGTGTATAAATTGTTAATAATATTTTGGAAATTTAAAATTGTATAAAATAGTAAAAAGTAAAATTAATAAATACGATCTTAGACGAGTAAATATTTGTTGAGTGTGCAACTAAGTAAAATAAACAGACACAGTAAACTGTGGTAATATATATACAACCTATATAAACATAGCGTTTGACAATACTGATACGAACGAACACATTCTTAAGACAAAATTAGAAATACGATTATTATAAAACTTTTACAAACTTATATAATTATATACGAGCTATTAGACAAAAAAGACGGGGAAAATTGACGAGAGGTGTGCTTCTTTTGCACAACAACGCGCCCGTCCACAAGAGCCGCGTTGCATTGGCTGCCCTGCATAAAGTAGGGTTCGATATTTTAAATCACCCACCCTACAGTCCAGGCCCCGAGTGATTATTATCTTTTCCCAAAAATGAAAAAAGAACTGCGGGGTAAGAAATTTTCTACCGATGATGAAATCAAGGAGGCAGTTTCGGCGTATTTTGAAGACAAAGATGAAACATTTTTATCTGAAAAATGTATCCGTCTTGCAGGTGAATATATTGAAAAGGAAAAATAATTTGGGATTTTTTATTTGGACCCTTTGCCCCCCATTCCGCGAATATAAAAACACTCCCTCGTACAACGATTTACAATTCATTTTATTTTACTTACAATTGACAACAAGCAAGGAATATCTAGTCTTGAAGTTATATCATATACATTGACCAAGCAAATAGTAAATTTAAATACATTGACGCGCTCCCCCAAAGATGTTTGGTATCCACACACCAACCAAAAAGGCAGAAGGAAGCGATAGGGATCAGGCGGCTGAACCATCTTGCGTATCATAGTCAAGGAAAATAGTGAAGACTACGAAGAAGATGATGACTTTTGAAATTTTCAAAATCTTCGGGAGGCAGCCCGCAAGCTAAGATTTAATAGGTATAGAGATGATAGTATGGATGACGATTGGGTGCAGGGTAATGAATTAGTGACGCAAAATATTTTGGCTGTATATGTTATCGTGTAAACTATAATTTGCATTCATTAAAAACCTGTTATATCAAAATTAAAAAACAGACACTTCAGTTTTATTTTATGTATACTATTACCGTTGTAGGGTATTCACAAATTATGTGTGAACCCACCGGTAGCAACTGACACAAGTCAGTCTGCAATAAACTGTCAGCCTACACACCCGCGACTTTAATTTCTATACACTACAGTGGCGACGAGGATAAAAGTGAATTTACAATGTCGATCGGCAAAGTGAACGAATTTTGTTTAAGAACAGGCAACTGGTCCCTGTATGTGGAGCGCCTGGAGATGTACTTTGTGGCGAACAGAGTGCAGGAAGAAAGATGGCTGCCTACGTTAATCGCAGGTATGGGCGATGAAGCGTACGAATTGCTAAGCAATTTGACGAGTCCTACTAAAAATTAACTTTATTTTTAAATAGCGTATTTTTTCAACATTCATTGTAAACTAGGAGCTGTACAAAATAAAATAAACATCCAAATGTTATTGTTTTTTATTTCTACTTATCACCTCTATAACTGGCTTTCAAGAATTGTAATGACAGTCTCATTCGAGCAGCGATTGCGAGCGGACGTGTGTCGCTCCGATCCCTGTGCGACTAAGACAGCCAAAAGCGCCGCCCCTTTCGGGTACGACGCCACGTGCGCACCTGTGGCGAGCACAGCTGCGCACCTCCATTGTGCTTTTCTCTGAATTCGTACTTGCCGCATTCCAACGGCTTACGATTCTCTGAGTATAAGTGAGAACTTAATTATTTTATTGTTTCAAGTCCTTTGTTCGTTCAGTGGATACCTAACGGTGTAAACGAAGCCGACGACAGGTGGTCCCGGTGCCTGACGCTTCCCCTCAGGAATCGCGAATTCGGAAGGGGTTGGCCTTTGGTATACTGCCATAGTCAACAGTCGACTTACGTTTTGGCCTTTTAGTGCCCCGGGTAGTTTTAATTCGTCTTAAGGACACACCTGAGGTGCACAATAAGATTGGCACCCAGACACACTAAGACACACATCCTCCCTGCCTATACCCGGCGGGGAGGGAGGCAGGGCTACTCACCCCGGCATCCCACCGGGACCCCTGTGTTAGGCTTTGTTTTATTGAGTCCCCCGTCCGGTCTCCGGGAGAAACACCCGGAGATGTATAAAGTTCTAGCGGAGGCTCACGGAGCCATGCGTCGACCCTCTTCAAGGGGCTCTAACCCCGACCCCGTGGTCGTGGTTGTTATTGATAAAAGCTCACCGTCGGGCTCAGATCTAAACGTTCCCTCTCCGTGCGCCGGCTCGGCCTCTGGCATGAAGGTCGTAAACTTGGTTGTCGAGAGCGCGTCCGACTCCGAAGCGGGCGGCTTCTTTACGGAGGTCACCCACAAAAGGAAAAATAAGCGAAAAAAGCGTGCGTCGGCCGTACCATCGCCCTTCACCAGTCCCGTCCCACCGGTTAAGGCACAAAAAGGGCCCGGCTATTCCGCAGCGTCGCAGACTAGGCCGCCCTCCCCTTTCCCACTACCTCGCGTAATATACCTGCTCCTTCCGATAGCGCATCTCAATCTACCGCCGCGTCCGGTACAGGACCTACCGCGTCGAACGCGAAGCCTCCTCCGGTCTATCTGACATAGATCGCAGTGGGTCCTATGCGTCTAAAAAGGATGCAGGCGCACGTCTAGATGTTATACACAGATACCAGCACGTCCTTAAGGCGTTAAAATGAGTAGTACTGCTAGGATAAAGCCCCGTTCGCTTACCGTCGCGTATTTTAATGCGAACGGGCTTAGGGAAAAAATACGAAGTCGCGAACTTCGTACGCGAATATCAGGTCGACGTAATGTTAGTGCAAGAGACTTTTCTCAAACCGTCTATGCGCGATCCGAACATCGCGAATTATAGCATCGTTAGAAATAATAGAGCCGGTACCAGAGGCGGCGGCACCCTTGTAATCCAAACCTTTTAAAACATTAACAAACAGTCGTCAGAATCATTTTAACTGAAGAAGTAACAACTCCCGTCTTGACGTCATTGCTCCGCGGGCGCCAGCGGTTTTTTGTCGCATCTCACTCTCAGGTATTGAAGGGTTAAACATACACATTGGTAAGGTTCAAAGTCTCAATCCATCAACTATAGCCCTACACAGAGTGCACACAACATCGATCTTTTCTCTATTTAATCCACCTTTGTGGGGGCTTTTGAGTGACCTGAAAAATTGTGCTCGGGTTTTAAAACGAATTCCACGCGGCGTTTGTTTTACTGTGGCTCAGGCTTTCACAGACTCTATTAGGTAACTTCTGAAAATACTAAGCGTGCCTGGGAACAGCCGCTGACTTTTCGTTACAAGACGCTCCATGTTAGTAGACAAAAAAACAACAATAACACAAGTTTGACTTCGGAAATTAAAAATAATTGCGTTAGACTTCAAAATTTAGACTGTGGGGAAACAAGCGACTTTGCGAGTTAACTATTGTCGTATAGAGAAAAAGTCTAAAGACCAATGTCTTCAATCAGTGCGTCCTACCCGTCTTGACATATGTAGCCGAAACGTGGACACTCACGGTTAGGCTGGTCCATAGGCTAAAAGTCGCTCAACGAGCTATGGAAAGGGCTATGCTCGGAGTCTCTCTGAAGGATCGAATCCGGAATGAGGTGATCCGACAGAGAACTAAAGTGATCGACATAGGCCACCGGATTAGCCAATTGAAGTGGCAATGGGCCGGCCATATTTGCCGTAGAACGGATAACCGTTGGGCGAAACGAGCTCTCGAGTGGAGACCGCGGAGAGGCAAACGCGGAGTGGGACGCCCTAAGACCAGGTGGAGCGACGATCTTCGCAGGACGGCTGGCAGAAGCTGGATGAGAGTGGCCGAGGATCGTGGACTGTGACAGGCTGATGATGTATAGAGAACAAGCTTGCTGATGGTGACGCAAAGGGGCAGCTCGACTACTTTTTACTAGTGACGTACTAGCTCCGAATACACCAGAAACTCTATCAAGTCTTAAGGATAAACATCCACTTTCTGCAGCAAATCTACGTTTACCTGATCAACCAGTACCTTCTGACACTGTCCTTCAAGTCTCAGCTGAGCATGTCTTCCGTGCAGTTATGTCTCGTTGGGAGGATTCGATAGCCAAACTCCAAAACGTCTAAAAGATCTACTTGCCAGTGGCAACGCCGGGGAGGCACTTCTGACTGGGTTCAATGGGCTCATAAATCTTCCTTCCGTTCCACATCGTTCTGATTGGCAGTATGCATTAGGGTGGGCGCTGCATGCTTAATGCCACATCGTTGTCGCTGTGGCGTAATGGTCGACCAGCTGGGACACCACGGACTTTCATGCCAGCGTAGTGCAGGACGCATTTCCCGGCACTCCAACCTATTTAGAATCATGTATTTCTTTGAAATAGATTAAATTAAATAAATACATTTCTATTTATGTGTAACCAATCTCCGATGCCACATACTGCCAAATTGCAGGAGCAACCAATATACTTATTTTATCTTATACTGTATTTTATCCTTGGCTGATGAACAATAAAATAGAATTACCCGTTATTCTATTTGTTGATGACCATATATCCCATTTATCACTTCAAACCAACCAGTTTTGTAAAGATAAAGGTATTGTATTAGTGGCACTTTATCCTAACGCAACCCATTTAATATAACCTATGGATGTGGCAGTATTTAAGCCACTAAAGGAAGCCTGGAAAAAACGTGTACAGAGTTGGAGAGTTGAAAAAATGAGGAATGATGAGTCTCACATACTGAAAAAAAAGATTTCGCCAAACTGTTGCACGAGGTAATGGATAATACTACGAGTATAACCAAATCAATTTTGGCAAATGGTTTCAGGAAATGTGGTTTATTTCCCTGGAATCCTTTACAGGTAAAAGTTCCACTTGAAAATGACACCTCCAAAAAACAAGAACAGAATGAACGAATTCAATATCTGAAAAAGGGATTACAATTTCTAAACGATAATATCAATCCGGAGAAACTAGAAACTTTTAATTCAACGTTGGGTGACTGGTCAGGTGAATTTTCAGAACGTATTGGTAGAAAAACTTTGTACAACGCTTCGATGATCGCCTATTAGAGACTAAAGCCTTAATTTCGAATCCCCATTAAGATAAGTATGGTGGAAAAAATACAAAATAAGTTTTATATTTCAAACAGTACGGCGTGTATAGTCGCTTTGTGATGTACCCGAGCATGTTTCTACAGGGCATGGTCGGGTACAGCAGGCTGCAGGTGAGGAGAGACGTTGCACTGGTCAAGTAAGTGTGGAGAGTGTTGTTTAAGTTTATGCATAATGTCTCATTTGTATCGAAGGTCTGTATGATAACGTGTTAGCGACAGTTGGTCCTACTGAATGCCAATTTAGTTTTAAATATTATAATCTATAAAGTTAATGGACTGACTAATATAAAAATACTTTAGTCAACTAAAATACTTTTAGGCCGTTTCCGCTTCCGTCTTTGAAAGAGATGCATATACTAGAAATTTAGGATAAAAAGGAGAGGACTCTCTCTGTAGACAATTAGTGTACAGTTTAGAACAAGTGAGTTATGCTGGAGGAAAAGCCCTTTAAAAGTGAATCTCTGAAACAAAGTCAGTAAGGTTTTAATAAATTACCTCTAAGGCTCTTTATGTATTGCTGTTAATAATATGATAAAATATAAAATATGTTGTGTGTGATGTTGAGCAAGGTAGCTCACACATGTACTTACCTAAAGCAAAAGCATCTACTAGTAAGTAATCCTCTTAAATTGAATAATAGTTAATATGTTAACAAATATTGTTATTGACTTATACAGGGTTACAGGAAAAGTCGTGCTAGATCCGTTAAGGGCGTGGAGTACCCATCATTTCTGACTCATTTCACTATGAAACACCCTACCCTAAACTTAACCCTTTTCGAGATATTCGACTTTTAATTTTTTATTTAAAATTGCCGATTTTTATCCTAATATTTTTTATTTTTATTTGTGTGTCTTATGATTGTTATTATTACATTTTACATGTGTAATAAGATGCTTGTGAACATTAAACACTAACATTGTACATAGGTTACTTTAATAGGCCGTAGTAGACAAGTGAAAAGTAAGAAATTAAAAAGATATTAGAAAGTTTATTTTTCTCTAATGGATATCTAAAAAAATTTATGGCAGTTGTTCGGCAGATATGTTTTAAAATATCTACGTTTCATCAGCTATCTAACGAGGTATAACAATCTAGGATTTGTATTACATTTCAAGAGAAAAAGTATTTGGGTCGCTTCAGGTATTAATCCCAGTCCCAGGTAACGGTCCCGAGCCTATTGTTCTTTAAGTTATGACGTAGGTACCGTATTATTTTTTCGGCAAAATGGCGGTTTTAGTTCTTTGGGGTTGACACTTATTGATTGTTTTGATTATCAGTCTGCTTTTGTGCTTCGTACATAGTAGATGTGATATCGTTTTGCTCTTTTCTCGACTTGGCTGTAATACTGGACTGTTTCTTCTAATTTGTGACTACTGTGCTTGTGAACTGGACTCTGATTTGTACTTGTAATACGGAAGTGTTGAAGATGTCGGCCTACACACCTGAGGAATATGCTGATATGCTTATTTGTTACGGATACTGCGATTGTGTGTCTGCGCAAGCTCGCAACGAATACATAATTCGCTACCCCGATCGTCGAGTGCCGGATGTGGCTGTTTTTGACAGAGTTTATCGAAGACTTCGAGAAACTGGCTCCGTTTTGAGACGAAATACAGACATGGGAAGACCACGAATTAATGACGACGAAGAACAGGACAATGAGATAGTGCAACGCTTTCGAGCGGATCCTACAACTTCCACTAATATTGTTGCCCGTGATCTGGGACTTTCGCAATGGAGGGTGTGGTTTACAGTACATACTGCTGGCCTATACCCGTACCATTACACGCCGGTACACGCTATTGAAGAAGGAGACCCCGCGAGAAGATTGGATTTCTGCAGATTTATGCTAAATGCTGACGTAGAAGACCCAGATTTTCTAAGAAATATCTTGTGGACAGATGAATCGAAATTTGATAAAGATGGTATAACCAACTATCACAACGCACATTATTGGGCCCGTAAAGAACTAAGGAATCCCAATAAGAAAAGAGTGAAAGGGTCTCAAAGAAGATTCAGCGTAAATGTGTGGATGGGCATTATCTCCAATCATTTGATTGGACCTTACTTTCTCCCGGACAATCTCAATGGGGAGAGCTACGAAAACTTTTGAGAGGAGTCTTTAATGATTTGCTGGATGATCTGCCACTCAACTTGCTCAGGGACATGTGGTTCCAACAGGATGGCTGCCCTGCCCATTTCAGAAGAAGTGTCAGAGACTGGCTGGACACAAATTATCAAACAAATGGATAGGACGAGGTGGGCCGTTGCCATGGCCAGCAAGAAGTCCGACCTAACTCCCCATGGATTTTCATGTGTGGGGGCGCATGAAAAGTCTTGTATACAGCGAGCCAAATCCAGTTTCGTATGTAGAAGAACTAAAAGAAAGGATTGTGGATGCAGCAAATAAAATGAGGACAACTTTGACCACTGGAGTAGTGAAGACTGGTCTCCGTAGAAGGATGCGACAATGCATAAGAAACAGAGGCGGCCATGTTGAACATGAACTGTAGAAGAAGAAAAAGTTGTGTGGAAACCTAGGTAATTGAAAAAATAACATTTCATGTTTACATACTAGTATTGTTTTATTTTACTGTTTAGGGCTAAGTATTATTTTTCTTCTCCACTGTCGCCTATAAAATTAAGATTTTTCAATGACTTAAAAACCCTAGATTGTTATACCTCGTTAGATAGCTGATGAAACGTAGATATTTTAAAACATATCTGCCGAACAACTGCCATAAATTTTTTAGATATCCATTAGAGAAAATAAACTTTCTAATATCTTTTTAATTTCTTAACTTTCCTTGTCTACTACGGCCTATTTAAGTAACCTATGTACAATATTAATGTTTGATGTTCACAAGCATCTTATTACATATGTAAAATGTAATAATAACAATCATAATACACACAAATAAAAATAAAAAATATTAGGATAAAAATCGGCAATATTAAACAAAAATTAAAAGTCGAATATCTCGAAAAGGGTTAAGTTTAGGGTAGGGTGTTTCATAGTGAAATGAGTCAGAAATGATGGGTACTCCACGCCCTTAACGGATCTAGCACGACTTTTCCTGTAACCCTGTATAATTCACTTCACCTGAACTTCAGTTCACCGTCGACTCCACGCTGTGATGGGATCAGCACATTGACATACTGAGACAGGTGTATTTTGCGCGCTTTCATTCCATTATGACGTATGGCATAACATCATCATCGTCATCTAGCTGCCTGTAACATACAGACCGACAAGTGGGAGAGCTTTGCCTCAATGCGACCAGAGTGGCGCTCTTGTGTCAAAGCAGGTGTGACGGATTTTGAAAAGAACCGTCTCGTTGATCTAGACGCAAAACGCCGCGAAAGGAAATCTCGCCATAAGTCCTGCTGCAACTACACCTACAATATCACCAGTCAGCTATATTGTGCTACTTGCAACCGAGCATTTAAGAGCAAGTTCGGCTTCGCAAGCCATATCAAGGCTAATGCCCGAAGCTAGTCAAGGTCGCCGTCACCGGTCACGATGTGGATTATTATATATATATATATATGGCATAACTCTGTGGGGTGACTCGGCGGAATATAGTAGGGTGTTTTTATCACAAAAACGTGCAATACGTATTATTACAGGTGCTAAGAGTCGCGATACCTGCAACACTGTTAGCGGACACTCGTATAATGATCCACTACTCACAATACGTTTATAAAGTGATAACGGTTGTGCGAGCGGTCTACACACCAAAGCCTCTGACCCGGCGGCACGGATTGCCGGCCCAACCCACTGGCCTTATTTTGTACAATCATGCCGCCGGCATGCAGCATGCCGATGCCGACGGCATCCCTCTCCACTCAGTCAGTTGCCCGCCGGCTTTCATAGAGTAGTGACGTATCACTTATTCATTCTCTGTTGTTGTGAAGCTTCATGTTTTCTTGATATTGAAAACGCATATAACAACATTTTCATTGACAAGGTAGTAAGTATATTGGATGATGTCGGAGTTGGAAAAAAAATATGTAGTTATCTCTGGTGTTTCTTGAGTGATAGGAAATTGATAGTAAAAACTCAAAAACATTTCCATCCCCTCTTTCCCGTCATACCAGTAGAGGCCTAGCGCAGGGAGATCCTATATCCCCATTAGGAAGCTGGTGGCTATGGCCATACAACATTGATGACTTTCTTTCTCGCTTCATGCGACCAAAGTTTAGGGTATGATGGGGCTGACATGCCCAAAAGGGCAAAAGTCCCGAAAAAATAAAGAAAAAAAAATCTTTAGGAACCGAAAGAATTTGAATGTCATCTATAGGGGCCAATTGAGTGATTAAAAAATAATTAGTTCCATTACATCTATGTAAACGTAAGACGCTGAAAACTTACTAGCTGATAGACAAATACTCAAAGCCTGTTTGAGCACTAACAGTCATGAAAAATTCTGTAATTTATGGTTTCCACGGTGCAAGGTGTAGTAAAAATGCTTAATGTGTCATCTATAGGTGCCATTACTTTACCAACTGACTTGAAAAACGAAATTTCGGATGTAACATTTGGTAGTCGACTGCAAAAACCTTTTGTTGGTTTGTGCATTGTACTCAGTAAAAGAGTATTTCGACATTTACTGATAATTTACTTAAGAATATATGTATATTTTAATTGGTTCAATGTAGTAATTAAATTGACATTATTATTATATTTGTAATTGACATTTAAATATTAATAATATTAATATTATTATGATATTAATAATATTAATTTATTGCTTTATTTATTTTATTGTTTTTTAATACGAAGTACATCGTTAGTTAACGCTGAAAAAAAAATGTTTTATATAATGTAAATCTATGAAGGCTTAGATCCTGAATACGAATTACATATGCCTACGACATGAAGAGCCCCGACGTTGCATTCCCGATGCTTTACCTTGTATTCAAGTTAATGATGACACAGGAGCGTTAGCGTCGTGCCATCCGATCCATTACCTTGGATTTAGGTTAATGCTGACGCAGAAGCGTCAGCCTCGTGCCGTCGACTTTTATATGGACATTCTTGGATCATTCTTTGATCCGATAGGTTTACTTAGTTATAAGTAATATTAGATTGTAATTTCTTTTTTTAATATACTTTATATAAAATAATTTTGGGTTTTTTGTCGATCCTCCGGCTGCAACGTACGTAATTGGCGCAGTCGGTACTTCGAGAGTAGTTAAAATCAATTACAAATAATTCGCGAGTCGCCCGGGTGGCTATCAAGTCCCGTCGCCGAGTATCCAGAATCTACGAAGCAGTTACAGCCTGGCGGAGAAACCAACCTTCGTTTCGCGAGAAGAACCAGAAATGATATATATCAACAGATGAGAAGTCATTAGTGTACATAGAGGCTGAATGCCCGAAGTACAGCGGCACCTATCTCTGCGAAACGAAGACGAACCAGCAGATCCAATCGAGTACTGACTGTACCCAGGAACTCTTCGTTCATCAAGATTTCACTCATCAAGGAGGCCGTGGAAAAATTAGATGACCAACACTACATCCTGTTAATGCCTCAACCAATAAAAGTGCTGCTAGCTTGTGGCAGAAAGGATTTTAACACGCTACAAGTTATCTCGTTACTCTCCCTGAGAGCTGTTATTTGCAGACGTCGGAAATAACAATAATTAACAACGGTAATGAGATAAAAGGCCAACCGTTGAAACTAACAAAAATTCCAAATGATATAACAAACCAGACTGACACCCCTGTTCACATCAAGCTCAATTTAGCAAATCTAGAAGAAATGCACAGCATTCAGAATAAAATTCTACAAGAAAAGCCAATACATTTGGAGAAGAACCAATCAGCAGTCGTATATCACACCACCATCCCGTTATACATCTTCCTATTGTGTGTATGCGTACTCCTGATCCTGATAGCAAGTCGCAGGTTCAAACTTTGGAAATCGAAACCAGCCGATAAGCAGAAACACCAGCCATCCCTTAAGATTCATTCCTACGAAGACATGCCTAAGAACGCGTGGAAAGAAGACGAACTCCAGGCAACATTTTCTCTCAAAGTTATCAAATAGTTGCCGTTCTGAGGGTGGAGGAATTACATATGACTACGACATGAAGAGCCCCGACGTTGCATTCCCGATGCTTTACCTTGTATTCAAGTTAATGATGACACAGGAGCGTTAGCGTCGTGCCATCCGATTCATTACCTTGGATTCAGGTTAATGCTGACGCAGGAGCGTCAGCCTCGTGCCGTCGACTTTCTATATGGACATTCTTGGATCATACTTCGATCCGATAGGTTTAGTTAGTTATAAGTAATATTAGATTGTAATTTCCTTTTTGAATATACTTTATAAAAATCATTTTGGTTTTTTTTTCGATTCCAGCACGTCCAGTGGAATTATTCGCTTTAGAAGTTGTATATGTCTCCTGACGCACATATGGCTCATGAACGTATTAGTGCTTTTCAAGCGCACGTTTCCTGAACCATATGTGGCTCAGTGGACAGTGAACGTGTTAACGGCTATATATATGAGCGACTATTTTTTTCCTATGGAGTGACGCTTCTTCTCGTTAGAGGAGTATAGTATTGGTTGGGCCGCTATCATATGTCAATAGAATAATTGTAATTTTTTTAAATAATAATTATATTCCTCGCAAATTTTACTCGTCACTTTTGAAGACAAATCGGATAATATAGTATAATTTTTACACCAGGAAAAATTTTCAGATCTTCTACAAAATATTTTAAATAAACGTGAAATTAAATGATCACAGTGTAAAATTACATATTATAATTATTATATTGTTGGAAGATATGAGGGTAGTGGGAGGGACCCCTTATAAATAGACGACATAATCGACAGGAAGAGAGGATCTTGCGCATTCTTTTCGCGATTGTCGTTCAAGGCGGTAGATTCTTTGTTGTTGCTCATTTTGTCATTGTTTTATCGTTAGCATTAAGTTGTAACTAGCTGTTAGGTTAAATCGTGATTGTTTAGTGATTATTTTAGTGCTTATTTTGTTCTCAATTGTGAAATTGTTTAAATTTTGTGTTGACTTATTAAATTGATTTGCAATTAAGAATCCGATATATTTAAAAAAAAAGCCTCTTCTGATCTATTTTCCAAGAATATTGTATAGTGAAATACTCCTCTATATCTGATAATTAATTCCCTGCGCTTACGTTACCACAGTTCGAAAATTTTTGCTGAAACATGAAGTGCCTGCTTTTCTTATCAACGGTACATCATCATCGGAATATGCTGGGACCTCTTCCTCAATTATAATGTGATTTTCGCCGTTACATAATCTTCCTTGGAGATAACAAAATCATATCACCGTCAGAATCGTAACACGATGATGATAAAACAATTTTTTATAATATAAATTCAAACACACAATATCGGATGTGCCGGGAAGATACATGAGACATTTTTGCGCCAAGCGTGGTCTGTGAGACGAATGTTTGTGAATTTAGGGTTAAGATAAATCACAGTGTACATTTAATATTTAGACATTATATGTTAACGTTAACTCTCCCGACCCCTGAGCAGGCTACATCCGCAAGTCAGACCGGTGCAATCGCGTCACAGGAACGCGTGCAATGCAGAGAATGCTCTCAGCGTCGTTTTTTCAAGGGAGAAAGAGGTTTGCACATACACAAAAGTAGATAGATAGATAGATAAATCCTTTATTGCACCAAATAAAATGTACAAAAGCGAACTTAATGCTAAGTAGGTGCCATAAGGGCCGGTAACTGCATGTAAGTAGCAATGATTTATCATTTGATGATGATAATATCATTGAATGATAATTTTCATAATATAACGCCAATGAAGCCGCCACCGAGGGCCCCCCCTTATGGCAAAAATTAAATAACTTGAAGGGAAGCCTTACCTTTGCTAAATAAAATCCCTCGCGGGATTAGACGCTGTGTGGCGACCTCTTTGCCTTCTTGCGTCAGAGATGTCATCGACAAGAACGATAAACATAGCTGGGAGAATTTTCTGACATTCGTGTGTAAAACGCTACAAGTTAGCCAAGACAAACACGGCAGTTCCCTTGCACAAAAAATAAAAAAAACAACTGTTCCCCCAACTTTAGGCCTACTATAAACAATATTCAGGAAAAACAATTATCGTACAAAATTATAAAAAGAATTTAATCAAAATTTGTAAAGATGTGTTTACATCAAATGATGTAAAAAAAGAATTAAATGGGAATACTATCAAATGGTGTATGCGGCAGACAAATCATTAGAAGAATTAAGATTATAATACAAAATGAAAAAAATAATAAAATGCGAGACAAATTGGCGACGCAGCTATTCATGTGATGTCTCCCATAAAGGAAGACATCACATGAATGTTTATAACTTATTTATATCCTGTTCTGCGCAACAGGCAAACTGTATTTAAAGAATAAGCTTTCACGATTAAAGTCAGTCTACTAATCGCTCTCAAGCGACACACAAGTCTGTATTGTCTTTTTAAAAACTCCTTTGCCACCACCCGTCCCATAACTCTCGACAGAAACTGAAATTAAACAGTACTGTACCGTCGCTCTTGCCGCAGAAAGGAAGGTACATCGTAAAACTACCAACATAAAAGCTTTTATGAATAGACGGAAATACAAGAGATATAGTATTAATTATATTTCAAAGATACATTAAGTGATAATATAAGTAGTAGCGACATCTAGTGTAAGATATGACAATTGTGTGCATTATGTAGACATCTTCCTTTTTCAATAAAAAAAACTTAGTCTGTTATTGGAACGCAAACATGTTGTTTTATTTTCACACGCACTGAAACGATTATATCAATTAGAACGCAGAAAAGATAAAAATTTAAGAAACGAATACGTCAATGTGATGGAAGAATACAAAGACTTAAAACATAACACACAACACTTTAATCATGACAACTCAGTTGAGAGAAATTCAAAAGTTATACCTAGGGAATTCCCCTAAATCCATTCTGTAGGTTGGCAGTGTTGTTAATTTGACGGATAGTGATATATATTATTATTCATCGATGTGCGTTTTATTGTGAATTCGAGAGTCATGTAGGCATAGCCTTTAAGAAGCCTTTATGAAAGCACTTCCTTGTATCTAGCGATAAATAGAATATAAGGTCTCTTTGTCTGTATCATCGATATTATAAATGTAAACCAAATAAAAGTCAGTCTTACGCATCTGTGTCTTCTTAACACCTGTCTTTAGCCTTTTAAAAAGGCATTTGCCTTCGTCCACAATATATCTGGCGCAGTCGGTACCTCGCGTTTAAAGTCAGATCGGGTAATCTATATTGCATAAAAACTGCATACTTTGTTCCGACCAACGGCGTGAGAAGAGTCTACGGTGGGCCCGGCATCTGGCAGTGTGTGACTCAGAACTATCATCGTCAGCTTGCAAATCGGCAATACTCGTGGGGTAAGCAAATAAAAACTCGACCAAAGTTGCTCGGCTCGAATTACTCGTTAAGGGCACTCGCAGATGGCCTCTGGCAATATTTTATCGACTGCTTGATATTTCTGCCTCTAACTGTTATGTCGTAAACTTATCTGCCAAACCTCAAGGACACAAAATTGAAAGCAGATTCATGTTCATGAAGAAGTTAGCTGCAACAAAGCTAACAAGACCGCACATGGAGCGTCGCGTAAGCAACAACAAATTGCAACGTGACAGGAGGAACGCCATTCGTCGCATCCTTCAAATTAACGAGAACCCAACTTCATGCAGCAGCAATCCAGAAGATTGCTGGTCAGAAAAAATTGTACTACTTGCCATTATACAAAGAAACGCAAAACGCAATATATATGTTTCGAATGCAAAGCACCAATGTGCCTTGAATGCTTAAACAAGCTGTGCATTCGCTGTCGCGAAAAGCTTAATATGATCTGGCTATAGTATTACGGTCAGGTTCAGGGGCTGTCACTTACCAACGTTCAAATCTATTGATCTCAGACGTACCAGCTATTGAAAGAGAAACACGATCGTCGATAACTCCATTCACTAA
The DNA here is from genome assembly GCA_029286785.1 of Meandrusa payeni. Taxonomy (NCBI): domain Eukaryota; kingdom Metazoa; phylum Arthropoda; class Insecta; order Lepidoptera; family Papilionidae; genus Meandrusa; species Meandrusa payeni. Next base: position 3,094,494 of record JAGSMX010000026.1, read on the forward strand.
CCCATGACCTACAACAAACTATAGTTAAGCTATACAAAATTTGTCAACAATACAAAATCTAGGATTTAATCCTCCAGCCAATGATACGTGCGACGATTGTGATGGCTTTGTAATTAAAACAAAAAATACTACCGATGTAATAGATAAGAATGCCATAAAAGCTGAACATGATAAACATCTTCAGGAATCACACCTCCGCTATAGCTTAAAAGGATTTGACAAAGTCGATGCAATAGAGAGTCATGGTTCTAAAAAAATGTTAACAGTTGATCTACAAAAGTGTTTGCCTACACCTTATTTGACAAATAGCCAAAGTTTTTATCTTAGGAAGTTGTGGACTTTTAACTTCACGATTATGGATTCTGTAGCCAAGCTGGTGCTTTATGTGGGACGAGACTGTAGCAGGACGTGGCGGGAATGAGATGGCTTCTGGATTAGTCAAGTTTTTTTAACAGCTTGAAGATGTCAGATTAGAAGAAGTGACGATATGGAGTGACAACTGCGCTGGACAGAATAAAAATATTTCTGTAATGATGGCGTATTTGTGGATACTATCAAATCAAAATATAAAGATAATTAACCACAAGTATTTACTGAAAGGACATACGCACATGGAGGTGGACGTAATCCATTCCATTATCGAGCGAGAAAAGAAAAAAATACAAGAATTTCCTATAGTTACACCTTGGGACTGGCAGCAGTTTATTAAAAGCTGTTCCAAAAATGCCAAAATAAGTGTAGTGAACATGGAAACAGATTCTTTCAAAGAATTTTCAGCATTTTGTGAGGGACTCTCAGCGCCTTTTGTACACCGAAAAAAATCGGAATCTGGAGAAACGGTGCCATATTCCAATATAGTATGGATGCAATTTCGAAAAGAACACATGGGCTCAATGTTCTATAAAACATCATTTCAAGACGAAATGTTTAGTGAAGTTAGTTTTATTCGAAACAAACGAAAAGGATTTTCTATGCCAACACCAAAACCTATTCGAGATACATTGAGGCCAATTTCCAAATTAAAGTATAACGACTTACAAAAATCGTTACAGTGGATTCCCTGCATGTTTCATGACTTCTACAAAAATCTACCAAATGGCGATGTTCCAGACCTACCTGAAGCTGCTGCTTAATAATAAACATATTTTAATTAGATAAGTACATAACAACTGTGTTAATTTTAAGAAGTCCAATGATTGATCTCATGAATGTTTGTAACTGTAGAGGTAGCACTCTATTTATAAATCCAAAGTAAACAATTAAAGTACATTGGAAAAGAGCACGGACAGAAGTCTGTGGTTGCGCTTTAATAATAATTAAAAAAAACTTGACTTTGTTGAACGATGTTCAGTAGTTGTTGTGTCCTTGACTTCGAGCTATCCAAACATGGCGAGTCAACCTAATGTAAAATTACCTCGAATCAACCTACCGTCTTTTGGAGGTGTTACCTGTTATTGTTACAGATTTCTCACTGTTCAGTTTTTGTTTCTCATTACAATCGATACATCAAATAATTCCACGGTAATTCTAAAGCTTTTAACTTTTAAACTGTCGTAGTTTGAATATGTAAGTAATGGCAGGCAACACTTGTCATATTTGAAGTGAAAGTTTCGAATATTGGAATGATAATTTCAAAAAAATGTCACTGTCTTCTGTTTGGAAAAAATGAACTCCTCATCAAGACTGTGACAAGAAAGTATCTTTGGAATACATAAAGTGTTGTAATAGTATAATGTAATGATAAATATAACGTATATGTATAGTGAAATGTTTACATAATAGAATACATAAAAGAGAAGAGAAAAAATTTGGAAGAAAAATATCTATTATTGTTTACTGATTTAAAGCCCATAATCTTGGAAGATAAAGATAACATTGTTCGAGAAGGTGATATAGGAAGAAACGATAGAAATACGAGTTAAAGAGAGAATAAAGTTCGAGAAGATGTTCTACAAAGCGAAATAATAAAGATATATAAAGTGAACGACATATAAAGTAAAAACAGTTATTCTATTTAAGAATTTTTTTTGTTAGTTTATATGTCAATTTTGGATACAATAAAATACCTTGAAAGCGACAAGGTAAAAATCAAGAATTAAGAGGGTGATCATAAAAATTACGTATACAATTGTTTATTAAATCTGGAGTGTCCAATACGTGCAAGAAGTACTAAGTTATTTGATATAAAAAATAATTAGTTTTTTTTAAATCCTTTGACGTCTCTTTTCTAGTTTCGTTTTAATGTTTGGAATTTTGATTTTGGTTTTATAATAAAATAATTAGAAGTTTATTTCTAAGGTGGCGCATGAAAAAAGTGTTTTGTAGCAGACATACACGTAAAAAATATATCGCCAGATCCACTTTACTAAGGAAGACCGTAATGTACAAAGAGTTCTCTGGCATAGTAATAAAGATGAATCTGTAAAAGACCACAGAATCGGGAGAGTGACGTTTGGTACGGCCTCTGCCCCTCACCTACCCATTCGAACGTTACATCAAGTTGCCGAAGACGAGGGATTTAAAAAACCTGAAGCGGCTAAAATCATGTAACAAGACTTTTACATGGACGATCTTATGTCTGGAAAGGAGAATTTACAAGAAGCTCTCAATACTGCCAAAGATATTGACAAAATAAACATGCATCTGAAGTGATTGAAACGATGAGAAATCTGTATGGAGAATAAACAAATCTATAAATATAAAAGAAAGCCGTGTTAGTTACACTATTTATAAGTCTGCGGTGGCTTAGAGCCAGGAGACGGACATAGGATACTATTTATTCCGTTCGACAGCTTTCCCGTGTGACTTGACAATCACTATAAACATCAGTCACTATAAAACGTGGTATAATAAAAATGAATCAGACTTGAAATAACAAAACACAAATGACAGCTATGTAATGGACGTATGGATGACAATTTGATTTTTGTAAGAAATCAATATTAAAACTATTAAATTAAAACTATTTATTAAATAAATAACAATCACAATGTAATGATGGAGCCATTGCCTATCTCAAAAAATTAAGGTTGAAAATTTGAGTTTTGAAATAAATATTTAAAAAATATCGAAAAAGAAAAGACGTTTGGTTATCGCAAGTGATAGTGATAGTGAGTCGGCTGAAAATTTTGTTGCCGCCAATATATCGCAAAATGACCGTATTTCCTCAAAATGGTCGAGGCCAAACAGACGACAGCCATCAGTGATTCCTTTCACCGAGTTCGAGGGTATGAAACCTCCATATTCTAATTTGCTGAAAGAAGCTGGCCCTGACCAGTATTATGATCTGTTAGTGTCTGAAGAAATTCTTGAAATGATTGCTGAGCAGACAAATTTGTTCGCAAGTCAAAACATCACAGCCAGGCAAACAAAGCCTGGATCAAGGTCTCATTCATGGAAGCCAACAAACAAGACAGAAATAAAACAGTTTCTTGGGCTGGTCTTGTTTATGGGCGTAGTAAAGCTGCCGAAATTAGCTTATTATTGGAGCAAAGACAAGATACTTGGACAAACTTTTCCAGCCACCCTTATGAGTAGGAACCGCTTCGAGTTACTACTGCAATACCTACACTTTAGCGACAATTTATCTGTCGACAGAAACGATCGTATTGCCAAAATAAGACTTTTAATCGACGCTCTCAATGCTACTTTCCAGAAATATTATTCGCCTAAAGAAGATGTTTGTGTGGATGAAAGCCAAGTACCTTTCAGAGGTCGAATAATATTCAGGCAATACAATAAAAGTAAGCGACACAAGTATGGCATGAAGCTATTTAAATAATAAAGACTAATTTGAATTATATATCCTGAATTTTTATTTTGGTTACTTTTTTCGCTATCTTTCATTTTTTCAATTCCTTACAAGGCATGTTTGTCCCACTGCGCAGCATAGTTCTACAGCGCCGTGCCGGTCACGGAGTACGAATAAAGTAACAGTCAGTATGGCCGGCGGCGAGAAAAAGTAGTTTGAATATGACTATACGTTGAGGTCACCGGTGACCCCCATGATAGATGAAGGGCGAGGTCTTAAAAAGGGTGAGGTGTTAAAGATTTGAAGCAAAGTATTCTTCAAGAAACGGCGGAAATTCCAACAACGACTTGTAAGCGAGTGTTTGAAAATTTTAAGTTTCGTTTGAAACAGTGTGCTCGTCGATCCGGAAATCATCTTGAAGATGTAATTTTCAAAACATAAATTAATACTATATTTTTACAAGTTCAAACTAAATAAACCCTTTTGAATATAACCTGTTGTTGTTTTTTTTTTTAATTTAAAAGTGCATTTTGTTATGGCCCATCCTGTATAATGTCGCTATAACAGGTTTTGACTGTATAAACACGTTGCCTGTCCAGAGTACTTTGGATAAGGTTGTCGTGACGTCCAATTTTTTTTTCGGCCAAACTGTTTCATTTTAAGTATTTAGGAAGCATGTACAAATGATTTTCAATAAAACTTCTGAATTTTCTGAATTTCAGCAAAGCATTATTTTTAATGCACGGACGTGACAGCTAGAATACAGTCATTACAAATAATGCACAAACGTTAAATGTTAACGTTTGTCATATCTATAGACAATAAATACATTGTTATTACCTTATTATTGGTTTTCATTCGTATCATTGTCAATGTCATTCAAAACTTTCATTGTCATATGTCATAAATGTCACGTATTACCACTAAAACGAATCGTTTGTTAGTAAACATCATTCAAATTTTTCGTTGGTACTTGTCATTGTTTTGAAGTGAAAATGCCTCTAAAATGTCTACGTGATGAACAAATACGACGTATTTTGGAAGATAGTGATGGCGAAGACGAATTGTCGCGCCAACTAGAAGATTTGGACTCAAATGACGAAGACGATTTACAATCAGGTACACACTTAAATAATGCACAAAATATCCCTATGCTTTCGGTGGAGGAGGGTCTGATTAGCATTCAACAATTTATTGATAGTACTAATACACAGAATGTAAATGACGCCATTGCACCATCGGGTAACATAACCGCTTCTGCTATTGATAATGACGAGCTTGAATGCCACCCTGCTATGTCTCCTGCTAATGATTTGCATATGTCTCCTGCTGATTCCATTTTACCTGCTCCTCCTATCCCCCAGCTTAGTAGTGAATGGCAGAGTGAAATAAGGAATTTGCCAGAGCAGGATTTTACTGGTTATAATGAAGACAAACGCCAGGAACGCTTATTTTCTGATCAATCTGACTTATGGACGATTTTCAGTCACATTTTCGATGAAGACATAATTGAATTCATGGTAGTCGAAACCAATAGATATGCTTCGCAAACCACAGTGAATGATTTGAGCCCCAACAGTTGTCTAAGGAGATGGAAACCAATAACAGGAGATGAAATGAGAAAGTTCTTAGGTGTTTATTTGCTGACAGGAGTAATAAATTTTCCAATGCTCGAAAACTACTGGAAAAAGGACAAATTATACTTTCATCCACTTCTTCACGAGATAAATACGTCCTACAATAAATTCGCGTTGATACGGAAATGCTGGCACTTTGTACATAACGAAGCACCACGTAATGAAGGCGACCGTTTATATAAAATACAGCCACTCATCGACAAACTAACAAAAAACTGGCGAAAAATATTTACCCCCGGAGAATGTATAGTAGTCGACGAGTCGATGGTTGGTTTTAGGGGAAGACTTATTTTTCGAACTTACAACCCACAGAAATCGCATAAGTACGGCATAAAAATTTATAAATTATGTACTGACAGTGGTTATACCTGGAGTTACCGCGTTTATTCTGAACAAGACGACCAAATAGCTGGATTAGATAAACCGGGGTCAGTTGTTGTTAGTTTGTGCACAGATTTGCTTAAAGAAGGAAGAATCGTGATAACGGACAATTACTGCACTAGCGTACCATTAGCAAGGTACCTAAAAGAACAAGGTACTGATTTGTGTAGAACAATACGCAAAAACCGTCGAGAACTGCCCCGAGAAGTTGTAGTTCTCGACGGCCAACCACCCGACGGACACCGTTCACCAACGTTTAGAAAAAGGCCAAATTTCAGTACAGCAGAACAACTTTACGACCATCCTAAAATGGCATGATAAACGAGATGTACTTATGTTGCCGACGTGACACGACCATGAAATGCGAATGTCCACTGGTTATCGGAGAGTTTTACAGTCTACTATGGTGCTGACCTACAATGAAGGGAAGAAAGGCATAGACTTGGCTGATCAGCTAGCAAGTTACAATTCGCCGGCAAGGAAAACCTCTGTTTGGTATAAGAAAATTGCTGCGGACCTTCTCTCTATAAGTGTAGTGAATGCCATTCTGATTTATAATTAGTTGCACCCACGGTCAAAATTGAAGGTTCTGGATGGTCATCAAATCATTATAAAGAACGAAATAACGAAAATACCCAAGAAAGCTAATGGAAGAATTTGGCAAAAACGTTGTGCCAGTTGCTACAAAAAGCTGAAAGAAATGGGATTTACACCTACTGATGCAAGGAAGAAGACTTCGCAAGTTACAACCGAGTGCATTCCATGCAAAAAACCATTTTGCTTACAATGTTATAACGAATCTCACTAATTGCGAGTGCATTTTATTGAAAAATAATGTTTTCAATATGCCAGCTCATGTTACCAACCAATAAAAAAAATCCGCGGGACATTGGTGTTTTATTATTCCCAATTCACTGGTCATACGTCTGCAAAATATTAAAGACGTAGCTCTCACGTCCAGTCTACAAAACCCCATTCAAAAAGAATAGGCTTGTGCATTATTAATAATGCACGGACAGGCAACGTGTTAAAATTCTCGGATGTGAGGAGAACAAAATTTTATATATTGTTAGCCGAATAAAGCGAGCCAGTCCTCCGCGGAGTGGGGATAAGCTGAGGATCGCCTATATAAGCAAACGCACGCTTAGTGGAGCTCTCTTGGTCGTCCAATTCACCTGATAAGCCAAAACTCTGTCCGTTTGTCTGATCAATTGTAATAATTTCATTTAATTTAAGTCATCTCATTTCATTTAGTTTAATAAGTTATGTTTTCATTCCTACTCTGATTCCTAAAAATGTATTATATATTTTTGTACATCATGGCGGTAAGCTATCACAGCAAAGAGCGACAACCAAGACAAGCTCTGAAAACTTAAACCATTAGTTTGCATTGCAGCCGGCATTCTATTGATGATTTTTACTTTTAACAATTACTCCCAATTTTGTAACTGGATGTAAATATTTTAGACTCCTTGAGTGGATTGTAAAATTATTGAGTTTTTTAATAAAGTTTCTTTAACCCCATTAGTTAAAGAAAAGGCTAAAGAAGCATCTGTTTTCACTGTTTCCAAAATCTCTATAACCTACAACACTAATAATATAACCCTTAGCATTCCTAGTTATAGAGATTTCATCAAATATATTTTATTGTTGTTAAGGTAAAGTATTATAACTTGCCAGTAACAATTTCAAAACTCTTTGTATGCCTCGAAATCTAAATGGAGTAAAACCTTTATTCATTAGCTTTAGAAGGAACCACAATTGGTACAAACAATACGCACCGAGCCTTCATATCTTTTTATCATTCCGAAGAAAGAGTGATATCATTAGCTTAGTCCTAAATATAAACTGGCTAAATCAAATCTTCTAATATATAAACTTTTATACAGTACTGTTAAAAACAGGTATCCATACTTCAATATTTCTTTTTTATTCAAACAGCATGGCTATAGAAATAGCCAGATATCAATTAGCCACAGAAAGCAAAGAGAATCACAGAGGAACAAACTGCATCTTTACATCTATGGAATAGACATATTTTTATAAGTAATTAACACTACACCAGGCTTAATTTTCTCTACAAAATTACTCCGACAAGCCGATAGACAAACACTGAATATTACACCAATTTAAAATATTTTAAGCCAAGTTAGAGATTTAATTTTTTAATAAATAAACTTGTATTTATTTGGAATTACCTTCATACAGTACTTTAAAAAACAGGTATACATCATTCAATATTTCTTTTTAATTCAACAGCATGGGTATAGAAATATCCAGATATAATTTAGCCCCAGAAAGCAAAGCGAGACTCAGAGGAACAAACTAAATTCTTCGCATCTTTGTCTATAGGAATAGACATAGTTTTGTATAAAAATACTCTGACAAGCCAAGACAATAGACAAACACTGAATTTTACACCAATTTAAGAGATTTTGGACAAAGTTAAAGAGAACCACAACTAAATAACTCCCACATCGAACTCATAGTGAGGATGGATAGGCAGTACAACAATTGCCTGTACATTAATGAAGAGTAACATTAATTTTGGATAACGTAAACCATAGTTAAGTTTTTTCATCTTTTACTAATAATGAACTAGACAATAAGACATGTTGAACTACTACTAAAACGTTATGACCTGAAACCAAAATGTCGCACATTTGTGCTGGAGACGAACTCATGATGCCCGCGAACCAATTAAAAATGTATTACATGTTATGACCAAAGGTTATCTGCGTTATTTATAAAAATAACATTTATTCAAAGACACTAATGGCTTTGGAAAGGAACAAGTTGTCTAATCCAACCAATGCTGTACCTGCGCTGTATGCACTAGTGTCGATGTGATAATTGTCGGACACACTTATATTGTATTCATATTATCAATCATCAACGCAAACACGTTTATAGCTAGTATAAGATTTCTGATCCAGAGGAATACAATAATAACTCAAATACACTTATACAGGAAACCACACTTCCATAACCACAAAAATAATTGCAATTTTACCACAGAGTATATTAAAGATGCAATGTACCCAAAGAGAATACAGCACAGAATATATAAATAATGAGATTGTACCAACATACTTATAGATCTAATTTAAACTTTTAAAATAAATAAATTACACTAATTACACATTCGGTTTTCTTGACATAAAAACAGTAGAAAAAGCTATGAATTCGAAGTGGTAGTTGGAATGCAAATGACAGTACCATAAAGCTTTTAATTTCAAATTTAATTAAAAAATGATAAATACCAAGCTTCTGATTATATGATTGATACGATTAAACCTGGCGGAAGTTTTTATTATTTATGTTATAAAATATTTTTTTAAATTTCTTAGCAATTTTACATATTATCTTTAAAATAATCATACTTAAAATAAATGGATAAAGGGTATATATAATAGGAATTTTAATTTTATTACACATTAAATGCCGCTATATATTAGGGCTGCCTAGTAAAACCATACTAAAATTAGGATGTAGATGGATTCATTGCTATGCCCAGTACTCCATGCCAGCAGAGCAGGTAGTAAAAGACTAAAAGTATGAAAGACGTAGTAGCATAAGAAAAATAGTTTTTGTTAGTAAATGTTTAGTTAATGTTTGATCGAATAAAGGTGACATCACTAGTACCTTAAGTCACACTGGCATTAGTAATACGCTATTGATGTTTTGAATTTTGATGTCTTAATTTTCACTCGCGAAAGAAGACTATTGTTATTTATTTTATTTGTAATTTTTTCTGAATGAATAGACACTAAGAAATAGTATTAATGAGTTTGTGTGATCGTGATGGAGGTCAATGAAAGTATTTTGTGTATCGGATGCCTTTGTGTTGGTCGCAAAATGTTAATCCTTGAAGATTACTGGAAAAAGAAATGCTTCCTGCAAATTATAAGTGAAATACCAGTGAGCATTTATTTATTGGTCTTTTTCAGGTTTTTTTATGTAACATTGTTGTGGACTTTCCATTGCTGTGCTAGGCTTACTGAACATGCTAAGTCGGCAGAGCCGAAGTTTGGTCTACTCGAATCATGTCTTGAAAATACCACTTTCATTTTCTAGTGAATATATGACTACCACGATCCGTGTTCATTATTCGGTAGTCCAGATCCGTAGTTCAGTGTCCGGGCGGTTTGACCCCCAGTGCCGGCACCAAGAAATTTGTTTTTGCAATTTTATGTGCTGATTTACCATGAGCTTGATGGTTCAGGATAACATAATGACGAAACTTATATATCTTAGAAATTTTTTCTAAGACATTTGAAGTCTGCTAATCCCCACTAGAGCCGCATGGTAGAGTATGTTGTTATACTATCCTTACACACAGGCCGTGCCCAACAGTGGGACATATATTAAGGATATAACTTACATAAATATATCAAGAATTTAACTAATTTTCAACACTTTGGCTGTTTATTGTGCATGCAAAAAGTGCTGATGCCATATTAAGTAGCCCAAGTTATTCAACATTTTTTACAGAACATTTTAAATTAAAAAAATTCTTATAACATGACACTAGTATTAGGTTTTATTTTTATTTCCCTCTATGCAAAATGAGCTTACATGTACCTAGAAGTCTTGCAAAGTATCCCAAGCAAAAGGTAGCATCCAACTGAAATATTTTCATTCCTCCGCAAGTAATTTTGATTTATAGTAAACCATGTTTTATAGGACCCTTGGGGAAGGTTTTCAGCCCTCAGCCCTGTAGTTCTGGGCTCTCAAGAATAAGACTATAATTTTGTGTTTGTTAACCGAAAATTATAAAAACACAATTACATGTGTTAAATGATTGTGTAGATAAATTTAAGCCTTAATGTATTGTTTTTAGTTTTGTAATTGTTGGTGGTGCAAAATAAAAAAAAAAGATGAAATCATGCTGTGTGTTGTGAAGTCTGATTGTGGAAGGCAGGACGGGGAATTAGATCATGTGATTCCTGAGCACACTCTCCAAAATGCATTCTGAAGAACACGGAAATGCTAGCTACCTTACACCCAGGCTCGAGACTGAGCAGATTGATTTCAGCTGCATCAGCAATTAACCTCTTAGTCTGCCTTTTAAAAAGCTTTACAAAGTTTTTTTTTCACATCCACAGACTTGTGTCCATGCTGTTTTCTTCAATTTTGGTTTTGTTAATAAAAGTGCTACCTCTGCAATAACTACAATTTTTTTTATATACCTGATTTTTGAAAGTTGTGATGGAGAATGCTCTGGGTCACGCGTCGTAGATGCCTCGTTGCATTGTTATTAATTTCTCCGCGACCGCTGCGTCCCTGTTTCTCATGGCCATTATTAAGTTGTACTATATTATTTTTTCTTTTTATACCTTTGTCACCAGTCTTCCAATGGCGTCGTCCCAATCATCTGTGTTGGTATATTGCCACTTCAGCCTGTTGGATGCTGGCATGCTTTACAAAGCTGCCCTCCTTTTGCCATGACTGTTTTTCTTTGATAGCATTGTAAAAGACCATATTGAGGGTCAGCATCGAAACATATACATGTAAAAGAAAATTATCAATTACAGATGATACAGGATGAGCGTAAACCAGTTTCTCTGTGCTGGGAGTGTGAGGCAGTCATCGCGCGATTTACTAGGTTCAAGCAACAAGTTATAGGCTCATTTGAAACATTCCAGAAGTATTTAGAACAGGTATATTATTACTTACTTTTTATTTCTTAAGTTAAGGTTTGACTTTAAAGACCTATTGCCACTTAAATTTGTGGTGGGCTATGTCGTTAACCCTTGTTCTCTGTCGAATCACCTGATTCAGGATCCGTTCCTTCAGAGTACTAAAGCATAGAGCCATAGCTCGTCGAGCGACGACAGCTGTCGAGAGTGTCCACGTTTCGGTGCCATACGTCATTACGGGTAGGACGTTAGGATTTTGCCCTCGGATCGGAATGCTTACGCGTAATATAGTAACCGTCCAAGCCGAGGTTACCCCTCACCGGGAGAACCCTTGTGTCGAGTTACTAGCGATAGAGGTTCAGGCTAAGCGACCTAAAAGCTATGATATCTCAATCCGGTGAAGCAGTCAAGGCCAGCTCCTCTGGCCAATCTGTGTAGTTAGTCAAAAAAAAGGGAAGGACGCACTTATTGAAGACCTTGGTCTTTAGACATTGTGGAATAGAGGACGAGAAGACCTTATGGAGTTTTATGAAAGCTGCGCCAACTCTAATCCTTCTGTCGACTTGTTTCTCGAAGTTGTTTCCATCTAAACGCAGAATTTGCCCGAGGTAGATATATTCCTGAAGTGTATAGTGCAATTGGTTCCCGCTTGACTTGAACATGACTTAACTTGAATATGATCTTAGTACATACATACATACAGTCAGCGCGCGAGTTGAATGCAGTCGGGGCGTGAGGTAAAGAGTGGGATCATCTTCCGCCGCTGTCCGTATGTCGCGCCTGCAGTGTAGTGATGTGACAGTTATCGTACGCTACTCGTGTTATCGCGTTAGTAATAAAGTTGCGATTCCGTGTTATTTATTTGATTTTAATAATGTCTGATCGGAGTCCATCAATTTCTGTTACAAAAAAACGAGTTTTTATTCACCGCCAAGCACGAAAAAGTTTTACTTGTGCGATAATTAAGTTTTAAAATGTTTTTATCATGGGAACCTAGTGTAAAATTTAAAGAATTGTTTAAATCTATCGGCACACTCATTATGGTCGTCAATAATTATACTTAGGTCACTTCACTATCGCATTCCTGAGCTCTGCATTCAACTCGCGCGTTGTATATACATATCAATAAATCAAAATATATCCGTAATAATTATATATAACACTAGCGTACCCAGCCCGCTTCGTCGGGCTAGATTTTGCTTTATTATTATAAAAAACTTACATTATTAAATATTTAATTTAACTCTCACAATATATTAAATTATTCATCTCTCTCCGTATTCATTCTATTCTATTCTCTTCTCGAGCGGTTGGAGATTATTTACCTACACCCATGTACATGTCATTAAATACAATTTCATTTTTATCGTTTATATAAAAACATATCGGGCTCAAGTTAATGTCAGAAATAAAAGTAAAACTTGTGTGACAGTTCAAAAAGAGGAGTGCTCCGATCGTCACCAAACTTCACAGGATTACTCGCCAGGTTAATGTGAAGATTCCCTGAAAGTTTCATTGCAATCGGTCCAGCCGTTTCGGAGCCTATTTAAAACATACCCACACACTTTCTCTTTTATATGTATATATATAGATTAAATAAATATTTATTATTTAAATTAATTTTTCAGAATTTAGACTTAACGCAAATAAAGAAAACGTCAAAATTAAGCACAAAGAAAATAATAGATATTATGATATTGCCAGATGCGACAGATAGAGTGGTTGTAGACAATGAAATTAAATTGGAGAAAGAATGGGATGCTGATGATGCATTAGATATGAAAGTTAAAAGCGAAGATAACAGTTCAGTGTTCTCCGCTGGTGATGAAGACGAAGCTTTGATAGAGGTTGTTAAGCGAAAGAAGAGAACACGCAGAACTCTAAACGGCAATGCGAAAAAGATATATTGTAAACCTGGAGCAGTGTCAGATGTTTATAGAGAGATAGAGCAGAGTCCTGAGGACATAGAAGAGGAGAGAAGAGTGTTGGCTAATAAAGAAGAATACGTGAATGCTATGTACAAGTGCGACAATTGTATTATGGTTTTTCCCAATGCCGACGACTTGAAGGACCATTTACATCTGAAACATGAATTGGTAAGTTTTTAACTGACTGTTATAACTAAATTACACATTACTACAAACAAGGATCTAATTACCCCATCCCCTTTCCAACATCTTTTTTTTAATATTTCTAAGCAAGTGCTTGACTACGATCCCACCTGATGTTAAGTGGAAATGCAGTCCTGGATGGTAAGGCGCATTAGCTTAGTAAATGTCTATTCACTCTACTCTTGAAAATACCCACATTGTAATAGGAGGTAAAGATCGCGGGCAAACTATTCCAGTCCTTTGCTGTACGAAGAATGAAAGACGAAGCAAATCGCTTTGTTCGGGTTTGAGGGATGTTCACAACAAAAGGATGAAATCCCGCAGTGCGTCTAAAAGTCCGATGGTGGGACGGGGATGGGGGAATTAGATCATGTAGTTCCTAAGCACACTCTCCAAAATGCAATCTGTAGAAAACCGAAAGGCTAGCTACCTTACGCCTGTGCTCAAGACTGAGCAGATTGATTTCAGCAGGTTGTCATTGCAAAAAAATTAACGTAATATTGTATCGATACTACGTGATATATTGTATAAATATATCGATATTAGATGATGCGATTTATCGTGTTCATTTATTGACATTTTATTTAATATCGATATATATCGCGCACACCTGTTCAAGGTAGGTAGAGAGATACACTTCAATGATATTTACAGAACGCGTCGAGATACAAGTGCGATGTGTGCCAATGTTCTTTCGCTAGCGAGGTGTCATACAACTATCACACGAACAGACATAAAAAGAGATACCAATGCATTGTCTGCAAGGAGAACTCCGCCAGCAAGCGTTCTGCAGACAAGCACTACAATATTACACATCAAGTCAGGTGATGTTACATTATGATAAGCTTTTTAATCGACTTCACAGATATTAATAACAATAAATCTTTATTGGTCACCAAAGAAAATGATTCAACAATAAAGTGAAGTCCCTGACTCCTGAGCTAGGTTCCATTGGACCCTGTAGTTCTGGGCTCTCAAGAATAAGACTACGGTATCCCCTGCCTGTCGTACAAGGCGACTAAAAGGGGCCTCAGGTTCACTGGGCGACAAGGGTGGGGGCCTGAGTCGTCCACCAAAGTAGACCCGGGAAGAAGGCGACATCGGCTGGCCCGTGTCGCCTTGCGCTGCGAGGGCACAGGGGAGGGAGAAACTTCCTCCGGGACGTGCTCTCCTTGAGCACAGTGCAGAGGGGCTCCGGTGCGTTCCACTGGAGATCCCGGAGCTCGTCATGCACCGAGGAAAGGGCCACTGGGAGGTTTTAGTGGGTAAGAACCCCACATAACCGCCGCCTTCCCCAGAAGGCGGGGTATCTTTCTGAAGATTTCCTCCCCGTAAACAAAAAAAAAGGTTCCATTGGACCTGTGTAACAGGAGTCAGTGTCTTCTCCCATTTGAAACACAATATAATACAACATTAGCAATAACAATATTTTATAAACATGTGTGTGTATGTTTTTTTTTCAAAGAAAGCTAGCAATATTTCTTTTTTTCAGAAATATTACTAATAATCTTGTTAACCTTGACCCTTGTGTCGAGTTACTAGCGATACAGGTTCAGGCTAAGCGACCTAACAGCTGTGTCACCTCTCAATCCGGTGAAGCAGTCAAGGCCAGCTTCTCTGGCCAATCTGTGTAGTTCGTTATAAAAAAAATCATTTAGAATTGATTAGAATAAAAAATTATTTGTTTGGTCACTTATGAGTACAAAGAAAACAAAATAAATTCTTAAAAGAGAGAAAAAAAAGAACAGAAACAAAAATTACATAGTAAAAGTAACAATATCGTAGTATGACGCAAACAAACGGGACGGCTTTCAGCGTATTTTTCAGGAATCCCATTACGCTGATTTTCAGCGCAGCCCCTCCTCGATCCCCTAAGCCGATAGTTATTTTTTAATTAATAACATATGATATATGTAGTAAAGAAAAAATATTTTTTTACAGTATAGATTACAGTTATCAGCTAAACAAGACGGTGGGTGGTGAGTGTGATGGCCAGTTGGAAGACCAGGAGACAAACAGGTGAATGATATACAATTTTTAGAGGTAGGTTGTTTCTTTATCAATTTGTCTGTATGTAAACGTACATCATAACTTTAGGTTTTGTTTTTTTTATTATTTCAAAGCTGGTGCTTTCCATGTGAGCCAATGCTGACAATGGCATCCATGAAAACCATAATACTAGCTAACATTCTTGTTAACCATTCCAACTAAGCTTAGGCTTGTGCTAGGAGATTCAGTCCTGTAGTTCTGGGCTCTCAAGAATAAGACTACGGTATCCCCTGCCTGTCGTAGAAGGCGACTAAAACGGGCCTCGGGTTCACTGGTCGACAAGGGTGGGGGCCTTTGTCGTCCGCTAAGTTGGACCCGGGAAGGCGACATCGGCTGGCCCGTGTAGCATTGCACTGCGATGGCACAGGAGATCCCGGAGTCATGCACCGAGGAAAGGGCCACCGGGGAGGTTTTAGTGGGTAAAAACCCCACATAACCGCCGCTTTCCCCCAAGAAGGCGGGGTATCTTTGTGAAGATTTCCTCCCCGTCAACAAAAAAAAACAGGTTCTGAATATTATATGTAAATAGCGTACCCAGCCCGCTTCACCGTGCTAGATTTTGCTTTATTTTATTTAAACAATAAACTTACATCATTAAATATTTAATTTAACTCTCACCATATATTAAATTATTAATTTCTCTCCGTATTCATTCTCTTGTCGAGCGGGTGAAGATCATTTCCTACACCAATGTACATGTCAGTAAATACAATATCATTCTTATCATTTATACAAAATATATAGGACTCAAGTGAGTCAAAAATAAAAGTACCACGTATGGTTTGTTATAACGTACGTACGTACGAACGTAGTACAAGAACAGTGCACAAGGTTTTGTGATGATCGGAGCACTCCTCTTTTACAGGATTAGTCGCCAGGTCAGTCTGAATATTTCCAGAAAATTTCATTGAAACCCGTCCAGCCGTTTCAGAGCCTATATGGAACATACCCACACACTATTTCTTTTATATATATATATAATTTCGAAACCCTCGCAGGTCAGATCAACAGCCATCGTTTCCTTGCGAGCTGTGTTCCAAGTCGTTCAGGTGGAAGACCTCCCTCAGGAAGCATTTGGAGACGCACAGCATAGAGGCAGGTCAGAAGCGGAAACCGTACTGCGAGACTTGCAGGTGACATGAATACGTTTACAGAATAAAAACAAAAACCTTTTTTTTTATTATATATCGCACACCGTCTCAGCATATGCTGATTTTCAGCGGTGCCCGGGACTACCTAAAGACGTGCGCGCGCAATACTTCTTTTATATGTAATTTATACAGACAATAAGAGTACAATAAATATGATACATGAATAAAACAGTTATGAGATTAATATATATTATATACAATAAAATAATATATGAAAAAATTCACAAATAAATATATTGAAAAGTCAAAAAAAAAAATGTTTTAGTACAAAGAAATGTTGTGAAATTTCACAATAATATAATATAGTTTATTTGCAAAAAATAAAGTTAAATACATATAAAGGTGAGTCCCTTAACTCCCGAACTAGCGTAAGCTGTATCTCAGGAGCTAATGTCTTCCCCCGTCACTTTTTTAATCTTAAACATTAATAAAGTAAAAAAAAAAACAAAAGTTAAAAAATTGTGTAACAAAATGTAAATAAATAGTTGAAAATAAAATCTGTTTTTAAATGTTTTAGTGTGTATGTGTGTGTATGTGTGTGTGTGTTTTACTGTGTTTGCACAGTAAACGATCTATCAATTTATAATTATTAATTTTTCAATTGCTTCATAATTATACTGGTTAAGCCATATAAGTATTGTCTTTTTAAATTTATTATTTGTATAATTTCTCATATTGTGTTCTTTTTGAAGATTATTGTTAAGGTATGGAGCTAAGACATCGAAGCGTTTTTGTGCAAAGGAATTTTACAATATAAATACATCAATTACAGATTGTCCTTTACCACGACCTCCAACTTACAGAAGCATGTGAAGACCAGCTCCAAGCATCAGATACAGCTGAAAGTGAGGTAATATCATCAGGTATATATTTAGGACTTCCTTCCCCAACATCATCAGTATTTTTTTTGTTTTTTTTTTTTAAAGAAAGCTAGCAATATTTCTTTTTTTTTTCAGAAATATTACTAAAAATCTTGTTAACCATTCCAACTAAGCTTAAGCTTGTGCTAGGGCATGGTTCACGGCAATAGTCGAATGGTGGATTCGAACCCACGACCTTACGATTCGCAGTCCGTACCCTAAACCATTAGGCTATTGACGCTTAAATATTGAGTTATTATTGTCCATTTGTCGCGCACATACGAGTACTTGATGCATATATGACGCTTATAAGGTTTTCTTATGGACGCCATTGTCAGAATTTCATTCCCTTCTCGTCCGACGTTCTCCAAGCTATTTACACAACTTTGACTCTACTACTAAGTGGACTCAAACCAAAAAGTAAAAAAAAACACACAACTACACGTACACAATATACCACACACATGTGCCTGTATATTAATATATATATGTCGTTTTTTTTTAATTATATTTGTCACCCCATAACTTTCTTTTTTATATATATATATGTATATATATGTATATATATATATATATATATATGGGATTAACCTCCCCCGGGACGCACTCTCCGAGAGCACAGTGCAGAGGGACTCCGGTGCTTTCTCTGGAGTTCCCGAAACCCCTCACCACGCACCGAGGAAGTGCCACCGCTTGGGTTTTAGTGAGTAAAAACCTGACATAACCGCCGCCTTCCTCCCATAAGGCGGGGTTATCTTGTTGAAGATTTCTCCCCTTTAGAATTATCAAAATCGCTTCACCCCGTTAAGTTATGGGGTAAAGTACAATTAAAAAACCGACAAATTCATCTCATGTTTCCCCTCCGCAGAAAGTTGAAGGAGTCGCCATCAGATGATGGCGGCGGTGCGGAGAAACAACGGGACAAGATCGAGCAGATTAAACACACGGTGAACAGGCAGAGGGAGACGTTCCCCTGTCCGCAGTGCGACAAGAAGTTCCAGTGGCGCGGCAACCTGGCCAGGCACCTGGACAGCCACTCCGCCAGGTGAGCAGAAAATAAATACCACTTGGAACCGACGTGGTATACTGGCTATACCATTCTTTACAATAGCTTGGCGGTGCTGATGCACTATACGAAACGCCAGACGCGTACGCGTCTTCCGGGGATGGGCCGAGTTATGTGGGGCTTTCAGCGACTGAAACCCCAAGATGTACCACCAACGTCGCATACTGGCGAGGATACGGTAATATGACATGACATACAGCCCTGCAGTTCTGGTCTCTTAAAACTACGGTATATAAAGATAACCCACCTTCTGAAGGCGAAGACTGTTATTTGAGGTTTGACTCACTGAAAATCCCCCCCCCCCCGCGGGGGCCCCGTGACCTCCCCTCTGCACTATGCTACCACATCCCGGAGAGGTTACTCTCTCTGACATTAACTTGAGCCCGATATGTTTTTGTATAAATGATAGGAATGATATTGTATTTACTGATTTGTACATGGGTGTAGGTAATGATCTTCACCCGCTCGGGAAGAGAATGAATACGGAGAGAAATGAATAATTTAATATATTGCGAGAGTTAAATTAAATATTTAATGATGTAAGTTTATTGTTTAAATAAAATAAAGCAAAATCTAGACCGGCGAAGCGAGCTGGGTACGCTAGTCTATGTAATATATAATTCCAGAGCGAAAGGCGACCTGGTCTGCGCGCCGTGCAACAGGACCTTCTCCTCTAAGGCCACGTACGACCAGCACATGAAGATTAGCATGAGACACGTCACCGAGAAAGATTTCAAGTGAGTTGACTCACACAACACTTCCTCACCTTCAATACAGGAGATAGATCTTTATTTTAAACCGACTCCAAACAATGGAGGTTGTTTAGACATAGACATTTATTTATTGGCATCACAATACAAAAACACATCACAGACAGAATATAACACACATTAAAAAATAATGAAAAATAAACAAAACACAGTTAAAGTTACACGGACAAATAATACAAAACATATGATGCCAATATCGGACACCGTCTCAGCATATGCTGTCGCAAGGATGCGACAGCGCTGATTTTCAGCGGTTCCCGGGACTACCTAAAGACGTGCGCGCGCATTATTTGTTCCGTCATCGATTACCGGAATCCATATTGAGTTTAGCCTTCCGTTTTCCTTGTGTTTCCGGTCAAGCAAGTCCCTCTTATGCTAGTGGCGCCCTCTATGTTACTTCCGCTGATGTGTTTTACCGGCGCCTCAGGGCTCGAGTCGTAATATTAAGTCATTATAGCGTCGTTTTTCCTAGTGGTCAGACGTCTTAGCGACTAAGTATGATTCATATAATTAACATTGTTATCTTTTTCTAAGACACCCTCTCTTTTGTTATAAGTGAAAATTTATTTTAAAAATAGAAAAGCGCACAACGCGTTTGTAGTGTTATGAGTTTTTCAAAAAACGCACCTGTAAATCGTCTTCTTCGTATACAAGTTTGGACAGCACAAAAACCTAAAGACCGTACAGTAAGTGGGCGCGTCCGGTAAGACACATGCCATATGTTTTTTGTCGCAACAAATAGCATTTTCAGTGTATTAAATTCGCAATAACAAGTGTTATAACCTGTAGGTCTCGTAGAATAAAATAATTGAGACAGCGTAACGTTGTACAAAGAATTATTTATAACGAATACCGTGACAACTGCGCGTCCTCACAATCTTTATACAAAATTAATTATAAGTCAGATTAGGAACTAATAAGGTTAAATTATTGTTTACAATGCCAAGTTCATGTGACGATCAACTAAATTATTAATTATGAATAAAAGATACAATAAGGTTTAGGTAAATCATTAAGATATCATTGGAAGTAGTTATTATGTATAACAATCGCTGGGTGTCAGGCGTTGCCAGCTAACACAAGTAAATATTACACAACCTCCTTTTAATAGTAATATGACATAGACTTTGGTAACAAATAAATTTAAATCCACCGCCAATTACTGCTTCGATAAATTCTCAATTTAAATTATCGACACGCTTTATCCGAAACAAAAAGATATTTATGTACCCTCGGTCCCTTAGAACTAAAGTTAAAGTTACAGCCTTTATATATATAATATATATGTCCCACTGTTGGGCACAGGCCTTCTCTGTAAAGAGAGTATAAGGGCATAGTCCGCCACGCGGCCCTAGTGCGGATTGGCAGACTTCACATGCCTTAGAATAATTTTCTAAGACATGTAGGTTTCCTCACGATGTTTTCCTTCACCGCCGAGCACGTGGTTAATCGGCACATAAAATTGCAACAGCAAATTTATTGGTGCCGGCACCGGGGATCGAACTCGGGTTGCTAGCGTACTATGCAACACGAGCCAACCGCCTGGACACTGAGCTACCACGGCTCATAATAAATTTAAATCCACCGCCAATTACTGCTTCGATAAATTCTCAATTTAAATTACCGACACGCTTTATTCGAAACAAAAAGATATTTATGTACCCTCGGTTCCTTAGAACTAAAGGGTAATGAAGAAATAATGCGTTTGTAATCTATACATATAAATACATGAAGTGTCCTTTTGTAATATTGAAGTGAACGCTTTTTACTACATGCATATGAATCTATATACGGTACATTTACCGTAATAACATGTTTACAATTTTTGTCTGTATGTCTGTTTGTTCCGGCTAATCTCTGGAACGATTATGAATGGATTTACTAGTAAATAGCTGATGTAATAAGAAGTGTCTTGGGCTGCTTTTATTTTAAAAGCATTTTAAAACATTTTGATCGCGGTTAACATCGCTGGCCGCAGCTAGTATTGCTTTAATCTTTTCAAAAGAACGCCTACATCTCTCAACAACGAGCTGAAAGAATTGAACGTTTATTTAATGATGACGATTTGTTACAAATAACATGTGGCAGAAGAGCAGATTTTATTAACCCTAAACATAGCAATTGTTAGCTGGCAACACATGACACCCGGCATTTGTTATACATAATAACTACTTCCAATAATATCTTAATGATTTACCTGAACCTTATTGTATCTTTACTTCATAATTAATAATTTAGTTGATCGTCACATGAACTTGTCATTGTAAACAATAGTTCAACTCTATTAGTTCCTAATCTGACTTCTAATTCATTTTGTATAAAGATTGCGAGGACGCGCAGTTGTCACTGTATTCATTATAAATAATTCTTGTACACCGTTACGCTGCCTGAATAAAGCGAGTTATTGGTTGTTTGACTGTTTTACTCCACGAGACCACCAGATCCTAACACCACGTATAGCCTATTATACATGTAATTAAAATAACTATAAGTATTTTATAATAATTATTCAAATGTTTAATGTCACAATTGTCAGTGTCGTGACATTTGTAATTATAAAAGAGATGGAGTTGGAATAAGGACCATTTTTAGATTGCTAACAATATTTTTTTCGCAAATATATTATAAAGACTCACTATTTATATATATAACGACTAACTATGTTATAATAGGTTGTCAAATATCTCCTTCCGCCTTTTGTCTTTTGAATTTCGCGGCTATGTACAAAGCGCTACAGAGCTCGTATCTAGCAATACTATACATAATTTGAAAGGTCTTGACATAACCTACAAAACGACGCTATGCATAATTAGTTTGGATATTGCGTTCAACAGTTATAGACGTGTAAACATGGAGTTCACTAACGCCGAAATTCGCGGCTTGGCCACTGTTTGGGACGATTCACCGGCCTTCGACCACGACCGTTTTCGCTTGATATTGTCGTATGTGATCCATTTTTCGTCGCCAGTCACCATCCGCTTCAAGAATGGGTCGAGTTCGTTCCGTTTCAGCAGCATATCGCAGGCTATTTGACAACCTTATATTTAGTAATATAAGGAAAGAACACATTTAATTTTTATGTATACTTATTAGTGCTTTACTGACAACGAAGAGCACTCCGCCAACCAAAACCATCGTTTTTATATTCTACCCTCTCCTCTCCTCGCCTCGCCCCTCTCCCCTCCTCACCTCATCATCTGCGCTCCCACCTCTCCCTGCACCGCGTTATTCGCTCCCATATCCGCTCCTCACCATTCCTTCCGTTACAATATTTAAAATTTTATTAACCAAATAAGCTTAGGCTTGTTAGTACGTACGTTAAGTACTTAGTACGTATAACACTGTATAGAATAGTGTACATCTTGGTCTTCCAAAATACGTATTTTTATCACGTGTATTCATATCACGATTTTTTAATGTATTTTTGATATTTTTTGAATATAATTTTTTTTTACCGTTCTTTAAAAAACAATCTTGCCACGATAAGGGTTAATTCCTATAGGAAGTCGCTTCTTAAATATACCCAAAGTGGCGATTTTCAGTGTTGGCCACCCTATGCGTCAGGCTATATAGTAAGTACCAGCCACCCCTTTCTGAGGGGTGCTGCCATCATATTTCTTGTGTTGTTGCTGTTTCTTGTAATCGTAAGTGAATTTTGTCACGATTGGTGGCGGCCCTAGGTTCGGGCCTCCTGGGCCTTAGCGCAGATCCGCCATTTTATTGCCGCGATTCTTAGGTAAATACCCCCAATTCGGGACATTTGTTTGAGAGTTGGTAACTCGATGTTTATTTACGCAAACCGAAAGGGGGGGGGGGCAGAAATCTAAATACTTCAAAGAAGAGAGTAACGGTCGACCACAACAAACAAAAGGTTAGCCATCTCAATAACGCCCTACACCTAAGAGTTTGCCTAACTCTTTCGCATCACCGAGTGCGCAGCGTAACCATTCGTAGAACCGGGCCAGAGCACCGCATAGACGAAGGACATTGCTTATATGGCCAGTTTTGGTCCCAAACTAATACCAGCCGAACACATACAGTCGGGCTGGAAGATCAAGCGCCGTCCAAAATTAAATATAGTATATTGCATTCATCTATTATTAGTAGTATCGCAGTAGCTTCGTCGTGAAAGAAATTGGAAACAATTTTTATTTCTACAAGAGCACCTAAGCTCGCTACTAGAGCTATCATTGAAGGAAAAGAAGAATTTACTTCGGGAGGTCGGCGTTAGACACCTCCGGGTTCGATACGTTTGCAGTTTCTTCATTACATTGGTTATAAAATTATACCATGGACCAAATTCGGTTTATAAAGGATTTGTCGTTACATCCTTATTTAATAAATTTTATAATATTCTTTAGTATCAAAGGGATAGTTTTATTTTATGTATCAAGTTATTCACAGGGCTCTATAAACAACAGGTGATCTTTATATACTTTACTGAATAATACACATTATAGCATCAACAGAATTTCGTACCAGGAGAAATCAAACACTTCACTCAATATGGATTCGGATATCGATGACGGAACAATAATAGAGAGTTTTACCTACCAATAAAACTTACCTATTATTTTTCCTTGAGATATCCGGAATCCAGACATCCTGTATCGCATTTACCATGGGGAGTGTTCTGAGGAATTGTTCGAATCATCCTAGCTACCGATTTCCATTACCGCACATCTCGGCAGAATTCCAAATTCCACCGCCACCATCTTGATGGTTGGCGTTCAACGACTGTACGTTTTTCGCGTAACTTTCTCCCACGCACTGCCAACTTGTGGAATCAACTGTCGCCAGCGGTGTTTCCGAACGTTTACGATTTAGGACCTTCATGAAACGAGCCTATTCCTATCTCAAAGGTCGGCAACGCACCTACAGCTCCTCTGGTGCTGTGGATGTTCATGGGCGACGGTGATCACCTAAGATCAGGTGAGCCGTATGCTTGTTTGCCACTTTTCATATAAAAAGACAATTCCTACCTGGTACACACGCCGCATAATGACTTAATAATACGACTTGAGCCCTGAGGCGCCGGTAAAACACATCAGCGGAAGTAACATAGAGGGCGCCACTAGCATAAGAGAGGGACTTGCTTGACCGGAAACACAAGGAAAACGGAAGGCGAAACTCAATATGGATTCGGATATCGATGACGGAACAAATAATAGAGAGTTTTACCTACCAATAAAACTTACCTATTATTTTTCCTTGAGATATCCGGAATCCAGACATCCTGTATCGCATTTACCATGGGGAGTGTTCTGAGGAATTGTTCGGAATCATCCTAGCTACCGATTTCCATTACCGCACATCTCGGCAGAATTCCAAATTCCACCGCCACCATCTTGATGGTTGGCGTTCAACGACTGTACGTTTTTCGCGTAACTTTCTCCCACGCACTGCCAACTTGTGGAATCAACTGTCGCCAGCGGTGTTTCCGAACGTTTACGATTTAGGACCTTCATGAAACGAGCCTATTCCTATCTCAAAGGTCGGCAACGCACCTACAGCTCCTCTGGTGCTGTGGATGTTCATGGGCGACGGTGATCACCTAAGATCAGGTGAGCCGTATGCTTGTTTGCCACTTTTCATATAAAAAGACAATTCCTACCTGGTACACACGCCGCATAATGACTTAATAATACGACTTGAGCCCTGAGGCGCCGGTAAAACACATCAGCGGAAGTAACATAGAGGGCGCCACTAGCATAAGAGAGGGACTTGCTTGACCGGAAACACAAGGAAAACGGAAGGCGAAACTCAATATGGATTCCGGATATCTCAAGGAAAAATAATAGGTAAGTGTTATAATTTGTAGGTCTCGTAGAATAAAATAGTCCAACAACTCAGTACACTCGCTTTATTGAGATAGCGTAACGTTGTACAAAGATATTTTTAAGGTACATGTGCAGCGAGTGCGGGAAGAGGTTCGCAAACAAGACCCGACTCCGGGACCACGTGGACTGGGACCATCTGAAGAAGTACCTACACAGGTGCCCTCTATGTCAGAAGGTGAAAACTTTTGCTTCATTGACCATTTTTGGTATGAGAATATTGTCATATATGAATTAAACAGACCTTGGAAATTAATTATATTTATTTAAAACTTAGTAAGGAACGACTCACAATTGTACAAATGCGCGTACTGTTATATCTTCCCCTTTGTATGACGATAGTGCGGGATAGATACATATTCCACTTATTCAGCATTTGATGCAGACGGCTCAGTATAATATTAATAGTAAAGTGGCAGTTGACTCTCAGACCCCATTTGAGGCACTCGTTCTTACAAAATACTAAATCCTTGTGCAAAATCAATTAATTAATATTATTGTGTAATTTCAATTCCAAATCCAAATATAAATTCTAGCAATTAAATTAGTGTTTTTTTAAAAGGCCAATCTAGTGACCTCGTATAACAGTACGCCATCTTCCTGCGTGAACAGTCTAGCGAGAGAGAGAGAGAGAGAGAGAGAGAGAGAGAGAGAGAGAGAGAGAGAGAGAGAGAGAGAGAGAGAGAGAGAGAGAGAGAGAGAGAGAGAGAGAGAGAGAGAGAGAGAGAGAGAGAGAGAGAGAGAGAGAGAGAGAGAGAGAGAGAGAGAGAGAGAGAGAGAGAGAGAGAGAGAGAGAGAGAGAGAGAGAGAGAGAGAGAGAGAGAGAGAGAGAGAGAGAGAGAGAGAGAGAGAGAGAGAGAGAGAGAGAGAGAGAGAGAGAGAGAGAGAGAGAGAGAGAGAGAGAGAGAGAGAGAGAGAGAGAGAGAGAGAGAGAGAGAGAGAGAGAGAGAGAGAGAGAGAGAGAGAGAGAGAGAGAGAGAGAGAGAGAGAGAGAGAGAGAGAGAGAGAGAGAGAGAGAGAGAGAGAGAGAGAGAGAGAGAGAGAGAGAGAGAGAGAGAGAGAGAGAGAGAGAGAGAGAGAGAGAGAGAGAGAGAGAGAGAGAGAGAGAGAGAGAGAGAGAGAGAGAGAGAGAGAGAGAGAGAGAGAGAGAGAGAGAGAGAGAGAGAGAGAGAGAGAGAGAGAGAGAGAGAGAGAGAGAGAGAGAGAGAGAGAGAGAGAGAGAGAGAGAGAGAGAGAGAGAGAGAGAGAGAGAGAGAGAGAGAGAGAGAGAGAGAGAGAGAGAGAGAGAGAGAGAGAGAGAGAGAGAGAGAGAGAGAGAGAGAGAGAGAGAGAGAGAGAGAGAGAGAGAGAGAGAGAGAGAGAGAGAGAGAGAGAGAGAGAGAGAGAGAGAGAGAGAGAGAGAGAGAGAGAGAGAGAGAGAGAGAGAGAGAGAGAGAGAGAGAGAGAGAGAGAGAGAGAGAGAGAGAGAGAGAGAGAGAGAGAGAGAGAGAGAGAGAGAGAGAGAGAGAGAGAGAGAGAGAGAGAGAGAGAGAGAGAGAGAGAGAGAGAGAGAGAGAGAGAGAGAGAGAGAGAGAGAGAGAGAGAGAGAGAGAGAGAGAGAGAGAGAGAGAGAGAGAGAGAGAGAGAGAGAGAGAGAGAGAGAGAGAGAGAGAGAGAGAGAGAGAGAGAGAGAGAGAGAGAGAGAGAGAGAGAGAGAGAGAGAGAGAGAGAGAGAGAGAGAGAGAGAGAGAGAGAGAGAGAGAGAGAGAGAGAGAGAGAGAGAGAGAGAGAGAGAGAGAGAGAGAGAGAGAGAGAGAGAGAGAGAGAGAGAGAGAGAGAGAGAGAGAGAGAGAGAGAGAGAGAGAGAGAGAGAGAGAGAGAGAGAGAGAGAGAGAGAGAGAGAGAGAGAGAGAGAGAGAGAGAGAGAGAGAGAGAGAGAGAGAGAGAGAGAGAGAGAGAGAGAGAGAGAGAGAGAGAGAGAGAGAGAGAGAGAGAGAGAGAGAGAGAGAGAGAGAGAGAGAGAGAGAGAGAGAGAGAGAGACAGAGAGAGAGAGAGAGAGAGAGAGAGACAACACGTTAAAAATAGTTTTAGCACCTTCAGCCCTGTAGCTCGGCAGATGTGGCCGGCGCACTGCCACTTAAACTTAGTGACTTTAAGAGCTATGTCGACTACCTTTGTTCTCCGTCGAATTTCTTCGTTTCGGCATAGCATAGCTCTTTCCATCGCTCGTTGTGCGACTTTCAGCTTGTGTACCAGCGCAACGGACAGAGTCCGAGTCTCGCACCGTAGGCCATGGCTGGGTGGACGCACTGGTTGAAATGAAATATGAAATATTTATTTTACTTTTTTACACACACTTAAATTACATACATTTTAAATGACCGGCATGCACACAAAATATTGGAAACATATTATCAAATGTAAAACACATACTATATAACAAATTCCACAAACACTTTCTCACTTAGTTTTCGTCCTTCGGTACACATCTCCCTGCTAGACTAATTTATAGCCTGTATTAGGGAGATGTTGTACCTAAGTCCGAGTTTATAGACTAAAGTTTGTTATATAGCTTTTGAGTATTCGTGTGTTTTTGCAAAAGAGTAGTGTGCGTGGGTGCATGTGAGAGTGTGTGTGCGAGTGAGTACATAAGAGTGAGGATAATTTATTTTAGGCTATGCAGTAAATTTTCAGCATAGCATAAAAATTATATTGACAGCCTAAAGACCTTCGTCTTTAATGTAATAATTTGAAGGTCTTGTGGAATGAAATAGTCCAATAACTCAGTACACTCGCTTTATTGAGATAGCGTAACGTTGTACAAAGATATTTTTAAGGTACATGTGCAGCGAGTGCGGGAAGAGGTTCGCAAACAAGACCCGACTCCGGGACCACGTGGACTGGGACCATCTGAAGAAGTACCTACACAGGTGCCCTCTATGTCAGAAGGTGAAAACTTTTGCTTCATTGACCATTTTTTGGTATGAGAATATTGTCATATATGAATTAAACAGACCTTGGAAATTAATTATATTTATTTAAAACTTAGTAAGGAACGACTCACAATTGTACAAATGCGCGTACTGTTATATCTTCCCCTTTGTATGACGATAGTGCGGGATAGATACATATTCCACTTATTCAGCATTTGATGCAGACGGCTCAGTATAATATTAATAGTAAAGTGGCAGTTGACTCTCAGACCCCATTTGAGGCACTCGTTCTTACAAAATACTAAATCCTTGTGCAAAATCAATTAATTAATATTATTGTGTAATTTCAATTCCAAATCCAAATATAAATTCTAGCAATTAAATTAGTGTTTTTTTAAAAGGCCAATCTAGTGACCTCGTATAACAGTACGCCATCTTCCTGCGTGAACAGTCTAGCGAGAGAGAGAGAGAGAGAGAGAGAGAGAGAGAGAGAGAGAGAGAGAGAGAGAGAGAGAGAGAGAGAGAGAGAGAGAGAGAGAGAGAGAGAGAGAGAGAGAGAGAGAGAGAGAGAGAGAGAGAGAGAGAGAGAGAGAGAGAGAGAGAGAGAGAGAGAGAGAGAGAGAGAGAGAGAGAGAGAGAGAGAGAGAGAGAGAGAGAGAGAGAGAGAGAGAGAGAGAGAGAGAGAGAGAGAGAGAGAGAGAGAGAGAGAGAGAGAGAGAGAGAGAGAGAGAGAGAGAGAGAGAGAGAGAGAGAGAGAGAGAGAGAGAGAGAGAGAGAGAGAGAGAGAGAGAGAGAGAGAGAGAGAGAGAGAGAGAGAGAGAGAGAGAGAGAGAGAGAGAGAGAGAGAGAGAGAGAGAGAGAGAGAGAGAGAGAGAGAGAGAGAGAGAGAGAGAGAGAGAGAGAGAGAGAGAGAGAGAGAGAGAGAGAGAGAGAGAGAGAGAGAGAGAGAGAGAGAGAGAGAGAGAGAGAGAGAGAGAGAGAGAGAGAGAGAGAGAGAGAGAGAGAGAGAGAGAGAGAGAGAGAGAGAGAGAGAGAGAGAGAGAGAGAGAGAGAGAGAGAGAGAGAGAGAGAGAGAGAGAGAGAGAGAGAGAGAGAGAGAGAGAGAGAGAGAGAGAGAGAGAGAGAGAGAGAGAGAGAGAGAGAGAGAGAGAGAGAGAGAGAGAGAGAGAGAGAGAGAGAGAGAGAGAGAGAGAGAGAGAGAGAGAGAGAGAGAGAGAGAGAGAGAGAGAGAGAGAGAGAGAGAGAGAGAGAGAGAGAGAGAGAGAGAGAGAGAGAGAGAGAGAGAGAGAGAGAGAGAGAGAGAGAGAGAGAGAGAGAGAGAGAGAGAGAGAGAGAGAGAGAGAGAGAGAGAGAGAGAGAGAGAGAGAGAGAGAGAGAGAGAGAGAGAGAGAGAGAGAGAGAGAGAGAGAGAGAGAGAGAGAGAGAGAGAGAGAGAGAGAGAGAGAGAGAGAGAGAGAGAGAGAGAGAGAGAGAGAGAGAGAGAGAGAGAGAGAGAGAGAGAGAGAGAGAGAGAGAGAGAGAGAGAGAGAGAGAGAGAGAGAGAGAGAGAGAGAGAGAGAGAGAGAGAGAGAGAGAGAGAGAGAGAGAGAGAGAGAGAGAGAGAGAGAGAGAGAGAGAGCGCGGCTGCCCCACAGAGTATGCTAAACAGGATACCACAAATATCTTAGGACAGTGGTGGGCAAACTTTTGGTTAGCGGGCCACTAATTTATAGCCTGTATTAGGAGATGTTGTACCTAAGTCCGAGTTTATAGACTAAAGTTTGTTATATAGCTTTTGAGTATTCGTGTGTTTTGCAAAAGAGTAGTGTGCGTGGGTGCATGTGAGAGTGTGTGTGCGAGTGAGTA
Organism: Meandrusa payeni; assembly: GCA_029286785.1. NCBI lineage: Eukaryota > Metazoa > Arthropoda > Insecta > Lepidoptera > Papilionidae > Meandrusa > Meandrusa payeni. The sequence goes on from JAGSMX010000026.1 coordinate 3,124,507, forward strand.
CATAAGAGTGAGGATAATTTATTTTATGCTATGCAGTAAATTTTCAGCATAGCATAAAAAATTATATTGACAGCCTAAAGACCTTCGTCTTTAATGTAATAATTTGAAGGTCTTGTGGAATGAAATAGTCCAATAACTCAGTACACTCGCTTTATTGAGATAGCGTAACGTTGTACAAAGATATTTTTAAGGTACATGTGCAGCGAGTGTGGGAAGAGGTTCGCAAACAAGACCCGACTCCGGGACCACGTGGACTGGGACCATCTGAAGAAGTACCTACACAGGTGCCCTCTATGTCAGAAGGTGAAAACTTTTGCTTCATTGACCATTTTTGGTATGAGAATATTGTCATATATGAATTAAACAGACCTTGGAAATTAATTATATTTATTTAAAACTTAGTAAGGAACGACTCACAATTGTACAAATGCGCGTACTGTTATATCTTCCCCTTTGTATGACGATAGTGCGGGATAGATACATATTCCACTTATTCAGCATTTGATGCAGACGGCTCAGTATAATATTAATAGTAAAGTGGCAGTTGACTCTCAGACCCCATTTGAGGCACTCGTTCTTACAAAATACTAAATCCTTGTGCAAAATCAATTACTAAATCAATTAATTAATATTATTGTGTAATTTCAATTCCAAATCCAAATATAAATTCTAGCAATTAAATTAGTGTTTTTTTAAAAAGCCAATCTAGTGACCCCGTATAACAGTACGCCATCTTCCTGCGTGAACAGTCTAGCGAGAGAGAGAGAGAGAAAGCGCGGCTGCCCCACAGAGTATGCTAAACAGGGATACCACAAATATCTTAGGACAGTGGTGGGCAAACTTTTTGGTTAGCGGGCTACAAATTGTAAAAAAAAAAATCACAAATCAATCGATATGATCGAAAAAAAATCTTTTGATTTATAAAAAGGTCTATATAATCTATTTAACAAAAAATTAAAGGCTAATTTAGCAAATTACAAAAATTGCTGGTGACAATTTTTTATGGCTTTTTACATAAAAATTTACGACGTTATAATTTTTTTTTAAACTAACCAAGAATTTTTAAAGGTTTTAAACCTAATAAAAACTACTAAGATAAATACAGAAAAAATTACAACAAATCAAAAATATTAACTCAAAAAACCCTTGGCGGGCGGGATTTGGCCCGCGGGCCGTAGTTTGCCCACCACTGTCTTAGGGCTTCGCATCACCAACACGCTAATTAGGACCTGGATGACCTTAAATCAATTTTTTTGGCAATTATGTTTCATCACACGTAATAGGTTGAGGAAATAGTTTCTTCGCATTTTTTAATAAAATTCAAAACATATTTCAATCTAGTTTATTTATATTGAACTAAAGTATGTAGGTGCCATTTTGTTTGATAACTTTTTGCCATCTTGTAGGTAGCGACATGATCCCATTGCTATAGAAATTTTGGGACTTCTGATCAAAATACTGCCACGAGTTTGGCAGTACTGTCGTAATGTTAAACTGACACTGCCTAAAGATATTTGAAGATACCGAAACAGGTAGAAATCTGAAGGTGCAAGGTCTACACGGCGGATGCATTAACACCTCCCAGCCAAACTCTAAATTTTTGGTGGCTAAATATGTGTGAGGTCTAGCGTTATTATGATGAAAAACCACACACCTTCTGTTGATTAATTCCGGCCGCTTTCTCTCAACTTCTTGCTTTAATCTCATCAGTTGTTCGTAATATAGTTCAGAATCGATGCTCCTGCCTGGTGGTACGCAAATATCGAGCTTTTTTGTGTACCCAGTTTTTTTCAAATGCGCCAAAACTGTGTGTTCAACTCCTACGTCGTAACTACTGATATGCCGATCTTGCTCCACTTTTTCCAAAATGCCATCCATTTTATCCGTAATAGGGCGACCAGAGCGACGTGCATGTTTGACAATCAAAATTTGCGAATTAAAAACGCTTATACCAAATTTGTGCTACTCTCACAGACACTGCACTAGGTCCATAAACATTGAAATTTTTTTTCACCATTTTTGTAGTAAAATTTTAAAATGTATCGAATTTCTTCATTACATTCACTCGTTTTGACAGTACGAAAAACAAATGAAAATCACACATTTTCCTAATTTGAATTTGGAATTATATTCTTTAAAATGTAAACTTTAAATGATACCAAAACCAGCCAGATACAGATAGTATATCCAAAGAGGTTTTATTACAAGTTCATACATACTATAATACGAAAAGACTTTTTCCCCCAACCTATTATGAATAAAAAGAATATTTTTTACAATTTATGTCTGTCTGTCCCGGCTAATCTCTGGATCAACTTAATATTTTAGAAGGAATTTAATAGTTTTTAATGGCGGGTAGTAATAAATAAAACAGTAACATACCTATACGCTTCTATAAAAAGCTTTCCCATATTGAAATAAAAGTGCTATTTCTAGAGAAGATTATCTAGGATTCGCCTTATCCATTAGGACTTCCTAGCTGATCAGGTGATGTGATCATTCTTTGCAGGTATTCAAGAGTCACACCTCCCTATACCTCCACAAGCAGAACGTCCACGAGAAGGACCAGGCGGCACACCTATGCCACCACTGCGGGAAGTCGTTTCCGGTAACTATGGCAACATGATTTAAACTGACTTCAAAAAAGGCTTGTCTCTATAGACCCAAATTTTTAAATTTCACACTAAAAATTAGAATACATAAGGATCATATTTATATTTACATAAAACCGAAAACGCTTCTCGACGTAGTATTTTAACCGACTTCAAAAAAGGCTTGTCTCTAGAGACCCAATTATTTTAATTTCACACTAAAAATTAGAATACATAAGGATCATATTTATATACATAAAACTGATAACGCTTCTCGTAGTATTTTAACTGACTTCAAAAGGCTTGTCTATGTAGACCCAATTATTTTAATTTCGAAATAAAAATTAGAATACATGGGATCATATTTATATACATAAAACCGATAACGCTTCGACGTAGTATTTTAACCGACTTCAAAAGGCTTGTCTCCTATAGACCCAATTATTTTAATTTCACTAAAAATTAGAATATATAAGGATCATATTTATATACATAAAACCAATAACGCTTCTCGTAGTATTTTAACTGACTTCAAAAGGCTTGTCTATGTAGACCCAATTATTTTAATTTCAGACTAAAATTAGAGATACATAAGGATCATGTTATATATACATAAAAGCGATAACGCTTCGACGTAGTATTTTAACCGACTTCAAAAAGGCTCGTCTCTATAGACCCACTATTTTAATTTCACTAAAAATTAGAGATACATAAGGATCATGTTATATATACATAAAACCGATAACGCTTCTCGACGTGAGTATTTTAACCGACTTCAAAAGGCTTGTCTCTATAGACCAATTATTTTAATTTCACACTAAAAATTAGAATACATAAGGATCATATTTATATATACATAAAACCGATAACGCTTCTCGACGTAGTATTTTAACCGACTTCAAAAAAGGCTTGTCTCTATAGACCCAATTATTTTAATTTCGAACTAAAAATTAGAATACATAAGGATCATTTTTATGTTTACATAAAACCGATAACGCTTCTCGACGTAGTATTTTAACCGACTTCAAAAAAGGCTTGTCTCTATAGACCCAATTATTTTAATTTCGAACTAAAAATTAGAATACATAAGGATCATATTTATGTATACATAAAACCGATAACGCTTCTCGACGTAGTATTTTAACGGACTTCAAAAAAGGCTTGTCTCTATAGACCCAATTATTTTAATTTCACACTAAAAATTAGAATACATAAGGATCATATTTATATATACATAAAACCGATAACGCTTCTCGACGTAGTATTTTAACCGACTTCAAAAAAGGCTTGTCTCTATAGACCCATTATTTTAATTTCGAACTAAAAGTTAGAATACATAAGGATCATATTTATATATACATAAAACCAATAACGCTTCGACGTAGTATTTTAACCGACTTCAAAAGGCTTGTCTCTATAGACCCAATTATTTTAATTTCGAACTAAAAGTTAGAATACATAAGGATCATATTTATATATACATAAAACCAATAACGCTTCTCGACGTAGTATTTTAACCGACTTCAAAAGGCTTGTCTCTATAGACCCAATTATTTTAATTTCGAACTAAAAATTAGAATACATATGATCATATTTATATATACATAAAACCAATAACGCTTCTCGACGTAGTATTTTAACCGACTTCAAAAGGCTTGTCTCTATAACCCAATTATTTTAATTTCACACTAAAAATTAGAGATACATAAGGATCATATTTATATATACATAAAACCGATAACGCTTCTCGACGTAGTATTTTAACCGACTTCAAAAGGTTTGTCTCTATAGACCCAATTATTTTAATTTCGAAATAAAAATTAGAATACATATGATCATATTTATATATACATAAAACCATTAACGCTTCTCGACGTAGTATTTTAACCGACTTCAAAAGGCTTGTCTATATAGACCCAATTATTTTAATTTCGAACTAAAAATTAGAATACATAAGGATCATATTTATATATATATATACATAAAACCGATAACGCTTCTCGACGTAGTATTTTAACCGACTTCAAAAAAGGCTTGTCTCTATAGACCCAATTATTTTAATTTCGAACTAAAAATTAGAATACATAAGGATCATATTTATATATACATAAAACCGATAACGCTTCTCGACGTAGTATTTTAACCGACTTCAAAAAAGGCTTGTCTCTATAGACCCAATTATTTTAATTTCACACTAAAAATTAGAATACATAGGATCATATTTATATATATACATAAAACCGATAACGCTTCGACGTAGTATTTTAACCGACTTCAAAAAGGCTTGTCTCCTATAGACCCAATTATTTTAATTTCGAACTAAAAATTAGAATACATATGATCATATTTATATATATATATATATAAAAGCGATAACGCTTCTCGACGTAGTATTTTAACCGACTTCAAAAGGCTTGTCTCTATAGGACCCAATTATTTTAATTTCACTAAAAATTAGAATATATATGATCATATTTATATACATAAAACCGATAACGCTTCTCGACGTAGTATTTTAACCGACTTCAAAAAAGGCTTGTCTCTAGAGACCCAATTATTTTAATTTCACACTAAAAATTAGAATACATAAGGATCATATTTGTGTTTACATAAAACCGATAACGCTTCTCGACGTAGTATTTTAACCGACTTCAAAAAAGGCTTGTCTCTATAGACCCAATTATTTTAATTTCACACTAAAAATTAGAATACATAAGGATCATATTTATATATACATAAAACCGATAACGCTTCTCGACGTAGTATTTTAACCGACTTCAAAAAAGGCTTGTCTCTATAGACCCAATTATTTTAATTTCGAACTAAAAATTAGAATACATAAGGATCATTTTTATGTTTACATAAAACCGATAACGCTTCTCGACGTAGTATTTTAACCGACTTCAAAAAAGGCTTGTCTCTATAGACCCAATTATTTTAATTTCGAACTAAAAATTAGAATATATATGATCATATTTATATATACATAAAACCGATAACGCTTCGACGTAGTATTTTAACCGACTTCAAAAGGCTTGTCTCTATAGACCCAATTATTTTAATTTCAGACTAAAATTAGAATATATAAGGATCATTTTTATGTTTACATAAAACCGATAACGCTTCTCGACGTAGTATTTTAACCGACTTCAAAAAAGGTTTGTCTCCATAGACCCAATTATTAAAAAAGCAAGCATTAGTAAACAAACCTCCAAATCGAAGAAGCGTGACAAAGAATCTTAATCACGAGCTACCGAGAAAACTCAAAAACGAACCCAAAGACATGATGCCAACCGAATGTGTATGTTTCTGACATACAAATGATAAGAATGATATTGTATTTACTGATATGTACATGAGTGTAGGTAATGATCTTCACCCGCTCGAGAAGAGAATGAATACGGAGAGAAATGAATAATTTAATATATTGTGAGAGTTAAATTAAATATTTAATGATGTAAGTTTATTGTTTAAATAAAATATAATGAATGTACAGAATCAGGCGAAGCTCCGCGGCCACGTGGCGGGGCTGCACTCGCGCGAGGCCCCGTACCGGTGCGGCGCGTGCGCAGCTCGCTTCAGCTGGCACTCGTGTCTCTCTCGCCACGTGCGCCGCGTGCACCGACAGCGGGACACGCACGCCACGTGAGCCACGACACACTGCCGCTATACTCTTATCATAGTACCACTCTCTCCTATCACTTACTATCTGCACTCAACACACTTCATAACGCATTCACCAGCTTATTCCCAAAGTCAGGTGTGCGTAAAGAAGTGTTGTTTCAGTGAATTCTAAATATAACTCTATTTTTGAAATCGGTTTAACTGCCTTTTAACCGACTATAAAAATGGAGGTTTGTCTTAATTTTTTTTCTACATTTGTAGTCGAACTGCAAAGGGAGACGACTTGGGTGGCCCTTTTAACCGACTTTAAAAATGAAGATTGTTTTTATTTATAATATAATAATAATAATCTGGTGCTCTCCAGTACTGGTATTATCCCAAAACACCTCCATCATTACATTCAACAAATTGGCTTACACAGCAGTACGTACCATGCAAAAAGTTTATCCGTGAAATAGCAACCGACCGAGTCGTGGTTCGGCCCTCTCGGGCGCCCTCTGATCGGCATGCTTACGCGTAACAGTAACCGTCCAAGCCGAGGTTACCCCTCACCGGGGGGACCCTTGTGTCGAGTTACTAGCAATAGAGGTTCAGGGTAAGTACCTAAGAGCTATGCCACCTCTCAATCCGGTAAAGCAGTCAAGGCCAGCTTCTCTGGCCATATCTGTGTAGTTCGTCAAAAAAAATAATGCAAAAAGCTGCTGTACTTAATACTTGTGGAATTGTTCAGAAGTTCTTGCAGGATGCCCTTGATATGAAACCCACTTGGCGTAGTGCGAGGAAGCTAGTAGCTATGGCCATACAACATTGATGACTTTCTTTCTCGCTTCATGCGACCAATGTGTGTGTGCGTAGGTTAGGGTATGATGGGGCTGACATGCCCAAAAGCTCCCTGCAGCTCCTCTGGTGTTAATGATCTTCATGGGCGACGCTGATCACTCAAGATAACATATCGAGTCTATAAGCCGATGACATTCCACTATCAAATCAACCATTTACAAATAATTTGTCATTGTGCCAAATGAACTATTTTTTTTTTAATGTAATTTACCAATTAATTTTTTTTGGCATGTTCATTTCGACGTAATTTTAGTGTGAATAGCCTAATGGTTTTGATCTGACTTCTAATTAATTTTGTATAAAGATTGTGAGGACGCGCAGTTGTGACGGTATTCGTTAAAATAATTCCTTGTACAACGTTACGCTGTCTCAATAAAGCGAGTGTATTAGTTGTTGGACTATTTCATTCCACAAAACCTTTTTTTTATGTTAACGAGGAGGAAATCTTCAAAAAAGATACCCCGCTTTTTGGGGGGAAGGCGGCGGTTATGTGGGGTAACCCACTAAAACCTCCCCGGTGGCCCTCCCTCGGTGCATGGTGAGGCTCCAGTGGAACGCACCGGAGCCCCTCTGTACTGTGCTCAACGAGGGCAATTCCCGGCGAAAATTCTCTCAAACCGTAAATTGTAGATTATACTTACGTTTAGGCGAAATATGCTAGTGTCTAACTAAAAATCATGTCAGTTACCACATTTCCCGCAAATAGAATAGAATATTTATTTATTAACACAGATTTGGTGACACTTATAAACATTACACAAACCAAACGAACATACATGTAACCATTGCAGCACATATTGTTGGTACACAGTGACCCCCAAACTAAGCAAACGCTTGTATCTTGGGAGCCAGAGTTGCGCTGTGGAGTTAGCATTATTGCACAAAGTAAAAACTATTTTTATAATTTAATATATATATATATGTGTGTGTGTTTGGCCAATTATATATATACAGGCGCGTGTGTGGGGTGTTTAGTGTTCATGAGTGTGTGCATAGTTGTGTATATGATCGTGTATGTGTTATATATTTGTTTATTTTGTTTGTGTCTACCCGATGATCCATTCGGTCTGCTCGAGGGTGAGGCCGAGCAACCATTTTGACACCGTTTGCCTTAGTTCATTTAATTGAAGGTGTCTCATGTCCAGAGTTTTGGAGACATTGTTGTAGACTAGGTTGTGTACATAGGTTGGAGAGCGGCGGGCAAGAAGGGAATTAAAGGTGGGTAGTGGTAGTCGGAACACTCGTTTTGACAGCAAGGTACGGTAGTCAGACCTGGATTTTAGACTTTGTGCACATTGATAATGGCTTTGATGATGAACAGTTGCCGGACACTCAGTACTGGAAGGTCAGTATAGAGTGCATCGGTAGGATACCTGAACGATTTTCTCAGCATAACCTTTAGGACCGCCCGTTGAGCCCAGTCGTGGTTCGGCCCTCTCGGGCGCCCTCGGATCGTAATGCTTACGCGTAACATAGTAACCGTCAAGCCGAGGTTACCCTCGACCCTTGTGTCGAGTTACTAGCGATAGAGGTTCAGGCTAAGCGACCTAAGAGCTCTGCCACCTCTCAATCCGGTGAAGCAGTCAAGGCCAGCTTCTCTGGCCAATCTGTGTAGTTCGTCAAAAAAAAAAAAAAAACGTTGAGCCCTTTCTATGATGATGAAGTTACTTTTGGCAGCTCCACCCCATACTGAGATTCCATATTGTATGGTAGATTGAAGATTGAATGAATATAAACGTCTATTATTATTATTATGATGTTTACAACACTGTTGTTTCTTCTTAGAGGGTTTTATTAATGGGATTTATTTAATGTAGGTACGGCCCGAAGCCAAGTACTTGTATTGAAATACAAAATTAGGTATTGTCAGAATTAAGGTATTTACGTGTGGAGACCGCATGTATTGAGGATTATTATAATTATTCTTTTATTTATTTCGATACCTTAAGTTAAGTTTTCTATAAAAAGTAAAATACACAAAAATATCATACAAAATACAAAAACATTATAAAAATCTAACCTAGTGTGTGCCACCGGCAACGAAGCAGGGCCCAAGCAACCGGTGGTTAGGGCGACATAGAGAGAAACCTCCTGACGATGCGTGCCGTGTCCAGAAGTACTGCCTTCTGTATCTGACCCTTCACCCAGCCATCCAGCGAAAGTCTCTTAAGATGTTGATCGAGACATTTCGCTATGAGACCGTTTGCGGAAACGACTATCGGGACAATGATCGTCGAATCCACATCCCACATGGCGGTCACCTCGTGAGCCAAGTCGAGGTACTTTGTGATTTTTTCCCTTACGGCCTTCACGAGGTTCTCGTCATGCGGGATGGTAATATCGAAGAGCACCGCCTGTCGGTTGACCGATCTGTCAGCACAATATCAGGCTTATTGGCAACAATAGTTCTGTCTGTGATGACAGATCGATCCCAATAGAGCGTTGCATGACCATTTTCGAGAACTGGCGCCGGTGTGTATGTATATTACGGCACCTCGGACCCCACAAGCTCATATCGAAGAGCAATTTGCTGGTGAATAATTCTGGCTACGAGATTATGTCTGTGCAAGTACTCACCACTAGCTAGATGAGAACAACCGGATTATTATTATTACCTTACCAAAAAGTGCTCAAAGACGCTGAAAATATTCACTTCTAAAATTTCATTTAATCTCGGATTCCATCGATATCAACGAAGCAACGATTTATTTATTGAAATAAACAAGTTTATGACAAGCTGTAATAAAAATCTGCAGCCAATAATATTTTTCTATTTCCCGCGCGAATTTGCACAATGTCAAAATGGCGGCATATTTATGCTTGTGTCTATGTTCCATTGGTACGTAATTCACTTGTGTTTGTGGCGTTCATTACATATATACTAAAGAGAGTTCTGAAAAGAACTGAATTGTTCTCCGTGAAAATTTTAAGAAAACCCAACTAAGGTAATGGCACCTATAGATGACACATTAAGGTTTTTCTACATCTTGCACCGTGGAAACCACAAATTACAGAATTTTTCATGACTGTTAGTGCCCAAACAGGCTTTGAGTATTTGTCTATCAGCTAGAAAGTTTTCAGCGCCCTACGTTTCCAAAGTTGTAATGGAACTAATTTTTTTTAATCACTCAATTGGCCCTTATAGATGACATTCAAATTTCGTTCGGTTCCTAAAGATGACAAGGACGGCGCTTAAAGATGACATAAGTTTCTGTGTAAATTAAAAGCCAAATTAGCAAAATAATGACACATTTATTTTAATTATAATAAAGATATTAAAGATTTGCAACTTGGGGTACATCATAAATCTCCTAGTTGAACTAAATTTGGTGGGCGTTTTATTTTACCCACAACATCGTCCCAAGCATAAAATAATCGATCTTCCCTTTGGGGCCATTTCCACAGTCGCCCATGACGCACCATGGCAGTCACAACAACTCCATCTTCTTTGACTATGATTATCCTTCCAGGAAAAATCTTATTATCATATCTTACAGCAACATACTCCCCAACCTCTTTTCTTGGGGCTTGCAGCTCATTATCGGAGGATCCTGAGCTTTTTTCATCCCATTCACCTCCAGACGACGATTTCAAACTCTCAGCTTCGTCATTTGATGAAGTATCTGAATCTTTACTTTCTTTAGATTTGCTAGAATAGGTAAAGAGACGCCTCGCGGCTTTTTTGCACTTCTCGTCCTCTTTTTCTTGCCTCTTTTTAAGCCTAGCCGCCAATCGTTTTTGTTTCTCCTCATCTTTCTGTTTCTTCAGATCTAACTTTTTCTGGTGATACTCCTGCCACTGAGGGGATGAAATCACCGAAGGGATTTTTTCCTTCGACCTTCTCTTTTTCGCTAACGTGCTTTCCTTTGGCCAGAAAAGGCATCTTTTAAAAGGCGACGGGATATAAGATGATGTAGAAGGAATAGGAGTTTCTACAGAAGCTTCTAAAGGAACAGAAACTTCTAAAGAACCCGAAGCCTCTAAAGGAGCAGAAACTTCCAAAGGAGCAGAAATTTCCATTCCGCCTACAACAGGATCTAAAGGAGCAGAAACTTCCAAAGGGACAGGAATTTCCATTCCGTATTCAACAGGATTTAAAGGAGCAGACGCTTCCAAAGGAACAGGAATTTCCATTCTGTCTTCAACAGGATCTAAAGGAGCAGAAACTTCCAAAGGAGCAGGAATTTCCATTCCGTCTTCAACAGGATTCTCTGCATTTGCTAAAGGGGCTTCCAAAATAGTCACAGTATTTTTTTCTAATCCTGTTGTCACCTTCTTCCATAGCTCGTACAGGGAATGGTCGGTAACTGGGATGGAATCTTTGTCCCCACTAAAGAAGCAATTTTTCTGCCCCGATTACTGTCTTCAGCCACGGAATACAATAAGGACAGCACAAATTAGTTACAGTATTGGGTTCAGTTGGCTTCGGTGGCGCAGCAGGCCCAACAGTTACTTCTAAAGGGTTCCAGGGCACTAACCCACATTTTTTGAACCCATTTGTCAAAATTTCTGGCCGATACACATCTAATAAAAGTTGATTAAGTAAGGCGCAAAAATTACTTTTTGACACTTCACCACCGCTTAATCGATGTTGTAAAGCTTTCTCCTTCCACGAAGCTTTCAGCGTATGAAATACGGAGACATCCATCGGTTGCAGCAAATGGGTGGCGTTGGGGTATAAGGCCACTAAAACGATGCCATTTTGGCTGCAAAGCTGACTAACCTCCATGGATAGATGGGAGACATGGCCATCGACAAAAATAGAACTGGCCGCACTATCTTTTCTTTTTCCAGCCATGGAATGAACTGGTTTGCAATGTACTCATAAAAAATTGCGCAGGTCATCCATCCCTGCTCACTTTTTCCTATAGCCCATGATGTGGGCACATTTATGGCGATATGGAGCGGAATACGTGTATAACGGAAGACTACCAAGGGTGGTGCAAGATCTCCATTAGCATTGCCCGTAAAGAGAACTGTAATGCACTCTTTCTCGTCATTACCAACCGCTTGATAAATATTTTTACAACCGCGTTCAGCCATAACTTTTCCGGCTTTTGGTTGCAAGAAAAATGCTGTCTCATCAGCGTTAAATACACGTTTGGGGTCATCCAAGACGCTCGCCAATCCGTTTCCCTCTAAATACGTATAAACGTCATTCTTCCAGCCGTCTAATTGTTCGTTTGTTATTGAGCTCCTGCTCTTTGTTAAATTTTGAGCAACGCGATTAGAAATCCGAGGGTGTCTACTCATAAAACTGCCATACCACTTTTTGGATGGAACCTTATCACGGAAAATGTCCTTTCCTAATTGAGCGGCTAATCTTTGCATGCTTATTAAAAAGGTTCCTTTTGAAACGGGAAATCCTTTTCTCGCTAATTCAAGGACCCATTCCTCAATTTTCCGTTCCTCATCGGCCGTAAAGCCGTGTGGGCTCCCATTTTCTTGATATTGGGTTGATCCTTTGACCTTGCTCCGAAGTGTAGAGCGGGGTATTTTGTACTTCTTAGCAGCCGCGTACACAGGCACCCCACGCATCACGTCATCCAGGGCTTTTGTCATAACTTCCTCATCATACTGCAGAATTTTTGTGGGAGGCATCGTCTTCATTCACCTAAAAAAATTAAAAAATACTCTGGGATATGCATAACCTAAAGATGACACGCTAAGAACCTAAGGATGACATAGCTGTCAGCTTAAGGTTCCTGGACAACTATTGCACCGAAATAAAAATCCCACATATTCTTTTTATTTTTTAACTTCTATAGCACTGAAGCATCAATCGCGGCTAAAAAACTTAAAGATGACAATACGATCATCTTTAGGAAACTGCGCCTTATAAGGAACCTAAACATGACACCGCCTTTGCAACCCAACCCATGACCAAAATGACAGTGCAAAGCGTTTTGTTGTGAAATTGAGTCTAACAAGACAAAACTTATTAAGGTATAAGTATCTTTGCGATAAATATCGAGATTAAAAAACTTAAATAGTAAATACACTTACCTTAACCAAATCATTAGAATTGAAGCGAAAAACAGCAAATGATGCAACCACAAACATAAACAAGACCGTATTATGGAAACCAAAATGGCGTTTGATTGTTTTGTTATGTTGTCTCCTGGGCGAAGAATCAGTGTTGCCAATGCAATAAATAAAATTCCCGCTACTTTTTAAAACTCTTGTTTTTGAAAGGTTATGAGACACTGTCATCTTTAGGTGGTATGTCATCTATAGGTGCCATTACCCTAGACCAACATGTTAAATCTTATTATGTCCAATAAAAAGCGGTGAATCCGGCGCGCTATCCCCCGCGCCGCACTCCGACGGAGATCTTACATATGCGCGTGGCGTGGTTGCTCCCGTTTCATTTGTTGCAGCTCGCGGCCGTTGTGTTGTGACCGTCGAGTGTACCCGTCGAGTTGTGCCCGTCTAGTTGGGTTTTCTTAAAAGTTTCACGGATTGACATGTTCATTGGATATTCAGTACAAACAAATATATTTACGAATACAAAAATCGATTTCAAAAAGAATAGGAATATTACGAAATAGAATTAATCTGAACTTAACCAAACTCTCATAAACTCCCCTTTAAGTACATCCGTTCCAATAAAAAATTATCGTTGAAAACGGTTGGCGTGATATTCGTCCATTTGTCGCGCACACACTGCAAATTTAAAACATATATGAATTTCTCATGTAAGCCATTGTCAATATTGGACCAATCCTCGCGATGTTTTCCTTCACCGAGCCCTAAAATTGCAACAAATACAAATTAGTGCCGGCACAGTTGCTAGCGTACTATGCAATTCAAAGAGACCGACCCCACACTTTTTTTTTGTTTACGGGGAGGAAATCTTCAGAAAGATACCCCGCCTTCTGGGGGGAAGGCGGCGGTTATGTGGGGTTCTTACCCACTAAAACCTCCCCGGTGGCCCTTTCCTCGGTGCATGACGAGGGGCTCCGGGATCTCCAGTGGAACGCACCGGAGCCCCTCTGCACTGTGCTCAAGGAGCACGTCCCGGGGGGAGGTTACTCCCTCCCCCCCTGTGCCCTCGCAGCGCAAGGCGACACGGGCCAGCCGATGTCGCCTTCTTCCCGGGTCCACTTTGGTGGACGACTCAGGCCCCCACCCTTGTCGCCCAGTGAACCCGAGGCCCCTTTTAGTCGCCTTGTACGACAGGCAGGGGATACCGTAGTCTTATTCTTGAGAGCCCAGAACTACAGGGCTGCGGGCCGGTCTGCCACCGGCCCGCCTGCGCCATCTCCGAACGGGATCGGCCCGATCGGATCGACCCCACACTGAGCTATGTTGGCTGTAGTAGCGTGTTAAGTTCGATCCGTCACATTTTATTTCAAATTGGTTTTGGTTTTTACTAGTATTGTATTTAGTTGCAGTGAAAGCAACCAATTCAAGTTTGATGTTGACGCTAGAAACCGCAATCCTACCATATACTGAAGGCCACGCGAACGGAACATTTGTTAACGAACTGTTCAATATATTTGGGTCGCTTAACAGCAGCGCACAGAGTACTTTTATCAGAGATCGCAGATCAAGTGACCACGCCACTTACACAGAAATATTGCATAGGTTTTTAAACCGAACCTATCTGTGTGGTAGTGAAAAATCAAAAGCGGTAGCTCCTGATCTCCTGTCAACTATTGAAGCGATTTCACAACTACCCTTTATGGAATACGTAATCACAGACACGGTCAAAATGGACATCGTGAACACAATCAAAAGATGCGCTAGTACGACAAAAATAGGTACAAAATAAAGAAGAGAAAAACAAAAATTAAACAAGGCATAAGCAGAGCGGATAATGGAGACCCAATTTTTACTGGAGCTTTCGATACAAATATAGCGAGTACAGAAGTACAAGAGAAAAAAATCATTAACATAGAAACGGACAATTTAAAAGACATAAAATCACCTAAGAAAATTATCAATCAATTCAGAGATTTACTAGGCAATATTGTTGATGAAGTGGAAACGAAATACAAAGGGAAAGGTGAAAACACGTCGGTGAAAATTGTATTCGAAATTGGTGACAATTTGAAAGCACAATTGGAACGACATCGTGATTTAAAAGAGCAAGAGTCGAACAAAATCGACCAGAAAGCGATATCTTTAAATGATATCGTGCTTAGAACAAATGGTGGTATTAACGAATTTGAAGATTCCATTGGTAAAGAGAATAACAGACGCAGATTGAGAATGGAATGGAAGACAGATCGAGATATTGGTAATGTGGAAGAAGGGAAAGATATAAATGATGATATAGTTTTAAACAACAACATGGAGATTTTTGTAAGAATGAGTAAACCATGAGCTTACGTATTTTTTTTAAAAGGAATACTAACAGTATTTTATTTCCACAAATAATGGTAACATCTAATTATTCAATTTTTGGCCAGAGAAGCTGGCCTTGACTGCTTTCCCCGGATTGAGAGGCGGCATAGCTCTCAGGTCGCTTAGCCTGAACCTCTATCGCTAGTAACTGGACACAAAGGTCCCCCCGGTGAGGGGTAACCTCGGCTTGGACGGTTACTTTGTTACGCGTAAGCATTCCGATCCAAGGGCGCCCGAGAGGGCCTAATTATTCTATATAAATTCATAGCCCAGTCAAAATAGACATTGACATTTGTTGGAGGATTCTCTTTTTTTAGTTGACCTGTCTCTGTAGTTAAGGAGGCTATTTTAAAACACTTTCTTCATATTATATTTTTATATATATATATTGTAAACGTCCCCCACCCCTTAGACGCTAGGAGCGTTGCTGGAGTTTCTTCGACCACTTCTTCTCCCAGCGCCAACGCTTCCCGAAGTGGCACTCAAAGTTAGTTTAGCTTTTGAATGTCCCTTAGATTATTCGTGAAATAGCAACCGACCGAGTCGTGGTTCGGCCCTCTCGGGCGCCCTCGGATCGGAATGCTTACGCGTAACATAGTAACCGTCCAAGCCTAGGTTACCCCTCACCGGGAGGACCCGTGTGTCGAGTTACTAGCTTAAAGAGGCTCAGGCTAGTCGACCTAAGAGCTATGCCACCTCTCAATCCGGTGAAGCAGTCAAAGCCAGCTTCTCTGGCCAATCTGTGTAGTTCGTCAAAAAAAAATCAAACTACCAACAACCTTTGCATTAATTCACCAAAGCCTGAAAATTTACAGGCACATAAGGAATGTGGGAACACTTATTTAATCCTGATTCCGTGTGTATGACACATTTTCGCAAAAGGTCGGCCAGATCCAATATATTCCAGTGAAATTTTCCAGCCCAATGATATTCTCGTCTGTCCTCAAAGTGCGCACATTGTGAGTTACCAGGGCCAGTCGTCGTCGGGTGCGGGTAGTCGAGAATTTGCCGGTGATCCTTAGCACCCCTGCTTCCACCATTACCGTAGCGGCCACCAGGAATGGCGGAGTTGCCGAGGACTGGGGGCCTGGTCACATTTGTACTTTCATTTGGAATGTTGCCAATACTAACCACGCTTGGCAGGCGGGTTGCTGAGCGCAGTACGAGTTATTAGACACGAAAGATGCTGCCCATCTTCCGGATTTTATCCCATTGCCGGCGTTTGCTGCAACCTTGGGAAGAGATGGTGGTGTACTATTCTACAGCCGGCGATAAAAAATAGTTCAGACTAAAATTGAAGATCAGGTAATCTACTAAATTTTTCCATATAATAACTATAAGATTTATGAGTTTTGAGTAAAAGCCATTCTTAAGTTACCTGGTGTTGTATTGTCCATAATATGCATGATTACGTCTGAGAATTATTGGGGACTACTGAACTGAATTTTTACAAGATTCTTTTATCTTTCCTGTTTTCTGTCGGTCTATAAATCTTGCAAGTTAAATTTTATCCACTTCCTGATTTCCGATTGAGCTGATTCTGCATGCATGTATAAATGACAATGGAATTATTATGACATAGAGCTGATCTGATGATGGAGCTAGAAAGTGACTATAGGAACTCCGTAAGTAAACGACGCAACCACCAACGAGCTTGGACTCATTTGATTCGAATTTTTTTTTAGCTTAGCAAAAATTGTTTTATTTATAAAAAAGTCTCTTATTACTATAGAATATCACTTAACTTCCTTATTCTATTGGACTACAAATTTCCTAGAATTAGTAGTCAGATTTTTTTTTTGACGAACTTACACAGTTTAGTCAAAGAGTTTATTTCACTGGATTGAGAGAGCTCTTAGGTCACTCAAAGGGGGAGAAAATTGTTACTGTTTTATATAGAAGGGCTGGACGGCAATGTACCACGCGTGATGGTATCACTGGGAAGTTATGATAAATAAAAAAAACAAATTCATTTCGTCAGTTTATCATAAACAAAAAATATTTATGGTCAACAATACAAATGAGTTTTCAATACAAAAATAAAAAAAAATAGCATTTTCTACCGTTAGATATCGCTGATATCAAACATGTGTCAATATATCAGAATGCATCTGTACGATAAACAGAGATGAGATTACAATATTCTATAATCAAAGTTGACATTGACATAAGCCTTGACTACAACGCCATCTTTCCTTTCTTTAACCCTTATTGTGGCAAGAGTGTATTTTGAAGAAAAGTAAAAAATCGTGAATTGAATAGACGTATTTTGGAAAACCAAGATGTACACTATTGTATAGTGCTACACGTACAGTGATTATCGCATTATTAGGAATGTATTTGTATACACGAAATCAAAGACAGCTTTTCTGTAGAATATTTAGAGAAACAACATTTAATGTCCTTATTACATCTCTATCTCTTTTAAATAAATGTCACGACACTGACAATTGTGACATTAAACATTTGAATAATTATTATAAAATACAATTAAAGAATAGATTTAAGTAAAGAGATCTTATATCTTTCCTTTACATGCATATTATGCTATACATTGCTATGTTTAGGGTTAAAATGCTCATTGTCATGCAGAATATAATTCGTTAATAACTCGTAGACATGCAGTAATAAAATTAAAAAAAAAACTTGTGCAACAGATAACACACAATACCACTAGTCTTTAATATAAATGTATTATGAGCAATTTGGCGCCAACCGTGTGTCATATTTTCACTATGACAACCGATCAATTAAAATATGTCTATACATAGCTTGTCTGGAAGAGACCGCTCTTAGCGGCAAAACCGCCCATTGTGCATGCAACTAAATCGTATTATATTAATATTTAAAACGAATTATTACTGTGATGTGCGTTTCATTAGTACAGTTAATTAGTGGTAACTCAGTGTACGGGCCGTTGCCTCAAGTACGCTACGCTAGCAACACATTTGATCCCGGCTGGCACCAATGCATATTTGTTGTAATTTTAAGAGTTGATACCACACGTTCGGCGGTGAAGGAAACCTGCATTTGTAAAGTGAAATGATTGTATGTATCCGTGCGGTAGAATTCCTTCGAGCAGTTGATGCAAACATGTCTGGGCTTTACTTCCTTGTGTGTGAACTGGTGGGATTTAAATTTGTGTATGGAGCCGGTGACGGTTTTCCTACAAGTCGGACAGAAGTGTCTCCTCTTATCACCTTCAGATACTTTCTTCATTCTAACTAGTTTTGTATAACAGGGGCGAAATAAGAAGATTAATTTTTGAATGGAGATCTAAAAGTAGATAATTTTTGATGTAATTTATATATATAAAAGAGAAAGTGTGTGGGTTTGATCCGAATAGGATCCGAAACGATCGGACCGATTCCAATGAAACTTTCAGGGAATCTTCAATCAATGATTGTTGAATACACATCCCACATGGCGGTCGCCTCGTAAGCCAAGTCGAAGTACTTAGTGATTTTATCCCCTTTCGGCCTTCACGAGGTTCTCGTCATGCGGGATGGTAATATCGGCGAGCACCGCCTGTCGCGTTGATTGATCTGTCAGCACAATATCAGGTTTATTGGCGACAATAGTCCTGTTTGTGATGATAGATCAATCCCAATTGAGCATTTCATGACCATTTTCGAGAACTGGCGCCGGTGTGTATTTAAAATATTTATTTATTATTATTTATTAGCTTTTAATTCAGTAACTACAGAAAAACATGTTACTTATATCATAAGATGCAGCGTGTTTTATAAAAGCTTCTAGTTTGTATTTCTTGTTGATTACTAATAATGTTCTGTTTATTAACCACTGTTTATTAATTTGTAAATCAATTATAATGTAAAATAAGCTGAATAAGTAAAACCTGTATTTAAAAATTAAAGGAAAATGTATATTTAAATAAGAAATTTAACTTACCGTTGTGTTAAAATATATGACATCACAAACTAACTAAACCTTAAATTAAACAAAAAAAAACATAACGTCAAACGCGTAACAAAAAAGAAACTTATCAATATTGTAGTGTCAAAGAGTATTAAGTGACTTGTCAGTGTGAATGTCATGTTTTTTTTTAATTATTTCTAAGCAAGTGCTTGACTACGATCGCACCCGATGTTAAGTGGTAGTATATTTTATGATCATAAACTTCGGCCATGTTTAATTGTAAGATAGAAATATGAAAAAACATACTTTTTGAAAGCATTTTTGTGTAATTTTTACATAGCTGTTTTAAATATATAATTGCGAGTTGAAAATATCATATGTTTGATAATAAAAACTATTATCAGTATTTATTGAAAGCGAAATTATTAACAATAATTAGTATAATCGCCTTCAGTGTCAAGTGAGAATATATTTTACTTGCATTATTAACAAATAGTTCTCTCAACAAGGGTTTCGATAAAGCATTCATTATCGACTTAAGTGTCGGTATTTCTTTTAAAACAAAAATAACAGTGGACATTATCTTCTAGCTATACAATTTCTTTTATCATTATTGAATATAAATAAAACGAAATCTGACGTTATTTTTAAATTTGTTTGTGTATTTTTAAGTATGTTCATGTCCTAAAATTCAACAGTGCATGAATGGTCAGGCATGACGAGGGAAGTACCGTCAGCTCTAAGATTGAAATTACAAAGCGTACTTTGTCTTTGCTCAGGTTTTTTTTTATTACCCTAACAAAATGCTAACGGAACGCACACCCGGAGCCAAATGGGCCTACAACTGACTAAAAATCTCCATACGGTATTCCATCACGTTCGACTGTTTTCCCGAGAGTCACGGGATAACATCGAGCAGCCCTTCTGCAACCCGTAATCGGCGCCCGGATTGCACGGGCCCGCCTCGGGGAGCGATGTGAGGCACCCCTCCCGATAGACAATCCCTAAGTAGCGACGCGTCGGAATACGAGATGGATAGACCAAACACACCCTGGGAACCCTCTACAAGGGGGGGCGCCAGCCAGACGGCCCATGTCGGTCGCGACGCCAGATTCCCCTGCCTAAGGAGGCAATCGGCGGTCGTGCGCTCGGCCCTGCCTGTTGGCGGTGAGCTATCTACGCGCTACAACCGCGTCCTGCCCCCTCGGCGCCCTCTCTCTAAGACTTTTCGTTCGGTCTCCTGTATCTGCATGATAACAGAGTGGCGTGTCTTAGAGTGAAATGTTGCTATATTGTTGATGTTCACTATATAACAAAACAAGGCTCGGTCATCCGGTGCCAAAATTAAATATAAAATTTTTAATTTATTTTTTTTATGAATAAAGGGTATTATTTTTACTATAAGTTAATAATGTTTCTTGCATTGGTTAATAGTAGAAGTAACATGTATCGGTTTTTGGAATCATATCCTGCTGCTGTATAAGCGGTTATCGCTGTCGGATTTTTTTCGGACTTTTATAGTCTGAGACAGAGATTTAAAGTCTTTCATAGAATATAGAAATAGACTATGCAATGTATCTTATAAAAGAGCTAACAAAATTACCTATACAAGGAACTATTATTGTACATATAAGCTAAAAAATAATGTAAATTGAAGAAGCTAATCTTGGAAAAATAAGTTCAAACAAAGCTTATTTCTGCTATAATAGGTCATTTAGACGTTTAATATATTGATAAATTATTTAACAGGCTTAGTCACGGTTGACCTGTTTTATCGATCTCATGACGTCACAGTTTCTGGCGCCAACTCCCAACCCAGACTGTCAGGCTGTCGCCATCCCAGCCGACTGACGATCACGAATATACGCAGATGAAAAAATATATACCATAAATAAGCAGCTCTCAATAACATTGCCCATCAATCACAGATCTTGTCTATCAACTTCAAATGTACAGTTGTTGTTTTTTTAAGAACATCTTTCTATGTGTATAATTGTTTTTTTTGCCTTTTATTTGGGCATTGGTTACGAGATGTTCAGCCAATAGTAACTTTTTTAGTATTATTAATATCACACAAGCAAACATGTTACATATACAGGAGCTCTGTCTCCTGAACTAGGTAGTGTACCTGTATCTCAGAAGACAGTGCCTTTCAGTCACAAACAGTAAATCCTGCGTACATTATGTTTTTAGTTAAGTTAATATAAATAAATTGATAATTAAAAATAAGTGAAAAAAGAGAACTACAGTCATAGTCGAGAAGTTACGTGTATGTGTGGTGTAATGTGTTTGTGTGAGTGAGTGTGTGTTTTCATAAGGTTAATAATAATTTTTCAATTTGGGTGTACTCTTGATTCTGCAACCATTTTAATGACAATAATAATCCCTTGAACTTACGAGTGTTAAGCTTTGTAAGATAATTAAGGTCGAATGGGGTTTTATTGTACATCCGTGTTGCAACAGAGTTATAGTGGCGTTGTGCAAAGGTGGAATTTATTTTATTTATTTATTTGGTACAGGAAAACTTACAGCTATTCAATGCTTCTTATATAATTTACAAATATATCACTAGATTAGCAGATAACAAGTTTTCACAAATAAGTTAGGGAAAAAAAAAACACTAAAGATACGCAAACTTAGGTAACACAATATTGGTCGGCGGTCGCCTCCTTCTGCGAGACAGTCATGTCCCAGAAGGAGGCTGACGAGCGGGTCAGGGAGGGGAGCCGTGGGGCTCCCTCCCTCCGCAGGCGACGAGTCGGGGTGCGCAGGGGACGTTTCAAACGTCTCCTCTCGCTGCCCCGTAATCGAAGCAGGGCCAGGATTGGAACCTGGCCCCAGCATGCTTCGGCGTCGTCGGGACTTCTCTGAGTGCCGGAGGAGTCCCCTTCGAGGGTGAAGTCCGGTCTTGCCGAGACCGGCCGGTCGTTGGGGTGTCCTGTCGCTGACAGATCCGGGACACCCGCTCATAACGGCTGATGGCAATCGCGGTAGGTTTAGTGGGTATGGGCTGCCCAGGCCGAGTCCCACACATCCCTCCGGGCCCACCCAGGGTACCGGAGGATGGTCTGTAAAAGATTCCCCGCGTGAACAAAAAAAAAAAAAAAGGTCCCGCAGACAAAATTTCACTAAATATACTTATAAAAGAGTTTACGTACTGAGGCATCACTGAGTTGAATTTCTTACAAAGGTTGTTGAATTCATTACATGCTCTGATAAAATAGCTATTAAGCATATAGTTAGCATTACTAGGTGGAGTAAATAATGGACACTTGAAACGCAGACTACGAGAAGAGATAGAGAATATAATAAATAGTAAAATATAACACTTAATAACTGTCTTTTTAGATGCTTTGTTAGCCTTAATGACTTTCGCTGCTTCGTAGAAGTCATAGAACCGCTGGAGCTGACTCGGAAATAACTACAACGAACACAAGAGTGGATCACGAAATGCAGGTGCTAGAATTTCATTATATAACTTTGATAACTCTGAAATATAGGAGAGCGTTTTAAGACGTTTAAATTTTTTGTCAAATAGAATAGTTCTTTTTTTACGTAACAGTTCAAATTGATTTTTTTTTAATGACGAACTACACAGATTGGCCAGAGAAGCTGGCCTTGACTGCTTCACCGGATTGAGAGGTGGCATAGCTCTTAGGTCGCTTAGCCTGAACCTCTATCGCTAGTAACTAGACACAAGGGTCCCTGTGAGGGGTAACCTCGGCTTGGACGGTTACTATGTTACGAGTAAGCATTCCGATCCGAGGGCGCCCGAGAAGGCCGAACCACGACTCGTTCAAATTGTTTAACGTTTTGGATCGACTACGAATTAAAAACTTGCAACTTGTAATATTTCTGAAAAAAAGAATTTTTGCTAGCTTTCTTTTAAAAAAACACTATACACTGCAAACTTGACTACTTGACGTTTTCCTATTGTTGTTTTGTCAAGGTTTTAAATTGAGGTGACGTGCTTCGGCGCTGGGAGCAACGGCTCCTAAACCCGTTGCACGGTCGCCTCACGGTGGAAGCCGTCCGACCGGTGTTGGCGGACTGGCTCAACAGGGATTGCGGAGTCCTCAAGTTCCGCCTGGTGCAGATACTCACGGGGCACGGCTGCTTCGGGAGCTATCTGTACTTGCGTAGTAGCGGTAGGACGGACGAGGCGTGCGACGAATGTGGCCACACTGTGGACACGTCGTCACACACCTTGGCCGATTGCCCGCGCTGGGGGGAAGATAGGGCCGCGGTCGTAGCGGCAATAGGGAGTTGACCTCTCACTGCCGGCTGTGGTTCGCTCCATGGTCGGTAGCGAGGCGTCATGGGATGCGGTAGACCGATTCTGCGACTCTATTATGTCGCAGAAACGGGAGACCGAACGTCTAAGGGAGCGGGTGCCTAGGAGGCAAGACGCGGTCGAAGTACGTAGAAGGCTCACCGCCAGCAGGCGGGGCCGAGCACAAGACCGCCGAATGCCTCCTTAGGCCGGGGAACCTGTCGCGACCGACATGGGCCGTTGGTCCGGCGCCCCCTCGGAGAGGTTCCCACAGAAAACGGCGGCGCGTTTGTATTCGACGCGCCGCATTGTAGCAATTGTCTCAGGGGGTGCTTCTCACCCCTCCTAGGTAGGGCACGGAGTACGGGCACGGCCGGGGTTGCGGAAGAACTGTGGGATGTTATCCCGTGACCCCCACATACATGGCCGTATGGGGAATACCGTGTGAAGATTTTAGTCGGTTGGAGCCCGACACTACCGCCGTCGCCGGCCCTTATGGCTTCGGGGTGTGCATCCGCATTTTTACACACGTAAATAAAAAAAAGGTTTTAAATTAATTAATGGGTTTTGAACGGGAAACGAGCCCGGATTAAGGAAAAATAACATTTTAAAAATATTGCAGGTAGTTTTATAACTGTTATGTTTTTAAAATACCAAGAATATACTACGCGAACTCCTAGTATTTTACGAATTATCTCAAGCTCTGTCTCAGTAATAACGTGAAGGTTCGAATGCTGAGTTAATTCAAAGTACGGTTTATAAATTTTAGTCTAACAGTAAAAAAATATATTTATGTGTTACTGGCCAGTCGTCTGATGCTATATGACGTCACCGTACCGCTGTCTTTTCGTACTCTTATCATTGAATGAGTTAAACCTCCTTCGTATCACTATAATCGTCTTCAATGGCAGCTTCTTCTAACTTTTGACACGGTGTTTTAGTGTATGACTCCTTAATGTACGAATCGAAATCGGGCGTAGACCAATTTAGACTAGTATCGACTGTATCCATTTCACCTGTAGAGTTCCCATTGTAGAGTGCAACGCTTTTCGCCAGAAAAAATAAACTCTTCAATGGATTTGTCTTCAGACTGAGTTCGCCTGTTGTAGTTTCTGCGCTGCCCGTATTGTATTCGCGTTTATTTTTATGAGACATTGATTTCGCGTCGAATAAATCTACAACTAATGGTAGATCTCTGTTCTGAACTGTGTTTGTTTGTCTGTCTAGAATACCGCAGCTCTCGTAGCATGCGTAATTTCTTTGTCCACTTTTCATTACTCTTGAATACATTATGTTATTCGTACTGTTCACTATTCTGAATATAATTGAATCTGCTAATATCTTAAACATGGAAATTTAAAAAACAATATACAACAGCGATATGGTCAATCATGTTCTTAGAATGTATTAAAAAATATTAATCTATTAAAAATAAATCTTACCGTATATATCGTTAAAATGTCACACTTTTCCCGCCCTTTACAAATGACAGCTAACGTCGGTTCGGAATTCATATTATTATATTTGCTAGTTATTTTCCATTCTGTTTTAATGGGATTATTGCAAACAGATAATAAATCATTGAGATTAATTAAAGTAGGACATAGAGTAGGTGCTGTGTTATATTGAGTGAAATGTATTGCGCATAGTTGATTGTCGTTGGACATAGACAAAATTTCATACGGACATGGCGGCGGTACATCTTCAATTATCTGTAAAATAGAAGGTTGATAATTTAAAAAAAAATACGTAAATCATCAAAGAGTTCGCACGGAGTCGACACGATTTGTAGGAATAAAAACTCCTACAAATCAATGGCATATCTTCGTAACTAAATACAAGTAAAACTGTTAAAAGAAAAAAAATCAAAATCGGTCTAAAAATGGCGGCGGTATGAGCGCACAAACATTAATAATAGAGAAAAATTCAAGACCTCCTTTATGGAGTCATTTTAAAAGAAGCCTCTTACCCAATAACCACTACTCAAGCAATCCTTACATGTCGTATTGTCAACACTGTTGCATTTATAGCATACGATCGTTTTATTTCCTTCAAAGTTTATTTCGCGCCAAGTCCTCCACATAAAACCTCTTTTAAATATATACTTGACACCTGTCATACTTAACATAGATTTGAATCCATTTTCCATTCTCATAATTCTACCTATTTTGTCCACTGTATTCACGTCAATATGCGGTATTCCATCCACGTATATTGTATTGTTCGATAGTTGATCTAATATTTGAGCTTTTCGATATTCGTATTTACTTTTAGAAATCTCAAACGCAATGCGTCACTTTTGTCATAATACGATCGCTCGCCGTATTCGTGTAAATCGTTTACATTTTCCTCGTCAGTTAATTGATTTGTAACAATTATTAACGTCGTAATGACTGTGATTATAACGAAAAACGTGTTATTTATGGAATGCATTAGCTAAGTATACAAAGGCAATGACGAAATGGTGAGAAGAAAGGGTATTAACGACTTCGAAATTGGATGGAATGTGACTTTATTTACAAAACAACATTGGAACCGATCGTGCCGCGATAACCACTGTTTGCATTTCACATAGTATTGTGACGTCACTCACCAAGTACTATGAGGCCACTGACGTTTTTATATATAAATTCACAATTACATGTATTGTTTAATATAATCTGTGCGTTTTCTTTTTGATAAGATTTCTGTAGATAAAACTTTATTCTATTACTGAAAATCAAACAAGACTCATTACATTCCCAAAGTAAATTTTATAATTCGTTGTACAAGGGGCGACTTGATCGCTAAGAGCGATCTCTTCCACGCAATCTGTGTATGGACAGGAAATATATGAACAAATAGGACGATGGCGTTCAAATAGACATATTATAACAAATCGTTACATATAATGAATAATCTACGCTATAAATATCTACAATAACTTATCAATAAATATATAATACATAAAATATACATATATAATAGTTTAGTTAAACGAAATTGATTGATAATGCTGCGTTAACAGATTTTTAAAAGCAGATAGAGACTTAGCAAGTCGAATGGAATTAGGAGGGCCATTCCAGAGTGTAATACTCGTAGTTAAAAGTAACGTAAAGAAGTTTTACTTCAATAATCTCTAATAGTAGAGTGGTGAAGTTTGTAGTATTTTCTGTTTTAAAATAGTAAATATACGAGTAGAAAGAAATATTTCTATGTCATGTCTATTATTATATTTTATGGCTTGGTAACAAGACCTTTAAGCCAAGTCTTTTTTAACACACACACTTATTTCTAACGTCTAAGATGAAAATGGTAAAATGTAAGTTAGATGATCCCCTCATGAGTCCCCGCGCCATTTTATTTTCGTTTTTTTGTGTTACAAAGGTTATAAAGAAAATGCACAGATTATATTACATAATCTAAATGGCGTATACATTTTCTGTAAGTAACACATACCAGGATAGAATATCTAAAGGACATTAAAAAGCCGTGAGTAACTGTGAGTGTCATTTCGACAAGCGTTAAATTCACAATCCGAGATTAGGCAAGTTCACACAAACATGTGGAAGAAGGAAGATTATAAAGATGTCATGTAAGTTCTGGCGACTACTCTCGCTGTAGTTTAGCTTATTTGTGATGAAGAAATTAGGTTTTTAAGAAATAGACTTTTAAAGCTTTCAGTTTATTTTAAATTTCATGTAATAACTTATACCCCCCGTAAGCTTATTATTTTTTTCACTAACAGACAAAATATTATTTCGTTATATTAATAAAAAAATTTATGACCGTCTATCGGTCCGTTATTTTATGTATCATTAAAGTTGGGGCCGTGCGTCATTTATTAGGATATTATTACCTTGTAATATACGTGAAACTTGTCCTAAAGTATTGCACATAACAAAAAAACAATAGAAAAATAGTATTCCTCAACCTTTTCTTTTGTTTTTAATTACAAACATTTATTACTATTGTGTAAAACAGCATTATATTATCGTTATTTAGCATTAGCTTTCTGCTAATTAGCATTTTAGGACCAGTAATTTGATATCGCTAGCGATGCTAGCTAGCAATAAACATACGCCGAAAACGCAGGAAACTTTATAAAGTCTGTGAGAGAGAAAGTGTGTCTGATAAATGAGCAATGAATT
Source organism: Meandrusa payeni (assembly GCA_029286785.1). Classification (NCBI taxonomy): domain Eukaryota; kingdom Metazoa; phylum Arthropoda; class Insecta; order Lepidoptera; family Papilionidae; genus Meandrusa; species Meandrusa payeni. Next base: position 3,152,196 of record JAGSMX010000026.1, read on the forward strand.
GTGAATAATGCCTGAAATACGATGAATTTGTTACACTTAATTGTAGTGTTAATGTGTTTAAGGCGTTATAGTCTTACTGTTTTCTTTTAAAGAGGATGAAAACAAGGAAAAGGACTAAAAGAGGTTGGGCTTTACAGGTTGAGGTTGCACCTGGATGTAGACTCAGGCTCATAAAAAGACTACTGTATGCCCTGCCTGTCGTAAAAAGCGACTAAAAGGGCCCTCGGGTTCACAGGCCACAAGGACCTCTGTCGTCCATCTCAGTTGGATCCAGGAAGAAGGTGACGTGTCGTCTTAGCACTGCGTGGGTGCTGGGGTAGTAACTTTTAACCCACTTAATAATGCAGAGATTCAGGTGAGTTCCGCTGGAGATCCCGGAGTCCTTCCCCATACACATATGCTCGTTGTTCCCCTTATTTTATAAACTAATCAATGACTATATTTCACATCTAAATTCGTAGAGAACGAGTTAATTAATTATCTGTTCTTATATAGCTCTCTTTATTAATATACTAAATTATTTTGTCAGTGGTACGTTTGTCATTACAATTACGTTATAGCAGTAACCTTTGTTACTGCTAATTTACTCTCTCTACTAATTGTTAAAACGTCACTCAAATCCACTACACTATTTCATTCATTTCGAATCGCATTCATTGTTAAACTTTAGTGTGGTGATGGTTCCTTCTGTCATTTTGTCTGAACCTCCCACTTTTGTGATGAACAAAAAAAGCGCAGTGAAATGTCCTAGTGAAAGCGCTTGTGCATATGTGGTTTTTTTATGAATTATTTTGTGTTTATGACCTTGTTTTGCAAACAGTCCTGCTCAAGACATATCCAGTAAGTATGTTTAAATTTACTCACCAACGAATCTACGTAACTAACTTGTTTTTGTTTGACTATGTAATTTATAAAGCAATTTACGATAAAGTTGCTGAGACATAACTATTTTCTGCATGTAATCTAAGGCGTAATTAATTATGTTATTTAAAATAAATTTGTTATTTAACTTCGCAGTATTTGGATTTGAAAATTGATTTAGTTCTGAAAATTTGAAATAACTCATATGTCATTTGTTAACATCAACAAAGGATATTGTACTATACAAAGTATTCACACTTTATAAGTACAGAATTTCTTGCAATTAAGTTAATATACTTATATTAAATTCCCAGACATAACAAGTATTTTCAAATCAATGCATCACATAGTTTGATTAGTAAAAGTATAGTTCAATATATTTAAAAAATATTGTGGACATATAGAATACTGCAAAGTGTATTGCAAATGGTGAATTAGAAAATAGATGTTCTTAATACCACTAAAAACACAAGTTACAACACTTAGGCCATATAATTTGAATTATCAAAGGGAAAATCCAGACTATATATCTGGACGAAGATTATAGACATAACATGGCTTAGAAACTGTAAATGGATGATCCAATCCATGCAGCTGTGTCTAAAATTATGATGCTGTGCTAAGCTGTGCCTAAATGATAGCCAACCTCCAGGATTAGATGGCACCTCAAGAAGAATAAATTTTCCCTTATGTTAAATACATGTTTTAAACCAGTTTATGTTTTCTAGATGCAAGTTGTCATGTAATATTGCCCAGATAACATGAGAAACAATAACTTAAATAATATATTGCATATACCAGCTTACACAGGCTCCACTCATATAGGTACCCTTGTAAGCAGGGCTACCTTACTTACTGAGCCTGTTGCCGTGGGGAGATGGGGTTGCATTAGCATTACATGGCATCATCACCTTCTATAATTAATTTTTAACATTCCCCGAATGTCACACGAATTTCTATGGCAAATCTTTTACCTGTACAGCTATAAAACTATGGAATAGTTTGCCGATTGAGATCAGGGAGGCTTCGTCAACTAATGTCTTTAAATGAAATGAACAATGAAAAATTACAAACAGGCTTATTTATTGTCGTTGTATATATTCCATATGTATGTATATTATTATATTTATATAGAAGTATCTATTTATGTATATGTAAATGTGTATTTATTTATTTATATAATAGTTTTAAAACGCTATTTTTAGCGGCACTACCCTTAGCCTGCTCTTAACCACTAAAGGTTAGCTGGAAGAAAATGCTAATTAGCATTAAGTTCGCCTTTGTACATTTTATTTGGTGCAATAAAGGATTTATCTATCTATCTATTATGGCGGAGGATGGCTCACCATGGCAGGTTTTAGTTGTTAGGGGCTTCTTGTAGGCTGTGCCCGACATAATTCTTATGAATAAACGCATTTCCTCCCATGTTAAAAAAAAATGTTGCATATACACTTTCAATAATAGCACATAGGTGACATACTAGCTTTAAATGACTGGCCTATGTATTAATATGTGGAAGGTCATGTTAATGCACACGAAATGTAAACAAAAACATAAAATTAGAGTATCTTATTACTTAATTCATATGAATGTATTTATGTACATTTACCAAAATTACATTTTTAGAATTTTTGTCAGTCTGTTCCGGGTAATCTCTGGGAGGGGGTTACCGATTTTGACTTCTTTGACTTTCACTGGCAGATAGCTGATGTAAAAAGTAACTTAGGATACTTTCACTTCAATAAAATCTAAATAAATACTTTTATCTCATCCAACTACAATTTTTTTCCTTTTGTACTTTATTATAAAATTATTAATAAGTATGTCTTTAGCATAAGTAAATGTGGAACTCTATTTTCAATCTTCCAAAGAAGTTTGTTACTGGTCAATGTAAAATATTATTAACAAGTCATTGGATTGGAACGCTATCATGAATACAGTAACCACTAAGTCGATGTCTCAGGGGTCTTTGCACAGTTACTCCCTAAAGAGGTTCAGGCTAAGCGACTTATGAACTGTGCCACCTCTCAAAACCCTGTGAAACTCTAGAGGCAGCCCGGCTGACAAAATATGTTATTATATAAGTTTTTCTTATTAATTTGGAGTGTTTTACGCATTTACAGTTATATTGTTGAATTTAATGTGTGCTGAGCTATAAAGTTTGGTGATAAGATTGTGACTTATCCTAATACGCACATTTGAAAAGTCGTGCTATCTCAGTGTAGGGACGGTTGCCTCCAGCTGTGTAGTTCTGGGCTCGTAGAATAAGGCTACGGTATCCCCTGCCTGTCGTAGAAGGCGACTAAATGGGGCCTCTGGTTCATCTTTCATTCGTTCGCATTTCATTCTCTGGACCCGAGAAGAAGGCGACATCGGCTGGCACGTGTCATCTTGCACGGGAGCGGAGGGACTAACTATCTCGGGTATCTATCGAGGTCGCCTCATCTTAAACAGTATGCTAGCATCTGTTAGCAATATTAAGCGTGAATAGCCTAACGATTTAGGGTACGGACTGCGAATCGTAAGGTCGTAGGTTCGAATCCACCATTCGACTATTGACGTGAACATTCTCCTAGTACAAGCTTATGCTTAGTTGCAATGGTTAACAAGATTGTTAGTAATGTTTTCTGAAAAAAAGAAATATTGCTAGCTTTCTTTAAAAAAAAATAGCCATCCCCGGTGGCGGCACTCATGAATTTGTTTGTTGCAATTTTAACTACGCGCTTGGCGGTGAAGGACAACATCGTGAGGAAACCTGCATATTTTAACCTCATTGACATCATGTTTACAACGCCATCTACTGTGTAATAGGGTATACGCGAATAAAACAACATTTTCTAGAATAAACAAATCCCTTTTTTTTTATGACGAACTACACAGATTGGCCATAGAAGCTGGCCTTGACTGCTTCACCGGATTGAGAGGTGGCATAGCTCTTAGATCGCTTAGCCTGAACCTCTATTGCTAGTAACTCGACACAAGGGTCCCAGATAGATCGATTTATAGTCCCCGGAACCTTTTGCATATAAAATTTCATTATAATCGTTAGAGCCATATCGAAGATTTCAGATTATTGCTCGTTTTAAGATATTATAACATGGGGTAATGTTATTCTGAAATGAACAAACAAATTTCAAGCCGATTACTATCTGCAAATTCTCACGTAAACCTCGTGCTCGTCTATCTCAAATCGGCGGTATAAAATCTCACGTCATTTTATTTCTTACGGGGTAGATAGAGTCAGCATTCTCTCTATATCCTTGGGGGCGGGCTCATCCCTATTCGCTAGGCGCTTTTATTTTACCAAGAGACTTTTTTGTACTTAAAGAAATATATTTACGTTTATTTTTATAATTATTGTGGGAAATAAACATTTTTAATTTCCCACAATAATTTCAATAACAACTTACTTAAATTACAATTATGGCGGGGGACTGGTGTCCAAACTAGGAACGATCCTGTGTGATGGATTTTATTTTTATTTAATGACGAACTACACAGATTGGCCAAAGAAGCTGGCCTTGACTGCTTCACCGGATTGAGAAGTGGCATAGCTCTTAGGTCGCTTAGCCTGAACCTCTATTGCTAGTAACTCGACACAAGGGTCCCCCCGGTGAGGGGTAACCTCGGCTTGGACGGTTACTATGTTACGCGTAAGCATGCCGATCCGAGGGCGCCCGAGAGGGCCGAACCACGACTCGGTCGGTTGCTATTTCACGGATAATCTAAGAGACATTCAAAGCTAAACTAACTTTAAGTGCCACTTCGGAGTCGTTGGCGCTGGGAGAAGAAGCTTTTTTGGACGAACTAACACAGTTGGCACAGAGAAGCTGGCCTTGACTGCTTCACCGGATTGAGAGGTGGCATAGCTCTTAGGTCGCTTAGCCTGAACCTCTATTGCTAGTAACTCGACACAAGGGTCCCAGATAGATCGATTTATAGTCCCCGGAACCTTTTGCATATAAAATTTCATTATAATCGTTAGAGCCATATCGAAGATTTCAGATTATTGCTCGTTTTAAGATATTATAACATGGGGTAATGTTATTCTGAAATGAACAAACAAATTTCAAGCCGATTACTATCTGCAAATTCTCACGTAAACCTCGTGCTCGTCTATCTCAAATCGGCGGTATAAAATCTCACGTCATTTTATTTCTTACGGGGTAGATAGAGTCAGCATTCTCTCTATATCCTTGGGGGCGGGCTCATCCCTATTCGCTAGGCGCTTTTATTTTACCAAGAGACTTTTTGTACTTAAAGAAATATATTTACGTTTATTTTATAATTATTGTGGGAAATAAACATTTTAATTTCCCACAATAATTTCAATAACAACTTACTTAAATTACAATTATGGCGGGGGACTGGTGTCCAAACTAGGAACGATCCTGTGTGATGGATTTTATTTTTATTTAATGACGAACTACACAGATTGGCCAAAGAAGCTGGCCTTGACTGCTTCACCGGATTTGAGAGGTGGCATAGCTCTTAGGTCGCTTAGCCTGAACCTCTAAAATAAATAATAATTAGGTATTAACTTCTATTATATTTTCCGTTTCTTTGTAGTTTAAAGTTTCTTTATACTTTTGTCTGAATTTGCAACAAATAATACATAAACAGATATCTATTGTTACATTAAAACACCTTGAATTGTAATTAATATGGCCTCGTTCCAAATATGATTTGAAAAAGAAAAAAAAACGCCTCGATTCGTATTAAAACTTTTTGACGCTACTCCTTGACGTTGGAAGCGCGCCAAAATTGTGGATCATGTCAGAAGCTTATTGTCTTTTTTTTTTGTTAACGGGGAGGAAATCTTCAGAAAGATACCCCGCCTTCTGGGGAAGGCGGCGGTTATGTGGGGTTTTACCCACTAAAACCTTCCAGCATTGGATGGACACAGACTGATGATGGATGATGGAATAACCACAAAGATTAACAAGTAGATTACGGATTTTGTCATAATGACAATTAAGTTGTAATAGGTTGGTGTCATAGTAACTGTCATTGGCATTGATTACTGTATTATTAGTTATTTTATTAATCATTGTACTAGAATTACGCTTGAATCCTATTTTGTAAATCCTAGAATACATAATTGAATTGATTACACGAAAGACATTGGTCAACAACCTCTTCAAAGGTTATTTCCGTTCAATGAGCAAAGCTCTTTGCGAGATTTTATTTTTATTTAATGACGAACTACACAGATTGGCCAAAGAAGCTGGCCTTTACTGCTTCACCGTATTTGAGAGGTGGCATAGCTCTTAGATCGCTTAGCCTGAACCTCTATTGCTAGTAACTCGACACAAGGGTCCCAGATAGATCGATTTATAGTCCCGGAACCTTTTGCATATAAAATTTCATTATAATCGTTAGAGCCATATCGAAGATTTCAGATTATTGCTCGTTTTAAGATATTATAACATGGGGTAATGTTATTCTGAAATGAACAAACAAATTTCAAGCCGATTACTATCTGCAAATTCTCACGTAAACCTCGTGCTCGTCTATCTCAAATCGGCGGTATAAAATCTCACGTCATTTTATTTCTTACGGGGTAGATAGAGTCAGCATTCTCTCTATATCCTTGGGGGCGGGCTCATCCCTATTCGCTAGGCGCTTTTATTTTACCAAGAGACTTTTTGTACTTAAAGAAATATATTTACGTTTATTTTATAATTATTGTGGGAAATAAACATTTTAATTTCCCACAATAATTTCAATAACAACTTACTTAAATTACAATTATGGCGGGGGACTGGTGTCCAAACTAGGAACGATCCTGTGTGATGGATTTTATTTTTATTTAATGACGAACTACACAGATTGGCCATAGAAGCTGGCCTTGACTGCTTCACCGGATTGAGAAGTGGCATAGCTCTTAGATCGCTTAGCCTGAACCTCTATTGCTAGTAACTCGACACAAGGGTCCCAGATAGATCGATTTATAGTCCCCGGAACCTTTTGCATATAAAATTTCATTATAATCGTTAGAGCCATATCGAAGATTTCAGATTATTGCTCGTTTTAAGATATTATAACATGGGGTAATGTTATTCTGAAATGAACAAACAAATTTCAAGCCGATTACTATCTGCAAATTCTCACGTAAACCTCGTGCTCGTCTATCTCAAATCGGCGGTATAAAATCTCACGTCATTTTATTTCTTACGGGGTAGATAGAGTCAGCATTCTCTCTATATCCTTGGGGGCGGGCTCATCCCTATTCGCTAGGCGCTTTTATTTTACCAAGAGACTTTTTTGTACTTAAAGAAATATATTTACGTTTATTTTTATAATTATTGTGGGAAATAAACATTTTTAATTTCCCACAATAATTTCAATAACAACTTACTTAAATTACAATTATGGCGGGGGACTGGTGTCCAAACTAGGAACGATCCTGTGTGATGGATTTTATTTTTATTTAATGACGAACTACAGATTGGCCAAAGAAGCTGGCCTTGACTGCTTCACCGGATTGAGAAGTGGCATAGCTCTTAGGTCGCTTAGCCTGAACCTCTATTGCTAGTAACTCGACACAAGGGTCCCCCCGGTGAGGGGTAACCTCGGCTTGGACGGTTACTATGTTACGCGTAAGCATGCCGATCCGAGGGCGCCCGAGAGGGCCGAACCACGACTCGGTCGGTTGCTATTTCACGGATAATCTAAGAGACATTCAAAAGCTAAACTAACTTTAAGTGCCACTTCGGAGTCGTTGGCGCTGGGAGAAGAAGCTTTTTTTTGGACGAACTAACACAGTTGGCACAGAGAAGCTGGCCTTTACTGCTTCACCGTATTTGAGAGGTGGCATAGCTCTTAGGTCGCTTAGCCTGAACCTCTAAAAATAAATAATATTTAGGTATTAACTTCTATTATATTTTCCGTTTCTTTATAGTTTAAAGTTTCTTTATACTTTTGTCTGAATTTGCAACAAATAATACATAAACAGATATCTATTGTTACATTAAAACACCTTGAATTGTAATTAATATGGCCTCGTTCCAAATATGATTTGAAAAAGAAAAAAAAACGCCTCGATTCGTATTAAATCTTTTTGACGCCACTCCTTGACGTTGGAAACGCGCCAAAATTGTGGATCATGTCAGAAGCTTATTGTCTTTTTTTTTTGTTAACGGGGAGGAAATCTTCAGAAAGATACCCCGCCTTCTGGGGAAGGCGGCGGTTATGTGGGGGTTCTTACCCACTAAAACCTCCCCAGTGGCCCTTTCTTCGGTCCTCCGCTCTGCACTGTGCTCAAGGAGAGCACGTCCCGGGGAGGGAGGCGACTCCCTCCCCCCTGTGCCCTCGCAGCGCAAGGCGACACGGGCCAGCCGATGTCGCCTTCTTCCCGGGTCCACCTTGGTGGAAGACTCACGCCCCCACCCATGTCGCCCAGTGAACCCGAAGCCCCTTTTAGTCGCCTTCTAAAGGCAGGGGATACCGTAGTCTTATTCTTGAGAGCCCAGAACTACAGGACTGGATTTGGAGTCTCTTCGTTAACTTTAGGAAGGCGGCGGTTATGTGGGGTTTTTACCCACTAAAACCTTCCAGCATTGGATGGACACAGACTGATGATTGATGATGGAATAACTACAAAAATTAACAAGTAGATTACGGATTTTGTCATAATGACAATTAAGTTGTAATAGGTTGGTGTCATAGTAACTGTCATTGGCATTGATTACTGTATTATTAGTTATTTTATTAACCATTGTACTAGAAATCAATAACTTAAACCCTATTTTGTAAATCCTAGAATACATAATTGAATTGATTACACGAAAGACATTGGTCAACAACCTCTTCAAAGGTTATTTCCGTTCAATGAGCAAAGCTCTTTGCGAGATTTTTGTTTTTTTTTTTTTAGAAAAAACAACGGAAAAAGTTTTATTTGCACCATCACCTTTAAGTTCTAAAGAGTAACTGGTTTTCAATAAATTAAAAAGCTACAAGACTACCTTCTACAGAGTGAAACGAATTATAATGCACGAACACAACTCGAAAGAAAACGTTTTCAATCAACTTCAAAAAGGTGTGTGTCAAAATAGACGTTCAGTAGCAACCGTGGTGGCTCAGTGTCCGGGCGTTTGCCTTGAGTTCCATAGTACGCTAGCAACCCGAGTTCGATCTCCGGTGCCGGCATCAATAAATTTGTCGCTTAGTCGGTAGACGGGATGGTTAGACAATGCACATGGAAAAGTTATATCGATATATTTTTCGATATAATATTTATGCCACATCGTTGTCGCTGTGGCGAAATGGTCGACCAGCTGGGACACCACGGGCTATCATGCAGCGTAGTGCAGGACGCATATCCCGGCACTTCAACCTCAACGACATCATCCGCCGGGCTCTTACCACCGCTAATGTTCCATCAACTTTGGAGCCAAATGGACTATTGCGTAGTGATGGTAAGAGACCAGACGGTATGACTCTTATACCCTGGAAGATGGGACGGCCTTTGGTATGGGATGCCACATGCGTCGATACTTTGGCGCCGTCACATCTTCCAGAATCTTCTGTTGAGGCTGGAGCGGCCGCTGCAACTGCAGAAAACCTCAAGCGGCGCAAATATAGTAACCTCGATACGGGTTTCATATTTGAGCCGTTTGGGGTAGAAACTTTGGGTCCGTGGGGTCCTAGTGCACACCACCTTTTTAATGTGTTAGCTAAGAAATTGGTCGACACATCTGGTGACAAGAGGGCTGGCTTATACCTTGCACAGAGGCTAAGCATTGCCATACAACGTGGCAATGCTACCAGCCTTCTGGGCACGCTGCCAAGCGATGACGGTTTGGCACAGTTATATTTTTTGTAAATATTTTGTAATATCTATTAAATTGTAAATATTTCTTTATTTGTTAGTATATATAATATGATAAGATTATGTTGTTGTAGTAATTAAATATATATTTCGTAATGTTACATCGATGCTATGCGATATATTGTATTAACGTATCAATTTTTCTATATATCGTAATTTGTTTGTATTTAAGTCGCCAATTATAAAGTTTATACAACTAATGCATTGCGGAGAGCAGGAGCTTTTTTTATAGGGTGTAATATAAACTAGTGCTTGACCACGATCTCACCAGATGTTAAGTGGTGATATAGTCGAAAGATGGTACGCGCTAGTTTAGTAAGTGCCTATTCACTCTACTCTTGAAGGCTCCCACGTCGTACTCGGACGGAAAGACTGACGCCGGCAACTTGTTCCACTCCTTTGCTGTATGCACGATGAACGATGAATCAAATCGCTTCGTTCGGGTGCGCGGAACATCGACTGTCAAAGGGTGGAGACCCGCCGAATGTCTAAACATCCGAAGGTGGAAAGGGGATGGGGGAATCAACTCGTGTAATTCCTGTACACACTCCAAAATGTAATCTGCAAAACACCGACTGGCCTTGATCTTGCGCCGGTCTAAAGTTGACAGTAAACAATAAAGTTCCATATTAATAGATATCAAAATGCCACTCGTTTAATACGATCATTCATTTTTTATATGAAAAGTGGCAAACGAGCATACGGCTCACCTGATCTTAAGTGATCACCGTCGCCCATGAAAATCCACAGCACCAGAGGAGCTGTAGGTGCGTTCCTGACCTTTGAGATAGGAATAGGCTCGCTTCTTGAAGGTCACTAAATCGTAAAAGTCGGGAACACCGCTGGCGACAGTTGATTCCACAAGTTGATAGCTGGGATGATTCCGAACAATTCCTCAGAACACTCTCCATGGTAAATGCGATGCAGAATGCAAAGAGAACAGAGATCAGACTCAGAGGGTCGAGTCGATCGGAAAGATTTTTTTTTTTTTTTGACGAACTACACAGATTGGCCAGAGAAGCTGGCCTTGACTGCTTCACCGGATTGAGAGGTGGCAGAGCTCTTAGGTCGCTTAGCCTGAACCTCTATCGCTAGTAACTCGACACAAGGGTCCCCAACTACGCGTAAGCATTCCGATCCGAGGGCGCCCGAGAGGGCCGAACTACGACTCCGTCGGTTGCTATTTCACGGATAATCTAAGGGACATTCGAAAGCTAAACTAACTTTGAGTGCCACTTCGGGAGAAATATTATGTTCGTCGACTATTCGAGCAGCTCTACTTTGTACACGGTCAAACGGAAAAAGTTGGTAATGGGGAGCCGCGGCCCAGAGATGCGAACAGTATTCCATATGAGGCCGTACTTGCGCCTTGTAAAGTTGCAGACGGTGTGCAGGCTTGAAATACTGTCTCGCTCAACTGAGTATGCCAAGTTTTTACCGGTTCGGGTGTCATCGTATTCCAATAAAGATTCGAGTTTTCTCAAAGGAAAATAATTTCACACTACATCTGTAATTAGTATTTACCAACTGTAATAGTAATACAGAGCCGTGGTAGCTCAGTGTCCGGGCGGTTGGCTCAAGTTGCATAGTACGCTAGCAATCTGAGTTCGATCCCCGGTGCCGGCACCAATAAATTTGTTGTAGCAATTTTATGTGCTGATTAACCACGCGCTCGGCGGTGAAGGAAAACATCGTGAGGAAACCTACATGTCTTAGAAAATTTTTCTACGACATGTGAAGTCTGCCAATCCGCATTAGGGCCGCGTGGCGGACTGTGCCCTTATACTCTCTTTACAGAGAAGGCCTCTGCCCAGCAGTGGGACATATATATTATATATATAAAGGCTGTAACTTTAACTGTAATAGTGAAGTGTGCGACCGGTACGTGTGACAGCCGTTACGTCATAATGACACACCGCTAGGCCCCTTCTCTTCGTAAGGTACTCATAAGACAAGTCTTTATGGTGCATAGTTGTAGAGATGTCATGATGAGTCAGTGAGTGTTATTTCGCTTAGCTTATTTACATATATATACAAAAATTCTCGTTTGATATTAAACAATAAATATTGAATAATTATCAATAATATGCTTTGTGTTTCACGTGATAGCACGGCGGAAGCGAATACAGTGTTAGTCATAACGCATTGTGTGTTATAATACCGATTATCTATACAAATTTTTAAAATTGAAATATTTTATCATTCTGCCTACCAAATGTAGAATAACCACTGACCGCTAACACCAGCGTTCCACAGCCATCTATTTATAAAAATAAAAAACTTAACATCTATCCACTGCCGACCCATGAACGCAAGGCTACTATTAAGTTGACCTTGACTACGAACAAACGGAAGCTTTATTAATGTAAATATGGTTCATAGTTAAAATATAATTTGTATATCTATATACATAAAAGAGAATGTGTGTTTGATCCGTATAGGCTCCGAAACGGCTGGACCGATTTCAATGAAACTTTCAAGGCATCTTCAGATTGACCTGGCGAGTAATCCCGTAAAGTTTGGTGACGATCGGAGCACTCCTCTTTTTGAACTGTCAAACAAGCCATACGTCGTACTTTTATTTCTGACATTAACTTGAGCCCGATATGTTTTTGTTTGAATGATAAGAATGATATTTACTGATATGTACATGGGTGTAGGTAATGTAAATAAATCTTCACCCGCTCGAGAAGAGAATGAATACGAAGAGAAATGAATAATTTAATATATTGTGAGAGTTAAATTAAATATTTAATAATGTAAGTTTATTGTTTAAATGAAATAAACGTAACGGGCTCGGTACGCTAGTATATATATAAAGTGATATGGCAATATTAGTGACAGTAAAGCGTCAATAGCCTAATGGTTTAGGGTACTGCCTGCGAATCGTAAGGTCGTGGGTTCGAATCCACCATTGGACTATTGCCGTGAACCATGTCTTAGCACAAGCTTAAGCTTAGTTGGAATGGTTAACAAGATTGTTAGTAATATTTCTGAAAAAAAAAGAAATATTGCTAGCTTTCTTTTAAAAAAAAAAAGTATAAAGACATGCGCACTCACACTACACGCAACACACACAACATAAACACTTTAAGATCTGTCTTGAAGATCACTTTAATATTTATTTTACAATAGATTCTTTCTTAAACGTTTGTGCATAGTAAATAAGAGAAGATACTGACTTCTGAAACACAGGCCTATCAGTATACCTAGCTCGGGATTCAGGGACTTCACATTTCTTTGTGTATATTTTTGTATTTGTGCGATATAATGTTTATTAATATTATTTAACATTAAAATACCCACCTTTTACTACATGCATGTGAATGTATTTACGGTACATATTCCAAAATAACATTTTTTACAATTTTTGTCTATCTGTTTGTTCCGACTAACTTTTTTGTTCTTAGCGGAAAAAATGATATAAGATGTTTTTTTTTAATTTATAATTAGTTGACGTTATGACGGTATGAGTTCGGTGAGTCAGCCTTTCGCATCCGATTTTTTTAATGACGAACTACACAGATTGGCCAGAGAAGCTGGCCTTCACTGCTTCAACGGATTGAGAAGTGAACTGAAGCTGAGCTCGTTAGTAACTCGACACTATGGTCCCCCCGGTGAGTGGTAACCTCGGCTTGGACGGTTACTATGTTACGCGTAAGCATGCCGATCCGAGGGCGCCCGAGAGGGCCCAACCACGACTCGGTCGGTAGCTATTTCACGGATAATCTAAGGGACATTTAGAAAGACAAACTAAATTTTAGTGTCTTCGGGTCGCATCCGATGTACAAATAATTTTGCAGGGAAATATCCCGTTACCGTAACCTTAATCTGTGTACCGTTGTGATTTACCTTCTACTTGTTTCCTTCAGGACTCTGTATGATTTTGTACCATATACCTTCTGACTTCTTTATCGAAATATTCTTTAAAATGTTGAAAACAATTTTATAAAAGTTTAAATTAAAATGATCAACAACAAAATGGTTTCCTCGTCTATTGACACTCCGAGATACAACTATATACCTATGTGTATGGTTTTTTTTATTATACAAATATATAACGGGTTGTACAAAATCATGACGAAATATAAGCTTAACATTAGCATATCGGTGACGCGAACCAATAACATTTCCCTACCAACGCTCGACGCGGCTAAAAACACTATAAAATACCAGCGTACCCAGCCCGCTTTGACGTGCTAGATTTTGCTTTATTTTATTAAAACAATAAACCTACATCATTAAATATTTAATTTAACTCTCACAATATATTAAATTATTCATTTCTCTCCGTATTCATTCTCTTCTCGAGCGGGTGAAGATCATTACCTACACCCATGTACATATCAGTAAATACAATATTATTCTTATCGTTTATACAAAAGCATATCGGGCACAAGTTAATGTCAGAAATAAAAGTACGACGTGTGGCTTGTTTGACAGTTCAAAAAGGGGAGTGCTCCGATCGTCACCAAACTTTACAGGATTACTCGCCATGTCAATCTGAAAGTTTCATTGTAATCGGTCCAGCCGTTTCGGAGCCTATATGGAACATACACACTTTCTCCTTTATATATGTAGATTATAGATAAATTTCAATCCACAAAGCGTTCATTCGCGACCATCGGAGATTGCGAATAATCCTTGCGCGTTACCGCTATTTTATGGGCAGGCCCCACCCCTTAGATGTTAGGAGCGTTGCTGGAGTTTCTTCGGCCACTTCTTCTCCCAGCGCCAACGCTTCCCGAAACGGCACTCAATGTTAGTTTAGCTTTTGAATGTCCCTTAGATTATCCGTGAAATAGCAACCGACTGAGTCGCGGGTCGGCCCTCTCGGGCGACCTCGGATCCGAATGCTTACGCGTAATATAGTAACCGTTCAACCGTTAAAGTTAAAGTAACCGTTCGACTTACTAGCGATAGAGGTTCAGGCTAAGCGACCTAAGAGCTGTGCCACCTCTCAATCCGGTGAAGCAGTCAAGGCCAGCCTCTCTGTCCAAACTGTGTAGTTCGTCATAAAAAAAATAGGCAAATTACGGACATTGTTTTTTTTAAGTCGAATAAAAACAAATCGTAGCTCGTTCTTAAAAGTCACATACGTAGATCTATAATTATAAAGCTCACGACCCGCCTGACGGTCACATGATCGGCTGTAATAGTGGGTTAATAGTATAGTTACAACCGGGTGTGACGCGTACCTAATATCAGTCGATTAACTGGAGTAAACCCACCGTGCGCAACGGCCAATGACCGGCGCGAACAAAGGACATGCGAAAGAGACGCACGATTAGGGTTCCGTCTGTGAAACCTCAAAACCATATGTTGCTAATTTTTTTGAAGTAAAACTTCTTTACGCACACTTGACTTGGGGAGTAATCTGGTGAGTGCGTTACGAAAAGTGTGATCGGTCGAGGCGTATGGAAATTGAAAAACAAATTTTCTTTCTAGCAATCATGTATCCAATCTGCACGATATATGGACGGTAAATTGGTGACAAGTTATCCAACGTACACACGTTACTACAACACAATTGAACCTTTTTTTACTTCACTGAGCATAAATTTGCGTTCTCTATCTCTCTCATACCGCGCTTTCGCTCACACACTTTAAACTATCAAAAATTCTCGAGAGCGTAACGGTACATTTTGCGGGAATAACATCCAGTATTCATCAATTTAAAAGACGTTGTCACGCCAAAAATACATAACAACGCGATATATGGCTTCAATCCGATATTATCGAATCATCTAACAACGATATATTTTATCTGTTAATCAAATATGGCGATGGCAGCACTAGTCGTATAAATTTTATAATCTGTGCCGCGGATTTTGTTAAGCTATTTAAATATAAACAAATTATAGATATTTTTAATCAGTATATCGTATAGTTTTGATTTCCTGATTGATTTCCTCCTCGTTAACAAAAAAAAATATCGTATAGTATCGACACACCATTGGGAGCTTCCTTGCTTTAAAATCGCACACAACAGTTATTATTGGCAGATTTTAGCAAAACATCAAGTGTTTTAGAGGTCGTTTTTTTTTTATTTTTTTTCATTTATTTATTTTTTTATATACACAAATTTATTACATACATACTATTTTTTCATATACATTTTTCTTTTTTAATATTTTCGGTACACATCTCCCTGCTAGACTAATATATAGCCTGTATTAGGGAGATATTGTACCTAACTCCGAGTTTATGTTAGGAACTAAATATTAATAATTTATATGATTCAGTGTGTTTGTGGAGAGAATAGTGTGCGTGGGTGCGTGCGAGGGTGTACGTGAGAGTGTGTACACGAGCGTGAAAGAGCGTGTATAAATGAGAAAGTGTTTTTTTTCCATTTATGTCGTGCCAAAGTTTTGCAAAACGGAAAAATCGAGAATAATTTATTTTAGACTATTCTAATTTAATAAAGACTTACTGAATTTCCTTCAGAGGTTCACTTGTAGAGGGCTTTTCCTCCAGCGTAACATACTTATTCTAAGTACAGAGGCGATCGATCGGACTCAATTGCCTACCTAGTCAACTAAAATACTTTTATATCAGTCAGTCCATTATCTTATTCTAATTCATTAGTATATTTTACATATTATAACATTTATTTATACATTAAAAGTAAATAAGCATATAATAGAACTAACTGGTTCTAACACCATTCCGATATATTATATCGATACATGCATGAACATCCCTACCTAAAGCTGCATTTTTTTATTGTACTTATTAATGGTATAATACTAAGTTCTGAGCATAGGGACATTGAGAATTGGCTCGTAAAAGACTGTGAATTTTTACCGCGCATTGGCCATTAACACTGATGATATGGGTTAGAATATTATGTACGGTCAGCCCTGTAGTTCTGGGCTCTCAAGAGTAAGACTACGGTATCCTCTGCCTGTCGTAGAAGGCGACTAAAAGGAGGCTCGGCTTCACTGGGCGAGAAGGGTGGGGGCCTTTGTCGTTCGGTAAGGTGGACCCGGGAAGAAGGCGACATCGTCTGGCCCGTGTCGCCTAGCGCTCCAAGGGCACAGGGGGGGAGGGAGTAACCTCCTCTTCCGGGAAGTGCTCTCCTTGAGCACAGCGCAGAGGGGCTCCGGTGCGTTCCACTGGAATTCTCGGAAACCCTCACCATGCACCGAGGAAGGTCCACCGGGGAGGATGGATAAAAACCCCACATAATCGCCGCCTTCCCCTCAGAAGGCGGGGTATCTTTTTGAAAATTTCCTCCTCGTTAACAAAAAAAAGGAATATTATGTACGGAACCCAAGCAAAAATGCAACAAGTAACGCTTGACTCGTACGTTCATAATCGCCTAGAGTTACAACGCGGTGAGGTGTCGAGTGAGTTGAATGAATCATTTTTTGTTGTTCTTCTTGTGTCGCTTCCAACATTTTTTTTATATCTCCACGCGGAAAACCTTGGGTCGAACTCCGGAGGCGGGTTACTAATTGAACTTTCTAGAAACGTCTCTGTATTGAGTCCGAAATGAAATTAATTTAAATATTAACAAAAGCTTAACCGACTTACAAAAACTTTGTGTATTGATAACGACGTCATTAAACGAACCGATTTTGAATATATATTGGAATCTAGTCTTCTAAAGTGATTCCGTACACAAGTATATTTACGAACAGAAACAAATACCGACTTCGAATCGAATCAAACGCTAAACTCTATCCACGCGGATGACCTCTTTCTATTTAGGAATTATCGTAGTAATATTACGAAATAGAATTAATCAGAACGTAAACAAACTTTTTTTTTATTGTTTTTAGATCGCAACCACAGACCTGTGTCCGTGCCCTTTTCCAATGCACTTAAATTGTCCACTCTGCATTTATTAAAAGAGTGTCACTTCTACAGTTACTATTTTCCTTTTTTTGTTTTTTTTTTGTATATTTAATTCCTGAATTTGGAGGTGGCCAGAGATCGCTCAGGTTCACGCGTTGCAGACGCCCCGCTGCATTATTAGCCGCCCCGCTATTAGCTTCTCCGCGACCGCTGTGTCCCTGCTTCTCATGGCCATTTTTAGGTTGTAGTCCACTAACCTCTCTCTCTCTAGTGTCGGTCCCTCATGTCTGAGGATCGTGGTCACCGTCAGGGTTGCACCTGGAGCGGATGATTTGCTTCCACCGGCTTCTGTCTATGCTTCTCTCTTCTCTTCTGCTTATGACTATCCACCTAACTGAAACAAATTGTGCATGACAGACAATTAAATATCCTTAAAATAAATCTTACGTAAACTTGTATTTTACAGTAATTTTCATTAAATTTTATTTCTATTTAAATTTTAATACATAGTGTTGCCTCCATGTGCTGGCTCCATGAGCCGGTGTTGGGGCATTTTCTCCAATTCCTCTACCAGCACAAGTTTGGGCTCTAAGGGTGACTGAAGGCGGATTTCATCCCTTAACACGTCGTCCGAGCTTATCCCAGGTATGCTAGATCTGGGGGGTTTGTCACCCGCTTGTGGAGGCCTATGGAGGAAGGCGCCTTAGGTATGCGCCTTGCCTGAAGGGCAGTGGAGGAGACGCCGAAAGGCGTCAAGTCGCGGGCGGGGCCGCGGATGTCTCTCTGTTCCCGTGGCTCTGCCACCATACGCGGCCGTGGAGGAACACCCTGTGGGGTTTAGTCGGTGAGGGCCCGACATAATTCGTCCCTCCCCCGGGGGGCGTTTACGCGGCTAGGTATGTTCCCCACAGGCTAATAAAAAAAAAAGGTATGCTAGATCTGGTTTAGGTCGGGACTGGGTGCTAGCCACTCTATACGGCTGATATTGACCTCTTCAAACAATTCACTATTTGACCAGTATGCGTCGCGCATAAAAACACTTCGGCCTTGACTGCTTCACCGGATCCGGCTTCTCTGGACAATCTGTTTAGTTCATCAACAAAAAAGCGATCTCTGCCTATCCCTTCGGGTCATGGGCGTGTTTGTATGTGTAACATAGATTGATATAATTGGTAGCGCTCTAGTATTACGCAATCACGATTAGCGAATTGCGTACATATGAGTTGATTGATAAAACTAAAATCGACGTTATAGTTATGAATTTAACGTTCATATTCGCTGTTCTCAATGTTTCTGTACACAATAATGTGACACTAAAAAAATAATAATCTACGTAGGCAAATAACGCCGTGTAGAATAGAAGAGTCAGAAATAACATATAAAACGGGTGATCGATTGTCGAGTAAAAACGTCTTTATAGTCAACTAGCGTACCCGGACCGCTTCGGCGGGCTAGATTTTGCTTTATTTTAAATAAACAATAAACTGACATCATTAAATATTTAATTTAACTGTCACAATATATTAAATTATTACCAACGCCCATGTACATATCAGTAAATACAATATCATTCTTATCATTTAGGGAATTATTACACTTCAATATGGTTCATAATGACATAAATATACACAACGCATGTGTCAATACAAATTTGTGTTATAAAACAATAGAATATCATCATAGTAAATAAAAGCTGTATTTGACAGACAAAGAGGAGTGCTCGGATCGTTACCAAACTTTAGGATTACTCGTCAGGTCAATCTGAAGATTCCCTGAAAGCCCCGCACCGGAGCCCTACGACAGGCAGGGGATACCGTAGTCTTATTCTTGAGAGCCCAGAACTACAGGGCTAAACTATACCAGCTATAAACTATACCAGGTGGAACTATACAAGCCAGTTTCATGACAGGCAGGCGGAGGTTCGTTGGTAGAGAGAAAAAAAAACGCCGCGTGCTCACTCGGCAGTAGATCAAATGATTTACTGTATTTAACACCGCTTCACACTTGTAATGTACTAATTGAAGAATACATTGTACTCGATGTATTCCTCATTATTACAAACAATTCAGATTTTTTTGTATGTGTAATAGATTTCTGTTGATATACGAAGCGATCGGTAAGTGATACGTGTCTGCTTAAAATGTGATTTTAATTTATCAATTTTTTTTTTGAAACGGAGATTCTTTTAGGGAGTTGTTGTGGCCATGTTCGTTCATAGAAATCCCATAATGTCTAGATTGAAATGATCAACATAAATCTGGTTTTCACATGTATTGACATTCCGAGCAACAATTATATACATGTTTGTATATTTTGTTTATTATTCAAATATATAACGGGCCGTACATGATCATGGCAATATATAAATATAACATTAGCATGTAGTACCAGTATTTCACGCCTGCCCACCGTTTGCAACTTTATAAGGCAATGTTAATGTACAGGCCGCACTGTTTATATGGTTACTGTTCATACACATAATACCAACTTATTCCGTTTAATCGTGTACAACGTAGAGCTGCTCGAATCGTCGACGATCAGGGTCTTTCCGATCAACTTGACCCTCGGAGTCTGCTATGAGATGTCGGTTCTCTTTGCGCACGTTCTTTATTTTGTGCTGCTGTGTCGAGGGTCCAAATCGCCATGATGGTCGCCAACCTTTGTTAGAAGACGGCACCAAGAGAAGAAGAAATTTTAAACGTAAAAAATCTAAAGTGAAGTGAAGTCGGTCAATAAAAACCCGTGTCCTCCAATTCTATTAATTGTTTTCGTTATAGCAAACAGCTATTAAAAACTTAGCAGAATAACTATGTCAACAATTACGTAATTCATAGAAACTTAAGGCCGCCGGGCGAATACTTGAGAGGCTGAGATATCACGGTCACAGATTATAAAGGATATACAACGTCAATTAGCGCGAACAGTTGCAGCATAATCTGTGATATAAGGTTGTCAAATATCTCCCTTCCGCCTTTTTGTCTTTTGAATTTCGCGGCTATGTACAAAGCGCTACAGAGCTCGTATCTAGCAATACGATACATAATTTGAAAGGTCTTGACATAACCTACAAACGACGCTATGCATAATTAGTTTGGATATTGCGTTCAACAGTTATAGACGATGTAAACATGGAGTTCACTAATGCCGAAATTCGCGGCTTGGCCACTGTTTGGGACGATTCACCGGCCTTCGACCACGACCGTTTTCGCTTGATATTGTCGTATGTGATCCATTTTTCGTCGCCAGTCACCATCCGCTTCAAGAATGGGTCGAGTTCGTTCCGTTTCAGCGGCATATCGCAGGCGTTGATTCGGTCCAGAAGGTTTTTGCGTCAAATCATGCGGCACCCAAACATCAAGCTTTTTTTTGTATCCAGCCTATTATAATACTAGCGTACCCAGCTCGCTTCGCCGGGCTAGATTTTGCTTTATTTTATTTAAACAATAAACTTACATCATTAAATATTTAATTTAACACTACTAAATTATTAATTTCTCTCCGTATTCATTCTCTTCTATTATCTTCTCAGTAGCATCAGTAATACGGACTTTAGTACACTTCATTATATTAGGTCGGGGAAAAAGTTCCTTCGCATTTTGTAAGAAAATTCAAAACATATTTTCATATAGTTTATTTATATTGAACTAGAGTATGTAGGTACCATTTTGTTTGATAACTTTTTGCCATCTTGTAGGTAGCGACATGATCCCATTGCTATAGAAATTTTAGGACTTCTGATCGAAATACCGCTTCAAGTGGTTTTGGCAGTCCTCTCGTGATGTTAAACTGACACTGCCTAAAGATATCTAAAGAGACCGAAACAGGTGGAAATCTGAAGGTGCAAGGTCAGGGCTATACGGCGGATGCATTAACACCTCCCAACCAAACTCTCTAAATTTTTGTTTCTCTAATTTTTTGTGCGTTATTATGATGGAAAACCACACCCCTTCTGTTGATTAATTCCGGCCGCTTTCTCTCAACTTCTTACTTTAATGTCATCAGTTGTTCGCAGTAGAGTTCATAGTCGATGGTCCTGCCTGGTGGTCCACCACACACACAGCATCACCTTGTTGCAAGTTAACCCGGGTTTCGCCAGTCTGTGAAGCCTGGCCGGCCTCTGACCACGACCTTTTTCGCACGTTCTTGTCGTACGTGATCCACTTTTCATCAGCTTTTTCAATAATGTTTCGGTTCCATTACGTCGTAATAATGAATCACAAACGAGTACTCGGTTCATTATGTTTCTTTCAGTGAGCACGTGAGGTACCCAAATATCGAGCTTTTTTTGTGTATCCAGTTTTTTTTCAAATGTGCCAAAACTGTTATGGGGTCAATTCCCAGTTCTTCAGCTACGTCGTAACTACTGATAAGCCGATATTGCTCCACTTTTATCCGTAATAGGACGACCAGAGCGACATGCATCTTTGACATCAAAATTTCCGGTTCGAAAACGCTTAACCAAATTTGTGCTACTCTCACAGACACTGCCCTATGTCCATAAACATCGCTAATTTTTTTCGTTGCTTGCGTAATTCCCTTTTTTGTAGTAAGATTTTAAAATGTATCGAATTTCTTCATTACATTCACTCGTTTTTGACAGTACGAAAAACAAATGAATCACACATTTTCCTAATTTGAATTTGGAATTATATTCTTTAAAATGTAAACTTTAAATGATACCAAAACCAGCCTGATACAAATAGTATAGCCGAAGAGATTTTATTACAAGTTCATACATACTATAATGCGAAAAGATTTTTTCACCAACCTATTACTTCAATGTACTCCATTGTCCCGTGTAATAGTACCCGTCCAAGCCGAGGTTACCCCTCAACGGTCGCCCCGTTGGGTCGAGTTTCTAGCAATAGAGGTTCAGGCTAAGCGCCCTAAGAGCTATGCCACCTCTCAATCCGGTGAAGCAGTCAAGGCCAGCTTCTCTGGCCAATCTGTGTAGTTCGTCATAAAAAAATACTCCATTGTACTTCAATATAGTTCATAATGACATAAATATACACAACGCACGTGTCAATACAAATTTGTGTTATAAAACAGTAGAATATCATCATAGTAAATAAAAGTTGTATGTGACTGTTCAAAAATAGAAGTGCTCCGATCGTCACCAAACTTTACAGTATTACTCGCGAGGTCAATCCGAAGATTCCCTGAAAGTTGTAACACGAGAATTGACTTTTATAAACGGTTTTATTTAGCTCGACCCGTACGGAATTTGTTTATTTATTTGGGTCAAAATTAGAAATTGAAATTGAAGCACCTTCCCGTTGTCAGATTGATCTGAAATTTTGTACACACATTTAATTTAGATGACAATATAATATAATAAAATCAATAACATTATAAATCTAAGATGGCCGCCGATACAAAATGGCGGATTACATATTTTTCCTTAACCCCCTCAATATGGGTATCAAATGAAACACAATGATTATGTCAAAATTAAAAATTCAAGACGGACGCCGTTCCAATATGGCGGACTAGGTACTTTTAGGAATCAGAGTAGGAATGAAAACATAACTTATTAAACAATTTAACAAAAAGTACATTCAACGACTTAAATTAAATGAAATTATTACAATTGATCAGACAAACGGACAGAGTTTTGGCTTATCAGGTGAATTGGACGACCAAAGAGCTCCACTAAGCGTGCGTTTGCTTATATAGGCGATCCTCAGCTTATCCCAACTCCGCGGAGGATTGGCTCGCTTCATTCAGCTAACAGTACATATTTTTCCACAACCACCACAATATGGGTATCAAATAATAGGACTACACTAGCAGAATACTGTCATTATGTCAAAATTTCAAACTCAATATGGACGCTGTTACAAAATGGCTTATTAGGTGGGGGCATGATTAGTCGTGTCGAGAACAGTTGCGTCAAGATTGTGTGACGTTAGAGGGGCAGATTAAAAAGTACGGCTGAAGAAGGCTATTGCCCTTAATTTTGTCATGGGCATCCACCGTCCATAAAATGCAGGGCAGCACCGTCGACCATACAGTAGTATATTTGTTTGTATACTAGTTCAGCCCTGACTCTAGTAATGTGTTTCTAGTGTATATTCAGGTCACTGTCGAGCTACACGTACGTCACGGAATGTTTTCGCATGTGTCAGTTAACTGCGCAAGCGGCTGTCAAACTGTGAACAAGACAATTAAAATAAACGCTCCAATTGCATTTGCAGTATTTGGCGACCATTGTCCTTATATCACCGAGCTTCTGTGCAAAAGAAATACACCATACAGAGACACCCGTCCTTTGGAGGATATAACGGGTGGCCCATAAGTCCTTTGATATGAAAAAAAATTATTAAAATAAAACTAATTACATTATGAATAAAATTTTTATTTACAAAAAAAGCTTAAAAAACGGGAATTATTTTTTGAAAATAACATCTTCTAAATGTAATCCGTTGCGATCACGGCACTCTTGCAAACGACGTCTAAAATTGTCGATGACTGCGCGGCACGTCACTGCTGAAATGCTTGTCATTTCTCTGCGGATGTTTTCTTTTAGGGCCTCAATTGACCGCGGGTTTGTGTCGTATACTTTAGCCTTAAGGTAGCCCACAAAAAATCCATCGGGGTCAGATCTGGACTACGTGGAGGCCAGGAAATGTCTCCTCTCTTAGAGATCACTTTGCCAGGAAAAGTTGACGGATAACGGGCATAGCAGTGTTAGAGGTGTGAGAAGTGGCCCCATCCTGTTGAAACCACGTCCTGGCATTAAAGCCTGAAAAGTTTTGCAATTCTGGTATGTAAAAAATGTTGCACTAGAGTTGGATTATATTCACACTGAACGCCTCCTAATTTAGTAAAATTTAATATAATATAAAGCTGAGGACATACACAAACACAAATTTACACACACACACCAACACACACACACAAATTTATAAAATATTGTTTTCATTTGTTATGCTCATATTTTATTGTGCTTTCAAATGGGAGAAGACACTGATCCCTGCTTACAGATCCAATTGAACCCTAGCAGCTCAGGAGTCAGGGACTTCATACTTCTTTGTTTAAACATTTTCTTTGGTGACTAATAAAGATTTATTATTATTATTGTTATAGTCATGGCAATATATAAATACAACATTAGCATGTAGTACCAGTATTTCACGCCTGCCCACCGTTGGCAACTTTACAAGGCGCAAGTACATGCCGCACTGTTTATATGGGTCCAGTTCATACACATAATGGAATACTGTTCGCATCTCTGAGCCGGGGTTCCCTAATACCAACTGATTCCGTTTAATCGTGTACAACGTAGAGCTGCTCGAATCGTCGACGATCAGGGTCTTTCCGATCAACTTGACCCCCGGAGTCTGCGATGAGAT
The DNA here is from genome assembly GCA_029286785.1 of Meandrusa payeni. NCBI lineage: Eukaryota > Metazoa > Arthropoda > Insecta > Lepidoptera > Papilionidae > Meandrusa > Meandrusa payeni. The sequence continues at coordinate 3,177,051 of JAGSMX010000026.1, forward strand.
GTCGGTTCTCTTTGCATTCTCTATCGCATTTACCATGGGGAATGTTCTGAGGAATTGTTCGGAACCAGCCTTCTTCCCCGATCTACTTGACGCCCGTAAACCCGAGGCCCTTTTTAGTCGCCTTCTACGTCAGGCAGGGGATACTATCTACCACGAGCCCATTACTGCGGTCCTGCGTATCCTTCTCCGAGAGAGATTGACCAGTCCTCCTCGGTGCATGGTAAGCGGTTTCGGTATCTCCATTGAAACGTATCGGGGCGCCTCTGCACTATGTTCGGTCGTAGGTTGTAAGCTTGTATCTGGCTTCGTCTTGCGACCTTTATGAGGTTGTCAGTCTACCTTGTATGTACGTCCTAAGCTTCTAGTGCGTGGTTTCCAATCGAGAACTCTTCAATCCCCATTAATCATGTGTAATTGAAAGTTTTAAACGGAGTTTTACAGGATATCCTGGAGAGACAAAGTACGCAACGAAGTAGTGATGCAAAGAATTGGAGAGGTTGAAGTTCTTAACCCAATTAAGAGATATAATAATAATAAAAAAATAGCCTTTATTGCCATCAAGATTCTTTACAATAATAAAGTAAAAACGGTTTGCCTACTTACTAAACTTTTTTTTTTTGTTCACGCGGTGGAATCTTTTTATAGACCATCCTCCGGTACCCTGGGTGGGCCCGGAGGGATGTGTGGGACTCGGCCTGGGCAGCCCCTACCCACGCCTACTTATATCTATATATCTCTTACTAAACTAGATTAATCTAATACAGCTTTAATACAGCTTATCATTCAGAGAAAGATACAAGGGAAAAGAAATCCGGGAAGGAGAAGAACATCTTGGCTTAAAAATCTACGCCGATGGTACGATAAGAGCACACGTTGTTTATTTCGTGCTGCTGTATCAAGGGTCCAAATCGCCACGATGGTCGCCAACCTTCGTTAGAAAACGGCACCAAGAGAAGAAGAAGAAGTTTTAAACGTAAAAAAATCTAAAGTGATCAATAAAAACCGTGTCCTCCAATTCTATTAATTGTTTTCGTTATAGCAAACAGCTATTAAAACCTCAGCAGAATAACTATGTCAACAATTACGTAATTCATAGAAACTTAAGGCCGCCGGGCGAATACTTGAGAGGCTGAGATATCACGGTCACAGATTATAAAGGATATACAACGTCAATTAGCGCGAACAGTTGCAGCATAATCTGTGATATAAGGTTGTCAAATATCTCCCTTCCGCCTTTTTGTCTTTTGAATTTCGCGGCTATGTACAAAGCGCTACAGAGCTCGTATCTAGCAATACTATACATAATTTGAAAGTTCTTGACATAACCTACAAAACGACGCTATGCATAATTAGTTTGGATATTGCGTTCAACAGTTATAGACGTGTAAACATGGAGTTCACTAACGCCGAAATTCGCGGCTTGGCCACTGTTTGGGACGATTCACCGGCCTTCGACCACGACCGTTTTCGCTTGATATTGTCGTATGTGATCCATTTTTCGTCGCCAGTCACCATCCGCTTCAAGAATGGGTCGAGTTCGTTCCGTTTCAGCAGCATATCGCAGGCGTTGATTCGGTCCAGAAGGTTTTTTTGCGTCAAATCATGCGGCACCCAAACATCAAGCTTTTTTTTGTATCCAGCCTATTATAATACTAGTGTACCCAGCCCGTTTCACCGTGCTAGATTTTGCTTTATTTTATTTAAACAATAAACTTACATCATTAAATATTTAATTTAACTCTCACTACTAAATTATTAATTTCTCTCCGTATTCATTATCTTCTATTATCTTCTCAGTAGCATCAGTAATACGGACTTCAGTACACTTCATTATATTAGGTCGGGGAAAAAGTTCCTTCGCATTTTGTAAGAAAATTCAAAACATATTTCAATATAGTTTATTTATATTTAACCAAAGTATGTAGGTACCATTTTGTTTGATAACTTTTTGCCATCTTGTAGATGTAGGTCAGTGACATGATCCCATTGCTATAGAAATTTTGGGACTTCTGATCGAAATACCGCGTCAAGTGGTTTTGGCAGTCCTCTCGTGATGTTAACCTGACACTGCCTAAAGATATCTGAAGAGACCGAAACAGGTGGAAATCTGAAGGTGCAAGGTCAGGACTATACGGCGGATGCATTAACACCTCCCAACCAAACTCTCTAAATTTTTGTGCGTTATTATGATGGAAAACCACACCCCTTCTGTTGATTAATTCCGGCCGCTTTCTCTCAACTTCTTACTTTAATGTCATCAGTTGTTCGCAGTAGAGTTCATAGTCGATGGTCCTGCCTGGTGGTCCACCACACACACAGCATCACCTTGTTGCCTTGATTAGTCGTGTCGAGAACAGTTGCGTCCAAGATTGTGTGACGTTAGAGGGGCAGATTAAAAAAAGTACGGCTGAAAGAAGGCTGTTGCCTTTAATTTTGTCATGGGCATCCACCGTCCATAAAATGCAGGGCAGCACCGTCGACCATACAGTAGTATATTTGTTTGTATACTAGTTCAGCCCTGACTCTAGTAATGTGTTTCTAGTGTATATTCAGGTCACTGTCGAGCTACACGGACGTCACGGAATGTTTTCGCATGTGTCCAGTTAACTGCGCAAGCGGCTGTCAAACTGTGAACAAGACAATTAAAATAAACGCTCCAATTGCATTTGCAATATTTGGCGATCATTGTCCTTATATCACTGAGCTTCTGTGCAAAAAAAGAAATACACCACACAGAGACACCCGTCCTTTGGAGGATATATATGAAGCAACACTGATTTACACGCGTTTGACTGTGGGAGTAAGTTGGTGAATGTGTTGTGAAAGTGTGATGGGGCGAGGCGAACGGAACTTTAGAGGGAGATATAAGTGAGAATAGAAAGAGAGTCTGTATCACACTGTAGAAGCAAAAGTGCAGTGCTCGCGCACATTTTCCGAGCGCTTGTGTATATATCATATTTCGCGACTACTTACACGAATCACAATTTCACGTCTTATGTTACTTAACAAACATTTCAAATGAAACTATTCTAAGTTATCGTTAATTATTTGAGAAACAAAATAACAATCACTTAGGTAAGTTTAACACTTTAACACAAAAATAGTTAAGGTAAAGAAATGGAAAATATAAGTCTAGCAGCCCTTGAAAGGTCTTAGGGGCCGTCCATATATTACGTCATTCTAAATTAGGGGGGGTTGGTATGCGGATGACGGTAAATGATAGATAGGAGGGTGTTTCGAATTTGACGTCATTCTTATTTATTTATTTATGGTTTATTGTTCACGTACAAAAAGATTATTTCTAAAAAGAAATTTCTTCCAGCACACCTAGTAAGTGAGACTGCAAATGTGAGAGGCGGCTAAGGCGCGTACAATACTAAAATAACTCGTAATAAACATACATAATGCAACATAGATGTACACAAATACAGTAATAACTACAGATAAAATACTCTAACAATAATATTACATATAATACTAGCTGCCCGCCCCGGCTTCGCCCGTGGTACTTACATGTATTATACATATAAACCTTCCATAAGAATCACTCTATCTATTAAAAAAACCGCATCAAAATCCGTTGCGTAGTTTTAAAGATCTAAGCATACATAGGGACAGACAGCGAGAGCGACTTTGTTTTATATACTATGTATTGATAATAAACACAATACTTAAATAATAACTACAACATTACATAATTAATAAAAGTACATAAATACTATACTTATACGTAAATACATGTCTCATACTAAGGAAAGATAGTGTTCTTATGATATTTTGCAAGTATTTAATGTTATTAATTATTGAACTCATTATTTATTTATTTATTTATTACAAGGTCAAGGCATGTCTACATTATTTCTTAAAACTATAAATAACATCGTACCTATGAAAATCGTTCTTATGCGACACTGCGTTTATTAAACGAAGACTAACTGGTAATGACGTCAATTTTTGGAGAAGGGGGGGGGGGGTCATTAAGAAATGACGATAGAATGATTGTAGGGGAGGGGAGGTCTAAAGTCTGAAAAAATCGATGACGTAATTTATGTACGGCCCCTTACCGAGTGAGCCGGCCGCATGAGAGGGCGAGAGCGCGCCGTTAATTGGAAATGAAATTAATTCAAAATGAGGACTTTCCATATAATATATAAACATACATGTAAATGAAGCTATTACAGTTTTACTTCATAGGCGTCTAAAGCACAGTCGTTTTTTACATAGGAAAACAGGCAAACAAGCGTACGGCTCACCTGATATTAAGTGGTCACAGTCGCTCATGAACATGCACAGCACTGGAAGAGCTGCAGGTGCGTTGTCTGTGAGAATGGAGTAGGCTTGTTTCTTGATGTCCCCAAATCGTAAAGGTTCGAAAACACCGCTGGTGACAGTTGATTCCACAAGTTGCTAGTACGTGGAAAAAAAGCTACGCGAATCGTGAAACGCCATTTTGATTATGTCTATGGAATCTGTAATCCTGCGGGGATGTGCGGCAGCTGAGATGATTCCAGTCAATTCCTTACAACACTATTTTAGAACCAATAGTTTGAGAGCCGCTGACCTACTGAGTAAAACGCGCGTTGTGGAATGAGCGTTGATCGGCCACGCAGTAGGGCCAATTGCTTTGTTGTGGGCCGGACGTGACGTCATTGCGGGCACTAGGGTCGCGCCACACGCAATTCTGTTTACAAGTACCGTCAAGTAGGGATGTTCATGAAAAAATATATCGATATATTTTAGATTTTTAACGAAATTTTTTATCGATACTATGCCATATATTGTATAAATATATCGATCTTTTCCAGCCCACCCAAAAAACCGCGACAAAGATTATAAAATGTATACAACTAGTGCTACCATCGTAGAGAGAAGTATAGTAACATAAAAACGATATTTGGTTCGCGGCTGAAATATATCGACTTTAAATATCTATATTAGATGATACAATAATATCGGATTGAAGCGATATATCGCGTTCATATATCGACATTTCATAAAATATCAATATTTATCTTTCACTTCTACCAACAAGTGATTAGTCAGAGCTACGTGTATAGAGAACAAATTTATTTACGAGTAAAACAGAACTGACTTTCAAACAAATCTTTACTGAATATAGAAGTTGAAAATTTATAATTTACAATTTAAGTTTTCACATTTGAAATCCCACAATGTCTAAATTAAAATGATCAGATTGATGGCACTCAGAACAACGATTATATACATGTTTGTATATTTTGTTTATTATTCAAATATATAACGGGCTGTACATAATCTTGGCAATATATAAATACAACATTAGTATGCAGTACCAGTATTTCACGCCTGCCCACCGTTTGCCCAACTTTACAAGGCGCAAGTACGGCCGCATATGGAATACTATTCGCATCCCTGGATCGGGGCTCCCCAATACCAACTTCTTCCGTTTAACCGTCTACAACGAAGAGCTGCTCGAATCTTCGACGATCGATGCGATGTCGGTTCTCTTTGCATTCTCTATCGCATTTACCATGGGGAGTGTTCTGAAGAATTGTTCGGAATCATCCCAGCTACCGATTTCCTTTACCGCACATCACGAAATTCCAAATTCCACCGTCACTATCTTGATGGTTGGCGTTCCATGACTGCACGTTTCTCGCGTAACTTTCTTCCACGCACTGTCAACCTGTGTAATCAACTGTCACCAGCGATGTTTGCGAACGTTTACGATTTGGGAACCTTCAAGAAACGAGCCTACTTCTATCTCAAAGGCCGGCAACGCACCTGCTCCAGCTTCTCCTCCTATGGTGACCACTTAAGATCAGCCGTAAGCTCGTTTGCCACTGATAAATGCGGTCTCATAAAATTTTCTCCTAACAAAAAGTACTCGACGCGACTTAATTTTGAAATCAAAACAATGACGTTTATGTATGTTCGTTCTTAATTTCAGAAGTAGCGTTATTATATTGCGAAGTTATCCTATCGCTATGTTATCTGATAAATACATCGCGTACGACTATTGTTAATTTCGGTTTTTTTTTTTTTCAAGTAAGACTTCTTACGTATATCTGATAACACCTTATCTAAACTGGCAACTAAATAATGTAGCGTAGTTTCGTTGAGCACCTCGATTGTGAAGTTTCATGGTCAAATTTGTGCGTAACTACACAAAGTAGGTAATTATTTATTACCACCGTAGTTGTGGGCTTATGGAATAAGGCTACGGTATCCCCCGCCTGTCGTAACCTTTGTTCCAACTTATAGTGGACCGGGAGAAGGCGACATCAGCTGGTCAGTGTCGCCTTAGTACTGCGACGGTGACAAGGACTAACCTACGTGGAACGTGCTTTAGTACAGAGGGGCTCCGGTACGTTTCACTGGAGATCCCGGAGCCCCTCGCCAAGTACTGAAAAAGGCCACCGGGGGGTTTTAGTAAAAGAGCCTCACACAATACCGCCTTCCATATGTTAAGGTATCTTGTTGAAGATTTCCCCGCAGTCAACAAAAAAAAAAGTATAAATTGCTGATGAATCAATCATCATCATAATGTCAGCAGTAAAACATCCACTGCTGGAAATAGGTCTCCCCCAAAGATTTCCAAAAAGACCGGTTGTAAGCTTGCATCCAGCTGCGTCCTGCGAACTTTACGAGGAACAGAAACGTGTTCTCTCACTATGGGCCTCATAAGTGCCAAACGCACCCTGATAGATATCTTCAAAGATTGATTGCAGAGAAGGGGAGCTGTGATCACATTGGTCAAGTCTGCAGCCAAGGTATTTGTAAGAGTGGACTCTTTGAACTATTTGGTTTCTTACAATCAGGTCTAGTGTTGTAAAATGTTGCGATCTTTTATCATGATCTTAGTCTTTTTCAGGTTTATGTTAAGCCCGTAAGTTGTTCTAATACGGTCGATTTTTTTTCTTTTTTTTTACGGGCCATCCTCCGGAACCCTGGGTGGGCCCGGAGGGATGTGTGGGAATCAGTCTTGGCGACCTCTACCCACTAAACGTTCCGCGAATGCCATCAGCCGTTATAATTGGAGTGCCCCGGATCTGTCAGCAACAGGGCACAATACTGTCGACCCTAAGATGGATCCAATAAGTTGGATAAATTGTGTAATATCATTAGCATTTAGTAGACTCGAAGCCCGGTTAGTTTTCCAGTGAATCACAGACTGGCTTGAATCACTGATAATAAAAAAAAAACGATCAACAGCAGCAAGGTTCATTTCATTCGTTCTAGTTCAATTTCCTACAGCTTCAATTAGTCTCAATGCTAAGCATTAAATTATTTTCTTTAGTCGATTATACGCGTATTTATACTTGAAAGATACGATCACTGGGATTTTTTGAACCAGTTTCGAATTAAAAATCGACTTCAAATCAAATTATGAGTATCGTTATATAATACTTGAAGCGAACACTTTGTGCTTCTTGCGACAATTGTGCCGACGGTGCAATATGATATTTCCCCACACTTTTAGTTTTTATAGAGGAGTGCAGAATGCTAATATTTTTTGACGTGACGTCTTACAAATTATTTATTCAATTATTTAATAAGATACACAAACATGCATTGAAATAATAGTCAAATTTACAAAGTAAGTCCTTTTGTGTAAGCCAATTATAGGTGTACACAACATTTGCTATTAAGAAACGTAACGATTTAATAATTTTTATCATCCTATGTCCCTAGGTGGGGCAGAGGGCGTCCACAGTGAACCTCCATCGCGTTCGATCTTGGGCTTCACGCTTTATCTCGCTCCATGTCTTGCCGATGTTCTTCGCCTCGTCTGCAACTGTGCGGCGCCACGTCTGTTTAGGACGGCCGCGCTTGCGCTTTCCTTGCGGATTCCAATCAAGGGCCTGCTTGGGAATGTGATCGGCATCCCTTCGGAGGTATGGCCAATCCAGTTCCATTTACGGCGCCTTATTTGGAGGTCGATCGGCCTTTCACGACAGCGCTCCAGAAGATATTCGTTGGAAATTTTCTCGCGCTAGTAGATACCGAGGATTCGGTGAAGACATCGGTTGACGAAGACTTGGAGTTGATGAGAGATGGTTTTGAAACCTTCCACGTCTCACACCCATATAGCAGTACGGATTTAACGTTGGACCTGAATATTTTGGTCTTAACGTGGTGCGATAATATCCGTGACTGCCATACAGGCCGGAGTCGTGCGAAAGTTTCCCGGCCTTGGCAATGCGTGAGGTAATGTCCTCTTCAGTACCCCCAGTTTCTGACACGACACTTCCGAGGTAAGTGAATTTGTGGACGCTTTCTACGTCCTCAGCACCAATGCGTAATGGCGTCCGGTTTCCCACTCCAGATCGCATCTCTTGGGTCTTTCTGATGTTAATCTTGAGTCCAGTAATGTCAGCCTCTCCGAATAAGTCGTCCAACTTGGATTGCATGTCTCGGTGGGTATGACTTAGCAGGCAGAGATCATCGGCATAGTCCAAGTCTTCTAAGACATTGGTTATCCCCCACTCTATCCCGCGCCGCTTGTTGCCGTTTGTGCGATGCATGATCCGTCGAGAACAACCAGAAACAGAAGAGGCGAGAGCAGACATCCTTGTCGGACGCCTGTATGTACCTCTATGTCATCAGAGATGAGACCATCGTGAGTAACTCTGCATTTAATAATTAGGAGTTACAAAAATATTTTAAATTATGAAAAAGAAAAAACAGTAATAAATTGATTAAATTGGCCAAATTAAATTATTGCATAATTTTTAACACTAAGGTGCGGAAGACCTTGCGCGTATTAGAAAAAATGTCAACTGACGTAGACTTAGTTTTAAGGAGGTTATATGTGGCGGAAATCCTTGGCAAAGGCGAATGTGACAGTATGTTGGTTTTAGATTGCGGCACATTAAAAATCCTTTTTTTTTAAACCTCCCCGGTGGCCCTTTCCTCGGTGCATGACGAGGGGCTCCGGGTTCACCAGTGGAACGCACCGGAGCCCCTCTGCACTGTTCTTAAGGAGAGCACTTCCCGGGGGGGAGGTTACTCCCTCCCCCCCTGTGCCCTCGCAGTGCAAGGCGACACGGGCCAGCCGATGTCGCCTTCTTCCCGGGTCCACCTTGGCGGACGTTAAAGGCCCCCACCCTTGTCGCCCAGTGAACCCGAGGCCTCTTTTAGTCGCCTTCTACGACAGGCAGGGAATACCGTAGTCTTATTCTTGAGAGCCCAGAACTACAGGGCTGTTGTTGGAAACCTACATGTCTTAGAAAAACTTTTCTAAGGCATGTGAAGACTGCCAATCCGCACTAGGGCCGCGTGGTGGACTATGCCCTTATACTCTCTTCACAAAGAAGGCCTGCGCCCAACCCCTGTGAAGGCCACAGTGGGACATATAGCCTTTATATATATATAATAGGTTGTCAAATATCTCCCTTCCGCCTTTTTGTCTTTTGAATTTCGCGGCTATGTACAAAGCGCTACAGAGCTCGTATCTAGCAATACTATACATAATTTGAAAGGTCTTGACATAACCTACAAAACGACGCTATGCATAATTAGTTTGGATATTGCGTTCAACAGTTATAGACGTGTAAACATGGAGTTCACTAACGCCGAAATTCGCGGCTTGGCCACTGTTTGGGACAATTCACCGGCCTTCGACCACGACCGTTTTCGCTTGATATTGTCGTATGTGATCCATTTTTCGTCGCCAGTCACCATCCGCAGCCAGACAAAAAGGCGGAAGGGAGATATTTGACAACCTTATATATAAAGGCTTATCTTTAACTTCATAACAATCCAATACTGTATTTGTTTATCGTAAATATTCGAAATTAGTATGGATGATTAAGAATTCCTTATTATTTGTTTCAGGTACGCCAGCGCCAGCCAAAGTTGAAGACTGATTTTTGACCTACAAATAATGTAGCGATTACGCATTAGTAATATAGTTATACATTCCAGAATATGTTTATACACTGACGTCAAGAGCGCGGGTAATGCGATCTGTTATGCGCCATCTTGGATACACCATTTTATAGCGCACGAGCAAGATGGCGGCCAGCCCGCCGATTAGTTCCGTTTTGGAGGGAAAGGAGGTTATTGACGAGGCTGAGGAGAAGTTGCTGGATAGGAACGAGGGCGTGATAGTGGTGTCGGGGGCTGGGAATGACGATGCTTTGGCATCTGTAAAGTCCTCTAAGAAAGGTGAGTTACTCTGTCTTCCCCTACTATTTATTTTACCTCTCTTTTCCTACAGGGTTGCCTGGAAGAGATCGCTTATGTCAGTATTTTTCAAAGTGGGCGATAACCCCCCCGAGGTGTTCGATACCTAAAGGGCACCCCCCTTAAGAGGCCCAAAAAAATTGGGGAGCGTTGATGTGGGCAATATACAATTTGTTATTTCATTTACTTCATATAGTATTTTAAATTTCACTCTGCTGGGGTAGAAGGACGTAGGAGCTTAATATTATAAACAAATATCGCGGTCTGTTTCCACCAAGCTTATCAACTCCCCCTTGTCATGCATCCTAGGCCATAGAGGTTCAATAGCCTAACAGCTTAAGGCATGGTCTACCCAACGTAAGGTCGTAGGTTCCAATCCCATTCGAATATAGACCATCTCCTAGCACAGACCTTGCAACTTAAGAGCTGTTAAAGTTACAGGCTTTATATATATACATAATATATGTCCCACTGTTGGGCGCAGGCCTTCTCATTAAAGAGAGTATAAGGGCATAGCCCGCCACGCACACCTAGTGCGTATTGGCGGACTTCACGTGCCTTACAAAAATTTTCTAAGACATGTAGGTTTCCTCACGATGTTTTTCTTCACCGCCGAGCGCGTGGTAAATCTGCACATAAAATTGCAACAACAAATTTATTGGTACCGGCACCGGGGATCGAACTCGGGTTGCTGGCGTACTACGCAACTTGAGCCAACCGCCCGGACATTGAGATACCTACCTACCTACCTACCTCTCAAAAACTGAAAGTCTAGAAGCCAGGCGGATGATCTGCGTAATTTACTAAAAAAAACACACTTAACGCACACAATTGACGGTAACAAGTTTATCTATATATATATATAAAAGAGGAAGTGTGTGCGTATGTTCCATATAGGCTCCGAAACGGCTGGACCAATTTCAATTAAAATTTCAGGGAATCTTCAGATTGACCTGGCGAGTAATCCTGTAAAGTTTGTTGACGATCGGAGCACTCCTCTTTTGAACTGTCAAATACAGCTTTTATTTTCTATGATATTGTATTTACTGATATAATATGTACATGGGTGTAGGTAATGATCTTCACCCTCTCGAGAAGAGAATGAATAAAGAGAGAAATGAATAATTTAATATATTGTGAGAGTTAAATTAAATATTTAATAATGTAAGTTTATTGTTTAAATAAAATAAAGCAAGATCTAGCCCGACTAAGCGGGCTGGGTACGCTAGTTTACAAGTAAAACAAAAATCGACATCAAATCTAATCAAATGTTAAACTCTATTACGTACAGACGACCTCTTTGTATTTACGAACTATCGTAGGAATATTACGAAATAGAATTAATCAGAACGTAAACAAACTCTTATCAAACTACATTCTTTACAAGAAAACAATGAATCATTGAAATCGGTTGGCGTGATATTGCGTTATTCTTCCATTTGTCGCACTAATACTGCCACTGTCAGAATTAGACCACACAGGAAGCACTAGATTACAAATAAAAAAAACAATCATCAAAATCGGTTCATCATCATCTCATCATCTCAGCCGTAAGACATCCACTGCTGGACATAGGCCTCCCCCAACGATTTCCAAAAGGACCGGTTGTAAGCGGCCCGCATCCAGCTGCGCCCCGCGACCTTTATGAGGTCGTCAGACCACCTTGCGGGTGGACGTCCCGCACTGCGCTTGCTGGTGCGTGGTCTCCAATCGAGAACTTTTCGGCCCCATCATCGACCATCTGTTCTACGCGCTATGTGCCCTGCCCATTGCCACTTCAACTTGCTTATCCGGCGAGCTATGTCGGTTACCTTCGTTCGTCTACGGATCTCCTCATTCCTGATTTGATCTCGTAGAGATACTCCGAGCATAGCCCTCTCCATAGCTCGTTGTGCGACTTTGAGCTTGCTTATGAGGCCCATAGTGAGAGAAAAGAAATGAATGAAAAATCGGTTCACCGAGACCAAAGTTATGAGGTAACTATAAAAAAAATACATACACGAATTAAACATTTTTTTTGGAGTCGGTTAAAAATATGCTCTATTTGTAGAATACCAACATTGCGTCTTAATTGCAACAAAACACTGTCACAAAAAGTTACAAATAAAGTGAGGGTAGTCGCGTTATCAATACGCGTCGTATCTGCCGTTCCATCAAAATGCGGGTAGGTGAAACACTTGACGAACTCGCAGTGTCTGTACTAGCGCGGGACGCGTGGATAACCTTCTTGGTGTATTATTCTTGTTTTGTTGTTTGCGTGCGTATTTTACCGTGATGAGGAAACTTAGATACAGCAAGTTGAAATCTGGTGAGTACATATTATGTTTTAGACTTTTTTTTACATAGGAAGTGGTATTATGCATGCGTGGTATACCCATGGTGGGGCGTTAGCATTCACCAGCTTAGCACCCAGCGATTGTTATGCATAATAACTACTTCCAATGATATCTTAATGATTTACCTGAACCTTATTGTATCTTTAATTCATAATAATTTAGTTGATCGTCACATGAACTTGTCATTGTAAACAATAGTTTAACTTTATTAGTTCGTAATCTGACTTCTAATTAATTTTGTATAAAGATTGTGAGGACGCGCAGTTGTCACGGTATTCGTTATAAATAATTCTTTGTACAACGTTACGCTGTCTCAATAAAGCGAGTGTATTAGTTGTTGGACTATTTTATTCTACGAGACCTACAAATTATAACACTTCTTTCTTCACCCGTGGATGGGGGAGCCGTCACAAAGCTATCTAGAGAGTTCTTGTTTTAGTTAATAAGATAGAATCCATCCTACTAACCTCCTCCCGAAGTGGCATATAAGTTAGTTTAGCTTAGATTGTCCCAATAGATTTCGTTAATAAAATAGCTACCGACCGAGTCGTGGTTCGGCCCTCTCGGGCGTCCTCGGATCGGAGTGCGAGCTACCACCTAATAGAGGTTAAGGCTAAGCGATCTAAGAGCTATGCCACCTCTCAAATCCGGTGAAGCAGTAAAGGCCAGCTTCTCTGTGCCAACTGTGATAGTTCGTCCAAAAAAAAAAATACTAACCTCAAAGAATCATTACCTTTAGACAATTGTCTTCGTAATCATATTTACAATACAACGTTTGTATAATACGTATTTTTTTTTTCAACCAATGTGGATTTATATATTGCCGTGAGCAAAAATAAATATTTTATTACTTATTATATATTGTGTTGGAATAATTTACCACCGCCCATAAGAGAGAGTAAATCTGTAAACGCATTTAAAAATAAATTAAAACACCCGATGTTAAAGATACAAAAAGATAATATCCCCGCGACATCGGTGGCTTGTTGTTTACAATATTTTCAATATTTAATTATATAATTTAAACTTTATACATTTAATTATCATATTATTTATTTTTGACTCAATAATATATATATTTTTTTTTTTCATCTATTATTTTATTGTATAAAATATATTTTAATCTAATAACTGTTTTATTTATGTATCATATTTATTATACTCTGTCTGTATAATAATATTCCATATAAAAGTAGTATTGCGCGCGCACGTCTTTAGGTAGTCCCGGGCACCGCTGAAAATCAGCGCTGTCGCATCCTTGTGACAGCATATGCTGAGACGGTGTCCGATATTGGCATCATATGTTTTGTATTATTTGTCCGTGTAACTTTAACTGTGTTTTGTCTATTTTTCATTATTTGTTAATGTGTGTTAAATTCTGTCTGTGATGTGTTTTTGTATTGTGATGCCAATAAATAAATGTCTATGTCTATGTCTATATAATTTTGGAGGTAAGACCATTTAAAAGGTGGAGAGATGTCTTCAAAGACATATGTGGATCCCAGTGGATGCAGATAGCACGGGATAGGCAAAGATGGAGAGGTTTGGGAGAGGCCTACACCTTAATGGCGACTACTACAAACTTGTAAATTAATTTTTTTAATCTGCATGTTAATTGTAGTAGCAAATAAAGGCTATTTTATTTTATTTTATTATATAATTTATTTAAAACATAAATTAAAACTAAAAAGGATATCTTACGTAAACTTACGTAATATTTTTCATAAAGTTTTATTTGGATATTATTATATCGCCACATGGTGGCAACACTGAGAACTAAAATTTATATAAACATAAAATTTAATGAAAAAATTCTGTATTATCCAAGTTTACGTAAGATATCCTTTATCGTTTAAGTTGTTTTTTTTATGCGTGTAAACTAGCGCTTGACCATGATCACATCTGGTGTTAAGTGGTGATATAAGATATATATATAATAAAGTCTATATATTTGTTTGAAATAAAAGACTAAATTGTGTTTCTTTATAATAATTAGAGAAACAATATTTAATGTCCGTATTTCTATCTATTATATATAAATGTCACACATTTCATTGACATTTTAACATTTAAAATTATAAAAATACAAAAAGAAATAAATTTAAGTAAAGGAGGTTTCATATCTTTACTTTACATATATAGTAAGAATAAATTATTAAAAATATTTTATTTTCAGGATATTTTTTTGTTTATTATTGTTAGATCGCAATCACAGAGCTGTGTCCGTGCCCTTTTCCAATACACTTAAATTGTTCACTCTGCATTTATTAAAAGTGGGCCACTTCTACAGTTATTATTTTCCTTTTTTTTTGTTTTTTTTTTTATTTATAATGCCTGAATTTGGAGGTGGCTCCGGTTTTTTTCGCTCCGATTTGATCGCTCCGGTTCACGCGTCGAAGACGTCCCGCTGCATTGCTATTAGCTTCTCCGCGACCGCTGTGTCCCTGCTTCTCATGGCCATTTTTAGGTTGTAGTCCACTATCGTCTCCCTTGATGCGGCCATTTGCTTTCGGGATATTTATTTGTCTATCATGCACAATTTATTTCAGTTAGCTAGCGTCTTTATCTTCCGAGATATTCAAACTTTTATTTTTGCTCACGAGTGTATAATTATGTATCACGTTCGCCTTAGTTTTCATACGTTTTTGGCTGAAAATCAGCGCTGTGCTACCAAGTGTGAGCTCAGCACATGCTGCTAACCAAATTCGGTACAAGATCTAGTTCTTTTTATTTAATATTTTCATAATATTAATGACTTTGTTTATGTTGTTTTTTGTCTTTACCTGTTGTTTCTGTGTACTTGTGTCAATGTTTATTCTATTGTATTCTATTTAGATAAAACTTTGAATATTTTTTTATTTTTTATCTTTTGACAAAGTTTTTATGATAGTAAATCGCTTATATATATAAAACTAGCGTACCTAGACCGTTTCGCCGTGCTAGATTTTGTTTTATTTTATTTAAACAATAAACTTACATCATTAAATATTTGATGTAACTCTCACAATATATTAAATTATTCATTTCTCTCCGTATTCATTCTCTTCTCGAGCGGGTGAAGATTATTACCTACACCCATGTACATGCAATTTACTCTATTGTGCTTCAATATGGTTCATAATGACATAAATATACACAACGCATGTGTCAATACAAATTTATGTTATAAAATAATAGAATATCATCATAGTAAATTTGACAGTTCAAAAATAGGCTCCGATATGTTTTTGTATAGATGATAAGAATGATATTGTATTTACTGATATGTACATGGGTGTAGGTAATGATCTTCACCCGCTCGAGAAGAGAATGAATACGGAAAGAAATGAATAATTTAATATATTGTGAGAGTTAAATTAAATATTTAATGATGTAAGTTTATTGTTTAAATAAAATAAACCAACATCTAGCACGGCGAAGCGGGCTGGGTACGCTAGTATATAATAGATTAGTTTTATAGCGAAACTTCATTGGCAACTAAAAGACTCCGGTTCCATAATGATAGCAGTTAAAGTTAGTTAAAGTTAAAGTTACAGCCTTTATACATGTTCCACTGCTGGGCACAGGCCTTCTCTGTAGTGAGAGTATAAGGGCATAGTCCGCCACGCACACCTAGTGCGGATTGGCAGACTTCACATGTCGTAGAAAAATTTTCTAAAGCATGTAGATTTCCTCACGATGTTTTCCTTCACCGCCGAGCGCGTGGTAAATCAGCACATAAAATTGCAACAGCAAATTTATTGGTGCCGGCACCGGGGATCGTACTTGGGTTGCTAGCGTACTATGCAACTTGAGCCAACCGCCCGGACACTGAGCTACTACGGCTCCATGATGATAGCAGTTAATATGATCTAATTACAACATCATTTGTTTATAGATCTTATAAGAAAGCCATACAGTTCAAATTGCTTTAAACCTTGCAGCCAAATTGGTTGTTCAAATAGTTTATCGCACCATTTCTATTAAGTATTAATTGTCCTTAATAGTTCCAGCAAAGGACTGGAATAGTGTGCCCGCGATCTTTCCCTCCGATTACAATGTGGGTATTTTCAAGAGTAGAGTGGATAGGCATTTACTAAGCTAGTGCGCCTTACCATCCAGGACTGCGTCCACTAAACATCAGTTGGGATCGTAGTCAAGCACTTGCTTAGGAAGTATAAAAAAAACTCCGAAACGGGTAGACCGATTTTTATGAAATTTTAAATCCATATTGAGTATATCTGAGAAACCGGTACTATCTACTTTTCATGTCCCGAAAAATTAAAAAATAAAACACCCCGAGGCCCGTACCTGCGAGGTTCCCGGGAACCTTGTAGATGACTCCACACACACACACCAGTCTTCCTGTGGCGTCGTCACGTCTGTATTTTTTAAGTTTGTTACCGCATAACTGTCGACTGGGTGAAACGAATCTAATGATTTTTTTTTCTTCTTTGAAAGTTCAAATTTGGTCCAATTCTGACAATGGGATCAATGACAAAACAATATAAGTGTTAAATTTGCATCAAGTATGTGCGTCACAGACGGACAAATAATTCAATATCGCGACCACCGATTTCGTATATAATTCTGAAACACAAAGAGAGCATCCGCGCGTAATAACTTTATCGTTTAATTCGATTTGAAGTCGGTTTTTGTTTTTACTCTTAAATATACTTGTAATATATGTACCGTATAAATCATATGCATTTAGTTATAACATGCGGTTATTTTAATATTACAAACAGACAGGACAATTTTATTTTAAATACATTTGTTTGTATAATAATAATAATAATAAACTGGCGTTATACCCAAACATGTCCACCACAGTCTTAGAACCCTTCAGCAATGTGGGTATTTTCAAGAGTAGAGTGAATAGGCATTTACTAAGCTAGTGCGCCTTACCATCCAGGACTGCATTTCCACTTAAGATCAGGTGGGTTCGTAGTCAAGCACTTGCTTTGAAATTATAAAAAAAAAAAAAGCTATCCCCCAACGCATACATAACAATGCAGAAAGCGGTACTGCTTAACCTGCCGCATAGTCCGCAAATTTCTAGCCGACAATTAATTTTTTTTTTATTTATATTTTTTTTTATGACGAACTACACAGATAGGCCAGGGAAGCTGGCCTTGACTGCTTCACAGGATTGAGAGGTGGCATAGCTCTTAGGTCGCTTAGCGTGAACCTCTATCGCTAGTAACTCGACACAAGGGTCCCCCCGGTGAGGGGTAACCTCGGCTTGGACGGTTACTATGTTACGCGTAAGCATGCCGGTCCAAGGGCGCCCGAGAGGGCCGAACCACGACTCGGTCGGTTGCTATTTCACGGATGTTTTTTTTTATATGTATACATTTTTATATATATATATCTCTTCTTGTAGTAACACTTGGCCAGTAGCCCGTGCTACTAGAAACCTGCTCACCCCTTTAAGGGAGAAACGAAAACTTTGTCATAAATAATAATAATAAATTTATTTATTCATCTTTAACAAATTTAAATGTACAGTTTACTTATACGTTTACAGTTTACGTAGTTCTTAAATTGGTGAAAGACTACTAGGGTACCCTGTAAGACAGATCACCAGCCCCCCCACCATACTTATGATAGTTCTGTAATTTTATTCTGTAATTAATTTCTGTAAATATATGATATGTATATAATACATATCAGTAAAATAAAATGTGATAGGGTTCCCCTAAAGTATTTTTTATAATTTCCAAGCAAGCAACATATATCAAGCAACAAAATGTAATCTGTAAACCGAAAGGCTGGCCACCTCGCGCCTGTGCTCAAGACTATTTTATTTTTAATAGTATACACAACAGCTAAATTTAATCAGTTCCTTCCCCCCAGAAGGCGGTGTATCGTTTTGAAGATTTCCTCCCCGTTAACAAAAGAAGGGAGTGGACAACCCTTATCACTTAGGGCAGTGATTCTCAACCACTGTGCCGCGGCACTTTTGTGTGCCGCCAATTTTGCAAATACATAATAATGTTAATATTGTTGGTGTAAGTAAATAATTTTTATCTTTTTCATTGTGTGCCGCCAAATTTTGAAATCGTTAAATATGTGCCGCAACAAAAAAAAGGTTGAGAATCACTGACTTCGGGACATGAAAAGTAGATAGTACCGGTTTCTCAGATATACTCAATATGGATTTAAAATTTCATAAAAATCGGTCTACCCGTTTCGGAGTTTTTTTTATACTTCCTAAGCAAGTGCTTGACTACGATCCCACCTGATGTTTAGTGGACGCAGTCCTGGATGGTAAGGCGCACTAGCTTAGTAAATGCCTATTACCCGGGTTATCAGCGCAGGGGGCGACTGCTCCCCTGTTCTTGGGTACCGTTTTAGCACGGATTTTTTAGGTATAACTTTTTTTTTTTAGGTATAACTATTTTTGCGTCGTGGCTAATCCCTCAAGCGTCAGCCGCGACGAATCTATCTTCTACGCCCTCCCAACCTCTCGGTCTCGATTGAGACGGAGGTCGAGAGGGGGGCCTATATGTTCAAAAGCTCCCTTGAATAGGGGAATTTGGAAGACTGGTGACAAGAAAACTAAAAATGGCCATGAGAAACAGGGACGCAGCGGTCACTGAGAAACTTATAACACCAGACCATTCTCCAACACCGCCCTCAAAAATCAGGCATTAGAATAAAAAAAAAACGTAGTAACTGTAGAGGTAGCACCCTTATTAAAAAAAATTCCAAAGCAACCAATTCAAGAATCAATTCGTCTGTATTTTTTTTAAAAATTAGAAAATTAAAATGATTAAAATTAGAAAATTAAAATGATTAAAATTAGAAAATTAAAATGATTAAAATTAGAAAATTAAAATGATTAAAATTAGAAAGAAAGCTATAGCAAATTTCTTTTTTTTTTTTTAAAAATTAGAAAATTAAAATGATTAAAATTAGAAAGAAAGCTATAGCAAATTTCTTTTTTTTTTTCAGAAATATTACTAACAATCTTGTTAACCATTCCAACTAAGCTTAAGTTTGTGCTAGGACATGGTTCACGGCAATAGTCCAATGGTGGATTCGAACCCACGACCTTACGATTCGCAGGCCGTACCCTGAGTTCGTTAGTAAAATGAACAAAAAATTTCGAATCCAATGAGCCCCAACTCGATGCGGTTGCGTCGTGTAATTACGGAGTACCTTTTTTTTAGGAAGGCGGGGTTATGTGAACCCGACACCTATTTTAGACACCTTCTACATACCTTAGTCTTATTCTACGAGACCAGAATTACAGGGCTGACACTGAAATTACGAATTTCCTTTTTGTTTGTGGACGGGGAGGAAATCTTCACAAAGATACCCCACCTTCTGGGGGGAAGGCGGTGGTTATGTGGGGTTCTTACCCACTAAAACCTCCCCGGTGGCCCTTTCCTCGGTGCATGACATGCCCCTCTGCACTGTGCTCAAGGAGAGCACGTCCTGGGGGGGAGGTTACTCACTCGCAGCGCAAGGCGACACGGGCCAGCCGATGTCGCCATCTTTCCGGGTCCACTTTGATGGACGACGCAGGCCCCCACCCTTGTCGCCCAGTGAACCCTTTTAGTCGCCTTGTACGACAGGCAGGGGATACTGTAGTCTTATTCTTCAGAGCTCAGAACTACAGGGCTGGAATTTCCTATGGCAACCTTCCAGCTCTATCAGATCAGATCTCTATGTCACAATAATTGCATCGTCATCCGATTTATACAATCATGCAAAATTTCAGCATAATCGGAAACCGGGAAGTGGAAATTTAACTTGCAAGATGTGATTATAGACCCACAGACATAGGGACAGATTAAATAAAAGATCGTAATGAAAACAAACTGGCTAAATAGTATCCATTCCTTCGTCTTTATACAATAAAAAATGTTTACACCAATAAAAAGCTATCGCTCTCCAGTAACCGTGGACACGAGCCAAGCATTACTCCAGTATTATTTATCATCCCGTTAATTTTAGTCATGTTGTTTGAGGTAACTGGACTACGGATTGTTAAGAGTTGCCTGGTATGTCTTGGCTCCAAAATCATATGTTAACAAAAATTATATTAACCGACTTAAAATAGAGGATCTCAATTCGTCCGTGTGTTTTTTTTTAATAATCTGAAAATGGCGTCCATGAGAAAACCATATACGTCTTAAACTTGCATTAGGTTTGTGCGTGACAAATGGACGAATAAGTCAATACCACGCCAACCGATCTGGACAATTCATTTTTATTGGAAATATACATCGAGGGTAATTTAATGAGAGTTTGGTATATATATATATATATATAGTCCACACCGTGACGGCGACCTTGACTAGCTTCGGGCATGAGCCCTGATATGGCTTGCGAAGCCTTGCTCTGAAATGCTCGGTTGCAAGTAGCACAATATAGCTGACCGGTGATATTGTAGATGGAGGTGTAGGAGGACTTGGGGCGAGATTTCCTTTCGCGGCGTTTTGCGTCTAGATCATCGAGACGGTTCTTTTCAAAATCCGTCACACCTGCTTTGACACAAGAGCGCCACTCTGGCCGCATTGAGGCAAAGCTCTCTCACTTGTCGGTCTGTATGTTACAGGCAGCTAGATGACGCTTGAACACGTCTTTGCAATGTAGGTACTGCCCGCCACGATTGCGGTTTTCCGGCCGAAAGCTCGGAATTTAAAGCTGCTTTCGAAATT
This sequence comes from Meandrusa payeni, assembly GCA_029286785.1. NCBI lineage: Eukaryota > Metazoa > Arthropoda > Insecta > Lepidoptera > Papilionidae > Meandrusa > Meandrusa payeni. The sequence continues at coordinate 3,198,211 of JAGSMX010000026.1, forward strand.
CGGAAATACAAAGAGATCGTCCGCCCATAATAGCGTCTAACGTTTCATTCGATTTGAAGTTAGTTTTTGTTTACTGGCTATGTAGTATCGCTTCCTTTGTCTTTATACAATAAAAAAGACGCCAAATAAGTTCCCGTTCTCCAGTAATCATGGACACGAGCCAAGCGTTACTCCAGTTTTATTTATAACTCGATTGGTTATTTTCGTCTGATCTTGGAGTGGACGAGGCCTTGTATGGACCAGACATTTTGATACATAATGATTTATAAACATTTATACATGTATTTATAAGTACGATGTATACAGTAAACATAAAAATACTGTACTTATACCAAAATATATTTTTGACGTGACAACGTCTTACAAATTGATGAATTCTGGATGTCATTCGCGCATAATGTCCCGTTACGCACGAACCGAGAGTTCCCGGGAATTGCTGATAGTGCACGAATAGTTGGTTCAAAGTGTGTAAGCGAGAGCGCGGTATGAGAGAGATATAGAGAACGCAAATTTGTGCTGAGTGTAGTAGAAAACAAAAAAGTTCAATTTAGTTGTAATAACGTGTGTACCTAGGATACCTTGTCACCAATTTAACGTCATTCGTGGCATTTTACAGTTTTTGTATGTCTGTCTGTCTGTCTGGTTGTTCCGGCTAAAATCTAGGCTTTTCACTGGCAGATAGCTGACGTAATAAGAAGTAACTTAGGCTACTTTTTCCTATGTCCAGGGAAGCGGGTTGGATCAGCTTAGGACAGTACAGCCCTGTAGTTCTGGGCTCTCAAGAATAAGATTACGGTATCCCCTGCCTGTCGTAGAAGGGGACTAAAAGAGGCCTCAGGTTCACTGGGCGACAAGGGTGGGAGCCTGCGTCGTCCACCAAAGTGGACCCGGAAAGAAGGCGACATCGGCTGGCCCGTGTAGCCTTGCACTGCGAGGACACAGGGGGGAGGGAGTAACTCCCCCCCCCCGGGACGTACTCTCCTTGAGCACAGTGCAGAGGGGCTCCGGTGCGTTCCACTGGAGATCCCGGAGCCCCTCGTCATGCACCGAGGAAAGGGCCACCGGGGAGGTATTAGTGGGTAATAAAACCACATAACCGCCGCCTTCCCCCCAGAAGGCGGGGTATCTTTTTGAAGATTTCCTCCACGTTAATAAAAGAAAAAGCTTAGAACAGTAATGTGCCGAATTTGTTTATACTGCGACGTATTCAAATGTAAACTATAAACTAGCCGTTCTATTCTGCCGTATACAATTCTTACTTCTACTGTATTTCTTGTAACTAGTAAGGAGGGTGGTTAGTTTATTTGATATTACCAAACAAGCCAAACATTAAAAAATCCAGAAAACAAGGTTCATTGTCAAATCTACCAAACAAAATGAGTTAAAACTTAGTAACTTTACTAAGTTAAAATTGCCTACTCCGGCAAAGATCACAGACTTCAGCTTAGTCCGCGTGACGGTGTGCGTTTTGATTTTATATTGTCATATAACATCACCGTCACGCGGATATATATACACACACGCGCCTGTATATATATACTTGGCCAAACACACACATATATATATTTATATACGTATATATACATTTATTAACTAAATAATAAATAAAAACACTAAAACTTTGTGCAAAATGCTAACTCGACAACGCAACTCTGGCTCCCAAGATACAAGCGTCTGCTTAGTTTGGGGGTCACTGTGTACCAATAATATGTGCTGCAATGGTTACATTGGATGTTCGTTTAATTTGTGTAATGTATATTATATTTAATTTAAAAAAATTGTATTGAATTTTTAGAATGTGTTTCCTTTGTCCCACAGTGAAGCTCCCGGACGATGAGAGCCCAGCGGTGGGCGCTGGCCGGTTCACCATCGGCCCCGCGCCAGAGAGGGACTGGGAAATGGTGCCGCCCGACGGGAAGTGGGGCTGGTTCGTTCTCGTAGGTAAACTGCAACACTCTTCTACCCCGGACGTGAAATATTACACATTAAATAAAATATAGAAAAAAAATACAATACAATTAAAGGAAGGAACAGACAAATAGGAATTTGATGCCAACATTGTATACAATTATGCGACAGCGCAGATTTTCGGATGGTTCGGCCCTCTCGGGCGACTCGGATCGGAATGCTTACGCGTAACATAGTAACCGTCCAAGCCGAGGTTACCCCCCACCGGGGGGGCCCTTGTGTCGAGTTATTAGCAATAGGTTCAGGCTAAGCGAAGAGCTACGCCACCTCTCAATCCGGTGAAGCAGTCAAGGCCAACTTCTCTGGCCAATCTGTGTAGTTCGTCAACAAAAAAAAAAAAGCTGATTTTCAGCGGTGCCCAGGACTACCCAAAGTCGCGCCCACGCTATACTACCTTCACATGAAATTTATACATAGTCTAATAAAAAATAGATTTATGTATATTGTATACAATAAAATAATAGATGTACATTATATTTTAATATATAAATATATTATTAAATTAAAAAATAAATTATAATAAAAGAAATATTAAAAATGTTGGAAATAACAAGACACAGAAATCATTTTTTTGTTACCATAAAAAACTTTACCATAGTCCGTCCGTGTTAAGAAAATTACAAATCATCCTTGTCCGCCGACCTAGCTCCACCTTTTTTTTTTTTTTTTTTTTTTTTTGTTCACGGGAGAAATCTTCAGAAAGATACCCCGCCTTCTGGGAAGGCGGCGGTTATGTGGGGTTCTTACCCACTAAAACCTCCCCAGTGGCCCTTTCCTCGGTGCATGACGAGGGGGCTCCAGGATCTCCAGTGGAACGCACCGGAGCCCCTCTGCACTGTGCTCAAGGAGAGCACGTCCCGGGGGAGGTTACTCCCTCCCCTGTGCCCTCGCAGCGCAAGGCGACACGGGCCAGCCGATGTCGCCTTCTTCCCAGGTCCATTTTGGTGGACGACTCAGGCCCCCACCCTTGCCGCCCAGTGAACCCGAGGCCCTTTTAGTCGCCTTCTACGACAGGCAGGGATACCGTAGTCTTATTCTTGAGAGCCCAGAACTACAGGGCTGCGGGCCGGTCTGCCACCGGCCCGCCTGCGCCATCTCCGGGCAGGATCGGCCCTCTCCCGATCCCGTTCTGCGGTCTCCTTCTGGGTCATTACTGACTCGCAGAAGGAGACCAGCGCCTTCCATTTTGATCTCCCCGCCAGCGCAGCCGCTACTGTCGCCGGCGGGGAGGGAGTCTTACCCGATATGCTGGACCAGGATCCGCCGCTCCGCCTCCCACGCGGGGCACACGGCTAGCGTGTGCTGCGCGGAATCCCAGTCACAGCCACAATGGTGGCATTGCGCGGTCGGTTCGCGCCCTATCCTGTTCAGGTACTCACCCGAAGCACCCGTGCCCGGTGAGTACCTGTAATCGATCGGTAGGTGACGTGCGCCTCGTTCCTCCTGCGAAGCCAGGCTTCGAAGTTCGGCAGGAAGGCACAGACGATGCGTTGGCGCGAGCAACGACGCTCCGAGCCGCTCGCGCCAGACCTCTATCGCCCGCCTGTGCTCCTGCCGACGCACCTCTCCCGCATCCAGGGGCGGCCCGGCCCCGCCGTCGACGGCCCGGACGCGCGTGTACACGCGCGTCCAGCTCCGCCAAAATGTCGAGCGGCGGGAACCGAGCCAGGATAGTGGCCGCCTCATATGATACCGTACGGTATCCTCGTGCGATCGAATGGCCATCTTGCGCTGCAGGCTAAGGAGCTTAGCTCTGCAGCGCCGGACGCCCGTGAAGCGGTTACACCACACGGGCGCCCCGTAGAGGGTCGCACGGGCCTCCAATAGAAGGCAGCGGACTCCCTCCTTGGGGCCCCAAGATTAGGCAGCAGTCTGTGCAGAGCACCCACTGCCTTATCGATCTTGGGGACCAAGCGGTCGAAGTGCACTTCGAAGCCCCAGCGACTGTCAGGGTGAGGCCAAGATATTTCATCTCCGACCCCACCCGGACCTGCACGTCACCCACGCGAACCGACCGGCTGGGCGGTTCCTTAGCTCTTGGGAGCTTGTGGAACCATAGCGCCTCAGTCTTGTGAGGCGCTACCCGTAGACCCAGCTCGTGGATTTTGTCCACGACGCATGCCACCCAAGCTCGGCGAGCCGGATGGTGCTATCGAAATCCTCCCGTCGGACATGACTAGCGTGTCGTCTGCATAGCAGACGACACTCACACACCGGCGGGGAGACCATTCCAGGACCGCGTCATATGCGAGGTTCCATAGCAGGGGTCCCAACACAGACCCCTGCGGAACCCGCAGTTCACCTCCCTCCGATGGAACACGTCCCGACCCATGTACTGGATGCACCTGCCATGCAGGTACGCCCCGACGATGCGCTGCAGGTAGGGAGGCGTGGTGATACACCAATGCCTCCTAATCGCTCCCCAGGGCAGCGTGTTGAATGCGTTGACCACGTCAAGGTTGACGGCCAACGCCACGCCACCCCGGGTCACTACCTGCCCCGACCGTTGACGGACCTGGAGGATCGCGTCAACGGTCGACCGCGCTGCCGGAAGCCATATTGGCATTCCGACAGGTCGGGGCCTACCTGCCGCAGGTGCGAGTTGAGGCGGGCAGCAATTATTCTTTCGAATAATTTGCCCGCCTCATCCAGCAGACATATGGGTCGGTACGCGGAGGGAGACTCCGCGGTCCTACCGTCCTTCTTGATCAGCACCATCCTAGCCTCCTTCCAGCCCGAAGGAAGACTCCGACTTCCAGACAGCTGGTGAACAGCCGTCTAAGTCTCCCCTCAGGCCGGCGGCGAGGCCAGCACCCAAGCCCTTCCGGGAATCCCGTCTGGGCCGGGTGCTGTATTGCAGGCCCTGAGGCGCCCGTGGCTCGATCCAACTCCTCGGCAGTCACCCCAGCTCGTCGGACCAGATGGTACGGTCCGACGGCATCGCTGGGGGTGCAGAATAGTCCCTGGATCCTTGGGAAGAGTGTGTCTACCACACTCTCCACGAATGTAGGATCCAGGGTTTCCGTCACCGGAGGGACCCAAGGTCTGAGCTTGCCCAGTACAATTTTGTACGGGCGCCCCATGGGTCCCTCTCCAGCCCCTCGAGGAGTTCGCTCCAGGATCGAGCCTTCGCGTCCTTGATCGCGCTTTGGAGCGCGATCGTGGCGCCTCATACCCGCATAAGCTCTCGCCGTTTCGTCGGCTGTGGCTCGCCTTCTTCTACGGGCTCTGGTGTACCGGCGTCGGGCCCGTGAGCAGTCCTCGCAAAGCTGCTCTATGGCCTCCGACCACCAGTACACCGCCGGAGCCCAGAGGACCCGGCCCGGGGCATCGCGACGTCGCAAATCGACGTCATTGTGCTCGGAACCAGGTCGCCTCTTGTTCGGGATCGGGCAAGACCCCTTCTGTCCATGCCGCGACGATGGCAGCGGCCTCGAGCATATCAGCATCGAGCCGCTTGAGGGACCATCGCCGCGGTCGGCTGCTACCGTGCCGGCGGGCAGCACCTGCGGGAGGACGGAGGGCCACATCGAACATGATGTGGAGGTGGTCGGATAGTGTGACCACCTCCTCCGCCACCCTCCATCCCGACACCATGCGTACGGCAGAGGAAGTCGCCCACGACAAGTCGATGACCGACTCCCCCTGCCAACGCACGGAGGTGCTGACGGACCCCGGTTTAGAAGCCGGAGGTCCAGTCCCGCCGCCCACTCTTGCACGGTCTCTCCCGCGCGCTTTGTCCGGGCACACCCCACGCTCTGGAATGAGCGTTGAAGTCACCAGGACAAGCACTGGACGTGGCGAGCATCTGCGAACGCAGTCGCCCACCGCATCCATGTACGCCTCGTAAGCGGCGAGGGCACAGCTGGGAGAGACGTAGCAGCCCACAGCTGCCAGGGGACCCCATTGCACCGCAATGTAGCCCTGTCCCTTAACGAGTAAGGAACAGGGCGGGTCCCTGCGCCACCACCCAGTAAATGGCGACAGAGCCTCCGTCGTCACCGAACCAGCGAGGATGGTCCGGGACTCGGTAAGGCTCTGCCACCACAACCAGAGACACTGACCACTGCGCGAGGGTCTGCATCAGCAGGTCCTGCGACCCTCGGCAGTGGTTCAGGTTGCCCTGGAGGATCCTCACCTTCACACAGAAGGTGAGGCCTCCATGGCCTCCGGCGCACTGGGTGTGGCCTTGGGAGGAGCCTGCCTACTCCCCTCCTTTCTTACCTCTCTTTGGTGCGCAGCCCTTGGTTCCCAACCGATGGTTGGCCGGGCGACCAAGGTCTGCGCACAGCGAGCACTGGGGCGGCTGCCGTGCACTGCCGGGCCTTATGGCCTGGCTCGCCGCAAGCGTAGCACCGCGTGCTCCGGTCCTGTTCGCAGGTGCACGTGCTACGCACGTGCCCCTGCTCCAGGCAACACTGCAGTGGTCTCGCGGCGAGCACCACCAGCCTCGCGGCCGTCCACCCGATGCGGATGCGATTCGCTGTCGCCAGCTTACGCACCGCACCGAGCGGACACCGCACCCACAGCGACCCCAGACGCAAAGGTGAGCGATGTATCTCCCCCACCTTCACGTCTGAGGCCTGGCAGCCACCCTGCTCGGCCACCGCTGCGACCACCTCAGCTGGAGTGATGGACTCGTCTAAGTCCATCACTCTCAGCTCGCCGGTCTTCACTGGACGTGCAATATGCACGTCCAGGTCGACCAGCCGCTCCCTCATGGTGGCCGCCAGCGTATCAGCCTTGGCTGAGCAGTCAGCACCCGCTACCTCGAGGATTAGGGCCCCAGTAACGGCCCTCCTCGTGCGGACGGTCTCTATGCCGCAGTCTGCCAGTTTAATCCGCTGTTTAGCGGCTGACATGACTGCGGCATAGGACGCGTCGCTGTGCTCCGGCACGGTGACCGTTATGGCCGCCGTGCTCGGAAGCCTTCCCGGTTTCGCCGCCTTGGGCTTTGGCTTCGCCGCTGCCTTCGGGGGGGCCACCTTCTTTGGCTGGGGCTTCGGTGCTGGGGCCGCCTTTTTGGCGGCCTTGCCCGCAGCCCTCTTTGCCTTCCGGCCGACGACCACGGCCCAGGTCTCCTACGGGAGACGGCTGGGCCTCTGCCTGTTGCGCCGAAGGCTGCTGGCCTTCGGCTGCGGTCGTCGGGCCGGTGCCGCCCGAGCGTTCCCTGCCGGCAGCCGCTGGTGCGGGCGCCATGTATTCGGAGAGTTTCCGGTCGATTAGAGCGCTGATGCGCTCCATCAGCCAGCTCCGATGACGCCCGCTCTACCAGCGCTGGCGGCAGTGGCTTCTTGAAGGCCACTGGCCTAGCGGCAGCTGCCTTACTCGGCCCCGCCTCCGAGCTTGCGGCCGCCGGAGGAGCAAGGACCTAGCTCCACCTTGGACCAACTAGGTCGCAACAAATTATAAACCCAAGTTCACAGTGACAAGTTAACTACAGATCTCTCGACGCAACGGTTGTCTTATGTGCGTTACCTGCATCTAACAACCTATATACTACCAATAAATAAAATTGGAATATCTGTCTGTCATATTAAATTACGTTACACATACCAAAATAGCATTTGTTACAATTTTGATGTAACAACGTATTATAAATTTATGAACACTGGATGTCATTAGCGCAAAATGTCCCGTTACGCTCGAGCCGAGTATCGCCAATAGTGCACATCGTTTAAAGTGTGCAGGCGAGAGCGTGGTATGAGAGAGATAGAGAACGCAAATTTGTGCTCAGTTACGTAGAAAACAAAATAGTTCAGATACGTTCTCCAGCCCTGTAATTCTCGGCTATCAGGAATAAGACTACGGTATCCCCTGTCTGTCGTAGAAGGCGACTAAACGGGGCCTCGGGTTCACTGAGCGTCATGGGTGGAGGCTTTTGTCGTCCGCCAAGGTGGACCTGGGAAGGCGACATCGGCTTGCCTGTGTTGCCTTGCACTGTGAGGGCACAGGGGGGAGTAACCTCCCCCTCGGAAAGTGCTCTCTTTGAGCACAACGCAGAGGGGCTCCGTTCCACTGGAGATCCCGGAGCCCCTCACCATGCTTCGAGGAAGGGCCACCGGGGAGGTTTTAGTGGGTAAGATCCCCACATAACCGCCGCCTTCACCCCAGAAGGCGGGGTAAAAAAAAAAAAGATTAAGCTTAGTTGTAGTTTTTTTTTTAATGCGCAAAATCCCTTCTTCGTGAGCGTCAAATTAGTAACTATACAAAATTTCTAACGATTCAATGAGTGGTATTTCCCTTATAAATTAAGGGATGTGCGGAATGAAGAAATTCGACGGAGAACAACATCGACATAGCTCTTAAAGTTAGCAAGTTGAAGTGGCAGTGGGCCGACGTAATAACGAGTCAGTGACGGCAGGAAGGAAAGTCGTAGGGCGTCCTTCCTCCAGATGGACTGACTGCTAGCCGGAAGAGGCTGGTTGCGGCTCACCTAATCCATGAACGTCCACAACACTGCAGGAGCTGCAGCGTTGCCTTTGAGAAAGGAGTAGCCACGTTTCTTGAAAGTACCCACTGGTGATAGGCAGTTGATAGAATGTTACACGAGAAACGTACAATCGCGGAACGCCAATCAAGATGGTGTCGAGTGTTTAGTGTACTTTATTTATTGACTGATTTGTCATCTCATTCCAGGAGCGACGCTGGTGAACATACTGATTCCGGGTACGATCAAGTCCTTCGGTGTCCTGCTCGTAGAGTTCAACGATGTCTTCGAGACCACCCGATCTGCTTCCTCGGGGACTCTGGCGCTGTGCTATTTCCTTTATAGCAGCTTAGGTATGTCCTGTGCTAGAATGTGTCTAGAACTTACGAACGGTTACTTGAGTTTTCTATTTAACGGTGACGTTTAATTTAAAAGCGATTTATTGCAGACAGATTTATAACATACTATATCCATATTAATACTTTAAAAATTGGGAAATTATAAAACGGTAACTGGAAAACTAATAACACAAATACGGTATTATTCCTTATTATTTTAAAAACGTTAGTTGACTGGAGACTTTTATGAATATTATTTTCTCTCTTTACACCATGAAAATAAAATAATAACTTTGGATATTTGTCAAAACCAAATCAACGCAATTAATTTCGTGACGCCCTGATTCAACGGGTCCGCGTGGGCGCCCCCTAAGTCCAGCATTCGCCCCTAAAACTAAAAAAACCTAAATAAACTAAATAAATTTTGTTAAATTCCACGAGGACGAAGTTGCGGGCACAGCTAGTTAACTATATTAACTATTACATGTTTACAATTCTAGTTCATTGGTGCCACTATTGTTTATCGATAGCCAACAGCGCGTCAATCGTGAGTGCGTTGGTATTTTCGTTTGGTAATGATAGAATGGTAAATGATATGACTGTAATTGGTTTCATAATGGTACGTCACTGGCGTATATAGGCTAAGGATTTGTTCATGTACGCTCTGGATGATCGGTAAGAGAAGTTATATTTGACTTTTTTTTTGACGGGGGAGAATCTTTTTATAGACCATCCTCCGATACCCTGGGTGGGCCCGGACGGATGTGTGGGACTCGGCCTGGGCAGCCCCTACCCACTAAACCTTCCGCGAATGCCATCAGCCGTTATGAGCGGGGTGTCCCGGATCTGTCAGCGACAGGATATCCCAACGACCGACCAGACTTCATCCTCAAACGGGGACTTCTCCGGCACTCAGAGAAGTCCCGACGACGCCGAAGCATACTGGGGCCAGGTACCCATTCTGGCCCCGCTTCGGATTACGGGGGCGGCAAGAGGAGGCGTTGGTTGTAACGCCTCTGCGCTCGCCTCCCTGACCCGCTCGTCAGCCTCCTTCTGGGACATGACCGTCTCACAGAAGTAGGCGACCGCCGAGGCCAAATATAACCTCTCGGCAGCTAAAGTTAGTTGTAAAAATAACCCTGTATCGCCATGCATTTTTAATTCGATTTGTTATTCTAATCTGTGTTTATTTTGTTTGTGCTTTTATTTGGATAAATAATATTTCTTTCTTTAAAAAAAATCGTAATTTCCAGGGCCACTATCTTCAATCTTATCAGTGAAGTGGTCGTATAGAACTGTCACTCTAATCGGGGGCTGTTTCGCCGCTTTCGGGATGATCTTCAGCAGTCTAGCATTCTCCATCGGGTACCTGTATTTTAGGTAAAGATGTTTTCTTTTTAACCGACTTCATTAAACGTTCCAACATCCCAATCTATTTTTGAAGTTATATTTCTTTAGCCGCGATATGAAATGGTGACAGTAACAGGTTGAAGCTGAAGTGAAGACAAATTGTGCTTATGTACTTTATCAAGTACTGCAATATATGTCCCACTGCTGGGCACAGGCCTTCTCTGTAAAGAGAGTATAAGGGCATAGTCCGCCACGCGGCCCTAACGCGGATTGGCAGACTTCACATGACGTAGAAATTTTTTCTAAAACATGTAGGTTTCCTCACGATGTTTTCCTTCACCGCCGAGCGCGTCGTTAATCAGCACATAAAATTGCAACAGCAAATTTATTGGTACCGGCACCGGGGATCGAACTCGGGTTGCTAGCGTACTACGCAACTTGAGCCAACCGCACGGACACTGAGCTACCACGGCTTAATTTTGAATTGAGGTTAATATACGTATGTATATATAAAAGTGAAAGTGTGTGGGTATGTTCCATATAGGATCCGAAACGGCTGGACCGGTTTCAATGAAACTTTCAGGGAATCTTCAGATTGAGCTGGCGAGTAATTCTGTAAAGTTTGATGACGATCGGAGCACTCCTCTTTTTGAACTGTCAAACAAGCCATACGTCGTACTTTTATTTCTGACATTAACTTGAGCCCGATATGTTTTTGTATAAATGATAGGAATGATATTGTATTTACTGATATGTACATGGCTGTATTTATGTACTGTCATTGCTAAATTTTATATATAATATATATGTTACTACCCTAATGACATAATAAAAATGTTGCCATAAATCTTGTCCGTAAACCGGTTAAATGCTATCACGTTATTTGCAACCCATTAGCAAAATTAAAAAAAGAAAATAATAATAGCATATTAGGAGACCGCTTTCGAACAGACTATAGTGCTAATGACACCTTCTATGATAGGACGGAAAAAAATCGATTGTTTTATAGAAGATATATAAAAATACTTGTGATTAAGAATATCCCCATCAATGTCTTCAGTTTCGGGGCGATGGTGGGCACAGGCGCTGGTCTGGCCTTCCCGCCCACGGTCTACATCGTGACCTCCTACTTCGTCCGTCTCCGAGGCCTGGCCAACGGGATCTGCATGTCAGGGTCAGCGTTCGGCAGCATCATCCTGCCTCCCGTGCTACGGTACCTGCTCGAGACATACGGATATCAGTAAGTATAACTATTATTTTCAATGAAATCACTGCGTATGTTAACTTTTTTTGTTGACTTTGTGGGGGGGGGGGAGGAACTCCAACAAGTTACGTACGTACGGTTATGTTGGGTATTTACCCACTGAAACATGGTGAGGGGCTCCGGAATCTCCAGAGGAACGCACCGGAGAACCCTCTGCACTGTGATCTTAGGAAAGTACGTCCCGGGGGGAAGGTTAACCCCCCTGTGCCTCGCAGTGCAAGGCGACACGGTCCAGCCGATGTCTTCTTCCCCCGGGTCCACTTTGGCAGTAGACAAAGGCCACCCTTGTCGCCCAGTGAACCCGAGGCCCTTTTAGTCGCCTTTTACGACAGGCAGGGGATACCGTAGTCGTAGACGAGCCCAGAACTACAGGGCTGAATAGAAACGGCAAACTAGTATAAGATGGTATATTGGTTAAATCTATCGACATATAGTCATGAATAATTACGTATAGGTCACATCACTATCGCATTCCCGAGCTCTGTATTAAAATCTGGTGATGATTAATTCTTTGTTGCTTTGCAGAGGTGCAGTATTAATATTGGGCGGTATAATGCTTAACGTATGGGCGGCCGCTCTCCTGTTCCAGCCGGTGGAGGAGCACATGGTCAGGAAGTACAAGGAGCCAGAGGAGGATGAGGACGTGCCGCAGGTAGGTGACGCTTTGATGCGGGTTGTACCACTTTGTTGCGGGTTGTTGCTTATTCTGTTGCGGGTTGTTGCCGCTTTACGATAGGTTGTTGACTTTACAACGGGTTTTTGATTTTTTTCGACTATCGGTGTGTAGAAAGTTATTAATAATAAGGCTTCATTTAGGCGTTATCTTTATTCTAGTTATAATTTTAATAAAGATATATAGTATATAGTAAGTGACCATTTAATTGATAGATATAGTACATATATGAAGCCCGTATTGATAAATATAGTTAGGTATTAACTAAAACTGATTTCTAATCAAACATTAAACGCTATTACGCTCTCTTATATTTCCGAAATATAATAGTTATATTACAAAGTTCTGTCGTCTATATTATCTCACTTCTTGTTCATTCATCCTCGCTGTCATTTTGTAGTTTTTATTTATGGGGTATAAACTAGCGCTTGACCACGATCCCACCTGGTGTTAAGTGGTGATATAGTCGAAAGACGGTACGCGTTAGTTTAGTATGTGCCTATTCACTCTACTCTTGAAGGTTCACGTCGTACTTGAACGGAAATATTGACGCCGGCAACTTGTTCCACTCGACTGCTGTACGCACGATGAACGATGACGCGTGGAACATCCTCTATGAAAGGGTGGAATCCCGCCGAATGTCTAAACGTCCGAAGGTAGAATGGGGATGGGGGAATTAACTCGTGTAATTCCTGTGCACACTCTCCAAAATGTAATCTGTAAAACACCGAAAGACTGGCCACCTTGGTCACATTTACCCAGTCTTAGATTGTCATAAACCTACAACTATCACAATCATCAAGCTATATTGTATTCAGGGCCCTCTCGGGCGTGCTCAGACCGGAATGCATACGTTACATAGTAGCCCTTTAAGCCGAGGTTACCCCTCACCGAGAGGACCCTTTTGTCGAGTTACTAACGATAGAGGTTCAGGCTAAGCGACCTAAGAGGTATGCCAACTCTTAATCTGGTGGAGCAGTCAAGGCCAGCTTCTTCCAATCTGTGTAGTTCGTCAAAAACTATATGTCATAGTATAATTTTGGAACCCAAGGTTCTATGCCTACGTACGGTGTACCTTTCAAACAAAATATTCGAAATAATTTCATAAATGACGGCCCTATGAGTAAAGAAACTATTAAAAATATAGAATCTAATTGACCCTTATCCTATGTGAAGTCAGTTAAAAATGGCAAGTAGTGTGGTTACAATCACAGGATCTCACAATACTGTGAGGTCATTCCGCGTTGTACGGGACAAATAACTCTGTTCACCCTATTTGTCGAAACGTGGGGTATTCAATTACGTGAATTAAAATCAGTGTGTTTCATATATATATATATATATTAATAAGATCTTATTTTTTAAAATGACATTAATACGTTACCGCCATTTATTTGACATTTCTACTTTTTTTTGTTAATTTTATGACATGGCCGTTAAGCCAATCAATAATTTTAATTTTTTAATAATTAAATTTCAATTTTTTATAATTAATTTAACAGACACAAAAAAATAAATTAATTGTGTTTCATATTAAATATAGTATCTGTGGTGTTAAAAATGTAAAAATGTTCTTTTAATTTTACCTGTCGGTCAACTTCATCAGATTGACAGTATTAGATATCAATTATTTAAATACCGGTTATTTAACCTAGCGGTTTTTTATTTTCGTGTTTCGAGTGTTGAGTTTTTTTTTGAAAATGAAACCTGTCACTTACACTGGGCTCATTTCGGTGACGTCACACACAAAGTAAGCCACTCATTTTTATCTGTACCTTTTTTTATTTTCAATCACTTTAATAATGTATCATGCACGTTTTGTTTACTCTGTGGTTATGTTGTATTCTGTTAGCTTGCTGTCGCATGTTGTTGTTATGTTATTTATAGCCGTTTTTATCGCGTTTTGTTATTTTGATGTTACTGCTATTATCGATTTATTTATTTTTTTATAAATTTAAGATCTGTCTATTACATTAATCAATTAATTTCATACATGATATCTAAATGACAAAACCGTGAAAATAATATAGCCTATTATTGGAAATTGTTAAAAATCGCTTTAATTACCATATTCAGTGCTACTTTTGAGTACATAAAATTTTAATTTTTTTTCTTTAATATTTATGCATGACTATCTAAAACATGATGTATTACTAACATAGCACTGCTAATAGCATTTAACCGTTATTTTTACTCACGCTTGCCACAAGTAATCACTTTCCTTAGAACACTGACACTGAATGAGGGAACAGTTTCATTTTCAAAAGAAAAATAGCTAATAACGTTTTGTAACGTGTTTTTTTAAATAGTTTATAACGAAAGTGATTATATTGAGGTCGTCTTAGTTCCAGAATACGATATTTGCTAACGTTGATGATTGAAGTTATTTTGGCGCGTTAGGAAATCATGATTGATAATTTTTACACAACGACAATAGTACAGTTTTTTTTAGTAAAGTAATGTATTTATTATAAAACTATCGTTTTATTTAGCTATACTAACATGATGGAACGTAAATAATGCAGACTTCACATGTCTACAAAAAATTTCTAAGACATTTTTCCTCACGATGTTTTCCTTCACCACCGAGACGTCGAAGGAGTGTGGTCGCATACGGTCACAGAGAAACTTATTACAATGCAACGGGGCGTCTTCGACGCGTGCACCAGACCATTCTCCAGCATCGCCCTCAAAAATTCAGGCATTAAAATAAAAAAATGTAGTAACTGTAGAGGTAGCACCCTTATTAAAAAAAACCAAAGCAACCAATTCAAGATTATTACAAAAGAACACGGACATAAGTCTGTGGTTGCGATCCATTGAAAGAAAAAAAAAGGAGTATGGTAACTAACATTGTGACACTAAAATTTCCAGAGCCCCGGATCTACTAAACCAATTGTATATAAATAAACGTACATTGGCTATATCTATCTAGATTGATAAAAAAAGACCTAGACGACTGAGCGTTACTCGGTATTTTTTTGAAAATCAGTTTTTTTTGGTAAAAATACATTTGAATACGAACTACGTACGTTACGTTATTATGATAACGTAACTTGAAACGTTTCAAAAAAGTTTAATGACCTACAAATTGGATCGTCTAACTCTAGATTCATTCAGATAGGCATCTATTTCCGACATAGTCAGACGGCCTGCGGTTTATGTGGACATACTATCGGAGACGTCTTTCCTGCAGTTTGTCTGCTACGTCGCGGACTCCAAGGCTGCCCGGATGTGTTCGTTACTTATACGATCTAATCGCGTAACGCCACGCATCCAGCGCAGCATCTTCATCTCTGCAACGTGCAGCTGCTGGACATGTCTTCCGGGGGCTGGCCACGTCTCACTGCCATACAGCAGGACTGGTCGGATGACGCACTTGTACACAAGGCTCTTTAGCTTCATCGGTATCCTGCGATCACATAGGACACCGGTTACTTCCCGCCATTTTGTCCAAGCGGCGCTTATCCGGGCTTGGACGTTGTGGTCTATTGAACCAGGCTCATGTAGCACAGACCCAAGGTATTTAAAATAACTGGTCTTTACGACGCATTCGTTACCTACTTTTATAGGTTCGGAATCTGTGCCTCTATACGCCATGTACTCGGTCTTCGCAACATTTAGTTTGTGATCTATTTCCTATGTATGTTCTATTATTGTCTGTTGCAACACAATAAGACCTATATCTTTTTTTGTGACGTCAACATCGACTACTTTATCGATTCATCACTAAGCAACCATATGACACGCGTATTTTATAAATAATTTTGATTGAAATTGATTTTGTTGGTCTAACGTCAAACTCAATTGACTGACTGTTTGTTGTTTAGCAACGCCATCTACTGAAGTATACTTTGTATACCGTATCTCTCTCTCTAGTGTCGGTCCCTCAT
This sequence comes from Meandrusa payeni, assembly GCA_029286785.1. NCBI lineage: Eukaryota > Metazoa > Arthropoda > Insecta > Lepidoptera > Papilionidae > Meandrusa > Meandrusa payeni. Next base: position 3,214,127 of record JAGSMX010000026.1, read on the forward strand.
GTCTGAGGATAGTGGTCACCATCAGGGTTGCACCTGCGCGTCTCTTACAGCACTGTAAAATTTGGAGGACGACGAGTCTTTTACCTGATCGGACCACCGTGTTGGTGCGCCGCGAGATCTTTTTCCTGCGGTGTTCCCAACTACGATCAGTTTATCTAGACTGTCGTCGCCTCTGCGCATTGTGTGTCCGAAATACGCCAGGATTCGTTGTCGGCATATGGTAGACAAACGAGTCTTAATTTGTAGTTGGCTTAGGATAGATGCATTGGTGCGTTTCGCTTTCCAGGGTATCCTTAACATACGCCTCCAGCACCACATCTCTTATGCATCGATCCTTTGCCTCTCTCTGGCTAGGATTGTCCACGTTTCCACTCCATACAGGAAGATAGGGAATACCAAGGCATGTATGAATCTCATCTTGGTTTTGATGCCAATTCCTCTTTTCTTCCAGACGTTGTTTAAACGGGTCAGCCATAGCATCTTTTGCCATCCCATGTTTACCGTTTACGCGGAAAAAACAACATTTTCTAAAAAGGAAACCTTTTTTTTTTTGTTAACGAGGAGGAAATCTTCAGAAAGATACCCCGCCTTCTGGGGGGAAGGCGGTGGTTATGTGGGGTTCTTATCCACTAAAACCTCCCCGGTAGCCCTTTCCTCGGTGCATGACGAGGGGCTCTGGGATCTCAACGTGGAACGCACCGTAGCCCCTCTGCACTGTGCTCATAGAGCGCTTCGGGAAGTCACTCCCTCCCCCCCTGTGCCCTCGCAGTGCAAGGCGACACGGGCCAGCCGATGTCGCCTTCTTCCCGGGTCCACCGTGGCGGACGACAAAGGCCCCCACCCTTGTCGCCCAATGAACCCTTCTAAAAAGGAAACCTAGCTAGAACCCTTCTTGGTCGTTTTACTCTTGTCAGAGTGGTCGTGGCCATCATGATCTAGTGGGTTGGGAAGCAGACAGCACCCGTCGCACGACGTCTCGTCACCTCCGCCTGCTGGCCGTCAATCGGGCACATTCGTGGAGGGGAGCATACCCCGCACCTGATCCGACCATCGCATTGGCGATCTACTGGTCTTCCTTCCACTTTGCCTTGCACGACAAGACGATCTAAAGAATCGTTTCCACGACAGCTAACATGCTCAAAGAACTTAAGTATTTGCCGACGCACTTGAGAAGATAGACGCTCATTGATACCCAGTCCCCTGGATGGAGGCATTTGTTCTGAATTCGGTCCACGAAATCCCCAGCATCTTTCTCCAACACCACATCTCCACAGCGTCTATCTTTTGTGTTTCGGTTTGGCGTAGGGTCCATGTTTCGAATCGAAACCCTATTCATGGTATATTTCATGAAAATCGTTGGAGCCGTTTCCCAGATTTAGATTATATATATTGTTAGCTGGCAACACATGACACCCAGCGATTGTTATGCATAATAACTACTTCCAATGATATCTTAATGATTTACCTCAACCTTATTGTATCTTTAATTCATAATTAATAATTTAGTTGATCGTCACATGAACTTGTCATTGTAAACAATAGTTTAACTTTATTAGTTCATAATCTGACTTCTAATTAATTTTGTATAAAGATTGTGAGGACGCGCAGTTGTGACGGTATTCGTTATAATAATTCCTTTTTTTTTTGACGGGGAGGAAATCTTCAGAAAGATACCCCGCCTGCTGGGGGGAAGGCGGCGGTTATGTGGGGTTCTTACCCACTAAAACCTCCCCGGTAGCCCTTTCCTCGGTGCATGACGAGGGGCTCCGGGATCTCAACGTGGAACGCACCGTAGCCGCTCTGCACTGTGCTCAGGGAGAGCACGTCCCGGGGGGAAGGTTACTCCCTCCCCACTGTGACCTTGCAGCGCAAGGCGACACGGGCCAGCCGATGTCGCCTTCTTCCCGACTCAGGCCCCCACCCTTGTCGCCCAGTTAACCCGAGGCCCCTTTTAGTCGCCTTCTACGACAGACAGGGGATACCGTAGTCTTATTCTCGAGAGCCCAGAACTACAGGGCTGGCGTTAAAATAATTCCTTGTACAACGTTACGCTGCCTCAATAAAGCGAATGTACTAGTTATTGGACTATTTCATTCCACGAAACCTACAAATTATAACAATATACACGAATTGATCGTATAAAGATATTAGATATATATATATATATATATATATATATATATATATATATATATATATATATATATATATATATATATATATATATATATATATATATATATATATATATATATATATATATATATATATATATATATATATATATATATATATATATATAAAGTTAGTTTAGCTTTTGAATGTCCCTTGGATTATCCGTGAAATAGCAACCGACCGAGTCGTGGTTCGGCCCTCTCGGGCACCTTCGGATCGGAATGCTTACGCGTAACATAGTAACCGTCCAAGCCGAGGTTACCCCTCACCGGGGGGACCCTTGTGTCGAGTTACTAACAATAGAGGTTCAGGCTAAGCGACCTAAGAGCTGTGCCACCTCTCAATCCGGTGAAGCAGTCAAGGCCAGCCTCTCTATATGCATGTTATATATTTTTATTTAACATCTAACATATTTTGAACATACTAACGAATGTTGCTTTTATAATCAATCATATAGTTTTTCATATTTTTTCATATTCATATTAATTAAGTAACTACTTTCCTTTTCAGGATAACATTCTATTCGAAGAGGAGGAACCAATAGAGATCTACAAAATGACAAGCCAACCGATAGCCGGCGACAAGACGAATGGCATAACCGACGAGAAAACGCTCAAGGGAATCGCGGAGCGAAATCTATCTCACGCTCATATACATAACAGCCAGAATTGCATGAACTCTACACAGAACCTACGTCATAACCTATCGAAACGGAAACTCTCGTATACGAGACCGATGTCGAAGGCGAACTATAGCTCCGCATCTATCACACCGGACGGAATCGAGAAACGTCTTGGCTCTCAAGAGACGTTTGGAAGGAGATTGAGCACAGTTGGACCCAAGAGGAATGTGTCCACGTCCAGCTTCGCTTACGTATCCACACCATTCCACGGCTCCACACTATCAGCCTTCGAACAGCCCAACGAATTCGCGTCTCAGTTCTCATTGAAATCTGTCACCGAGAGCGTCGCGGATATCGCGTACTGTTGCTTCTGTTGTAAGAAGAAATCTAAAAGCGAGCCTAACAAATTCTTCGATGTAACACTACTTACAGACCCGACGTACTTAGTCATCCTTCTATCGAGTAGTACGGTCGCTATATCGTGTACTAATTTTATTATACTACTACCCTCGTACGCGGAAAATATCGGTTTCGATAAAACGCGCGGCGCGTTGCTCCTCAGTACCGTGTCGGCTCTCGATCTGGTCGGACGTATCGGCGGCTCCGCGCTCTGCGATCTGAATTTCATGCCCAAGTCCTTCTATTTCGTTGGCGGTCTATTCTTTTCCGGCGTTACTTTAGCGACGATACCATTCTTACACAGTTACACTAGTATAAGTATATTTTGCGCTCTTTTCGGCCTTTCATCCGGTATAAATAACAGCGTTACCACTTTAGTGATGGCCGAAATCCTGGGCGTCGATCGATTAATGTCCACTTATGGGATCAGTTTGTTCGTTAACGGAATACTGCAGTTGATCGTTCCACCGATATGCGGTCTATGGTTCGAGAGGGAGAAGAATTACGTCAATATGTTTGTCACTTTCGGTTTCATTTTCATTGCGGGCTCGTCTCTCTGGTTGTTTATGCCATTAATCAACAGACGGAAGAAGAAGAAAGCTGAAGAAGCTCTTGAAAGGATTCACACACATAAAGTGTAGCATTTAGAAGCTTAATTTTTATATTATCGGATCGGAAAGTTTACCCGTAACATAGTAACCATCCTAGCCGAGGTTACCCCTCACCGGGGGACCCTTGTGTCGGGTTACTAGCGATAGAGGTTCAGGCTAAGCGACGAAGCCAGCCTCTCTGGCCAACTGTGTATTTCATCCATAAAAAAAATTGCCGGGTAGGGCCTCTAACGTTCCATACAAAATTCATTTCAATATTCTCCATTCTACATTCGTTTAAAGTTAAAGTTACAGCCTTTATATATATAATATATATGTCCCACTGCTGGGCACAGGCCTTCTCTGTAAAGAGAGTATAAGGGCATAGTCCACCACGCGGCCCTAGTGCGGATTGGTAGACTTCACATGCCTTAGAAAAAATTTCTAAGACATGTAGATTTCCTCACGATGTTTTTCCTTCACCGCCGAGCGCGTGGTTAATCAGCACATAAAATTGCAACAGCAAATTTATTGGTGCCGGCACCGGGAATCGAACTCGGGTTGCTAGCGTACTATGCAACAAGAGTCAACCGCCTGGACACTGAGCTACCACGGCTCTAAACATTCGTTTACGTTAAGAAAATTCTATCATGCATAAAACTAGTTATTAAAAAACTGTACCGTTATTCGAAGCCTTCTATGAGTGGCAACACTGCTTTTCCCTGATTGGTCGGTTCGGTTATTCCTGTCCCTGTCTGACATACTTCATCCCTTTCCCTCTATCCCCCACCACTCAATCAGGGCACTCGAGTCGAGAGTGCTGCGGGAGCTTCATTGAATCTTATAATAACCTATACCTTTTTTTTTTTTGTTAACGCGGGGGAATCGAGTTATTAACCATCCTCCGGTACCCTGGGTGGGCCCGGAGGGATGTGTGGGACTCGGCCTGGGCAGCCCATACCCACTAAACCTACCGCGAATGCCATCAGCCGTTATGAGCGGGGTGCCCCGGATCTGTCAGCGACAGGACACTAAAATGTGGAACGCTTCACGATTTTGCGTGTCATCCTTGCGCAGGGGCCATGCTAATCTTCTCTGTATCGCCTCAATTCCAGTCCATGTACTGCCGCGTCAGAACAGGCCCGCAGCCTGCAGCTAGCTGTTTTAGGTTTTGTGATCGTTCTGTTGTTTCGACACTAGGAATTTTTTGTACGTTGTTTTGAAGCCAGTGTCTGATACAGGCAGGTATAGGTGTTGGCGATGGCCCGGACGCGCGTATAGACACGCGCGTCCAACTCCGCCAGAATGTCAAGCGGAGGGAACCGAGCCAGGATAAAGGCCGCCTCATAGGATATTGTCCGGTATCCTCGTGCGATCTGGATGGCCATCTTGCGCTGCAGGCTAAGTAGCTTAGCTCTGCGGTTACACCACACGGGCGCCCCGTAGAGGGCCATGGATCGCACGACTCCTCCGTAGAGGCGGCGGACTCCCTCCCTGGGGCCACCAAGATTTGGCAGTAGTCTGTGCAAAGCACCCACTGCCTTATCGATCTTGGGGACCAAGCGATCGAAGTGCTCTTCGAAGTCCCAGCGACTGTCCAGGATGAGGCCGAGATATTTCATCGTCGACCCCACCCGGACCTGTACGTCACCTACGCGAACCGACCGGCTGGGCGGTTCCCTTTTTTTTTTTCCAAGGAGGAAATCTTCAGAAAGATACCCCGCCTTCTGGGGGGAAGGCGGCGGTTATGTGGGGTTTTTACCCACTAAAACCTCCCCGGTGGCCCTTCCTCGGTGCATGGTGAGGGGCTCCGGGATCTCTAGTGGAACGCACCGGAGCCCCTCTGCACTGTGCTCAAGGAGAGCACTTCCCGGGGGGGAGGTTACACCCTCCCCCCCTGTGCCCTCGCAGTGCAAGGCGACACGGGCCAGCCGATGTCACCTTCTTCCCGGGTCCACCTTGGCGGGCGACAAAGGCCCCCACCCTTGTCGCCCAGTGAACCCGAGGCCCCTTTTAGTCGCCTTCTACGACAGGCAGGGGGATACCGTAGTCTTATTCTTGAGAGTTATGGGAATCTTATAGTTCTGGGAACTACAGGGCTGTGGGCGGTTCCCTAGCTCGAAAAAAAAAAGGTATAGGTGTTTTTACGCCAGGCAGAAAGTGAAAAGGCTTCGAATATGGTAAGTTATTTAATAAGCGTTATATTGTTTGGTAAAACGCTGTCATTAATTCCTTTTTTATCCACTTTTATGAGAAAAGTTTTGCACAAAAGCGTTTGGTTAAATTCATACGTTAGTGTAAATTTAGATTGTAATTATAAATTACTGTAAGGTCGAATATGCAATATAGGTTAAATGTGCCAAGGTTTTTTAGGTTAAAATTATTATTTAGGTCAAGTTATATTTCTTAAGACGTACTTAAGTTCTTTGTGTTTTGGCTACGGAAGAAATTACCTGCTGTTGATGCAGTATTTTTCCACGTTATTGTTCTTTATCAATGCGATGACAATGAAAGTGTCATTGTCGTGGGGAAATACGGCTACGCAATCACGCCCTCGTGGGAACGGTGACTTGTTAAGTACTCTTAAGTACATCACGGTGGTGGGTTTTACCCCATCAGCGCTACCGAGAGGTCGTGGGCAAGGAAACCACTATCCCTCTGACCTCACGTAGTTTTCATTGCAGTATTTTAGTGTCAGATAGTTTCTTTGAAGCATAGATTTATATTTTAAGTCCATAAAGGAAACGAATTTAACGTTATATTTTTTTACTTTTACGTATTAGTAGAATTTGAGGCTTCCGGTGGTGACGGCTGATTTAATTGTATATTATTATGACTTCCACGTCCGTTTTATTCCGAATGGCGTCTATCGATTTCTTTGTTAAAGTTGCCAAGGCCAAGTAGAAATAGAAAAAACATTTATTCGACACAAGAACACAGAAACAACAGGTAAAACAAGACAAAAAACAACATAAACATAAGCAAACAGAAACAACATAAAAAAAAAATAGAAATTGTGCCGAAAAGGGGTTGGCTCAGCATGTGCTGTACTCACACATGTAGCACAGCGCTGGTTTTCAGCCAAAAAAACCTGTGTAGACTAAGGCGGACACGATTCGGTTGTGTATTAATATGGTGTACATACATAAACTTTCATAAATATTTTACATAAATGTATATATTAAAAAAGCAGCTATATATATATATATATATATAAATATATAGTTATACTTTCTTTACATATATATATATACAAATTACATAATATAAATATAGTGTTATATAAACGATTTCTCGTAGTTGATGTTGGCGTGGTTACGTTGAGACTCAGTTAAGAAGCATTTCAATTTATTTTTAAATATAGGTAATGTTTTAGACGTCCTAATAGGCGGGGGGATGTAATTCCAACATTTTGACGCCGCATATCGAAAACTAGCACGGAATGCAGTAGACTTGTGAGTTTGTATGCTTAACTGGTGCGAGCGCTGCCGGTTGTTATAGCGGCTTGTCTCCGAAACCATAGTGAGCTTTTTGCACAAATAGGAAGGCCTTTGAAAGTTAACAACACCAAACAGGAGGCATGCGAGTTGAGGTTTACGTCTCGACTTTATTTTTAAGATACAGTTCTATGTATGTATCTAAGTATGTATCTATTACCTTTTTTTTTGTTAACGCGGGGGAATTCTTTTTACAAACCATCCTCCGGTACCATGGGTGGGCCCGGAGGGATGTGTGGGATTCGGTCTGGGCGACACCTACCCACTAAACCTTCCGCGAATGCCATCAGCCGTTGTGCCCCGGATCTGTCAGCGACAGAACAGTGTATCAATTACCTGTCTTTTGTGTTTTGTTTTGCTACATTGAAAACGGAATAGATTTGATTAGGGCCCGAATCTGCTAAATTAATTGTATAAAAAAAAATAAAAACAACATAATCGATAGATAGGCAAATTATTTATTGCACCAAAATATATTTGCAGAGGCGATTATTTAGCATTTTCTTAATAATTATAATAATCATTTATTTGTGGGAAATATGGTAACTGACATGACGAATAATTTTTTAGGCACTAGCATATTTCGCCTAACCGGCATGCAAATATAATACATTGTCTAATCTACAATTTAAATAATTCCTTTTACAAATTAAAAATCATTTCACACGTTAAAATCACTTAACAAAAATATTTAAAAAAATTGTTAGCATTCTTATTAAAAAAAATACAGTGATCACTATTTCTCTCAGCGTCAACGCTTACCCAAAGCTTACAAAAGTAGTAATGAACGATTGAAGTCAAAAACGCCCTACTTACACACTGGAGTTTGAAGTTCGAAGTCGTTTAAAAACAGATAAAAAAACCTTTTTTTTTACTTGTGGGAACGCACCTAGCACCGTAATCGTTTCAATATTTCATTATACGTACTTTATACCTTTAATTATCATATTATTTATTTTAGTTTATTTTCGACTCAATAATATATTTATTTATGAATTTTTTTCATCTATTATTTTATTGTATATAATATATTTTAATCTCATAACTGTTTTATTCATGTATCATATTTATTATACTCTTATTGTCTTGGTGCCAGCTTATATCTCACGTGGAACGCACCGGAGACCCTCTGCACTGTGCTCAAGGAGAGCACGTCCCGGAGGTTTCTACCTCCCCCCCTGTGCCCTCGCAGCGCAAGGCGACACGGGCCAGCCGATGTCGCCTTCTTCCCGGGTAGTCTTTTTCTTGAGAGCCCAGAACTACAGGGCTGCGGTCCGGTCTGCCACGAGCCCGCCTGCGCCATCTCCGAACGGGATCGGCCCTCTCCCGATCCCGTTCGGCGGTCTCGTTCTGCGTCATTACTGACTCGCAGAAGGAGACCGGCGCCTTCCATTTAATAACCAATTAACTAATCTAAAAATTTAACCTAGCTAGATCGACTTATCGCCCCCGAAACCCCTTCAAATTAAATTTCATGAAAATTATAATAGATAAACGGCTCGACTTGTGATTGTTTCGGGATTGAATCCCACTTGACTTTTACCATGGTTATTTATGTACAAAGAAATCTATTGCTGAAATCACGGTCACATAAGCCTAATAAGATTAATAAAGCGGACAGCGGATGCTATCTCTGTATACCCTTTTAGGGTTGAAAGGATATGAGACCTTATGTATATGCACAAATTATTCTGTTATATGATTTGAAAATCTTTATGCAATGTATGTTAAATTTTTTAAAAGTATATTAAAAATGTATTTTGTCTTGAATTTGGCTGTTTTATTTTATTTATTTTTAAACTCTTTATTGTTTACACTTATGAACTAAAATAAAAAAAAGAAAATATAATTAAAATACATAAACAATGGGCGGCCTTATCGTTAAAAGCGATCTCTTCCAGGCGACCTTTGGATGGAGAGGATTAATAAGAAGAAGCGGCGGGAGTTTATAAAAAGTAGATATACTTAAATACTGATAATAAATATTACGCTTCCCGAAGTGGCACTCAAAGTTAGTTTAGCTTTTGAATGTCTCTTAGATTATCCGTGAAATAGCAACCGACCGAGTCGTGGTTCGGCCCTCTCGGGCGCCCTCGGATCGGCATGCTTACGCGTAACATAGTAACCGTCCAAGCCGAGGTTACCCCTCACCGGGGGGACTCGTGTGTCGAGTTACTAGCAATAGAGGTTCAGGCTAAGCGACCTAAGAGCTATGCCACCTCTCAATCCGGTGAAGCAGTCAAGGCCAGCTTCTCTGGCCAATCTGTGTAGTTCGTCATAAAAAAAAATGATAATAAATATTTACATACAAACATACATACATACATATAATATAAGTATAAATATATATATTATGAAGAGACAAAACGAACGAACGAAGAGATAATATATTTACATATATATCATAACAGTATAAATGATGTTCGGTGGACTTGTCTAAGTAAAACTTTTTAACTTTGATTTTAAAAGTATTTATTGTCTGTGATTTTCTAATGGCCACAGGGAGAGAGTTATTTTAATACATAGTTAATATAATACGTCGTTTTATATAATACGTCGATAGCGTAATGATTTACAGTATGCTTATCGTAATAAGACTTTTTGACGTGAACCATCTCCATAGCACAAGGTTAAGCTTAATGGAAAAATTTAAAAAAAATGTTAAAGTTTTTTTTTTTTTTTTTTAAATGTTGACATTCCTATTAAAAATAAAAAAAAAAATTACAGTGTACACCATTTTTCCCAGCACCAATGCTACAAATATAGTATATCAACTACGAGTAATAAAGTCACTAGTCCTACTTAAACGCTGATGCGGTAGACCGATTCTGCGACTCTATTATGTCGCAGAAACGGGAGACCGAACGCCTAAGGGAGCGGGTGCCTAGGAGGCAAGACGCGGTCGAAGTGCGTAGAAGGCTCACCGCCAACAGGCGGGGCCGAGCACAAGACCGCCGAATGCCTCCTTAGGCCGGGGAACCTGGCGTCGCGACCGACATGGGCCGTTGATCCGGCGCCCCCCTCGGAGAGGGTTCTCTGAGGAACGGCGGCGCGTTTGTATTCGACGCGCCGCATTGTAGTAATTGTCTCAGGGGGTGCTTCTCACCCCTCCTAAGAGTGGGAACCCGGAGTACGGGCACGGCCGAGGTTGCGGAAGAACTGTGGGATGTTATCCCGTGACCCCCACATACATGGTCGTATGGGGAATACCGTGTGAAGATTTTAGTCGTTTGGAGCCCGACACTACCGCCAGCTTCTCTGGCCAATCTGTGTAGTTCGTCATAAAAAAATGATAATAAATATTTACATACAAACATACATACATACATATAATATAAGTATAAATATATATATTATGAAGAGACAAAACGAACGAACGAAGAGATAATATATTTACATATATATCATAACAGTATAAATGATGTTCGGTGGACTTGTCTAAGTAAAACTTTTTAACTTTGATTTTAAAAGTATTTATTGTCTGTGATTTTCTAATGGCCACAGGGAGAGAGTTATTTTAATACATAGTTAATATAATACGTCGTTTTATATAATACGTCGATAGCGTAATGATTTACAGTATGCTTATCGTAATAAGACTTTTGACGTGAACCATCTCCATAGCACAAGGTTAAGCTTAATGGAAAAATTTAAAAAAAATGTTAAAGTTTTTTTTTTTTTTTTTTTTTTTTTTTTTTTTTTTTTTTTTTTTTTTTTTTTTTTTTTTTTTTTTTTTTTTTTTTTTTTTTTTTTTTTTTTTTTTTTTTTTTTTTTTTTTTTTTTTTTTTTTTTTTTTTTTTTTTTTTTTTTTTTTTTTTTTTTTTTTTTTTTTTTTTTTTTTTTTTTTTTTTTTTTTTTTTTTTTTTTTTTTTTTTTTTTTTTTTTTTTTTTTTTTTTTTTTTTTTTTTTTTTTTTTTTTTTTTTTTTTTTTTTTTTTTTTTTTTTTTTTTTTTTTTTTTTTTTTTTTTTTTTTTTTTTTTTTTTTTTTTTTTTTTTTTTTTTTTTTTTTTTTTTTTTTTTTTTTTTTTTTTTTTTTTTTTTTTTTTTTTTTTTTTTTTTTTTTTTTTTTTTTTTTTTTTTTTTTTTTTTTTTTTTTTTTTTTTTTTTTTTTTTTTTTTTTTTTTTTTTTTTTTTTTTTTTTTTTTTTTTTTTTTTTTTTTTTTTTTTTTTTTTTTTTTTTTTTTTTTTTTTTTTTTTTTTTTTTTTTTTTTTTTTTTTTTTTTTTTTTTTTTTTTTTTTTTTTTTTTTTTTTTTTTTTTTTTTTTTTTTTTTTTTTTTTTTTTTTTTTTTTTTTTTTTTTTTTTTTTTTTTTTTTTTTTTTTTTTTTTTTTTTTTTTTTTTTTTTTTTTTTTTTTTTTTTTTTTTTTTTTTTTTTTTTTTTTTTTTTTTTTTTTTTTTTTTTTTTTTTTTTTTTTTTTTTTTTTTTTTTTTTTTTTTTTTTTTTTTTTTTTTTTTTTTTTTTTTTTTTTTTTTTTTTTTTTTTTTTTTTTTTTTTTTTTTTTTTTTTTTTTTTTTTTTTTTTTTTTTTTTTTTTTTTTTTTTTTTTTTTTTTTTTTTTTTTTTTTTTTTTTTTTTTTTTTTTTTTTTTTTTTTTTTTTTTTTTTTTTTTTTTTTTTTTTTTTTTTTTTTTTTTTTTTTTTTTTTTTTTTTTTTTTTTTTTTTTTTTTTTTTTTTTTTTTTTTTTTTTTTTTTTTTTTTTTTTTTTTTTTTTTTTTTTTTTTTTTTTTTTTTTTTTTTTTTTTTTTTTTTTTTTTTTTTTTTTTTTTTTTTTTTTTTTTTTTTTTTTTTTTTTTTTTTTTTTTTTTTTTTTTTTTTTTTTTTTTTTTTTTTTTTTTTTTTTTTTTTTTTTTTTTTTTTTTTTTTTTTTTTTTTTTTTTTTTTTTTTTTTTTTTTTTTTTTTTTTTTTTTTTTTTTTTTTTTTTTTTTTTTTTTTTTTTTTTTTTTTTTTTTTTTTTTTTTTTTTTTTTTTTTTTTTTTTTTTTTTTTTTTTTTTTTTTTTTTTTTTTTTTTTTTTTTTTTTTTTTTTTTTTTTTTTTTTTTTTTTTTTTTTTTTTTTTTTTTTTTTTTTTTTTTTTTTTTTTTTTTTTTTTTTTTTTTTTTTTTTTTTTTTTTTTTTTTTTTTTTTTTTTTTTTTTTTTTTTTTTTTTTTTTTTTTTTTTTTTTTTTTTTTTTTTTTTTTTTTTTTTTTTTTTTTTTTTTTTTTTTTTTTTTTTTTTTTTTTTTTTTTTTTTTTTTTTTTTTTTTATGGCTTCGGGGTGTGCATCCGCATTTTGTTACACGTAAAAAAAAATGCTTAAACGCTGCAGTTTGAAATTCGAAGTCGAAGTTGTTTAACAGTTAAAAAAAGCTCGTCTTCCATTATCTATCGGTTTATTGGAATTTATATAAATAAATAAGAAATATTGCCGCCTGCGCCATCTCCGAACGGGATCGGCCCTCTCCCGATCCCTTTCGGCGGTCTCGTTCTGCGTCATTACTGACTCACAGAAGGAGACCAGCGCCTTCCATTTAATAACCAATTAACTAATCTAAAAATTTAACCTAGCTAGATCGATTCATCGCTCCCGAAACCTTGCATGTTAAATTTCATAAAAATCTTAATAGATAAACGGCTCGATGTGATTGGATGGTTGAGGGATCGAATCCCACTCGACTTTTACCATGGTTTTTTATGTACAAAGAAATCTATTGCTGAAATCACGGTCACATAAGCCTAATAAGATTAATAAAGCGGACAGCGGATGCTATCTCTGTATACCCTTTTAGGGTTGAAAGGATGTGAGACCTTATGTATATGCACAAATTATTCTGTTATTTGATTTGAAAATTTATATGCTATGTATGTTAAATTTTTTAAAAGTATATTAAAAATGTATTTTTGTCTCGAATTTGGCTGTTTTATTTTATTTATTTTGAAACTCTTTATTGTTTACACTTATGAACTAAAATAAAAAAAAAAGAAAATATAATTAAAATACATAAACAATGGGCGGCCTTATCGCTAAAAGCGATCTCTTCCAGGCAACCTTTGGATGGAGAGGAATAATAAAAAGAAGCGGCGGGAGTTTATAATAAGTAGATATACTTAAATACTGATAATAAATATTACGCTTCCCGAAGTGGCACTCAAAGTTAGCTTAGCTTTTGAATGTCTCTTAGATTATCCGTGAAATAGCAACCGACCGAGTCGTGGTTCGGCCCTCTCGGGCGCCCTCGGATCGGCATGCTTACGCGTAACATAGTAACCGTCCAAGCCGAGGTTACCCCTCACCGGGGGGACCCTTGTGTCGAGTTACTAGCCTCTCAATCCGGTGAAGCAGTCAAGGCCAGCTTCTCTGGTCAATCTGTGTAGTTCGTCATAAAAAAAAATGATTATAAATATTTACATACAAACATACATACATACATATAATATAGGTATAAATATATATATATATATATATATTATGAAGAGACAAAACGTGTGTAAAAAGTATTACATATAATATATTTACATATATATCATAACTGTATAAATGATGTTCGGTGGACTTGTCTAAGTAAAACTTTTTAACTTTGATTTTAAAAGTATTTATTGTCTGTGATTTCCTAATGGCCACAGGAAGAGAGTTATTTTAATACATAGTTAATAATAGGTTGTCAAATATCTCCCTTCCGCCTTTTTGTCTTTTGAATTTCGCGGCTATGTACAAAGCGCTACAGAGCTCGTATCTAGCAATACTATACATAATTTGAAAGGTCTTGACATAACCTACAAAAACGACGCTATGCATAATTAGTTTGGATATTGCGTCAACAGTTATAGACGATGTAAACATGGAGTTCACTAACGCCGAAATTCGCGCTATTTTAAAGTTTTCCTTCGTTAAAGGCAAATCCGCTAGAGAAACGTTCCGTGAGATTAATGGTGTTTTGGGGATGGTACTCTATCACTTCGAACCACGGAGGAATGGTTTCGACGATTCAAAGAACCGGTGAAAACGACACCATGGATAAGCCAGCCGGCGGAAGACCTGTGACGACAAATACCGATCAAATCATGGACTACATCGAGTTAGACCGGCATGTGGCATCTCGTGACATCGCCCAGGAGATGGGAGTTAGTCACCAAACCATTTTAAACCATCTGCAGAGGGCTGGATACAAAAAAAAGCTTGATGGTTGGGTGCCGCATGATTTGACGCAAAAAAACCTTCTGGACCGAATCAACGCCTGCGATATGCTGCTGAAACGGAACGAACTCGACCCATTCTTGAAGCGGATGGTGACTGGCGACGAAAAATGGATCACATACGACAATATCAAGCGAAAACGGTCGTGGTCGAAGGCCGGTGAATCGTCCCAAACAGTGGCAAAGCCGCGAATTTCGGCGTTAGTGAAGTCCATGTTTACACGTTTATAACTGTTGAACGCAATTTCCAAACTAATTATGCATAGCGTCGTTTTGTAGGTTATGTCAAGACCTTTCAAATTATGTATAGTATTGCTAGATACGAGCTCTGTAGCGCTTTGTACATAGCCGCGAAATTCAAAAGACAAAAAGGCGGAAGGGAGATATTTGACAACCATATATAATACGTCGATAGCGTAATGATTTACAGTCTGCTTAACGTAATAAGACTTTTGACGTGAACCATCTCCATAGCACAAGGTTAAGCTTAAGGGAAAAATTTAACAAAAATGTTAAAGTTTAAAAAAAAATGTTGACATTCCTATTAAAAATAAAAAAAAAATTACAGTGTACACCATTTCTCTCAGCGCCAATGCTTTTGCCCAAGTGGCCAAATAGCTACAAATATGTCAACTAATAAAGTCACTAGTCCTACTTAAACGCTGCAGTTAGAAATTCGAAGTTGAAGTTGTTTAACAGTTAAAAAAAAGCTTACTAATGCTGTCTGGTATAAAAAGAATGTTCTAACAACCATTTAATGAAAATAAATTTAAAAATGTTGCCATTCAGTGCCTTTACATCAGTCGTTTTTAGAGTATATTTAATTTTCAATTGGTTTTTGTAAATTAGGTAGGTAAATAGGTAAATTTAAATAAAAAAAAATACAAAAAGTGTAACAACAGTGATATCTAGCAGATACTAAATACAGCTTAAACGCTTTTTTTTTATTCACAGCTCGAAACGTTCGCGGAAGAGGAAGCCGATGATATAGAAGCAAGCCATCCAAGACTGGTGCTGACGTCAGAAGACAACACTCCCACAACCGACAAACATCCCAACGGCTCACCACCCATTTTCAAGCACAATTCCCATCTGGCACTCGATGACCGATCGCCCAACAAACTCGACTTCACTCGCTCCGCCAGCGCCGCACAGGTGATGCGGCTAACAGAGGAAAACAGAAACAGGAAAATTTCCACCTCCTCCAAGCACGGCCTGTCACAGATATCGAGCAAAATCTCCAATCACCTGCCGAGCAATCCGTCGTTACTGGAGTCGGTGCCGGAAGGGAAGCCGAGTCGAGCCAACTCGCAAGATGCGTTCGGCAGGAAGCTCACAGTGCCCAAGACACCGAAACGCAGCCCGTCCACCTCCAGTTTCCAGTACATGTCGACACCCTTCCACGGCTCCACTCTGTCCGCTTTCGAGAAACCAAGCGAATTCGCGTCACAGTTCAGCCTCAAATCTGTCACAGACAGCCTAGCGCCAATCACGTACTGCTGCGGATGTAAAAAGAAGCCCAAAGACGATAATATCAAGAAAGAGCCGAGTAAATATTTCGATATACAATTACTGAAAGATCCCATATACCTTGTAATATTAATATCAAATTGTACGTGCGCTATATCCTATACAAACTTTATAATATTAGTGCCGACGTACGCGGTCGAATGCGGCTTCGATAAATCTCTAGGCGCGTATTTATTATCTATAATTTCCGCTTTAGATTTGGTAGGAAGGATCGGCGGTTCGGCCATCTCCGATATGGTATCAACGCCGAAACGCTATTTCTTCATAACGGGCCTGCTAATTTCTGGTATAAGCTTAGCAATGATACCGTTAATGTCGAGCTATTTAGCTATTAGCATCTTCTGCTCTATATTTGGAATAGCGTCGGGGATCAACGTTGGCGTCACCGCGCTGGTGATGACGGAGATGCTGGGCACTGAGAGACTGATGTCTTCTTACGGCATCAGCCTCTTCGTTAATGGCCTGCTGCAGTTGATAGGCCCGCCAGTATGTGGTGTTTGGTACGAGTACACCCATTCGTACAAGTCGCTGTTCGTTGCCCTTGGCCTGATATTGTGCAGTGGTGCGGCGTTGTGGGGCTTCGTACCCTTTATTCACAGCAGGAGAAAAAAAGCGGAGAGGATGAAACAGATTTTTGATGGTAAAGCGAAACATTAAAGATTGGTCGGCCTTGACTTTGTCAATTTCACGTTTCAAACGTTTTTGCAACTAGAAATGTTGAGTGAAAATTTGTATTACCATAGACAATGAATAAAATTATTGTCTATGATATATCAAACACAATTTACAGACTCTTATTGTAAATAATTTAAAAAATCCATATAAATTTCCTAGAAGAAAAGATAGGGTCCATTCAAATGTAAGATTTAATTTTTATAGCTTAACCATATTTAACATAGCTTAATTTTATTTATTAGAGCAACGGGGAGAAAGTGCTTAGTTTTAAAATTAATATCAATTTAAATAAAATCGTACTTCGAATTTGCACTGACACTGCCCATACTAACCTTCTATACTAAAAGTATATAGTATTACTCGAAATTAGTAGCATTGATCATCTATATATGCTATTATATTGCAGCTAAATAACCTGCTATTTTGGGGGCATCACAGCACTGTTATAAAATTAATTAATTTTAAAATATTCATAATAAAATACGAATTTATTATTTCGTTTTATAATTGTGTTATTGGTGTCCCAAAAATAGTAGATTTTTTAACCAATTAGTAGCATTCTAATCTATATTATTACAGCTAAATAAACTGCTATTTTTGGGGCATCACTAACACTATTATATAATTATTTATTTTTTAATATTCTCAATAAAAACGAATTTATTATATCTAATTTTACAATTTGAATTACTTCTTTCGAGTGGTGCAACGTTCATAAACCAGTTGAGCGAACTCGTCGGTCAATATTTTTCCGTATAGTTACCAATATGTTGCCTTTCTGATCCAGTTAATTAAGTATATTTATTAACTATGTATTGTAATTTCGAATACAACAATCTCTTAAGTGTATAATTTAGCACAATTATTAGTTAGTTATATGTTTTTAATAGCGATACCTTAATTTATAATTATTGTTAAGTTCTTGATTTTATACGCAAGACAAATCTTTATCGATATATTATTATAAGAATGTATTTAAATTATGATAATATTAAAAATGTAATGACTAATCGAATGTGTATATTTACTAATTTTCTCATTTTTTCAACCACAGATTAAAACGCCATTTTACAATCTAAAATCAAATCTGTCCTGTCATTGTATAGATACCAAAATTTGGCGGGAATTGTACAAATTACCAAGTTTAAATAGATAATTAATTTCAATTATACATGTTTGAAATGTTTAATATTTAAATCATTCCATTTTGTTTTATATTTTATATTATAAAGCAAACAGAATGGTATGATTTAATTTTTGAAATGTTTACATAAATGTTCAAACATGTTTTATCTGTATTTTATAATGTTTCCGTGAAGTCATTTACCGTGTGACTTGTGTGAAATTTGGCCTTAATAGTATTAGGATAATCTGTATTTTCTAAACATCCAAGTTAAAGTGATATAAATATTAGAAAATGTTTTTAAATTGTACCACTCATTTCTTAATTTATATTAACTACATATATTTACATAATCATGTTTATTAGAGATGAAACGGATATCCGGTAACTATCCGGTATCCGGCCTATCCGGCCTTGTTGTCACTATCCGGCCGGATACCGGATAGTATAATTTTAAAAAATCTCATTATTTTACTCAAGGCAAATCAATGATACTCCAATAGGTTATGGGCACCGTTTATTTTTAATTTTTATAATCGCACATCAAAAATGTTTGTTTTATTAATTATTAGTTTAATACTCAAAATTAACAAGCGGCAAATTGTGGTGAATAAATACCAAATTTTCCGCATTTGTTGGTAAGAGGCGACTCCGCTTACGTGCGATCCGAATGCTCCTGAATATATCCGATCTCGTTTACCGCGCCAATATTCAAATCTAAACTGATCGCGTCAACGCAATAAAGGGCCGAATATCCGGCAGCCGGATATCCGGCGCTCCGGCCTAGTAGCTTGCCGAATATCCGGTATCCGGCCACACTACTATCCGTTTCATCTCTAATGTTTATGGTGAAATTATAAAATACTATTATTGAAAATACAAAAATTAAAATTGTTTTTTTACGTCTTTGTGTTGTCACTATCAGTATACTTTACATAGATAGAACTAAATTTATAAATCTGGTTGCACAATTTATTTCATTTTAGTTTTTGTACAAAATTAAAATTGTGAAAGTCTTAACAGAAAATATTTTATGGCAGATTTATGATATAACTATTTACTTTTCGATTTAATTTTAATATAAATGTTGCTAGCCGTAACCTGTTACCGTTTAATGTTATTTAACACAATTGATTTTTTTCTTATCATCTGGCGCTGTTCCGCCATTTTGATTTCTTCATATTGCGCGCAATTTGAATCTTGCTTGAATTGTTGGTACATTTCTAGGGCTTCCTTTCTGCGTATTTTTTTTTTGTAATTTCCATAATTTAAATGCTTAAATCATACTAACACACCATGCTACTAAAATAACAGGCTTTTTTCTTTGACTATTTTCATGTCCATGATTTGTACTATACTTCGAAATGTGTCAAATTAAATATGTTTATTCTATATGTCTTTTAATTTTTACATCCAATCCTAATGTTGAGGAATCCCACTAATATTATAATTGTGAAATTCGGAATGTATGAATGGAAGTTTTCCGATTGTATATATTTTAATGTAACAAGAATTTTCTGTGATATTTTTATTTACCGGCGGCACATTAGAAGGTCAAGAACACGTACAAAAATAATAATGGGAGGCACTCCTCTCGGGCGCCCTCGGATCGGACTGCTAACGCGTAATAATGGTAACCGTCCAAGCCGAGGTTACCCCTCACCGGGGGGATCCTTGTGTCGAGTTACCACCTAATAGAGGTTCAGGCTAAGCGACCAAAGAGCTATGCCACCTCTCAAATCCGGTGAAGCAGTAAAGGCCAGCTTCTCTGTGCCAACTGTGATAGTTCGTCCAAAAAAAAAAAAAAGGGAGGCATTCCGCACTAATGCCACATTACCCAAAACTTTACATAGTTGATAGTTTTGTAGTGTAGTATATAATATATTAAATACAATTTACATACACTAGAGATATAACAGAATAAAATAAATCCAACCAGACGAGATTCCCTCTGTAGGAGAGACCAAATGGACAAGAGTCAGAATAACAGAGAAATCAGCAGACAATACGCGCGTTATCGAGCAACACCGCTTTTGCATCTGGCCCTGAAGCATACCTTCCAGAAGTCCTTTCCAGAAGAAGAAATGATGTGAAGGCCTATTGTAATTAACCCGTTTGCCGAAATGACTATAGGTATAACTTCACCTTGTGCGCCAGATCTAGATTAGTTGTTTTATCTATTTCGACTTCCACGAGGTTCTCGTCATGTGGGGTGGTTATGTCGACCAAAAATATCCTCGACTGTGTCCGGTCCATCAGCACGATGTCTGGCCTATTGGCATGTATTGCTTTTTATTATTAATTTTGCTTTAAACTGGATTTAACTTTTTATCTGTACAATAAATGTATAATCAATAATGTGTTTGATGTTTTAATAATAGTTTTTGTATTTTTAACGATAAATACCAAGTACTTATAACTTGTATACTAGCCCACATTGTCGAAACGCTACGGGAGAGATTGTCCTAGCGTGGAAACTGAACTGTCGAGACTAAAAGCTCTCGTTGCATAAGATCACGTAACGGGGATAATGAATCGATTACCTATCGACACATTGCATCGTGTAAAATGATCGAAAATATTGAAGTTTATTTACAATAAACACTTAAATAAAATTAGTGTTAATGTTTATTATTGAATTAAAAGACGTTTTGTTTAATTAAAAATATTTATTACGAATAAAAAGATCACAAGGTCAACTATACATATACAGTCAGCGCGCGAGTTGAATGCAGTCGGAGCGTGAGGTAACGAGCGGCAACTCCACCCTGTCCGCACGCCTCCCCTCGAGTGCATGCAGTGTAGTGATATGTGTTAATTGAATGAAGCGATTCCCGGTTATTTATTTAACATTAATAATGTCTCATCCGAGTCCATAAAAGTTCTTTTACAAGAAAACGAGTTTTTATTCGACGTGTGCATTTTGTATTATGGGAACCTAGTGTAAAATGTCAAACGTAAAGAATTGTTTAAATCTGTCGACAAATTCAATATGGTCGTCAACAATTGTACTTAGGTCACATCACTGTTGCATTTCCGAGCTCTGCATTCAACTCGCGCGCTGATTATAGTTATATGTATAAAACAGTATTATTATGACATAGGTACTAAATATTAGCTACAACAGGGTAATTACAAATAATCATCACATAATACATATAACTTACAGATCAAGTGCAGTAATAGTCGAAATTCAAAGGAATAATATTTCGACAAATAAATATATAACTGGTTCAATTAAACGTTTAAAGTCCCACCAGTCTATAAGTCCCACTGTTGGGCACAAACCTCTGTAAAGAGAGTATAGACTTCACAAGCATTAGATTTTTTTTTTGAAGATGTGTAGGTTTCCTCACGTTTTCTTTCACCGCTCAGCTTGGTAAATCAACACAAAAAATTGCAACAACAAATTTATTGGTGCCGGCACCGGGGATCGAACTCGGGTTGCTAGCGTACTATGCTACTTGAGGCGACCGCCCGGACACTGAGCTAACACGGCTCTTTGATTAGATTTTATTGAATTCCACCTATTACTAAAATGACTATTGCAAAATAGGGAGTTGGTGATAGAAGGTTGAAAACTTATGATTGTACGCATTTTGATGTCACATTATTAAAAAAAAAATTGTCCAAAAAATAAAAAAAGTTTCCGGTGGACAACCCTAATCACGTGGGATATGAAAAATAGCCGATTCTCAGATCTATTGAATACGCATTATAAAATTTTATAAAAATCGGTCTACCCACTTCGGAGGGGCATGGTTACATTGTGACAAGATAATTTTATATATAAGACATCGTATGGTATCGATACAATATAACGATCTATATATCGATATATTTTTTGCATGAACATCCCTAGGCGGAGCTCATAGATCGTTCAACCTGAATCTCAAAAGAAGATTCCAGAACAAAATTTACGCAGTCGATTTTAAACCTTACAATTCTATATACAAGGTCTTGTATGGTTATCAAAAAATATTCTATAATAGCTGCACTGTATTTTCAATCTTATTAGATAGCTAATAAGAACTAAATTACTCATATATAAAATCTAGTTTAGATTAATAAAAGATTTCAATAAAAATCGAAATTGTACATTATATTGATAATTATCTAAATAAATAAGCTCTCATTGATATTGTGACAGGTTATAGAGCCTATCGTTATACAACGGCCGCAATATTTATCACGCGATAAGTTTTCGTACTCGAGATTCTGAAAAATAGAAACTCAAGTCGAAAATTATCTCATAGCCGATAAGAACTAATTTGGACCAAATTTACGGCGATATATTTTAAACTTTATACTATTATAAATACGGTATAGTTTTGTATAATAGTAATATACAATAAAGCTAATGTATTTTTAATCTTATCTAGTAGCCAATAAAGTCTATTTCGGTAAAATATACATTTAATTAAAACTTACAGCATTACTTGCATCCGATTTTGAACCTAATACATTGACGCATCAGGTTCGAATTTCCAATTATACTTATTCGATAACACAAAGACTAATTTAGACAAAATCTTTAAGGTTACTGTATAACCTGCGATAGATTTTGGACCTTATAAATTGACACATAAGGTCCTTATTTCCAAAGTAATTGATAACTGTATTGTAAATCTTTTATAATAGCACAGAGTAATGTGACAAAATGCAATTATTTTAAAATCACTCTATAGCCTGCAATAGATTTTGGACCTTATATATTGACACATAAGGTCCTTATTTCCAAATCATAACTAACTGTATTGTAAACGTTTTATAATAGCACAGACTAATGTGGACAAAATCCAATTACTTAAACTCACTGTACAATCTGCAATAGATTTTGGACTTAATTAATTTATATATAAGGTACATATTTCCAAAGTAATTGATAACTGTATTGTAAATCTTTTATAATAGCACAGAGTAATGTGACAAAATGCAATTATTTTAAAATCACTCTATAGCCTGCAATAGATTTTGGACCTTATAAATTGACAAATAAGGTCCTTATTTCCAAATCATAACTAACTGTATTGTAAACGTTTTATAATAGCACAGACTAATGTGGACAAAATCCAATTACTTTAAACTCACTGTATAACCTGCAATAGATTTTGTACCTAATACATTGACAAATAAGGTCCTTATTTCCAAATCACTGTATAAATTGCAATAGATTTTGATCCTTATCATTAATAAATACGGTCGTATTTCTAACAACTACGAACTGCAGTGTAATATAAACCTTATCTGATAGCTAATAAGGACTTGTTTGACTTGATAGCTGCACGCAGTTTCTTCACCAGAGCTGCCGGCTGTATAAGTATGGAGACTTCAGTGCCATGCATACTGAGTCTATTCATCTCTTCTTCACCTCCCTGGAAGAGAGAGATAGTTAAAAGGAAACTGAGACAACTATATTTATAAATAAACCGCTATCTTTCATTTCGAGCGTTTAGTTATATTATCTAGTACCTATATTCTTTCTACTTGCCGTTAAGTACTGACTCAGTCACGGATTTTTGATGTGGAAGTCTCCTATTTGAAGTCGGTTAACAAATCCCCACTTCAGATTAACCTCATGGGGCGGTTACAGTAATCACTATTTGTCTGTACATCCAGCTAATTAGGTTTCATGACAATTAAAGTTTGTATGTATGTTAGCACGCGCACGTACGTGATCGCGTGCATGTGTACGCATGTAAACGCACGTGCATACGTGCAACTCCATCCGCTGTTTCAATGTTATCCGTGCGTGCATATGTGTCGTATTTCGTATTTATATATATATAAAAGAGAAAGTGTGTGCGTATGTTCCATTTAGGCTCCGAAACGGCTGGCCCGATTTCAATGAAACTTTCAGGGAATCTTCAGATTGACCTGGCGTGTAACCCTGTAATGATTGGTAACGATCAGTGCACTCCTATTTTTGAACTGCCACGTACAGCTTTTATTTACTATGATGATATTCTATTGTTTTATAACACAAATTTGTATTGACACATGCGTTGTGTATATTTATGTCATTATGTACAATATTGAAGTACAATGAAGTATAATCAATACCTAAATGATATGAATGATATTGTATTTACTGATATGTACATGGGTAAGGTAGGTAATGGTCTTCCCCCGCTCGAGAAGTGAATGAATACGGAGAGAAATGAATAATTTAATATATTGTGAGAGTTGAATTAAATATTTAATGATGTAAGTTTATTGTTTAAATAAAATAAAGCAAAATCTAGCTCGGTGAAGCTGGCTACGCTAGTCTTATAAATTCCTATTCCATATCGTATGTCTATATCGCCATTTAGCCCTGTGATGACGTCATAACTCCACTTATGTGTGCATGTTTATGCGTACCTTCAGTAAGTCGATTGGGCGGTTGTTGACCTCGGTCACCGCCCACCGCCCCTGCGGGGGAATCCCCGCCCGGGACGCGCTGGAGCCGCCCGCCACTGACGTCACCACGCACTCGCCGTCCAGTTTTATACCTGGAATATAGGTAAGGTTCAATGTATTGTTTAATATTCTATCACGTTCTAAAAACTAAAACAATATGAAACAAGAATCTTCTAGTATAATTTTAATCTGTCAATGATTTAAAGTGACCTCAGCGGGGTGGACAGAGACTGGTTTCAGTGTAGATATTCTATCACGTTCTAAAAACTAAAACAATATGACATAAGAATCTTCTAGATTACCTTTAATCTGTCAATGATTTATAGTGACCTCAGGGTTGGAAAGAGTCTAGTTTCACTGAAGGCTTTTCAGAAAACTTATTCAATCAATCAAGTCAGACCGTATCTTCCCACTGCTGGGAATATGCCTCCCTTTTCCGCGCCATTCATTTCGATCCTGTGCTGCCCGAAACCATTGCAGCCCCACTGCCTCACTGCCACTTCAATTCGCTAACTTTAAGAGCTGTGATTGACGAACTATACAGATTGGCCAGAGACGTTGGCCTTGACTGCTTCACCAGATTGAGAAGTGGCATAGCTCTGAGGCCGCTTAGCCTCCCGTTCTTGAAGAACCGCCCTATACATTGGTGAGCACAGCATTAAAATCAGTGCAGTAGTTTTTGAGTTTTTTTTTATTACGAACTATACAGATTGGGCAGAGAAGCTGGCCTTGGCTGCTTCATCGGATTGAGAGGTGGCTCTTAGGTCGCTTAACCTGAACCTCTATCGCTAGTAACTCGATACAAGGGTAACCTCGGCTAGTACGGTTACTATGTTAAGCTGATGTTAATGTCTGAACAGAGGGCGCCTGTGAGGACCGAACCACGACTCGGTCGGTTGTTAACTAACTTTGAGTGCCACTTCGGAAAGCGTTGGGAGAGCTACGTCAACTACCTTTGTTCTGCGTGGTATGTCTCCGTTCCCCATCACCAAGTACTTACCTATATTCTCACGATCTCGCTTGCTCACCACGTAGATCTTCCCGAGGGGTACGCGATGGAATAAAACATCCACCTGGAAGTATAACATCAAATATAAATCACTAGCGACACGCTCCGGCGTTGCACGGGTAGTGTTATCCCCACTATCCTCACAAACGACGAATACGAGAAGAATGGAGATTTAATAATAATAATAAACCATTTATTCAAACCGGCACACAGAAATAGTCAAATAGGAAAAAAGAAGAACATTATCTACTAACAGTACACCTTGGCTCCTACTTTCCAGGATCTATCTGTGGAATTCGCTGATCGTCTTCAGTTATTGGGTATTGAAATCTCATCGACCCTAAACTATGGACGATTCATCGAGTCTAAGGCTAAGATAGCTGCAAAAAAACTTGGGATCTTGGTCAAAGTGCAACCGTACTTCTCTGCGGGACAGCTTTTAACACTTTATAAAGCTCAAGTCCGGTCGTGTGTAGAATACTGCTGTCACATTTGGGCAGGCGCTGCTAAATGCCATCTCGCAGCTTTGGACTCGGTGGAGAGGCAGGCTAAGAGGCTATTTGGTGACGCAGCTGAAACCAATCTGCTCAGTCTTGACCACAGGCGTAAGGTAGCTAGCCTTTCGGTTTTCTACAGATTGCATTTTGGAGAGTGTGCTCAGGAACTACATGATCTAATTCCCCCATCCCCTTTCCACCATCGGACTTCTAGACGCACTGCGGGATTTCATCCTTTCGTTGTGAACATCCCTCAAACCCGAACAAAGCGATTTGCTTCGTCTTTCATTCTTCGTACAGCAAAGGACTGGAATAGTTTGCCCGCGTCTGTCTTTCCTTCCGATTACAATGTGGGTGTTAAGAGTAGAGTGAATAGGCATTTACTAAGCTAGTGCGCCTTACCATCCGGGACTGCATTTCCACTTAACATCAGGTGGGATCGTAGTCAAGCACTTGCTTAGAAATTATCGAACAATAGAAAAATTGTATTAATTACAACACATTTTCTTAAATAATAATAATAATAACTTTATTAATATCACAAAAACAAACGTGTTACATATACAGGAGCTCTGTCTCCTGAACTAGGTAGTGTACCTGTATCTCAGGAGACAGTGCCTTCCAGAGTCACAAACAGTAAATCCTGAGTACAATAAGTTTTTAATAATAGGTTGTCAAATATCTCCCTTCCGCCTTTTTGTCTTTTGAATTTCGCGGCTATGTACAAAGCGCTACAGAGCTCGTATCTAGCAATACTATACATAATTTGAAAGGTCTTGACATAACCTACAAAACGACGCTATGCATAATTAGTTTGGAGATTGCGTTCAACAGTTATAGACGTGTAAACATGGACTTCACTAACGACGAAATTCGCGCTATTTTAAAGTTTTCCTTCGTTAAAGGCAAATCCGCTAGAGAAACGTTCCGTGAGATTAATGGTGTTTTGGGGGATGGTACTCTATCACTTCGAACCACGGAGGAATGGTTTCGACGATTCAGAGCCGGTGAAAACGACACCATGGATAAGCCAGCCGGCGGAAGACCTGTGACGACAAATACCGATCAAATCATGGACTACATCGAGTTAGACCGGCATGTGGCATCTCGTGACATCGCCCAGGAGATAGGAGTTAGTCACCAAACCATTTTAACCCATCTGCAGAAGGCTGGATACAAAAAGCTTGATGTTTGGGTGCCGCATGACACAAAAGGCGGAAGGGAGATATTTGACAACTATAAGTTAAGAAAATTATACGATAATTAATAATTAAAAATATATGAAAAAAACAAAAATCGAGAACAAAGTCGAGAAGTTATGCGAATGTGTAGTGTATGTGTGTGTTTGTGTGTGTGTTCATCATGAGGTTAATTATATATTTTCAATTTGGGTGTATTCCTATTTTTTTTTTGGACGAACTATCACAGTTGGCACAGAGAAGCTGGCCTTTACTGCTTCACCGGATTTGAGAGTTGGCATAGCTCTTAGGTCGCTTAGCCTGAACCTCTATTGCTAGTAACTCGACACAAGGGTCCCCCTGGTGAGGGGTAACCTCGGCTTGGACGGTTACCATTATTACGCGTTAGCAGTCCGATCCGAGGGCGCCCGAGAGGGCCGAACCACGACTCGGTCGGTAGCTATTTTATTAACAAAATCTATTGGGACAATCTATGCTAAACTAACTTATATGCCACTTCGGGAAGCGTTAGCGCTGGGAGAAGAAGTGGCCGAAGAAACTCCAGCAACGCTCCTAATCTTATCAAGGGGGTGGGGTTTTCCCATAAAATACTTGTATCGCGCAAGGATTATTCGCAACCTCCGACGGTCGCGGGGGGTGTATTCCTGATCCTGCAGCCATTTTAATAACAATCCCTTGAACTTACGACTGTTAAGCCTTGTGATTTAATTAAGGTCGAATGGGATTTTGTTGTACATTCGTGGTGCAAGAGAGAAATAGTGGCGTTGTGCAAAGGTGGACCTTGTTGTTGGCACCGAGAGACGATACCTTCTTTTTTTAGAAGGCAGTAATGGTAACTCTATTTCACGGTAAAAAACTAATTAAAAATAGGAATAAAAAACTTTTTTTTTTTATATGAAAAGTGGCAAACGAGCATACGGCTCACCTGATCTTAAGTGATCACCGTCGCCCATGAACATCCACAGCATCAGAGGAGCTGTAGGTGCGTTGCCGACCTTTGAGATAGGAATAGGCTCGTTTCTTGAAGGTCCCTAAATCGTAAACGTTCGGAAACACCGCTGGCGACAGTTGATTCCACAAGTTGACAGTGCGTGGGAGAAAGTTACGCGAAAAACGTACAGTCGTTGAACGCCAACCATCAAGATGGTGGCGGTGGAATTTGGAATTCTGCCGAGATGTGCGGTAATGGAAATCGGTAGCTGGGATGATTCCGAACAATTCCTCAGAACACTCCCCATAACTACCGATCCCGATAACTAAATCTATTTGGTTGCGATGCTGGATCGAATAGGTACCAGCTTAGCATTGTGTTGGCTGTGGAACGCTAGTATTCTGTTGGTACCTATGCCTTCCCGTCTGGCCGTGTTCTGTGCTCTGGTGTTATGTGGATCTTTCAATTCTTTTGATGATCAGACAGTTTGCTATAAAGGTTAGATCCTGGTGACTCACCAGCGGGGTGTGTGAGGACTTGAGTAGCAGCCGGGCGTGGGCAGCGCTAGTCGGCTGAGCACCCGCCAGCGCAGCCACCCTGTCACCCGCCCGCCCCCCGCACCGGCACCCGTTCACACCCCACCGAGCGATCCTGCACACATACACACTAAAGAAAATACTAGGTAAATCATGATACTAAGTGACATCAGATAAAATCCCACCAAATTATGTCCCACTGCTGAGCACACCTACACCTAGTGCGGGTTGAGAGACTTCACATATCTGTAAGATCTATATCACGTCGAGGTCACAACTGTAGGATACGATTGTTAGGGACTGTATGGTAGACCTGCTGGAAGAAATCGTAAGTCACTCCTACGTACGTGCGTAAAATTTTGTCTAGGTCATGTAGGTTTCCTCACGACGACACAGAAAATGTGTAGTTCGTCATAAAAAAAAAATCGGTTGAAAAAGAACTGAGGTTATGTTTTGGGCGGTGGAACGGATTAATGGCATTTTAATTAATTTAAATGGGAAATATTGCTTTGATATACGAGCAAGATTATAGAACGATTTAAACTCGCATGTGGAGGTGGTAGTATATATGAATTGTGTACTCACGCACCAGACCTGTCGCTCGTAGTCGGCGAAGATGGGCGGGTCCCTAACTGAGAGGGCGGTGGCCACGGCCGCGCCCCGCCTCTGCTCCGCGCGCAGTGTCGCCGCCTGGCGGGCGCGGAGTGGCGCCATCATGGCCACGCTCAGTGCGACATTACTAAACTGGCGCGACGGTGACTGGCCTGAAAATGGATAATTTTAAAACAATTACCATCATCATCAGCCTGTGTCTGATATCTGTATCTACTGGAAATCCTTCCACCAAATACGATCCAGCCACTTCCAGCTATCTTTATAAGGTCGTCGGACCATCTCAAGAGAAGGCGCCCTACGCTTCGTGTCAGCTTCTGTTTGTTCTATCGAATGTTTCCGGTTCGGAATTCGGAGAAAGTGTGTCGGTTTGTTTTTGCATATAGGCTCCGAAACGGCTGGAGCGATTTCAATGAAACTTCCAGTGAATCTTCAGATTGACCTGGCGAGTCCTGTTTGGTGACGATCGGAGCACTCCTCTTTTTGAACTGTCAAATACAACTTTTATTTACTATAATACTACTAATAAGGGTATTATATTGTATTTACTGATATGTACATGGGTGTCGGTAATGATCGAGAAGAGAATGAATACGGAGAGAAATGAATAATTTAATATATTGCGAGAGTTGAATTAAATATTTAATGATGTAAGTTTATTGTTTAAACAAAATAAAGCAAAATCTAGCCCAAGCAAAGCGGGGTGAATACGCTAGTATATATATAAAATATATTAAATATACGATTGTTCAAGAGAGAAAGAAAATATGCTCGCACCACTCTCTCTTGCCCCTCCAGTAATATACGAAATGAAACTATCTACCTTCACTAATTTATATCTCACTCTCCACTTCCCTTAGCCTCTCATGATCACACGTTTCGTATCGCATTGACTAGCTTACCCCATTTCAAGCGTGCGTATTACTTTGAAAAATCAGTTAAACGAGCAACTTGAGCGAAGGCAGTCATTTAGCCGCCAGGCTATTTATAATAAGAAACTTGATAAGAGAAAGCATACCATTGCTGAGGGAATTACTCCTTCTCCTACTGCTGTCCACTCTCCCCTGGGGTCTGGATCTGTGGACTACCTTCGCCGGTGACGACACACTCCTGTAACACAGTCAATTGTAGATAACTTCACGCCATAAACACGTTAGTATCAATACAATTGAGTCATAGATTGTTCTAGATTCTCTCTAGTTACAAGCACAGAATGGATGGACACCATTCCCAATATAGATGATTTTAGACCTCAGTCCTTTAGCACTGCAAAAAAATTCCAGGTATCCTAGGTACACACGTTATTACAACTAAATTGAACTATTTTGTTTTCTACTACGTTCAGCACAAATTTGCGTTCTCTATCTCTCTCATAATGCGCTCTCGCTTACACACATCGTGCACTATCGGCAATTCTCGGGAACCCTCGGCTCGAGCGTAATGGAACAATTTTGCGCGAATAACATCCAGTATTGATCAACTTATAAGACGTTGTCACTTCAAAAAGTCATGAGACTTGCTGCCTAAGTTAATGGAACCATTGTATCTAATAGCAAGCAATAAACAAAAGCCGTCCCCAAAAGGCCTCCATTCCAAGTCTATCCCCATCTCATCTTCGTTTCTGAATTAGAGAGAAGAGCCTTAGAGAAATGCCGAGCATAGATCGTACCATCGCTCGTTGTGTGAATAAGTTTGTGGAAGACACAAGGAGTAGGAGGAATTGGATCCCACTCCAGCATTATAGCAGATGTTTGACACAAAGTCTTCTCACCTATCCGGGGAGTGGTCCTGTCGCGTGGGGCTCTCCTGTCGTTTCCCTTGGCCCAGGCCACGCAGCCGGCTCAACAGCGACAGCTCCGTTAAGCCGCGCTTCCATATCGGCTTGTTTGATGTCTCGTTCTTTTCTGTAATGGCAACATCTTTTATTCATAATAAACGTCCAACTTCGAATCAAATCCTAAAGTGAACAGCGAAAGCCGCCTCTGTGCAATGCACTTATATTAAAAGACATGAGCTATATTCTCTTTCTTCGTGTATATATATATATATATATATATATATATATATAATAATAATATTATTATATATATATTATGATTATCCTAGTGTACCAGCCCATTAAATATTTTATTTAACTCTCACAATATATTAAATTATTAATTTCTCTCCGTATTCATTCTCTTCTCGAGCGGGTGAAGATCATTACCTACACCCATGTACATATCAGTAAATACATTATCATTCTTATCATTTATACAAAAACATATCGGGCTCAAGTTAACGTCAGAAATCAAAGTACGACGTATGGCTTGTTTGACAGTTCAAAAAGAGGAGTGCTCCGATCGTCACCAAACTTTACAGGATTACTCGTCAGTTCAATCTGAAGATTCCCTGAAAGTTTCATTGAATTCAGTCTGGGCGTTTCGGAGCCTACAGTGAACAAACCTACACACTTTCTCTTTTAAGTATATAGATTAGATATGAGATTATGTCTTACCAATTTTAACCTCTCTCTTTGGACTGTTGTTCTGAACTCTCCTCAAAAGATTCTCTCTCAACCTTGGCGCTGTGTCACATGTGTTCTGACTTTGACTCCGTTCAATATTACTCCTTACTACATTCGTATTAGAGGTCAGATTAGAACTTGATGATTGTAATCCAGTATTCGTAACGTTGATCACATTGGATCTTGTATTGTTTGAATTAGAATTGACTTGGTTGAGTCCGTTAGCCAATGTTGTCTGAACATCATTCAATGTCACGTTAGTAGAACCCCTACTAGTATTCTGATTAGAATTAGGATAAAGATATTCATACGCCGACTCCTGTGTCAACTCCAAATTGGGCAGCGATGACTTCCTCGCCTTTTCTATGGCCTGTATCTGCTTGTCTGTAGACGTGGACGCCATGCACAGTCTTTCGTATATGTCACCTGTCACTTTGACAGATTCACCTGTCAGACTGACAGTGGTTGTCAAACTCAGTTGGCCGTAGTCCGGGTCGCGGTTCTCCGTGAATACGGTGCCGTAGTCGCTCTCGTTCGTGTTGCGCACGTCCACCTCCGTGTTGACAATGTTGACGAAGCTGTGCTGGTCGCGTCCCGTGACCGGGTTGACGGTCACGTGCTGGGGGAAGTTGAAGTCGAAGACGTCCGTCTCCGGCCCTAGGACCGGGATGGCGGTGTGCGGGGGTCCCTTATTGGATACTTGTATCACGGTTATGTTCGTTCTATGCGGTAGACTGGAATGGAGAAATAATTATATTATTATTCATAGGAACGATGTTTCATACGGCAGGCTTAGAGGACAACAGCTCCGTTGTTCTGGGCTCGTAGAATAAGGCTATGGTATCGTATTGTGAGAGACGAGCCTTTGTCGTCTACTACAATGGACCCATGAAGAAAGCGACAACTGGCCTGTGTCGCCTTGCACTGAGAGTGCGATGAAGGAGTGACTAACTTCTCCCGGGACGTGCTGTATAGCATTGTGCAACAAGGCTCCGGTGCGTTCCACTCACCATGCACCGAAAACCAAAAAATAGGCTTGGAGGGTTTAGGGGTTTTGCTGAGCGACCGAAATGAAATGAATGTGAGACTAAAACCGTAAGAAAAAGACTTAAAACGGAAGTGCTTTAGCCGTGTAGTCTTGGAGTATCATAAACAATTCCACATTCTTATTCTACCGCACAACTTTGGACTGGGTGAACCAATTTGGATGATTCTTTTTTATTTGAAAGCTGGTGCCACCTGTGGTCCCATTTAGATTTGGTCCAATTTAGGCAATGAATATTCAATAGATATAGTACATACCTGTGAGAATTATCCGACATATTACTCAAGACACTTCCACATCATTATTGACAAGCACCCGCTGTGTGAAGTTACTCTCGCCAACGTTCAG
Organism: Meandrusa payeni; assembly: GCA_029286785.1. Classification (NCBI taxonomy): domain Eukaryota; kingdom Metazoa; phylum Arthropoda; class Insecta; order Lepidoptera; family Papilionidae; genus Meandrusa; species Meandrusa payeni. The sequence continues at coordinate 3,246,994 of JAGSMX010000026.1, forward strand.
ACTGTCAGCGGACTCGTTGATCCTGTCAATCTCCAGGAAGAACTCCTCGTCGCTGTCAGTTGTATCCATGCTGCGTTTCAATATGGAATCGTCCAAGCAGATATTCTGTCCACATATCTTGGCTACGCTCGTCTTTGGCTCCGTCTGACTGGTGCTGGGCAATGCAGTGGCGTTCTCATGCCAATTTGATATATCCACGGGTTCTTGAGTGTTAGGCTCGGGGGCTAGTTCTGTATTGACGCTTGGCTGTTCTATAACCGGTTGTTCGTTGGTTGTATCTGCTGGACGGCTCGTTTGTGTAGTCAATTCGATTCCGGGGACCCTGAAACGATTGTAACCGCCACTTGTATAAACAACTTCAAATAAAAATCGACTTCAAATCAAATTAAACGTTAAATATGTAATACGTGGACCTTTCTAGTATTTCCAAATTATTGTAGTTAAATAATTTCTTGCTCGCCTAACGATGTATCATAAATAATGTTTTTACTCTCCAACTCAAACAAACTCCAGCAACGCTCCTAACATCTAAGGGGTGAGACCTACCAGTATAATAGCGGTAACGCGCGAGGATTATTCACAACCTCCGACGATCGCGAATGGACGATATGCTCTCCGAAGAGCACAGAGGGATGCGTTCAACTGGAGGGTTTAGTGGGTAAAAGCCCCACATAAGGTCTCCTTCGTCGTCTTCCCTCCAGAAGGCGGGGTATCTTTTTGAAGATTTCCCCCGAGTCAACAAAAAAAAACCTTAATAAATGACTATTCACTGTAATCTTGAGCTTGCTCTCTTAGCTTAACAGTTCCAACTCACCTATCTGGTGGTATCGGTGGTGTTGGTGGTAGTGGTGAAGTGGGATCCCTCGCAGCTGCGCGAGGTACAGGAGCTATGGGGGCGGCGCAGTAGACATTCTCACCTTTGGCAAGAATTTTCAACTCGTGCAGCTTATTTCGGAGGACGGTCACCCATTCTTGCATTGAATCCCTGGTGAACAAGTACAAATTGTACACCATCATATCAATTGTATAATCAACCTGTGTCAATTCAAGTCGGTCTTACTTTTCAACCGACTTCAAAATAATGGTTTCTGGACCTGGAATGGTTTATTTGGACCAACTACACAGTTGGCCAGAGGCTGGCCTTTACTGCTTCACCGGATTGAGAGGTAGCATAGCTCTTAGGTCGCTTAGCCTGAACCTCTATTAGCTAGAAACTCTATACAAGTCCCCCCGGTGAGGGGTAACCTCGGCTTGGACGGTTACTATGTTACGCATAAGCATTCCGATGGGCGCCCGAGAGGGCATAACCACGACTCGGTCGGTAGCTATTTCATTAATTGAACTAATTTTTATTTATCTGCCGTTTGAGTGTTACAGTACATCCGTATTGGTTAGAAGCAATCTCACCAATCAGGCGCGAGCATCCTGACCGGGCCCTGGTCAGTGTCCACAAGGAAGTCGTACTCGTCCCCGCTGTGCGGCTTCACGCTCGCCGTCACGTGTCTCGCGGTTCGCAAGCACGCGCGCCATGCTGGCCGGTGCGCCAGCGTGGCCGGCGACTCGGGCTCCGGGTACTGCTCCAGGAACGGGGTGCGCCCGTTGTGCACGCAGAACAGCGTCCACATAGCTTTAAGAGGCGGCCTCTGTAAGTTGGTGTCCATTTATGCAGAAAGAATACTTACGATTAAAAAATTCAGGTGTCTGTGCGCAAGGCGGTCGGACATTAAATTCGTGACAACGTATCCTAGAACAACGAGCACTTAGCACAGACTAAATACATGTACAACAAAATTAAAATGACTATACAACTTATTTTTCCTATTTACACACTGGTGCATTCTTGCACTCGGCAGAAGCAGGTCCCACCTTCCCATTGCTTCCCCTTGTTGCTCCTTCAAGGTGAACCCGTTGAAATTTACATACCTTATGTGTTAAAGGTCTAAGTCTACTGATGTTGACATCATTCGGTATCCTTTTGAGAAATGAGTTCTTCTGGATCTCTCTGTAATATACAGGACCCTCGTCACGATTCGACGTCATGGTTTCGTTTCAGGCATCCATATGCCCTGTAAATAAGGAAATATATGACATTATACTCTCACCTCACCAACTGATGGGAAACGGAATAGATTAAAATTAACGTGGCACATGTGTAATAAAATCATATGAGCTTCTAATATTTTTTTTAAGTTTTACCAATTGATTCAGAAGAGGATACCATCTATATACATACAGGGTGATAAGTAAAGGGGACACCTACTAGAGAAAAACAATTACCATAGTAAAAGTATCACTGTTTCTGAATTATTGAGATTTTAAGTTTTTTCTTAAAAAATTACCAGATCTCCAGCTTTCAATAATAAAATCATATGAGCTTCTAATATTTTTTTTAAGTTTTACCAATTGATTCAGAAGAGGATACCATCTATATATATACAGGGTGATAAGTAAAGGGGACACCTACTAGAGAAAAACAATTACCATAGTAAAAGTATCACTGTTTCTGAATTATTGAGATTTTAAGTTTTTTCTTAAAAAATTACCAGATCTCCAGCTTTCAATAATAATAAAATTTTATTTTTTTAAAAATCGCTTCGTAATTTGTTAATAATAAAAATATAAAAGAGATATTTTTTATTATTAACAAAATATATATAGATATTTTTGGTACTTTTTTTTTAAAGTACTCTCGAATAGTTGGCCACCATGTTAAAATCAATTTCTTAAAGGTGTTATACCCCTTGAGCTATCCTCTCTCAGTTGGGGGCTAATCCTTGCGCGTTACTGCTATTTTATGGGCAGGCCCCACCCCTTAGATGTTAGGAGCGTTGCTGGAGTTTCTTCGGCCACTTCTTCTCCCAGCGCCAACGCTTCCCGAAGTGGCACTCAAAGTTAGTTTAGCTTTTGAATGTCTCTTAGATTATCCGTGAAATAGCAACCGACCGAGTCGTGGTTCGGCCCTCTCGGGCGCCCTGGGATCGGCATGCTTACGCGTAACATAGTAACCGTCCAAGCCGAGGTTACCCCTCACCGGGGGGACCCTTGTGTCGAGTTACTAGCAATAGAGGTTCAGGCTAAGCGACCTAAGAGCTATGCCACCTCTCAATCCGGTGAAGCAGTCAAGGCCAGCTTCTCTGGCCAATCTGTGTAGTTCGTCATAAAAAAATCTCTTAGTTGGTACTTACTGGACACCTGTATATATAAGAATCTTTTTTCTAATATTCTGACATAATGACTTAATGATAAAAAATATAAAAAATTAATATTTTAAAATTCTACTTAGTGCACATACCACCTAATTACTGATTTGGCTAAGGGATAATTGGAACTAATTTATTCATTGGATCCACAAACTCTGTTGACTACTATTAATATATTTATTGTTAAAAAGTTTGAAGAAAACACTACAAGTATTAATCCTGGTTCAGAAACAAAAGACTTCATAAATCTATATTGTAAATATTTGAATAAGATTCATTTATTATTTACAATCATTACATTACTTTAAGCAAAGTTTAATTTTTGCAAAGTAACACTGATAAATACATTCTGTAACCTAAGTTGGGTAAGCATTTCGAGTTACTTATCGAGGACAATACAGGATTGTGAGGTGACTCAAGCATAAAATATGCAATTCCTTTCACAGAAAACTGTCTTCAAAAGGTATTCATATAAAGTATACTGCTCATTTAAGCGATTCTGTCTTAATTAGATTTCAACACGACGCATATATTGTTATCATGTTATTTTATACATAATTAAAGTTAAATAAATTATTGTGGTGAAAAGTGAAATTATTTTACCTGAAACAAGATAGTAATTGTAACGGCGACGCGCTCTCAACGGTCGACCTTCATAGCCGCATTGCTATGCACGCAGTTACTAATGATATGTATCCTTATTACGAAGTGGCACCAGCAGGCTTTTATAAATCACGGATCTATGTTTGACAGTATAAACTCACAACGTACAAATATACACAAACTGACATATATGATCGACTGACGCCATTCTTGTAATGACATTAAATTTTGTTTATTGCCGTACTCAAAAAATGTTATATGTTTTCTACAATTTATCTCTTTTAATTCTATATAGGATAACAATAAAAATTAGAATATTTGAGCAGCATATTTTAAGGTATTATTTTCGTTTTAAGAGTTCTAATTATTTCTGTTTATGTGCTTGATATAAATTGTATTCTCTATACGTACTTCTTTACTTTTTGGTTATTGTTTGACATTTGTTGTTGTGTTGTGCAGCTGAGATTTAAGTGTAGAACTCCAATACTCGTAAGTTTTTATGCTTTATATCTCTTTACTTTAAGATATTTATGATTATTTTAGTGTCTTTTACGTTTTAAAAGATTTCTTACAAATTATAAATTGACTTAGACATGATTGTCATAATTTTATTTTTTTATTCATGTAGTTTATCATTTACCCGGGTATGGCGTTGTCGTCGCGAGTTATTTTGATCACGTGACCATTTGAACCGCCAAAATAATTGTCACTTTTCGCCGAATCTTCATACTTCTACTGTTAACCGTTTTTTCCTCGGACAAAAATTATAAAAGAACACTTTTTTTTCATTGTTAATACCGAATATCGAGGCGTTATACAACATCAACATATCAACTTCGCGATTGCAGTGATCATTACAACATGGCAAAGGTGCATATAACCAACGTCGTTGTGTTGGACAATCCAAGTCCATTTCTTAATCCCTTCCAATTCGAATTGACCTTCGAGTGCATAGAAGAACTGAAAGAGGACTTAGAATGGAAGATGATTTACGTTGGATCTGCCGAAACTGAAGAACATGATCAGGTTTTAGACACAATATACGTGGGACCTATACCAGAAGGCAGGCACATGTTTGTGTTTCAAGCACCGCCACCCGACGTCACACGGATACCGGAGAACGACGCGCTGGGTGTAACTGTGGTGCTTTTAACGTGTTCGTACAGAGGACAGGAGTTCGTAAGAGTGGGGTATTTTATTAATAACGAATACAGTGAAAGCGAACCAGATCTGCGGGAGAATCCGCCAGCCAAGCCACAGTTCGACAAGGTCGTAAGGAACATACTGGCGTCTGAGCCGCGTGTGACGCGATTTAAGATAAACTGGGCGGAGCCCGACGCGGCGATGGCTGCAGATTCAGGTGACACTAATATCGAGGCGTCGCATGCCCCTAGCAATGACTCTTACGGTGCATCATTCAATGCAGATAGCCAAATTAGTGGTATGGAATTCCAGGGGAGCTTAAGTGGATATGGGGATAATTCAAATTCTATAGCCCCAATGGAATGCTGAGGTGAGTTTGATTGTTTTTTTTAGTAAATAAATGTATTCATGCCATTGGCCCAAAAGGGGTTGGCAGAGGATGGATTTCTGTCTACCATTTTATTGAGAACACTTCATGTTATATTTTAGACTACCACCAAGTCATATCAGCTTAGGATGGCTCCTGACTAACACTGCTACCGCTTCTGCATCATAATTTTTTGCAACAATATTTCATGCTCTACCGACATATTAGTAGACTTATGAGAATTCAAAATTAGGTTAGGTAGTTAATTCCCTAATGATGATCCAGTATGGATATTGAAGAAGAACATAAAGGGACTAAAAGTTTGTAATGTAACTATGATGATTTAGTAATAAAAGACTGCATCTGCATGTAGTAGCAACTCATGTTTGATATGAAGTCTTTACATAGTGGTAATTTTGGTATCTAAATAGCAGACCAACTACCAAATGGTATTGTTAAGGATGGAGATGCTATTTAGTATAAAATTATTATCATGATTTGGAATTGCTTCCTGCTTCTTCTCTTCGAAAATTCAGTGACAATTGGATTCAGAGCAGTTTAATTGTTATAATTTGTAGGTCTCGTAGAATAAAATAGTCCAACAACTAATACACTCGCTTTATTGAGACAGTGTAACGTTGTACAAAGTGACAGTGCATCCTCACAATCTTTATACAAAATGAATTAGAAGTCAGATTATGAACTAATAAAGTTAAACTATTGTTTACAATGCCAAGTTCATGTGACGATCAACTAAATTATTAATTATGAATTATAGATACAATAAGGTTCAGGTAAATCATTAGGATATAACTTGAAGTAGTTATTATGCGTAACAATCGCTGGGTGTCGTCTGTTCCCAGCTAACATAAGTCTTTAAAAATGAAATTTAATAAAGGGAACATTGTCTCTCATTTGTATGAGATTGCGCCATGTGTGTACCTCAGCCTACCTTACCAGATTTCATGTTATTGATAATGAAATGTGTGAGTGGGCTTGGAATGTTGGTGATTGAAATCATATCATTCGGTTCTATTCTCAATATAACCACTCCATGTTATTTGATTACTCGCCAGGTCAATCTGATGATTCCCTGAAAGTTTCATTGAAATCAGTCAAACTGTTTCAGTGGATTTCAGGAAATCTTCAGAAAGATATCCCGCCTTCTGGGGAGAAGGCGGCGGTTATGTGGTTTTTACCCACTAAAACCTCCCCGGTGGCCCTTCCTCGGTGCATGGTGAGGGATCTCCAGTGGAGCACGGAGCCCCTCTGCACTGTGCTCATAGAGAGCATTTCCCGGGGGAGGTTACTCTCTCCCCCCCTGTGCCCTCGCAGTGCAAGGCGGCACGGGCCAGCCGATGTCGCCTTCTTCCCGGGTCCACCTTGGCGGATGACAAAGGCCCCCACCCTTGTCGCCCAATGAACCCGAGGCCCCTTTTAGTCGCCTTATACGACAGGCAGGGGATACCGTAGGGATATGAAACATACCCACACACTTTCTCTTTCCATAATGTAATAATTTGTATAAGAAATAGTTTTATAACATGCTGAGCCTATCTCTTATCCAATGTAAATTTTGTCTGTTAAAAAAATTATATTCCTTTACTTTTCCATTACCTTACCTTTGTCTGGCAATACACTCAGTGTGAAGCAATTTAAAAAAAAAACTGTACCCTAAAATACATTCACAAAGAGGAGCTACAACTGACCAGATGCTAAATTATCACCAGGGCTGCATACAAAACCCTCACCATCTACAACATCTGTATCTTTGATATATAAATAACCATGGGAGGAAGGACTGCAAACTATCGCACAGGAAATTCCTAGTTTAGGTGGCAGTGAAACTTAAATAGAACTAATACTCGCAGTAAAAAAAGTGTAATTAGTACTACTGTTTGTTATAATTTTGTTTATTAATAAAGGATATTTATTTATGTATATCTTATAGGCTGGAAGTAGCCATACAGAATTTACTAAACAATTGGGTATTCTGAGAGACTAAAACACTCATGTTCAGTCCAGTTACTGACTCTTTTCCTTATCTCACAATTTCTAATATTAATTCTAGACAATGCAAGGCGATGCATCTAATGCAGTGTTCCACTAATTCTAGTTTCTGTTTCAGATTGCTGTATTTAGTTAATAATTAAGAAAATAAATCGGCAATATGTTGATATAAATCTGAGATGTCCACGAATGAATTGTCACCAAACTCACTACAGGAGTGTATAGTTAACAATAACTTGAAGATCAATGGTTTTTGTGATTTATAACTTATAAACTTTTGTACTGTAATAACTTCACACCAAAGTAAGCAGACAAATTTGCAAATTTAAAATGCGTCAATAGCTTAATAATGGTTTAGGGTACGGTCTGCGAATCGTAAGAACCCACAACGAATCCACCATTCGACTAATGACGTGAACCATGTCCTAGCACAAGCTTAAGCTTAGTTGGAATGGTCAACAAGAATGTTAGTAATATTTCTGAAAAAAAGAAATATTGCTAGCTTTCTGTTTTAATTAAAAAAACGACGAGTAGATAGATTTTTTAATTATTAAGATATATTTAAAATGTTATCTTCCGTCTATCTGTCATCTTCTTTTACCTAGAAATTTCTCAGACTACTATGAGGGTCTGCTTTCCTATTTAGTTTCACTTTGCCCGGTGTTTAGTATCTTACGTTGTGAGATTGTTCTGTATCATGTCTGCTATATAAGTCATATCGTTGATGAAATAGAAAAATGACATTTTACAGAATTTTTGGGAAAATTAGATTGTTATTAAAAGAGTCAACTGTTAACAATATTTTTATTTGGATAAAAGACACTTTCTTGTGACGTCCAGTGAGTTTCACATTTACTTTCTTAAAGTGTCTTTTTCTATTTAACCGACGATATATTGAATGGATATCTTATATTTAAAATTCTCATGTCAACTTACCTTTTTTTTGTTGACGGGGAGGAATCTTCAGAAAGATACCCCGCCTTCTGGGAGGAAGGCGGCGGTTATGTGGGGTTCTTACCCACTGAAACCTCCCGGTGGCCCTTTCCTCGGTGCATGACATGCTCCGGGATCTCAACGTAGACGCACCGGAGCCCCTCTGCACTGTGCTCAAGGAGAGCACGTCCCGGGGGGGGTTACTCACTCCCCCCCTGCGCCCTCGCAGTGCAAGGCGACACGGGCCAGCCGATGTTGTCTTCTTCCCGGGTCATGTCAACTTACCTTACTCATCCGACATGGTTAGACCGTTTTTTATTAATTTTATATACTCATTTAGTCGGTTTTAGAATCAGCTACTATCTTTCTTTCATATCCCTAAGTGATAAGGATGGTCCACCTCATAAATTTTATTTCTTAACAATTTTTTTTTGTTTTCACCACTCTATCAACAAGCCCAATTTTTTTAATATTGATATTGGTACTCAGACAGATAAATTACTGTCTAATATTGTTTCACTCATGGTCCATAGCCGGTATACAATAAGTTAGTTATTTCTTATATTCTGCCTACCAAAATATTAACTATATTTAATTTGCCAAAACATTTGTCGGGTAGTTGTCTATAAAAAAAGATCCAAAAGTCCAGTCAAATGGGCAATGTTTGTTTTTTCGTTTTTTAACCAGAATGTAGGTTAGATAAGGATGAGACATGGATGACTTTGTTTTCCAATTATATGTCATTCTACTATGGTGTGTAGTTCTTTACATAGTAAATAGTTTTTGTTTTGTGTATAAAAATTTGAAAGCTAAGTTGTGTAAATATATTTCAAATTAATAAGATAAATAATGTTCGCAATTAGTTAGTGTTAATAAAGTTATATATTTGTGGGAGACTGTTTTGTTGTTTTAAAATATTGCTACCCTAAATAAAGATTGTCATTCATAAGTATACTGTCATCATTTATTGGTCTTGTGGAATAAAATAGTCCAACAACTAATACACTCGCTTTATTAACATTATGTTGGTATTGGGGAACAGTCAGCCTTTGTTATTAGACATAGACATTTATTTATTGGCATCACAATACAAAAACACATCACAGACAGAATATAACACACATTAAAAAAGAATGAAAAATAGACAAAACACAGTTAAAGTTACGCGGACAAATAATACAAAACATATGATGCCAATATCGGACACCATCTCAGCATTTGCTGTCGCAAGGATGCGACAGTGCTGATTTTCAGAGGTGCCCGGGACTACCTAAAGACGTGCGCGCGCAATAATATTTTTATATGGAATTTATACAGACAGTAAATAAATAAATATGATAAATAAATAAAACAGTTATGAGATTAAAAAATATTTTATACACTAAAATAATAGATGAAAAAAATTCATAAATATTATTGAGTCAAAAATAAACTAAAATTAATAATATGATAATTAAACGTATAAAGTTTAAATTATATAAATATTAGTTGACGGACAGGGAGTACAACAAGTCTGGGAAAGCCAGCCCGGCATCTCACCTGCACAGCCCACATCAGCCCTATCAGATCTAATCTGTTGCCCACTGCTGACCACACAACTGCTGCAGGAGAGAGGGCGATCCTACTCCAGTCCTGCCATCTACCGCAGAGTATAGGAAGAGTAATCATGCAACCCCTATACATTGATCGTCGCAGCCCGACCTCGCATCCTTGGTCTACTAAATAAGCACACCTGGAACAGTCTATAAAGGAAAGCAAAGAACCACTTTTTTATGAGGGGTGCAATTTCAATGATGACCATTGTAGTGTGTACCAAACATTTAATAGTGTTTTATGTTTTTTTTTCTGGGAATAAGCTATGCTGCATCATCCAGATGGCCTCTACAGTTTCACAGGGTTCTTGATGGTGGCACAGCCCTTGTATTGTTGAGCCTTTTATGTCTTGGTTTTATTTGCAATGCTATCGCGGAGATCCATTCTAGTTGTTCAAGAGCTAACCGATTGTCTCCTAGATTGATTTGTGGAACATGAAAATGGGCTATAATTAAAGCAAATGACAAATATTTGTAAAGTTTTGACAGAAAATCCATTAATATTTCTTTTTTCTTGTCCATTTTAAGTTTCTGTGAAGTGTAAGGTTCCCATGACAATGGTATCAGGTTACAAAACTTTTTCTGTTTATTCTTTTTTTGTTATTGTGTGGCAATTTAACACAAATTACCATGTAAATGACTTGCACATGCAGTAAATATTAGAATTCAAAATTATCTTTGCAGAGTTGCCAGATCAAATTAATATAGAAAATGAAAAAATTATATGTTCTTTTATTTACCTATCATTTTAATTTACTATGCATAGGCGTGATTACCTTTCCATAAATTTATAGAATGGATCTGTTAAAGATATCTTCTATGCCTTTTCTCTTTATTTGGGGTCGGCCCTCCTCGTGTTGCGGTGACAAGACAGACGGTCTTGGGTTGTCCGTACCTCTATTTGGGCTCGTTGCATATCTTTGGCAACGGTTGTCCACTCGAGCGGGTGAAGATCATTACCTACACCCATGTACATATCAGTAAATACAATATCGTTCTTATCATTTATACAAAACATATCGGACTCTAGTTAATGTCAGAAATAAAAGTACGACGTATGGCTTGTTTGACAATTCAAAAACGTGCTCCGATCGCCACGAAACTTTACAGGATTACTGGTCAGGTCAATCTGAAGATTCCCTGAAAGTTTCGGAGCCTATATGGAACATACCCACAAATTTTCTCTTTTATATATATAGAAGATAAAATATATGAATTAAAATGTATCGGCATATTTAAAAGACGTGATTATGTAAAATATTAATTTATAGCAACGATTGAAACGATATTGGATTGTCAGTGTTACGACATTAGAAAATTATAACACAACTAACAGAGTACATAAACTAGCAACACAATATCGACAAGGCTTCACCCCTTAGATGTTAGGAGCGTTGCTATAGTTTCTTCGGCCACTTCTCCCAGCGCCAACGCTTCCCGAAGTGGCACTCAAAATTAGTTTAGCTTTTGAATGTCCCTTAGATTATCCGTGAAATAGCAACCGACCGAGTCGTGGTTCGGCCCTCTCGGGCGCCCTCGGATCGGAATGCTTACGCGTAATATAGAAACCGTCTAAGCCGAAGTTACCCCTTGTGTCGAGTTACTAGCGATAGAGGTTCGGGCTAAGTGACCTAAGAGGTATGCCACCTCTCAATCCGGTGAAGCAGTCAAGGCCAGCTTCTCTTGCCAATCTATGTAGTTCGTCATTAAAAAAGCCGCCGAACATTCAAGTGAGTTTTTGCTCGACATTCGATCAAAGGAATTTCTAGATTGTATTATGTAGATATATACCATACATCCTCATTTAGATGGCTTTGTAATCTCGGTAATTTGTAAATAAAGACAGGTACGAGATATTGTTATCGCTTCTAAACTCGTTTTACCAAACTCTATGGTAATGGCGGATAATTCCATTTCTTTGATTGCACTTTTCTTTACAAAAAAAATATAGTATCTGTTTAGAATATATTTATTCCTTTTTAACACTATGGTCTTACGTGAATATAAACTTTTTGTTTTTGGTATGACACCTGTAGTACTATTGGAACTAGAAGGAAAGATTTGTATATTTCGCTGTTTTATTATTATTCTTTTATTTATTTTGATACCTTAAGTTAAGTTTTTATAATATTTCTATAAAAGTATCATACAAAGATATCACAAATACAAAATATCACAAAAGATCATACAAAAACATTATATAAACCTTTTTTTGTTGACGGAGAGGAAATATTCTAGGGGAAGGCGGCGGTTATGTGGGGATCTTACCCACTAAAACCTCCCCGGTGGCCCTTTCCTCGGTGCATGACATGCTCCGGGATCTCACGTGGAACGCACCGGAGCCCCTCTGCTCTGTGCTCAAGGAGAGCACGTCCCGGGGAGGTTACTTCCTCCCCTCCTGTGCCTTCGCAGCGAAAGGCGACACGGGTCCGCACCCTTGTCGCCCAGTGAACCCGAGGCCCTTTTAGTCGCCTTGTACGACAGGCAGGGGATACCGTAGTCTTATTCTTGAGAGCCCAGAACTACAGAGCTGCTGCTTACATTATAAAAACCTAACCTAGTGTGTCACCGGCAACGAAGCAGAGACCAAGCAAGCGATGGTTAGGGCGACATAGAGAGAAACCACCTGACGATGCGTGTCGTGTCCAGGAGTACTGTCTTCTATATCTATCCCTTGACCCAGTTAACCAGCGAAAGTCTCTTAAGATGTTGATCGAGACTTTTCGCTATGAGACCGTTTGCGGAAACGACTATCGGGACAATGATCGTCGAATCCACATCCCACATGGCGGTCACCTCATGAGTCAAGTCGGGGTACTTTGTGATTTTTTCCCTTTCGGCCTTCACAAGGTTCTTATTATTAAGGATTTATGTAGATTATAGCATCGATTTGGTTAAGCTGTAATAGTGTTGTAATTTTTTTCTAATAAAATAATATACCCGCGATATCGGTGGCTTGTTGTTTCCAATATTTTCAATATTTAATTATATAATTTAAACTGTATACGTTTAATTATCATATTATTTATTTTAGTTTATTTTTGACTCAATAATATATTTATTTATGAAATTTTTTCATCTATTATTTTATTGTATAAAATATATTTTAATCTCATAACTGTTTTATTCATGTATCATATTTATTGTACTCTTATTGTCTGTATAAATTCCATACAAAAGTAGTATTGCGCGCGCACGTCTTTAGGTAGTCCCGGGCACCGCTGAAAATCAGCGCTGTCGCATCCTTGCGACAGCATATGCTGAGACGGTGTCCGATATTGGCATCATATGTTTTGTATAATTTGTCCGTGTAACTTTAACTGTGTTTTGTCTATTTTTTATTATTTTTTAATGTGTGTTATATTCTGTCTGTGATGTGTTTTTGTATTGTGATGCCAATAAATAAATATCTATGTCTATGTCTATATTATATATATAAAAGAGAAAGTTTGTGGGTATGTTCCATACAGGCTCGATCGATTTCAATGAAACTTTCAGGGAATCTTCAGATTGACCTGACGAGTAATCCTGTAAAGTTTAGTGACGATCGGAACATTCGTCTTTTTAAACTGTCAAACAAGCCATACGTCGTACTTTTATTTCTGACATTAACTTGAGCCCGATATGTTTTTGTATAAATGATAAGAATTATATTGTATTTACTGATATGTACATGGATGTAGGTAATGATCTTCACCCGCTCGAGAAGAAAATGAATACGGAGAGAAATGAATAATTTTGTGAGAGTTACTCGTAAATTAAATATTTAATGATGTAAGTTTATTGTTTAAATAAAACAAAGCGGCCTGGGTACGATAGTGAATAAATCATCTTAGTAAATAATTCTCGTTTATCATTTTGGTCACACTAGCAAAAAGGGCTGGCTGAATCAACTCTCCAATAAGACTGTTGTGTACACACAACAAACATTTTGAAGGTTTTAATGTCACAATTTTCCTTATTTTTCTTTTTTAATGTGACGTTCTTTCTAGACGGCCAGTACGTGTGTTTGTAATTAGAGATGTTCTGTGTTGATAGGAGAGAATAATTATTCGATTGGTATGTTTGATTTCTTTTTTCAATCGACTTCAAAAAAGGAATAGGTTGAAAAATTTAAGCAAATGATTTTTGAAGATAACACTTTGATAAAATAGAAATAGCTTGTACAAAAGTTATGAGTTCGGGTGTAATGGTAGAAAGTTGGAATCCAGGCCGCCTTTTATAAAAACATAAATATAGCATGCATTGGAATATAATAGCAGAGAATATTGTAAGACAAGCTTCACAATGACAATTTATTATGGGCAATTTTGAACTTTATAGTTGTATAAATAAGAGCTAGTTAATAGTTCGTTCGATCCTATTGTGATCTCGCTAGTCCACTTATTTCATATTATAACCATTTCGTTTCGCTGGTCAGTACTACACTTTATCCGTGTAGTAGTTTCTTTAGGGATGTACTTAGATTGGCCTAATATTATATCTATTATAAACAAGTATAATTAAAAATGGGGGCCGCGTGGGTCGGAGAAGCCCAGCCCTGCCTCCAGATGAACCGACGACCTTATAAGGGTATCTACCCACCACCTCCCTTGGCCCCACCAACCTCCCGGTTATATGGGCCGAAACGTGGGAGAGTACGCGTGGTCTGCCCGTGTGGCCGCACACGCACCTTCTTGATCCCTACAAGTTCTTTATCAGGGCCTTTCGCCACTATTCTGAGCTTATCCCCTAAGGGGCTCTACGGCACGCAACATAATGTCTCGCTTTACGGCGCCAGACGACTTTTTTAAAGGGACTTTATAAGGATAGTCGGAAGTCGGAGGATCGTATGTGGTGGAAGTCATTGGGGAAGACCTTCCAGCAGTGGATTGGCACGGGCTGATGATAAGGATGATATTTAAAAAACAAAAACAGACTTCAAATCGAATCAGACCTCTTTGTATGAATTATCGTAGTAACATTACTAAATAGAATTACTACATCTTCTGGGGAATGGCGGGGTTATGTGGATTTTTACTCACTAAAACCCCGCGGGTGGCAGTGCACGGCGACACGGGCCAGCCGATGTCGCCTTCTTCCCGGGTCCACTTCAACGGACGACAAAGGCCCCCATTCTTGTCGCCCAGTGAACCCGAGGTCCCTTTTATTCGCTTTCTACGACAGGCAGGAATACCGTAGTCTTATTCTAGTAGTCGTCTTATACTACTGAGCCCTAACCAAACTCTCATCAAACTACCCTTGAAGTACATCTTTTCCAATAAAAAAATGAATCAGCGAAATTGGTTAGCGTGAGTCGTCCATTTGTCGCGCACATACTTGATGCAAATTTAACAAATATGGTTTTCTCATAAATGCCACTATCGGGCCAAATTGAAATGACACTATATGGGAAGCACTAGCTTTGAAAAAAGAACTCTACGAATGGTAAGGTAGGTTCGAATCCACCATTCGACTATTCACGTGAACCATCTCCTAGCACAAGCTTAACTTTAGATATAGTGTGAAATATTCAAACTGGGCCGCAAAAAACCGTAGGGGTTACACGGATATAATGTATTATGACGACAACATATATCTTTTAAGTGTACACCAAAATAGTGAACTATAACATACAATAAAAATTAATAATATATTTCTAACGCACATTTGGTAATAAATTGATTCTTATATCAAAATAAATACTTATTTCGCATCTGGTATTTATAATAGATAAACTTTGATTTTGACATTACATCATTTAGTCAAATATATGAATAGTTATGACGATAAACAACGGGGGATGCACGATATTATGGTACAATATGTACTTGTATCAGAATAAATACTATCGCATCTGGTATTTAAAGTGGATAAATTTTGATTTTGACACTACATCATTTAGACAAATATTTGA
Source organism: Meandrusa payeni (assembly GCA_029286785.1). NCBI lineage: Eukaryota > Metazoa > Arthropoda > Insecta > Lepidoptera > Papilionidae > Meandrusa > Meandrusa payeni. The sequence goes on from JAGSMX010000026.1 coordinate 3,262,738, forward strand.
ATAGTTATGACGATAAACAACGGGGTGCACGATATTATGGTACAATATGATCCTTGTATCAGAATTAATACTTTCGTATCTGGTATTTAAAGTGGATAAACTTTGATTTTGGACACTACATCATTTCAACAAATATTTGAATAGTTATGACGATAAACAACGGGGTGCACGATATTATGGTACAATATGATCCTTGTATCAGAATAAATACTTTCGTATCTGGTATTTAAAGTGGAAACATTTTGATATGGACACTGCATCATTTAGACAATTATTTGAATAGTTATGACGATAAACAACGGGGATGCACGATATTATGGTACAATATGTACTTGTATCAGAATAAATACTATCGCATCTGGTATTTAAAGTGGATAAATTTTGATTTTGACACTACATCATTTAGACAAATATTTGAATAGTTATGACGATAAACAACGGGGATGCACGATATTATGGTACAATATGATCCTTGTATCAGAATTAATACTTTCGTATCTGGTATTTAAAGTGGATAAACTTTGATTTTGGACACTACATCATTTCAACAAATATTTGAATAGTTATGACGATAAACAACGGGGTGCACGATATTATGGTACAATATGATCCTTGTATCAGAATAAATACTTTCGTATCTGGTATTTAAAGTGGAAACATTTTGATATGGACACTGCATCATTTAGACAATTATTTGAATAGTTATGACGATAAACAACGGGGTGCACAATATTACTTAGGTTACTATTAGAAAGTAAACTAATGTAATATGTTTGTAACTCTTTCACTCCCTATTTAACCGATCATCATTAAATTTTGCATACAAGGGAAACAGAAAAGGACAAAGTTTATAATCGTGTGTAACACCGCGTGACGCAGCTAGTAATTACACAAGTCTTCGTAATCAAATTCACGATATATCGACGTTGATAAAACGTCGTCATTGACGTGTCGATAGATATCGATAGTTGTATACGTGTACGTCACTAGAACATGTTATTTCGTATTCCGGTTGCATTTGAATTCTCGTGTCTTATCAATGATACTTTTCGCACGAGAAATGTTGTTTTGCACGCGCCAGTAAAAGTTAGATTAAATATGTTTTTATTGTGCTTCAAGCTTTTCCTTCTGTAAGTCATTTTAATGTTATACTTAATTTTTTATTTAGTTGTTTAAAACAGGTTACAAAATCAATTGACATTATTGTCATTTTATATTGTATATATTTACATTGGCTGAACCTTATACATATACTAGTGTACCCAGCCCGCTTTGACGTATTAGATTTTGCTTTATTTTATTTAAACAATAAACTTACATCATTAAATATTTAATTTAACTCTCACTACTAAATTATTAATTTCTCTCCGTATTCATTCACTTCTCGAGCGGGTGAAGATCATTACCTACACCCATGTACATATCAGTGAATACAATATCATTCTTATCATTTATACAAAAACATATCGAGCTCAAGTTAATGTCAGAAATAAAAGTACGACGTATGGCTTGTTTGACAGTTCAAAACAAGAGTACTCCGATCGTCACCAAACTTTACAGGATTACTCGCCAGGTCAGTCTGAAGATACCCTGAAAGTTTCATTGATATCGGTCCAGCCGTTTCGGAGCCTATATAGAACATACCCACACACTTTCACTTTTATATATATATAGATGGCACCCCAAGCCTGCTAACCGATATACAAAACTAGTTGCGCCCTGCGGTGTAATCCGCGATTAAAATTATTATCTAAAATAAAATTAGCCTAAGTTAGTCCTTATTACATCAGCTATCTGTCAGTGAAAGTCCCCTTAAAATTGGTCCAGCCGTTCAGAGATAACAGACAGACAGACAAAATTGCAAAAAAATTATCTATACAAAAAATGGTATACATTTATACTGATATGAATGTAGTAAAAGTTATATTAATAGATGAACATTCATTGGCATCATAGTGGTTTGGTCTTTGTTAGTTTTATTAGTGTATATAATATATCGATGTTGGAAAACAAAAACGTAGTAACCCACAAAAATGAAATTGTTCACCAGAGCCGAAAAACATTTCAACTTTTTAACAAAAAATTATAACTTTCGTGTTTGTGGAGCTAGAGCTGTCGTTTTTGGACACAATATTTATTATTTTTTGCTAAATAAGTATTGTACCGCGGCATTAAACTAGAGTTTTCCTAAAAGAAAATCGTTTTACGTTACAAAAAATAAAAAAGAAGTGTCAATGTTGAATATCCTATTTTCGCTATTTTTCATCTAATTTTTACAAGTCATATATCATTCGACGCGTCTTTTTTCTCTGATTCCAACGACGTAAAAAAGTGAAAATGGCCGTATGTGTCACTTACTAAGTTTTCGCTTTCCAGCGTCGATATCGTACCGTTATTTCTTCTGCACATAGATCATGCTGGTTTAAGAAGTTCTCTCGTGACGCAAGTGATGAATGATTACATCTTTTGTTTCAGATACCTTGGAGGTTCTGACGCCGCGAAGTCTTCTGCACACAGCATCCATAAAGGTAAGTACTCAATGTCTGCATCCCCAAAGGACTTCTCTTTCCTCAAATTCATATGGAATCTATTTGGAACCAAACACTATATAACACAAGTATATTTACGAGCAAAAATAAAAACCAAAAATAAAAAAGTGAGCCGTGGTAGCTCAGTGTCCAGGCGGTTGGCTCTTGTTGCATAGTACGCTAGCAACCCGAGTTCGATTCCCAGTGCCGGCACCAATAAATTTGCTGTTGCAATTTTATGTGCTGATTAACCACGCGCTCGGCGGTGAAGGAAAACATCGTGAGGAAACCTACATGTCTTAGAAAATTTTTCTAAGGCATGTGAAGTCTACCAATCCGCACTAGGGCCGCGTGGTGGACTATGCCCTTATACCCTCTTTACAGAGAAGGCCTGTGCCCAGCAGTGGGACATATATATTATATTTATAAAGGCTGTAACTTTTTTAACCAAACTACTCTTGATGTGCATCCTTTTCCTTTGAAATCGACCTCCCGAAGTGGCACTCAAAGTTAGTTTAGCTTTTCGAATGTCCCTTAGATTATCCGTGAAATAGCAACCGACCGTGTCGTGGTTCGGCCCTCTCGGGCGCCCCCGGATCGGAATGCTTACGCGTAACATAGTAACCGTCCAATCCGAGGTTACCCCTCACCTGGGGGACCCTTGTGTCGAGTTACTAGCGATAGAGGTTCAGGCTACGCGACATATGAGCTATGCCACCTCTCAATCCGGTGAAGCAGTCAAGGCCAACTTCTCTGGCCAATCTGTGTAGTTCGTCATTAAAAAAAAAACGAAATCGATTGGCGTGATATTGACTTATTCGTCCATTTTTGGCGCACATACTTGATGCTTATTAAGACTTATATGGCTTTCTCATGGATGACATTACCAAAATTTGAACAAAAAAAATACGGACGTATTGAGAACCTCCCCGTCTTTTAAAGTCGGTTAAAATACGAATAACAGCGCTATAAGTGCAACCTCTTCCTCTTTTTTGTCGGTTAAGAATATTAAAATCTCTGTCCAGCCCATCACATTGTATAAACGTCGTGAGTATGGCTTCTCATTACATTTATTGTCCCACTAGCGTACCCAGCCCGCTTCGCCGTGCTAGATTTTGCTTTATTTTGTTTAAACAATAAACTTACATCATTAAATATTTAATTTAACTCTCACAATATATTCAATTATTCATTTCTCTCCGTATTCATTCTCTTCTCGAGCGGGTTAAGATCATTACCTACATCCATGTACATATCAGCAGCATCAGTAAACGGAGACATTCGCGGCGCTATAACTTACCTTGAATACTTCAATGTACTTCAATATGGTTCATAATGACATAAATATACACAACGCATGTGTCAATACAAATTTGTGTTATAAAACAATAGAATATCATCATAGTAAATAAAAGCTGTATTTGACAGTTCAAAAAGAGAAGTGCGCCGACCGTCACCAAACTTTACAGGAGTACTCGTCAGGTCAATCTGAAGATTCCCTGAAAGTTTCACCGGCATAGGTCCATCCGTTTCCGAGCCTAAATGGAACATACCCACACACTTTCTCAAGTAGTATTGCGCGCGCACGTCTTTAGGTAGTCCCGGGCACCGCTGAAAATCAGCGCTGTCGCATCCTTGTGACAGCATATGCTGAGACGGTGTCCGATATTGGCATCATATGTTTTGTATTATTTGTCCGTGTAACTTTAACTGTGTTTTGTCTATTTTTCATTATTTTTTAATGTGTGTTATATTCAGTCTGTGATGTATTTTTGTATTGTGATGCCAATAAATAAATGTCTATGTCTATATATTTAGATATAGCTAATCTATATCTAAATATATAAACTGTGCATCAAATGGAAAACTTGACACAATTTGTTTGATAGATTACCATGTTCCAGGGTCCAGTATGACGCTGCAGCGCTTGACAGCGCTTCGAGCGCTGATGGCGAGCCAGCCTACTTCGCTGGCTGCGTACATAATACCAACCGCTGATGCCCACAATGTATGTTCTAACGTTTTTAGTCAATATAATTTTTACAAGCTGTTGATTATCCGTGAAATAGCAACAGACCGAGTCGTGGTTCGGCCCTCTCAGACGCCCTCGGATCGGAATGCTCACGCGTAACATAGTAACCGTCCAAGCCGAGGTTACCCCCCACCGGGGGGACCCTTGTGTCAATTTAGACATAGACATTTATTTATTGGTATCACAATACAAAAACACATCACAGACAGAATATAACACACATTAAAAAATAATGAAAAATAGACAAAACACAGTTAAAGTTACACGGACAAATAATACAAAACATATGATGTCAATATCGGACACCGTCTCAGCATATGCTGTCACAAGGATGCGACAGCGCTGATTTTCAGCGGTGCCCGGGACTACCTAAAGACGTGCGCGCCCAATATTACTTTTATATGTAATTTATACAGACAGTAAGAGTATAATAAATATGATACATAAATAAAACAGTTATGAGATTAAAATATATTTTATACAATAAAATAATAGATGATAGATGAAAAAAAAAAATCATACAATTCATAAATATTATTGAGTTATTGAGTATTTACTAGCGATAGAGGTTCAGGCTAAGCGATCTAAGAGCTATGCCACCTCTCAATCCGGTGAAGCAGTCAAGGCCAGCTTCTCTGGCCAATCTGTGTAATTCATCATAAAAAAAATACACGCTTTTATTTATTTTCACCTGGCCCGTTTTCTGTCGGTCTGTAAATCAAATCTTGCTATTTAAATTGCAATATCATTATGATATCGAGCTGAACTGATGATGGAGCTGGAAGGTGGCAACACCATCGAGTTTGAGCGCATTTAATTCGAATACGAATAGACATTAAAAAATATATTGGAGCTTTTTTTTTTATAAACATTATGGTTATACAATACCGAAAGTTACCAAGAACATAGTATACGAATATGGAAGTTTTATGTATTATCATAAGCACTAGTATATTTTAATATGCACACAGTTTAATGTTAGCGTAAAGGACGATAAATTCGATTCACTGATTCACTCACGCAAGTTTGTCCTACTTACTAAAACCCTCCAGTGGCCCTTCCTCGGTGCATGCGGTGGGGCTCCGGGATTCCAGTGGAACGCACCGGAGCCCCTCTGCACTCTATTCTCGGAGATCACGTCCCGGGAGAGGTTAAACCCTCCCCACCCCTGTGCCCTCGCAGTGCAAGGCGACACGGACCAGCCGATGTCGCCTTCGTCCCGGGTCCACTTTGGCGGACGACAAAGGCCCCCACCCTTGTCGCCCAGTGAACCCGAGGCCCGTTTTAGTCGCCTTCTACAACGAGCACGGGATACCGTAGCCTTATTCTAAGAGCTTATTCAAATTCTTGGAAGGCCCGATCTCCAACGGGGTGATAGTCATAGAATATCTTTCTCCTATCCAGTCAGAGTACATAGCGGCGGCGGATGCCCGTCGGGAATGGATATCGGGATTTACAGGATCGGCGGGAACGGCTGTCGTCACATCCGCACAGGCGCTGGTGTGGACGGACGGGAGATACTATACGCAGTTCGAGAAGGAGACCGACTCTAAGCTGTGGACCCTTATGAAGATGTGTGAGTGTTCACTCTATTATTTTATTTTGAAGTAACTCCTTTATGCACTCTTGACTTGGGAGCAAGCTTGTGAATGCGTTCCGAAAAGTTGAGAGAGGGTTTAAGTTAGTGATGATAGAAAGAGATTTACGTGTCGTATATAACTGTAGGAGCAAGAGAGAGCAGATCGCGCACACATTTCAAACTATTCCAGTAATAGTTTGAAATGTGTGAAGAGAAGCCAAGAGAAGACGTAGTAGTGAATAATATTTTTCCTTACAGCATTGCCTGATACTTTAACTATGGAGAAATGGCTGACGACCAACTTAGTGGCGGGTTCACTGGTGGGGGCTGATCCGCACACGATGAGCAGGGATGAATGGACCCCGTTACAGGTGAGAGTTGGGAACACATAAAGCTAGTTGAATGTCATTGCAAAACAAGACCTCAATTGTGGTTTCTGGTGCTATTTGATCTCGTTTCCTCCTCTGTGTCTGGCACCGTCATGATATGACTTATTGTGTCAGCCTCCGAATATATGAGATACGAAGTGCGACTAGACTATTATTCTCCCGAGTATTTACCAAGTGGCGACGAGGAAATTAACAATCAGTGCGTAGTTTGTGGAAAAGAACCGTAGTGATTGCCAACGTCGATACCACGTTGAATACACCGGTTCTCGTCCGATCACCGAAGTTAACACGTTAAAGCGCGGGAACACCGCGTGATGTTGGCTTTTTGAGGTTCAGGCTAAGCGACCTAAGATCTATGTCACCTCTCAATCCGGTGAAGCAGTCAAGGCCAGCTTCTCTGGCCAATCTGTGTAGTTCATCAAAAAAAAACCGTAGTGATAAAAATGTCAGTGGGAACAATCAAGGAGTTTGATCTCGCGAGCGGCAACTGGGCGATGTACTTCGACCGTTTGAAAATGTATTTTAAAGCTAACGGCATTAAAGAACTACACCTGCCCACGTTTATCGCAGTAGACCAGACACACATCCAGGTACCATCATAACAGTTTCCCCCTCTGCTAGTTCGAATAGAGGTTGACTTCGAATACTACGTAACCTGAACGTCCACAGCTAATTCTCCAGAAATAGAAAGTTCAAAGCGCAATGATTCCAACTGTCCGGTTCGAAGGACCAAACAGTACGATTTTTGTCCATATAACATTAATTTAAGTTTTTAATTAATGAGCCGTGGTGGCTCATGGTCCTGGTAGTTGGCTAAAGTTGCAGTACGCTAGCAACCCGAGTTCGACCTCCTGTGCCGGCACCAATAAATTTGTTGTTGCAATTTTATCTGCTGATTCACCACGCGCTCGGCGGTGAAGGAAAACATCATGAGGAAACCTACATGTCTTAGAAAAATTTTCTAACACATGTGAAGTCTGCCAATCCGCACTAGGTGTGCGTGGTGGACTATGCCCTTATACTCTCTTCACAGAGAAGGCCTGTGCACAATAGCGGGACTTATACATTATATATATAAAGGCTTTAACTTCAAATAATTATAAAAACACATTTTTTTTTTTTTTTTTTAAAAGAAAGCTAGCAATATTTTTTTTCAGAAATATTACTAACAATCTTGTTAACCATTCCAACTAAGCTTAAGCTTGTGCTAGGACATGGTTCACGGCAATAGTCGAATGGTGGATTCGAACCCACGACCTTAGGATTCGCAGGCCGCACCCTAAACCATTAGGCTATTGACTATTATTGACTATTACTATTACTATCCAAGACTGCATTTCCACTTAACATCAGATCAATTAACTTAATCACTTAACATCAATTACGACAAATCGTTTATATAACACTATATTTATGTTATTTATTATGTATTTGTTTATATATATATGTAAAGAAAGTATAGCTATATATTTATATATATACTAGTTGTGCCCCCGACTTCGTCCGAGTGGAATTCAATTAAAATTTATTTATTCATAATATGCTTGAGCCAATTAACGTATTTAATATAATAAGGGATAATACCGTACTCGTGTAGCCTCTTTCCCACAACCGCTTTATAATTGCCCAATTTCTAAAGTGTTAATTTGGATATAGTATGTTATCCTTATGAGATAGACATATACCATCGCGGTCTTTTCAGTGGACCTATATAAGATGCACGGTTCCACCATACATTATTATATCGCAAAGTGTCTAGGCAGCGTTTTCGTTGAAAACTCTCAGATGGCTTATATTTTCCGAAATATCGTTATATCTATAGCTGCTTTTTTTAATAAATACATTTATATATAATATTTATGAAAGTTTATGTATACACTATAATAATACACAACCGAATGGTGTCCGCCTTAGTCTACACAGATTTTTTGGCTGAAAACCAGCGCTGTGCTACATGTGTGAGCACAGCACATGCTGAGCCAACCCCTTTTCGACACAATTTCTATCTTGTTCTTTTTTTTTATGTTGTTTCTGTTTACTTTTGTTTGTTGTTTTTTGTCTTGTTTTGTTGTTTCTGTGTTCTTGTGCCGAATAAATGTTTTTTCTATTCTATTCTATTCTAAGATAGGATCGTTGTCAAGTACTTACCAGGGAATAAAAAGATAGACTTGCCGATTATTTTCAGTTTTTTGTGTAAAAAAATAGCTTTGTCTTTTAACTTTAATGGGCCGATCTTGGTGGAAAACGGTCAACGTAAGCTAGAACGAGTAGACGGTTTCTATCTACCCCGTCTAGGGTTAAGAAGATGTTAGAGTTTTTTTCTATTAAAATAAGTAAATCAAGTGTTCCCATTTTTCGTCATGTAGAAAGTACATATAAATAAATAATAATAAATACATAAATTCTCATGATTTCAGACTGCCTTAAAGAAGGCCAAGATGGAGCTGGTGGCCGTTCCTAAGAACCTCGTCGACGAGGTCAGGGTCCAGGTGAAGGATCCACCTCCAGTGCGACCTCATAACAAAATCTTTCCCCTGCCGGTCAAGTACACTGGTAAGAATGCTTTCTAGGTATGACGGCGGTGAAGGAAATCATACAGTATCTCGGTGAATGAATGAATGAACAATTACCAAATACATCACAGTAATAATAAATTGTACTTATGTAATATATTTAAACGAGTAATTTTTGTATATAGTGTTTTGTGATGATGATGATATCCTGCCGATTTCGGCTACGGCGACGCTTCGGGACTGTCATGTCATGAGCTAGGTCACGCGGCTCTTGAGTGTGCCCTCATGTGGCTTGCATAACCACTCTTCCTTGTGAAAGTACGCCCGCATTGGGAGCACGTAAGCATACCGTTATTGATGTTGTAGGATATGGCAGCTCGTGGTCGGGCTTTCAGGGTGTCACGCTTGTCGTCTAATTCAGACTTACGCTTCTGCTCAAAAGCGTACACCCTTTCCCTTATGAGGTTCCGCCACTCAGTTCGCTGAGCTGCCATATCTTTCCACTGCGACGTATTTCATCTATCGCATCTTTTCAGATGTCTTTTCAGAACGTCCTTGTTTCCTCATAGTGTTTTGTATATTTAGTCTGAATCTCAAAAAGTATCAGGGGCAATAAATTGATCTAGCTAGGAATATTTCGTAATATACTCTATATTAATAATAAACTCTATATGCCGATAAATCTATATTTAGTTCTGTACATGGCGTTGCTAAGCAACGGTAAGTCATTGAATGTTTCGTTAGACCAAGAAAATGAATTGTTTGAGGGGAGGGAAGAAATCCCCCAGGACGTGTTCTCCTAAGAGCACAGTGCAGAGGGACTCCGGTGCGTTCCGTGGAATGCACCGAGGAAGGACTACCGGGGGGGTTTTAGTGGGTAAAAGCCCCACATAACCGCCGTCTCCCCCCCAGACGGCGGGGGTCTCGTGTAGCACTATACTTCTTCTCGAATCTCTTTAATAATTAAGTCCTATTTCAGGTAAAGCAGCTGGAAAGAAGATAGAAGAATTGAGAGAGAAGATGCAGGAGAAGAAAGCGTCCGCTTTAGTTATAACCGCATTGGACGAAGTCGCTTGTAAGTTGTCGTTAAACTAGAATTTTCATTTGTTTATAGATCGGTGGTGAGGTCATCTACTACACATAGCGCTATTTGGTTTGTAGCTCGTTTCGGATTTATAAATTTGTTAGCAGTTCTAATTTAAAAATAAAATAAAACGGTTTTTTTTTTTGCTTTTTTAATGACGAACTAAACAGATTAGCCAGAGAAGCTGGCCTTGACTGCTTCTGGATTGAGAGATGGCATAGCTCTTAGGTCGCTTAGCCTGAACCTCTATTGCTAGTAACTCGACACAAGGGTCCCCCCGGGTAACCTCGGATGGTTACTATGTTATATGTAAGCATTTCGATCCGAGTGCACCCGAGAGTCCCGAACCACGTTTCGGTCGGTTGCTATTTCACGGATAATCTAAGGGACATTCGAAAGCTAAACTAACTTTTAGTGCCATTTCCGGAATAAAACGGTTACGTGTACTTAAGTGTATAACTTGACATCATTAAGACAACAGTTTTTTAATTGTATGCAATTAATATTAGCCGCGGTAGCTCAGTGTCCGGTCGATCCCCGGTGCCGGCACTAATAAATTTGTTGTTGCAATTTTATGTGCTGATTTACCACGCGCTCCGCGATGAAGGAAAACATCGTCAGGAAACCTTTTTTTTTATAGCAAATAGGTTCACGTTTGGCTTCTATCTTGCTTGATGGAAGGCGAAGATGAAGCCTAGGATGGAGCACGTGAGCCTATAAGGTGTCTGTTCACATTGGACTTAAAGGTGTCCAGATTGTACCCGTGAGGAAAGACTGAACGCGGCAGAGAGTTCCATTCCTTAGCCGTCCGCATAAGGAAGGTGGAGGCAAACCGCTTCGTGCGAATTGATGGAATGTCTACGACGTAAGGGTGGAACTGCTCGCCGCGCCTAGTCGTTCGGTGATGGAAAGGGGATAGGATAGGAGATAGGTCATTAGGTCATGCAAAACCTCCGCACACTCGCCGAAAAGCACCCAATAAAACCGAGAGGCAGGCTACTCGTCTACGGTTTGCGAGGCTCTGAAGATATGCCTCAACGATCGAGTCACTGCCTATGATCTTCTTCGCTCGGCGCTCCAACTAATCCAAAGCTTCCAGCTGATACTTAGCAGACCAATCCCAGAGATGGGAACAGTATGTGACCCCCTCGATAGGATTAGGAGCGTTTAGATTAGGAGTTTAGCTTAGATTGTCCCAATAGATTTCGTTAATAAAATAGCTACTGACCGAGTCGTGGTTCGGCCCTCACGAGCGCCCTCGGATCGGACTGCTAACGCGTAATAATGGTAACCGTCAAGCCGAGGTTACCCCTCACCGGGGCCCTTTGTCGAGTTACCACCTAATAGAGGTTCAGGCTAAGCGACCTAAGAGCTATGCCACCTCTCAAATCCGGTGAAGCAGTAAAGGCCAGCTTCTCTGTGCCAACTGTGTTAGTTCGTCCAAAAAAAAGGGAACAGCACTCCATGCAGGAGCGAACTTGAGCTTTGTAAAGACTTAGTAGCTGCTCTGACGTGAAGTACCGCCTCACCCTGGATAGGATACCTACATGTCCTAAAAAAAATTCTAAGGCATGTGAAGTTTGCCTAACCGCACTAGGGCCGCGTGGACTATGCCCTTATACTTCTCACAGAGAAGGCTTCCGCCCAACAGTGGGACTTAAATATTATATAAATAAAGGCTTTAACTTCAATTTATTATAATAACATAATATAAGGACTGGAAAAGGATAACAAACACAGTCAATAAAGTTCTGTTTAAATTTGCATTCAGTTTAAATAGCATTATTTCAGCAATGACTGAACACACTTTTCAGCAATGACTGAACACACTAATAAATTAATAATAGCGCCATCTATCTATACCAATTGACACTAATACTATAAAACGCTTCTAAAGATGCGATTGAAGCGTCAATAGCCTAATGGTTTAGGGTACGGTCTGCGAATCGTAAGGTCGTGGGTTCCATCATTCGACTATTGACGTGAACCATCTCATCATTTTTTTTGTTGACGGGGAGGAAATCTTCACAAAGATACCCCGCCTTCCGGGGGGAAGGCGGCGGTTATGTGGGGTTCTTACCCACTAAAACCTCCCCGGTGGCCCTTTCCTCGGTGCATGACGACGGGCTCCGGGATGTCACGTGGAACGCACCGGAGCCCCTCTTCACTGTGCCCAAGGAGAGCACGTCCTGGGGGGGAGGGTACTCCCTCCCCCACTGAGCCCTCGAAGCGCAAGGCGACACGGGCCAGCCGATGTTGCCTTCTTCCCGGGTCCACTTTGGTGGACGACGCAGGCCCACACCGTTGTCGCCCAGTGAAACCAAGGCCCCTTTTAGTCGCCTTGTACGACAGGCAGGGGATACCGTAGTCTTATTCTTGAGAGCCCAGAACTACAGGGCTGAACGTGAACCATCTCCTAGCACAAGCTTAAGCTTAGTTGGAATGGTTTACAAGATTGTTAGTAATATTTTCTGAAAAAATATTGCTAGTTTTTTAAAAGTATGCAGCTTCAACCTGTTACGCTTAAAAAAGTATAACTTGAAATATGAACTAATTGACAGCCTGTCAATTACAGGTATAAGTAACATCAAAAGATTCTACAAAAGTTACCTGCAAATAATCCGCCATTTTGTTATGTGACACACGAAATGTAACATTCCAGACACGTTGAATCTACGCGGCAGTGACATCGAGTACAATCCCGTCTTCTTCTCGTACTTGGTGATCACACGGAGCTCGGTGAAGCTGTTCTGGGGCGACGGGAAGCTGTCGCAGACGGTCACGGAGCACCTGGTGTCGGAAGGGGTGCAGGCCGAGGGACGCCCTTACGATAGTATTGTGGAATACCTGAACGAGCTAGCAGTAAGTGTACATCGTACTCCTGTGTACGTTGTATTTATTATTTATGTAGTGCTAGCGTACCCAGACAGCTTCGCTGGTCTAGATTTTGCTTTATTTTATTTAAACAATAAACTGACATCGTTAAATATTTAATTAACCCTTACAATATATTAAATTAATAAATTTGCTGTAAAACTCTCTACTCTCTTACATATCTCTATACTCTCTTTCTTCAAACAAAAAAAAGAATCGTCAAAATCGGTCGAAATTGTCAATCGAAAGTTATAAGGTAACAACAAACATAATAGAAACATATAGATGAACTGATAACCATTCTCCTTTTTTGAAGTCGGTTAAAAATACTACCATCACCACTGTGATGCAACACCAAAGTAACTTGACTGTGTATTGGGTCCAACTTGTACACTCTTTTTCAGAGGGAACTGTCGGAGAGTGGCGATGGTTCTCACGCCGTATGGCTCTCCAGCGACGGCAGCGAGGCTATACACCGCGCTGCTTCCGGGGTACGTCATCCAGCTGATCTCTCTCTCTCTCTTCCTTGATATTGGTCCCAAATTGATTTTAAGAATTTAAAAAAAAACGAGTCTGCTTAAGACCACAGGACTGAATTAAACCTTTAGGTCCATTAGGTCCATCTATATAGATATATATATATATATATGTATTATCTATAATATATATACGATTGTTCAAGAGAGAAAGATATTGTGCACGCGCACTGCTCTCTCTTACTCCTACAGTGTGATACAGTGACGGGGAAAAGTCGAAGGCAAAGACCAAAGGGCCGAAGACCGAGAACTGGAGTCACTAGTACCTGGGGACAGATAATCCTGTAATAGTCACGAACCTCAGCAATGGGGGAGATTGACACGAAGAAGATATTAACGTATGACGAGTGACATTTTCCCTTATTACATTTGGGGTGACGTAACCTATAGTACCGTCACCACGCACACATTCGTGTTGGGAGTTCACTGGGTCGATGCCGGTCGTGACGTCACAATATTTCCTCAGGGCTCATAATTAAGAACTTCACTATCGGCTTCTATTTCTTAACAAGTTGTTTTCTAGCTGTTTCTTAAGAGAGAGGTGCACTGTATGATGGATACGGATCCGAATGGAATTCCACATCTATATACCTGCTTATATACAGTACATAGTGCATCTCTCTCTGATTTACTGCTATATTTTATGTTTATAATTGCATTTCATTTAGACATGCGCGCCAATTTCATTATATAGTGTATCTCTTTCACACATGTGTGAGTCTCGCTCACACATGCGCTCTAATTTTATTATAAAATGTTTCTCTTTCACACACTAGTGGGTCTTGCTTAGACATACGCGCCAATGTTATAATATAGTGTTTCCCTTTCACATACGAGTGTGTCTCGCTCACACATGTGCGTCAATTTTATTATGTAGTGTTTTTCTATCACACACGAGTATGTCTCGCTCACACATGCGCGCCAAATTTATTGTATAGTGTTTCTCTTTCACATACGAGTGTGTCTCTCTCACACATGTGCGTCAATTTTATTATGTAGTGTTTTTCTATCACACACGAGTATGTCTCGCTCACACATGCGCGCCAAATTTATTGTATAGGGTTTCTCTTTCACATACGAGTGTGTCTCGCTCACACATGTGCGCCAAATTTATTGTATAGGGTTTCTCTTTCACATACGAGTGTGTCTCTGTCACACATTTGCGTCAATCTTATTATAAAGTGTTTTTCTATCACACACGAGTATGTCTCTGCCCACACATGCGCGCCAATTTTATTATAAAGTGTTTTTCTATCATACACGTGTATGTCTCGCTCACATGCGCGCCAAATTTATTGTATAGGGTTTCTCTTTCACATACGAGTGTGTCTCTGTCACACATTTGCGTCAATCTTATTATAAAGTGTTTTTCTATCATACACGTGTATGTCTCGCTCACACATGCGCGCCAAATTTATTGTATAGGGTTTCTCTTTCACATACGAGTGTGTCTCTGTCACACATTTGCGTCAATCTTATTATAAAGTGTTTTTCTATCATACACGTGTATGTCTCGCTCACACATGCGCGCCAAATTTATTGTATAGGGTTTCTCTTTCACATACGAGTGTGTCTCTGTCACACATTTGCGTCAATCTTATTATAAAGTGTTTTTCTATCACACACGTGTATGTCTCGCTCACACATGCGCGCCAAATTTATTGTATAGGGTTTCTCTTTCACATACGAGTGTGTCTCTGTCACACATTTGCGTCAATCTTATTATAAAGTGTTTTTCTATCATACACGAGTATGTCTCGCTCACACATGCGCGCCAAATTTATTGTATAGGGTTTCTCTTTCACATACGAGTGTGTCTCGCTCACACATGTGCGTCAATTTTATTATGAAGTGTTTTTCTATCATACACGTGTATGTCTCTGCTCACACATGCGCGCCAAATTTATTGTATAGGGTTTCTTTCACATACGAGTGTGTCTCTGTCACACATTTGCGTCAATCTTATTATAAAGCGTTTTTCTATCACACACGTATGTCTCGCTCACACATGCGCGCCAAATTTATTGTATAGGTTTCTTTCACATACGAGTGTGTCTCTGTCACACATTTGCGTCAATCTTATTATAAAGTGTTTTTCTATCATACACGAGTATGTCTCGCTCACACATGCGCGCCAAATTTATTGTATAGGTTTCTTTCACATACGAGTGTGTCTCTGTCACACATTTGCGTCAATCTTATTATAAAGTGTTTTTCTATCATACACGAGTATGTCTCTGCCTACACATGCGCGCCAAATTTATTGTATAGGGTTTCTTTCACATACGAGTGTCTCTGTCACACATTTGCGTCAATCTTATTATAAAGTGTTTTTCTATCATACACGAGTATGTCTCTGCCTACACATGCGCGCCAAATTTATTGTATGGGGTTTCTCTTTCACATACGAGTGTGTCTCTGCCCACACA
Source organism: Meandrusa payeni (assembly GCA_029286785.1). Lineage (NCBI taxonomy): Eukaryota > Metazoa > Arthropoda > Insecta > Lepidoptera > Papilionidae > Meandrusa > Meandrusa payeni. The sequence goes on from JAGSMX010000026.1 coordinate 3,278,702, forward strand.
TGTGCGTCAATTTTATTATGTAGTGTTTTTCTATCACACACGAGTATGTCTCTCGCTCACACATGCGCGCGCCAAATTTATTGTATAGGGTTTCTCTTCACATACGAGTGTGTCTCTGCTCACACATGTGCGCCAAATTTATTGTATAGGGTTTCTCTCTTTCACATACGAGTGTGTCTCTGCTCACACATGTGCGTCAATTTTATTATAGTGTTTCTCTTTCACACACGAGGTGCGTCTCGCTCACACATGCGCGCGCCAAATTTATTGTATAGGGTTTCTCTTTCACATACGAGTGTGTCTCTCGCTCACACATGCGCCAAATTTATTGTATATAGGGTTTCTCTTTCACATACGAGTATGTCTCTCGCTCACACATGCGCGCCAAATTTATTGTATAGGTTTCTCTTTCACATACGAGTGTGTCTCTGCCTACACATGTGCGTCAATTTTATTATGTAGTGTTTTTCTATCACACACGAGTATGTCTCGCTCACACATGCGCGCCAAATTTATTGTATAGGGTTTCTCTTTCACATACGAGTGTGTCTCGCTCACACATGTGCGCCAAATTTATTGTATAGGGTTTCTCTTTCACATACGAGTGTGTCTCTGTCACACATTTGCGTCAATTTTATTATAAAGTGTTTTTCTATCATACACGAGTATGTCTCGCCTGCCACATGCGCGCCAAATTTATTGTATAGGGTTTCTCTTCACATACGAGGTGTCTCGCTCACATGCGCCAAATTTATTGTATAGGGTTTCTTCACATACGAGTGTGTCTCGCCTACACATGTGCGCCAATTTTATTATAAAGTGTTTTTCTATCATACACGAGTATGTCTCGCTCACACATGCGCGCCAAATTTATTGTATAGGGTTTCTCTTTCACATACGAGTGTGTCTCGCTCACACATGTGCGCCAAATTTATTGTATAGGGTTTCTCTTTCACATACGAGTATGTCTCGCTCACACATGCGCGCCAAATTTATTGTATAGGGTTTCTCTTTCACATACAAGTGTGTCTCGCTCACACATGTGCGCCAAATTTATTGTATAGTGTTTCTCTTTCACATACGAGTGTGTCTCTGTCACACATTTGCGTCAATTTTATTATAAAGTGTTTTTCTATCATACACGAGTGTGTCTCGCTCACACACGCGCGTCAATTTTATTATAAAGTGTCTCTTTCACATACGAGTGTGTCTCGCTCACACACGCGCGTCAATTTTATTATAAAGTGTCTCTTTCACATACGAGTGTGTCTCTCGCTCACACACGCGTCAATTTTATTATAAAGTGTCTCTTTCACATACGAGTGTGTCTCGCTCACACACGCGCGTCAATTTTATTATAAAGTGTCTCTTTCACATACGATTGTGTCTCGCTCACACACGCGCGTCAATTTTATTATAAAGTGTCTCTTTCACATACGATTGTGTCTCGCTCACACACGCGCGTCAATTTTATTATAAAGTGTCTCTTTCACATACGAGTGTGTCTCGCTCGCACACGCGCCTCAATTTTATTATATAGTGTTTCTCTTTCACACATGTGCGCGTCTCGCTCACACATGCGCCCCAATTTTATTATATAGTGTTTCTCTTTCACACATGTGTGCGTCTCGCTCACACATGCGCGTCATTTTATTATAAAGTGTCTCTTTCAAACACGAGTGCGTCTCGCTCACACATGCATAGCAGACATTCAAATATCGTTATTACATCGGAATCTTGCTTACAAAACATTTAATACATTCTAAAAGCCAACGATGAGTTGATAATAATGATTCCTTACATTCCAGGAAGGTTTGCTAAAGAAGCCGCTGGAGTTGATATGCGAGGTGTCTCCGGTCGCCCTCACTAAGATGATCAAGAACGAGGTCGAGTTACAGGTAATGGGTTGGTTTTGACACAATTAGTTTAGTAGAAATGGCCCAGTTACGGTCAGTCTCTCTGGTCAAAAAGAAATCCAAATTTCGATAAATTGGTACTACTTACAACCTTTAATATATATTTTTTTATACTTTCTAAGCAAGTGCTTGACCACAATCTCACCTGATTTTAAGTGGACGCAGTCCTGGATGGTGAGACCCACAAACTAAATAAATACCAATTAACTCTACTCTTGAAAACACAATTCACAACAAAAGAATGTGTTTCCCACTGTTGGGCATAGGCCTTCTCTGTAAAGAGTAGATAAGAGCTTAGAGAGAAAATAAAAATCTTTATTCAACACAACTATGAACTATGAAATATTAATGTCCCGTCTCCTAAACTAGGAATCCTTAAACCACAAGTCGTAACAGTTCTACTTCTAGCATGTTGGTGAATTTAAATGTGGATTAATACGTGCTTGCAGGGCTTCCGCGACTGCCACGTCAGAGATGGTGTCGCGGTGGTGAGGTTCTTCAGGTGGCTGCACGGAGAGGTGGCTAGCGGCGCCAACATCACTGAAGTCCAGGCTGCAGACAAGCTACTGGAATTTCGCAAGTAAACCAAGCGTTTATTATTCTGCTATATAGTTATTTTCAATGAACGTTCGTCTGTATGTAACATGCCTCATAACTTTCGACTGGGTGAACCAATTTGCATGATTCTTTACTATTAGAAAGCTTATATTTCCTTTTGGTCCAATTCTGACAATCGTATCCATGATAAAACTATATGTGTTTATTATATAATATATTAAAAGTATGTGCCCGACAAATAAACGACTCAGTCAACCGTTTTCGATTTTTTTTTATGACGAACTACACAGATTGGCCAGAGAGACCTTGACTGCTTCACCGGATTGAGAGGTGGCATAGCTCTTAGGTCGCTTAGCCTAAACCTCTATTGCTAGTAACTCGACACAAGGGTCCCCCCGATGGAAAAAATTATTCAAAAGTTTTTTTTAAAGAAATAAAGACTAAAAAAATTATGATTCCGGCCAGGATGGAACTGCGTGTAAAGCAGATATGATAACCACTACACCACGGAATCCGTTGTCCGTTTTTGATGATTCATTGTTTTATTGGAAAGGATGTACCTCAGGAGAGGCCCAAGATCCCGCTGTAGGTTCAAGATTGTGCAAATCGAATCAAACTTTAAACTCTATTACACGTGGACGTGCTCTTTGTATTTCCGAATTATCGTAGTAATATTACGAAATAGAATTAATCAGAACCTAACAAAACTCTCATCAAACTACCCTTGAAGTACATAATATCAAATGAATCATTGAAATCTGTTCGCGTGATATTTAGTTAATCGACCATTTGCCGCGCATATAGTGCTTGCTTTAAGACTTTTTTGGTTTCCTTCAAAAGAATTGGATTAAAAATAAATGGGAAACACCCACTTTCAAATAAAAAAAATCATCAAAATCGACCTATCCAGTCGTAAGTTATAAGGTAACAATAATAAAAAAAATCATACAGATTTTTATTGAATCTTTACTTTGACATAATAATTAAAAGTTTATAAAAGTTCTGAATAATGGCGCGGGGACTCATAGGGGAGATCATCTAACTTACATTTTACCATTTTCATATCAGACGTTATAAATAATTGTATTTGTTTTAAAAAAAGTCTTGGCTCAAAGGTCTTGTTACCAAGCCATAAAATATTCAACAACAAAAGTTTACAAAATGGCGGACTTAATGTCAAAAGACATTCTCTGACAGTTAACAGAGAAAATACAAATTAGATTTAACATATAATTTCGATATCATGTACAACGGGTTCCGTGGTGTAGTGGTTATCACATCTGCTTTACACGCAGAAGGCCGCCAGTTCGATCCTGGCCGGAATCATAATTTTTTGTCTTTATTTCTTTAAAAATAATTTTTGAATTATTTTTTTTTCTAATTACTTATTTTAATTAAGTACATAAAAGTATTTAGGAAATTTAGTTTTTTAGAAAATAACAGATAAAGTAATATAAAATAAATCAAACCAAAAAAATATTAATTCAAATTATTAAGTATAAAAAAACATGTTTTTTTTTCCACAATATTCATATATTAATAATTAGTTAAAGCGCCACCTATGATCAGAGAGTTGAACTACATGCTTCTAAGCACGCTATTGTCCGTGTACACGACTATAGCACTTCCGTTATATATTTTTCTTACGGTTTTAGTCTTACATTGTTTTCAGTTAAGTTTGTTCATATCCATGCCTGATGATAGAAACTTCGTTTCAATAACCATAACAATTATACGTACACATGTAGTGAAAAATTATTTTTCCTTGGGGAAAACTCGGATCTTGACTGTCATCAAATGATCGTATTGAATGAGTGACATTTTCATAACCATTACAGTGCCATTCAAATATCCAAGGAGTCGTTGTTGTAGGATTTTTGATGTGCCGCATTCTAATACCAACCTACTGTCACACTCGCCCTTGCCAAGGATTTCCGCTACATATAACCTCCTTAACACTAAGTCCACGTCGGTTGACATTTTTTCTAATTCACGCAAGCTCTTCCGCACCTTAGTGTTAAAAATTGTGCAGTAATTTTGGCTAACTTAATTAATTTAGTAGTGATATTTCTATTACTTTATCATTTATTAAAATATTTTTGTAAGTATTAATAATAAAATCGTTACGTTTCTTTATAGCGAATGTTGTGTAAAGCTAGTAATATATCTTATATTTTTTTTCAGAATTATTACTAACAATCTTGTTAACCATTCCAACTAAGCTTAAGCTTGTGCTAGGACATGGTTCACGGCAATAGTCCAATGGAATCGAACCTACGACCTTACGATTCTTGACGCTTCTGTTAATTGTAATTATTGTAAAATGTGAGCAATAAAGAATTTATCAATCTATCAGACTAGAGGATGACTTCTTGGGCCCCTCTTTCGAAACGATACCGGGCGCGGGCGAGAACGGTGCCATCATACATTACAGCCCCTCCAGAGAGGGTGAGCAGAGGTCATAAGGAAGGATGACATGTTCCTTCTAGACTCCGGCGGTCAGTACAGGTGAGAAATCATTTTTAAACGACTTCAAAAAGTGGGATGTTGTCAATTCGACTGTTTTTTTTCTCTGTGTTTGTTATCTCATAACTTTCGATCGATTTTAACCCTTATTGTGGCAAGAGTGTATTTTGAAGAAAAGTAAGAAAAAAATCGTGATTTGAATAGACATATTTTAGAAAACCAAGATGTACACTATTCTATAGAGTGCTACATGTACAGTGAGTATCGCATTTTTAGGAATGTGTGGCCTTCATTACATATATACTAAAGAGTTAGTTCTGAAAAGAACTGAATTGTTCTCCGTGAAACTTTTAAGAAAACCCAACTAGACGGGCACAACTAGACGGCCACAACTCGACGGGCACAACTCGACGGCCGCGAGCTGCAACAAATGAAACGGAGCAACCGCGCCAGCGCGCCGGATTTACCGCTTTTTATTGGACATAATAAGATTTAACACGTTATAGAACCCATATTTTATAAGACCATATTTTGTATATAAACAGCAACGTTTACCCTAATAAATTATTCTGGATTCCACAGTCTACTTCAATTACTACAACAGTATTATTTCCAACTCGTACCCAAAGTTCTGCCCAAGTATCCTGCCAAACTATCCTGCCAAAAAATGTATATAATGAAGTCTACATAGTCGTCCGTATATGTATACATGAAATGAAAGACTGCGTTTCTGTAGAATATTTAGAGAAACAACATTTAATGTCCTTATTCCATCTCTATCTCTTTTAAATAAATGTAATCACACTGACAATTGTGACATTAAACATTTGAGATATTATAAAATACAAATAAAGAATAAATTTAAGTAAAGAGATTGTATATCTGTACTTTACATGCATGTTATGCTATACATTGCTATGTTTACGGTTAATGATTATTTTGTAACCCATTTAAATTTGGTTCAATTCTGACAATGGGATCCATGAAGAAACCATATACGTTTTCAATTTGTATCAAATACTAGTGTACCCAGCCCGCTTCGCCGGTCTAGATTTTGCTTTATTTTATTTAAACAATAAACTTCTTTTTTTTTTGTTTACGAGGAGGAAATCTTCAAAAAGATACCCCGCCTTCTGGGTGAAGGCGGCGGTTATGTGGGGTTTTTACCCACTAAAACCTCCCCGGTGGCCCTTTCCTCGGTGCATGACGAGGGGCTCCGGGATCTCCAGAGGAACGCCCCGGAGCCCCTCTGCACTGTGCTCAAGGAGAGCACGTCCCGAGGAGGTAACTCCCTCCCCCCCTCTGCCCTCGCAGTGCAAGGCGGCACGGGTCAGCCGATGCCGCCTTCTTCCCGGGTCCACCTTGGCGGACGACAAAGGCCCCGACCCTTGTCGCCCAGTGAACCCGAGGCCCCTTTTAGTCGCCTTGTACGACAGGCAGGGGATACCGTAGTCTTATTCTTAAGAGCCCAGAACTACAGGGCTGAAACAATAAACTTACATCATTAAATATTTAATTTAACTCTCACTACTAAATTATTCATTTCCCTCCGTATTCATTCTCTTCTCGAGCGGGTGAAGAACATTACCTACACTTACATATCAGTAAATACAATATCATTCTTATCGTTTATACAAAAACATATCGGGCTCAAGTTAATGTCAGAAATAAAAGTACGACGTATAGCTTGTTTGACAGTACAAAAAGAGGAATGCTCCGATCGTGACCAAACTTTACAGGAATACTCGCCAGGTCAATGTGAAGATTCCCTGAAAGTTTCATTGGAATCGGTCCAGCTGTTTCGGAACCTACATGGAACAAACATACACACTTTCTCTTTTATATATAACTCAATATCATGGAAATCGATTTCGACGATTCATTGTTTTATTGGAACATCCTGTACTTCAAGAGTAGTTTGATGAGATTTTCGTTAAGTTTTGATTAATTCTATTTCGGATAATTTAGAAATACAAAGAAGTCGTTTTCTTTCCTATGAGAATTCTGCCAAGGCACAAGTGCGTTGTGGGCTATGCCCTATTGTCTTTATAGAGGTCTTTGCACAACTGGGATGTATATATAGGATGTAACTTTAACAGGGATGGCACCACTGACATAACACGCACCCGCCACATGAGCAGCACCCCCACTTCAGAGCAAAGGGATGCCTTCACGAGGGTGCTGAAGGGGCAGATAAAGATTGGCAGCGCAATCTTCCCTCAGGGTGTCAAGGTACTCGCTAGATACATATTATTTATTGGTATCATTCAAATATGAATCAAAATATGAAACATTTAAAAAAGACAAAAGAAAACTACAGTTAAAGAAAGAAAGAACGGATAAATAAGATACGATGCCAATATTGGACACCGTCTCACCATATGCCGTCGCAAGGATGCGACAGCGCTGATTTTCAGCGGTGTCCGGGACTACCCAAAGTCGTGCCCGCATTTACATGGAATTTATACACAGTCTAATACAAAGTTTATAATACAATAAATGTTATATGTGCATTAATAGTTATTATATATATATATATTTATAGTTGTCCACATCGTGACCGGTGACGGCGACCTTACCTAGAAATACATCGAACGCCGACAGAGGGCGCTAGCGTTCCGTCTTCCAAATGCCGCAAATGTCGCTAGTGTTGCATTGGTAGCGCTAGTATCGAGTCGGTTACGACATATATATTTTTTAGGTAGTCCTGGGCTCCGCTGAAAATCAGCGCTGTCGCATTCATGCGACAGCATATGCTAAGACGGTGTCCAATGTTAGTCCATCATATCTCAATTATCTGTTCCTTCCTTTAATTGTATTTGTCAAACTTTACAGGATTACTCGCCAGGTCAATCTGAAGATTCCCTGGAAGTTTCATTGAAATCGGTTCAGCTGTTTCAGAGCCTATATGGAACAAACCCACACACTTTCTCTTTTATATATATAGATTTCTAGTATAGGTATATCTTTCAAAAACGGAAGCGGAAACGGACTTGGTAACCGACAATAAAAGTACTTTAGTTGACTAAACTAAAGTACTTTTATATTAGTGAGTCCATTAACTTTTTCAAATTCATAAATATATTTTACAGATTATAATATTTATTTAACTAACTGTCGCTAACAATAATGTATACGTGGTGTACTCTGGCAGGGCAACGTACTTGACAGTCTCGCGCGCCAGTTCCTATGGAGTGCGGGGCTGGACTACGCGCACGGCACCGGCCACGGCGTGGGGCACTGCCTCAACGTGCACGAGGGACCCGCCGGCATCTCCTGGCGGCCCTACCCCCACGACCCTGGTCTACGCGCCGGCCAGATACTCAGTAACGGTAAGTACACAACCCATTTGAGAACCGTAGAATTATAAGTCAGGCGTTTGATGAATAATTTCTCACGTATTTTTGGAACGAAATTCCTTATGCAAGCTTAGAAGAGATTTGGAGTTTTGCTGCGTGACTGAACAGAAAATAATGTGAGACGAAACCGTAAGAAAATATATATAACGGAAGTGCTATAGTAATATACACGGACAATAGCGTGACTATTGAGCATGTAGTTCAACTCTCTGATCACAGGTGGCGCTTTAACGAATTATTAATTATATATATATATGGTTGTCAAATATCTCCCTTCCGTCTTTTTGTCTTTTGAATTTCGCGGCTATGTACAAAGCGCTACAGAGCTCGTATCTAGCAATACTATACATAATTTGAAAGGTCTTGACATAACCTACAAAACGACGCTATGCATAATTAGTTTGGATATTGCGTTCAACAGTTATAGTCGTGTAAACATGGAGTTCACTAACGCCGAAATTCGCGGCTTGGCCACTGTTTGGGACGATTCACCGGCCTTCGACCACGACCGTTTTCGCTTGATATTGTCGTATGTGATCCATTTTTCGTCGCCAGTCACCATCCGCTTCAAGAATGGGTCGAGTTCGTTCCGTTTCAGCAGCATATCGCAGGCGTTGATTCGGTCAGAAGGTTTTTGCGTCAAATCATGCGGCACCCAAACATCAAGCTTTTTGTATCCAGCCTTCTGCAGATGGTTTAAAATGGTTTGGTGACTAACTCCCATCTCCTGGGCGATGTCACGAGATGCCACATGCCGGTCTAACTCGATGTAGTCCATGATTTGATCGGTATTTGTCGTCTGGAGTCTTCCGCCGGCTGGCTTATCCATGGTGTCGTTTTCACCGGCTCTGAATCGTCGAAACCATTCCTCCGTGGTTCGAAGTGATAGAGTACCATCCCCAAAACACCATTAATCTCACGGAACGTTTCTCTAGCGGATTTGCCTTTAACGAAGGAAAACTTTAAAATAGCGCGAATTTCGGCGTTAGTGAACTCCATGTTTACACGTCTATAACTGTTGAACGCAATATCCAAACTAATTATGCATAGCGTCGTTTTGTAGGTTATGTCAAGACCTTTCAAATTATGTATAGTATTGCTAGATACGAGCTCTGTAGCGCTTTGTACATAGCCGCGAAATTCAAAAGACAAAAAGGCGGAAGGGAGATATTTGACAACCTATTATAATATAATATATAATAATATATATAATTTTATATTATCGAAAAATTCAACAAGATACCTCGCCTTCTAGGGGGTAGGCAGGGTGATGTGGGGTTCTTACCCACTAAAACCCTTCCTCGGTGCCTGGTGAGGGGCACCGGGATCTCCAAAGGAACGTACCGGTCCCTCTGCACTGTGCTCTTAAGGAGGAAGAGGCTGTGGGGCTTATCCCTCCGCCCTGTACCCTCGCAGTGCAACACTGGCCAGCCAATGTCGCCTTCTTCCCGGGTCTATTTTAGCGGACGACATAGGCCCCCACCCTTGTCGCCCAACCCGAGGACTCTTTAAGTCGCCTTCTACGACAGGCTGGGGATACCATAATCTTATTCTACGAGCCCAGAACCACAGGGCTGAACACAACGCCCCTAAAGAAACCGCTCAAGCCGACGTCAGGGACCCTTAAGTCAGGTACAGGCTTAGCGACCTAAGCACTAGGCGAGATCTTAATCTGGTGAAACAGTACTGGCCAGCTTCACTGGCTCAATCTGAATAGCTTATAATGTTTCATTTATGACAGGAGCTCATCTCCATACACCGGGCACAAATTTATTCATTCCATATACCACTCGTGACTTCGTTCTAGTTAATTTGTGTCACGTTAACGGTTAAGCTCACCGCTCTTATTTGAGCACCATTGAAAAGTGAATAGATTACTATCTTCCACCCCGGTATAGTTGTGAGAGCGTGAGAGCTAACTGCATGTTACAGAGCCAGGCTTCTATAAGGTGGGGCAGTACGGCATCAGGCACGAGGATCTGATGGAGAGCGTAGCAGTGACCAAGGACTCCGATCATCCCAGGGTAAGAGAAATAAAAGAAAATGCTTTTTATTCAACGTAAGATAGATGGATAACTCTTTATTTTAGACTTGCGTACCCAGTTCGCTTCTCCGGTCTAGATTTTGCTTTATTTTATTTGAACAATAAACTTACATCATTAAATATTTAATTTAATTCTCACAATAAATTAAATTATTCAGTTATCTCCGTATTCATTCTCTTCTCGAGCGGGTGAAGATCATTACCTACACTCATGTACATATCAGTAAATACAATATCATTCTTATCATTTATACAAAAACATTTCGGGCTCAAGTTAATGTCAGAAATAAAAGTACGACGCTTGTTTGACAGTTCAAAAAGAGGAGTGCTCCGATCGTCACCAAACTTTACAGGATTACTCGCCAGGTCAATCTGAAGATTACCTGAAAGTTTCACTGACATCGGTCCAGCCGTTTCGGAGCCTATATGGAACATACACACACACTTTCTCTTTTATTTACATAGATAAAAGGAAAAAATATGATTTACTTACGTTAAGATTTGATTGATTTTTTTTTAAGTCTTGGATTATATTTTCAACCGACTTGAAAAGGAGAAGGACTTTGGACTGGGTGAACCGAATTTGGTGATTCTCGTGGGGTCCCATTTAAATTTGAAGTAAACCGTATCGTTAACCTTGGCAACCTTGAAAAGCTGGTCATCGTTGGCAATACAGAAGGCAAGAGAACAAGAGGCCGGTCGCCAACACGATGGTCTGACCAAGTAGCCTCGGACCGAAACCGATTTTTTTGTTTTTTTTTTATAATTTCTAAGCAAGTGCTTGACTACGATCCCACCTGATGTTAAGTGGAAATGCAGTCCTGGTAGCTTAGTAAATGCCTATTCACTCTACTCTTGAAAATACCCACATTGTAATCGGAAGGAAAGACAGACGCGGGCAAACTATTCCAGTCCTTTGCTGTACGAAGAATGAAAGACGAAACAAAACGCTTCGTTCGGGTTTGAGGGATGTTCACAACAAAAGGATGAAATCCCGCAGTGCGTCTAGAAGTCCGATGGTGGAAAGGGGATGGGGGAATTAGATCATGTAGTTCCTGAGCACACTCTCCAAAATGCAATCTGTAGAAAACCGAAAGGCTAGCTACCTTACGTCTGTGCTCAAGACTGAGCAGATTGGTTTCAGCTGCGTCACCAAATAGCCTCTCTCTTAGCCCGCCTCTCCACCGAGTCCAAAGCTGCGAGATGGCATTTAGCTGCGCCTGACCAAATGTGACAGCAGTATTCTACACACGACCGGACTTGAGCTTTATAAAGTGTTAAAAGCTGTCCCGCAGAGAAGTACGGTTGCACTTTGACCAAGATCCCAAGTTTTTTTGCAGCTATCTTAGCCTTAGACTCGATGAATCGTCCGTAGTTTAGGGTTGATGAGAAAACTGATGGAGGCAGATCGTTCATTTGAGGGGCTCTAGTGACCACGGTCCTCAGAAATGAGGGAACGACAAAGAAGAGAAGATATTGTTAAATTTGCGTCAAGTATGGACGAATAACTCAATATCACGCCAAACGATTTCGATGATTCATTTTTTATTGGGTAGGGTGCACTTGCTACTGAATGAATATGTTTTTTTTTTCAGAAAACATTACTAACAATCTTGTTAACCATTCCAACTAAGCTTAAGCTTGTGCTTTTTTTTTTGTTAACGGGGAGGAAATCTTCAAAAAGATACCCCGCCTTTTGGGGGAAGGCGGCGGTTATGTGGGGTTTTTACACACTAAAACCTCCCCGGTGGCCCTTTCCTCGGTGCATGACGAGGGGCTCCGGGATCTCCAGTGGAACGCACCGGAGCCCCTCTGCACTGTGCTCAAGGAGAGCATGTCCCGGGGGGGGACCTCCCCTTACTCCCTCCCCCCCTGTGCCCTCGCAGTGCAAGGCTACACGGGCCAGCCGATGTCGCCTTGTTCCCGGGTCCACTTTAGCGGACGACAAAGGCCCCCCACCCTTGTCGCCCAGTGAACCCGAGGCCCCTTTTAGTCGCCTTCTACGACAGGCAGGGGATACCGTAGTCTTATTCTTGAGAGCCCAAAACTACAGGGCTGAAAAGCTTGTGCTAGGACATGGTCGATCGACAATAGTCGAATGGAATCGAACCTACGACCTTACGATTCGCAAACCGCACCCTACACCATTAGGCTATTGACGCCTAAAAAGAAAAAGAAAATAAACTAAATAACTTTTTTGCTAAATTACACACGAAGTCGCGGGCACAGCTAGTATTGAATAAATCGATCGATATTTTTTCACATATCGTTTGGATTATACAGATTATAAAATTCACTTTATTACAGCCCTCGTGGAGTCGTAGTGTAGTAACATACAATATTACTATATACAATGGTATCGCCTATCAGATGAAATAAATCGATTTAAATATCGATTTTAGATGATTCGATAATATCGGATGGAAGCGTTATATCGATATATATGCACTCCTTACGTCTAATTTAACGTCGCTGTTTTTATGTTTCTTCCAGGCCTCTAAACTGCTGGGCGACTTCGACGGCCGCGGGGTGCTCGGCTTCAAGACCTTGACCCTGGTCCCCAACCAGAGAGAGTGCATAGATCTCGCACTGCTTGACGATTTCGAGGTAAGGAAGCTGTGCCACCTCTCAATCCAATGAATTAACTTATGTATAGCCTGTGACGTTTTGTTTAACCGACTTGAAAAACAGTGGTGTCAATTCAATTGCATTAAGAAGTAAAACAATATATTGCAAGTAAATTGTAAGTCTTCTCGTCCGGTCTAAGCTCGGTGATTGGACTACGATTGCCGTCTCTTTCTACCCCGTTACGAGTGTAAAGGACAGATAACATATTTTGAAGTGAATAGTGTGTGATGATGGCGTGTAGGAACAACCGGACTGCGATTGCCGTCTCGTTCTACCCCGTTACGACAGATAACATATTTTGAAGTGAATAGTGTGTGATGATGGCGTGTAGGAACAACCGGACTGCGATTGCCGTCTCGTTCTACCCCGTTACGAGTGTAAAGGACAGAGAGCTTATTTTGTATTTGTTTCCAGTTGTCGTACATCAACGCGTACCACGCTCGAGTGTTGAAGACGCTTGGTCCTATCCTCCAGGCTCGAGAGCTGCACGAAGACTTCCATTGGCTGAAGGTGCAGTGCGCGCCCATCGCCATGGAATAGGGTGAGCAGTAGTCCATCCCTGTAGTTCTGGGCACGTAGGATAAGACTACGGTATCCCCCGCCTGTCGTAGAATGCGACTCGGGTGTTCCGCCAAAGTGGACCGCCTTGCACTACACGGGCACGGGGGTCAACCTCCCCCGAGACGTGCTCTCCGCAGTGCAAATGGACGAAAAATTCAATATCATTTTTTATTGGAAAGGATGTTCTTGAAGAATAGTAGCTGAGTTTGGTTAGGTTCCGATTAATTGTATTACGTTATATTCCTACGATAATACATATATACTTGTTAAATTTACTAAGGTGTTTTTTTTTTCAGATTGTAAATGAACTGCTCGTCGACCGGAAGCTTTATGAAAATGGATTATATTTGCATTTTTATACAAACTTAAGTGTATTTAATACAATTGTTAACATAACTCGGACTTTTTTATTTCATTTAACCCTTATTGTGGCAAGAGTGTATTTTGAAAAGTAAAAAAAAAATCGTCATATGAATAGACATTTGGAAAACCAAGATGTACACTATTCTATAGAGTGCTACACGTACAGTGAGTATCGCATTTTTAGGAATGTATATATAATATAATGAAGTCCACATAGTCTTCCATGAATATTTTTTTTTTAAAAAAGCTAGTAATATTTCTTATATTTTTTGTCAGAAATATTACTAACAATCTTGTTAACCATTCCAACTAAGCTTAAGCTTGTGCTAGGACATGGTTCACGGCAATAGTCCAATGGTGGATTCGATGGACCTTACGATTCGCAAACCGCACCCTACACCATTAGGCTATTGACGCTTCTATTAATCTTATACATGAAATGAAAGACTGCGTTTCTATAGAATATTTAGAGAAACAACATAAAAAAATCAATTATATTGGAGCTGGTGATAAAGTACTTGAGCACAATTTGTTTTCACTGCAGCTGTTGTATTTAATAAGTTGCCTAAAGATGTATCAACTTCAAAATGTTTCCATTGTCTGAGATCATATCATGCAGACTTACAAATAATCGTGGTATATAGATAAACTTAGGAATATACCAAGAATACGCTATACCTGGTATAAAAATATATATATATATATATTTTTTTTGACGAACTACACAGATTGGCCAGAGAAACTGGCCTTAACTGCTTCACTGAATTGAGAGGTGGCATAGCTCTTAGGTCGCTTAGCCTGAACCTCTATCGCTAATAACTCGACACAAGGGTCCCCCCGGTGAGGGGTAACCTCGGCTTGGACGATTACTATGCCCAATCACGACTCAATCGGCAGCTATTTTATTAATAAAAACTGTATGGGAGAATCTAAACTTATATGCCATTTCGGAAAGCGTTGGAGCTGGGAAAAGTGGCCGAAGAAATTCCAGCAACGCTAATCCTAACCAAGGGGTGGGGACAGGAATGAATTTGTTTGTTGCATTAATGCTGATTGATCACGCGCTCGGCGGTGAAGGAATACATCGTGAGGAAACCTGCATGTGTTAAAACATTTACCACCAATGTGAAGTCTGCCAATCCGTACTAGATGTGCGTGGCGGACTATGCCCTCATACTCTCTTTATAGAGAAGGCGCGTGCCTTTACTGTACTTGGACAGTACCAAATTTGAATGATTTCGTAATATTACTACTGTTAGGATTCTGGAGGTCTCGTGGAGTAAAACAGTCCAACAACTAATAACTCGCTTTATTCAGGCAGCGTAACGTTATCCAAGAATTATTTATAACCAACAAAAATGACAACTGCGCGTCCTCGCAAATCTGTTACCAAAAGTCAAAAACAAGTCAGATTAGGAACTAATAAAGTTAAACTATTGTTTACAATGCCAAGTTTATGTGACGATCACTAAATTATTAATTATGAATTAAAGATACAATAAGGTTCAGGTAAATCATTAAGATATCATTGGAAGTAGTTATTATGTATCACAAATGCCGGGTGTCATGTGTTATAATCTGTAGGTCTCGTAAAATAAAATAGTCCAACAACTAATACACTCGCTTTATTGAGACAGCGTAACGTTGTACAAAGAATTATTTATAACGAGTAAAACGTCACAACTGCGCGTCCTCGCCATCTTTATACAAAATTAATTAGAAGTCAGATTAGGAACTAATAAGGTTAAACTATTGTTTACAATGACAAGTTCATGTGACGATCAACGAAATTATTAATTATGAATTAAAGATACAATAAGGTTCAGGTAAATTATTAAGATATCATTGGAAGTAGTTATTATGTATAACAATCGCTGGGTGTCAGGTGTTGCCAGCTAACACATGTGTTGCCAGCTAACACTACTATAATTTGGATAAAAGCGTTTGATACGATTCAGTCTGTATTTGTTTTTACTCGTAAACATAATTGTATATATATAAAAGAGAAAGTGTGTGGGTATGTTCCATATAGGCCCCAAAACGGCTGGACCAATTTCAATGAAACTTTCAGGGTATCTTCAGATTGACCTGACGAGTAATCCTGTAAAGTTTGGTGACGGTCGGAGCACTTCCCTTTTTGTATTGTCAAACAAACCATACATCGTACTTTTATTTCTGGCATTAACTTGAGCCCGATATGTTTTTGTATAAATGATAAGAACGATATTGTATTTATTGATATGTACATGGGTGTAGGTAATGATCTTCACCCGCTTGAGAAGAGAATGAATACGGAGAGAAATGAATAATTTAATATATTGTGAGAGTTAAATTAAATATTTAATGATGTAAGTTTATTGTTTAAATAAAATAAAGCAGAATCTAACCCGGTGAAGCGGGCTGGATACGATAGTTTTAAATAAAACACGCAATTCAGTTATAAAGTATATTTGCGTTTACTTCTTAGCCGGAGCCTTGGCTGCTTTAACCTTCTTGGGCGGAGGGGGCGTGATCTTCTTGGCCGGCTTCTTAACCTTCTTAGCAGCGGCCAGCTTGAGGAGCTTCAGTCTCCTTTCGCGTAGCTTCTCTGCCTTCACTGCCGGGTCTTTTGACGGGAGCTTGATCTGTGAAATTGAGTTGTGTGAGAAATAGTTTGGTGGGAAATTACTGGATTGTGTGAATATAGTCAAATCAGTGGTTAGTCAACGTGAGTAATCATGGCTGGTCATAACCCAATGCTCTGTTACGAGTATCATCATTTAGAGCAGTGATTCCCAAAGTGGTCTATATCGACCCCTAGGGATCTATGACAACTTGTAAGGGGTCTACGTCAGCGAAAAAAAATTTGGGGGTCCATGAAATGAAAATGGGCGTCCACGATAGTGGATCTCAACACATACACTATGATACCCAAAGTGGTCTATATCGACCCCTAGGGGTCTATGACAACCTGCAAGCGGTCTACGTCAGCGAAAAAAAATTTGGGGTCCATGAAATGAAAATGGGCGTCCACGATAGTGGATCTCAACACATACACTATGATACCCAAAGTGGTCTATATCGACCCCTAGGGGTCTATGACAACCTGCAAGCGGTCTACGTCAGCGAAAAAAAATTTGGGGTCCATGAAATGAAAATGGGCGTCCACTATAGTGGATCTCAACACATACACTGTGATACCCAAAGTGGTCTATATCGACCCATAGGGGTCTATGACAACCTGCAAGGGGTCTACGTCAGCGAAAAAAAATTTGGGGGTCTATGAAATGAAAATGGGCGTCCACGATAGTGGATCTCAACACATACACTGTGATACCCAAAGTGGTCTATATCGACCCATAGGGGTCTACGTCAGCGAAAAAAATTTGGGGGTCCATGAAATGAAAATGGGAGTCCACGATAGTGGATCTCAACACATACACTGATAGTACCTATTTACCTATTTCTCACTAAATATATTGACATAATGTTACGTATATTTTACATAACAGATACACAATTTTATTTTGAGTAGTTTTAACTTAACTTCAATTAATAAATGTATAAATTAACTTGTGTTTTTACTTTAAGTTTTTAATACTTAAAATTTACAGGAAATCAATATCAGGTAAGTAGGGGGTCTATCCAACACGGAAAAACATGGCAAGGGGTCTACGATACAAAAAAGTTTGAGGAACTGATTTAGAGGGATGGCTTATTTTTTAGCAATGAGCCAAATTTCATTTATAGTTAACCAGAATTAAGTTAGAGACACTTTAAGGAACTAAATAATCGTAACATAGGAATATATTGCAACAAATTTTATAAAAGAGTCATACATATATCAAAGTGCCATATGTGGCTCAATAACTGGATTCCGATCTGCGATTACGACCAACTTGTTACTTGTAACACACAGGGTCCCTAATATTTACGTTACTTCCGTTCGTAAAAATTATATTGTTAATGGTGGGTATACTAATAATTTGAAATGTTTCACTTTTATAAACATTCGACTAGTAACGTGAATCATCCCCATCCAAATTAACAATGAACTTGTCGCTGTCGCACTGTCGTCGAACTTGAAACGTGGTCTCTCGCAATGGGTCTCGTAAGTAAGCTCAGAGCAACGAGCCATGCTTGGAGTATCTCTACAAGATGAAGGAATGAGGTATAGGTAGACGAACGAAGGTAACCGACATAGCTCGCCGGGTAAGCAAGTTGAAATGGCAATGGGCTGGACATAGCACAGAGAAGGATATCCACCCGCAAGGTGGCCCAACGAGAGCTGGATGCAAGCCGCTTACAAGTCCTTTTGGAAGTCGTTGGGGGAAGCCTATGTCCAGCAGTGAATGTTTCACGGCTGAAATGATGACTAACATTCTTGCTAACCATTGCAATACTTATGCAAGGAGATGATTGACGTTAGTAGTATGATTCGCAGACCGGTATCCTAAACAAGTCTATTGACACTAAATAGAAGAGTGTTCTACTTACGCCCCGCTTCTCAGCAAGCGCCAGCGCTCTCTGGTTGTTCTTCCTCTGTTGGTCGAGCACAGCCTTCCTTCTCAGCACAGCGGAGTAGGGTTCAACCTCAGCATCGCCTTGGTGTTGGTCAACGGGTTCAGTTTCCGTGTGGAGCGGAGTACGCGCTTGCTGAAATGTGTACGAGTCGGTATAGCATGGTGATGACTTTGTGTCAACATAAGTTGACGATGAGATACGTCGGTCAGAATGTGTCAACGTGATTGAGTAATCATGGCTGTTCATAACCCAATGCTCTGATAAGAGGATATCATCATGTATGGTCACCCCTCGCGCGCCTGCAGTGAAGTCATGTGACTTGTTATTGTACGCTTACCATGTTATCGCGTTACTAATGAAGTCGCGATCCCCGTATAATTTTTTAATTTTAGTAATGACTGATCTGATACATACACACAAGATACAAGTACTTGTTGAAAAATTCTTCCGGAAGTGGCACTCAAAGTTAGTTTAGCTTTTCGAATGTCCCTTAGATTATCCGTGTAATAGGTACCGACCGAGTCGTGGCTCGGCCCTCTCGGGCGCGGATCGGAATGCTTACGCCTTGGTTACCCCTCACCGGGGGGACCCTTGTGTCGAGTTACTAGCGATAGAGGTTCAGGCTAAGCTACCTAAGAGCTATGCCACCTCTCAATCCGGTGAAGCAGTCAAGGCCAGCTTCTCTGGCCAATCTGTGTAGTTCGTCATTATATAAAAAAAAGGAAAAAGAAATGGTTTTTATTAAGTTGAAACTGAATGAAAAACATGTTTCTTTTAATTTCATTATCTGAAATAATTATTAAAAATGTGTGATAAATATTGTTTTTTTTTTCATCATGGGAACCTAGTGTAAAACGGTTAACTTAAAGAAATGCATTCGAACCCGCGCGTTGTCTGTCTGTAAATGACTAGGCAGACTGAAGTCTACAAAAATGTTTATGGCTTATTCACAACCTCATGGTGCTAAATAAGGTAGTTTAGCGATCCGTGTATAAAGTACGATAGAATAGTGCCACTCACTTGGGTGCTCTTAGAACCTTCCTGATCTCCTCAGACTTCAACAGGCGTGTAAGATCAGTGTTGGCCATCTTCGGCTGGGGCAGGTTGAAGTTCTTTTTCTCCTTCGAGGGTGTCTTCCATGAGCCGAAAAGTGGATCTGCAGATCGCAAACCATAATGCCATATAATTTATAAGCTGATTTATATGCAATTAAACATTTCTTATTGTATTATACATATTTAAATCAATTTAATTAATTAATGTAAATGACTGAAGACCGAGGAGAGAGGGAGACTACGATATCCCCTGCCTGTCGTACAAGGCGACTAAAAGAGGCCTCGGGTTCACTGGGCGACAAGGGTGGGGGCCTGCGTCGTCCACCAAAGTGAAGAAGGCGACATCGGCTGGCCCGTGTCGCCTTGCGTGCCTTACATCCCAAATTTCAGTCCGATCCGTCCAGTGGCTTGGGCTGTGCGTTGAAAGTTCACTATATCAGTCAGTCACCTTCGAGTTTTATATATATTGATTATTACAGTGTAAATTTTATCCTAATGTATTTGATTGTTCTTATGTGAATGTTGCTCCTGCATTTCAACACACTTGCTCGCTTCAACAAGCCAGTGCTTCCTATGGGAGCAAGTCACTGTACCCCTCCAAATTGTAGCTCGAAGCACAAACTGTGTAACGAGTAAGGCTTTGAGGGGAGATATTACATATAAAGATAAAATAAACGTTTTTTAAAACGAAGTTCCTTACTGCAGGTTTGGACGAGACCTGCGCGACCAAACTGAAAACAATGCGAGACTAAATCCGTAAGAAAAATATATAACGGAAGCGCTAGTCGCATACACGGCGGCCGATAGCGTGATTGAGCATGTAGTTCAACTCTCTGATCACAGGTGGCGCTTTAACGAATTATTAATGATATATCATCGAAAGCGAATGAAGTTTGATTTATTTTATTTAACGTTAATAGTCATTTTCTAAAATATTTAATTTCCTGTATGTACTCAAATAAAAACCTATCAACAAAATAAAAAAAAAAATAATATGAAGTAAGTTCCTTGCTCCTATATTATCGACGAAATAGCGACAGTAGAACGAAACAGCGTGAATTTCTCCTAGTTTATATGGTTTTTCAACTCTGGTGTAAAATTGTATATTTCGTGATACATTTTCCGTTTTCTACTGTCGGTATATTGCAAGGCTGTCTACCCTTGTTAGGGTTAAATAATACATAGTGCCTAAGGTCGGCAATAATAGTACAGTTATACTAAAGTATAGGTATCACTATAGTATTATAGTTTAACTCACCGAGCCTCTCAAAGGCAGACTTGGTCCAGATGATAAACCTTCCAACATGGCCACCGGGAGCCAGTTTCAGCAGGTTCAGCTTGTCCACTTTGAGCATGTCCACGCCGGGGATGTTGCGGAATGCACGAGTGAGACCCTGGTATACACAAATTAGTACAAATATAGTAGAAGTTCAACAGAGAGAAAATACAAAGCACTAGGGATGGAAATTACTTCATTTTCATTTGATGAAATTATTTTTAGTTCCATATCTGACAAAATTAATTTGCCACATGTGAAATTTCACAGACAATTTTTTTTTGCAATACTTGAATGTCGAGACTTGCCACCGTTTGCTACTGAATTATTATCAATGGCACTGCTAAATGAATTAGAGACATAACTTTTTGGCGGGAACATTCAAAATGACGTTCCGTTTTTGTATTATTTTTATAAATTTATGCCAATTGAAATTTCATTTCATATTTTATGATTAACGAAATTGTTTAATAACAAACAGATGATTCTGCGATCTGGTACATAACCATCGCAAAGAATTTTTTTTTTTTTTATAATTTCTAAGCTAGTGCTTGACTACGATCCCACCTGATGTTAAGTGGAAATGCAGTCCTGGATGGTAAGGCGCACTAGCTTAGTAAATGCCTATTCACTCTACTTTTGAAAATACCCACGTTGTAATCGGAAGGAAAGACAGACGCGGGCAAACTATTCCAGTCCTTTGCTGTACGAAGAATGAAAGACGAAGTAAATCGCTTCGTTCGGGTTTGAGGGATGTTCACAACAAAATGATGAAATCCCGCAGTGCGTCTAGAAGTCCGATGGTGGAAAGAAGTTAATACTTAAAAAAACTAGTATTAAAATTTAAAGCTTAGCTTAGAGAGATCGGTCATAACAACAAGGCCACCAATGCCCACTTTTAAGTGTAATTATTACTTCCATTGTTAGAACTTTATGTAAAATTGAGCAAAAAATAAATTTATCTATACATTATAGGAGTGCACGATAGATATCGATATTATATAAAATATCGATATATGGACGCGATATATCGCTTCAATCCGATATTATCGAATCATTTAAAATCGATATATTTCATTCGAAATACAAAATATCGTAAGAAGTTAAATAAAAAAGCATTCCATTCTTTCTTTTATTTGTATTTGACATCTTGAATAAAATAAAACCCTCACTTGCGCTGCCATCACGATGAGTGTAGTATGTTACTACACTCCTACTCTTCACTATGGCAGGACTGGTTGTATAAATTTTATAATCTATGCATGTAGACTGTACTGCTAGCAGAATGAAATCAAATAGTCTGGACTGGTATCCGAAGCGAGAAACTCTCAGCACACAGTACTTTTTTGGTACAAAACTTTTCAAATATTTAAAAACATCGATATAGTTTTTTTTATGACGAACTACATATATAATATATTTATAATATATATATAATATATTTTATAACATATCGCGTTGTATCGATACTACTATTAGATAAATTATATCGATAAATATATCGATATATTTTTGGCATGAACATCCCTAATCCATTATCTACAATTCCAAAGTGCACAAAAGAAGTTTTAGTTCAAAAAATGTAAACATAATGATTTTTCTTTCAGCTACCTTTCATGCAACAGTTATTCTTTTACCTGTACAGCTATAAAACTATGGAATAGTTGCCGATTGAGATCAGGGAGGCTTCGTCAGCTAATGTCTTTAAATCGCGTGTATCTGAATACTTTCTACTCAAACAATGAAAAATTACAAACTGCTATATTTATTGTCGTTGTATATATTCCATGTGTATGTATATTATTATATTTATATAGAAGTATCTATTTATGTATATGTAAATGTATATTTATTTATTTATATAATAGTTTTAAAACGCTATTTTTAGCGGCACTACCCTTAGCCTGCTCTTAACCACTAAAGGCTAGCTGGAAGAAAATGCTAATTAGCATTAAGTTCGCCTTTGTACATTTTATTTGGTGCAATAAAGGATTTATCTATCTATACTTGATAGACTATGTACACCACATGTCGACACAACAATTGAGTTCAAGATCAGTTGATGTTTCCTTTGGGTGCTTTGTTTTATTTACCCCACAAAGTAAACTTGATTCATACGTGATGAATAAGCATATGCATGTGGGGGTATTCTATGAATTTATCGAATCGGTAGAATACGGCATCTTGAAAATTGCTATGGAATAGTTTTTTACTGCCGCACCAATCAGTAGGGCACAAAAGAAGCCTTTACCCACAAAAAGCAGCGTCGAGTGATCTAAGTCTGTGTACCAGTATTACCATCATCAGCCTGTGTCTATCCACTGGTGGAAATTGGCCTTCCCGATGCCTTCCATATACGATCCTTCGCTTTCCGCATCCAGCCACTGCCGACTATCCTTCTAAGGTCGTCGGTCCATCTGGAGGGAGGGCGCCCTACGCTTCTCCGACCCATGCGTGACCTTCATTCCGAGACTTTCCTCCCCCATCTACCATCACTGACACGGCAGTGTGGCCAGACTATTGCCACTTCAACTTGCTGACTTTAAGAGCTATGTCGACTACCTTTGTTTTCCGTCAAATTTCTTTGTTTCGGATTCTATCCCTTAGAGAAATGTCGAGCATAGCGCTTTCCATCGCTCGTTGTCCGACTTTTAGCTTATGGACAAGCCTAGCAAGCTTTCAGCTTATGGTCAGAGTCCAAGTCTCTGCACCATAGGTAACGACTGGGAGGACGCACTGGTTGAAGTCCTTCGTCTTCGTATTTGCGAAGAGAGTGCCAATATATATAATGATAAAGGATTGAATTTTTTCAAATACATGATACATGAAGCATATGACGCCTGAGAGGGCAAGTTCATACATATTTTAAAATTGCATCTGCTTACCTGATCTTTGTGGTAAATGATGAGGGGTCCCTTGCGTTGGACGCGGCGACGGTTTCGCATCTTCCCCTTACCGGCACGAAGGCGCTGGGATTTGTACACCTACAAAGGTAATTAAAGACCAGATAAAGATTTATAAAAATAGGTCTTTCACGCCCTTTTAACCCTAATAGTAGACAGGGACAGCTGTTTACCAATATTATTAGATCTAAATATATAAAAGAGAAAGTGTGTGGGTATGTTTCATATAGGCTCCGAAACGGCTGGACCGATTTCAATGAAACTCTCAGGGAATCTTCAGATTGACCTAGCGAGTAATCCTGTAAAGTTTGGTGACGATCGGAGCACTCCTATTTTTGAACTGTCAAATACAGCTTTTATTTGTTATGATGATATTCTATTGTTTTATAACCTAAATTTGTATTGACACATGCGTTGTGTATATTTATGTCATTATGAATCATATTAAATACAATGGAGTATAATAAATCCCTAAATGATAAGAAAGATATTGTATTTACTGATATGTCGAGAAGAGAATGAATACAGAGAGAAATGAAAAATTTAATATATTGTGAGAGTTAAATTAAATATTTAATGATGTAAGTTTATTGTTTAAATAAAATAAAGCAAGATCTTGCCCGGCGAAGCGGGCTGGGTACGCTAGTTCAATATATAATAGGAATACTTGTACATAATAAACAGCAATTCATTGGTATAAGTGGTGATTCAAACCCATGACCGTCAAGATCGTAATTCGACTCAGTCACTAAGCTGTCACTGCATGCCACAAAATATCTCAATGTATTATATGTAGATGCCTGTATAATACATTGTGTAGATCAGTGATTCTCAACCTTTTTTTTATTGCGGCATATTTGCTGGCACACAAAGAAAAAGATAAAAATTATTTACTTACTACAACACATTGCATAAATAGTTTATGACAAAAATTTTAAATATACGAAATAATAATATATGTATATTTGTGGGATCGCTATCTCGCAATTCCCTCGCGCACGAACGTAGGAGTGACTACCATACTATAACTACACTATACTATACAGTCCCTACCAACCTTATAACATGAATATACCAAAATATTTTTAACATATTCATGTTAAAAATATTTTGGCGGCACACAAAAGTGCCGCGGCACAGTGGTTGAGAATCACTGGTGTAGATTAACAAGTGTATATCAATTGGAAAATCTAATCCAATTTGCATTATCCTCCTAAGTCTAAATCGGGTTACAACATATGCAACACGACTGTTGTTTTAGGAGTTTTAATCTTATCCCCTTGCTATAGAAAACTGTTCTGTGTCAACAGCTTTTAGTTGCTAGGGAATGCACTGTGTAGAATATTCTATAGATAATGGAGAGAGCTAATCGCTCAGTGTGGGGACTCAAGTTGCACAGTATGCTAGCAACCCGAGTTTAGATCCCCAGTGAAATATGTATTTGTTGCATTAAGTGCTGATGTATGCAGATAGTGAATGAATACATCGTTCTAATTCTAACACAAGCACAACCTGCATGTGTTCGATTTAGATTTTCTAACACATGTGAAGTTGGTCAGTCCACACTAGGTGTGCACAATAGCAAACATGTTAGTATACCTTAAGGACATCAGACCAGGCCTTGATACGCCTAAGAAAGATGACGGCTTGCTTGGTCTTGTTGATTTCTTGCACCTTGTCCGATACTACCAGGGGCAGTTCAGGGACCTTTTCAATGATGTGACCTGGTGGAAATATTGTTACATTTATTTTGAGAAGAAATCTCCACCATTCAACCGTTTGGAGAAGTTAACAAGAATGTTAATAATATTTCCTAAAAAAATCACGGTACTTCGAGCCGGATACGCAAAAGGGGTAATAGTCTAATCTAAAATTATTTTTTATTCTTAGTTAATTTATATGAAATTCATGGTACTTCTATCCGGATACTCAAAGGGCGGGCATCTAATAGCACAACAATGTAATAACAATTTATTTAATCACCCCTGGCCTGGACGAGAGCGGGTACACCGGCAGCAGCAACAGCGGCCGCGGCGGCGGCTCTGCGCTGACGTAGATTGACCCGACGGTGCCAGCGGCGCCATGGCTTCGTCGGCGCGAACATGCGACCGCCGCGGCACATGTTTCCGAAGGCACCCTGACCTGATCTGAGGATTGGAAACTTCTGTTCTGAATGATGAAGTATTGGTGTTGCTGTGTTTGATTATAAGTGGGCAAATACCATCCGTTTCATCTATTTCTTTATTTATTGTATATGTACTATGTACTAGCTAATATATCAAAATAATTCCTTCGACATTACATACACATTATGCAGAAATGCAAAAACCGACTTCAAATCAGTGGACCAGGTTAAAAATCGCAAATATTCATGGACGCTCATTTCATCTGTCATAAAAATTGTGGCTCTGAAAAAACTTTTGACTCTTCCAACTCATAAAGTTCCATGTTCTATACAATTTTTAAAAGCACCAGGTATTTATTGGGAACCCAATGTCAAAAACAATTAATATTGACACTTAGGTCTTTCAAAAATTCGACAAAGATATCATTAACATAAAAAATTACATAGAAGTTACTTATTTGAAGTTAATTTAAAATGCGTGATAATCATTTACCTGTGGGTACCGCCACCACGCACACGTGGGATACGCGCTACCGCACGACCGGTACCCCATGACTCAGCACTGGTTTGGTGACCTGGTAACAATAAAAAAAACATGAAGTGAGCCTAATGGAATAATATATTTAAGATATAAACCCTTTGCCACAATTAGTTCAGCAACATTTTAATTCAACAATGATGTATAAGCTAGGTCTTTGAGGATGCCCAAAACAATAAACTACATTAAAAACTGTATACAGATAATATAATATTATACCAAATAATATAATATTATACCAAATAATATAATATTATACCAAATAATATAATATTATACCAAATAATATAATATTATACCAAATAATATAATATTATACCAAATAATATAATATTATACCAAATAATATAATATTATACCAAATAATATAATATTATACCAAATAATATAATATTATACCAAATAATATAATATTATACCAAATAATATAATATTATACCAAATAATATAATATTATACCAAATAATATAATATTATACCAAATAATATAATATTATACCAAATAATATAATATTATACCAAATAATATAATATTATACCAAATAATATAATATTATACCAAATAATATAATATTATACCAAATAATATAATATTATACCAAATAATATAATATTATACCAAATAATATAATATTATACCAAATAATATAATATTATACCAAATAATATAATATTATACCAAATAATATAATATTATACCAAATAATATAATATTATACCAAATAATATAATATTATACCAAATAATATAATATTATACCAAATAATATAATATTATACCAAATAATATAATATTATACCAAATAATATAATATTATACCAAATAATATAATATTATACCAAATAATATAATATTATACCAAATAATATAATATTATACCAAATAATATAATATTATACCAAATAATATAATATTATACCAAATAATATAATATTATACCAAATAATATAATATTATACCAAATAATATAATATTATACCAAATAATATAATATTATACCAAATAATATAATATTATACCAAATAATATAATATTATACCAAATAATATAATATTATACCAAATAATATAATATTATACCAAATAATATAATATTATACCAAATAATATAATATTATACCAAATAATATAATATTATACCAAATAATATAATATTATACCAAATAATATAATATTATACCAAATAATATAATATTATACCAAATAATATAATATTATACCAAATAATATAATATTATACCAAATAATATAATATTATACCAAATAATATAATATTATACCAAATAATATAATATTATACCAAATAATATAATATTATACCAAATAATATAATATTATACCAAATAATATAATATTATACCAAATAATATAATATTATACCAAATAATATAATATTATACCAAATAATATAATATTATACCAAATAATATAATATTATACCAAATAATATAATATTATACCAAATAATATAATATTATACCAAATAATATAATATTATACCAAATAATATAATATTATACCAAATAATATAATATTATACCAAATAATATAATATTATACCAAATAATATAATATTATACCAAATAATATAATATTATACCAAATAATATAATATTATACCAAATAATATAATATTATACCAAATAATATAATATTATACCAAATAATATAATATTATACCAAATAATATAATATTATACCAAATAATATAATATTATACCAAATAATATAATATTATACCAAATAATATAATATTATACCAAATAATATAATATTATACCAAATAATATAATATTATACCAAATAATATAATATTATACCAAATAATATAATATTATACCAAATAATATAATATTATACCAAATAATATAATATTATACCAAATAATATAATATTATACCAAATAATATAATATTATACCAAATAATATAATATTATACCAAATAATATAATATTATACCAAATAATATAATATTATACCAAATAATATAATATTATACCAAATAATATAATATTATACCAAATAATATAATATTATACCAAATAATATAATATTATACCAAAAGCAACCTCAACATATTCAAATAGTATATAAATGAAACAAGTATAGATTTTGTAGTACTAACAATGCACCCGTAACCGCCACAGAGCGGTCCCGGAACGCCAAGTCAATACTTTAATGTAGCACTAATCCGCAGTAACACTCAGTGGCACTGGCAGCATACTGAACGTGGACATTTAGTGCAGAGTGTATTGCCAAAGCCACATATTAAACACTTCTATGCAAGCATATACTCTAATTTCTGAAGCATCTTAGCCTACTTGGACAATTAAAAAAGTAGTGAAGACTTTTGTAGGTGTAACATTGACTGCTCGGTCTTGTATACTTGCATATAAAAACAGCTACAAACCGGCTTCCTTGCTCACACTGTAGGGCTGCCTCGAATTCTTTGACATAGACACGTGGACATCGTTGACGAGGTCCGGGCGGATGGGCGCCTTGAAAACGTATGGGAGTGCGATCGAAGAGCCCACCTCCACTTCGCTCTTCTCTGAGTATACCGACACTAATGGTCGGGCAACTGATAGACTCTGCAATGTGAGAATGCATTTGTTATTTTAAACTCCACCTATACAAAATACTTGCAGGTTTATATTTCAATAGCTGTTAGTTTGTTAGCCACTATTACTTGTTATAATTTGTAGGTCTTGTAGAATAAAATAGTCCAACAACTAATACACTCGCTTTATTGAGACAGCGTAACGTTGTACAAAGAATTATTTATAACGAATAATGTCACAACTGCACGTCCTCACAATCTTTATACAAAATTAATTAGAAGTCAGATTAGGAACTAATAAGGTTAAACTATTGTTTACAATGCCAAGTTCATGTGACAATCAACTAAATTATTAATTATGAATTAAAGATACAATAAGGTTCAGGTAAATCATTAAGATATCATTGGAAGTAGTTATTATGTATAACAATCGCTGGGTGTCATGTGTTGCCAGCTAACATACTATAAAATTTTAGAATGCGAGTTTACTTTGACGAAGCATGATAACTCCACAACAACTGTGTCTTGTCTAATTAGGGAAAAACCTGTAGATCTTTACTAACAATCCACACTAATTTCTAGTCAGCTTTCTTAACCTTATAGTAGGCAAATATCAAAATTATCAATCAATAACTATATCCTTATTTTAAGTAAGATTTTTTCTTATTCATTTCCTTGTAATTATCTAAAGGTGCCCTGGTATGTGTTAGTATTTTGTATTTATTACACATAAATACAATAACCATCAATTAATATGGAAGATGCCTAAAATATTATAATATGAAATACAAATATGAAACGATTCACATAAAAATGTTTAATGATCACAAAATCGTAAAACTTTTTTTGAGACAATAGCTAATAATTTGTATTCAATGACTGGCTACAATTTCACAACATAAGTTCTCATCCATATATACAAAATTAATAATTTTAAAAATATGTATTCTAAATGTCGACACACTACTCAAATTGGTATGAGAAATGTTTCCTAATAGAAATTCAATATACCCCTTCATGTACCCAGAAGACCAGAAAGTCGTACAGCCGGGAAGAGTTCGGGGTTACAAAATTTACAATGGTCAATTTTAAAAAACATTGCGAACAACACTAAAATGGTGACACTTAAATTTAGTTGCGACACAAGTACCGAAAATTATAACCTCAAAACTTTTGCATTAATATTCCAGAATGTTCCCGTCGGAATTTATACTTAATTATGTAGAAAATAAATAGTTTAATAATCATTATTTGAAGAAAATGTTTATGAAATACTGAGTTGTATACAAGCCTCAAACGGCATGGTTACAAACACATTGGTTACATGCCGTATCTCAATTGAATAACAGCGAAGTATTTCACGGACATACTGCAAATTTAGACGAAAACAGATGTCCTCAACGAATTAATACTCAAAAACTTACGATTAGACAAGGGATTACGATTATTTTACGAAAATAAAAAGCAACACGTGGGATTTGCCATAATGTAGAAATAAACGATCCAGGTTTACACTTACACCGTTAATTCATCACTTTAATACTAAACTGATAGTAAAAAACCATTAATTTTGCTTAAACTTACCATTTCGCTGTATTAGCGAATCAATTCCTCCAAAACCACACTATAAGCGGTAGTAAAGACTATCCGCCATGCCACGGAGGAATAAAAAGACCGGAAGAAGTGCCCCGGCTGACAATACTAGAGGACAGTTGCCATTAAAGATATTTAAATTAAATGAATTTTATAATTGTGAAATTGGTTTGTATTAATAATTTTAGCAACATTAGCTGATTTTAAATAATTTATATTTGTAAAATATTTTAGCTTTCTTTTTTAATATTTTTACTGTATTGTTATTGGCGCCTAGCAAAAATTATCACGAGTAGGATTTTGTCAAAGATGAAATCAAATACTGTAATAATGTACATGAATTGGTTGAGTGAAAAAGTCGATAGTGATAGATTTTTGCAACGATATAGCAACTTATATTAATAATATACTAGAAAAAATATGCGGCATGGACTTTCAATATGTTAGCAGTACGATCCGAGGGCGCCCGAGAGATCGAACCACGACTTGGTCGGTAGCTATTTAATTGGCAAGAGACTATTGGGACAATCTAAGCTAAACTAACTTATATGCCACTTCGGGAAGCGTTAGCGCCGGGAGAAGAAGTGGCCGAAGAAACTCCAGTAAAGCTCCTAATCTTATCGAGGGTTTTCCCATAAAATACTTATATCGCGCAAGGATTTTAATAAAGTAACTAAAAAGCAGTGCACTTATACTACAGAGCGCTAAATTCTACATGATTATCAGTTATTTAGTAATATATTCTAGACAGATGTCATTCTTTGACAGTTAAATAAAATGTTACTTATTCTTGCAATTCCTGCCGCTCGTCAATAAGTCATCAACTAGAATATTATAGAAAGAGTCGTTGCAATAAAGTTTCAACATTATTTCAAGAAAATAACAAAAAGTTTTTAGCATTCTCATTGTCATTTTATGAATTTACCTGGTGTATAATTAAGGAAACAAATTTTATTTATAATTTGATATAGCCATACTTAAATATTTGTGTTTCTACAAAAAATATATATATAAAGACAAATAGAGACGATTTAACATTAACAATCGCAACTACAAATCGATTGTATTTATATGGGAAGCAAACATCAATTTTGTAAAAAAAATTACTAGAAAAAGCCAAAAATTGTGTAAAGTAAAATGGAAACTAATAACACGGATAATAGTGACACTACTATCGCTCAAGAGCCAGCTTTATTAAATACCGATTTGGCCCACCCAACAGAAGGTCAGGTTACCAATATTACGCCGAACAATATACATTTTCAAGAATCGGTGACGACAACAGATGATGTGAATTCAAATACGGTCAAAAGGAGTGAAATTGAAGTGAACCAAACTGTAATTCTAAGTTCACCTATATCGTCTTTATCATTACATCTTTCTAATAATTCCCGTACTTCATTAGATCAAACAACAACAAATCTTTATGCATCTCAACCCCTGCCTTCGACATCATGCAATATTAAATCGCCATTTTTTTTTAATTTACCACCTACGTCTATTGAGATACCAACCTTATTTCAAATATGTGTGTCACAATTAAATAAAAGTTCAATCAGCTTATCTACGTTCAAAAATATTTCCAGAGCTACACCAGCGCTGCAACTTTCTACCAATCACTTGACCTCTAAACTAAATAATGTCGAAGTGAAATCTGCAGGTTTAACTACTCCAAATTCACTAACTAGCGCGCCTCCTTCTTATTCGTTCGTTTTAAGGCAAATGGATATAAGACGTAGACCTAGGCTTGTGGGTACATTTATTCCATCACCGTCTTTCATTGCGAAACCTCCACCCCCAACATATGCCACAGCATTTGATATTTTTGTAGATAATGCATTAGCTCCACCTCCAAGAATGTACAACTATGGTTTCACATCAATGCCAATAGTTTGTCCCGAATGCGGATATGCTGGTATGAGCGTAATAAGGACAAGAGTCACAATATGTACACATTTGTGTGCACTGGCTCTTTGCATTTTTTGTTGTTGGTTTTGCGTTCCATTGCCTTACGTATTGCGTTCTTGTAAGAATGTATACCACTATTGCAGAAATTGTCGTACTCTCTTGGGCATGTACTGTCCTACAAACCCAGAAAACGTATATTAATAAACTATATTATGAAGTAAAAAAGAATTTATTATTGAAATTAATAGTCAACCCCGGAACCATTTTTATCTTTAACAAAGTGTTTTCATAATACATTGAAAATGCAATAACAGAGGCATAATTCTCTAGAGTATATACTCTGCTTAAAATTGATCATAGACAAATTTTTTGGTTAATTCTTAGCAAATTGGGAAATAAATTTTATTCTCTTTTTTAACATAAACTATATCAAAAAACATGATAAACCTCTTCAGAAATGTAATATGTGTAATTAAAATGACAAATAGGTTACATTTATGCATATAATTTGTTAAATTGGTTAATGTTCGAAATGAAATGTGATTTCCATTATGGATGCGTTCTGAAATAAACAAAATACTAATATTTTTGAATATAGTTCAGCAATGTTAAAAACATGGAAAATAATGTTTTCCCATAGAATAGTGGTTAACCATATATTTTTTATAGAAATATATTTATAGACATAAGTATCTTTAACGCAAATTACGAAATAAAATGGTTTTAAATTGAATGCTATCACTGTCAACAATATTTCAGCGCCCTCTAGCGTTAAAATGTCCTCTTTATAAAATTAGAAGTCACAGTTCCGCGAGTTCCGTGTGTGTTGCGGAAAATACCCTTTTTGGGCGTCCGACCACATGTGTGAATTGTGAACAAAATATGGTTCAATAGTGGTTTGCAGTATATAGAAGGCTATTTCGAAGTGTTCAGTACACGGGATCGATAGGTACGGTGTGTCTGAAGCGTTGTGTGTCATTGTAAAGTCTAAAAGGGCCGTCGGAAGTGGATCTTTTTGATGTAAATACGGCCCAACTAGGTTCTGTCGGTGCGTGTCGCAAAGTCAGCACATATCTCTCGATTTTTAGAACTCTCGTTACCCTCACTTCTTGTGTGACGACGCTGAACAGTTCGACCTTCACGCGATTGATTCGGGTCGCGTTTTACGGGAAAGTTCGCCTCGCTCCGTGGGTACGACCCGCAGCATGTCGTCGTGCTAAGTGGCATGGATGCGCGCTCGTGATCGTCGGTTGGCGCGGAGCGCGCGCCCGGTCTTATATAACGAGGATAGCGGCGGCATGGCCGCGCGAGTGTCGCACGAGGGCGCAGGGCCCTCTTATGCCTCGGTGCTGAACTTTAGAGGGGGGGACAGTAATAAGGAGAACATCGAGGCTTCTGAGGAGACGGTGGACGTGGTGCCCCGACAAGACGATGTGGAGGAGGAAGGCTTCGTGCCAGTGATATCACACGGGCGGCGGCCCGGTAAAGGCCGTAAAGAAAGGGAGCGTAGGGCTCCGCCTCGCGCTCACAAGAACCCTCAACCACCCACTGAGCCGCAACCGACGGCAGAACAACAGCAGCAGTCTGAACAAGATCAGCCCAAGAAGTTTGTGGAGGCGCCTATACCCAAAGTCAATCCTTGGCAGGTTAGTTATTTTGACATTATTATTGTCTGTTTGAATGTCATTGTGAAGTAGTCCATTATAAGAAGGGTTAATAGCTTTTATTATGTCATTGAAACTTTTTCTAGCTTGATGTTCATATCAATATTTCTGACTTAATACTATTTCCTTACAATTTTTTGTTTTAAATTTCATCAAAGTCAACTTGTAATTTATAAACAAGGTTATTTGTGTTAAGATTTATACATACACACCATTTATTTTAATTTCTATGAAAAATTTTTGGAACTAGGACAGAGGTCACTACTATCTCATTTTATTTATGTACCGTTTGTGTACATTAGAGTAACTATTGCATAACATGCTGTCAAAATTACACCATACAACAATGTTATCAAGTAGAAGTGTACAAACCTTACACCGTGGTCAATAACCTAAAAAACAACGTATAGGATTTTGATCATACTACAAACGCTAGGCAAAATATGTCAACACCAGAAAGTAATACTCAGTAAACTCATAAAAGGGTATAAAAGTGGCTTATAAAGGGAAAAAAGTCATAGCTTTTATTTTAAGATGATTTCAATTTCAATATCCCTAACCTAAAATACTTAATTTATTCATGACCATTTTCCATATTTACTTTTTTTGTCATAACACAAAACATTGGGTTAGCGTACTATAAATTCTTAGTATTAGCCCATTGTATGGTGTATTGAACTCGTACATCTGTCATGTAACATAGACACTTATGTCACCCAGAAGGATGTCCACTTAATAAAGAAAAGGACTGGACAGGTTTTCCCACATTTGTCTTATCTGTTCAATTGCAATGTGGGTGCTTTCAAAAGTACAATGAATAGGTATTTGATAAGCTAGTGTGCCTTACTGTTCACAACTGCATCAAGTTAACATCAGGTGGGATAGTGGTCAAGCAATTTCTTAAAAGTTACAGTCTTTATATATGTCCCACTACTGGGCACAGGCCTTTCCTGTAAAGATGAGGTTGTAGTCCGCCATGCATCCTTAGTGTGGATTAGCAGACTTCACATGTCTTAGAATTTTTTTTCCAGGTAATGTAGGCTTCCTTCACCATCAAGTGCATGGTAAATCAGCACATTAAATCTCTCGGGTTGCTAACATACTATACAACTTGAGGTTACCGCCCGGACACCGAGCTGCCACAGCTTTTTACGGCACTTGCTTAGAAAGTTTTAATTATATTGACAATGTGGTTATTATCCACAATAATTGTGATTTGCAGAATCACTTCTGTGGTGAGAAAGTCACTTCTGTAATATAATTTTCTTCATTAATTGTTTCTCTATATATTTATTGATTTTCACAAAATCCACAGGACTGGGTTTTGAAAATACTACATATCAATTATTTACCGTACCAACTACTGATTACGAAATTTAGATAGATATAACTTTATTGTACACCAAAATCAAACAAGAAGCATTACATTAATAAGGTATATTTTACAATTCCTTGTACAATGGGAGGCCTTATCTCTAAGAGCGATCTCTTCTAGACACCCTGTGTATGGACAGGTAATATATGAACACAAGAGGATGATGGTGTTCAGATACAAATATTATTACAAATCTATACATATAATAAATAACCTACACTAAATGTACCTACATTAATAAGTTGTCAATAAATATACTAATACATAAAATTTACATATATTATAGTTCCACCGAAATTGATTGATAATGCTGCATTAACAGATTTTTAAAAGTAGGTAGGGACTTAGCAAGTCTAATGGAATTAGAAAAGGCATTCCACAATCTAGTAGCCTACAATGTGAATGAATTCCCATAAAAGTTTGAGGAATTTATAATATGAAGTGTCAATAGCCTAATGGTTTAGGATACGGCCTGCGAATCGTAAGGTCGTGGGTTCGAATCCACCATTCGACTATTGACGTGAACCATCTCCTAGCACAAAATTAAGCTTAGTTGGAATGGTTAACAAGAATGTTAGTAATATTTATGAAATAAAAAAAAAATATTGCTAGGTTTCTTTAAAAAAAAAATGAGTAGGAGTTTTTAGTGTTTCAGAGGAATGTAAGGGCAATAATAATAATTGAGTACTTGAATTGAGCCGTGGTAGCTTAGTGTCCGGGCGGTTAGCTCAAGTTGCACAGTACGCTAGCAACCCGAGTTCGATCGGTGCTGGCACCAATAAATTTGTTGTTGCAATTTTATGTGCTGATTTACTACGCGCTCGGCGGTGAAGGAAAACATCGTGAGGGAAGCTACATGTCTTAGAAAATTTTTCAGAGGCATGTGAAGTCTGCTTATCCGCACTAGGTGTGCATGGTGGACTATGCCCTCATACTCTCTTTGCAGAGAAGGCCTGTGCCCAACAGTGGGACATATATATTATATATAAGGCTGTAACTATTTTAACTAGTGTTGAGTTCCTGTCACTGAGTCACATCTAACAAATAAGTGATCTTAGTGACTGCATTTGAACAGTGTTAATCTCTTATGTTCTTACACCATACCATGCTCTCTCCACCATACATTAGGGTTGTCACGGATTGCCACATGGTTGTTTTTTTTATACATTTAGGCTATTTAAAAGTGTCTGTAAACATCTACTTTTTCATCCACTTGCTGTTCATTATATTTGCTGCTATGCCATCCCTAATAAAGTCACCTCTAAAGTGTATAAACTGATCTGCATATAAGTTCTCCTGATATTCGTATTTCACACTATTTTACAAATACCACAGTGCAAGGCGGACCAGACGATGTCACCTTCTTCACCACCTTGGCGGAGGACAAAGGCCCCACCCTTGTCGTCCAGTGAACTGGAGGCCCCTTTTGGTCGCCTTCTACGACAGGCACGGAATACTGTAGTCTTATTCTTGAGAGCCCAGAATTACAGGGCTGGACCCATAAGTACCTAAGTACTAAAAAATAGAGAAGAACACAGTAACATATTCATTCACATCTAATTCACCCAATCTTAGTATCTCCTGATATTCATATTTCACACTATTTTACAAATACCCTCATTTTTTCTTGATTATGACTTGATTATTTCAAGTCAATGCTATAGAAAAAATTTCATTTAAATTAAAAATATACATTAATAATTAAATTTAAATATATGATGCCATACTTTTTCCATTGACTTCAGATCATCAAGAGTCATTCTTTGTCTATTACATTTAGAATTGGATATGCTTGGTGTACAACTTATTCTAATTGTCATATGATGCCAGTATTCTCAATTTGGACTTAAACAATGTGACATACTCAAGCCATGATATATGAATAAAATTTATAATATTTATGTATTTTTGATAATGGCCAATCAAATTGATGGATGAGTCAATATGGAACCAGGTAAATATGTAATAACTAAAAACTCATAAAAACACAACAACTCATATACTGCTTGCTTTTCCGTGTCTTTTCTGTACAAAATAGATTTTCTTTTGTTTAGGTAATAAGCTTGAAAATTAGTCCAAAGTGTTTACCTACTCCATCTACTAAGCTTGGGTGAATTAGATGTGAATAAATATGTTACTGTGTTCTTCTCTATTTTTTAGTACTTAGGTACT
The DNA here is from genome assembly GCA_029286785.1 of Meandrusa payeni. Classification (NCBI taxonomy): domain Eukaryota; kingdom Metazoa; phylum Arthropoda; class Insecta; order Lepidoptera; family Papilionidae; genus Meandrusa; species Meandrusa payeni. The sequence continues at coordinate 3,316,269 of JAGSMX010000026.1, forward strand.
TATGGGTCCAGCCCTGTAGTTCTGGGCTCTCAAGAATAAGAATACGATATTCCCTGCCTGTCATAGAAGGCGACTGTAAGGGGCCTCCAGTTCACTAGACGACAAGGGTGGGGGCCTTTGTCGTCCCGTGGACCCGGGAAGAAGGCGACATCCGCTGGTCCGTGTCGCCTTGCACTGCGAGGGCACAGGTTACTTCATCCCTTCATCCACCGGGAAGTGCTCTCCTTGAAAACCCAAACACAAACAAAAACCCCACATAACCGCCGCCTTCTCCCCAGTTAACAAAAAAAAACCACCTGGAGTTTCAGTCCAGTTACTATCTTGTTCTTCATCGGTAGTGTATACACACTTGACAGAATAATCTATTGTCACTTACAATGCTTAAGTTTTATCACTATGAAGATTGTCCCCTAGTGTTGAAGCATTGGTTAAAATTTATTAGATACATTGCTGGAACTTCTGCAACTTTGTGTTAGTGTATTGTGTAGAATTTCTTGTAATCCATTCACATTCAAAGCATATGACGGAGCACCAGTTGGGCATATGGTGGCTGGTATGCTATGCGTCAGTTACCCAGTCAAAGTTACCCGAGTGTACCTGTACAACATATGATTATATATACCCTTAAATACCCACTAATATACCTATACAACGTGTTATTATTGTAACAAACAATAAATATATGTGCCTATATTGCCTACAAACTTGTTTTAAGTTAGTATAATGTAATTTTAAAATGACCGTTATTAGAAAATTTAAAATAAATTAAAAATTTATCTATATACATATGAATGTATGTGCGGTACATATACCAAAGTAGCATTTTTTACAATTTTCGTCTGCTGTTTATTGTGAATATTTTTTTATTCTAAGCTCTTAATAACCCAGAACCAACAGACAGACAGAAACTATATTAATGTTATTTTGGTATATGTGTATCTGGAAACAACACATACAGAAGAAGAGAGAAGAAATCAACCTGAAATACAGAGGACTATACTGGTTGCTTGGCAGAAATTCCAAGCTGTCAGTAGATAATAAGCTATTTATATGCTCTTGAAATCAATCTGGACATACGGGATTCAACTATGGAGTTCGGCGTGTGACTCTAACATAAGTATAATACAGAGGGTTCAAAATTACGTCTTGAAACAAATATCCAACTGTCTGTGGTTCATACAAACCAGAGATTCATGAGCACCTCAAAATCAGGACTGTTAAAGAGGAGATCAAGACCTGGAGTATGAAATACGGAAAAAGGCTAGAAATGCATCCGAATAAGTCCGGTGGTTGCCACGCAACTTACCACACCGGACCTAATTAATAGGCTTAAAAGACGATAAATCCTAAGTCTTGATAGACACAGTTGACAGAGTGAAGCAGTCTTGATGGAGATTTTGCTCTGACCGCCTAACAGCTCTCAACACATCTGCTCATAGTCTAGCTGACTGATTGCATGATAAAGACCAAAAAAAAATTTTTATTGATGTATTTACAATTGTATTTCTTTGTATAGATGTAATTTGATGGCAGGAAGTTAAAATGCTGTACTAAGAATATGGCAACAGTGCTAAACCTTATCTATGTACTCTGAGAACTATGTTGCTTAAGGGAATAGTTGTTATCCCAGAGGATGTATGTATCTGCATCAATTATCGCATTGTTCTTGTTTTTTTTAAGATTGCTAACAATTTTTTTACATTTCGTAGTTTGTAGATGAGTAGCTTATAGCCGGCAGCCAGTATAGTCCTCTGTATTTCAGGTTGATTTCTTATCTCTTGTTCTGTATGTGTTGTTTATTAGTAACCATTCCAACTAAGCTTAAGCTTGTGGAGGTTGGTTCACATCAATAGTTCAATGATGAATTCAAAGCAACAATCTTATGTTTCATAGACCATAACTTAAACCATTGTGCTATTGAATCTATGGCTACTACTTATGAATTGATTGCTAAGCTATTGACCCCAAGGGGTAGACAGAGACTTCTCTCACTTAGAGAATACCAGCTTGATACAATATAAGCTTGGGTCATTGTTCTAGTGAGTTAGCATTGTGATCGAAGGTTGCCGGAGTTGCATAACATACTACCTACCCGGGTTCAATACCCAGTGCCGGCACCAATGAATTTGTTTATTGCATTAAGTGCTGATTTACCATGTGCTCGGCAGTAAAGGAATACATCGTGAGGAAACCTGCATGTGTTAGAAAATTTTCTACCTTATGTGAAGTCTAGGTGTTTGTGGCGATCTATACCTTTATACTCTCTTTACAGGTTAGGTCTATGTCCATTAGTTGGACATAAACAAGCTGTTACCTGATAAGTAATTGCTTGGAACACGTTTTTGGTAAGCGTCATCATTGCGTAAATAATTTTCATATGTCACAGTGAATACTGCAAAAGTCCCACAGAAGCATTTGAAGCTAGTTGCCTACTTTAATGTCTTGCTAATCTTTAACCGACGGAAAAAACGAGGAGGTTCTCTTCAATTTGTCTGTCAGAACTTTCGACTGGCGGACCGATTTTGATGATTCTTTTTATGTGTAAGTTGGTGCTTCCCGTGTGGTCCTATTTAATTTTAGCCCAGTGAGACTGGCAATGGCATTCATGAGAAAACCATATACTCTAAAACGCTAATATCGCACAAGTATTTCGAATCAAATGAGCCCAAACTAGATGGTGTTGCGTTTAATTACGGAGTTCCTGTGCCCACCTTCCAGCTTCATCATCAGATCAGCTCGTATGTCGTAATATTATTGCATTGTCATCCGATTTATACGTGCACGCAAAATTTCAGCTCAATCGGAAACCTGGAAGTGGATCAAATTTTACGGAGCAGGTGAAACTAAATTAAATTATAAACTGCCTCTTTTTTGAAGTCGGTTAAAAAGTTATCTCTAAGAACATTTCATATAAACATTAGCACAAACTAAACAATTTACTTTTGAATTTGGTTTATTATATCGCATCGCTGTCATCGTGTGACATAACACGTGGTTTATTTTGAGGTTATGTGTATTTATAAGCTTTGCGTTATTTATGGTTTCGTAATGCGCGCGAAAATTGATAAAATACCGCGCACTCGTTTTGTCATAAACATAATCATTTTTTTTTGTTCACGGTGGGTATATCTTCACCAAGATAGCCTTCCAAACAGAAGGTGGGGTTATGTGGGATTCTTACCCACTAAAACACCCCCGGTGGCGCTTCCTCGGTGTATGGGTTATCCCTCCCCCCTGTGCCCTAGCAGTGCAAGGCGACACGGGCCAGCCTGTGTCGCCGTCGTCCCGGGTCCACTTCCGCGGACCGAGGGGGAGGGGATGCCGTAGCCTTATTCTATCACCCTAGAACTACAGGGCTGGATAAAGATAACCATTAATTAATTATATAATTATAGCGTTAATAGCTTAAAGGTCAAGCAAAGCAGCTAGCGGGGCGCAGCGTTGGCGGGAAATTGACAGTTGTAATGTACTAGTTAATATTGAACATCACACACAGAGACATCGCTCGCGGTGCTCGATAATCCGCGTCGTCTTGCGGGAATACGGATTGAGTGCGGTGGAGCGGGGCGTAGTTTTTGTCTATGTAGCTCTGTGTGTGATGCTCTATAGTAACTATTATATTACAACTGTGAAATTCCCGCCAACGCTACGCCCCGTTCGCTGTGTGGCTTGATATTTTTGGTTTATGATACGGACTACGAATCGTAGACATGCGAATTAGAAAATGTTCTAACACGTGCAGGTTTCCTCACGAAGTTTTCCTTCACCGCGAGCGCGAAAAATTGCAACAGCAAATTTATTGGTGCCGGCACTGGGGATCAACTCGGGTTGCTAGCATACTATGCAACTTAAGGCGACTACCAGAACTCTGGGCGCGGCTTAGATAATTTTTTTTTTAATTTTGTATAATTCGATTGTTTTGGTATAAAGAAGATGAATTGAACTCTTTGTAAGTTTTTTTTTTAAATCGGTTAAAAAATGTACACTACAAGGTCAAATGGATATATGTTGTAATTCGCTCTCGTACGGTGCACAGTGATCTATCAAGATTTTCGAACGGGTTGAGTAATGTTCTGGTATTTTTACGAAATCGAAAAAACTTCAAACGTGTCCGACATTGCTATACAACTGAGATAATTGTGCAATTTTCGCGGTCCCTGTCTTTTCTAAAATCTTTCTAAGGCAATCCGGATGTTAATGCACAACTTAGTGAATGTCTATTCACTCTACTCTTGAAAACTCCCACATTGTAATCGGAGGGAATGATCGAGGGCAAACTATTCCAGTCCTTTGCTGTACGGATAATGAAAGACGAAGCAAAGCGCTTCGTTCTGGTTTGAAGGATGTCCACAACAAAGAATAAAAAAAACATTTGAGCACACTTCCAAAATGCATTATAACACCGAAATTCTAGCCACCTTACGCCTGTGATCTATATTTAGTTTTAACCGCGTCACCAAATAAACTTTTCCCCCCGCCTTTCCATCCACTCCAATGTTGCGAGATGGCTTTTAGCAATTTCTATCAATGTAACAGTATTATACAAACTACCGTACTTTCTAAGCAAGTGCCTAGGATCCCACCTGATGTTAAGTGGACACAGTCCTGGATGGTAAGACGTACCAGGTTAGTAAATGTCTATTCATTCTACTCTTGATAATGCCCACATTGTAATCGGAAGGAAAGATCGCGGGCAAACTATTCCAGTCCCTTGCTGTTCGAATAATGAAAGACGAAGTAAACCGCTTCGTTCGTATTTAAGGATAGTTCAGGACAAAAGTATAACATACATGCAGTGCGTGTTGAAGTCCGATGGTGGAACTGGGACGGGGAATGAGCACACTCTCCAAAATGCAATCTGTAGAACACAAAGGCTAGCTAACTTTTTTTTTTATTATTTCTAAGCAAGTGCTTGACTACGATCCCACCTGATGTTAAGTGGAAATGTAGTCCTGGATGGTAAGACGCACTAGCTTAGTAAATGCCTATTCACTCTACTCTTGAAAATACCCACATTGTAATCGGAAGGAAAGACAGGCGCGGCCAAACTATTCCAGTCCTTTGCTGTACGAAGAATGAAAGACGAAGCAAATCACTTCGTTCGCATTTGAGGAATGTTCACACCAAAAGGATGAAATCCCTCAGTGCGTCTAGAAGTCCGATGGTGGAAAGGGGATGGGGGAATTAGATCATGTAGTTCCTGAGCACACTCTCCAAAATGCATTCTGTAGAACACAAAGGCTATCTAACTTACGCCTGTGCTCAAGACTGAGAAGATTGGTTTCAGCAGCAAATAGTTTCTTAGCCTTTGTAAACGCAGTCTGGCTGGGGCATCCAATAAATAAAGTTCATCTTAGCTACTTGTTTCATTGTGGTTGTCCCAGTACACAACACAGTTGGGATGTCCTGTCGCTGACAGATCCGGGGCACCTCGCTCATAACAGCTGATGGCATTAGCGGAAGGTTTAGTGTCTAGAGGATGCCTAGGCCTAGTCCCACACATCCCTCCGGGCCCACGCACGGTACCGGAGGATGGTCTATAAAAAGATCCCCCGTGTTAACAAAAAAAAAAGTACACAACACAGAGTGTGGCTAGCTGGCTTGTCTACGGAAATAGTGAAAGTACATAAGTGATCGTATAATTGTTCTTAGCTTAAAACAGTGAATAGAGAATCTCCTTTCTTGATGTCAGTTAAAATTAAACAGAATCGCCCCTGTTTCCTTCCCAAGCAAGTTCACCTGACGTACCAAGCCGTTGACCACTATATGACGTACGGGCTTGGAGAGCCGCCAGTCAAGATTCTAGATAGATATTTCATAAAACAACAATTTACGCGCATGCTTATGAATTGTGGATGGTCTTCATCACATCTTGGATGAATTTGTTAAACATGAAGCGGAAAGAAAGGCATTGGTAGCAAAGAATATGACTGAAGTAAAACTTCTTTAACTCTATGTGTATGTAAATATACATGAAATATATTAAATACACGATTGTTCAAGAGAGAAAGAAACTGTGCGCATTGCTCTATCTCGCTTCTACAGTGTGATACAGACAATAGACTTGCACTGTCTTAGATATACGTAACGTAACTGGCTATGAGAGAAAGGGAGAAAGAAAATGTGCTTGCGCATTGTTCTAACTTGCTCGTACCGTGTGATACAGACAATAGACCTGCACTGTCTTAGATATACGAAACGTAACTGGCTATGAGAGAAAGAGAGAAAGAAAATGTGCTTGCGCATTGTTCTATCTCGCTCCTACAGTGTGATACAGACAATAGACATGCACTGTGTCTTAGATATACGAAACGTAACTGGCTATGAGAGAAGAGAGAAAGAAAATGTGCTTGCGCATTGTTCTAACTGCTCGTACTGTGTGATACAGACAATAGACCTGCACTGTGTCTTAGATATACAGAAACGGAACTGACTATGAGAGAAAGAGGGAAAGAAAATGTGCTTGCGCATGGTTCTAACTTGCTCGTACTATGTGATACAAACAATAGACCTGCACTGTGTCTTAGATATACGAAACGGAACTGGCTATGAGAGAAAGAGAGAAAGAAAATGTGCTTGCGCATTGTTCTAACTTGCTCGTACTGTGTGATACAGACAATAGACCTGCACTGTGTCTTAGATATACGAAACGGAACTGGCTATGAGAGAAAGAGAGAAAGAAAATGTGCTTGCGCATTGTTCTAACTTGCTCGTACTGTGTGATACAGACAATAGACCTGCACTGTCTTAGATATACAGAAACGGAACTGGCTATGAGAGAAGAGAGAAAGAAACTGTGCTTGCGCATTGTTCTAACTTGCTCGTACTGTGTGATACAGACAATAGACCTGCACTGTGTCTTAGATATACGAAACGGAACTGGCTATGAGAGAAAGAGGGAAAGAAAATGTGCTTGCATTGTTCTAACTTGCTCGTACTGTGTGATACAGACAATAGACCTGCACTGTCTTAGATATACGAAACGTAACTGGCTATGAGAGAAGAGAAAGAAAATGTGCTTGCATTGTTCTAACTTACTCGTACTGTGTGATACAGACAATAGACCTGCACTGTGTCTTAGATATACGAAACGGAACTGGCTATGAGAGAAGAGAAAGAAACTGTGCTTGCGCATTGTTCTAACTTACTCGTACTGTGTGATACAGACAATAGACCTGCACTGTCTTAGATATACGAAACGTAACTGGCTATGAGAGAAGAGAAAGAAAATGTGCTTGCGCATTGTTCTAACTTGCTCGTACTGTGTGATACAGACAATAGACCTGCACTGTGTCTTAGATATACGAAACGTAACTGGCTATGAGAGAAAGAGAAAGAAACTGTGCTTGTGCATTGTTCTAACTTGCTCGTACAGTTTGATACAGACAATAGACTTTTTTTTTTTTTGACGAACTACACAGATTGGCCAGAGAAGCTGGCCTTGACTGCTTCACCGGATTGAGAGGTGGCAGAGCTCTTAGGTCGCTTAGCCTGAACCTCTATCGCTAGTAACTCGACACAAGGGTCCCCGGTGGTAACCTCAGCGGACGGTTACTATGTTACGCGTAAGCATTCCGATCCGAGGGCGCCCGAGAGAATGAACCACGACTCGGTCGGTTGCTATTTCACGGATAATCTAAGGGACATTCAGCTAAACTAACTTTGAGTGCCACTTCGGGAAGCGTTGGCGCTGGGAGAAGAAGTGGCCGAAGAAACTCCAGCAACGCTCCTAGCATCTAAGGGGTGAGGCCTGCCCATAAAATAGCGGTAACGCGCGAGGATTGTTCGCAACCTCCGACGGTCGCGAATGGACGCTTTGAAGATTTTTAAAGATCTAGCCTGTGCAATGGTAATCGCGTCGTCCGGATCGTCAAGAACGTGTCTCAATTGTGTGTCAATTTAGTATAGGAAGGCTTATAAGTGGCAGCACTTACAAGAAGTTTGTTAGAATGTTTGGTGGTAGTCTCGAAAAACCGTCGAGATGCCTGCTTAAAGAATTGGGCTATTGTCGGTAATCCTGTGTCAACGTGGAGCTCACGACTACGTACGAACCACGGCGCACCCGTGGCTCGTCGCAAAAAACGATTCTGAATTACTTGTAACCTATGGATATGTTTATGGGCGGCATGCGCGAAGACCGGGCTCGCGTATTACGAAGGGACATTTTACTTTTCTTATTAATGAGGTGATATAGGCGACCCATAACGTAGGCCGCCCGGTTCCTAACCTGATCTACGTGAGGGCCGAAGCTGAGTTTGTGATCTAATATGACACCTAAGTATTTGGTTTGTGTTACCCATGGAATAGGGGTGCCTAGAAATTGAACGCAACGAAGTGGAGACTGAGGATGCCTCGTGTAGTACATGGCTGCGCTCTCAGTTGGGTTGATGTCTATTCTCCATTTCCGAAACCCATTCCCTAGGGAATCGGCCGCGGTCTGGAGTTTTGAGAATTACTTCGGGGAACGCCCGAGGCATAAATACCGGTATCGTCGGCGAAAAGGGCTAGTTCTGCTCTACGTGAGCGCGGAATGTCGTTAGTGTAGAGCGTGTACAGGACAGGACCGAGCACGGATCCTTGTGGTACTCCGGCTCGAACGGGACGGAGGGTGGAGCGCACTCCCTCGACGCGGTATCTAAAAGGTTCGACCAGTAAGAAAATCGCGCAATGTGCGCACTAAATAGTCAGGCACCCCGAGCTTGTATAGTTTGTATACAAGCCCGGCGTGCCAGACTTTGTCGAATACCTTCGCCACGTCAGGAAAATAGCTCCCGTATGCATGCCAATTAGGGATTTGGCGTGAATGTGCTCCGAGATGCGGAGCACCTGTTGAAATACATGAGTGTTTGGCACGGAAGCCAAACTGCTCGGGTATGGAAGCTCTCGCGAATCCATGAAGGCGCGTAATCGAGCTAAGATAAGCCGTTCGTATACCTTCCCCAAGACGGAGAGGAGACTAATAGGTCTATATGAAGTGGGTTCAGTACGCGGTTTACCAGGTTTGAAGAACCCTACGACGTCGGCCTCCTTCCACTCGTTGGGAAAGATGCCGTGAGTCATGGCCGCGTTAAATATTATACCCAGTAGGCGTACGATATTATCGGGAAATGTCTAGCTACAAGTTGGGTATGCCGTCTATACCGGGAGCTTTGCGGGGACGCAAATTTTTAATATATCCTCAACCTCGGTGCACGTGATCGGTGGGACGGGATCGCGGATTGGTTTTCCCCTACGATCGACCTCGCTCTCTACCTTTGGGAGGTGAGCGGGGTCGACAGGAAAGAATGCTTGGGGAGCACTGAGCCTCGAGACTGTCAGCCAGACACTCGGCCTTCTCCTCGTCCAGTGAAGCTGGCGGAGATTAGGACGATTGAGGGGTGGCATCCCGGATCGGGGTCGCGTTTAAGCGATTTTGGTAATCTCAAAATGCCAGATGTGATGGGCGGATGTCGCTTAACGTATTGTTCCACTGTTCGTTCCTATAAGCGGCTATGCGTGATTTAACTTCACGCTGCAATTTACGTAGCCGCCTACGGTGACGCTCGGTAGGGTACAAGTCGTAAGCCCTAGTGGCGGCGTTCTTACGTCTCATGAGATCACGAATTTCAGAAGGCAGGACCCATCTGTGGTCGTCCACAACGGGTACCTCCTTGGAGCAGTCTTTGATGACCGTCTGAATGTGTCTCGAGAGCGCGTGCGCTGCGAGATTTGTTTGAGAGGAGAATCTACGTTCTCAGGAAACGCTTCTAGATGAGGGGAGCTGGCATCTTTCAATTGGGACTCAAGTTTGTGCCAGTCGATGATGGATTTGGTCTGAGGCGGTTTGCGCTGAAGGCCCTAGCCGCAGAATTACAGGGCGGTGATCCGGTGAAGCTCGTGTATCACTTGCCGAGGCACAATATATCAAAAGCTCCTCACGACTAAAACACGACTTCGTCGAACGCCGGATGCTAACGGCCTGACCCCTACGAGCTTATGTTTGGTAGGGAGGTACGCACGTCGCTACATGCCATGTTCTTGAGAGGGAACTCCGACCACCATCAGTTAAACACCAGCCACATCTTATCAAGAAGTTCAATCCAGGTGACCGCATCCAGGCCCGTGATTATTCCGTCGGCTCCACGCAGCGCTGGCGTTTCAGGACCATTCAGGAACGTTTAGGAGACTGCATTATAAAATAATAACTGATGACGGCTCTGTCTGGCGTAGGCACATTGACCAGCTCTAGCTGCTTCCTTGGTCCAAAGCTGGGAGAAACTGTGGTGTATCACCTCTTTTATAATTAACTTACTGGCCGGTAAGCCATTGAGATTATAATGAATAATGTGTCAACATTGTCATTAAGAAAATAATGGAGATATAAACAACAATGCATTTAATTTCTTTATGTATATTTAACAATCTCCATCACATCTTGGATGAATTTGTTAAACATGAAGCGGAAAGAAAGGCATTGGTAGCAAAGAATATGACTGAAGTAAAACTTCTTTAACTCTATGTGTACGTAAATATACATGAAATATATTAAATACACGATTGTTCAAGAGAGAAAGAAAATGTGCGCATTGCTCTATCTCGCTTCTACAGAGTTCTAACTTGCTCGTACTGTGTGATACAGCCAATAGGCCTGCACTGTGTCTTAGATATACGAAACGTAACTGGCTATGAGAGAAAGAGAGAAAGAAAATGTGCGTGCGCATTGTTCTAACTTGCTCGTACTGTGTGATACAGACAATAGACCTGCACTGTCTTAGATATACGACAATTAACTGGCTATGTGAGAAAGAGAGAACGAAAATGTGCTTGCGCATTGTTCTAACTTGCTCGTACTGTGTGATACAGACAATAGACCTGCACTGTCTTAGATATACGTAACGTAACTGGCTATGAGAGAAAGAGATGAAGAAAATGTGCGCGCGCATTGTTCTAACTTGCTCGTACTGTGTGATACAGACAATAGACCTGCACTGTCTTAGATATACGAAACGGAACTGGCTATGAGAGAGAAAGAGATGAAGAAAATGTGCGCGCGCATTGTTCCTAACTTGCTCGTACTGTGATACAGACAATAGGCCTGCACTGTGTCTTAGATATACGAAACGTAACTGGCTATGAGAGAGAAAGAGAGAAAGAAAATGTGCGTGCGCATTGTTCTAACTTGCTCGTACTGTGTGATACAGACAATAGACCTGCACTGTCTTAGATATACGACAATTAACTGGCTATGTGAGAAAGAGAGAACGAAAATGTGCTTGCGCATTGTTCTAACTTGCTCGTACTGTGTGATACAGACAATAGACCTGCACTGTCTTAGATATACGTAACGTAACTGGCTATGAGAGAAAGAGATGAAGAAAATGTGCGCGCGCATTGTTCTAACTTGCTCGTACTGTGTGATACAGACAATAGACCTGCACTGTCTTAGATATACGTAACGTAACTGGCTATGAGAGAAAGAGATGAAGAAAATGTGCGCGCGCATTGTTCTAACTTGCTCGTACTGTGTGATACAGACAATAGACCTGCACTGTGTCTTAGATATACGAAACGGAACTGGCTATGAGAGAAAGAGATGAAGAAAATGTGCGCGCATTGTTCTAACTTACTCGTACTGTGTGATACAGACAATGAACCTGCACTGTCTTAGATATACGAAACGTAACTGGCTATGAGAGAAAGAGATGAAGAAAATGTGCGCGCGCATTGTTCTAACTTGCTCGTACTGTGTGATACAGACAATAGACCTGCACTGTCTTAGATATACGTAACGTAACTGGCTATGAGAGAAAGAGATGAAGAAAATGTGCGCGCGCATTGTTCTAACTTGCTCGTACTGTGTGATACAGACAATAGACCTGCACTGTCTTAGATATACGTAACGTAACTGGCTATGAGAGAGAAAGAGATGAAGAAAATGTGCGCGCGCATTGTTCCTAACTTGCTCGTACTGTGTGATACAGACAATGAACCTGCACTGTCTTAGATATACGTAACGTAACTGGCTATGAGAGAAAGAGATGAAGAAAATGTGCGCGCGCATTGTTCTAACTGCTCGTACTGTGTGATACAGACAATAGACCTGCACTGTCTTAGATATACGTAACGTAACTGGCTATGAGAGAAAGAGATGAAGAAAATGTGCGCGCGCATTGTTCTAACTTGCTCGTACTGTGTGATACAGACAATAGACCTGCACTGTCTTAGATATACGAAACGGAACTGGCTATGAGAGAAAGAGATGAAGAAAATGTGCGCGCGCATTGTTCTAACTTGCTCGTACTGTGTGATACAGACAATAGGCCTGCACTGTGTCTTAGATATACGAAACGTAACTGGCTATGAGAGAAAGAGAGAAAGAAAATGTGCGTGCGCATTGTTCTAACTTGCTCGTACTGTGTGATACAGACAATAGACCTGCACTGTCTTAGATATACGTAACGTAACTGGCTATGAGAGAAAGAGATGAAGAAAATGTGCGCGCGCATTGTTGTAACTTGCTCGTACTGTGTGATACAGACAATAGACCTGCACTGTCTTAGATATACGAAACGGAACTGGCTATGAGAGAAAGAGAGAAAGAAAATGTGCTTGCGCATTGTTCTAACTTGCTCGTACTGTGTGATACAGACAATAGACCTGCACTGTGTCTTAGATATACGAAACGGAACTGGCTATGAGAGAAAGAGGGAAAGAAAATGTGCTTGCGCATTGTTCTAACTTGCTCGTACTGTGTGATACAGACAATAGACCTGCACTGTGTCTTAGATATACGCAAAAAATACAGAAAATGTGTGCCCGCATCTCTTTCTCTCGTCCCTACAGTATTATTCGAAACGTAACTCTCTTTCTATCTTCACCAAGTCGAGCGTGCGTAAAGAAGTTTTACTTCAATAAATTCTTCAGTCCACCCTTACTGTAATACCGGGAGTGATGGCTTACGATAGCGATACTACAGACCGCGCTGAAAGTTCGACCGGCGCGTACCTTGCTGCAGTGCGGTTAAGAATAACGTCTGGCGTCGTTCCAATGTTAAACGCTGACTGATTACAGATTACGAAATCTCCCCAGCCCGACGCGTTTGACGTGGCCGCAGCTTCCTAAACATACGGTGCTATATTATCTGACGTAATGACTACTCTATTTAACAATAAAGCTAGCAATATTTCTTTTTCTTCAGAAAATATTACTAACATTCTTGTTAACCATTCCAACTAAGCTTAAGCTTGTGCTAGGAGATGGTTCACGTCAGAGACGAATGTTGGATTCGAACCTACGACCTTCCGATTCGCAGACCGTACCCTAAACCATTAGTCAATCAATCAATTAATTGTTTTTGTTGATGCCGTTTCCATGTAGAATTCGCCAATGTCGAAGTGGGTATGTTAAACTGCTGTAAAAAGCTGGCTTCGTAGACTGACAAGGATCGAAACTAACAAAATCGTAAGGTCTACACCTAGATAGTCTTGAGCACAGGCGCAAGGTGGCCAGCCTTTCGGTGTTTTACAGATTACACTTTGGAGAGTGTGCACAGGAATTACACGAGTTAATTCCCCCATCCCACATTCTACCTTCGGACGTTTAGACACTCGGCGGGTCTCCACCCTTTTATAGTAAATGTTCCGCGCGTCCGAACGAAGCGATTTGAGTCATCGTTCATCGTGCGTACAGCAAAGGAGTGGAATAAGTTGCCGGCGTCAGTCTTACCGTCCAAGTACGACGTGGGAGCCTTCAAGAGTAGAGTGAATAGGCACTTACTAAACTAGCGCGTACTATCTTTCGACTATATCACCACTTAACACCAGGTGGGATCATGGTCAAGCGCTAGTTTGCACGCATAAAAAAAAAAAGTCGTAGGTTCCTATCCATTCAACTATTGACGTGAACGATCTCCTAGCACAAACTTAAGCTTAGTCGTAATGGTAAGCTAGAATATTAGTAATATTTTCTATAACAATATTGCTAGGTTTCGTTTAAAAAAGAATCGGTTATAAACGTAGTGTCATTTAATAACGTTAGATGACGCTTATATCAATATATAATTTCCTAAGTGATTTTAACTGTTATACATAGAATTTAACCTTTGGCATTACGGCGTACAGTCAAAGGTCATATACAGTCCTTAGAAACTTAGTCCGAAAGACGAATACTTACAATACCTTAGTAAATAAATCGTCAATAGCCTAATGTCTTAGGGCACTGTCTGCGAATTGTAGGTTCGTATCCATAGTAACTGGAAGCTGTATTTAACAGTTCAAAAAGACGAGTGCTCCGATCGTCATCAAACTTTACAGGATTACTCGTACCGTTTCGGCGTCTATACGGATCAAACACACACTTTATTTTTGTTTATTTTTTACACACACACACACACATTTTGCACACATATATATGTACATACATATATTTATTACGTACATTTTTTTTTTGACGAAATACACAGATTTACAGAAGCTGGCCTTGACTGCTTAACCGGATTGAGAGGTGGCATAGCTCTTAGGTCGCTTAGCCTGAACCTCTATCGCTAGTAACTCGACACAATGGCCCCGGTGAGAATATCAGATGGTTACTATATTATACGTAAGCTATTTCACGGATAATTTGAGGGACATTCAAAAATCTAAACTAACTTTGAGTGCCACTTCAACCTGCTAGACTAATACATAGGCTGTATTAGGAAGATATTGTACCTAACTCCGAGTTTGTCTTAGGAACTAAATTTTAATAATTTATATGATTGTGTTTATGGAAAGAATAGTGTGTGTGAATGCGAGGGTGTATGGGAAGTACCAGAACAAAAGAATCATCAAAATACCCAGTCAGAAACTTATTATTGCGTGCGCACGACTTTAGGTAGTCCTGGGAACCAGCGCTGTCGCATCCTTGCTACGGCACATGCTGAGGCGGTGTCAATATTGGCCTCATATCTTATCCTATTTGTCCGTTTTTTTCTTTAACTGCCTTTTTTGGTTTCTTATTTTGTGCCAATTAAAGATATGTCTATGTCTGTTTGAGAATCTCCTACTTTTTGAAGTCCATTAAAAGCGAAATAGCTAATTGTTCTGGAATCTTAGATGGTTTTAAATAAAGAAGACTAGACCTTTATAGAAATATGTGCTTGTAATAACGGTTTTAAATGTTCTCACAATGAATGCCGAACGGACACTGATAGCAATATTCCGTACGTAGCTGAGTACAGAATTTAATATGACGCATCACATATTGTGTGTGAAGATTTGTGTAGGCGCTTCTCGACATATCCCGGGCGTTGGTAGCTGGTGTTAGCTGGCAACACATGACACCAGCGATTGTTATGCATAATAACTACTTCCAATGATATCTTAATGATTTACCTGAACCTTATTGTATCTTTTATTCATAATTAATAATTTAGTTGATCGTCACATGAACTTGTCATTGTAAACAATAGTTTAACCTTATTAGTTCTAATCTAACTTCTAATTAATTTTGTATAAAGATTGTGAGGACGTACAGTTGTCACGTTACTCGTTATAAATAATTCTTTGTACAACGTTACGCTGTCTCAATAAAGCGAATGTATTATGCGGAATCCTCTTGACGATCGCCCGCAGGGTGCGCTCTTCCGGGATACAGACAATAGACCTGCACTGTGTCTTAGATATACGAAACGGAACTGGCTATGAGAGAAAGAGAGAAAGAAAATGTGCGTGCGCATTGTTCTAACTTGCTCGTACTGTGTGATACAGACAATAGACCTGCACTGTGTCTTAGATATACGAAACGGAACTGGCTATGAGAGAAAGAGAGAAAGAAAATGTGCGCGCATTGTTCTAACTTACTCGTACTGTGTGATACAGACAATAGACCTGCACTGTGTCTTAGATATACGAAACGTAACTGGCTATGAGAGAAAGAGATGAAGAAAATGTGCGCGCATTGTTCTAACTGCTCGTACTGTGATACAGACAATAGACCTGCACTGTCTTAGATATACGAAACGTAACTGGCTATGAGAGAAAGAGATGAAGAAAATGTGCGTGCGCATTGTTCTAACTTGCTCGTACTGTGATACAGACAATAGACCTGCACTGTCTTAGATATACGAAACGGAACTGGCTATGAGAGAAAGAGATGAAGAAAATGTGCGCGCATTGTTCTAACTTACTCGTACTGTGTGATACAGACAATAGACCTGCACTGTGTCTTAGATATACGAAACGTAACTGGCTATGAGAGAAAGAGATGAAGAAAATGTGCGTGCGCATTGTTCTAACTGCTCGTACTGTGATACAGACAATAGACCTGCACTGTCTTAGATATACGAAACGTAACTGGCTATGAGAGAAAGAGATGAAGAAAATGTGCGCGCGCATTGTTCTAACTGCTCGTACTGTGATACAGACAATAGACCTGCACTGTCTTAGATATACGTAACGTAACTGGCTATGAGAGAAAGAGATGAAGAAAATGTGCGTGCGCATTGTTCTAACTTACTCGTACTGTGTGATACAGACAATAGACCTGCACTGTGTCTTAGATATACGTAACGTAACTGGCTATGAGAGAAAGAGAGAAAGAAAATGTGCGCGCATTGTTCTAACTTGCTCGTACTGTGATACAGACAATAGACCTGCACTGTCTTAGATATACGAAACGTAACTGGCTATGAGAGAAAGAGATGAAGAAAATGTGCGCGCATTGTTCTAACTTGCTCGTACTGTGTGATACAGACAATAGACCTGCACTGTGTCTTAGATATACGAAACGGAACTGGCTATGAGAGAAAGAGATGAAGAAAATGTGCGCGCGCATTGTTCTAACTTGCTCGTACTGTGTGATACAGACAATAGACCTGCACTGTCTTAGATATACGAAACGGAACTGGCTATGAGAGAAAGAGATGAAGAAAATGTGCGCGCGCATTGTTCTAACTGCTCGTACTGTGATACAGACAATAGACCTGCACTGTCTTAGATATACGTAACGTAACTGGCTATGAGAGAAAGAGATGAAGAAAATGTGCGCGCATTGTTCTAACTTACTCGTACTGTGTGATACAGACAATAGACCTGCACTGTCTTAGATATACGTAACGTAACTGGCTATGAGAGAAAGAGAGAAAGAAAATGTGCGCGCATTGTTCTAACTTACTCGTACTGTGTGATACAGACAATAGACCTGCACTGTGTCTTAGATATACGAAACGGAACTGGCTATGAGAGAAAGAGATGAAGAAAATGTGCGTGCGCATTGTTCTAACTGCTCGTACTGTGTGATACAGACAATAGACCTGCACTGTCTTAGATATACGTAACGTAACTGGCTATGAGAGAAAGAGAGAAAGAAAATGTGCGTGCGCATTGTTCTAACTTGCTCGTACTGTGATACAGACAATAGACCTGCACTGTGTCTTAGATATACGTAACGTAACTGGCTATGAGAGAAAGAGAGAAAGAAAATGTGCGCGCATTGTTCTAACTTGCTCGTACTGTGTGATACAGACAATAGACCTGCACTGTCTTAGATATACGAAACGGAACTGGCTATGAGAGAAAGAGAGAAAGAAAATGTGCGCGCATTGTTCTAACTTACTCGTACTGTGTGATACAGACAATAGACCTGCACTGTGTCTTAGATATACGTAACGTAACTGGCTATGAGAGAAAGAGAGAAAGAAAATGTGCGCGCATTGTTCTAACTTACTCGTACTGTGTGATACAGACAATAGACCTGCACTGTCTTAGATATACGTAACGTAACTGGCTATGAGAGAAAGAGATGAAGAAAATGTGCGCGCATTGTTCTAACTTACTCGTACTGTGTGATACAGACAATAGACCTGCACTGTCTTAGATATACGAAACGGAACTGGCTATGAGAGAAAGAGATGAAGAAAATGTGCGCGCGCATTGTTCTAACTGCTCGTACTGTGATACAGACAATAGACCTGCACTGTCTTAGATATACGAAACGTAACTGGCTATGAGAGAAAGAGATGAAGAAAATGTGCGTGCGCATTGTTCTAACTTACTCGTACTGTGTGATACAGACAATAGACCTGCACTGTCTTAGATATACGAAACGTAACTGGCTATGAGAGAAAGAGATGAAGAAAATGTGCGTGCGCATTGTTCTAACTGCTCGTACTGTGTGATACAGACAATAGACCTGCACTGTCTTAGATATACGAAACGTAACTGGCTATGAGAGAAAGAGAGAAAGAAAATGTGCGCGCGCATTGTTCTAACTTGCTCGTACTGTGATACAGACAATAGACCTGCACTGTGTCTTAGATATACGAAACGTAACTGGCTATGAGAGAAAGAGATGAAGAAAATGTGCGCGCATTGTTCTAACTGCTCGTACTGTGTGATACAGACAATAGACCTGCACTGTGTCTTAGATATACGAAACGTAACTGGCTATGAGAGAAAGAGATGAAGAAAATGTGCGTGCGCATTGTTCTAACTTACTCGTACTGTGTGATACAGACAATAGACCTGCACTGTCTTAGATATACGAAACGTAACTGGCTATGAGAGAAAGAGATGAAGAAAATGTGCGTGCGCATTGTTCTAACTGCTCGTACTGTGATACAGACAATAGACCTGCACTGTCTTAGATATACGAAACGGACGTTTAGACACTCGGCGGGTCTCCACCCTTTTATAGTAAATGTTCCGCGCGTCCGAACGAAGCGATTTGAGTCATCGTTCATCGTGCGTACAGCAAAGGAGTGGAATAAGTTGCCGGCGTCAGTCTTACCGTCCAAGTACGACGTGGGAGCCTTCAAGAGTAGAGTGAATAGGCACTTACTAAACTAGCGCGTACTATCTTTCGACTATATCACCACTTAACACCAGGTGGGATCATGGTCAAGCGCTAGTTTGCACGCATAAAAAAAAAAAAAAGTCGTAGGTTCCTATCCATTCAACTATTGACGCGAACGATCTCCTAGCACAAACTTAAGCTTAGTCGTAATGGTAAGCTAGAATATTAGTAATATTTTCTATAACAAAATTGCTAGGTTTCGTTTAAAAAAGAATCGGTTATAAACGTAGTGTCATTTAATAACGTTAGATGGCGCTTATATCAATATATAATTTCCTAAGTGATTTTAACTTTTATACATAGAATTTAACCTTTGGCATACGGCGTACAGTCAAAGGTCATAGACAGTCTCCTTAGAAAACTTAGTCCGAAAGACGAATACTTACAATACCTTAGTAAATAAATCGTCAATAGCCTAATGTCTTAGGGCACTGTCTGCGAATCGTAGGTTCGTATCCATAGTAAATAGAAGCAGTATTTGACAGTTCAAAAAGAGGAGTGCTCCGATCGTCATCAAACTTTACAGGATTACTCGTACCGTTTCGGCGTCTATACGGATCAAACACACACTTCATTTTTGTTTATTTTTTACACACACACACATTTTGCACACATATATATGTACATACATATATTTATAACGTACATATTTTTTTTTGACGATATACACAGATCTACAGAAGCTGGCCTTGACTGCTTAACCGGATTGAGAGGTGGCATAGCTCTTAGGTCGCTAGCCTGAACCCGAAAAAAGGGTCCCCGGTGAGGGGTAACCTCAGAAGTTACTATGTTATATGTAAGCTATTTCACGGATAATCTGAGGGACATTCAAAAATCTAAACTAACTTTGAGTGCCACTTCAACCTGCTAGACTAATACATAGGCTGTATTAGGAAGATATTGTACCTAACTCCGAATTTATCTTAGGAACTAAAGTGTGGGTGAATGCGAGGGTGTATGGGAAGTACCAAAGCAAAAAAGAATCATCCAAAAATACCCAGTCGAAACTTATTATTGCGTGCGCACGACTTTAGGTAGTCCTGGGAACCAGCGCTGTCGCATCCTTGCTACGGCACATGCTGAGGCGGTGTCCAATATTGGCCTCATATCTTTTTTTTTTTGTTGACGGGGAGGAAATCTTCACAAAGATACCCCGCCTTCTGGGGGGAAGGCGGCGGTTATGTGGGGTTTTTACCCACTAAAACCTCCCCGGTGGCTCTTCCTCGGTGCATGGTGAGGGGCTCCGGGATCTCCAGTGGAACGCACCGGAGCCCCTCTGCACTGCGCTCCAGGAGAACACGCCCCCCCCTCTGCCCTTGCAGTGCAAGGCGACACGGGCCAGCCGATGTCGCCTTCTTCCCGGGTCCACCTTGGCGGACGCCAAAGGCCCCTTGTCGCCCAGTGAACCCGAGGCCCCTTTTAGTCGCCTTGTACGACAGGCAGGGGATACCGTAGTCTTATTCTTGAGAGTCCAGAACTACAGGGCTGTGGCCTCATATCTTATCCTATTTGTCGGTTTTTTTTCTTTAACTGCCTTTTTTTATTGGTTTCATATTTTGTGCCAATTAAGAATATGTCTATGTCTGTTTGAGAATCTCCTACTTTTTTGAAGTCGATTAAAAAGCGAAGAAGCTAATTGTTCTGGAATCTTAGGTGGCTTAAATAAAGTAGACTAGACTTTTATAGATATATGTGTTTGTAATAACGGTTTTTAAATGTTCTCACAATGAATGCCGAACGGACACTGACAGCAATATTCCGTACGTAGCTGAGTACAGAATTTAATATGACGCATCACATATTGTGTGTGAAGATTTGTGTAGGCGCTTCTCGACATATCCCCGGGTGTTGGTAGCTGGTGTTAGCTGGCAACACATGACACCCAGCGATTGTTATGCATAATAACTACTTCCAATGATATCTTAATGATTTACCTGAACCTTATTGTATCTTTAATTCATAATTAATAATTTAGTTGATCGTCACATGTACTTGGTATTGTAAACAATAATTTAACTTTATTAGTTCCTAATCTGACTTCTAATTAATTTTGTATAAAGATTGTGAGGACGTACAGTTGTCACGTTACTCGTTATAAATAATTCTTTGTACAACGTTACGCTGTCTCAATAAAGCGAATGTACTAGTTGTTGGGACTATTTTATTCTACGAGACCTACAAATTATAACACTGGTCTTCCAACCCAAGAAATTGATTTATCAAACAGGGGGAGATCTTGCTAAAGGCTCGTCCTACAATTCCACTCACGCCTCACTCCCAGTTGGGTAAGCTGAGATCGCGGACTTCCATTTAGTACGATCCTGTCAATCTCTTCATTGCTGATTTCGATAGCAGGTCTTCTATCTGCTTCCGGTCACGAAGTCATGGTATAACCGAGGACAGTTAGCATGTAAAGTTAACACATCACAGTACGCCACGTAACACGACGTACGACCTTGTGTAGACAAAATTTGCGTATATAATTCATGTCTATTGTCTTTAAGCCTGAACAAACCGTGCGTACGTCACGGTACATTGAAATATTTCACCGCTTTCTATATTATATCTAGACTTATATTACGAACAGCATGTTTGTTGTGGATAAATTGAAACAAAGGGAACGTCTCCCGAGTCCGCTATTTGCCAGGGACGTATTTATGAAACCTTTTTTTTAGGTATAAAATAGATTTCGCTTTACACTTTTCACCTAGCTTATTGGGTTCCATATATGACGTCCGTCGCCATATACCGGGCATAATTATTTAAAAAAAAAAAACGTAAAAAAGGCAATTCATTGGTATAGACTGGGTTTTTTTTTATTCAAGAAAGCGCAACCACAGACTAAGGTCCGTGTTCTTTTCTAATGTACTTTAATACTTTCGTTTTGTTATTTTTGTTATTTTTACACACACACACACACATTTTGCACACATATATATGTACATACATATATTTATTACGTACATTTTTTTTTTGACGAAATACACAGATTTACAGAAGCTGGCCTTGACTGCTTAACCGGATTGAGAGGTGGCATAGCTCTTAGGTCGCTTAGCCTGAACCTCTATCGCTAGTAACTCGACACAATGGCCCCCCCGGTGAGGGGTAACCTCGGATGGTTACTATATTATACGTAAGCTATTTCACGGATAATTTGAGGGACATTCAAAAATCTAAACTAACTTTGAGTGCCACTTCAACCTGCTAGACTAATACATAGGCTGTATTAGGAAGATATTGTACCTAACTCCGAGTTTGTCTTAGGAACTAAATTTTAATAATTTATATGATTGTGTTTATGGAAAGAATAGTGTGTGTGAATGCGAGGGTGTATGGGAAGTACCAAAGCAAAAAAGAATCATCCAAAAATACCCAGTCGAAACTTATTATTGCGTGCGCACGACTTTAGGTAGTCCTGGGAACCAGCGCTGTCGCATCCTTGCTACGGCACATGCTGAGGCGGTGTCCAATATTGGCCTCATATCTTATCCTATTTGTCCGTTTTTTTTCTTTAACTGCCTTTTTTTATTGGTTTCTTATTTTGTGCCAATTAAAGATATGTCTATGTCTGTTTGAGAATCTCCTACTTTTTTGAAGTCCATTAAAAAGCGAAATAGCTAATTGTTCTGGAATCTTAGATGGTTTAAATAAAGAAGACTAGACCTTTATAGAAATATGTGCTTGTAATAACGGTTTTTAAACGTTCTCACAATGAATGCCGAACGGACACTGATAGCAATATTCCGTACGTAGCTGAGTACAGAATTTAATATGACGCATCACATATTGTGTGTGAAGATTTGTGTAGGCGCTTCTCGACATATCCCCGGGCGTTGGTAGCTGCTAGCATAATAACTACTTCCAATGATATCTCAATGTGAAACCAACTTATTACAATTCGATTGTCATCTACTAATTTAAATTTGAGGACCTGGATGCCCAAATGCCTCTTACACACATGAAATATTTTTCGGTCTTACCGACGTTATCTATATACATATATAAAGAGAAAGTGTGTGGGTTTGTTCCGTATAGGCTCCGAAACGGCTGAACCGATTTCAATGAAACTTTCAGGTAATCTTCAGATTGACCTGGCGAGCAATCCTGTAAAGTTTGGTGGCGATCGGAGCACTTCTCTTTTTGAACTGTCAAATACAGGTTTTATTTAAAAGTTCAAGTTACAGCCTTTATATATATAATATATATGTCCCACTGCTGGGCGCAGGCCTTCTCTGTAAAGAGAGTATAAGGGCATAGTCCACCACGCGGCCCTAGTGCGGATTGGTAGACTTCACATGCCTTAGAAAAATTTTCTAAGACGTGTAGGTTTCCTCACGATGTTTTCCTTCACCGCCGAGCGCGTGGTTAATCGGCACATAAAATTGCAACAGCAAATTTATTGGTGCCGGCACCGGGGATCGAACTCGGGTTGCTAGCGTACTATGCAACACGAGCCAACCGCCTGGACACTGAGCTACCACGGCTCTAGGTTTTATTTACCATGATGATATTTTACTGTTTTATAACACAAATATGTATTGACACATGCGTTGTGTATATTTATGTATTATGAACCATATTGAAGTACAATGGAGTATAAGAAATCTTTAAATGGTAAGAATGATATTATATTTACTGATATGTACATGGTTGTAGGTAATGATCTTCACCCGCTCAAGAAGAGAATGAATACGGAGAGAAATTAATAATTTAATATATTGTGAGAGTTAAATTAAATATGTAATGATGTAAGTATATTGTATACATAAAATAAAGCATTTTTTTTTGTTTTGGTAACGCACTTTCCAGGGGGGGTAGGTTACTCCCCCCCCTGTTCATCGCGGTGCAAGGCGCCGTAGGCCAGCCGATGTCGCCTTTTTCCCGGGTCCACCTTGGTGAACCCGAGGCCCCTTTTAGTCGCCTTCTACGACAGGCAGGGGATACCGTAGTCTTATTATTGAGAGCCCAGAACTACAGGGCTGAAGCAAAATCTAGCCCTAGAGCTGGGTACGCTAGTATTTACGATGTTTTCATATTATATTTAGAAAAAAATGTACATTAGATTACTTCCTTGCAAAACGCCAATTTAATATTTTTTTTTATGCCATATATCTTTTCACTATATGTTAACCACATTGTATAATGTTGCGTGATGTTGTTTAACAACTGTAAGTAATTTTTCTCTGTGTATGGATAGAGCAAGGAGTTAGACCGGATCCTCGCCAATACCGGCTCACAGAGTAGCTACGGACCTCCCCCAATTTAATATGTTTTTTTTTTTTATGATGATTTAATTACTAGTATTTGTTCCCCAGCATGTTTGGCTGGGGGTTTTTTATCTTAACATTAATTTACTTCTAAGTTATTTGTCTACTTTATACAATATTATTTCTAAACTTATTTCTATTACAATTCTGCTTATTATCTAATCTTATATCTATTATTTCTAAATAATCTACAAATTTCTTATTTCTATTTCAATATTTCTAAACTTATTTCTATATTACAATTCTGCTTATTATCTAATCTTATATCTATTACATTATGTTTTATTCCTATCAATAACTTTTTTAACTACGTATTTACAAAATCTTAAAAATATATCTATCCTATTCTTATCGCTAATTAAATTTCTAATATTTTCTACAGTTATCCTTTCATTCATCATAACCACCTCCACAAATCTTCTTACATTAAACTCCGGGCATTCTGTCAAGACATGTAGCACCGACTCTTGTACATCCGGATCGCAGATGCACGAAGGGCTCTCCTTACACCGAAACTTATTCAAATACTCGGAGAACCCTCCGTGCCCCGTCAGAATTTGTACAAGAGTCGGGTCTAGGTCCATCTTCCTGATGACGGGGTATGCGGACACAACGTCGGGGAAAAACACCTTCGTTGTGCCCGCAGGTGCCAGCGTCTTTGCTTAACGCCTGTTCCATATGTCAAGCGAGTCCAATCGGATTTGTCGCTTGACATATGAAACAGGACACTCTTCATAATTGGGTTTGGTCTTCATTCCGATTGCAGCTTGCTTTGCAAGTTCGTCCGCCCTCTCGTTCCCTTCCATAATTTAATATGTTAGGACCTAATATATTTTTTTATTGGATTATTATATCTATATTCGTACGTAAGTCAAGGTTTTTCAATATAATCTCTCTGAAATCTTATCGCAGTGTATAGTTGATAGCAAAAAATTTGCGATTGTCGTTTGCGTAATTTTCACGTGTCCAATAATTTTAATACCCCAAGTATTGGAATCTTCATCCGCGACACGATTGCTTATCGTTTTCTAAACCTGTGTGGTTTTAATTGATCGGGGGCGATATTTTATATCAATCGCACAGTTCAGTGTAGGGTGACTAACAATTTAATAACTTTAAAGACTGTTTTATTCATGTATCATATTTATTATTGTTGTCTGTATAAATTCCATATAAAAGTAGTATTGCGTATACGTCTTTAGGTAGTCACGGGCACCGCTGAAAATCAGTGCTGTCGCATCCTTGCGACAGCATATGCCGAGATGGTGTCCGATATTGGCGTCATATGTTTTGTATTTGTCCGTGTAACTTTAACTGTGTTTTGTCTATTTTTCATTATTTTTTAATGTGTGTTATATTCTGTCTATGATGTGTTTTTGTATTGTGATGCCAATAAATAAATGTCTATGTCTAAAGAAGCAATTCTTATATAATAATAATAAAGCCTGTTATTTCTTGCAAGAAATGTACAGAGTTATAGAATAAATAATAATAAAAAAACTAATATAAGTTAAATAAGAGAATAACTTAAAATCTAAACAATAAAAAAGTATAGTCGTTTTGGATTTTTTGCAAGAAGAGCAGGGGCTCAGGTGAAAGTGAAGGCCTCTTCTAAAGAGCTCCATTTTTCTCTGTCCCGTGCTAACTGTGGTCAGCAGGGGCCAGCTAATTTAGTTAAATCGTCCTCCCATCTCATGTGAGGTCGGCCTCTGAGACGCTTGCCACTTTGTTAACCTGCTAGTCCACCTCTCATCCTCAAGTCTCGCAACGTGCCCTGCCCATCTCCATTTTAGTTTTTTAGTATAGCTCAGACGGCTTTGGTCATGTTTATAATTTTTGCGTGACGAGTTTTTTTGCATTTTTTGATGTTGGCTACGTTTCATTTCTTATATATATAATATATATTCAACCGACTTCCAAAAAGGATGAGGTCTTCGTCTGAGATCCTCATCTCATTCGTCTGTGTTTTTTTATGTGTGTTAACAATAAATTTCGATTCGTTTTTATTTGAAAGTTGGTGCTTCCCACATGGTCACATTAAGTATGATCTAATTCTGACAAAAGCCAAGAGAAAACCATACAAGTTTTAATTTGCATTAATAAATATATGCACGACAAATGGACGACTCAATTTCACGTCAACCGATTTCGATGATTAATTTTTGATATGTTCGTAAATATTGTATTTCTACTTTAAGGTAGTTTTACAGTTTCGTCAGGTTTTACGATAATTCGGAAATACGAAGAGGGCGTCTGCACGTAAAATCATTTAACGTTTGATCGTTAATCGTAATTATTATTGTATAATCTGAATCTCGGAAACGGCTCCAACGATTTTCGTAAAATTTATTATGAGGGAGGTTTCGGGGCGGTGAATCGATCATCTTAAACATAAACTAAAATATATGACTTTACCTGACATTTATTGGCAAATGATAGAGCTTTTTAAAGAACCGTCATCAAGGGTCTTTGATTAAAGCGTAGATAGCCTTATGATTAAGGGTACGGTCACCGACATATAAGGTCAAAGGTTCGAATTCACCAGTCGAATATTGACTTGGACATCTCCTAGCACAAGATTATACTCAGAATGTTTAGTACTGTAAAAAATTGACATTAAGTCCCTCTTTATGTACAATTTAATTTTGTGCAAATAAAGACTAAATAAATTAGGAATACATGTTTTGATATAATAATTTATTTTCTGTCGTATATATTTTTGATTAGAACAATTGACAAAACATAAATGTCTTATATATAATACTTCAGCCTAAATCAGGACTGTCCGTCTAAAAAAAATCATGGACACCCTACTTTTCGAGTCTTTTGTAAGGTAAGCGATATCTACTTAGATAAAGGCATTACCCAAAGCCCATCCCTCTCCAACCAATTGATTGGTGCGAGCGAGATGCGTGATGACTATATCTCGATTAACATAAAGGTGATTGTCCCTCGCGATATACTTGTCACATTACGTCTTGTTAGAGGGTCGTGTTATACTTTGGATGATGTATTTTATTAACCGACTATGAAAAAGGTAAGAGGTTCTAAATGCGTCTGTGTACGGAGTGGTCCCGTGTTGCCTTAACAGCTAGGGTGCTGGAGGAGAAACTCCTTCCCTGTGAAATGGTGCGGTTCAGTACAGAGGGGTACCGGTTATGTGTGGAAACGTACCTAAAACGAGTACGCCCGCCAGGGGAAGAACGAGTTATGTCAGGCCCTCGCCGAACAAATAAGACTACGGTATCCCCTGCCTGTCGTAGAAGGCGACTAAAAGGGGCCTCGGGTTCACTGTGCGACATCGGCTGGCCCGTATCGCGTTGCGCTGCGAGGGCACAGGGGGGAGGGAGTAACCCCCCGTGCTAAGGCTCCGGTGCGTTCCACGTTGAGATCTCGAGATCGCCCCTCGTCATGCACCGAGGAAAGGGCCACCGGGGAGGTTTTAGTGGGTAAGAACCCCGCATAACCGCCACCTTCCCCCAGAAGGCGGGGTATGATTCTGAAGATTTCCTCCCCGTCAACAAAAAAAAAGGCCCTCGCTGACCAAACCCACAAAAATTTGCACCATCGTCCCTGCGTGCAATTCAGCCTTCCTCTCATCCTCCAGGCAAGGCGCGCCGGAATATAAGACGCGCCTTCTCCCACGGCCTCCGTGACCAGGTGATGTACTCAACCGAGACGATAACCTGCAGGCCTTGGGAACAGGAAAACAAGCTATACCTGCCGGTCCAGCCAACAACAGCGGATCAACAGATGTTTAGCTCCGTTGCGAAACACTTTTGGCGGGCTTGCCAGGTGCGCGGGTGTGGGTTCCTCTTAGCTTCCCCGTGGGTGGGGCCCGTCTCGGTTACTGAACTCACTCAGGACAAGTATCCGGGTGCCTCATTCGGGTGGGTCCGTCAACTTCTATCAAACATCTTTAAATAATACGTATATAATCAGTTATTCTGACAGCCCTAGCGAGTCGGTGCGTTCGTTTAATTTGTTAAGATAATTTCGGAATTCAAAATCCAGGTGGGTTCTAGACCGCATCGCGTGCACCCAGTAGAGTCAACGACCAGCGTTACGATATTGGGCGGCAAAAAAATGCGGCCGCCATTTTGAAGTTATATCACGGTTAAACTGTCTACAGGGTGCGGCTACGAAGTGGGCGATTTTCTTCTTATATTTATAATTCTGTTAGGAGCAGCAGAATCTGAAGCAGTGATAGTGGCTAAGGGATTCGTTTTACTACTGATGGTAGCGAATTCGAATTACAGTCGGCTTGTCCTAATGTATTACCGTTTTTTTGGTTTTTCAAGTTAAATTTTTTTAAAGAAAAAGTCTATAAGCGTTTCGCTTGGGGAGTAAGCTGGCAACGAAATCTTGAGATGGAGATATAAGTTAGTGAAGATAGAGAGTTACGTGTCATATGTTACTGTGGGGGCAAGGAGGCAAGAGAGCGGTGTGTGCGCACATTTCTTTGCCTCTTTCTCTCATAGTCAGAACATGAAATATATATCTCAGTATTTCTTTGGCGAGTTTGCTAGCGTTATGCGTACATTGTTTTCTTGATTATTTCGTTTTTACAATTTTATATTTTGTTTTGAAGTTTTATTTCAGTCTGTGGTGTAAACGACACTCGTTTTTTGTTAAAACAAAAGAAATCACTTGCTATAAATGTGTGCCTCGTGTAGGGCGATAGGTACAAATTACAGAACTAAAGTGCGTTTTATAATTCTTTGCACAATGTGGTGTTATCGCTTAGAACGATCTCTTCCAGCCAACCTTTGTATAGACAGAGATTTGGGCCTGTTTTGAAATCCAATTATAATAGTTACACATATATGTAAACAAATATATACATGTACATACTATTCTTATCAATAAAATAATACATAAAATATATTATAATATGCAGCAAAATATAATAATGTACCCGCTAGGATTCACATCTTCAATAATGCTAATTGATAAACAGATATTTATATATATAACGACTAACTATTTTATATTTAGTTATATAAAGAAAAGAACACATTTAATTTTTATGTATACTTATTTATTGCTTTACTGACAACGAAGAGCACTCCGCCAACCAAAACCATCGCTTTTATATTCTACCCCCTCCTCTCCTCTCCTCTCCTCGCATCACCCCTCTCCCCTCATCGCCTCATCACCTGCGCTCCCACCTCTCCCCTCCACCGCGTTATTCGCTCCCACATCCGTTCCTTACCATTCCTTCCGTTACAATATATATATAATATGGTTATTTGAATTTAAAGACAAGACTGCGTTTCTTTTTAATATTTAGAGAAACAACATTCAATGTCCGTATTCCAATTCTATCTTTGATATATAAATATAATGACACATTACATTCCAGTGGCATTTAACATTTCAAATTATAAAAATACAAAAATGAAATTTTAAGTAAAGAGGTTTTATATCTTTACTTTACTAAGAAAAAAACCTAGAATAACTTTGTGTTGCTCTGTAATCCAAGGAACCATATTAAAAGTTTTTCCTGCTTTTGCTAAACTGTACAAATTAAATTATGACATATTCTATTATATTTCTTTTTTCATTAACACGTCATGGACTCTATGGAGGTTTCATACAAAAAAAAAGTTTTTTTACATCTCTCCTGAAAAGGAGAAAATGTTCCTTCGTCTCAATTGTTCCTCCATGTTCAATTTTCGCTGTTACGTCATTCCAGACTCATCTTCCTGTGTATATGGAATAAGCTTCGTGTTATTTAAACCTGCTTCGTTTATGTGAAACAGATTTGATACTATTTTCCTGTGTCCTGTATCGTATCTTGAATATAGAGTTGGAGATTTTCTTTACAATTTTATATGGTCTAAATTCTAATTTCTTTCAGTTCATCATATTTCCATTCTCGAAATACACCATTTTTTTTTACATATATATATATATATATATATAGTAAAATTTTCACTCGCCTATACACGTCGCACATTTCGTGGCCACAATTTGCGCCGATAAAAACTGAAGTTATCTCTTGAATACGTTTTTGTGCATTCGACGCAATGGTTTAAAAAGTGTCGTTGTTCTCCGTCGCCTGTTTATCTCCAACACAAGCGTCTCGAGCTGGTACACTTGGGAGATATTTTATTTTTTATATTACATACGTTCTAATAAACGTGGGGTTAGAATACTAGCCGGTATACTCGTAAATCATCCTTACATAGTATAAAACAAAGTCGCTTCCCACTGTCTGTCTGTTCGCGACAAACTCAAAACTACTACACTGTGCTCACCAACCGGTCATCATTAAATTGCATACAAAGGGTACAGAAAACGTCATACCCTTAAATCGCGGGTAACACCGCGGGGCGCAGCTAGTTATGAACAAATGCACGCGACTGTACTTTGTCTTGGCGATGATATCACCGATATAAGTCAATAACTTGGTCATTGAATCGTTAGTCATGTTTTTTTTTTATATACGATAAAGACAATAAGGCGTCAGACATAATTTTTTTTTAAGTCGCTTAGCCTGTACCTCTATTGGTAGTAACTCGACATAAGGGTCCCGCCGGTGAGGGGTAACCTCGATTACTATTAAAATCTGACATTAATCTCACATCGTCGATTAAATACCTACAGCTCCTGTGGTGCTGTGGATGTTCATAGGCGGCGGTGATCGCTTAAGATCAGGTGAGCCGTATGCTCGTTTGTGCCACTTTTCATATAAAAAAAAATAGAAAAATTTTCAAAATTTTAAAATTAGATTATTACTAAAAATTATTACTGTTAACAATATTTTTATTTGGATGAAAGGCACTTTGTTGTTGACATCTAGTGAGCTTCACGTTCAATTTCTTTTATTAATAATATAATTTTTAGAAAATTTTGAAAAATGTAATTTTTCTAGTTAATCTACGATATATAGAATCATAAGTCTAATGCTTTTGGTACGGTCTGCAAAACATACATGTTCAAATATACCATTCCATTATTGACGTGTACGATGACAGCAAAAGCCGTTACCTAGCCCGCGATTTATTTATTTATTTATTTATTTATTTATTTAATAGGATACACCAACAGCATTACACAAGCATACATTGTTTACAAACTAAGTCCTGTCGTGTATGCCAATTACAGGTGTACACAACATTCGCTATAAAAAAAACGTAACGATTTAATAATTAATAATTACAAAAATATTTTAATAAATTATAAAGAAACAGAAAAATCAGTAATAAATTAATTAAATTAGCCAAAATAACTGCACAATTTTTAACACTAAGGTGCGGAAGAGCTTGCGTGAATTAGAAAAAATGTCAACCGACGTGGACTTAGTGTTAACGAGGTTATATGTAGCGGAAATCCTTGGCAAGGGCGAGTGTGACAGTAGGTTGGTTTTAGATTGCGGCACATCAAAAATCCTACAACAACGACTCCTTGGAAATTTGAATGACATAAACTTACCATGAATTCAACGAACAAACATTTTTACGTACAAAACAAATGCAGAGTAGTACAACCTTTTTTCTGGACGTAAAAAATAAAAGAATACAAAGTACAATTTCAAATAAATTTTAAACCTCTTTAGTAGCTATAAAATAAGTATATTTACGAGCTAAACCAAAAACCGATTTCAATTCGAATCAAATGTTATCACGGATGCCATCTTTGTACAAAGCGTCAATAGCCTAATGGTTTAGGGTACGGCCTGCGAATCGTAAGGTCGTGGTTTCGAATCCACCATACGACTATTGACGTGAACCATGTCCTAGCACAAGCTTAAGCTTAGTTGGAATGGTTAACAAGATTGTTAGTAATATTTCTGAAAAGAAAAAGCTAGCTTTCTTTTTAAAAAAAAATATTTATCAGAACGTAACCAAACTCTCATCAAATTACTCTTGAAGTAGACGTAGACATATTCTTTATTGGGACAAAATATGAAACGCATCAAAACGACAGAAAAAAATACAGTTAAAGAAAAAAAACGGAAAAATAGGACATAAAACATGATGCCAATTTTGGACACCGTCTCAGCATATGCCGTCGCAAGGATGCGACAGCGCTGATTTTCAGCGGTGCACAGGACTACCCAAAGTCGTGCGCGCGCAATACATTTAAATTATTCAAGCGTCAATAGCCTAATGGTTTAGGGTACGGCCTGCGAAACGCAAGGTCGTGGGTTCGAATCCACCATTCGACTATTGCCGTGAACCATGTCCTAGCACAAGCTTAAGCTTAGTTGGAATGGTTTGTAAGAAGATTGTAACAAGATTGTTAGTAATCAGCCCTGTAGTTCTGGGCTCTCAAGAATAAGACTACGGTATCCCCTGCCTGTCGTGCAAGGCGACTAAAAGGGGCCTCGGGTTCACTGGGCGACAAGGGTGGGGGCCTGAGTCGTCCACCAAAGTGGACCCGGGAAGAAGGCGACATCGGCTGGCCCGTGTCGCCTTGCGCTGCGAGGGCACAGGGGGGGAAGGAGTAACCTCCCCGGGACGTGCTCTCCTTGAGCACAGTGCAGAGGGGCTCCGGTGCGTTCCACTGGAGATCCCGGAGCCCCTCGTCATGCACCGAGGAAAGGGCCACCGGGGAGGTTTTAGTGGGTAAGAACCCCACATAACCACCGCCTTCCCCCCAGAAGGCGGGGTATCTTTCTGAAGATTTCCTCCCCGTAAACAAAAAAAAAAAAAGATTGTTAGTAATATTTCTGAAAAAAAAAGAAATATTGCTAGCTTTCTTAAAAAAAAACCATTACAAAATACTACCTATACATGGAATTTATGCAGACAACAGAAGTTACATACTTTCTAATAAAATCATCGAAATACGTTGTCTTGATTTTGAGTTATTCGTCCATTTGTCGCGCACATATTTGGTGCAAATTTGACAGATCAGACAGACAGGCAGATTTGACAGACTTGGTCAGAATTAGACCACATGGGAAGCACGTTATTTCAAAAGAATCATCAAAGTCGAATCACCCGGTCGATAGTTATGCGGTAACAAACATACGAATTGAAAACCTCTTCCTTTTTGAAGTCGGTGGAAAAAGAATGTGGTAGTGTGTGTACCAGTGAAATCTATGTGTGTGTTAATTATATTGTATGGAGGTGTATGATAAAAGAACACAGAATTAAATTTTAAATTTAGTAACCTCTATAGAGGTTTCATATTTGAGCCGTTGGGGGTAGAAACTTTCGATCCGTGGGGTCCAAGTGCACACCAACTTTTTAATGTTAGCTAAGAAGTTGGTCAACACATCTGGTGACCAGACCAGGCTTAAACCTTGCCCTTCTGTGAGACGGTCATGTCCCAGAAGGAGGCTGACGAGCGGGTCAGGGAGGGGAGCGCAGAGGCTCCCCCCCTCCGCAGGCGACGTATCGGGGTGCGCAGGAGGCGTTACGAACGCCTCCTCTTGCCGCCCCCGTAATCCGAAGCGGGGCCACGATGGATACCTGGCCCCAGCATGCTTCAGCGTCGTCGGGACTTCTCTGAGTGCCGGAGAAGTCCTCTTTGAGGATGAAGTCCGGTCTTTGCCGGGACCGGCCGGTCGTTGGGGTGTCCTGTCGCTGACAGATCCGGGCACCCCGCCCATAACGGCTGATGGCATTCGCGGAAGGTTTAGTGGGTAGGGGCTGCCCAGGCCGAGTCCCACACATCCCTTCGGGCCCGCCCAGGGTACCGAAGGATGGTCTATAAAAAGATTCCCCCGCGTGAACAAAAAAAAAAAGGCTTAAACCTTGCACAGAGGCTAAGCATTGCCATACAATGTGGCAATGTTACCAGCCTTCTGGGCACGCTACCAAGCGACGTTTATGTTTTTTGTAAAGTACAAGTCCCCCTTAGATGTTAGGAGCGTTGCTGGTGTTTCTTCGGCCACTTCTTCTCCCAGTGCCAACGCTTCCCGAAGTGGCACTCAAAGATAGTTTAGCTTTTGAATGTCCCTTAGATCATCCGTGAAATAGCAACCGACGGAGTCGTGGTTCGGCCCTTTCGGGCGCCCTCGGATCGGAATGCTTACGCGTAACATAGTAACCGTCCAAACCGAGCCCCCTCACCGGGGGGACCCTTGTGTCGAGTTACTAGCGATAGAGGTTCAGCCTAAGCGACCTAAGAGCTATGCCACCTCTCAATCCGGTGAAGCAGTCAAGGCCAGCTTCTCTGGCCAATCTGTATAGTTCGTCATTAAAAAAAAAATGTAAAGTGCCTATTATATCGTAAATATTTATTTTTGTAGATAGTATTATGTATTGTTCTATATGTATAATTAAGTTATATAATCTAACTTGTTTGTTCAGTCAGAAATATAAGCAATTTCAAATAAAATTTAAACCTCTTTAGTAGCTAGAAAAAAAAAAAAACTAAAGTTGCCGTGTATTGTCAATGTAAATGTGTATCTGAAGGTGTTTGTGTGTGTGTTAACTGTAGTTTTAATATTGTGTGGAGGTGTCAGCGGCGGTAGGAAATAACTCCTTGGTGAGAGCCGCTTGTTAAGGCGGTAGCTGGACGCACGGGCGGCCACTTTGAGTGACTCGTTCGCGGGTATGGTGTGTGGTGCAAGGAACGGACTGAGGGCCGGATTCCATGATAGACTAGGGATGTTCATGCAAAAAATATATCGATATCGTATTTTTTAAGATTGTATCAATACTCTTTTTTTTAAAGCATATTAGCAATATTTTTTTCACAAATATTCCTCACATTCTTGTTGACAAGCGTTTATAATAGTAGTATCATAAAACGGTTTGCTCAAAAAGATAAATTTATCCGTGATGAAAGTGGTAGGAGATTCCGTCGGGTATCAAGAAACACCTAGCCCTGTAGTTCTGAGCTGGTAGAATAAGACTCCGGTATGCCTGTCGTAGAAGGCAACTAAAAGGGGCCTCGGGTTCACTGGGCGACAAGGGTGGGGGCCTATGTCGCCCTCCAAACTGTACCCGGAAAGAAGGCGACATCGGCTGACCCACGTCGCCTTGCACTGCGAGGGCACAGGCGGGAGGGATTAAATTCTCCCGGACGTGCTCATCTACGTTCTCTTATGACTTGGACCGTGCGTTCTTTGGTTTTTCGACACGATAAACCTGTTACCGATTCAGACTGGTTGCGTTTGCGGTGATATGAAGTGATTGTTGTCAGGACGAAAGGTGTGTCTGCTTTTGGGGCTGAGTTGATTAATTACAAAGTATTGTGAAGTTACATTAGCTTACAACTCTAACCTTTTATTTTTTTTTTTTTGTTGACGGGGAGGAAATCTTCACAAAGATACTCTGCCTTCTGGGGGGAAGGCGGCGGTTATGTGGGGATCTTACCCACTAAAACTACATCTATTATTTCTATTTATTGTTATTCTGCTTTACTGTCTTATTATTTATCTATTTACACTATGTTTTATTCCTTGCTATTATTCTTTGCACTATATTTTTACAGAATCTTATAAATATAGAATTTTTATCCTTGTTACTAATTAAATTTCTATCTATAGTTATTCTTTTCATTCATCTCACCCAAGCGGTGGTTAGGGCGACATAGAGAGAAACCTGACGATGCCTTGTCTTTTTTTTTTTAATAATTTCTAAGCAAGAGCTTGACTACAATCCCCCATGATGTTAAGTGGAAATGCAGTCATGGATGGTAAGGCGCACTAGCTTTGTAAATGCCTATTCACTCTACTCTTGAAAATACCCACATTGTAATCGGAAGGAAAGACAGACGCGGGCAAACTATTCCAGTCCTTTGCTGTACGAAGAATGAAAGACGAAGCAAATCGCTTCGTTCGGGTTTGAGGGATGTTCACAACAAAGGATGAAATCCCGCAGTGCGTCTAGAAGACCGATGGTGGAAAGGAGATGGGGGAATTAGATCATGTAGTTCCTGAGCACACTCTCCAAAATGCAATCTGTAGAAAACCGAAAGGTTAGCTACCTTAGGCCTGTGCTCAAGACTGGACAGATTGGTTTCAGCTGAGCTGTTGTCTTGTCGTTTTGCATGCCATGTCCAGGGGTACCGTCTTCTATATCTGACCCTTGACCCAGCCATCTAGCGACAGTCCTTTGAGTTGTTCGAGACGATTCACTATGAGACCGCTTAGTAAATAATTATCGTATTTATGAAGTTGTATCATTTGCTACAGGTGCGCGGAGGAGCACGGGTGTACCGCCACCAGCTCCGCCCTCCTTGCAGGAGGAGAAGAGGTCACCACTCCAGCCTCAGCAGCAGGGGAGGCACAGCCTCCGCCAGGTAAATATATCTCATATATAGCAATATCTAAAGACCAAGGTCTTCAATCGTCATGATATGGAGCCGGAATGTACTCACGGCTGGTCCATAGGCCGACAGTCGGTATACGAGCTAAGGGTTATGCTCAGAGTCTCTGAAGGATCGGATCCGGAACAACTGATCTGACAGAGAACCAAAGCGATCGACGTAACGCTTTTTTTCTCTTTATTATTTATCTATTTACACTATGTTTTATTCCTTGCTATTATTCTTTGCACTATATTTTTACAGAATCTTATAAATATAGAATTTTTATCCTTGTTACTAATTAAATTTCTATCTATAGTTATTCTTTTCATTCATCTCACCCAAGCGGTGGTTAGGGCGACATAGAGAGAAACCTGACGATGCCTTGTCTTTTTTTTTTGTTGACGGGGAGGCAATCTTCAGAAAGATACCTTCTGGGGGGAAGGCGGCGGTTATGTGGGGTTCTTACCCACTAAAACTACATCTATTATTTCTATTTATTGTTATTCTGCTTTACTGTCTTATTATTTATCTATTTACACTATGTTTTATTCCTTGCTATTATTCTTTGCACTATATTTTTACAGAATCTTATAAATATAGAATTTTTATCCTTGTTACTAATTAAATTTCTATCTATAGTTATTCTTTTCATTCATCTCACCCAAGCGGTGGTTAGGGCGACATAGAGAGAAACCTGACGATGCCTTGTCTTTTTTTTTTTTTTAATAATTTCTAAGCAAGAGCTTGACTACAATCCCACATGATGTTAAGTGGAAATGCAGTCCTGGATGGTAAGGCGCACTAGCTTAGTAAATGCCTATTCACTCTACTCTTGAAAATACCCACATTGTAATCGGAAGGAAAGACAGACGCGGGCAAACTATTCCAGTCCTTTGCTGTACGAAGAATGAAAGACGAAGCAAATCGCTTCGTTCGGGTTTGAGGGATGTTCACAACAAAAGGATGAAATCCCGCAGTGCGTCTAGAAGACCGATGGTGGAAAGGGGATGGGGGAATTAGATCATGTAGTTCCTGAGCACACTCTCCAAAATGCAATCTGTAGAAAACCGAAAGGCTAGCTACCTTACGCCTGTGCTCAAGACTGAGCAGATTGGTTTCAGCTGAGCTGTTGTCTTGTCGTCTTGCATGCCATATCCAGGGGTACCGACTTCTATATCTGACCCTTGACCCAGCCATCTAGCGACAGTCCCTTGAGTTGTTCGAGACGATTCACTATGAGACCGCTTAGTAAACAATTAACGTATTTATGAAGTTGTATCATTTGCTACAGGTGCGCGGAGGGAGCACGGGTGTACCGCCACCAGCTCCGCCCTCCTTGCAGGAGGAGAAGAGGTCACCACTCCAGCCTCAGCAGCAGGGGAGGGCACAGCCTCCGCCAGGTAAATATATCTCATATATAGCAATATCTAAAGACCAAGGTCTTCAATCGTCATGATATATAGACCCGGAATGTTACACTCACGGCTGGTCCATAGGCTGACAGCCGGTATACGAGCTAAGGGTTATGCTCAGAGTCTCTCTGAAGGATCGGATCCGGAACGACGTGATCTGACAGAGAACTAAAGCGATCGACATAACGCACGGAATTTTTTTCTTTTTATTCAGAACAACAAACATTTGTACAATTATAATAAGTCTCAGAAAAAGTATCTATAGGTATATATAAAAGAGAAATTGTGTGGGTATGTTTCATACAGGCTCCGAAGCGGCTGGACCGATTTCAATGAAACTTTCACGGAATCTTCAGAATCACCTGGCGAGTAATCCTGTAAAGTTTGGTGACGATCGGAGCAATCCTCTTTTTGAATTGTCAAATACAGCTTTTATTTACTATGATACGACTACATGGGAGTAGCTAATGATCTTCACTTGCTCGAGAAGAGAATAGAAGAGAAATGAATAATTTAATATATTGTGAGAGTTTAAATATTTAATGATGTAAGTTTATTGTTTAATTAAAATAAATCAAAATCCAGCAAAATCAAAAAAATTGTATACAAAACTAGTGTACCTAGACACTAGTTTTGTATACAATTTTTTTTACGTACAATCTATGTGATATATTTTTTTCGCCTCGTGTTTACTTCTGCCCATGACGATTGTTTCTTAGAATGGATTTCTGCTGAATACCAGCGCTGATTTACCCTCCTTGGGTAGTCAGTTCTATGCTGAGCAGTGAACACGGTCGGTTCGGCGTTGCATAGCCTTAGTATTGAACCTTTTGGGTTTTAAGTGATATTTTTTTTATATTATCCCATTTAACTGTGTACTTATGTGTT
The DNA here is from genome assembly GCA_029286785.1 of Meandrusa payeni. NCBI lineage: Eukaryota > Metazoa > Arthropoda > Insecta > Lepidoptera > Papilionidae > Meandrusa > Meandrusa payeni. Next base: position 3,354,865 of record JAGSMX010000026.1, read on the forward strand.
ATAATTTGTCTAACCGATTAAATAGCTTATTATTTTATTATTTCGGTTTTTGTTTTATGTAGGTTTCGTAGCCTATACGGATCAACCCCCACACAATTCAACTTTTTATATATGGATAAATTTAACTTTATTAATTCTCGACGTCGGCTGGCCCGTGTCGCCTTGCACCGCGACGGCACAGGGGGGAGGGAGTAACCTCCCCCCTGCGCCCTCGCCCCCGGATGTGCTCTCCTAGAAGACGGTGCAGAAGGGCTCCGTTGCGTTCCAATGGAGATCCCGGAGCCCCTCTTCATGCATCAAGGAAGGGCCACCGGGGAGGTTTTAGTGGGTCAAACCCCACATAACCGCCGCTTTCCCCCCAGAAGGCGGAGAATCTTTTGAAGATTTCCTCCCCGTTAACAAAAAAAAAGGTTGGTTTTAGATTGCGGCACATTAAAAATCGTTCAAGAACGACTCCTTGCAATATTTCTTTTTTGTTTCCATAAATATTACTAACATCCTTGTTAACCATTCCAACTAAGCTGAAGCTTGTGCTAGGAGATGGTTTATGTCAATAGTTGAATGGTGGATTCGAACGCACGACCTTGCGATGCACAGACCGTACCTTAAACCATTAGACTATTGACGCTTCTGTGTGCACTCTAATGTTTTCGAGTATCAGTCTACTTTTTATTTCGCCATTGATGGCTTTGTGAAGAAAAATCTTATAAACTTTTATCATCTATGTTTGTTTTGTGCACAGAACCAGTTGTGGCGCCTCTACCCCCAAAGCCGGCGGTCTTAAAGGCGCCAAAGACAGTCAAAATTAACCAAAAGGTATGTTACATCTTATCTTAATATAAGTAAAACTTGTTTGCTAAATTTTTTCAGCAATGTTGCCATTGGAATAAATTTCAAAAAGTTACATCCTGTATTTTGCTTTTATTACTGTATTTTATCCTGTGTTTTACTACATAGACTGCAATTATTTTTTTAGTATGGTTTCTCTTTGACTGCGCTGTTGCCAACTCGTGCATTTTGACGTAACGGAACAATAGATAAACCAGAGTTATTGCGGATTTATTTGTGGTAAACTATTCTTGGATTATTCTTAATTTATTCCTGGTTTAACTAAACTTAGTATAAGGGTGGAATAAATATGTTATAACTCATTGTTGTTATCGTTAATAAATGATTTACAAGGGAGAGTAGGGATTTAAAGTCTGTATGACATGAGGGGGGAGGATGAGGGGGGGACTATATGATATCATGAGGGGGGAGGTTGTAGAGGGAAGAAGTAAGGAGGGACAACTGAAAAAAATCTGATTTGGAGTCCTTTTTTTGTTGACGGGGAGGAAATCTTCAGAAAGATACCCCGCTTTCTGGGGGGGAAGGCGGCGGTTATGTGGGGTTCTTACCCACTAAAACCTCCCCAGTGGCCCTTTCTTCGGTCCTCCCCTCTGCGCTGTGCTCAAGAAGAGCACGTCCCGGGGAGGGAGTAACCTGTTCTGTTTCGATCCAGCTTCAGTTAACTTCGACTGGTATACAAATAAACGGTATACAATATTGCACGGTGAATTTAAAATGAATCCGTTTTAACTTACAACGTCGGGTGTGGAAATCGATTTGGTGAGAATAATGGCGGGAAAATTATCCACGCAGCTATAACGTTAATTAAAAACAAACATTGAAGCATTACACCGTATAATTTTAATACTATTTATAGATATAACTTATATATTTACGAGAAAAATCAAAATCCGGCTTTAAATCTAAGCAAACGTTATATACAAGTACAACCTTTTTGTATTTCTGTAGGAATCTTACGATGGAGGAATGTAGAGTTGACGAAGAGACTCCAAATCCAGCCGTGTAGTTCTGGGCTCTCAAGAATAAGACTACGGTATCCCTTGCCTGTCGTACAAGGCGACTAAAAGGGGCCTCGGGTTCGCTGGGCGACAAAGGTGGGGGCCTTTGTCGTCCGCCAAGGTCGACCCGGGAAGAAGGCGACATCGGCTGGCCCGTGTCGCCTTGCACTGCGAGGGCACAGGGGGAGGGAGTAACCTCCCCCTGGAAGTGCTCTCCTTGAGCACAGTGCAGAGGGGCTCCGGTGCGTTCCACTGGAGATCCCGGAGCCCCTCACCATGCACCGGGGAAGGGCCATCGGGGAGGTTTTAGTGGGTAAAAACTCCACATAACCGCCGCCTTCCCCCCAGAAGGCGGGGTATCTTTCTGAAGATTTCCTCCTCGTGAACAAAAAAAAAATCACTCTATACCTTATAGTATAAGTTGCATGATACGCTAGCAACCCGAGTTTGATCCCCGGTGTCGGCACCAATATATTTGCTGTTGCAATTTTATGTGCTGATTTACCACGCGCTCGGGGGTGAAGCAAAACATCGTGAGCTAACCTACATGTCTTAGAAAATGTTTCTAAGACATGAAAGTATGTCAATCCGCACTAGGTGTGCGTGACGGACTATGCCCTTATACTCTCTTTACAAGGCCTGTGCCCAATAGTGGGATATATATGTATATATATGTAATGGCTTTAACTTTTAATTTAAGTTTAGAAAAAAGAAAGCTACCGATATTTGTTTTTTTTTCCAGAAATATTACTAACGTTCTTGTTAACAATTCCAATTAACCTTAAGCTAGTGCTAGGAGATGGTTCACTTCAATAGTCGAATTGTGGATTACATTGAACCTACGGTCCGCAACCTGCGCACCAGAGATGCACTCCTTTGCGCATTGTCGCGAAAGCATGCCATCTGTGCATCCGCTAACATCCCCGATGCAACCCCAACAAAACCCTGAACGCGTTGTTATATTGAATACGGAGAGCGCTGTACGATTTTTGAGTATACCTCGCCCACAGACTGCACGTGTAGAAAGTTGTACAGTAGGCTCGGATGAGTGTGAGCTTAACATTTAGAGAACAGCGTGCAAATCTGCGGGCCAGCATGTTTGATACCAAAACCAGCCAGATACAAATTGTATATCCAAAGAGATTTTATTACAAGTTCATACATACTATAATGCGAAAAGACTTTTTCCCAACCAATATTTATTCATTACTTTTAGTGAATATGGATGACGTTTCGTCACTGTATCTGGTAATTAATATACGAAAACATCATAACGCGTATTTAATGCACTGATAAACTAACTGCCTTGACATTTTTATATTACGAAATGAATTATTTGATTTATCACCAATTGGAATAATTTCCTAACATTTCTTTGTACAACATGTGGAACATGTCATTCTCATATATTTGCCCGATGGGGAAGCTGACTTGTTATGTCTGGCTCGTCCTTCAAGAGACCCTATTGACCTTTATTGATTTTTAATCCTACTTACAGATGTTACCGCTAAATCAATGTCACCGTAATTCTTATAAACAGAGTACATCCTGTTCTATGTTTAGGTTTTAGGAAATCTTTGTCGTATATTGGGAACGTTAAACTACAGATGGGCAGTCTAGTGGTCCTAATTTTAGTTTTTTTTAAAAAAAAAAACAAAACACCCAGCATCGTCCTACGAGTTTTAAGCGAGGTGATTTTAAAATAGTTTAAACTAGAGTTCCCCAAAGTTTTTTGTGTCGTAGACCCCTTGCTATGTGTTTCAATTCGTGGACCCCCAAATTTTTTTTCGCTGACGTAGACCCCTTGCAGGTTGTCATAGACCCCTAGGGGTAGATGTAGACCACTTCGGGAATCACTGGTTTAAACGTTCGGAATATGACTTTAGTTTTTAGCCATATTATAAGTTCTTAGTTCCAAACATCCAATGGGATATATATGCATATGTATTGTTTACCTCGTAAAATATCAAACTGGCTAGACATAAAACACTTTTGATAAAAAAAAAAATTTACAGTGTTTCCATCGAAATCCGTGACTATTCCAACACTAGTTAGTATCGCGCCAACCGGCGTCGCGGACGGTCGTGTCTGTGCGTGATTTATAATGATTTTTTTTTATTAGAAAAACTATCATCAACTGACCTTTTTGGGTGATTAGAATCCCTTTCGGTGAACAACACTGTGTTAACCTATCGATTCCTACAGTCGTGAATACTGTGTGCATGTGTGTTTTGTGGCGTGTTTCGTTCCGGTGGACGAGGATTGGAATGCGCCATTTTCATGGTTCGAATTTTCCTACGTATTGTATTTTATTATTATTTCAACTGCACATACGCCCCGTTCATTTTATTGCCGCGTGTTGTTTCGTTGTTACGGCATTTCAATGGTTACGTGGACTGCTTCATACCTATAGGTACACAGTCTAGATCAGTGTTACCGTTTTTTACAAAGGCGACAAACACGTGTTAGGTTATCGCGTTAGTTACTGCGTGGAATATAGCGGCAAAGATATACATATAAATAAAATTGGATTGTCTGTTTTTATATTACAATAACCACTTTTAACTACATGTATATGAATGTATATGCGATAAAATTTTGTCTGTCTGTTCGGGCTAATCTATTGAACAGCTGGACGGATTTAAATGGGAATTTTACTTGGTAGATAGCTGATGTAATAAGGAGTAACTTGGCTCTTTTATAACCGACTTCAAAAAAGGAGGTGTTTGAACAAGTACATACTGTGAATTATTATTATTTTTTTTTTTTTAAAAAAGCTAGCAATATAACTTTTTTTTCTGAAAAATATTACTAACATTCTTGTTAACCATTCCAACTTGTGCTATGAGATGGTTTATGTCAATAGTCGAATGGTGGATTCGAACCTTACGTTTCGCAGACCGTACCCTAAACCATTAGGCTATTGACGCTTCAATATTAATTGGTTATATAGTTTAGTTGTGTCGAGTAATCATCCCACCAATTCCTCTAAAATTATACATGTAACACAAATTATAGATGTAAATTATACATTAGACATATTCAGATATAAGTCGGAAATATCACATAAGCTACTGTCTATTTAACAGATTTTAATAAGGAGGTTGTCTATTTAGCTATAATTTGTGTGATTTGTCTATTATTTTGACAGTTTTTCGAATTTCTGGTGGACATAACGTTTAATTGGACTAGGATGCGAGCAGGGAGCTATATACATTTGACACCATAAAAACTGATGGTAACGTCGACCCAATTTAGGACATATGGCAATCCTGTCGTCGTACATTTGTTAATAACCCAATGTACCTCAAGTACAAACACGACGCAGTCAAATGCAAAAAAAAATGACTTTTGTTAAATTCGCAGATGAAGTCGCAGACGCAGCTAGTATAAGATAATGCTGTTTCAATTTTCTTTATGTTGTGTGTGAGTGTGATTCTCATTTGTCCTTTGATAAATATCAAAAGCCCAACGTGTCCCAGTTCTCTTGTTTACGCCGCTGCAGTGTTGCCAAACGAGAAATACATTTATTGTACAATAAAACCTATTTACGTCGACTTATTCCTCGCTCGCCAGTGTTTACAATAAGTTTACAAACAAATTGTGTACGTGTACAACTTTTTGAATCGTTATATCTCAAAAACGGTTGCTCGTAGAGAAAAAAGTATTAATAAATTTTTTGTAGATAATTTTATGATCTACAATTTTTGTCTGAGGTATTTTTATGATAAAACTTATCGTTTTGCTGAAAATCGCGAAAAACTATTTTTTTTTGATCTTTGACCTTGAATAAATTTTTTTCCTTACAGGGGAAAGATGGGTACTTTCAAATTTTGTTTTTAATGATAAACAACCTTAGCGATTTTCAGCTTGGTGGGAATTTAGATAACTTTGCTCTTATCATCATCATCATCATTTCAGCCGTAAAACATCCACTGCTGGACATAGGCTTCCCCCAACGATTTCCAATGGGACCGCTTGTAAACGGCCCGCATCCAGCTGCGTCCTGCGACCTTTATGAGGTCGTCCGACCACCTTGCGGGTGGACGTCCCACACTGCGCTTGCTAGTCCGTGGTCTCCAATCGAGAACTTTTCGGCCCCATCGGCCATCTGTTCTACGCGATATGTGCCCTGCCCATTGCCACTTCAACTTGCTTATCCGGCGAGCTATGTCGGTTACCTTCGTTCGTCTACGGATCCATCCATTCCTGATTTGATCTCGTAGAGATACTCCGAGCATAGCCCTCTCCATAGCTCGTTGTGCGACTTTGAGCTTGCTTATGAGGCCCATAGTGAGAGACCACGTTTCTGATCCGTATGTTATCACTGGTAACACACACTGGTCGAAGACTTTCGACTTCAAGCACTGAGGTATTTTGGACGAGAATACATTTTGAAGCTTACCGAACGCTGCCCAGCCGAGTTGGATTCGACGATTGACCTCTTTTTCAAAGTTGGACTTGCCTAATTGGATTGTTTGTCCTAAGTAGACATATGAGTCAACAATTTCGAGAGCTGAGTTCCCAAGTGATATGGGGGTGGGCTCCACATGGGCATTGTACATGAATTTGCTTGCTTGCTCTTATATTTTGGTCTAATTTGACCGGACTACTTCCAGTGGAGATCCCGGAGCCCCTCTCTATGCGCCGAAGAAGTCCACAGGAGGAGTTTTAGTGAATAAGAACTTATCATGTGTGATTTTTGTCCTGAATGAATGAGAATTCTCAATTCGTCTGTATGTTTTTTTTTATGTTTGTTATCGCGTAACTATCGACTGGGTGAACCGATTTTATGACTCTTTTTTCATTTGAAAGCTGGTGCTTCCCGTGGGGTCCCATTTTATTTATTATTTTTCCATTTCGGTCCAATTCTAAAACTATATAAATATGCATCAAGTATGTGCGCGACAAATGGACGAATACTCAATATCACGCCAACCGATTTCGATGATTCATTTTTATTGGAAAGGATTTACTTCAAGGGTAGTTTGATGAGAGTCAGATTAGGTTCTGATTAATTTTCAGCCCTGTAGTTCTGGGCTCTCAAGAATAAGACTACGGTATCCCCTGCCTGTCGTAAAGGCGACTAAAAGGGGCCTCGGGTTCACTGGGCGACAAGGGTGAGTCGTCCACCAAAGTGGACCCGGGAAGAAGGCGACATCGGCTGGCCCGTGTCGCCTTGCGCTGCGAGGGCACAGGGGGGGAGGGAGTAACCTCCCCCTGGAAGTGCTCTCCTTGAGCACAGTGCAGAGCGGCTCCGGTGCGTTCCACGTGAGATCCCGGAGCCCCTCGTCATGCACCGAGGAAAGGGCCACCGGGGGGGGTTTAGTGGGTAAGAACCCCACATAACCGCCGCCTTCCCCCCAGAAGGCGGGGTATCTTTCTGAAGATTTCCTCCCCGTGAACAAAAAAAAAAAAAAAGGTTCTGATTAATTCTTTTTAGTAATATTACTACGATAATTCGTAAATACTAAGAGGGCGTCCGGCGCGAGGGCGGAGACGTGTTAAAGTCAAGTGACGAATGATTTTCTACCAAATATTCAAATTGTTTATGTTACATGTCTGATTTTAATTGTAGTTGTGATCGATAGGACAGTTATCTGCGCTTCCAATTAAAAATGTCCGTCGCCAAAACTAGCCTATTTGTCGTTATGAATTTTGGAAATATTGTAATAATGTAATTTTTGAAAGTGCATTACGAGAAAAAAATGTCCTATGCTATTTTACGCTAGCAACCCGAGTACGATCCCCGGTGCCGGCACCAATAAATTTGTTGTTGCAATTTTATGTAATAATAATAATAATAAGTCTCGAACAACATCTTAAGAGACTTTCGCTAGATGGCTGGGTCAAGGGTCAGATACAGAAGGCAGTACTCCTGGACACGGCACGCATCGTCAGGAGGTTTCTCTCTATGTCGCCCTAACCACCGGTTGCTTGAGCCCTGCTTCGTTGCCGGTGGCACACACTAGGTTAGGTTTTTATAATGTTTTTGTATTTTGTATGATATTTTTGTGTATTTTACTTTTTATATAAATATTATAAAAACTTAACCTAAGGATTCAAAATAAATAAAAAATAATAATAATATATTTTATTTCAAACCAAAAATTCATGTACAAACCAGTTCGATAATAGCCGCAGTAGTAAAAACTGTGTCGCAGCTATTAACGCCCATCTCCAAACAGTTAAATACAAATACAAATAAAAATTTAGTAAAATTAACAACTTATAATGTAATTTAGTTTAATCGTTTTGTGTGTGTGAGTGTGTTTGTGTGTGTTGAAGAGTGACTGTATGTGTAGGGACGAGTATGAAGGGGGTGAGTTACTCTGACTGTATTATGGTTTTAAGAGATCTTCTGTAAATTCATACGAGAGGGTTTGGAGCCATTCAGTAACATGTGTCTTACATTTTTTTAGTGGTAATGGCTATATGTAATAATTTATTTACTTTATTGTACAAAAAGGCACTTAGGATGTAAAATTGATGTCTAGCGAAATCAGTTCTGTGGGCCATAATGGTGCAAGCCCTGTCATGTCTGCGCTGTGTATTATAAAGTGCAGGTTCGAACTTGAGAAGTGAATGTTTTCGAAGTACTGCGTGCAGATTAAAAAGTTGCCGATGTGATGATTTACCACGCGTTCGGCGGTTAAGGAATCGTGAGGAAACCTACATGTCTTAATTTTTTTCTAAAACATGTGAAGTCTGCCAATCCGCACTAAGTGTGCATGGTGGACTATGCCCTAATTCTCTATTTATGTGAACATCCCTCAAACCCGAACGAAGCGATTTGCTTCGTCTTTCATTCTTCGTACAGCAAAGGATTGGAATAGTTTGCCCGCGATCTTTCCTTCCGATTACAATGTGGGTATTTTCAAGAGTAGAGTGAATAGGCATTTACTAAGCTAGTGCGCCTTACCATACAGGACTGCATTTCCACTTAACATCAGGTGGGATCGTAGTCAAGCACTTGCTTAGAAATTATAAAAAAAAGAAAGGCTGCGCCCAGCAGGTGGGACTTACATAAAGGCTGTTACTTTAACTCTTGTCTACACTTCAGTTATATATATATACGTATCTTTATATATAAAAATGAATGTTTGCCTGTATGTACGCTTTTCACATATCACTTCAAATTGTATGTGTCAATTTATATTCCGTTGACCAATTGATTCTTCCTTAATAGAAATTTTTAGTTATGATTACCGGGGCACAACCCTGTCTTGCTACCGTAGCTGGCTGGATATGGCAAGGCAATCCACATACCGACCTCGTTATGATAAATTGATACATGTATCAATCCCGACTCTAGGGTTGTCACTTTTAACCGTCGTTAAATCTGCACTGACGGTTATAATTATAAGCGGTCATTGACGATCAGGGTCTTTCCGATCGACTTGACCCATAGGGTCTAAGAAGAGATGTAGGTTCTCTTTGCATTCTCTATCTTATTTACTATGGTGAGTGTTCTGAGTTGTTCGGAATCATCCCAGCTTCCGATATCCATTACCGCACATCTCGAAATTCCAATTTTTTTTTTAAAAAGAAAGCTAGCAATATATTTTTTTTGCAGAAATATTACTAACAATCTTCTTAACCATTCCAACTAAGCTTAAGCTTGTGCTAGGACATGTTTCACGGCAATAGTCCAATGGTGGATTCGAACCCACGACCTTACGATTCGCAGGCCGTACCCTAAACCATTAGGCTATTGACGCTTCAAAATTCCACCGAAACCATCTTGACGGTCGGCGTTCCACGACTGTACGTTTCTCGCGTAGCAATGTCAACCTGTGCAATCAACTGTCACCAGCGGTGTTTCCGAATCTTTACGATTTGGGGACCTTCATGAGCGTACTCCTCTCTTAAAGGCCTGCAACCTAGTGACCACTTACGATCAGGTGAGCCGTATGGTCGTATGCCACTTTTCATTTTAAAAAAGTACAGCCGTGATAGCTCAGAGCAACTCTAGTCCGATACGGCCGGCACCACTTTGTGTTTGTTGTAAGTGCTTATATACCACGCGCTAGGCGGTGAAGGAAACAATCGTGAGGAAACCTGCATGTATTAGAACATTTTCTGACACATTTGAAGACTGCCAATCCACACCAGGAGTACGTGACGGACTATGCCCTTATACTTTCCAAAGGAGACCTTTAGCATATATAAATATTTACACTACAATAGTAAAGGTGTTTTTTAATACGTAAATATGTTTGTATTCATGCAAACTGCCGGTATACGTTCGAGAACGGCAGCTGGGGTCTCAAGCGTTGAAAACGCGGCGTTAATAATAATCACCCTGGCAACCCTACCCGAGCCGTTTCCCCCACACGTACCACCTTTATTCAGAAACAACTTAGACACCTGTCTCGTAGCACATTGAAGAATCTATAAATACAAATAAATAAAGATCATTGTGTCTGTTTGTGATATTAAAATACTATTTACTACATGTATATAAATTTAATACGGTACCATATAGCAACATTTTTTTTCAATTTCTCGCTGTCTGTTCTTTCCGGCTTGACCGATTTTGACGGGACTTGCACTGGCAGATAGCTGATATAACAAGAAATCCACTTTTTATTTAACCGACTTCAAAAAGGAGATTATTGGTTTAATTATAACCTGTTGGGATATCCCAACGAGTACGTAAAATAAGAGTTACAAATTGGTTTCTAAGTCTTAATTACGATATTGCTGAAAATATGCTCAAACACTAAATTTTAAAATCATCTTAGCAGACATGCTTGCTACACGCACACCCAGACACACACGCACAGATCCACATATTTTAAACTATTTCAAAATTATATTTTTTTATTATTTTTAAAGAAAAAAATATTATAAAACCAAACTTTCATTGGAGGGTGGGCGTTAATAGCAGCGACACAATAATCTATTATCAATGTTGCTGGTATCAAACACTAAAATTGTACTATATGAAACTTTGTTATGGTTTTAAATAAAGATTTTTATTATTATTATTTGTCTATTATATGGCAACTTTTGGAATTTGAGAGAGAGAATGACAGCTTGTGATAAACACTTAATCAATCCAGACTGCGAGAAAAGAGTTCAAATGTTCAGGACGCTATAAGAACCGATGGTAAAGTCGACCCCCAACAATTTAGGACGAATGGTAATCCTGACCTCATCAATTTTTAAATAGCCCAATGTACCTCTTTATAAACATGATGCAATAAAATGCAAAAACGAAAAAAAAAGCGTTTTTTTTTGTAAAATTCTACGTGGACGAAGTCGCGGGCACATCTAGTTGTTAATAAATTAACCGATAGCGGTAACCGGTCCGTAATCGGCGATATGTTAGGAGACGTGCATACCAGTGTTTAGTTTTACTAAAGCAACGTGTTATGGGTATACAGGAATGTTCTTAAGTGTTTTATAATTAATACGCCGATTGGTTGCTAAGTTGTATTAGGCTGGTCGTACATCAGCCCTGTAGTTCTGGGCTCTCTAGAATAAGACTACGGTATCCCCTGCCTGTCGTACAAGGCGACTAAAAGGGGCCTCGGGTTCACTGGGCGACAAGGGTGGGGGCCTGAGTCGTCCACGAAAGTGGACCTGGGAAGAAGGCGACATCGGCTGGCCCGTGTCGCCTTGCGCTGCGAGGGCACAGGGGGGGAGGGAGTAACCTCCCCCCCCCCCGGGACGTGCTCTCTTTGAGCACAGTGCAGAGGGGCTCCGGTGCGTTCCACTGGAGATTCCGGAGCCGGGGGAAAGGGCCACCGGGGAGATTTTAGTGGGTAAGAACCCCACATAACCGCCGCCTTCCCCCCAGAAGGCGGGGTATCTTTCTGAAGATTTCCTCCCCGTCAACAAAAAAAAAAAAAGGCTGGTCGTACATCATGTCGTAGAAATCGACTAAAAGGGGCCTCGGGTTCACTGGGCGACATGGGTCAACAAGAAGGCGGCATCGGCTGGCCTGTGTCGACTTGCACGTGCTTTCGGCACGGTGCAGAGGGGCTCCGGTGCGTTCTATTGGAGATCCCGGAGCCCCTCACCATGCACCGAGGAACCACCGGGGGGTTTTAGTGGGTTAGAATTCCTCGTAACCTTCTAGAAGGCGGGGTATCTTGTTGAAGATTAGGACTTCTGCTAGATATCAGGTGGGACCGGGGTCAAGCACTTGCTTAGAAAGTATTAAAAAACAACAGCCTAGTAACAGTATATATCTGCGTGTATGTGTATCAAGCTAAGGTTTTTTGTATTCAAATTTTTTTTTTAAATATTAGCAATCCTCTTCTTCTTTATATCTTACTAATATTATAAATGTGAAAGTGTCAATGGATGGATGGATATTTGTTACCCAATCACGGCAGATCGGCTGGACGGATCTAGATGTAATTTGACACAGAGATAGATCATAGTGTGGAATAGCACATAGAGCACTTTTTATTTAACCGACTTCAAAAAAGGAGATAGATGATTTAGTAATCATCTCATCAATTCGTCGTAAAGTTATAAAAGTGTGTAAGTTGAGATGGATGGATGTTTCTTACGCAGTCACGTCAGAACGACTGAACGTATCTAGATTTAATTTGACACAGAGATAGATCATAGTGTGGTATAACACATAGGGTACTTTTTATTTTACCGACTTCAAAAAAGGAATTGCTATCAGGTACTACGGGTAACACGCACACAACTAGTGTGTAAACTTCATACTATATAAATATATCAGAAAGTGTGTGGGTATGTTCCATATAGGCTGCGAAGCCTACGAACGTTTGGTGACGATCGGAGCATTCCTCTTTTTGTACTATAAAACAAGCATACGTTGTACTTTGATTTCTGACATTAACTTGAGCCCGATATGTTTTTGTATAAATGATAGGAATGATATTGTATTTACTGTTATGTACATGGGTGTAGGTAATGATCTTCACCCGCTCGAGAAGAGAATGAATACTGAGAGAAATGAATAATTGAATATATTGTGAGAGTTAAATAAAATATTTAATGATGTAAGTTTATTGTTTAAATAAAATAAATCAAAATCTAGCCCAAGCAATGCGGGGTGAATACGCTAGTACTAAATAAATGCAAATTTCATGAACAATGTTTTTGCATCACGTATTAATATAATGATGATTGACTTAGTTTTTACAGGGATTTTCGGTTATTTAGTTTAAAAATTATTTAAGGTCAGTGTGCGATCACCTTTATATATGTACGAAATATTAATGGAACGACCGGATTCGAACGTGGGGTACCGGTTTCACGGCGTAGACTGACCCAATGCTAATTATAACATTTTCTAACTTATTAGCATGATCAAGTTACGAAACCAAGTTTGCAGCGTGTGCTTGAGATATCAATGTGGAAAACTTAAGCACTATATTGACGAGTATAACGAAAATCTGCATGAAATCAAAATCTAAGTTATTAATAGGTGGTGGTAATACAGTCCACGATGGTGAGGAAACACCGCTGGTGACAGCTGATCCTACAGATTTACAGTACGTCAGCCCTGTAGTCCTAGGCTCGTAGAATAAGACTACGCTATCCCCTGCCTGTCGTAGAAGGCGACTAAAAGGGACCTCGGGTTCACTGGACGAACTGGCCCGTGTCGCCTTGCTCTGCGAGTTCCTTTGGAGATCCCAGAGCCCCTCACCATGCACCGAAGAAGGGCCAAGTGGTTTTAGTGGGTAAAAGCCCCACATAACTCCGTCCTCCCCCCCAGGAGGCGGTGTATCTTGAAGATTTCTCCCCCGTCAACAAAAAAAGAAAGGTTTATAGTACGTGGAACACCAACAGAATGTGAAAATGTAGACGCCAGAATTCCTATATACAATCGTTATATTTGGGAAATAGAATTGAGCGTCCATGCATAAAAGCTTGTCTAAGAATATTCTTGCTTCGTTCTTCATTATTCGTACATCAAAGAACTGGAATAGTTTGCCCGCAATCTTTCCCTCCAAGCTAGCAATATTCCTTTTTTTTCTCAGAAATAATACTAACATTCTTGCTATCCAATCCAAGTAAGCTTAAGCTTGTGCTAGGAGATGGTTCACGTCAATAGTCCAATGGTGGATTCGAATCCTTGCGTTTCGCAGACTGTACCCTAAACCATTAGGCTATCGAGGCTTCTTAAACAGGTCCCAACTTCTTCTAAACTCTTCAAATTCCATTGACACAAATTTTCGATTCGTTTGGTCTCTTGCGTGTGCGGGACACGCCCCATGACCTCGGATATAAACACGTTTCTAGAAAATTCACTACGCGAGATTCACTGTCGGTTTTATTCAGATCTCGTATAACCCGGAAGCGTTACGAAAGTGTTTTGGCGGTTGCGTAACTCTTGTAAAAGGTTGCGTGCTGGTTGGTCACTTTTACAACAGAGTTCAAAAAAAGAAGGAGGCTGAGAGCCTCTCAGATCTCAGATTCGTCTTTTTTTAAATGTTTGTTACCTGATGACTCGTAGTGTTACTCGTAGTGTTATTTAACTCGATAGTGTTAGCTGGCAATATAGCACCCAGCGATTGTTATGCCTAAAAACTACTTCCAATGATATCTTACAGCCTTACAAATAAACGTGGTATAAAGATAAACTTAGGAATAAATTAAGAATAAGCAAAATTTGTACTAATATACCAAGAATACGTTATACCTGCTATAACGTTGACGTTTTTGTTCATACAATCGTTATTCTGAAGTTATAACGACGTACACACTCGTTTAAGTCTAGTATAACATTTAAAATACCACGATTTGTGTTTGTGTTCGCTCATTTAAATTAACTTATTGTGGAATTAAGGTCAATGGAGGAAGTAGAAACAGTAAATGACTTAATAAATATCATTCAGACTCCAAAAAAAGTAAAAATATTTAAAAGATGGGAAAACCCTTTTGATTTATATGTCGATGATTAGTTTCGATAAAAATATCGGTTTTCTAAAAGTGGTATAATATTTCTAGACTATTTATTTGAAAGGTCTCTTACTGTGGACAAGCGTGGAAGAGGATTATCTTCTATCTATATATAGAGTATAGAATATTTCTATAACCGCCACACATTGACAGACACATTACTACACTACTAAATAGACTGCAATTATTTTTTTAGTATGGTTTCTCTTTGACTGCGCTGTTGCCAACTCGTGACATTTTGACGTAAAGGAAGAATAGATAAACCATAGTTATTCCGGATTTATTTGTGGTAAACTATTCTCAGCTTATTCTTAATTTATTCCTGGTTTAACTAAACTTAGTATAAGGGTGGATTAAATATGTTATAAATCATTTTTATTTGTAAGACTGTTAGTGATTTACCTAAACCTTTCTATCTTTAATTCATAATTAATAATTTAGTTGATCGTCACATAAATTTGTCATTGTAAACAATAATTCAACTTTATTAGTTCGTAATCTGACTTCTAATTAATTTTGTATCAAGATTGTGAGGACGCGACGTTGTCGCAGTATTCGTTAAAATAATTCCTTGCACGTTACGCCGTCTTAATATATATATTTTTTTAATGACGAACTACACAGATTGGCCAGAGAAGCTGGCCTTGACTGCTTCACCGGATTGAGAGGTGGCATAGCTCTTAGGTCGCTTAGCCTGAACCTCTATCGCTAGTAACTAGACACAAGGGTCCCCCCGATGAGGGGTAACCTCGGCTTGGACGGTTACTATGTTACGCGTAAGCATTCCGATCCGAGGGCGCCCGAGAGGGCCGAACCACGACTCGGTCGGTTGCTATTTCACGGATAATCTAAGGGACATTCGAAAAGCTAAACTAACTTTAAGTGCCACTTCTTGAAGCGTTTGCGCTGGGTAGTGGCCGAAGAAACTCCAGCAACGCTCCTAGCATCTAAGGGGTGGGGCCTGCCCATAAAATAGCGGTAACGCGCAAGGATTTTTCGCAACCTCCGACGGTCGCGAATGGACGCTTCAATCTTAATAAAGCGAGTGTACTAGTTATTGGAAT
Organism: Meandrusa payeni; assembly: GCA_029286785.1. Taxonomy (NCBI): domain Eukaryota; kingdom Metazoa; phylum Arthropoda; class Insecta; order Lepidoptera; family Papilionidae; genus Meandrusa; species Meandrusa payeni. The sequence continues at coordinate 3,370,676 of JAGSMX010000026.1, forward strand.
ATTTCATTCCACAAAACCTACAATTATAACAAAAGCTATGCGTCCCATTGGACCTTTTTTTTTTTGTTCAGGTGAGGGAATCTTTTAAAGACCATCCTCCATCCATCCAATGTCAAAATGAATAATGTCATTGTACAATTAAGAGATGTTACGACCATAACAATTATTACTTTGAAACGGGATATTACCACTACCAGTGTATTATACGAAATTAGTTCCCGATATTTTTAAGTAATAATTGTTAAGTTTGTGACCATGTTAGTTTAAAATCGTAATTATGTTACAACCACATTCTGTAAGTTTGATAATACTCAGTTTTTATTGTGATTAGTAAACAGAACTGGTAAATACTCGGGAGAATAATAGACAATTTGGACTCGGTGGAGAGGCGGGCTAAGAGGCTATTTGGTGACGCAGCTGAAACCAATTTGCTCAATCTTGAGCACAGGCGTAAGGTAGCTAGCCTTTCGGTTTTCTACAGATTGCATTTTGCAGAGTGTGCTCAGGAACTACATGACCTAATTCCCCATCCCGTTCCACCATCGGACTTCTAGACGCACTGCGGGATTTCATCCTTTTGTTGTGATCCGCAAACCCGAACGAAGCGATTTGCTTCGTCTTTCATTCTTCGTACAGCAAAGGACTGGAATAGTTTGCCCGCGATCTTTCCCTCCGATTACAATGTGGGTATTTTCAAGAGTAAAGTGAATAGGCATTTACTAAGTTTACGCCTTACCATCCAGGACTGTATTTCCACTTAACATCAGGTGGGATCGTAGTCAAGCACTTGCTTAGAAATTATAAAAAAAAATATATATATATATTCCGAGACTGACACAGTAATAAATCGTATCATGACGGTGCCAGACGAACATCCAGGTACTGACATAACACCTCCCAACCAATTTAATAATAAAACTACCAAAAAAGAAATGATAACAAAAAATAAGAAAACAATAAATGAAGAAAAAAAAGAGAAAGAAAAAGAAAATTAACATTTATGTTACTGTTAATTTTTGTTTTTTTATTCAAATTCAAGAGATAGACGCGTAATTAGATGACGCTTCCTTGGAAGCCTATTCACAAAATCCGGAGACGCATGTGACGAGGAGTTGGTGTCGCTTAACCCTTATCGTGGCAAGATTTTTTTGCAGAACAGAGAAAAAATATATATATTCAAAAATATCAAAAATACATTAAAAGTCGTGATATGAATTACACGTGATAAAAATACGTATTTTGTAAAACTAAGATGTACACTATTCTATACAGTGCTAAGTACGTAACGTACACGTACTAAGTACGCTTGTTACTGACAAGCAAGCTTATTTGGAATGGTTAACGAGAATTTTAAATATATTTGCGAAAAAAAATTTGTTAGCATTCTAAAAAGGTCCTTATTCCAACTCCATCTCTTTTATAATTATAAATGTCACGACACTGACAATTGTGACATTAAACATTTGAATAATTATTTTAAAATACAATTAAAGAATATATTTAACTACAGAGATTATATATCTGTACTTTACATGCATATTATGCTATACATTGTTATGTTTAGGGTTAAAACTGGCCGGGGACTCAGTTGCTGAGGACCCAGATGAGTCCCAACCTCTCAATTGCGGTCTCTGTAGTCGCCCGTACAGATTGGTCCAGTTGCTGTGTTTGTACCTTGTCTGACAATGTGAAAGAACTGTTCACAGTAGATTATCTCCACTCAACATAATTAGAAGCACAACAAAATAAAGCTTCTTGGGAAATACTACTACTTACAATAATAAACTCAATACCTGCCTAAATTTTATGTCATTGGCGTCCCTCTCGTACCTGCGTAAACCTGCGTGTGAGAGGGATGCAATCGAAATCTGATAATACATATGATTAAAACTATAGTGAATATTTGAATTGCGTATTACCACTCTATATAATCTGCTGATGCGACTTACCCCTTTTTTTGCTAACGAGGAGGAAATCTTCAGAAAGATACCCCGCCTTCTGGGGAGAAGGCGGCGGTTATGTGGGGTTTTTACCCATTAAAACCTCCCAGGTGGCCCTTCCTCGGTGCATGGTGAGGGGCTCCGGGATCTCCAGTGGAACGCACCGGAGCCCCTCTGCACTGTGCTCAAGGAGAGCACTTCCCGGGGGGAGGTTACTCCCTCCCTCTCTGTGCCCTCGCAGTGCAAGGCGACACGGGCCAGCCAATGTCGCCTTCTTCCCGGGTCCACCTTGGTGGACGACTCACCCCTACCCTTATCGCCCAGTGAACCCAAAGCCCCTTTTAGTCGCCTTCTACGACAGGTAGGGGATACCGTAGTCTTATTCTTGAGAGCCCAGAACTACAGGGCTCGCGACTCACCGCTACGGCTCTAAGATGGGTACTGAAGCCATTTGAGAGAGCACGATAACTACGAACTTTTCCAAAAAATTACGTGGGAAAATCTTTTCTCACTATATCTGTTATAACGTTTGATTCTTACTCGTAAATATACTTATAGTTGGTTCTCCTTTTTTTATCTTATTTTAGTGTTTGTGAATGTTTTGTCTATCTGTTGTTAGTCACGCTACATATATGCTTCCCAATATAAACATGGCATATTGTCCGGGCAGTGTCGCCGCGCGGGGAATGCGCGCAGTGCAACCGTGCGAAACTTTACCCGTCGAACATTCGGTACTACAACAAAGTACAGTTCTACTTCTTACGGTTGCACGTACTTAGCTTATTAATTGATTCGACATCACGAGAGAAGCTTCTATAGCCTATTGTTTGGGGTACGGTCTGCGAAACGTAAGTTTGTAGATTCGAATCCACCATTCGACTATTGACGTGAACTATCCAGATAAAATATCACCCTTAGAATGATCCTAAACGGGGCGTTACGTCAGAAATGACGTAATACACCGTGATTTAGGCATAGGAGAAATCAGCCGTGACTAGCTCGTAACTTAACGGACCGCACGAACACCTGCGTGGGTCTGCCCCGCAACATGCGCGTCCTCCTTAGGTAAAAATATAGGTTCAAATTCCCTATTCTAGCGAGCTTTGAACAGTTAGGCCTACATCGCCCCTCTCGACCTCCGTCTCAATCGAGACCGAGAGGAAGGGAGGGCGTAGCAGATAGATTCGTCGCGGCTGACGCTTGAGGGATTAGCCTCGACGTAAAAATAGTTATTCCTAAAATCCGTTCTAAACGGTACCCACGACCAGGGGAGCAGTCGCCCCTGCGCTGATAACCCGGGTAGTGGGGTATATACCCCGGGCCCGTGGTTTCACCTGCAGGTTCACGTGAACCTTGTAGATGACTCGTGACGACGAGGACTGCAATTCCACTTAACAACAGATGGGATCGTAGTCAAGCACTTGCTTAGAAAGTATTAAAAAATCATCTCCTTTTTGTTGACGGGGGTGAACTCCTTTTTGGAGTCGGTTAAAATACAATTAAATTAATGACCGCCCCACTTTGAAGTCGATAAAATTCAAAACTAATCTACTCCTCATTTTTGTAGTCGGTTACAAATATAAGTAAACTAATAACTTCCTTCTTTCTTGGAGTCGGTTAAAAGTACAAGTAAATTACAAGTAAATAACCTCTGTTTTTTATGTCGGTTAAAAATGTTGAAGCAACGTACACCGCGTCCCGCGCTCCGCACTAGCCAGGTCCGACATTTCGCCCGCTCAAGGTCAGACGGGCGGCGCGGAACACGCCACGTTATTATGTCAGCATTATCGCTCTCTGTGAACGATCGTTTACGCTATGAATAGAACGTTCTCACTTGATGTTTGTACGGAGATGTGTATGAGAGACAGCAGCTCAGTGTGGAAGGTCGTATTTAGTTGCATAGCACGCTAGGATCACGAGTTTGATCCCCCGTGCTGATACCAATGTGTATTTGTTGCAATTTTAAGTGCTGGGCCCGATTAGTAGTGCACGATTCATATCGATATTACATAAAATAATATTTTTTTTTAATTTCAAAAAATCTATATTAGGGGTGGACTGTCGCCCGCCAAGGAGGACCCAGAAAGAAGGCGACATCGGCTCGCCCGTGTCGCCTTGCACCGCGAGGGCACAGGGAGGGAGGGAGTAACCTCCCCTCCGGCATGTGCTCTCCTAGAGCTCGGTGCAGAGGGGCTCCGGTGCGTTCCAATGGAGATCCAGGCCAGAGAAAGGAGGCACCAGGGAGGGTTTGGTGGTGAAACCCCACACTTAACCGCCGCTTCCCCAGAGGGCAGGGTATCTTTCTGAAGATTTCTCCCCGTCAACAAAAAAAAAAAGGCTGGTCGGTATCATGTGTGAAATCGGCTGAGGGCTCAGGTTCGCACTGGGCGACATGGGTCCCAACAAAGAGGCGTAAATGGCCTGTGTCGACTTGCATTTGGCACAGTGCAGAGGGGCTCCGGTGCGTTCCACTGGAGATCCCGGAGCCTCACCATGCACCGAAGAAGGGCCAAGTGGTTTTAGTGGGTTAGAATCCCACGTAATCTTCCTGAAGGCGAAGGGTATCTTGTTGAAGATTAGGACTTCTGCTGAATGTCGGCTGGGACCGGGTCAAGCACTTGCTTAGAAAGTATTAAAAACAACAGCCTAGTAACAGTATATATCTGCGTGTATGTGTATCAAGCTAAGGTTTTTGTATTCAAATTTTTTAAATATTAGCAATCCTCTTTATATCTTACTAATATTATAAATGTGAAAGAGTCGATGGATGGATGGATATTTGTTACCCAATCACGGCAGATCGGCTGGACGGATCTAGATGTAATTTAACACAGAGATAGATCATACTCTGGAATAGCACATAGGGCACTTTTTATTTAACCGACTTCAAAAAAGGAGATAGATGATTTAGTAATCATCTCATCAATTCGTCGTAAAGTTATAAAAGTGTGTAAGTTGGGATGTATGGATGTTTCTTACGCAGTCAAGTCAGAACGACTGAACGTATCTAGATGTAATTTGGCACACAGATAGATCATAGTCTGGAATAGCACATAGGGTACTTTTTATTTAACCGACTTCAAAAAAGGAATTGCTATCAGGTACTATATGGGTAACACGCACACAACTAGTGTGTAAACTTCATACTATATAAATATATCAGAAAGTGTGTGGGTATGTTCCATATAGGCTGCGAAGCCTACGAACGTTTGTTTGGTGACGACCGTAGCATTCCTCTTTTTGAACTGTCAAACAAGCCAAATACGTCGTACTTTTCGATATGTTTTTGTATAAATGATAAGAATGATATTGTATTTACTTTTATGTACATGGGTGTAGGTAATGATCTTCACCCGCTCGAGAAGAGAATGAATACGGAGAGAAATTAATAATTTAATATATTGTGAGAGTTAAATTAAATATTTAATGATGTAAGTTTATTGTTTAAATAAAATAAATCAAAATCTAGCCCGAGCAAAGCGGGGTGTATATTCCAGTTCTAAATAAATGCGCAAATTTCAGGAACAATGTTTTTGCATCACGTATTAATAAAATGATGATTGACTTAGTTTTTACAGCGATTTTCGATTATTAAGTTTAAAAATTATTTAAGTTCAGTGTGCGATCACCTTTATATATGTACGAAATATTAATGGAACGACCGGATTCGAACGTGGGGTACCGGTTTCACGGCGTAGACTGACCCAATGCTAATTATAACATTTTCTAACTTATTAGCATGATCAAGTTACGAAACCAAGTTTGTAGCGTGTGCTTGAGATATCAATGTGGAAAACTTAAGCACTATATTGACGAGTATAACGAAAATCTGCATGAAATCAAATCTAAGTTATTAATCTACTTTTTTACTTTCGAAGCAACTGCTTAAAATATCAGGTGGTGGTAATAGAGTCCATGATCCTACAGATTTACAGTACGTCAGCCCTGTAGTCCTAGGCTCGTAGAATGAGACTACGCTATCCCCTGCCTGTCGTAGAAGGCGACTAAAAGGGACCTCGGGTTCACTGGACGAATCCGGCCTGTGTCACCTTATGCCTGCGAGTTCCTTTGAGATCCTGAGCCCCTCACCATGCACCGAAGAAGGGCCAAGTGGTTTTAGTGGGTAAGAACCCCACATAACCGCCGCCTTCCCCAGGAGGCGGTGTATCTTAATTTCTCCCCGTCAACAAAAAAAGAAAGGTTTATAGTACGTGGAACACCAACAGAATGTGAAAACATAATATAGACGCCAGAATTCCTATATAAAACCGTTATATTTCGGAAATAGAATTGAGCGTCCATGCGTAAAAGCTTGTCTAAGAATATTCTTGCTTCGTTCTTCATTATTCGTACAGCAAAGAACTGGAATAGTTTGCCCGCAATCTTTCCCTCCAAGCTAGCAATATTCCTTTTTTTTCTCAGAAATAATACTAACATTCTTGCTATGCAATCCAAGTAAGCTTAAGCTTGTGCTAGGAGATGGTTCACGTCAATAGTCCAATGGTGGATTCGAATCCTTGCGTTTCGCAGACTGTACCCTAAACCATTAGGCTGTTGAGGCTTCTTAAACAGGTCCCAACTTCTTCTAAACTCTTCAAATTCCATTGACACAAATTTTCGATTCGTTTGGTCTCTTGCGTGTGCGGGACACGCCCCATGACCTCGGATATAAACACGTTTCTAGAAAATTCACTACGCGAGATTCACTGTCGGTTTTATTCAGATCTCGTATAACCCGGAAGCGTTACAAAGTGTTTTGGCGGTTGCGTAACTCTTGTAAAAGGTTGCGTGCTGGTTGGTCACTTTTACAACAGAGTTCAAAAAAAGAAGGAGGCTGAGAGCCTCTCAGATCTCAGATTCGTCTTTTTTTAAATGTTTGTTACCTGATGACTCGTAGTGTTATTTAACTCGATAGTGTTAGCTGGCAACACAGCACCCAGCGATTGTTATGCCTAAAAACTACTTCCAATGATATCTTACAGCCTTACAGATAAAAGTGGTATAAAGATAAACTTAGGAATAAATTAAGAATAAGCAAAATTTGTACTAATATACCAAGAATACGTTATACCTGGTATCACGTTGACGTTTTTGTTCATACAATCGTTATTCTGAAGTTATAACGACGTACACCCTTGTTTAAGTCCAGTATAACATTTAGAATACCACGATTTGTGTTTGTGTTCGCTCATTTAAATTAACTTATTATGGAATTAAGGGCAATGGAGGAAGTAGAAACAGTAAATGACTTAATAAATATCATTCAGACTCCAAAAAAAGTAAAAATATTTAGAAGATGGGAAAACCCTTTTGATTTATATGTCGATGATTAGTTTCGATAAAAATATCGGTTTTCTAAAAGTGGTATAATATTTCTAGACTATTTATTTGAAAGGTCTCTTACTGTGGACAAGCGTGGACGTGGATTATCTTCTATCTATATATAGAGTATAGAATATTTCTATAACCGCCACACATTGACAGACACATTACTACACTACTAAATAGACTGCAATTATTTTTTTAGTATGGTTTCTCTTTGACTGCGCTGTTGCCAACTCGTGACATTTTGACGTAAAGGAAGAATAGATAAACCATAGTTATTCCGGATTTATTTGTGGTGAACTATTCTTGGATTATTCTTAATTTATTCCTGGTTTAACTAAACTTAGTTTAAGGGAGGAATAAATATGTTATAACTCATTTTTATTCGTAAGACTGTTAGTGATTTACCTAAACCTTTCTATCTTTAATTCATAATTAATAATTTAGTTGATCGTCACATAAATTTGTCATTGTAAACAATAGTTTAACTTTATTAGTTCGTAATCTGACTTCTAATTAATTTTGTATCAAGATTGTGAGGACGCGACGTTGTCGCAGTATTCGTTAAAATAATTCCTTGCACGTTACGCCGTCTTAATATATATATTTTTTTAATGACGAACTACACAGATTGGCCAGAGAAGCTGGCCTTGACTGCTTCACCGGATTGAGAGGTGGCATAGCTCTTAGGTCGCTTAGCCTGAACCTCTATCGCTAGTAACTAGACACAAGGGTCCCCGATGAGGGGTAACCTCGGCGGACGGTTACTATGTTACGCGTAAGCATGCCGATCCTAGGGCGCCTGAGAGGGCCGAACCACGACTCGGTCGGTTGCTATTTCACGGATAATCTAAGGGACATTCGAAAGCTAAACTAACTTTAAGTGCCGCTTCGGGAAGCGTTTGCGCTGGGGAGAAGAAGTGGCCGAAAAAACTCCAGCAACGCTCCTAGCATCTAAGGGGTGGGGCCTGCCCATAAAATAGCGGTAACGCGCAAGAATTTTTCGCAACCTCCGACGGTCGCGAATGGACGCTTCAATCTTAATAAAGCGAGTGTACTAGTTATTGGACTATTTCATTCCACAAAACCTATAACCTATAACAAACCTATAACCTATAACAAAAGCTATGCGTCCCATTGGACCTTTGTTTTTTTTGTTCAGATGAGGGAATCTTTTAAAGACCATCCTCCATCCATCCAATGTCAAAATGCATAATGTCATTATACAATATAGAGATGTACAACCACAATAATTATTACTAGTAACGGGATATTACCACTACCAGTGTATTACACGAAATTAGTTCCCGATATTTTTAAGTAATAATTGTTAAGTTTGTGACCATGTTAGTTTAAAATCGTAATTATGTTACAACCACATTCTGTAAGTTTGATAATACTCAGTTTTTATTGTGATTAGTAAACAGAACTGGTAAATACTCGGGAGAATAATAGACAATTTGGACTCGGTGGAGAGGCGGGCTAAGAGGCTATTTGGTGACGCAGCTGAAACCAATCTGCTCAGTCTTGAGCACAGGCGTAAGGTAGCTAGCCTTTCGGTTTTCTACAGATTGCATTTTGGAGAGTGTGCTCAGGAACTACATGATCTAATTCCCCATCCCCGTTCCACCATCGGACTTCTAGACGCACTGCGGGATTTCATCCTTTTGTTGTGAACATCCCTCAAACCCGAACGAAGCGATTTGCTTCGTCTTTCATTCTTCGTACAGCAAAGGACTGGAATAGTTTGCCCGCGATCTTTCCTTCCGATTACAATGTGGGTATTTTCAAGAGTAGAGTGAATAGGCATTTACTAAGGTGCGCCTTACCATCCAGGACTGCATTTCCACTTAACATCAGGTGGGATCGTAGTCAAGCACTTGCTTAGAAATTATAAAAAAATATATATATATATATTCCGAGACTGACACAATAAATCGTATCATGACGGTGCCAGACAAACATCCAGGTACCGTCATAACACCTACAAATCAATTTAATAATAAAACTAACAAAAAAAAAACAATAACAAAAAATAAGAAAACAATAAATTAAGAAAAAAAAAGAGAAAGAAAAAAAAATAACAGTTATGTTGCTGTTAATTTTTTTTTTTTTTTCAAATTCAAGAGCTGGACGCGTAGTTAGATGACGCTTCCTTGGAAGCCTATTCATAAAGTCCGGAGACGCATGTGACGAGGAGTTGGTGTCGCTTAACCCTTATCGTGGCAAGATTTTTTTTTGCAGAACAGAGAAAAAAATATATATATTCAAAAAATATCAAAAAATACATTAAAAAGTCGTGATATGAATTACACGTGATAAAAATACGTATTTTGTAAAACTAAGATGTACACTATTCTATACAGTGCTAAGTACGTAACGTACACGTACTAAGTACGTAACGTACGTACTCACAAGCCTAAGCTTATTTGGAATGGTTAACGAGAATTTTAAATATATTTGCGAAAAAAAAATTTGTTAGCATTCTAAAAAAAGGTCCTTATTCCAACTCCACCTCTTTTATAATTATAAATGTCACGACACTGACAATTGTGACATTAAACATTTGAATAATTATTATAAAATACAATTAAAGAATATATTTAACTACAGAGATTATATATCTGTACTTTACATGCATATTATGCTATACATTGTTATGTTTAGGGTTAAAACTGGCCGGGGACTCAGTTGAGGACCCAGATGAATTTTGCCCCTCAATTGCGGTCTCTGTAGTCGCCCGTACAGATTGGTCCAGTTGCTGTGTTTGTACCTTGTCTGACAATGTGAAAGAACTGTTCACAGTAGATTATCTCCACTATAAAACAATTAAAAGCACAACAAAATAAAGCTTATTGGGGCATATTTACAATAATAAACTCAATACCTGCCTAAATTTTATGTCATTGGTGTCCCTCTCGTACCTGCGTAAACCTGCGTGTGAGAGGGATGCAATCGAAATCTGATAATATATATGATTAAAACTATAGCGAATATTTGAATTGCGTATTACCACTATATATAATCTGCTGATGCGACTTACCCCTTTTTTTGCTAACGAGGAGGAAATCTTCAGAAAGATACCCCGCCTTCTGGGGAGAAGGCGGCGGTTATGTGGGGTTTTTACCCATTAAAACCTCCCAGGTGGCCCTTCCTCGGTGCATGGTGAGGGGCTCCGGGATCTCCAGTGGAACGCACCGGAGCCCTCTGCACTGTGCTCAAGGAGAGCACTTCCCGGGAGTTACCTCCTCTCTCTGTGCCCTCGCAGTGCAAGGCGACACGGGCCAGCCAATGTAGCCTTCTTCCCGGGTCCACCTTGGTGGACGACTCACCCCTACCCTTATCGCCCAGTGAACCCAAAGCCCCTTTTAGTCGCCTTCTACGACAGGCAGGGGATACCGTAGTCTTATTCTTGAGAGGCCAGAACTACAGGGCTCGCGACTCACCCCTACGGCTCTAAGATGGGTACTGAAGCCATTTGAGAGAGCACGATAACTACGAACTTTTCCAAAAAATTACGTGGGAAAATCTTTTCTCACTATATCTGTTATAACGTTTGATTCTTACTCGTTAATATACTTATAGTTGGTTCTCCTTTTTTTATCTCTTAGTGTTTGTGAATGTTTTGTCTATCTGTTGTTAGTCACGCTACATATATGCTTCCCAATATAAACATGGCATATTGTCCGGGCACTGTCGCCGCGCGGGGAATGCGCGCAGTGCAACCGTGCGAAACTTTACCCGTCGAACATTCGGTACTACAACAAAGTTCAGTTCTACTTCTTACGGTTGCACGTACTTAGCTTGTTAATTGATTCGACATCACGAGAGAAGCTTCTATAGCCTATTGTTTGGGGTACGGTCTGCGAAACGTAAGTTTGTAGATTCGAATCCACCATTCGACTATTGACGTGAACTATCCAGATAAAATATCACCCTTAGAATGATCCTAAACGCGGGGCGTTACGTCAGAAATGACGTAATACACCGTGATTTAGGCATAGAATCAACCCGTGACTAGCTCGTAACTTAACGGACCGCACGAACACCTGCGCGGGTTCGCCCCGCAACACGCGCGTCCACCTGACGTGCGCCATAGGTTCAAATTCCCCTATTCTAGGAGCTTTTGAACAGTTAGGCCTACATCGCCCCCCTCTCGACCTCCGTCTCAATCGAGACCGAGAGGAAGGGAGGGCGTAGCAGATAGATTCGTCGCGGCTGACGCTTGAGGTATTAACCTCGACGTAAAAATAGTTATTCCTAAAAATCCGTTCTAAACGGTACCCACGACTAGGGGAGCAGTCGCCCCCTGCGCTGATAACCCGGGTAGTGGGGTATATACCCCGAGGCCCGTGGTTTCACCCCTGCGAGGTTCACGTGAACCTTGTAGATGACTCGTGACGACGAGGACTGCAATTCCACTTAACAACAGGTGGGATCGTAGTCAAGCACTTGCTTAGAAAGTATTCAAAAAAAATCATCGCCTTTTTTGTTGACGGGGTGAACTCCTTTTTTGGTAAATTAATGACCTCCTCACTTTTGAAGTCGATAAAAAATTCAAAAACTAATCTACTCCCTCATTTTTTGTTGTCGGTTACAAATATAAGTAAACTAATAACTTCCTTCTTTCTTCGAGTCGGTTAAAAGTACAAGTAAATTACAAGTAAATAACCTCTGTTTTTGATGTCGGTTAAAAATGTTGAAGCAACGTACACCGCGTCCCGCGCTCCGCACTAGCTAGGTCCGACATTTCGCCCACTCAAGGTCAGACGGGCGGCGCGGAACACGCCACGTTATTATGTCAGCATTATCGCTCTCTGTGAACGATCGTTTACGCTATGAATAGAACGTTCTCACTTGATGTTTGTACGGAGATGTGTGTATGAGAGACACAGCAGCTCAGTGTGGGAAGGTCGTATTTAGTTGCATAGCACGCTAGCATCACGAGTTTGATCCCCGTGCTGATACCAATGTGTATTTGTTGCAATTTTAAGTGCTGGGCCCGATTAGTAGAGCACGATTCATATCGATATTACATAAAATAATTTTTTTTTTAATTTCAAAAAATCTATATTAGGGGTGGACTGTCCCCCGCCAAGGTGGACCCGGAAAGAAGGCAACATCGGCTGGCCCGTGTCGCCTTGCACCGCGAGGGCACATGGGGGGAGGGAGTAACCTCCCCTCCGGCATGTGCTCTCCTAGAGCTCGGTGCAGAGGGGCTCCGGTGCGTTCCAATGGAGACCCCGGAGCCTCTCGTCATACACCGAGGAAGGGCCACGGATCAAACCCCACATAGCCGTCGCCTTCCCCCCAGAAGGCGGTGTGTCTTTTTGAAGATTTCCTCTCCATTAACAAAAAAAGGGGTGGACAACCCTTATCACTTAGGGCAGTGATTCTCCGCGGCACTTTTGTGTGCCGCCAATTTTGCAAATATATAATAATGTTAATTTTGTAAGTAAATGTTGTAAGTAAATGATTTTTATCTTTTTCTTTGTGTGCCGTCAAATTTTGAAATCGTTAAATATGTGCCGCAACAAAAAAAAGGTTGAGAATCACTGATTTAGGGACATGAAAAATAGATAGTACCCGTTTCTCAGACATACTCATATGGATTTAAAATTTCATAAAAATCGGTCTACCCGTTTCGGAGTTTTTTTAATACTTTCTAAGCAAGTGCTTGACTACGATCCCACCTGATGTTTAGTGGACGCAGTCCTGGATGGTAAGGCGCACTAGCTCTTAGTAAATGCCTATTCACTCTACTCTTGAAAACACCCACATTGTAATCGGAGGGAAAGATCGCGGACAAACTATTCCTGTCACATGAAAGACAAAGAAAGCTAAGCGCTCCTCGGGTTTGAAGGATGTTCACAACAAAAGGATGGAAATCTTGCAGTGCGTCTTGAAATCCGATGGAACCTTGGCTTCCCGGGTCTAGCTTGGCGGACGACAAAGGCCCCTTTTAGTCGCCTTCTGCGACAGGCAGGGGATACCGGAGTCTTATTCTTGAGAGCCCATAACTACAGGGCTGATTGTCGAATAATCTAATATCGTTAACCAAATATCGTTTGTATTACTACACCCCTACTCTCCGCGGTGGCAGCACTATTTGCTTTTATAATCTGTGGCGCGGTTTTATTTTGGGCTGCTTAAATATAAAAAAATTACAATATATGGAAAATGTCGATATAATTATTGCATAATTTCGATACAAAATTACGACATATTATTTCTACAAATATATCGATATATTTTTTGCATCCTTATCTGGACTCCGAGTCTATTTGCTAATGCCATTTCACTATGAAACCAACTTGGTACAATTCAATTGTCATTGTACCAAAACTCTTAATCTGCTAATTCGATTTTTGATATGTTATTTGCAATTTTTTTTTTATAATTACTTGATATTCATTAATTGATTGAAATTTAAAACAAGGACGTATATAGGCTCTATATTTTGAAAAGCGGATAGCAATAGCTGTCTCTGTCTACCACGTTAGGGTTAAAAAGACATGAGAATTATAAAAAAAATCTCTATATTATTTTAGCATAACAATTACGTCCGTCGTCAAAGTATCGATTTATTATTCTCTGTTACTGTGTAGAGATTTTGGATGCCCCGCTGTTACGGGCTCGCATTTGGTCCCCTCAAAAAAAACTTACTAAATGTCCCCTACTATGCGTTTCTCGGCGTGAGACTGGCGCTTGTAAAAATCTCGAACAAATATCATTTCGTTTTATTCATTATTTTAATTCTTATTACTGATAAAAAATTGTATTTCTCATTATGTTTATGTGTTTAAATATCACTGGCGGTGTATCCGAACCTTTATAATTGCTGACAACGCTCCTGCAGCTCTTCCTGTGTTTTGGGATGTTCATGGGCGATGGTGATCACTAAAGATCGTATGAGCCGTAAGCTCGTTGACCCATCTATACAACTAAATAAAATTGTGTTTGTAGTATTAAAATAACTGCTTTTACTACATTCGTTTTAAATGTAATGGTACATATACCAGAATAACATTTATTACAATTTTGTCTCTCTGTCTGTTTGTTCCGGATAATCTCTAGAACGATTGAACCGGCATGACGGGACTTTTACCGGCAGATAGGTGATGCAATAAGGAGTAACTAAGACTACATTTATTGTAGAAAATAAATAGTTATTAATCACAAGTAACACCACGGGGCGCAGCCAGTTTTCACGTTTACCAGTGTGAAGTAAAAGGTATTGATACTTTTGTGTCGCAGGATAAGTGAGTTAGCCATATACCCAGTATTTATAATCTTAACCCTTTCACACATCTCGTTATATCCCAAAAAGGTTGGCAACGCCATTAGAACTGGTGTTTCTGCTATTCAAGAACAACTTGGTCAACAAGAACTCTTGTGCCGGTAATCATTTGGAATCACTCGGATGCTGTGTTAGTACAATAGATGAATGGCACCTGCTTCTTAGATCTGCGACAGAGAGTGAGTAACTAGGGCCGTTTACAAATTATAACAAGGGATATTTTCGTGATTTAAAAGGCGGATCAGGTAAGTCATTGATACAAACCGGCTGAGATTAGAATCCCTGACCGAACGGTGAACCACATCGAACGTTTAGCCCCTAGGTTATTATTGCTTGGAATCGACTTGAGTAAATATAACGGCGCTTATACATCTGGCACGGTTATCTGTAACAATGACAGGAATCATTATGCAAGTTTTGAGATAATATCATTGTATCTTTTATCGTGGCATCATTGTGATTCTCGGGTAAACATCGCAATACAAACAGCTTCACAGTTGTACTAGCACCGCACGATTCACGATGCATATTCACGAACGGACTGAATATCTAAATACGCAACTTATAGTATGCTTGAGTTGACCGTGGCACCTATTCCTTTGTTGGGTAATATTGTGTTAATAATCTCTCCATATCTATAGGATTGTTGCGGTGGGTTCGGGCAAGCGTGGGGCGCCTTATAAGCATAGGAAAAGTGGCTTGATCCGCATCAAACGTAGAATCTTACATAGTGGATGGCATCGTCAAAGGCCTATTTCTAGAAGTGGATTGAAACAGGCTGATGATGATGATGATAAAGGACAAATTCATTAGCCTGACTGGTCTAAAGTTATAAAATTACAGTTGTACGGAAAGTGTATTATTATAGTCATTGGATATAAATTGCTTAATTAATGACAAGTATTCGGTACAAAATGACATATACATTGACACGATGACATGATAAAACGTGACATAGCATTTCTCGACTAGTTTCCTAAGATATCTGTTATACTTTTAATTGGTAAAATAATTTATATCATACAAAAGCAATTTTTTTTATCAATAAACAGCAATTCGATTCACATAAACTTGACTACTATTTCGTAATGGTGAATAAAATTCAATTTACGAGTTCATTTTATTTCATTTGAGCATAAAAAAACATCGGCCTGGCCGCGAGGCGACGTTGCAACAAATAACTCGGATCCGAACAAATACCACATAATAATTCCACTTCAACTGTACGATAACGTCGATAAGCGTATTTATACGCTTGGGAGCGATAAAATCCTTAACGCAGTGTATCATGTAAAGGTAATGTGTAATTAAAATTTATTTTACCCGTCGTGCGTGAATAGCAGACTAACTTGTTCGCAGCGAACTTTGAACACCTAGTTTTAAATCCCGGGCCCCGAGTTTGCTATTTTCCAATGTTATTTCACTGTGAAAACAACCTGTTACAATACAATTGTCATTGTGCCGAAAACCGTAATCTATTTATTGAATTTTTTGATATAGAATTGTCAAGTGAATTTATTGTTTGATACTGATTAATTGATTGAAATGTTTGGAAGATGATTTTGTAGATTAACAAATAGCAAAACAATTGAGTGCCACTGAACTAGCAGATTACCAAAAGTAGCAAGAACTGACAACTGTTTCACTGAACGTTCATTTTGACACTATGGCCCCGGACGGCCCGTAAGCAGTGCGAAAATCGAACTACTCAAACCGTATTTTCAGAATCAAATATGTATAGGCCATATATAAGATAACATTTTCTTGCTGCAGATGCAGCTCTTATCCCTAACTTTAAGCGGTTTATCGTAGTAATCTCTGTTATGCAGATAGCGGTCAGATGGGTCCGCTTGCATACCACTCCACTAGCCTCGGTCTTCGGCATCCTCCTTTGTGTGATTTTTGTTTATCATTTCCGCTTTTACGTGCTTATATGGCCATATTTATTGTCAGCACGTATTTTGTTGATTTTATGTCCTTGACATTGCATTACTAACATTGTTAACTGACTTCAAAACGAGGAGATTTTTGGGTATGCATTACATCGAAACTGTAAAGGTGGAGAAGGTTTAGCCATGTATGTTAACATGAGTCCAAATAGTAATTAAGTCGCGTCGTAAATATTTCCAACCTTGCAGAGGTTTCTCTCGTTCGGGGCCGCTGGTCTTAAACGATATTTACATGTTCTGGTAGTTTTTAAGTTCATAAGAACCAATCGTGTGTGTGTTCATTTTTGAGGTATTTGGTAATGATGGAATGATAACAAAGATACGACACCTGGTTGTTAAATGTTACGTTTTCACGGTGGGTATTATTAAATTATTTACATTTTTTTTGTTAAAACTATGTAAATAATGACATAACGACTAACACCAACTATTTAAATGGGTGGGCAGAGGTTGTGGGTTTCTTCTTAGAATGTCCTGATCACACTTTTTGACTTCATTCACATCCATACATTATAGGTATCCCTTAACGACCCTAATGACTCTGCAAACACTTCCGTAGTAAATTACGTCCTTGTATATTCTCATTGTTGTGATCAGAATATCCTATCTGCTTCTTTCATAATCTGCTTTTAAACTTTCTGGATTCAGATCCACCTCTTTTTGTAAAAATATCCATTTACAAAAAATATTTTATACATGTTTAAACCCGGACAGTTACTCATAAATATGACAAGTAACTACGTCAAAGCGATTTTTTTTGTCTTTATATCGAAACCTTGACTTTCTTCATATCTGGTGCGAAAGTGAAAGATTGTACGTAAGCAATGAAATAACGAGCGTATTTTATATAATTACTTGAATAAATTGTGAATTATTAAACTAGAAGGTCGTGTGACGTTCGCGAATTGCTCGAGAAACTCGACCTTGGTAGCGGTTGCGAGTGAGTGAGAGAGGTGGAAGTAATGCAGCCATAATTTTGGTTTTCAATTTTGGATTTATTGACAATCTAATGACGCATGAATATACTGATACAAGCTATTAATCGGGGCTTCGTAAGCGTGACGCTAAGCAGTGACTTTTTGAGCAAAATTCCCTAAGCCGTACTCTACTTAAGAACGCTTTCTTCGTTTATTATTACTATCTTAATTTTTGTCGTTCGTTCGTTCCTTTCTAGTCTTTTTTATAAGAATTTATATTGCTCATTTATATCTATTTTCGTTACTTGATTTATTAGAAAAAAAAATGGTGGAAAAAAATCACATTAAAAACGCTTATTTTTTGCAGAACATAAAATAGTTTTCTAGATATGTCTTTAAATATCATATATCGCCATCGCCGTGACATATTGCATAATATTAACTGATTTTAAAGAAACATGTCTCGAAATATTAACTCGTAATTCGAGCTCTCGTTGCGTCAAATTTCGTCAAACTCGGCCACGTTTTTATATACAGTATTATTGTGTTGCTTCATTGGCTTCTTTGTACCGCTATCCAGCTTACGTCGTGTGTGATTGGTTCTTTATATTAATGCGAATACGTACGGAGAGTTGAATATAATTTGCTTCGAAATTAACTTAGATAAAACAAGTCGTAATGAGCTTTAATAAAGTAATGTTTTGTGTTATCCATAGCTAACTATCTGTCTCTATGTTTACCCACGTGATTTGATACGTGGGTAATTAAGTAATTATGTTGGTGGAATCTTAACCTGTGCGAAGTACTCTCGTGCTTTTAGCAACAAGATCGGGTACGCCAGCCACTAAAGAGCACACGAGACGGCAGAAAACCTAAGCCTTACTACCTGAACGAAGTGTCGTAATTAAAATGCTTGTCCAGTGACATAGTCACCGTGGTCGAAATAGGCCGGGACATCATCATCATCATCAATAAATTACTTAAAGATGTAGCCAGCTCAAGTTGTCTTAAATCCATTTTTAATCAGTAATATAGGTGATTTTTTTATCGCATCTACAGCGTCATCATTTTTAAATAGGTGGCACAGCTCTTAAGCCAAAGCTCGTTAAGCCTGAACCTCTTTAGGGAGTATTTGGGCGCAAGTGCACTGAGAGGATTATTATATTCGCGCAATAGCATTCCGATCCGACGGGCCTATATGTAATGATACCGATTACCGATTTAGAGAGCGTCACATGTTGCATACACAGATTCTTGTAGACAAAGCAAAACTTTGCCGTATATACCTTCCAAATGAAAGTCACTAATTTATACCTAAGTAAATTTTGAAATTTCACCGTTTGTGATTTTTTTCACCTGAGAAGGGACAAGCCTTATACAGCTCCTCACATACACAAATAACAAAGCAATTTCAGGCTACCCTTTTTTTAAGCATATATGACTAATAATGACTTGTGTCATTGTGCCTTACCACAGTCAAATATTTCTTTCATTTAAAATTCAGAAATACTTCACGTTATTAGTCGGTTTGTTATCTAAACTTACTATTTCGCAAATCTAACCCAAAGCCATTAAGTGAATATGTTTTTTTTTTTACAAAAACCATTTTAAGAAACTCTCAGATGACCTTGTAAATAATACCAAATTTGAAAATAGAATTTTATCTCTACAGTATAAAGCAAATATTAACAAAAAACAAAATCATTAACGTAAAGGTCAAGAATCTTACGATTCGACGAAGACTACGAATAACCACTTCTTAATTTACATATATATACATAATTATATTCTCGGACCATCCGGATATTACAGAAATCATGGTGCCACTACGTTTAGTCGAAACGTGTGAAGCACGCGTCGACGGGCGCATGCGCTCGATTTTGAGGTTATGTTCCTTGCGGTGTTGAATGTGCGTATATCATAGCTAGGAAACGTTTTAAAACTACATAAAATCAGTGAGAAAGTAACAGTGCGTTCGTGTATTTGATACAGTGTATTCGGTTCGTCATTGTGGTGTAAATAACTTTGTGTTCGACCTCTGAAGGGGGCATTTGTGCTTGTTTGTTCAAATTGCGCGTGGCAACGCCGTCGCAACGTCACAACGTCATTTGGTTTTATTTTTGAATTTGGAACGCAGTAAATAACTTTCGTTTATTATTTTTTAATTTAATAGTCTGTGGTAATATGTTTGTTTCATGATGGTACATAATCTGCGTATTATTTATCAACTTAGTTACGAGCCTTCGTTTGGTTTAAAATATTTTATTGCAGTCATTAAATATATATATTTATGAATTTAAATAATTGTTGTGTTTGTCGCTTTGATGAACTTCGATTTTCAAACATCATTGTAACAACGCCTTTAAATTAGTCGGAGCAGTTATTGATTTATTGGAAGCTTTATAGGAACCCCTACTCTGCTAAACCAATTGTGTCAGAATGAACTATCAGTTACATCGTGTCGTCGATTTTTTCTAGCCTTGGTAAATTGCTAGTTCAGTTGTGTCATTATGGTTTTCCAATGGAGTGCCACGGACAATACTGTTTTAATTATTGACATTTGTTAATTTCCTACATAATAATGACATCTTCCAGAAGAACGCTTGTACGGGTACTATTTTACGCGTTAGCAGTCCAATCCCACGACCCGGTCGGTAGCTTTTTTATTAACCCTAAACATAGCAATGTATAGCATAATATGCATGTAAAGTACAGATATTAAATCTATTTACTTAAATTTATTGTTTAGTTGTATTTTATAATAATTATTCAAATGTTTACTGTCACAATTGTCAGTGTCGTGACATTTATAATTATAAAAGAGATGGAATTGGAATAAGTACTTTTTTTAGAATACTAACAATATTTTTTTTTTGCAAATATATTTAAAATTCTTAATAACCATTCCAAATAAGCTTAGGCTTGTCAGTAAGTACGTTACGTACTTAGTACGTGTACGTTACGTACTTAGCACTGTATAGAATAGTGTGCATCTTGGTTTTCCTAAATACATATTTTTATCACGTGTATTCATATCACGATTAATGTATTTTTTGATATTTTTTGAATATATTTTTTTTTCACTGTTCTGCAAAAAAAATCTTGCCACGATAAGGGTTAATTAAACTATTTGGGACAATCTAAGCTACCTAAAAAAAAAAAGTTGAGCCGTGGTAGCTCAGTGTCGGGCAGTTGGCTCAAATTGCGATGCCGAAACAGCGAGTTCAATCCAGTGCGCGGCACCAATAAATTCGCGCAACATGAATTTGTAGTAACTGATTAACCACACGCTCATTTGCTTGGTGAAAACATCGTGAAACCATGTCTTAGAAAATTTTTCTACGACATGTGAAGTCTGCCAATCCGCATTAGGGCCGCGTGGCGGACTATGCCCTTATACTCTCTTTACAGAGAAGGCCTATGCCCAGCAGTGGGACATATATATTATATATATAAAGGCTGTAACTTTAAGCTACCTAACTTATATGTCACTTCGGGAATCGTTGGCGCTGGAAGAAGTGGCCGAAGAAACTCCAGCAACGCACTTAATTCTGTCCAGGAGGTGGGATTGTATTATATTAGGTAAAAGTTTCCTAGTGAAATGTCATTGGCAAATATAAGAGTCTCTACCTGGGATATCCAGTCCTGTCATTCAAGAGTCATGTCTGACATCTTCTTAATGTCTTTTTTTTTTGTCTTTTCGACGACACTTTTTATTAATGCTTACTATATTTTCAACCGACTTCAAAAGGACGTCGTCAATTCATCTATTTATGATTGTTACTGCAAAACTTCTGATGATTCTTTATTGAAAGCTGTTGCTTGAGTAATCCCATTTTTTTTTTCTTTATTTTTTCGGGACTTTTGCCCTTTTGGGCATGTCAGCCCCATCATACCCTAAACTACGCACACACACCTTGGTCGCATGAAGCGAGAAAGAAAGTCATCAATGTTGTATGGCCATAGCCACCAGCTTCCTCGCTCCCTCTGAGGTCGGGTCAGACAGCAGCATTAAGAAGACCCATGTTGCTCCCTCAGTTTTAGACTATGTATTAATGACTTTCTTTCCGCTTCATGTTTGGCACATTCCCCCAATCCCATATTATATTATAACTTAATAATCCCATACAACATCCGTGTACAACGTAGAGCTGCTCGAAAAGTCGACGATCAAGGTCTTCCCGATCGACTCGACCCTCTGAGTCTGCGGAGAGATGTCGGTTCTCTTTGCATCCTGTATCGCATTCACCATGGGGAGTGTTCTGAGGAATTGTTCGGAATCATCCCAGCTACCAATTCCACCGCCACCACCTTGATGGTTGGCGTTCAACGATTGTACGTTTTTCGCGTAACTTTCTCCCACGCACTGCCAACTTGTGGAATCAACTGTCGCCAGCGGTGTTTCCTAACGTTTACGATTTAGGGACCTTCAAGAAACGAGCCTATTCCTATCTCAAAGGTCGGCAACGCACCTACAGCTCCTCTGTGCTGTGGTGCTGTGGTTGTTCATGAGCGACGGTGATCACTTAAGATCAGGTGAGCCGTATGCTCGTTTGCCACTTTTCATATAAAAAATTACAATATATGGAAAATGTCGATATAATTATTGCATAATTTCGATACAAAATTACGACATATTATTTCTACAAATATATCGATATATTTTTGCATCCTTATCTGGACTCGAGTCTATTTGCTAATGCCATTTCACTATGAAACCAATTTGGTACAATTCAATTGTCATTGTACCAAAACTCTTAATCTGCTAATTCGATTTTCGATATGTCATTTGCAATTTTAAGTGCTGGGCCCGATTAGTAGTGCACGATTCATATCGATATTACATAAAATAATTTTTTTAATTTCAAAATCTATATTAGGGGTGGACTGTCCCCCGCCAAGGTGGACCCGGAAAGAAGGCAACATCGGCTGGCCCGTGTCGCCTTGCACCGCGAGGGCACATGGGGGGAGGGAGTAACCTCCCCTCCGGCATGTGCTCTCCTAGAGCTCGGTGCAGAGGGGCTCCGGTGCATTCCACTGGAGACCCCGGAGCCTCTCGTCATACACCGAGGAAGGGCCACGGGTCAAACCCCACATAGCCGTCGCCTTCCTCCCAGAAGGCGGTGTGTCTTTTTGAAGATTTCCTCTCCGTTAACAAAAAAAGGGGTGGACAAACCTTATTACTTAGGGCAGTGATTCTCAACCATTGTGCCGCGGCACTTTTGTTTGCCGCCAAATTTTGAAATCCTTAAATATGTGCCGCAACAAAAAAAGGTTGAGAATCACTGACTTAGGGACATGAAAAATAGATAGTACCCGTTTCTCAGATATACTCAATATGGATTTAAAATTTCATAAAAATCGGTCTACCCGTTTAGGAGTTTTTTAATACTTTCTACGCAAGTGCTCGACTACGATCCCACCTGATGTTTAGTGGAAATGCAGTCCTGGATGGTAAGGCGCACTGCACTAGCTCTTAGTAGAAGCCTATTCACTCTACTCTTGAAAACACCCACATTGTAATCGGAGGGAAAGATCGCAACAATGAAAGACGAAGCTAGGCGCCCCCGGGTTTGAAGGATGTTCACATTAAGAGGATGGAAATCTTGCAGTGCGTCTTGAAATCCGATGGAACCTTGGCTTCCCGGGTCTAGCTTGGCGGACGACAAAGGCCCCTTTTACTCGCCTTCTGCGACAGGCAGGGGATACCATACTCTTATTCTTGAGAGCCCATAACTACAGGACTGATTGTCGAATAATCTAATATCGTTAACCAAATATCGTTAGTATTACTACACCCCTACTCTCCGCGGTGGCAGCACTATTTGCTTTTATAATCTGTGGCGCGGTTTTATTTTGGGCTGCTTAAATATAAAAAAATTACAATATATGGAAAATGTCGATATAATTATTGCATAATTTCGATACAAAATTACGACATATTATTTCTACAAATATATCGATATATTTTTTGCATCCTTATCTGGACTCCCGAGTCTATTTGCTAATGCCATTTCACTATGAAACCAATTTGGTACAATTCAATTGTCATTGTACCAAAACTCTTAATCTGCTAATTCGATTTTCGATATGTCATTTGCAATTTTTTTTTATAATTACTTGATATTCATTAATTGATTGAAATTTAAAACAAGGACGTATATAGGCTCTATATTTTGAAAAGCGGATAGCAATAGCTGTCTCTGTCTACCACGTTAGGGTTAAAAAGACATGAGAATTATAAAAAAAATCACTATATTATTTTAGCATAACAATTACGTCCGTCGTCAAAGTATCGATTTATTATTCTCTGTTACTGTGTAGACATTTTGGATGCCCCGCTGTTACGGGCTCGCATTTGGTCCCCTCAAAAAAAATTACTAAATGTCCCCTACTATGCGTTTCTCGGCGTGAGACGTGCGCACGTAAAAAATCTCGAACAAATATCATTTCGTTTTATTCATTATTTTAATTCTTATTAGTGATTAAAATTGGATTTCTCGTTATGTTTATGTGTATAAATATCACTGGCGGTGTATCCGAACCTTTATAATTGCTGACAACGCTCCTGCAGCTCTTCCTGTGTTTTGGGATGTTCATGGGCGATGGTGATCACTAAAGATCGGGCGAGCCGTAAGCTCGTTGACCCATCTATACAACTAAATAAAATTGTGTTTGTAGTATTAAAATAACTGCTTTTTACTACATTCGTTTAAATGTAATGGTACATATACCAGAATAACATTTATTACAATTTTTGTCTCTCTGTCTGTTTGTTCCGGATAATCTCTAGAACGATTGAACCGGTATGACGGGACTTTTACCGGCAGATAGGTGATGCAATAAGGAGTAACTAAGACTACATTTATTGTAGAAAATAAATAGTTATTAATCACAAGTAACACCACGGGGCGCAGCCAGTTTTCACGTTTACCAGTGTGAAGTAAAAGGTATTGATACTTTTGTGTCGCAGGATAAGTGAGTTAGCCATATACCCAGTATTTATAATCTTAACCCTTTCACACATCTCGTTATATCCCAAAAAGGTTGGCAACGCCATTAGAACTGGTGTTTCTGCTATTCAAGAACAACTTGGTCAACAAGAACTCTTGTGCCGGTAATCATTTGGAATCACTCGGATGCTGAAGCGTTAGTACAATAGATGAATGGCACCTGCTTCTTAGATCTGCGACAGAGAGTGAGTAACTAGGGCCCTTTACAATTTATAACAAGGGATATTTTCGTGATTTAAAAGGTGGATCAGGTAAGTCATTGATACAAACCGGCTGAGATTAGAATCCCTGACCGAACGGTGAACCACATCGAACGTTTAGCCCCTAGGTTATTATTGCTTGGAATCGACTTGAGTAAATATAACGGCGCTTATACATCTGGCACGGTTATCTGTAACAATGACAGGAATCATTATGCAAGTTTTGAGATAATATCATTGTATCTTTTATCGTGGCATCATTGTGATTCTCGGGTAAACATCGCAATACAAACAGCTTCACAGTTGTACTAGCACCGCACGATTCACGATGCATATTCACGAACGGACTGAATATCTAAATACGCAACTTATAGTATGCTTGAGTTGACCGTGGCACCTATTCCTTTGTTGGGTAATATTGTGTTAATAATCTCTCCATATCTATAGGATTGTTGCGGTGGGTTCGGGCAAGCGTGGGGCGCCTTATAAGCATAGGAAAAGTGGCTTGATCCGCATCAAACGTAGAATCTTACATAGTGGATGGCATCGTCAAAGGCCTATTTCTAGAAGTGGATTGAAACAGGCTGATGATGATGATGATAAAGGACAAATTCATTAGCCTGACTGGTCTAAAGTTATAAAATTACAGTTGTACGGAAAGTGTATTATTATAGTCATTGGATATAAATTGCTTAATTAATGACAAGTATTCGGTACAAAATGACATATACATTGACACGATGACATGATAAAACGTGACATAGCATTTCTCGACTAGTTTCCTAAGATATCTGTTATACTTTTAATTGGTAAAATAATTTATATCATACAAAAGCAATTTTTTTTATCAATAAACAGCAATTCGATTCACATAAACTTGACTACTATTTCGTAATGGTGAATAAAATTCAATTTACGAGTTCATTTTATTTCATTTGAGCATAAAAAAACATCGGCCTGGCCGCGAGGCGACGTTGCAACAAATAACTCGGATCCGAACAAATACCACATAATAATTCCACTTCAACTGTACGATAACGTCGATAAGCGTATTTATACGCTTGGGAGCGATAAAATCCTTAACGCAGTGTATCATGTAAAGGTAATGTGTAATTAAAATTTATTTTACCCGTCGTGCGTGAATAGCAGACTAACTTGTTCGCAGCGAACTTTGAACACCTAGTTTTAAATCCCGGGCCCCGAGTTTGCTATTTTCCAATGTTATTTCACTGTGAAAACAACCTGTTACAATACAATTGTCATTGTGCCGAAAACCGTAATCTATTTATTGAATTTTTTGATATAGAATTGTCAAGTGAATTTATTGTTTGATACTGATTAATTGATTGAAATGTTTGGAAGATGATTTTGTAGATTAACAAATAGCAAAACAATTGAGTGCCACTGAACTAGCAGATTACCAAAAGTAGCAAGAACTGACAACTGTTTCACTGAACGTTCATTTTGACACTATGGCCCCCGGACGGCCCGTAAGCAGTGCGAAAAATCGAACTACTCAAACCGTATTTTCAGAATCAAATATGTATAGGCCATATATAAGATAACATTTTCTTGCTGCAGATGCAGCTCTTATCCCTAACTTTAAGCGGTTTATCGTAGTAATCTCTGTTATGCAGATAGCGATCAGATGGGTCCGCTTGCATACCACTCCACTAGCCTCGGTCTTCGGCATCCTCCTTTGTGTGATTTCTGTTCATCATTTCCGCTTTTACTTGCTTATATGGGCATATTTATTGTCAGCACGTATTTTGTGTGTCTTATGTCCCTGACATTGCATTACTAACTTTGTTAACTGACTTCAAAACGAGGAGTTTTTTGGGTATGCATTACATCGAAACTGTAAAGGTGGAGAAGGTTTAGCCATGTATGTTAACATGAGTCCAAATAGTAATTAAGTCGCGTCGTAAATATTTTCAACCTTGCAGACGTTTCTCTCGTTCGGGGTCCCTGGTCTTAAACGATATTTACATGTTCTGGTAGTCTTTAAGTTCATAAGAACCAATCGTGTGTGTGTTCATTTTTGACGTATTTGGTAATGATGGAATGATAACAAAGATACGACACCTGGTTGTTAAATGTTACGTTTTCACGGTGGGTATTATTAAATTATTTACATTTTTTTTGTTAAAACTATGTAAATAATGACATAACGACTAACACCAACTATTTAAATGGGTGGGCAGAGGTTGTGGGTTTCTTCTTAGAATGTCCTGATCACACTTTTTGACTTCATTCACATCCATACATTATAGGTATCCCTTAACGACCCTAATGACTCTACCAAACACTTCCGTAGTAAATTTCCTCCTTGTATATTCTCATTGTTGTGATCAGAATATCCTATCTGCTTTCATAATCTGCTTTTAAACTTTCTGGATTCAGATCCACCTCTTTTTGTAAAAATATCCATTTACAAAAAATATTTTATACATGTTTAAACCCGGACAGTTACTCATAAATATGACAAGTAACTACGTCAAAGCGATTTTTTTTGTCTTTATATCGAAACCTTGACTTTCTTCATATCTGGTGCGAAAGTGAAAGATTGTACGTAAGCAATGAAATAACGAGCGTATTTTATATAATTACTTGAATAAATTGTGAATTATTAAACTAGAAGGTCGTGTGACGTTCGCGAATTGCTCGAGAAACTCGACCTTGGTAGCGGTTGCGAGTGAGTGAGAGAGGTGGAAGTAATGCAGCCATAATTTTGGTTTTCAATTTTGGATTTATTGACAATCTAATGACGCATGAATATACTGATACAAGCTATTAATCGGGGCTTCGTAAGCGTGACGCTAAGCAGTGACTTTTGAGCAAAATTCCTAAGCCGTACTCTACTTAAGAACGCTTTCTTCGTTTATTATTACTATCTTAATTTTTGTCGTTCGTTCGTTCCTTTCTAGTCTTTTTATAAGAATTTATATTGCTCATTTATATCTATTTTCGTTACTTGATTTATTAGAAAAAAATGGTGGAAAAAATCACATTAAAACGCTTATTTTTGCAGAACATAAAATAGTTTTCTAGATATGTCTTTAAATATCATATATCGCCATCGCCGTGACATATTGCATAATATTAACTGATTTTAAAGAAACATGTCTCGAAATATTAACTCGTAATTCGAGCTCTCGTTGCGTCAAATTTCGTCAAACTCGGCCACGTTTTTATATACAGTATTATTGTGTTGCTTCATTGGCTTCTTTGTACCGCTATCCAGCTTACGTCGTGTGTGATTGGTTCTTTATATTAATGCGAATACGTACGGAGAGTTGAATATAATTTGCTTCGAAATTAACTTAGATAAAACAAGTCGTAATGAGCTTTAATAAAGTAATGTTTTTGTGTTATCCATAGCTAACTATCTGTCTCTATGTTTACCCACGTGATTTGATACGTGGGTAATTAAGTAATTATGTTGGTGGAATCTTAACCTGTGCGAAGTACTCTCGTGCTTTTAGCAACAAGATCGGGTACGCCAGCCACTAAAGAGCACACGAGACGGCAGAAAACCTAAGCCTTACTACCTGAACGAAGTGTCGTAATTAAAATGCTTGTCCAGTGACTTAGTCACCGTGGCCGAAATAGACCGGGACATTATCATCATCAATAAATTAGTTAGAGATGTAGCCAGCTCAAGTTGTCATAAATCCATTTTTAATCAGTAATATAGGTGATTTTTTCATCGCATCTACAGCGTCATCATGTTTAAATAGGTGGCACAGCTCTTAAGCCAAAGGTCGTTAAGCTTGAACCTCTTTAGGGCGCAAGGGCCCCGAGAGGATTATTCTATTCGCGCAATAGCATTCCGATCCGACGGGCCTATATGTAATGATACCGATTACCGATTTAGAGAGCGTCACATGTTGCATACACAGATTCTTGTAGACAAAGCAAAACTTTGCCGTATATACCTTCCAAATGAAAGTCACTAATTTATACCTAAGTAAATTTTGAAATTTCACCGTTTGTGATTTTTTTCACCTGAGAAGGGACAAGAATTACACAGCTCCTCATGTACACAAATAACAAAACAATTGCAGGCTAACTTTTTTTTCACATATATGACTAATAATGACTTGTGTCATTGTGCCTTACCACAGTCAAATATTTCTTTCATTTAAAATTCAGAAATACTTCACGTTATTAGTCGGTTTGTTATCTAAACTTACTATTTCGCAAATCTAACCCAAAGCCATTAAGTGAATATGTTTTTTTTTTTACAAAAACCATTTTAAGAAACTCTCAGATGACCTTGTAAATAATACCAAATTTGAAAATAGAATTTTATCTCTACAGTATAAAGCAAATATTAACAAAAAACAAAGTCATTAACGTAAAGGTCAAGAATCTTACGATTCCACGAAGACTACGAATAACCACTTCTTAATTTACATATATATACATAATTATATTCTCGGACCATCCGGATATTACAGAAATCATGGTGCCACTACGTTTAGTCGAAACGTGTGAAGCACGCGTCGACGGGCGCATGCGCTCGATTTTGAGGTTATGTTCCTTGCGGTGTTGAATGTGCGTATATCATAGCTAGGAAACGTTTTAAAAACTACATAAAATCAGTGAGAAAGTAACAGTGCGTTCGTGTATTTGATACAGTGTATTCGGTTCGTCATTGTGGTGTAAATAACTTTGTGTTCGACCTCTGAAGGGGGCATTTGTGCTTGTTTGTCCAAATTGCGCGTGGCAACGCCGTCGCAACGTCACAACGTCATTTGGTTTTATTTTTGAATTTGGAACGCAGTAAATAACTTTCGTTTATTATTTTTTAATTTAATAGTCTGTGGTAATATGTTTGTTTCATGATGGTACATATTCTGCGTAATATTTATCAACTTAGTTACGAGCCTTCGTTTGGTTTAAAATATTTTATTGCAGTCATTAAATATATATATTTATGAATTTAAATAATTGTTGTGTTTGTCGCTTTGATGAACTTCGATTTTCAAACATCATTGTAACAACGCCTTTAAATTAGTCGGAGCAGTTATTGATCTATTGGAAGCTTTATAGGAACCCCTTCTTTGCTAAACCAATTGTGTCAGAATAAACATTCAGTTACATTGTGTCGTCGATTTTTTCTAGCCTTGGTAAATTGCTAGTTCAGTTATTGGAAAACCATAATGACACCATTATGGTTTTCCAATAAAGTGCCACGGACAATACTGTTTTAATTATTGACATTTGTTAATTTCCTACATAATAATGACATCTTCCAGAAGAACGCTTGTACGGGTACTATTTTACGCGTTAACCCACGACTCGGTCGGTAGATGTTTTATTAACCCTAAACATGGCAATGTATAGCATAATATGCATGTAAAGTACAGATATTAAATCTATTTACTTAAATTTATTGTTTAATTGTATTTTATAATAATTATTCAAATGTTTACTGTCACAATTGTCAGTGTCGTGACATTTATAATTATAAAAGAGATGGAGTTGGAATAAGGACTTTTTTTTAGAATACTAACAATATTTTTTTTTGCAAATATATTTAAAATTCTTAATAACCATTCTAAATAAGCTTAGGCTTGTCAGTACGTACGTTACGTACTTAGTACGTGTACGTTACGTACTTAGTACGTGTACGTTACGTACTTAGCACTGTATAGAATAGTGTGCATCTTGGTTTTCCAAAATACGTATTTTTATCACGTGTATTCATATGACGATGAATGTATTTTTTGATATTTTTTGAATATATTTTTTTTTTCACTGTTCTGCAAAAAAAATCTTGCCACGATAAGGGTTAATTAAACTATTTGGGACAATCTAAGCTACCTAAAAAAAAAAGTTGAGCCGTGGTAGCTCAGTGTCCGGGCGGTTGGCTCAAGTTGCATAGTACGCGAGCAACCCGAGTTCGATCCCCGGTGCCGGCACCAATAAATTTGCTGTTGCAATTTTATGTGCTGATTAACCACGCGCTCGGCGGTGAAGGAAAACATCGTGAGGAAACCTACATGTCTTAGAAAATTTTTCTACGACATGTGAAGTCTGCCAATCCGCATTAGGGCCGCGTGGCGGACTATGCCCTTATACTCTCTTTACAGAGAAGGCCTATGCCCAGCAGTGGGACATATATATTATATATATAATTATTATGTTTATATATCAAATTTATTTGTAAGTAAGTATGTATATTATATATGCATGCATTTATTATAGTTTTCTTTTATTTATTATTTTCTCACATAGCTTGCACCCGTTACTTTGTCTCTACACAACCCCAAGGTAGACTGTCAGGGAATGCCTACTGGCATTAAGTCCGCCTATTTGTACCTTTTTGTATTGTGTGCATATAAAGAATAAATAAATAAAATATTTTCTTCTTCAAATGCCTCTCCACTATCGTGTGCCAAGCGAAACAGTTGTTCGACGCTGGTAATGCTAGTCCGCTCTCTGATGTTTCTCAACCACGACTTTTTTATCTACGTCCAGTGCGTTTTGCCCATCATAATTAGTTGGAGAAGCTGATATCGTTCGTGTCGCAACATGACCTAGGCAGGCGACGGTTCTTTTAGACGAGCTGGAGTATTCCTTGTATATCTTCTGAGTGCAGCTAATGCGTAACATCCTTTTTTTTTGTTTACGAGGAGGAAATCTTCAAAAAGATACCTCGCCTTCTGCAGGGAAGGTGGCGATTATGTGGGGTTTTTACCCACTAAAACCTCCCGTTCGGAATCTCCAGAGGAACGCACCGGAGCCCCTCTGCACTGTGCTCAAGGAGAGCACTTCCCGGGGGGAGGTTAATTCTTCCCCCCCAACACGGGCCAGCCGATGTCGCCTTCTTCCCGGGTCCACCTTGGCGGACGACAAAGACCCCCGCCCTTGTCGCCTAATGAACTCGAGGCCCCTTTTTAGTCGCCTTCTACGACAGGCAGGGGATACCGTAGTCTTTTTCTTGAGAGCCCAGAACTACAGAGCTGATTGCGTAACATCCTTTTTTGTTTACGAGGAGGAAATCTTCAAAAGATACCTCGCCTTCTGCAGGAAGGTGGCGATTATGTGGGGTTTTACCCACTAAAACCTCCGTTCGGAATCTCCAGAGGAACGCACCGGAGCCCTCTGCACTGTGCTCAAGGAGAGCACTTCCCGGGGAGGTTAATTCTTCCCCCAACACGGGCCAGCCGATGTCGCCTTCTTCCCAGGTCCACCTTGGCGGACGACAAAGACCCCGCCCTTGTCGCCTAATGAACTCGAGGCCCCTTTAGTCGCCTTCTACGACAGGCAGGGGATACCGTAGTCTTTTCTTGAGAGCCCAGAACTACAGAGCTGATTGCGTAACATCCTTTTTTGTTTACGAGGAGGAAATCTTCAAAAGATACCTCGCCTTCTGCAGGAAGGTGGCGATTATGTGGGGTTTTACCCACTAAAACCTCCGTGTACAACGTAGAGCTGCTCGAAAAGTCGACGATCAGGGTCTTTCCGATCGACTCGACCCTCTGAGTCTGCGGAGAGATGTCGGTTCTCTTTGCATCCTGTATCGCATTCACCATGGGGAGTGTTCTGAGGAATTGTTCGGAATCATCCCAGCTACCGATTTCCATTACCGCACATCTCGGCAGAATTCCAAATTCCACCGCCACCATCTTGATGGTTGGCGTTCAACGACTGTACGTTTTTCGCGTAACTTTCTTTCACGCACTGCCAACTTGTGGAATCAACTGTCGCCAGCGGTGTTTCCTAACGTTTACGATTTAGGGACCTTCAAGAAACGAGCCTATTCCTATCTCAAAGGTCGGCAACGCACCTACAGCTCCTCTGTGCTGTGGTGCTGTGGTTGTTCATGAGCGACGGTGATCACTTAAGATCAGGTGAGCCGTATGCTCGTTTGCCACTTTTCATATTAAAAAAAAAAAAATTTGGTCTAATTCTGACAAGGGTATCCATGAGAAAAACATATATGTGTTAAATTTGCATCAAGCATGTGCCACACAGATGGACGAATAACTCAATATCACGTCAACCG
Organism: Meandrusa payeni; assembly: GCA_029286785.1. Lineage (NCBI taxonomy): Eukaryota > Metazoa > Arthropoda > Insecta > Lepidoptera > Papilionidae > Meandrusa > Meandrusa payeni. The sequence continues at coordinate 3,403,340 of JAGSMX010000026.1, forward strand.
ATTTCGATGTTTTATATTTTATTAGATACGATGTAGTTCTGATTAAATTTGATATCGTAATATACTTACGATTATTCGTAAATACAAAGAGAGCGTTCGCATGTAGTAGCGTTTAACGTTTGATTCGATTTGAAGTCGGTTTTTGTTTTTTCTCGTAAATATTGCAAATATACGTACAGCTGGAACTAAATCTACTTTCAAACATTTACTATGGAAGCTTTACCTAAGCAAGGAATAGTTTGTCAATTGCTGTCCCTATCCATCTATAATTATATATATATGTATGTATTTATTATTATATATAATTATTATGTTTATATATCAAATTTATTTGTAAGTAGGTATGTATATTATATATGCATGCATTTATTATAGTTTTCTTTTATTTATTATTTTCTCATATAGCTTGCACCCGTTACTTTGTCTCTACACAACCCCAACGTAGACTGGCAGGGAATGCCTACTGGCATTAAGTCCGCCTATTTGTACCTTTTTTTTGTATTGTGTGCAAATTAATAATAAATAAATAAATAAATAAAATATTTTCTTCTTCAAATGCCTCTCCACTATCGTGTGCCAAGCGAAACAGTTGTTCGACGCTGGTAATGCTAGTCCGCTCTCTGATGTTTCTCAACCACGATTTTTTATCTACGTCCAGTGCGTTTTGCCCATCATAATTAGTTGAAGAAGCTGATATCTGTCGTGTCGCAACATTACTTAGGCAGGCGACGGTTCTTTTAGACGAGCTGGAGTATTCCTTGTATATCTTCTGAGTGCAGCTAGTGCGTAACATCCTTTTTTGTTTACGAGGAGGAAATCTTCAAAAGATAACTCGCCTTCTGCTGGGATGCGATTATGTGGGGTTTTTACCCACTAAAACCTCCAGTTCGGAATCTCCAGAGGAACGCACCGGAGCCCCTCTGCACTGTGCTCAAGGAAAGCACTTCCCGGGGGGAGGTTACTTCCTCCCCCCCCAACACGGGCCAGCCCATGTCGCCTTCTTCCCTGGTCCACTTTGATGGACACCACAGGCCCCCACCCTTGTCACCCAGTAAACCCGAGGCCCCTTTTAGTCGCCTTGTACGACAGGCAGGGGATACCGTAGTCTTTTTCTTGAGAGCCCAGAACTACGGAGCTGATTGCGTAACGTCGGTAACACCACATCTCAAAGGCTTCCAGAAACTTCTGTGTATTGACCTTCAGATACAGTTCAGGATTCGCTACCGTATAACACGGGCCAAAATTGTTAGGATGTCTCACGTTAATAGGTCAAATGGTCGATTGGAATCTTCGCCTTGTATTTCGCAAACCGTACCCTAAGCTATTTGGTTATGAACGCCTCACCTTCGATGCTGGTCCACACAAGTTAGTTATTACAAAATGAGATGATAACATCAGATTCTTCATTAATATGAATTGAGAATGTCGTTGACATTTATGGTTACGGAAGCGATGGCGGCTCGCTCTCAACGTGAAGAATTTATTGTTAACTTGATTTTTAAAATTAAAAATAAATTACCGGCCAAAGAGACTGTCCGATATAAGCCGATAGGTAAAAAAACATATAACTTTAAGCATTAAAATTGGAAATTTCGTAGTGTTTAATAAAAATTTAAACACTAAATTTCAGAACATTTATCTGGTTTTTAACCGACTTCAAAATAGGAAGTTCTCAATTTGTCTGTATTTTTTAACCCTCGGCTGGGTGAAGCCTAGCTTTCTATGTGGTCCAATTTAGTCCAGTTCTGACATTGTCATCTATATGAAAACCATATGTCTTAAATTTTTATTGAGTATTAGAGTACCCAGTCCGCTTCACCGTGGATTTGGCTTTATGTTATTTAAACAATAAACTTACATCATTAAATATTTAATTAACCTCTCACAATATATTAAATTATTCATTTCTCTCCGTATTCATTCTCTTCTCGAGCGGGTAAAGATCATTACCGACATGTACATATCAGCAGCATCTGTAACCGGATACATTTGCGGCGCTATAACTTACCTTGAATACTTCGAAATCCTTTATTATTATTTTTAATATACTTAAGTATACTTTATTATACTTCAATATACTCCATTGTACTTCAATATGGTTCATAATGACATAAATATACACAACGCATGTGTCAATACATATTTGTGTTATAAAACAATAGAATATCATCATAGTAAATAAAAGCTGTATTTGACAGTTCAAAAAGCGAAGTGCTCCGATCGTCACCAATCTTTATATATATATATATATATTATTCAATTATATTACGAGCTGTTGAAGGTCATGACAAAATATATGTCACTTAAGCATTTTAGCATCCTTGGTGACGTGAACCTATAAGATTTTGCAAATAAAAAGTGCTGAACGCATCGAGCCGTGGTGTTCAAGATCGTTTGCCACTTCTCTCATATTTTTTTTGTTAATATTAATCACTCACAACTTTCGCCGGAGGCCAGGAGTAACGCAATATGACCTCAAAGTCCTCCGGGCGGTGAAGTCAACGATAGAGCAATACAGAGCTTAGTTTTCGTAATATTATTAAATTACACACCCAGTCTGATGATGCTATAAAATATGAGATAGGAGGTCATCTTTGATTATAATGATTACCTAACAACTAATACATTTACGGTATATATATATATATATATATATTTTTATTTTTTTTCTAAGCAAGCGCTTACCGCAATCCCACCTGATGTTAAGTGGACACAGTTCTGGATGGTAAGGCGCACTAGCTTAGTAAATGTCTATTCACTCTACTCTTGTTGTCCCATATTGTAATCGGAGGGAAAGATCGCGGGCAAACTATTCCAGTCCTTTCCTGTACGAATAATGAAAGACGAAAAGTGCTTCGTTCGGGTTTGAGGATGTTCACAACAAAAGGATGAAATCCCGCAGTGCGTCTAGAAGTCCGATGTTGGAACTGGGATGGGGAATTAGATCATGTAGATCGATACATTGGGCACAGGCATCAGGCACGATCTAAAATGCATTACTGTCTTTTTAGGTAGGGTAGGTAGAGAAAACGAATGTTCCACTTGCATACAGTCAGTCACAGATTCGATATAAGTGACAAGTATTTACGAGTATAATCCATACATATTATACAATTACGTGCGGACGCTCTCTTTGTATTTCCGAATTATCGTAGGAATATTACGAAATAGAATCAATCAGATCCTTTTTTTTTTTGTTAACGAGGAGGAAATCTTCAAAGATAACCCGCCTTCTGGGGAAGGCGGCGGTTATGTGGGGTTTTACCCACTAAAACCTCCCGGCAGTTATTCTAATTTCGCATTTCTCACCTTTTAAACCTTCCCTAGACCTCCACGAACATTTCAAGACCAAGATAAGATAAATCCGTTCAGCCGTTCTCGAGTTTTAGCGAGACTAACGAACAGCAATTCTTTTTATATATTTATATCAAATCTATATATATATATATAGATTTGATATTGTAATATACATTGCAGTGTTTACCTATAACTGCGATGACATAAACCTTACAAATTTTTCACTGACTTTATATACTGTTTAGTGTAGAGTACATTTTTTTCGGAAAGTATATATTTTATTAATTTATTTATTGAACACCAACAAAATGGACATTTTATCATATTAGAGATTTAGACACATTGTAATAAAATTTTAAAAAAAATGAACTGAACTGTTCCCCCGAGCATGTGTCGCGATGTCGCACTAAAGTGAACTTACCGTTGTGACAAAGTGAAAAGTGAAGTGAAGTGGTACCAGAATGACGGCCGGTGTCGCCGCGAGGAGGAAGTCTAAGTCGAGGAGGAGCTGGGCGAAGGTCGAGCACGAAGCGCAGGTGTATATACAAACACGTTCCACACTCCAGCTTAAATGAACTGAATCACCTTCATCACTTTTTCTTTTGGGGGAAATCTTAAACAAGCAGCCTTCTGGGGGGAAGGCGGCGATTATGTAAGGTTTGACTCACTAAAAGCCACCCGATGGCCCTTTTCCGTCCATAGCGAGGGGCTCCGGGATCTCCAGTAGAATGCACCAGAGGGCGTAACCTCCCTCCCGGGACGTGCTCTTCTTGTCAGTGCAGAGGGGCTCCGGTGCGTTCCACTGGAGATCCCAGAGCCTCTCGTCATGCACCGGGGAAAGGGCCACCGGGGAGGTTTTAGTGGGTAAAAATCCCACATAACCGCCGCCTTCCCCAAAAGGCGGGGTATCTTTTCGAAGATTTCCGCCCCGTTAACAAAAAAGTTACATAGTACTCTCTCTAGTAACCCGAGTTCGATCCCCGGTGCCGGCACCAATAAATTTGTTGTTGCAATTTTATGTGCCGACTCACCAAGCGCTCGGCGGTGAAGAAGAAAAACATCGCAAAGAAACCTACATTTCTTAGAAAAATCTTCTGAGGCATGTGAAGTCTGGCAATCCGCACTAGGTGTGTGTGGCGGACTATGCCCTTATACTCTCTTTACTGAGAACTTTTAATTATTAAAGCGCCATCTGTGACTAGAGAGTTGAACTACATGCTCAATCTGGCTATCGGTCGCCGTGTATACGACTATAGCGCTTCCGTTATACATTTTTCTTATGGTTTTAGTTTAACTTAATTTCCGGTTCTATCAAAACCCCTATCTCCTCCAAGCCGTAAGGAACTTCGTTCCAAAAATGTTTCAAAGAGAGACAGACAAAATTAATACGCACATGCGTGTAGAATTGATCTTACATAATATTGAGTGGTCTTTGAAAACTAATGTATTACGACATTGATTTGAAACTTAACTTACTTTCAAGCTATGTTACGTTTTTTTTACTTACTGCTAAGTTATTTATTTTAATATTTAAGTACTTAAATTCGTAATTATTATTATATTTGCTGAATTGACTGAATTTCCTGTCGATTTAATTTAGCTAGACTTTGATGAGAAAATTATGTCACGTTTACTTACCTATTAATATTAAAATGGCAAGGATTTTATTTCAAATAAAAAAAAATAACTGTAGTTAGAGATTTTTTTTTTTGAAAAAATGTCAACAATATTTTTATCACAAATATTATTAAGATTCATGTTATTCATGCCATATAAGCTTAGGCTTGTAGGAGATAGAGGACTTAGAGGACTCGCTCTTGCGATGGTCTCGAGCGACAGGTCTTGGACGGCGGTCGCCTCCTTCTGTGAGACGGTCATGTCCCAGAAGGAGGCTGACGAGCGGGTCAGGGAGGGGAGCGCAGAGGCTCCCCCCCTCCGCAGGCGACGTATTGGGGTGCGCAGGAGGCGTTACGAACGCCTCCTCTTGCCGCCCCCGTAATCGGAAGCGGGGCCAGGATGGGTACCTGGCCCCAGCATGCTTCGGCGTCGTCGGGTCTTCTCTGAGTGCCGGAGAAGTCCCCTTCGAGGATGAAGTCCGGTCTTTGCCGGGACCGGCCGGTCGTTGGGGTGTCCTGTCGCTGACAGATCCGGGGCACCCCGCTCATAACGGCTGATGGCATTCGCGGAAGGTTTAGTGGGTAGGGGCTGCCCAGGCCGAGTCCCACACCCACATCCCTCCGGGCCCACCCAGGGTACCGGAGGATGGTCTATAAAAAGATAATCCCCGCGTGAACTAAAAAAGGCTTGTAGGAGATGGTTCACGTTAATGGTCGAATGGATTCGAACTTACGACCCTTACGATTCGCAGATCGTACCCTAAACCATTAGGCTATTGATGCTTCTAATTTAGTTCTTGAAAAGAGTTGTTTTGTTACGAATAGTTTGTGTTTAAGGTTAAATAAGACCTCAGTGGTGAGATTGTCTTCTCTTTGCCCTCAGGCTTCGGACTTCACTGATATTGGTGACTGGCCCACCCTCGGCGCTGCCACTGCCAGTGCTCGCTGCCACTCCACTCCACCGCCACAGGAGGTGGACTCTACACATCATAATGGCAACGCGGTAATGATTTTTCTTCATAGTTATTACTAATATTTTTAATTTTGAAATTAGCTGACCCCCGCAAACGTGGTTTTTCTATATAAACTGTTTCTACACGACGACATACCTCATAACACAAACACTATTCGAACTGTTTTTCTGTTATTTTGGGGGTAGGCAAAGGGGTGGGCCCTTAGATGTTTATTTATTTATTTACAGGAAGATCAACAGCAATAAAATTTACAAAAACGATATAGTAATAATTAAGAAGCAGACTGCCAATAACAGATCTTCGCGAATACGAAAAACTTTAAAATTATTTTATTGTGTGAGCAAGAACATTGATAATAAATAAGTCTACCAACAATTTTTTCAACTAAAGAAATTTCGATAGAATGCCCGTCTTATTGCTACACTTGTAGTATTACAGATGTCTACTTCTGTACTTTTCGAATGTTTATTGAGCGTGTGATCAGCGCGCCACATAAATGAATTTTGACGATAGTTGGAAGATGCCAAAGGGAGATGGATAGGAATACGATAGCGCGCTGATTTCTTGGGCATGTTAAATTTTATTTTCAATTTAGAAGCGTTGCTGGAGTTTCTTTGACTACTTCTCACAGCGGCAACGCTTCCCGAAGTGGCACTCAAAGTTAGTTTAGCTTTTGAATGTCCCTTAGATTATCTGTGAAATAGCAACCGACCAAGTCGTTGTTCGGCCCTCTCGGACGCCTTCAAATCGGAATGCGCGTAACATAGTAACCGTCCAAGCCGAGGTTACCCTCTCACCGGAGGGGCTCCTTGTGTCGAGTTACTAGCGATAGAGGTTCAGGCTAAACGACCTAAGAGATATGCCGAGGAGAATTACCAAAAACCCTGTATTTTTGACGCCTGGTCCGATCACACTTTTCGTAACACAATCATCAGCTTACTCTCCAAGTCAAGCGTGCGCATAGAACTTTCCCATCAAACAAAGACGGTATTTAAACTATGACGTGTATTTCTTTTCAGGATCAGGAGCGGAAGCCACTGGAGGAGAACCCGGGCAGGCCGGACCACAAGGTGGACTTCGCACAAAGCAACCACCAGTTTCATAACGACAGACACCACGAGAAGCATGGTGACAGAAACAAGGCTTTAGCAGGTATGTTCTTAGAGGATTCACGCTCATTGGTCAAGAATGGTTGGTATTCCACCCATGGCTGAAATTAACTGCGAAATATTGCTTAGTTAAAAGTTAAAGTTACAGCCTTTATAGATGTCCCACTGTTGAGCGCAGGCCTTCTCTGTAAAGAGAGTACAAGGGCATAGTCCGCCATGCACACCTAGTGCGGATTGGTAGAATTCACATGTCTTAGATTTTTTTCTAGGACATCTAGGTTTCCTCACGATCTTTTCCTTCATCGCCGAGCGCGTAGTTAATCAGCACATAAAATTGCAACGACAAATTTATTGATGTCGGCACCGAGGACCGAACTCGAGTTGCTAGCGTGCTGTGCAACCATCCAGGCACTGAGCTAAAATGGCTCTGTCATTATATACAAAAATGAAAACAATATTGCCGTGTCAGTGAACCATTGATAAACCGTAGTGGTACAAGTGAACTACCATATAACCAAAACATGTGAAAATCAACAACTGCGAAGTAGAGTTGTGTTGCGGCAAATAACTAGCGAAAGGTGGTGGTAGCGTTAGCTGCGCATGTGTACAGTCGCGCACGCAATTATTTATTTCTATAAATTACCAATAAAATGCATACGTTTGTACTTTTTTATTGGCATATTCACTATTTAATATCTTAAATAAATTGATAAGATAAAAATACAATACAACAATACAATAAAATAAAAACAGCTACAACAATTTATTAAAAAAAAACTCAAAATAAACAGAAAAACAAAAGTCAATAACAAAAAGTTTAGAAAGCGACTGTACACAAGGATCGAGCAGGGTGTGGTTTCCCGCGCCCGCTTTACTCGTTGTGATACCTTAACGGTCAGATCGATAGGCTGTCACATATGAGACCTGACAAGTGAAAAGTAGATTGCGAAAAGTTCTCTCTGTCCATCCCGCTAAAAGGACATTACAAAGCTTATTTTTATGAAAATTATACTATACTAGCTGCGCCCCGCGGTGTTACTCGTAAAAATATTTATTTAAATTTTTTAAAATAAAAGTACCCAAGCTACATATTACATTGGCTATGTGTCTGTGAAATTCAAAGTTGCTCCAGCCGGAACGAACAGACAGACAATTGTAAAAAATATTATTTAGGTATATTTATTTAATTTTTTTATTTAATCTTTATTTGCACAAAATAAGAGAGTACAAAAAGGTGGACTTAATGCCAGAAGGCATTCTCTGCCAGTCTACCTTAGGGTTGTGTAGAAACAAAGTCACGGGTGCCAGCTTATAAAAATATTTATTTAAATTTTTTAAAATAAAAGTACCCAAGCTACATATTACATTAGCTATGTGTCTGTGAAATTCAAAGTTGCTCCAGCCGGAACGAACAGACAGACAATTGTAAAAAATATTATTTAGGTATATTTTTTTTTTGTTATTTAATCTATATTTGCACAAAATAAGAGAGTACAAAAAGGTGGACTTAATGCCAGAAGGCATTCTCTGCCAGTCTACCTTAGGGTTGTGTAGAAACAAAGTCACGGGTGCCAGCTTAGAAAATAAAATTAAAAAACGTAAAATAAGACAAATATAAAAATATATTATATATGTATAAACATTAATAAATACATAAATACAAGCATACATAAACATAAATAAATATAACATATAGATTAATTAATAGCATAACCATTATTATTTTTTTTACACACTTTCTTTCTTGCATGCTAATTCGTAAGTTAATATTAATAAATTACAGAACTATCATAAGTATGGTGGGTGGCTGGTGATCTGTCTTACAGGGTACCCTAGTTCAGACACCAGTCTTTCACAAATTTAAGATCTACGTAAACTATAAACGTATAAGTAAACTGTGCATTTAAATTTGTGAAAGATGAATAAATAAATTTATTATTATTATTATTAAGTAACAATAAATATATATATACAATTATATAGATGGATATAGGGTAAAATAGTAAAATTTATAACTATCCCTCATTTAAGTATAGATTTAAGAGAGAGCGTAGTGAATGTAGCCTTAGTTCCAGCTGTACGTACATTTGATGGCAGCGCATTCCAGAGCCTTATTGCGTTACAAGTAAAAGAATTGTTTGAGAATCCAGTGTGGCAAAGAGTATGTAGTGTGTTACTTTCAGTGGAGCGAAGACAACGGTCGTGAGATTCACCCTGATACTGAAATTGACATGTATATGCATGTAGTAAAAAGGGGGTATTTTAATATTAAACATAGACATTATAATTTTATTTATCTGTATAGAATAATTGGATAGCGTCAATACCCTAATGGTTTAGGGTACGGACTGAAAATCTTAAGGTCGTGAGTTCGAATCTACCATTCGACTATTGACGTGAACCATCTCCTAGCACAAGCTTTAGCTTAGTTGGAATGGTTAACATGAAATTTAGTAATATTTATAAAAAAAAATATTGCTAGTTTTCTTTATAAAAAAAAAATTCAGTGCCTTTGTGTCAAAAGACACCCGAAGTCGAATCGTGTCGCTAGTATGTATATATATATATACATATATATTTACATAGGTTTGTTTGACAATTACAGGCGCGAGCAAAGGTGGCAGCAAATCGGCGAAACACAAGTGGGTGCCCCTGGATATTGATGTGAAAGCGGCCAGACCTGGGAAGCACGGGCCTCCGCACATCCCGAGACCTGACAACGGTGAGGGTCTCCATTGTACCGACTTGGGAACAGTTCCAAACTGAAATGTTGCTATATATAACAGCAGGAGTTCACGATATTTTATAAAATACTAGCGTACCCAGTCCGCTTCGCCGGGCTAGATTTTGCTTTATTTTATTTAAAAATAATTTTACATCATTAAATATTTAATTTAACTTTCACAATATATTAAATTATTAATTTCTCGAGCGGGTGAAGATCATTACCTACACCCATATACATATCAGTAAATACAATATCATACCCGTAGTAGTAGTATCATTGTAAATAAAAGCTGTATTTGACAGTTCAAAAAGAGGAGTGCTCCGATCGTCACCAAACTTTACAGGATTACTCGAAGATTCCCTGAAAGTTTCATTGAAATCTGTCCAGCCGTTTCGGAGCCTATATGGAACAAACCCACACACTTTCTCTTTTATGTATATAGATGAAAACGATATATATTAATCACAAATAAATTAATAGAATAAAAATACAATACAACACAACTTAATAAAACACACAATAAAAAATCTAAATTAACAGAAGATAAAATTTTGAAAGCGATTGTACACCAGGAGCGAGCGGTACGGAGTATAACAGGAGAACCAATAAGCGCTCGCGTATGTCCGGCCGCGTCCCCCTTCACTCCCCTGTGACACCTTATTTTTGACTTCTGCGCATTTAACGGTCATCGGTCAGCACTATTTAACGCAGTAATAGCAGACTTGGAGCACAGATGACAGAAAATCCAGCTAATTCAAATAGCTATTTATATGTATTTGAGTAGATTGAAATAAATACCATTTTATTTAGTCAGTGGTGCTGTTGCAGGTGTCCTAGGAAACCTAACTCGGACACCAATCATACACGTCACAGGTACACATTGTTCTCGATATTGTAGTTAAATTATTGAATCTTGTATACTAGTTAGCCGCCCTGCTTTAGTTCAGCTTATTTCACCTTAAAACTGATTATAAAAAACGAGTATGCTTTAGACTACACGAGAAGTAAAACCTCTTTAGTTTCATCTATATATACGTATATATTAGAGATGAAACGGATAATAGTGTGGCCGGATACCCGGCTGCCGGATATTCGGCCCTTTATTGCGTTGACGCGATCAGTTTGATTTGAATATTGGCGCGGTCAACGAGATCGGATATATTCAGGCGCATTCGGATCGCACGTAGTCGCCTCTTACCAACAAATGCGGAAAGTTTGGTATTTATTCACCACAATTTGCCACTTGTTAATTTTGAGTATTAAACTAATAATTAATAAAACAAACATTTTTGATGTGCGATTATAAAAATTAAAATAAACGGTGTCCATAACCTATTGGGGTATCATTGATTTGCCTTGAGCAAAATAATGAGATTTTTAAAATTATACTTAGTTATAGTTACCGGATATCCGTTTCATCTCTAGTGTATATGTATAATATCGACACTGGAAAGCAAAAACGTAGTAAGTGACACATATGGCCATTTTCACTTTTTTACGTCGTTGGAATCAGAAAAAAAAGACGCGTCGAATGATATATGACTTGTAACAATTAGATGAAAAATAGCGAAAATAGGATTTTCAACATTGACACTTCTTTTTTTGTACCGTAAATTTTCTTTTAAGAAAACTCTAGTTTAATGACCCGGTACAATACTTATACAGTAAAAAATAATAAATATTGTGTCCAAAAACGACAGCTCTATGTCCACAAATACGAAAGTTATAATTTTTTTAAAGTTGAAATGTTTTTCGGTTCTGGTGAACAATTTCAGTTTTGTGGGTTACTACGTTTTTGTTTTCCAGCGTCGATATATACTAAATATACCTCCGTAAATAAGTTATTAATAAATATTCTAATACATAAAATATACATATCACAGTTCAGCATATGCTGAAATCTCACCAACGGGAAAAAATCACCAAGTACCTTTTTTTTTAATACTTTCTAAGCAAGTGCTTGACTGCGATCCCATCTGATGTTAAGTGGACATAGTCCTAGATGGTAAGACGTTCTAGCTAATTAAATACCTATATACTCTACTTTTGAAAATTGATTAAAAACTCGATTTGGTTCACGAGTTGACCGCCATGTAGGTTGTGGATTCGACGATCATTGTCCCGTCATCTCAAAAGACTTCCGCTAGATGTCTGGGTCAAGGGTAAAAGGCGGTACTCCTAGACACGGCACGCATCGTCAGGTTTCTCTCTATGTCGCCCTAACCACCGGTTACTTGGGCCCGTGGCCGTTGCTTCGCTGCAGGTGGCACATTGGGTTAGATTTTATATTTCGCTCCGGTGCGTTCCACTGGAGATCCCGGAGCCCCTCGTCATGCACCGAGAAAAGGGCCACCGGGGAAACCTCCCATAACCCCACATAACCGCCGCCTTCCCCCCAGAAGGCGGGGTGTCTTCCTGAAGATTTCCTCCCCGTCAACAAAAAAAAAAGATTTTATATTTTCAGCCCTGTAGTTCTGGGCTCTCAAGAATAAGACTACGGTATCTCCTGCCTGTCGTAGAAGGCGACTAAAAGGGGCCTCGGGCTCACTGGGCGATAAGTCGACATCGGCAAGCCCGTGTCGCCTTGCACTGTTTATCGTCCCGGCTCTCCGAGAGCATAGTGCAGACGGGCTCCGGTGCGTTCCACTGGAGATCCCGGAGCTCCGCACCATGTTGTGGAATGGAATGGCCACCGGGGGGGTTTTGGTGGGTGATATCCCCACATAACCGCCTTCCCCAGAAGGCTTGTTGAAGATTTTTCCAACGTCAACAAAAAAATATTGATTATGTATTAGCCATATATGTATTTTACTTTTTATATTAATATTGTATATGTTTTTACAATGTTATATATAAAAAGTACCTGAACATATTTCTTTATTTACATGTTTTGTAGTACGAAAAGTTGAAATGGCGGAATGAAGATACTAGCTGTTTAATTAGAGCTAAAAACTGCATTTTACAAATTCCGCTACACCCGATCTGCTGCGTGCAGGGGCAGTTTCAGATACTTGGCCACCAAGTGTTGGAATAACTTGCCACCACCGCCCGTAAGAGACAGTAAATCTGTAAACGCATTTAAAAATAAATTAAAACACCTGATGTTAAAGTTATCAAAAGATAATATCCCCGCGATATCGGTGGCTTGTTGTTTACAATATTTTCAATATTTCATTATATAATATAAACTTTATACGTTTAATTATCATATTATTATTTTATTTTTGACTTAATAATATATTTATTTATGAAATTATTATATTGTATATAATATATTTTAATCTCATAACTGTTTTATTTATGTATCATATTTATTATACTCTTATTGTCTGTATAAATTCCATATAAAAGTAGTATTGCGCGCGCACGTCTTCAGGTAGTCCCGGGCACCGCTGAAAATCAGCGCTGTCGCTTCCTTGCGACAGCATATGCTGAGACGGTGTCCGATATTGGCATCATATATTATGTACTATTTGTCCGTGTAACTTTAACTGTGTTTTGTCTATTTTTTATTATTTTTTAATGTATGTTATATTCTGTCTGTGATGTGTTTTTGTATTGTGATGCCAATAAATAAATGTCTATATATTATTCAACGCACTTGCCCAGTAGTTGCATGCTCACTCTTGAAATCTCTCTAATAATAAACATCCTTACATTGTTCTCATATCATTCCAGATACAGTGTCATTGAACGGTGAAGACAGGGGACGTATCGGAAATAGGGGTCGCGGGTCCACTAGGGGGCGCGGCGGTCGCAGGACCGCGACACGGCCGGCCTCCGCCCTACAACTGGCGCCCCACCATTCATTGTACCATCACGACTTCGGTCACCATGATCTGCAACAGGTAACTTAGAGTTGAAGAGTAAAAGTGACCATGCATAACAATTGGTTCAAGGCCTAGATACCTGTTATGTATGCTGAACTAGAAATGCCACATCTCAAAACTAGGTCTATCTCAAGCACTATCTATGTCTATTTTAAAAGACAATGTCAGTTATAGAAATCAAGTATCACTCTAAATGAGGTACAATCATGAACCCCGCAAAGCTTACTTAAAACCAGGGTAGGGCAAATTACGGCCTGCGAGCCAAATCTGGCTCTAACAAGCATTTCATCGACGATCCCACCTGATGTTAAATGGACGCAGTCCTGGATGGTAAGACGCACTTGCTTAGTAAATGCTAACTCTACTCTTGAAAACATTTACATTGTAATCAAAGTGAAAGATCGCGGTCAAACTATTCCAGTCCCTTACGAATAATGAAAGACCAAGCAAAGCGCTCCATTGGGGTTTGAGTGATGTCCACAATAAAGGATGAAATCGAGCAGTGTCTTACCATCCAATAGTAGAATAACATTGCTGTATTTTTCCCAATTTATCCGACACGAAGGACCAGAATTATTTTATCATACAATAAACATCTTAAGAGTTTTGTAATGATTCAAAAGATCAATATTTGAAGCCATAACTTATATTCACTTACACAACTTATCATATATATTATATATTGCTTAAGCTAGGTAAATAGAATCTTTTGTATGTAATCGCTGATAATGAATAGATATATAATATTATTTGATTTAGGTTTTAAGCTTATGTATTGGGCTTGTTTCATGATATATACAGATTATATACGTAATTCCTCATGGTATCGAGAAATCTGATTATGAAACAAGCCCTAATGAATCATCGAACGGACGAAATGTATTTTGTTCGTGGTATAGAAAGTTTTCTTTAACATCAAAGAAGATTTCACTATATCGAAGTTAGGATCCAAATCCCAAAATCCGCTTTATCAAACTCCATTAAATTCATATTATATACCAACGGTGGAATTATATGCATATCGGTATGGCGTATTTAATTTTATATAAACATCATTAAGGTCGAATTTTCAACTTGAGAAGTGCCATAGATAATTTATTATGTTTTTTCGCTCTTTGAGCCATGCATTAGAGCCATGTGGCCTATTAGGTAGCTTAGCCTGAACTTCAGTGCGTAACTAGGCGCTAGGGCCCTCGGAAGTGGGGGGGGGGAGAGAGGATAAAATGCAATTGAAAATTCGACCTTACCTAGATTTTAAAAATTTGTCAACGCTTTCGCCCTAATATATAATTAGTAAATTATTAAATAATTAATTTGATCAAACGAATTCGAGCTTTGCCAATAACATTTCATATTTGGGGATAAATCACCTACACACCACCTCCCATGGCCCCACCAACCTCGCGGTAATGTCATATGTTATGATTATGATATATGTGCCAAGCATGTACAAATTCCCTGAACTTGACGAAGTTGCCCTAGGAGGAGACCAGATCGCGGAAGTAGACCGGACCCGGACATTATTTTTAGGATTATTGCATACAAAGATAATGGTGACGTTATTTATTAAAAATAACATACAGACCTCTGTAAAGATATTATAAGGGCATAGGCCACCACGCACACTTCATCAGTATCAGATTTCACATATGTTAGAAAATGTTGTAACACGTACAGGTTTCCCCACGATGTATTCCTTCACCGCCGAGCGCTTGGTAAATAAGCACATAAAATTGCAATATATTCATTGATGCCAGCACCGTGGCACCAATTGTTTTAACGGGAGGATATCAACAAGGAGACTAAACACCTGAGGTGGCATTTCCTCGGTGCATGGTGAGGGGCTCCGGATCTACAGTGGAACGCACCGGAGCCCTTCTGCACTATGCTGTGCAGCACGTCCGGGAGCTTACTCCCTTGCCTCTTCCCGGGACCAGAAAGCGGAAGACAAAGGCCACCCTTGTCGACCTGAGGCCCCTTTCAGTCGCCTTCTACAGGCAGGGTATACCGTAGCCTTATTCTTTAAGATCCAGGACTACAGGCTCACTGCAATTTAAGACACCCTGAGAAGCTGGTAGCTCGGCCCTTGGAATTTCTAGTAATCTTTCTGAACTTAGTACTTCCTTGCCTAATACAGAAGTTAAGCCCAGTAAGATTGCATCCTGTATCGCATTTACTATGGGGAGTGTTCTGAGGAATTGTTCGGAATCATCCCAGCTACCAATTTCCATTACCGCACATCTCGGCAGAATTCTAAATTCCACCGCCACCATCTTGATGGTTGGCGTTCAACGACTGTACGTTTTCGCGTAACTTTCTCCCACGCACTGCCAACTTGTGGAATCAACTGTCGCCAGCGGTGTTTCCGAACGTTTACGATTTAGGGACTTTCAAGAAACGAGCCTATTCCTATCTCAAAGGTCGGCAACGCACCTACAGCTCCTCTGGTGCTGTGGATGTTCATGGGCGACGGTGATCACTTAAGATCAGGTGAGCCGTATGCTCGTTTGCCACTTTTCATATAAAAAAAAAAGAAAAAAGATAGCAATCTGAAATCTCTCATGGACTATTGTATTCTTTCCCCTACAACTTATGATGCAAATTTGTGAAATGGTGTTGCTATATTATATATTTATTTTGTTTTTTTTTAATTCCCAACAATTTTTGATTGTCAGCTTCCTTCATTGATTTATTTCATTGAACGTTGGAAGTCCGCAATATTATATATACTAGCATATACACAGCCCGAATTACTGTCTATATTTATGACAATGACATAAATATACACAACGCATGTGTCAATACAAATTTGTGTTATAAAACAATAGAATATCATCATAGTAAATAAAAGCTGTATTTCAAATAGAGAAGTGCTCCGATCGTCACCAAACTTTACAGGATTACTCGTCAGGTCAATCTGAAGATTGCCTGAAAGTTTCATTGAAATCGGTCCAGCCGTTTCGGAGCCTATACGGAACAAACACACACACATTCGCTTTTGTATATATATAGATAATCAGTAGCTTTATTAGTATGCTCAGTGTATTTATTTAGCCTATTATTTTATTTTTACATGGTAGGAAATGTTGTTATTTATACAGTTATTGGACTTAAGAATTGTTCGTTTAAAATTTTTTATTACATATATGAAATTTGGCGGGCACACTTTAAGAATCTCATGTTACACAATACTGCCGAATCTGCTAAAACAATTACTAAAATCGAACGTTCATTGGCATCGTAATGGTCGATGTTTGCCCGGTTTAGACGTCTTTACGATCGGTTTCATGATGGAATGTCATTGGCAATTAGCTAGATAACTTCGCGTCCCAGTCGACTTGTACTAATAAATTGGCGTTTTTTTTTTTAATACAAAACAATTACTAACTGTCACGTATCGAATTTAATATGCTTAAAAGTGACAGCGAAAGTTGTCCCTGTCCACCTTATTAGGATAAATAGAATGCGAGAGCTTTTTTTATTTATTCAACTATATCGCTTAGTTTGAATATGCTCGAATAGGTTTTCACTTATCTCATTTGGTTTGGTTCATCTATTGGTCTTTTGTAACTGGATTTTGTACTAATATGATTTGGTGGTGATGTTTTGGTTTCGTATTTACTAGTGTCATTTCATAATCATGCATGTCTATCTATCTGCCTGCGCTATGAGCCTCCGGTGGTTTCACTTACGTATTCCAAAAATATCTCGCATCAAAAACGTATTTAAAAAAAGTATTTTCTTCAAATCGGGCTACAATTGAGAAATTAGATTTTTTCTCAACTAACCTACCCTGATTGAGTAGAGAAGCTTATTTTAAAAAAAAAGTATTTTCTTCAAATCGGGCTACAATTGAGAAATTAGATTTTTTCTCAACTAACCTACCCTGATTGAGTAGAGAAGCTTATTTTAAAAAAAGTTTTTCTTCAAATCGGCTACAATTGAGAAATTAGATTTTTTCAACTAACCTACCCTGATTGACTAGAGAAGCTTGTTTTTTATAAAAAGTATTTTCTTCAAATCGGGCTACAATTGAAATTAGATTTTTTCAACTAACCTACCCTGATTGACTAGAGAAGCTTATTTTAAAAAAAAGTTTTTCTTCAAATCGGGCTACAATTGAGAATTAGATTTTTTCAACTAACCTACCTGATTGAGTAGAGAAGCTTATTTTAAAAAAAAAAAAGTTTTTCTTCATTTCGGGCTACAATTGAAATTAGATTTTTTTCAACTAACCTACCCTGATTGACTAGAAGGTTATTTAAAAAAAAAGTTTTTCTTCAAATCGGGCTACAATTGAGAAATTAAATTTTTTTTCAACTAACCTACCTGATTGACTAGAGAAGCTTATTTTAAAAAAGTATTTTCTTCAAATCGGGCTACAATTGAAATTAGATTTTTTTCAACTAACCTACCTGATTGACTAGAAGGTTATTTAAAAAAAAGTATTTTCTTCAAATCGGGCTACAATTGAGAAATTAGATTTTTTCTCAACTAACCTACCCTGATTGAGTAGAGAAGCTTATTTTAAAAAAAAAGTTTTTCTTCAAATCGGGCTACAATTGAGAAATTAGATTTTTTCAACTAACCTACCCTGATTGACTAGAGAAGCTTATTTTAAAAAAAAGTTTTTCTTCATTTCGGGCTACAATTGAAATTAGATTTTTTCCAACTAACCTACCTGATTGACTAGAAGGTTATTTAAAAAAAGTTTTTCTTCAAATCGGGCTACAATTGAAAAATTAGATTTTTTTTCAACTAACCTACCCTGATTGACTAGAGAAGGTTATTTTAAAAAAAAGTTTTTCTTCAAATCGGGCTACAATTGAGAAATTAGATTTTTTCAACTAACCTACCCTGATTGACTAGAGAAGCTTATTTTAAAAAAAAAGTATTTTCTTCAAATCGGGCTACAATTGAGAAATTAGATTTTTTCCAACTAACCTATCCTGATTGTCTAGAGAAGCTTATTTTAAAAAAAAGTTTTTCTTCAAATCGGCTACAATTGAGAAATTAGATTTTTTTCAACTAACCTAGCCTGATTGATTAGAGAAGGTTATTTTAAAAAAAAAGTATTTTCTTCAAATCGGGCTACAATTGAGAAATTAGATTTTTTTTCAACTAACCTACCCTGATTGAGTAGAGAAGCTTATTTTAAAAAAAAGTTTTTCTTCATTTCGGGCTACAATTGAAATTAGATTTTTTCCAACTAACCTACCTGATTGAGTAGAGAAGCTTATTTTAAAAAAAGTTTTTCTTCAAATCGGGCTACAATTGAGAAATGAGATTTTTTTTCAACTAACCTGCCCTGATTGACTAGAGAAGGTTATTTTAAAAAAAAGTATTTTCTTCAAATCGGGCTACAATTGAGAAATTAGATTTTTTTTCAACTAACCTACCCTGATTGACTAGAGAAGGTTATTTTAAAAAAAAAGTATTTTCTGTAAATCGGGCTACAATTGAGAAATTAGATTTTTTTCAACTAACCTAGCCTGATTGATTAGAGAAGGTTATTTTAAAAAAAAAGTATTTTCTTCAAATCGGCTACAATTGAGAAATTAGATTTTTTTTCAACTAACCTACCTGATTGACTAGAGAAGCTTATTTTAAAAAAAAGTTTTTCTTCAAATCGGGCTACAATTGAGAATTAGATTTTTTCAACTAACCTACCTGATTGAGTAGAGAAGCTTATTTTAAAAAAAGTTTTTCTTCAAATCGGCTACAATTGAGAAATTAGATTTTTTCCAACTAACCTACCTGATTGAGTAGAGAAGCTTATTTTAAAAAAAGTTTTTCTTCAAATCGGCTACAATTGAGAAATTAGATTTTTTCAACTAACCTACCTGATTGACTAGAGAAGCTTATTTTAAAAAAAGTTTTTCTTCAAATCGGCTACAATTGAGAAATTAGATTTTTTTTTCAACTAACCTACCCTGATTGAGTAGAGAAGCTTATTTTAAAAAAAAAGTATTTTCTTCAAATCGGGCTACAATTGAGAAATTAGATTTTTTTTCAACTAACCTACCCTGATTGAGTAGAGAAGCTTATTTAAAAAAAAAGTTTTTTTCTTCTAATCGAAAAAAAATCCCTGATCGGCTAGAGAAGGTTACCGGTACATTTTCACTGTATTACAGAGGTGGCAGAGGTCTTAAAAGTTTAAGCTTACCTAGGTTTAGATTTTATAAAATCTCAAACGTACTGGCAATTGAACTTGTAATACATTATCACAAGATTATTTTGAGATCTCATGCTACAAATAGCTTTTTATTTAAAATGTAGAAATTAATTTAAAAATTAGCGGAAATTTTTCCCAAAATTAGCTGTTAGGAATTAAAATTACAGATTATAATATGTCCCACTGTTGGGCACAGGCCTTCTCTGTAAAGATAGTATGAAGGTAATAATCCACGGACACCTAGTGCGGACTGACTCATAGAAAGGCATGTAGGTTTCCTCACGATGTTTTCCTTCACCGTCGAGCGTGTAGTAAACCAGTAATATATGTCGGCGTCACGCCAGGGGTTTCGTTGTCGGAATCCATAATAAAATACACACTCCAGATTCAGCTTGCTTTGTCGTATCACGACGGACAGTACAAGAATGTCGGCTTGCTTTGTTGTATCACGACGGTCGGTACGATAATGTGACGTTATTACAAAATACAATCGTTTTTATATTGATCTCTCAATAAGTTAAACCGTCACGGAATATTTGACTTCCTTTGTAACAAACAAATAAAATAACTACAAATAATTAATGAAATATAGTTAAATATTCACAATAAATATGTAAATGAATTTAACACAACTTTCAATGATTTATTTAACATGATTACGTTAATTTCGTATGAACAAATATCGTTCTTACACAGTCACATCACAGATGGCGCTGAACTTTTATTTAATGCGTAGTTATTCCAAATTTGATTAAAATGATAAATCAAAACAGTATTTTCGATACTAGGCGATTTGCGCCCATATATACTTAAATTCGGCGAAGTTCTGCCATTTATACGATTGTGGCCACACATATGTGTAACAGCAGAATCCATTGTTGGCTCCCAATCCCTTGAACTTACGAATGTTAAGCCTTGTGAGATAATTAAGGTCTAATGGGATTTTATTATCTATCCGTAGTACAACAGAGATAAACTGGCGTTTACACTATAACAATAATATAGGAGCCAGAATTCCGTTATAATTTTTTTTATACTGTCCAAGCAAGTGCTTGACTGCGATATAACTATGATACTTCGTAAATAAAAGAGAGCGTTAGTAGTTGCGTTTAATCTTTGGTTTATGTTTTCATTACCGTGTTAGCATCATATTCGAAGGTATATAGGTTCATTACCCACTGGAGGCACTTAGCTCGTAGCGAACCTCGTAGAACCCCCGCCCCTTTCCCATCCAGCTGCGTGTAGCTCAAGCGGGCGTCGCACAGGGTCTGATGCTGCACTACGGGGCGTTGCACGTAGCACCGCTGGCGCAGGCCTACTACTACAACGCCGCGCCCACCTACGGCCTGGGACTCGACCATACCACGCTCAAGGACCTCATCAAGAAACAAATGTGAGTATATTTTTTAATTAATTGTAACACCTTAAGCTATTGCTATAAAAACGGACTTACAGACAGTGACTCTACTAGTCAACAGGAGGTGAGAAAGAGAAACATATTGGGATGTGTAATCAGAGACAGCGATTTATTGAAATATCTAAATTATTACACGTACACAGAGAATTGTGTATTCAATGATCGTATCCGGCTCGAAGGACCACAACGAATGTTGCCCAAAACTTAATATAAAACTAATATTATTTTATACTTATATGTTATTCTTGGCATTCTGGGCGTCGATATTTCGAGTGTTGTCCAGTTTGGCGGTCATTTGGAGAGCAAGGCTAAAATGGCCTCCAAAAACTCGGAGTACTCAACAGGGCCAAACAGTATTTCAAGCCGGCTCACCGCCTTAAACTTTATAAGGCACAGGTGCGGCCTCAAATGGAATACTGTTCACATCTCTGGGCCGGGGCTCCCCAATACCAACTTCTTCCGTTTGACCGTGTACAACGTAGAGCTGCTCGAATAGTCGACGATCAGGGTCTTTCCGATCAACTCGACCCTCTGAGTCTGCGAAGAGATGTCGGTTCTCTTTGCATCCTGTATCGCATTTACCATGGGGAGTGTTCTGAGGAATTGTTCGGAATCATCCCAGCTACCGATTTCCATTACCGCACATCTCGGCAGAATTCCAAATTCCACCGCCACCATCTTGATGGTTGGCGTTCAACGACTGTACGTTTACTAACTGCGTAACTTTCTCCCACGCACTGCCAACTTGTGGAATCAACTGTCGCCAGCGGTGTTTCCGAACGTTTACGATTTAGGGACCTTCAAGAAACGAGCCTATTCCTATCTCAAAGGTCGGCAACGCACCTACAGCTCCTCTGGTGCTGTGGATGTTCATGGG
Organism: Meandrusa payeni; assembly: GCA_029286785.1. Lineage (NCBI taxonomy): Eukaryota > Metazoa > Arthropoda > Insecta > Lepidoptera > Papilionidae > Meandrusa > Meandrusa payeni. Next base: position 3,425,363 of record JAGSMX010000026.1, read on the forward strand.
CGACGGTGATCACTTAACATCAGGTGAGCCGTATGCTCGTTTGCCACTTTTCATATAAAAAAAAATGTTATGTATTGTAAAAGTATGAGGTGAACGACGAAAACCTGATACGATAACGCGTATAGTTAGCGCGTGAGTTGAATGCAGTCAGGGCTTAGATGATGAGCAGGAGCAACTTCCCCCGCTGTCCGCACACTTCCCTTCGCGCGCCTACAGTATAGTGCTGTGACGGTTATCCTACACTTACACGATATCGAATTACGTACGTTGCAGTCGGAGGATCGAGAAAAAAAACAAAATGATTTCTTAAAGTGTATTTAAAATAAAGAAATTACAATTTAATATTACTTATAACTAATTTTTTTTTTTGCTAACGAGGAGGAAATCTTCAAAAAGATACCACGCCTTCTGGGTAAAGGCGGCGGTTATGTGGGGCTTTTACCCACTAAAATCCCCCCGGTGGCCCTTCCTCGGTGCATGATATCTCCGGGATATTCAGAGAAACCCTTACCGAGGCGACCCTTGTGTCGAGTTACTAGCGATAGAGGTTCAGGCTAAGCGACCTAAGAGCTAGGCCACCTCTCAATCCGGTGAAGCAGTCAAGGCCAGCTTCTCTGGTCACTCTGTGTAGTTCGTCATTAAAAAAAGCTTGCTTGGAAAACGGTAACGCGATAAAATGATTCGCAAACTTCGACGATCGGGAATGGACGCTTTGTGTGCTTGTTGCGATTTCGCCTGTGCCACTGTTATCTTAGCTAGCTTTGTCTTTCATTCTTCGTACAGCAAAGGACTGGAATAGTTTGCCCGCGTCTGTCTTTCCTACCGATTACAATGTGGGTATTTTCAAGAGTAGAGTGAATAGGCATTTACTAAGCTAGTGCGCCTTACCATCCAGGAATGTGTCCACTTAACATCAGGTGGGATCGTGGTAAGCGCTTGCTTATAAAGTATTAAAAAAAAAGTGGCAGTAATGTCTAGATGTCTGTTTAAATAATTGGGGTAACCTGTCGTCTGTCTCCAGTGAATACTACTTTAGCGCGGACAACTTGGCGCGCGACTTCTTCCTGCGCCGCAAGATGGCGGCGGACGGCACGATCCCGGTGACGCTGATCGCGTCGTTCCACCGCGTGCGCGCGCTCACCGCCGACGTTCAGCTCGTGCTCGACGCGATACGCGACTCCGACAAGCTGCAGCTCATCAATGGCTTTAAGGTGAATGATTTTTTGGAAGATAACTTTATTATGCACGCTTGACTTGGTGAATAAGTTGGGGAATGGGTTACGAAAACTTGAGAGGGAGATATAAGTTAGTGAAGATAGAAATGTTAGGGAACATAAAAGAGTGGACCGGAATTGCGAGTGCCGCCCAAATGTTTCGCCTCGCAAGAGACAGAAAGAGATATGGTGAACTGACTGCTAACCTTCGCTAGTCGGAGAGGCACTTTAAGAAGAAGATAGAAAGAGGTCTCACCTATGTATATACCTGTACAATATACGTATATACATATATATAGATGGAGCTAAAGAAATTTTCTTGTCTAAAGCACCTTCTTTTTATTAAGAGAAACAAGAGAACTTTTTTGTTTTTTTTAAAACATGATGCTATCATTTTTTTTTCAGGAATATTTCTTTTTTTTATGGCGTATAAACTAGTGCTTGATTACGATCCCACCTGATGTTAAGTGGTGATATAGTCGAAAGATGGTACGCGCTAGTTTAGTATGTGCCTATTCACTCTACTCTTGAAGGATCACGTCGTACTTGGACGGAAAGACCGACGCCGGCAACTTGTTCCACTCCTTTGCTGTACGCACGATGTACGATGACTCAAATCGCTTCGTTCGGTCGCGCGGAACATCAACTATGAAAGGGTGACGATCAGGGTTATTCCGATCGACTCGACCCTCTGAGTCTGCGAAGAGATGTCGGTTCTCTTTGCATCCTGTATCGCATTTACCATGGGGAGTGTTCTGAGGAATTGTTCGGAATCATCCCAGCTACCGATTTCCATTACCGCACATCTCGGCAGAATTCCAAATTCCACCGCCACCATCTTGATGGTTGGCGTTCAACGACTGTACGTTTACTAACTGCGTAACTTTCTCCCACGCACTGCCAACTTGTGGAATCAACTGTCGCCAGCGGTGTTTCCGAACGTTTACGATTTAGGGACCTTCAAGAAACGAGCCTATTCCTATCTCAAAGGTCGGCAACGCACCTACAGCTCCTCTGGTGCTGTGGATGTTCATGGGCGACGGTGATCACTTAAGATCAGGTGAGCCGTATGCTCGTTTGCCACTTTTCATATTAAAAAAAAAAGTGAAGGCCCGCCGAATGTCTAAACGTCCGAATGTAGAATGGGGATGGGGGAAATAACTCGTGTAATTCCTGTGCACACTCTCCAATATGTAATCTGTAAAACACCGAAAGGCTGGCCTAGCTAATATAATTAACATTCTTGTTAATCATTCCAAATAAGCTTTGGCTTGTGTTAGGAGATGGTTCACGGCAATAGACGAATGGTGAATTCGAGCCCACGACCTTATGATTCGCATACCGTACCCTAAACCATTTCAGTCTTACAAATAAAAATGAGTTATCACATATTTATTCCACCCTTAAACTAAGTTTAGTTAAACCAGGAATAAATTAAGAATAAGCTAAGAATAGTTTACCACAAATAAATCCGGAATAACTATGGTTTATCTATTCTTCCTTTACGTCAAAATGCACGAGTTGGCAACAGCGCAATCAAAGAGAAACCATACTAAAAAAATAATTGCAGTCTATGTAGTAGTGTAGTAATGTATCTGTCAATGTGTGGCGGTTATAGAAATATTCTATACTCTATATATAGATAGAAGATAATCCACTTCCACGCTTGTCCACAGTAAGAGACCTTTCAAATAAATGGTCTAAATGGTAGAAAACCGATATTTTAATCGAAACTAATCATCGACATATAAATCAAAAGGGTTTTCCCATCTTTTAAATATTTTTACTTTTTTTGGAGTCTGAATGATATTTATTAAGTCATTTACTGTTTCTACTTCCTCCATTGCCCTTAATTCCACAATAAGTTAATTTAAATGAGCGAACACAAACACAAATCGTGATATTTTAAATGTTATACTGGACTTAAACAAGGGTGTACGTCGTTATAACTTCGGAATAACGATTGTATGAACAAAAACGTCAACGTGATACCAGGTATAACGTATTCTTGGTATATTAGTACAAATTTTGCTTATTCTTAGTTTATTCCTAAGTTTATCTTTATACCACGTTTATTTTTAAGGCTGTTAGGCTATTGACGTTACAAATGTTTTACAATGTTTACGAAAAAAATTGCATGCGGCCTTATCGCTAAGAGATCGCTTTTAACGATAAGACATCAATTATTATAATAAGTACAATTCGTTGGGTTTGTGATGGACTCGTAGATACGTGTGCAATATAGCAAGTACATTCATTAATTTTTTCTCAGGTTCGAACAGCCTTCGAACCAACGAAGTGGCCAATATTGGACATAAACGCCACCTTCGATGACGGCGAGAAAACCGATAAAACCGACAAGGTTGACGCGAACGACAAAACCGATAAAACCGACAAGGTTGACGCGAACGACAAAACCGATAAAACCGACAAGGTTGACGCGAACGACAAAACCGATAAACCGGCTGAAAATAACAAAGACCCTGACAACATTAAATCAACCAGTATTCCGCCAAAAAACGACACACTTAAAGACGTTAAGACAAACGACGCTCAACTTGAAGAAGTGAAAGAAGATGGAAAGGAAATTAAACAGGTCAAAGTGCTGACGATAGAAGAAGCGCCGAGTATAGAAAAAGGGTGCTGATAAACGTGACGATGGAAAGGATGACGGTGGACCTGATGCTGCTACTGCCAAGACTGAGGTGAGCTTTTTATGCTTATTTTCAATTCAAATGGGTGAGCAAATTTTGATGTTTTTTTTTTTCATAAATTCAAGCTTGTGCTCCCAATACGGTGATCGCAGGCCCTAAAGTAAAGCAACACAATTTGCAAGACAAATATTGCCTCATATTATATTTATTATTATTTTTATTAATTTTGCTGATTGGTTATTATTATATAAGTACATAAAAGTATTTAAGAAATAATAAATAACGTAAAATAAAAAAAAACAGTATATTTATTTCTCTACAATATAAAAATACTAAAAACGACTTCAAATCAAATCAAAAGTTAACCGCTATTATGATAGATAGATAAATCCTTTATTGCACCAAAGAATATGTACAAAGGCGAACTTAATGCTATTTAGCATTTTCTTCCAGCTAACCTTTAGTGGTTAAGAGCAGGCTAAGGGTAGTGCCGCTAAAAATAGCGTTTTAAAACTATTATATAGATAAATAAATATACATTTACATATACATACATCCTCCTCCTCGCGTCGTGACCATCTCGTGGGAACAGTTTGGTTTTAGTGATCCGTCGCCATTTTCCTCTATCTGCAGCCGTGCGCAGAGCATCGCTAACCGACGTGCCTAGAGTGGTGCGGATCTGGTCAGTCCAACGTGTCGGGCTTCGACCTCGCGGTCTTGTCCCGTCAATTTTACCAGTCACAACTAGCCTTTCTAGGTTATTGTTGATTTTTCTGGTAATGTGACCAAAGTATTCCAGCATCGTGCGTAGGCATATGGTGGACAGCCTAGCTTCGATTTTAAGTTCCCTCAGGATGGACACGTTGGTACGATGTGCTGTCCATGGGATCCGTAACATCCTTCGCCAGCACCACATCTCGAAGGCATCAATGCATCAAAATTTATGTCTATTACTTGTATATAAATTATGTATATAACTCTTATTACCGGTACGATCGTTATGCTAAATAATATAACTTAGCAATTATGGTAAAAATTCAATTGCCTGCAGAACGCACAGAACCTTTTTTTTGTTTACGGGGAGGAAATCTTCAGAAAGATACCCCGCCTTATGGGGGGAAGGCGGCGGTTATGTGGGGTTCTTACCCACTAAAACCTCCCCGGTGGCCCTTTCCTCGGTGCATGACGAGGGGCTCCGGGATCTCCAGTGGAACGCACCGGAGCCCCTCTGCACTGTGCTCAAGGAGAGCACGTCGGGGGAGGTTACTCCCACCCCTGTACTCGCAGCGCAAGGCGACACGGGCCAGCCGATGTCGCCTTCTTCCCAGGTCCACTTTGGTGGACGACTCAGGCCCCCACCCTTATCGCCCAGTGAACCCGAGGCCCCTTTTAGTCGCCTTGTACGACAGGCAGGGGATACCGTAGTCTTATTCTTGAGAGCCCAGAACTACAGGGCTGCGGGCCGGTCTGCCACCGGCCCGCCTGCGCCATCTCCGAACGGGATCGGCCAGAACGCACAGAACCTATAATAACTGTTTCTCTGAGATTAGTATTTTCATGAGAACTAAAAATCATTTTAAAAAGAAAATTAATAAAGCTATTGTGGTGACTTGCATTCGCCAGCCACCAAAAAGTATTTTAGATGATAAAATTATTCATATTGTATTTGGAATGAGAAAATTTTAAACAAAACATATATCAAGATTTTTCACTTACTTTTTGACCACTTTTTGCTTAGACTTTTGTGACAATGTATAAAATATAATTTCTGTGATATTTTTCCTCATCATTTCTGTGATATTTTTTATTTACCGGCGGCACACTAGAAGGTCAAGAACACGTACAAAAGTAATTACGGGATTGGCATTCCGCTCTGATGCCACATTACCCAAACTTTTGTGAAAAAAAAATAGGGAATCTTGTTTTCAAAGAAGAAATATGTATTTAGTTTGGTTAATATACTTCAAACTTCTTTTAAATAATCTATAAATATATATATATATATATATATATATATATATATATATATATATATATATATATATATATATATATATATATATATATATATAAAAGAGAATGTGTGTGTTTGATCGGTATAGGCTCCGAAACGGCTGTACCGATTTCAATAAAACTTTCACGTAATCATCAGATTGACCTGGCGAGTAATCCTATCAAGTATGGTGACGATCGGAGCACTCCTTTTGAACTGTCAAACAAGACATACGTCGTTATTTTTTTTATTTCTGACATTAACTTGAGCCCAATATGCTTTTGTATGTATGATAGGAATGATATTGTATTTACTGACATGTGCATGGGTGTAGGTATTGATCTTCACCCGCTCGAGAAGAGAATGAATACGGAGAGAAATGAATAATTTAATATATTGTGAGAGTTGAATTAAATATTTAATGATGTCAGTTTATTGTTTAAATAAAATAAAGCAAGATCTAGCCCAAGGCTGCGTACACTAGTTTATTATGTAGAATGATGTCCAAACTTGGCAGTATGCTTAATGAAACAAGATTGAAGTTTTTTTTGCAGAACAGTGAAAAAAATATATATTCAAAAAATACATTAATCGTGATATGAATACACGCGATAAAAATACGTATTTTGGAAAACCAAGATGCACACTATTCTATACAGTGCTAAGTACGTAACGTACACGTACTAAGTATGTAACGTACACGTACTAAGTATGTAACGTACGTACTGACAAGCCTAAGCTTATTTGGAATGGTTAACAAGAATTTTAAATATATTTGCAAAAAAAAAATATTGTTAGTATTCTAAAAAGTCCTTATTCCAACTCCATCTCTTTTATAATTATAAATGTCACGACACTGACAACTGTGACAGTAAACATTTGAATAATTATTATAAAATACAATTAACTAATAGATTTAAGTAAAGAGATTGTATATCTGTACTTTACATGCATATTATGGTATACATTGCTATGTTTAGGGTTAACATTTAATGGACTTTGTAAATAAATAAATAAAAAAAAATATGTTAAGTATTGGTAATAGTAATGCTCGGTCGTTCAGCCTAATACTAAGTAATACTTTCACCGTGTGGACTTTCTATGTGGTCGTATACCCGTGCTATACGATTGCGTCGTCACGCGGTCACAGTGATGCACTACAACCGAACCGCCAGTACGTGCATGTACTGAGCGGCTCATACGTGTTGCTACACTAACCACCAAAGATTTCACCATCAGACTTCTGAACGCACTGCAAGATTTCATCCTTTTGTTGTGAACATCCCTCAAACCCGAACGAAGCGCTTTCCTTCGTCTTTCATTATTCGTACAGCAAAGGACTGGAATAGTTTGCCCCCGATCTTTCCCCCCGATTACAATGTGGGCATTATCAAGAGTAGAGTGAATAGACATTTACTAACCTGGTGCGTCTTACCATCCAGGACTGTGTCCACTTAACATCAGGTGGGATCCTAGTCAAGCACTTGCTTAGAAAGTACGGTAGTTTGTATAATACTGTTACATTGATAGAAATTGCTAAAAGCCATCTCGCAACATTGGACTGGATGAAAAGGCGGGGGAAAAGGTTATTTGGTGACGCGGTTAAAACTGTATGTACTAAATCTAGGTCACAGGCGTAAGGTGGCTAGAATTTCGGTGTTATAATGCATTTTGGAAGTGTGCTCAAATGTTTTTTTATTTTTTGTTGTGGACATCCTTTAAACCAGAACGAAACGCTTTGCTTCGTCTTTCATTCTTCGTACAGCAAAGGACTGGAATAGTTTGCCCGCGATCATTCCCTCCGATTACAATGTGGGTGTTTTCAAGAGTAGTGTGAATAGGCATTTACTACGCTAGTGCGTCTTACCATCCAGGACTGCATTTCCAAATAACAACAAGTACAGGCACTTGCTTAGAAAGTGTTATTTTATGTACTTATTTTCCACAATACTAACAATTTTTTGGACCGAAGTCCCTAACAGCAGACTTGGATGAGTTAGGGGCTTGGTTGCGTGACCGAATTGAAAAAAAGTGAGACCGAAACTGTAAGAAAAATATATAACGGAAATGCTATAGTCGCATACGCAGCGACCGATAGCGTAACTCAGTGATTCTCAACCTTTTTTTTATTGCGGCACATATTTAACGATTTCAAAATTTGGCGGCACACAAAGAAAAAGATAAAAATTATTTACTTACTACAACACAGTGCATAAATAGTTTATGACAAAAATTTTAAATATACGGAATAATAATATATATTCGTGTTAAAAATATTTTTCTTTTTAAATGATATAATTTAATAATATTAACATTATATATTTGCAATATTTATAATAAATTTAAATTTAATAAATTTATAGATAATAATAAATATTCGTGTTAAAAATATTTTTCTTTTTAAATGATATAATTTAATAATATTAGCATTATATATTTGCAAAATTTATAATAAATTTAAATTTAATAAATTTATAGATAATAATAAATATTCGTGTTAAAATATTTTTCTTTTAAATGATATAATTTAATAATATTAACATTATATATTTGCAAAATTTATAATAAATTTAAATTTAATAAATTTTAAATAATAATATATATTCGTGTTAAAATATTTTTCTTTTAAATGATATAATTTAATAATATTAGCATTATATATTTGCAAAATTTATAATAAATTTAAATTTAATAAATTTATAAATAATAATATATATTCGTGTTAAAAATATTTTTCTTTTTAAATGATATAATTTAATAATATTAACATTATTATATATTTGGCGGCACATAAAAGTGCCGCGGCACAGTGGTTGAGAATCACTGGCGTAACTATTGAGCGTGTAGTTCAACTCTCTGATCACAGATGGCGCTTTAACGAATTACTAATTAGTTATTAGTATTTAATGATTATTTATATAATATTATAATTTTTTTAAATACTGTCTTATATACTTCTATGTACTTATGTAATAAAAATCAATCAGCAAAATTAAGAAATAAATATAATATTAAATAATTGTTAATGGAAATATTTGCAAATTATGTTGCTTCTATATTATTCAAAAGAACTACGTTCCTACCTGGTGTCCCATCCCACCACATTTTCATCTTAAGTATTACTTACTTGTATGCTACTTTTCATAACGCGCCTAAAGAAGAATAACTTCAAAAAAAAATTAAGTAACTTTTAATTCTCTAGAAATATATTCAAGCTTGTATAACAGACGGTGCCAGCTGCGAACTCTAGCGAGGAGAAACCCAGTGAACAGGTGGTAGGGAGAGTAGAAGAGAAGGCGGATGATAAAACGGAAGAGCAGACGAAACAGACGGACGAGAAGAAAGAAAACACAGAAGAGAAGAAAGATCAAACGGTAGATGATGATAATAAGTCGGAAGATCCTCCGCTACAGTCGGAGAATACAGAAGACAAACCGGGAGAGAAGAAGTAAGTCATTTTTTTTTGTAACAATAGGCATAACTACTGACTTATATTCTAAAATTCAGAGTTTTATTGCGCCTTGTCCTTTTCAATCTAAGTATAGTATATAGTATGCCTATGCTATTTCTAGTTCCCCTAACGTGGATAGGTTAGGGCAGTTTTTCTCCCATGCCTTTTGTTCAGGCTCCTGCCGGAAAAGTAATGCAATTCCGCACCGCGCGCGCCGATCACCGTTTAATTATTGTAGGCGTTATGTGGTGTGACAAGTGCTTTACCGGTACAATACCGATACTGAGTCACTTGCCAAACTACCGCGATACTATTAACATCGTTTTGACAATATAATTATTTTAAAGAATTTTTGGGCTTTGATTTACACCGTCCTATACGCTAAAGATAGAACACCTTTCCTCTCATCCTTTATATATCTATTACAATCTTATATTCAACTTATATACAATTTATTTCTACTTTTACTTATTATTATTACACAATATTTCTATTTCTATGAAGTAAGTCATTAGAATACTCTTAAATACAAAAACGACTATATTAGTTAATGTTAATAGAAAGTTTATATTTCTTTAGAAATAGTGAAAATGTGTTAACACATGCAGGTTTCCTCACGATGTTTTCCTTCACCGCCAAGCACGTGGTGAATCAACACATAAAATTGCAACAGCAAATTTATTGGTTCCATTGCACGCTGTATGCCATCGTATCGATCGGAATGCTTACGCGTAACATAGTAACCGTCGAAGCCGATGTTACTATGGACCCTTGTGTTACTAGTGATATAGGTTCAGGCTAAGCGACCTAAGAGCTATGCCATATGCTATAAGCAGTCAAGGCCAGCTTCTCTGGCCAATCTGTGTAGTTAGTCATAAAAAAAACTTATCATATTTTTTTTTAGACGTAAGAAGCAAATGGTGGGGATATTCCCTTTGGCGACAATGGGGGGGCCGCTTGTCGCGCCTGTGTCGGGCTTGCTCCGTGCCGTACCGCCTCCACCGCTACCCAGGTAAGAGATGATATTTACTTTATTAACCGACTTCAAACAATGTGCAAGTTTAATTTAGTAAATACTAATAGTGATGATTTATTGTTCTTAATGTATTTACAATATATTGTTTTCGCCAGGATGTTCCGCACAGCGCGACCGACGCCCCGGGACCCTCTCAACCCTGATGTACCCGAATTTGTTCCTCAGGCGAGACGTTCTGGTTAGTCCAATATGTTAAGCAATATTTGTAGATAGATATTGTGTAAATCCAGGAAAGCTTAGTCCACCTAACATCATTTATATTGTTATGATATATATGTAAATATATATATATATATATATATATATATATATATATATATATATATATATATATATATATATATATATATATATTTCTTTAGAAATAGTGAAAATGTGTTAACACATGCAGGTTTCCTCACGATGTTTTCCTTCACCGCCAAGCCAAGGTGAATCAACACATAAAATTGCAACAGCAAATTTATTGGTACCATTGCACGCTGTATGCCAATGTATCGATCAGAATGCTTACGCGTAACATAGTAACCGTCGAAGCCGATGTTACTATGGACCCTTGTGTTACTAGCGATATAGGTTCAGGCTAAGCGACCTAAGAGCTGTGCCACCTCTCAATCAGGTGAAGCAGTCAAGGCCAGCTTCTCTGGCCAATCTGTGTAGTTAGTCATAAAATAAACTTATCATATTTTTTTTTAGACGTAAGAAGCAAATGGTGGGGATATTCCCTTTGGCGACAATGGGGGGGCCGCTTGTCGCGCCTGTGTCGGGCTTGCTCCGTGCCGTACCGCCTCCACCGCTACCCAGGTAAGAGATGATATTTACTTTATTAACCGACTTCAAACAATGTGCAAGTTTAATTTAGTAAATACTAATAGTGATGATTTATTGTTCTTAATGTATTTACAATATATTGTTTTCGCCAGGATGTTCCGCACAGCGCGACCGACGCCCCGGGACCCTCTCAACCCTGATGTACCCGAATTTGTTCCTCAGGCGAGACGTTCTGGTTAGTCCAATAAGTTAAGCAATATTTGTAGATAGATATTGTCTAAATCCAGGAAAGCTTAGTCCACCTAACATCATTTATGTTGTTATGATATATATGTAAATATATATATATATATTATATGTATTGCTTTTTATACACGTTCTGTCTTTTTACAATATATATATATATGTACATATATATATTTATATTTCTTTTTTCAGAAACCTTACAAAATTTGTTAACCATTTCAACTAAGCTTAAGTTTGTGTTGGAGATGGTTCACGGCAATAGTCGAATGGATATGTTTTAGTAATATAGTATTATGGATAATATTTCTGAAAAAAAAAAGAAATATTACTAGTTTTCTTTAAAAAATAGGCGTACCCGTGCGAAGCTAGGTTGGGTAACTAGTTAATAAACTGTATTTTGCCTACAGAGGACTCTACAAACGACAAGCCGGACCAGCTTCGAAGTAAACGCGCCTCCGGTAGCGGGAGCCCCTCTTCTGAAAGGACCGCCACTGATATATGGACGGAGGTAAGTTTAACCGACTTCGAAAATGGAGGAGGTTTTAAATCATAAGTATAACAAACCCGACTTTAAATCGTATTAAACGTTAAACTCTATGACGCGCTTACGACCTCATTGTATTTCTGGATAATAGAAATAAACCTTAGTAAACTTTTTTTTTTTTGTTGACGGGGAGGAAATCTTCAGAAAGATACCCCGCCTTCTGGGGAGGCGGCGGTTATGTGGGGTTCTTACCCACTAAAACCTCCCCGGTGGCCCTTTCCTCGGTGCATGACGAGGGGCTCCGGGATCTCCAGTGGAACGCACCTGTGCCCCTCTGCACTGTGCCCTCGCAGCGCAAGGCGACACGGGCCAGCCGATGTCGCCTTCTTCCCGGGTCCACTTTGGTGGACGACTCAGGCCCCCACCCTTGTCGCCCAGTGTACCCGAGGTCCCTTTTAGTCGCCTTCTACGACAGGCAGGGGATACCGTAGTCTTATTCTACGAGCCCAGAACTAGGGGGAAGAAATTGGTAATATGCTTTATCCCGTTATTTAGGCCTGTTATCGTCTCACCGTAGAGATTACGGGTTACGCAATACGGGTACATTAAACCTTTCCAACAAACTGACAATGTTATATATTTTTTTAATATATTCAACAGTTTCTGGAATACAAATTTAATAGTGATACAATAGTGGCTTCACGGTTCGACTTACTTAATCTAAAATTTTGTTGAGTTTTCCTAAAAGAAAATCGTTTTACAGTACAAAAAATAAAAGTTAAAGTTATAGCCTTTATATATATAATATATATGTCCCACTGCTGGGCACAGACCTTCTCTGTAAAGAGAGTATAAGGGAATAGTCCACCACGCGGCCCTAGTGCGGATTGGTAGACTTCACATGCCTTAGAAAAATTTTCTAAGACATGTAGGTTTCCTCACGATGTTTTCCTTCACCGCTGAGCGCGTGGTTAATCAGCATATAAAATTGCAACAGTAAATTTATTGGTGCCGGCACCGGGGATCGAACTCGGGTTGCTAGCGTACTATGCAACAAGAGCCAACCGCCCGGACACTGAGCTACCACGGCTCGTACAAAAACAGTGTCAATCTTGAAAATCCTATTTTCGCTTATGTTCATGTAATTGTGTTATAAGTCATATATCATTGGACGCGTCTTTTTTTTTCTGATTCCAACGACATAAAAAAGTGAAAATGGCCATATGTGTCACTTACTACGTTTTTGCTTTCCAGCGTCATTATATATAAGTATAGATGGATACTAATTATCTATCTATTCCTTAACCATTTAACATGTTAACAAAACCATTCTCGTTTCCAGGTGAAGAGACGCACAAAGGCAGGCTCTCGCGAGAGGACGACCGCCGGCGCTGTCCCTCCAGAGGAGGAGCCGCGGGAGGAGCTGCACTTCCAGCTCGACGAGGAGTTGGATCTGCCGCCGCCGAGGCACAACACATTCACAGATGCTTGGTAAGCGGAATGTCATGTTCGATTTCCTTAGCCACGCAGAATTGACTGGTAGAGAATGCCACTAAAGCATCAAGTCTGCTCCGTGACTCTTTTTTTTGTTTTCGCGATGAAATCTTCAACAAGATTTCCTGCCGTCTTGGAGGAACTTAAATCTCCCCTGTGGCTATCCTCGCTGCATGTTGAAGACTCCAGGATCTCCAAAGGAAGCCTCGCAGTGCTATGGCAACGAGGGACTACCTTGCCTTCATCAAAGGTCCCACTATAAGTCCACTTGTCGCCCGTGAACCCGAGGCCCGTTTTAGTCGTCTTTTACGACAGAAGATTGGGAATATTATTGCTCTAGCGAAATTTATAATCTATATATATAAAAAGGACAGTGTGTGGGTATGTTTATTATGAGGAAACGGCTGGATCGATTTCAATTAAACTTTCAGGGAATCTTCAGATTGATCTGGCGAGTAATCCTGTAAAGTTTAGTGACGATCGGAGCACTTCTCTTTTTGAACTGTCAAATACAGATTTTATTTACTATGATGATATTTTATTGTTTTATAACACAAATTTGTATTGACACGTGCGTTGTGTATATTTATGTCATTGTGAACCATATTGAAGTACAATAGAGTATATTGCATGCACATGGGTGTAGGTAATGATCTTCACCCGCTCGAGAAGAGAATGAATACGGAGAGAAATGAATAATTTAATATATTGTGAGAGTTAAATTAAATATTTAATGATGTAAGTTTATTGTTTAAATAAAATAAAGCAAAATCTAGCTCAGGGAAGTGGGCTGGGTACGCTAGTCTATAATATATATCTAAGTAAATATACATACTATGTTAAAAGTGAGTTCGTCTTTGCCAGGTCTGATGAGGAGTCCGACTTGGAGTTCACGGACCGAGACGTGGGCCGTCTCCTAATCGTGACGCAAACCGGTGCAAGAGCGCCCAAACACGACGGCCACGACCGCCAAGGGGACTGGACGACGAGGACGAAGATCACGCAGGATTTGGAGCAGGTAATGAAGTGGAATGTTATTATCTGAACAGCGGAAAGGTCGTAGGTTCCAATCCACCATTCGACTATTGACGTGAATCATCTCCTAGTACTAGGTTCAGCTTAGAATGGTTAACAAGAATGTTAGTAATGGCAAGAAAAATATATTTATGATTTATAACGTTTAAAGACGCTTGACTTTAGGAGTAAGTTGGTGAATTCGTAACGAAAAGTTGAAAGGGAGATATAAGTTAGTAAAGATAGAAAGAGAGTTACGTTTTGCGTATTACAGAAGAGGAGTACGAGTGAGTAAGTGACATTAGTGTGTGAAGTGATTTTTAAGTGTTAAATTTGTAAAAGGGATTATTTAAAATGTAGATTAAACTCATTGTACTATATTTGCATGCCGGTTAGGCGAAATATGCTATTGTCCTGTCGCTGACAGATCCGGGGCACCCCGCTCATAACGGCCAATGGCATTCGCGGAAGGTTTAGTGGGTAGGGGCTGCCCAGGCCGGGTCCCACACATCCCTCCGGGCCCACCCAGGATACCGGAGGATGGTCTATAAAAAGATTCCCCCGCGTGAACAAAAAAAAAGGCGAAATATGCTAGTGCCTAACTAAAAATTATTCATCATGTCACCATATTTTCCGCAAATAAACGTCTATTATTATTGTGGATATATTTTGACAAGTTTCTCCGTCTGGTTGGTATATATAAAATATACAAAATTTACATATCAATATATATTATATATAAACTAAATAATATATTAGATATATTTACATACACAATAGATATAACAGAATAAATAAATAAATCCAACCAAACGAGATTCCCCCGGCAGGGGAGACCAAACGGCCGAGGGTCAGGGAGAATGAGAGAGAAATCGGCGGACAATACGCGCGGTACGAGCAACACCGCTTTCTGCATCTGGCCCTGAAGCATACCTTCGGAGTCCCAATCGCCTCAGATGACTTGAGAGGCTTAGAATTAACCTATTTGCCGAAATGACTATTGGGATTGAGTGATATTATTGTGTTGTTTATTTGTGCAGGTAATCACAGATGGGCTGAAGCGTTACGAAGAAGACTTGTGGAATGATTCCGAATATACTTCAGTGAGTTGTTTTTAATTAAATAACCAACCCGAATAATGTTACGTACGTGTACGTGATATACGTACGCATTGTACGTACGTGCTGTAGAAGGATACTGTTTATGGCTTACATTTGACATTAAATTAGGTACAGTCAATAACAGCCCTGTAGTTCTGGGCTCATAGAATAAGACTATAGTATCCCCTGCCTTTTCCCCGACCTATTATTACTAAATACTTGTTAATTATTCTAAATAACCTTGTGTTAGGAGATTGTTCATGTCAATAGTCAACTCTGCTGCGATCAGTCTTTCGGGTACCTGGACATCTTTAAGTCCAATGTGAACAGACACTTTATAGGCTCACGTGCTCCAACCTAGGCTTCATCTTCGCCTTCCATCAAGCAAGATAGAAGCCAGATAGTTTAACCCTAAACATAGCAATGTATACCATAATATGCATGTAAAGTACAGATATACAATCTCTTTACTTAAATCTATTCGTTAATTGTATTTTACAATAATTATTCAAATGTTTAATGTCACAATTGTCAGTGTCGTGACATTTATAATTATAAAAGAGATGGAGTTGGAATAAGGACTTTTTTTTTAGAATGCTAACAATTTTTTTTTCGCAAATATATTTAAAATTCTTGTTAACCATTCCAAATAAGCTTAGGCTTGTCAGTACGTACGTTACGTACTTAGTACGTGTACGTTACGTACTTAGTACGTGTACGTTACGTACTTAGTACGTGTACGTTACGTACTTAGCACTGTATAGAATAGTGTGCATCTTGGTTTTCCAAAATACGTATTTTTATCACGTGTATTCATATCACGATTAATGTATTTTTTGATATTTTTTGAATATATTTTTTTTTCACTGTTCTGCAAAAAAAATCTTGCCACGATAAGGGTTAAAAATCGAATGGATTTGAACCTTTGACCTTATGTCTTGCAGACCGTAGTCCATTCTTTGAAGTTTCACAGTAGTGTGGGTAAATAAAATGGATGACACACAATTTTCAGTCTTGCGGTAGTGCTACGCAATACCGCACGGTGTCGCTGATCAGCCGATCGCAGTTCGAGGCTACGGTGCCCAATGAGCGCCACGCCAATCCGTCAGAGCCTCCGCCCCCGCCGCCCCGACCCCACATGGTACGCCCCACCACCATACTTATCATATGACATCCAACATATCAACGCTGGAAAACAAAAACGTAGTAATCCACAAAAATGAAATTGTTCACCAGAGCTGAAAAACATATCAAACTTAAAAAAAAAAATTATAACTTTCGTGTTTGTGGAACTAATATTAATTTCTGCTAAATAAGTATTGTACCACGGCATTAACCTAGAGGTTTCCTAAAAGAAGTGTCAATGTTGAAAATCCTATTTTCGCTATTTTTCATCTAATTGTTACAAGTCATATATCATACGACGCGTCTTTTTTTTCTGATTCCAACGACGTAAAAAAGTGAAAATGGCTGTATTTGTCACTTACTACGTGCTTGCTTTCCAGCGTCGATATTCTATGCTACACGCAATACAAAAATTACCGCACCAGATTAACTTTCCTATAGCAAAAAAAACTAACAACACAACAAAATGGTTTAGTCTACACGAATAAAGAAAACTTCTTTAGCTTTTTTTAATACTTTCTAAGCATGTGCTCGACTACGATCCCACCTGGTGTTAAGTGGACGCAGTTCTTAAGACGCACTAGCTTAGTAAATGCCTATTCACTCTACTCTTGAAAATACCCAC
This sequence comes from Meandrusa payeni, assembly GCA_029286785.1. Lineage (NCBI taxonomy): Eukaryota > Metazoa > Arthropoda > Insecta > Lepidoptera > Papilionidae > Meandrusa > Meandrusa payeni. Next base: position 3,442,567 of record JAGSMX010000026.1, read on the forward strand.
ATTGTTATGTTTAAGATATGATTGGATTTAGAAACAATTTTTGTCTATTGTCTTTTGTTGTATAAGGTTGTCAAATATCTCCCTTCCGCCTTTTTGTCTTTTGAATTTCGCGGCTATGTACAAAGCGCTACAGAGCTCGTATCTAGCAATACTATACATAATTTGAAAGGTCTTGACATAACCTACAAAACGACGCTATGCATAATTAGTTTGGATATTGCGTTCAACAGTTATAGACGTGTAAACATGGAGTTCACTAACGCCGAAATTAGATAACGCCGAAATAGCGTCGTTTTGTAGGTTATGTCCAAGACCTTTCAAATTATGTATAGTATTGCTAGATACGAGCTCTGTAGCGCTTTGTACATAGCCGCGAAATTCAAAAGACAAAAGGCGGAAGGGAGATATTTGACAACCTTTTATATAGAAAACAAACTAACCAATCTGTTTCATGTCCCCGTTAAACGTTAAACCAATTAAAAGTACCAATTATGGTAAAAATTCAATTGCCTGCAGAACATAGAAACATAGAAACAACAGCATAGAACGTATAATAACTATTTCTCTGAGATTGATATATTTATAGGAAGTAAAAATCAGTTTATAAGAAAATTAATACAGATTTTATGTCAAAATAGGGCAATTTTGTTTTGTTTTCAAAGAAGATATTAGGTTGTCAAATATCTCCCTTCCGCCTTTTGTGTCATGCGGCACCCAAACATCAAGCTTTTTGTATCCAGCCTTCTGCAGATGGTTTAAAATGGTTTGGTGACTAACTCCCATCTCCTGGGCGATGTCACGAGATGCCACATGCCGGTCTAACTCGATGTAGTCCATGATTTGATCGGTATTTGTCGTCACAGGTCTTCCGCCGGCTGGCTTATCCATGGTGTCGTTTTCACCGGCTCTGAATCGTCGAAACCATTCCTCCGTGGTTCGAAGTGATAGAGTACCATCCCCAAAACACCATTAATCTCACGGAACGTTTCTCTAGCGGATTTGCCTTTAACGAAGGAAAACTTTAAAATAGCGCGAATTTCGGCGTTAGTGAACTCCATGTTTACACGTCTATAACTGTTGAACGCAATATCCAAACTAATTATGCATAGCGTCGTTTTGTAGGTTATGTCAAGACCTTTCAAATTATGTATAGTATTGCTAGATACGAGCTCTGTAGCGCTTTGTACATAGCCGCGAAATTCAAAAGACAAAAGGCGGAAGGGAGATATTTGACAACCTTTTATATAGAAAACAAACTAACCAATCTGTTTCATGTCCCCGTTAAACGTTAAACATACCAATGATGGTAAAAATTCAATTGCCTGCAGAACGCACAGAACGTATAACAACTATTTCTCTGAGATTGATATATTTATAGGAAGTAAAAATCAGTTTATAAGAAAATTAATACAGATTTTATGTCAAAAATAGGGCAATTTTGTTTTGTTTTCAAAGAAGATATATGTATTTAGATTAGTTGAAGACACATATATTTCAAACGTCTCTTAAAATAACTTATTATAAATAATGAAGTCCAAACTTGGCAGTATGTTTAATTGAACAAGATTGTAAATTTAAGTGCTTGTGACTTTGTAAATAAATAAATAAAAAAAAAATAATCAATCTGTTTGAGCAGGGCCGGTTTTAGAGGTCTGCAGGCCCTGGGGCATAAAAGAGTGGAGGCTCCCTTTGGCCGCAAATTATTTTAGTAATAAAATTACCAATTTTTTAGTCGAGATTTAAATTGAACTATTTATTGTAAAACTAAATAATATATTTTTTCAACATTTAACAAACTTATATAAATATAACTAGCGTACCTAGCTCGCTTCGCCGTGCTAGATTTTGCTTTATTTTATTTAAACAATAAACTTACATCATTAAATATTTAATTTAACTCTCACAATATATTAAATTATTCATTTCTCTTCGTATTCATTCTCTTCTCGAGCGGGTGAAGATCATTACCTACACCCATGTACATATCAGTAAATACAATATCATTCTTATCATTTATACAAAAACATATCGGGCTCAAGTTAATGTCAGAAATAAAAGTACGACGTATGGCTTGTTTGACAGTTCAAAAAGAGGAGTGCTCCGATCGTCACCAAACTTTACAGGATTACTCGCCGTTCACTGAAAGATTCACTGAAAGTTTCATTGAATTCGGTCCAGCCTATATGGAACATATCCACACAGTTTCTCTTTTATATATATAGATTAATAAAACCTCGAAGCTTCTATTGTGAGGGCCCGTCTGTTGAGGAGGCCCCTTACCTTTAAATCTGGTCCTGTATTAGTGTATATTTCTCCAACAGGTGGATCATTTGCAGGAGCAACCAGACAAGAAACGACCGCGCCGCACTGCGCGCTTCTACGCCGCTAGCAAGGACCCGCACGCCACCGATGTCATGTCAGTTGCTTATCTCTTAACCGTCTTCTAACAACACGATAACGTGGAGTCCGATCCCCAGTACACATGTAAAGTCAATCGAGTTACTAGCGATAGAGATTCAGGCTAAGCGACCTAAGAGCTATGCCACCTCTCAATCTGGTGAAGCAATCAAGGCCAGCTTCTCTGGTCAATCTGTTTAGTTCGTCAATAAAAAAACCCGGTTCTAGTAACTAAGTGTCCCTCCGTCCTGACGTCCTTAAAATATTTTTTATTGTATTTTATTTATTACACAGGTATTTCATATGTATTATTGTATTCTAAAATATTTTTTTTTGTTAACGAGGAGGAAATCTTCAGAAAGATACCCCGCCTTCTGGGGGGAAGGCGGCGGTTATGTGGGGTTTTTACCCACTAAAAACTCCCCGGTGGCCCTTCCTCAGTGCATGGTAAGGGGCTCCGGGATATCCAGTGGAACGCACCGGAGCCCCTATACACTGTGCTCAAGGAGAGCACTTCCATGGGGTTACCTTGGCCTTCTTCCCGGGTGTTCTAAAATAAACTAATGAAATGGCTACAGTATTATTGGCTTTCCTGATTATCGTTTTCCACTGTCCCCAAGGTCACAGCAAACATTTGAGTTTGGAATTTATTTTTTTTTCTAATTTAGTTTGTTAACATTTCGTTTTTTTCTTGTAAAATCTCGCACTCCCTCATGTCTCTCGACACTATACTCTACTTATACCCTGAATCTTCGACCGGGAAGGGAGAGTTGTAGCGCCAGGCTCCCTACGTAATCGGGAGGACTCCTTTTAACTTTACCCTCCATCTTGTTGTTATACTATTTCATAATATTTTTTCTCTATGCCAAATAAATTATTTTATTTCACAGAAGCAGCCGCAAACATAAGACAAGGCACAGCCTCAACCCACCAGTGGAGCACCACGTGGGATGGATTATGGACATACGCGAGCACCGCTCCAGAACTCACAGCACCGGGTAAAAAATAACGACCTTGTAACTTTAGCGAGAGCCGTGGTAGCTCAGTGTCCGGGCGGTTTTTTTTTTTTTTTTTTTGTTGACGGGGAGGAAATCTTCACAAAGATACCCCGCCTTCTGGGGGGAAGGCGGCGGTTATGTGGGGTTCTTACCCACTAAAACCTCCCCGGTGGCCCTTTCCTCAGTGCATGGTGAGGGGCTCCGGGATCTCACGTGGAACGCACCGGAGCCCCTCTGCACTGTGCTCAAGGAGAACACGTTCCGGGGGGGAGGTTACTCCCTCCCCCCTTGTGCCCTAGCAGCGCAAGGCGACACGGGCCAGCCGATGTCGCCTTCTTCCCAGGTCCACTTTGGTGGACGACGCAGGCACCCACCCTTGTCGCCCAGTGAACCCGAGGCCCGCCTTTTAGTCGCCTTGTAAGACAGGCAGGGGATACCGTAGTCTTATTCTTGAGAGCCCAGAACTACAGGGCTGCGGGCCGGTCTGCCACCGGCCCGCCTGCGCCATCTCGAACGGGATCGGCCCTCTCCCGATCCCGTTCTGCGGTCTCCTTCTGGGCCATTACGGACTCGCAGAAGGAGACCAGCGCCCTCCATTTAGATCTCCCCGCCAGCGCAGCCGCTACTGCCGCCGGCGGGGAGAGGTCTTGCCCGATCTGCTGGACCAGGATCCGCCGCTCCGCCTCCCACGCGGGGCACACGGCAAGCGTGTGCTGCGCGGAATCCCAGTCACAGCCACAATGGTGGCATTGCGCGGTCGGTTCGCGCCCTATCCTGTTCAGGTACTCACCGAAGCACCCGTGCCCGGTGAGTACCTGTGTCAGGCGGAGTGTCCGGGCGGTTGGCTCAAGTTGCATAGTACGCTAGCAACCCAGGTTCGATCCCCGGTGACGGCACCAATAAATTTGTTGTTACAATTTTATGTGCTGATTAACCACGCGCTCGGCGGTGAAGGAAAACATCGTGAGGAAACCTACATGTCTTAGAAAATTTTTCTACGACATGTGAAGTCTGCCAATCCGCATTACGGCCGCGTGGCGGACTATGCCCTTATACTCTCTTTACAGAGAAGGCCTCTGCCCAGCAGTGGGACATATATATTATATATATAAAGGCTGTAACTTTAACTTAACTTTAGCGAGAGGTAGACAGGAGCGTGCATCAACTCACCTGATGATAAGTATGATAGAGCCATGGTAGAACAGTGCGGGTCCACTGAAATTGCACACTACTTCTACAATCTTCTTTTTGTTTTTGCCCACGGGGGGAGGAGGAGGGATTTTGTGAGGTTCTTACTCATTATAACCCCCCGTGGCCCTCCCTTGGTGCAAGGCGAGGGGTCCGGGATCTCCAGTGGAATGGACCGGAGCCCCTCTGCTCTATGCTTTTTAGCACATCCTGGGAGATTAATCTCTCCCCCAGCAACCTTGCAGTGCTAAGACTTCGGTCGCTTTCAATGACAGGCACGCGATAGCGTAGCCTTATTCTACGTGCCCAGGAATACAGGGCTGTCTCCAACCTACTACCACTGGTGGGGAGTCCGGAAATTCTTTGCCGGCTTGCACTGACGATATCCTTTGCAACGACTACTGCTTCCTTGTGAGCACGGCTACCACAGGGACAGAAGGCCCGGCTACCTTAACCAGGGCGAGAAGGTGCACGGTAACGCGACCTCATCTCACTGAATCACGACGGCGGACGGCTCACCGTGACAGGTTTTAGACGGTATAAGCCTGTCATAACTATGTTATAATAATTAAATAAATTTTATTTCAAACCAAACATTCAAACATGTACAACAAAGATTTACATAAACGCTTAACCGAATTTATTTTTCTCCAGGTCCTCGTTGGGAACATCACCGACCCTGGGCTCGTCGTGCGGCTCAGTGCCGCAAGCGCTGCCAGCGTTCCACCATCCCAGCCACGGCTTGCTGCGAGAGAATCACTTCACGCAGCAGGCGTATCACAAATACCACTCGCGTTGCTTGAAAGGTGAGCTCATAACCGGAGTGCGGAGGTTTTGCATAACCAACCCCCCCCACTCTTTCCATCATCTAATGTGGTAGACATTCTTACATTACGCATGAATCGGTTTGCCTCCACCTTCCTAACTAAGCTAAGAAATGGAACTCTCTGCCGAGGCCAGTCTTTCCATACCAATATAACCTTGACACGTTTAAGGCTCACGTGTTCCATCATAGACTTCATCTGCGCCTTCCATCAACACACCCATTACATCCATTTTTTTAAATTTCTTGTGTTCAATAAATGTCTATCGTATAACTTTCCCTGTCCACCAGAACGCAAGAAGTTGGGCATCGGTCAGTCACAGGAGATGAACACGCTGTTCCGATTCTGGTCATTCTTCCTGCGTGACCATTTCAATAGGACCATGTACAATGAGTTCAGGTACGTATGTATGTAATAATAAAAAAATTTGGACAAAAGAAATTTAACGTTACTGAATGATCTTAAACCTCTACAATAGTTGGTAACTTTGTCGAAGCAGTTTACGACCATCTCGAGACAAATAACGTGAAATAAAAAAAACGTATAACATAATGTTTCTTTTCGGCAGTATAAAATTACATCTATATATATAAAAGAAAAAATGTTTGGGTATGTTCCGTATAGGCTCCGAAACGGCTAGACCGATTTCAATGAATCTTTGAGGGAATCTTCAGATTGACCTGGCGAGTAATCCTGTAAAGTGTAATGACGATCGGAGCACTCCTCTTTGTGAACTGTCAAACAAGCGTCGTACTTTTATTTCTGACATTAACTCGAGCCCGATATGTTTTTGTATAAATGATAAGAATGATATTGTATTTACTGATATGTACATTGGTGCAGGAAATGATCTTCACCCGCTTGAGAAGAGAATGAATACGGAGAGAAATGAATAATGTAATATATTGTGAGAGTTAAATTAAATATTTAATGATGTAAGTTTATTGTTTAAATAAAATAAAGCTAATTCTAGCCTGGTGAAGCGGACTGGGTATGCTAGTAAATAATGAGTTAACACTTATTAATAATTCGTTAAAGCGCCACCTGTGATCAGAGAGTTGAACTCCATGCTAGATAATCGCGATATTGTCTCTACGACATACTGTGTATACGACTATAACGCTATATTTTTCTTATGATTAGTTTCACATTATAAACTTCGTTCCAATATTTATGAAACGTCCGGGGCAGCTGAAAAGTGAAGTGCGTTACGACATCTGTTACGTCATCACAAAGCACCGCCTACTCGCACGGTATTTCTACAAAATTTAACGTATGTTTCCAGGACACTTGCCAATGAGGACGCGGCCGCTGGTTTCCGATACGGGCTGGAGTGCCTCTTCCGGTTTTATTCGTACGGGCTGGAGCGGAAGTTCCGGCCGGAACTGTACCAACACTTCCAGCATGAGACGATCGCCGATTACGAGAATGGTGAGAACAAAGCGGTTTTATCATCTTCCGTTCAAAGTATTTGACGGTGTATTCTTGTACAATATACACGGTGCCTCACTATGGGCCTCATAAGCAAGCTCAAAGTCGCACAACGAGCTATGGAGAGGGCTATGCTCGGAGTATCTCTACGAGATCAAATCAGGATGAGGAGATCCGTAGATGAACGAAGGTAACCGACATAGCTCGCCGGATAAGCAAGTTGAAGTGGCAATGGGCAGGGCACATAGCGCGTAGAACAGTAGAGAGACCACGGACCAGCAAGCGCAGTGTGGGACGTCCACCCGCAAGGTGGTCTGACGACCTCATAAAGGCCGCAGGACGCAGCTGGATGCGGGCCGCTTACAACCGGTCCCTTTGGAAATCGTTGGGGGAGGCCTATGTCCAGCAGTGGATGTTTTACGGCTGAAATGATGATACACGGTGTTAGGAGACCGCTTCCGAAAACGAACACAGGCTACCATAGTACTGCAGATTGCATTTTGGAGAGTGTGCTCAGGAATAGGAGTACTCCATATATATCGATATACGAAATATTGTAAGAAATTAAATAAAAAAGCATTCCATTCTTTCTTTTATTTGTGGTTGACAACTTGAATAAAATAAAACCCTTACTTGCGCTGCCATCACGAAGAGTGTAGTGTAGTATGTTACCACACTCCTACTCTTCACGATGGTAGGATTCGCGATTTTCACGATGCATTTAGTCTGTACTGATGGCAGAATCAAATCAATTAGTCTGGACTGAACTGAGAACTTGTCAGTTACGCGCCGAGCACTCTATTAGTACAAAACTTTTCTAATATTTAACATAAAGCGCTAATTAATTATAAACAAATTATAATATATGAAAATATCGATATATTTGTACTATATATCGTGTTGTATCGATACAACCTCACGATATAATATATCGATATATTTTTGGCATGAACATCCCTACTCAGGAACTACATGATCTAATTTCCCCATCCCCGTTCCACCATCGGACTTCAAGAAGCACTGCGGGATTTCATCCTTTTGTTGTGAACATCCCTCAAACCCGAACGAAGCCCTTTGTTTCGTCTGTCTTTCCTTCCGATTACAATGTGGGTATTTTCAAGAGTAGAGTGAATAGGCATTTACTAAGCTAGTGCGCCTTACCATCCAGAACTGTGTCCGCTTAACATCAGGTGGGATTGTAGTCAAGCACTTGCTTAGAAAGTATTAATAAAAAAAATAATGACATTTGATGATGAAACGGAAAAAATCTATCCAGATTAAAAAAAATAATGTGACATACACACTTTCTCTTTTATTTAAATAGATGTTTTATATCTTGTATATGATGCCAGTAAAGAAAATGTTTATGTTTCATCTCTAGGTCAGCTATATGGACTGGAGAAGTTCTGGGCGTTCCTGAAGTATTACAAGCACACCGCCGCGCTGTGGGTGGAGCCAAAGTTGGAGGGATACCTCGCTAAGTTCAAGTCTATAGAGGACTTCCGAGTACTTGAGGTATCATATTATTAATAAAAGGTCAATACGAGAGGTACTGTGTGGGAACCCCACGTAATCGTCAAAATATTTTTTAATGACGAACTACACATATTGGCCAGAGAAGCTGGCCTTGACTGCTTCACCGGATTGAGATGTGGCATAGCTTCGCCTGAACCTCTAGCGCTAGTAAATCGACACAAGGATATAGTGAGGAGTAACCTTCTACGACAAGCAATAGTACCGTAGCCTTATTCTATGAGCCCGGGACTAGGAAACTGATTTTTACTAACGTTCTTGTTAACAATTTCAACTAAGCTGAAGCTTGTGTTTAGATGTTCACGTACGACTATCAGATCGTCCCGTGAGAGGTGTAATGCTAGGGAGACTTCACTAACAACTTTGTCCCCACAGCCGCAATTGAACGAGCTGCTCGCGTCGCGCGGGCCGAGCGCGCCGGGGCGTGGACCGCACGCGCGCCCTTACGACCGCACCCGCTCCGTGTCGGAGAGCGACCGCGCGCACGCGCACTACCAGCTGCACCACGTGCCGCACGTGCCCGCCTCCTACAAGTGCGTATATACACACGTACACACACGCCCAAACAGACAGCGGGCTAGGGAGGGTATACGGATTTAAATTGTGACGTTTTTTAAAATAAAGTACATTTATTAACGTACACAAATTTATTTGATATGGTTATAGGTTATCTGGTTTTATGCCGTATTCGGTGGTACTTCCTTAGCGACGCCCGTAGTCGGTAGGGGAAGGAACTTCAAGTCAGCAAACACTAGACTCGTCTCGTAGGCCGTGAGGACGCCGGCCACGTTGCCAAGGATGTTACGTAAATGATTATATGTCGGAACTGGAACCGTGGCCTGAAACCGCTATTGGGGTGTGGCGAAACTTATTGAATATGAATTCATTAGAATTTTTAATAACGCATGCGTTACGCGTCAATAGCCTAATGGTTTAGGGTACGGCCTGCGAATCGTAAGGTCGTGGGTTCGAATCCACCATTCGACTATTGCCGTCAACCATGTCCTAGCACAAGCTTAAGCTTAGTTGGAATGGTTAACAATATTGTTAGTAATATTTCTCAAAAAAAAAAATAAGAAATATTACTAGCTTTCTTTTTTTTAAAAAAAAAAGTTACCTAGTTGACGCAACTGCTTGACTGGCGACGCAAAAATTAATAAGTGAATCTTAAACTTTGTACCCTTACAAAAATTGCGCTCTTGAAGACTCCCACGTCGTACTTGGACGGAAAGACCGACGTCGGCAACTTGTTCCACTCCTTTGCTGTACGCACGATGTATTGACTCAAATCGCTTCGTTCGGACGCGCGGAACATCCACTATAAAAGGGTGGAGACCCGGAATGTCTAATGCCTAACGTCCGAAAATAGAATGGGGATGAACTCATGTTATTCCTGTGCACATTCTCCAAATTGTAACCCTCGCATGCACCCACACACACTGTTCTTTCCACAAACACAATCACATAAATTATTAAAATTTACTTCCTAAGATAAACTCTGAGTTAGGTACAATATCTCCCTAATACAGCCTATGTATTAGTCTAGCAGGGAGATTTGTACCGAATATATGATTAAGAAATATGTATTTGTAAAAATTTGTATGCATGTAATATGTGTATGTACATATTTGTGTGTGGGTGTGTGTAAAAAGGAAATATTTCATTTCATATAATTTCATGTTTTTTTTTCTTTCAATGGATCGCAGCCACAAACATATGTCAGTGCTTGAATTGGATGCTTTGGTTTTTTTTTTAATAAGGGTGCTGCCTCTACAGTTTTTTTTTATTTTTTATTTTAATGCCTGAATTTTTGAGGGCGATGCTGGAAAATGGTCTGGTGCACGCGTTCAAGACGCCCCGTTGCATTGTTATAAGTTTCTCCGCAATCGCTGCGTCCCTGTTCGTCACGGCCATTTTAGATTATAGTATATATAATTAATTAAAATAAAATTTCATGTTTTGGCCGTTAAGCAGATGTTTGCCAGTCTCTCTGATGCTTGTGTTGTCATTTACAGTCGCAACGCTGGGAGCTCAGTGGGCGTGGCGCCGAGCCGGGGCCGCGCGGGCTCGTGTGGCGCCCAGAGCGTCGTCGCCGGGGCTAGGCCGAGGCGTAAGTTCATTTAACATGCCAAAAATTTTTCATAGAATATTTTTTGACTATTTGAAGTAATTAAGTATAGCTCTTAGGTCGCTTAGCCTGAACCTCTATCGCTAGACAACGGTTCCCCCGGTGAGGGGTAACCTCAGCTTGGACGTTTACTATGATATTAGATAGATAGATAGATATAACTTTATTGTACACCAAAATCAAACAAAAGGCATTACATAAGTACGGTACATTTTACAGTTCGTTGTACAATGGGCGACCTTATTGCTGAGAGCGATCTCTTCCAGGCAACCTGTGTATGGACAGGAAACATATGAACAAAACAGGACGATGGCGTTAGAAATACAAATAAGATAACAAATCTATACATATAATTAACAACCTACACTAAATATACCTACATAAATAATTTATCATTAAATATACTAATATATAAAATATATATATATATCATAGTTCCGACGAAATCGATTGATAATGTCGCGCTAGCAAATTTTTAAAAGCAGGTAGGGATTTAGCAAGCCTAATGGAATTTGGAAGGGCATTCCACAGTCTAGTAGCCCGCAATGTGAATGACTTCCCATAAAAGTTTGAGGAATGAGTAGGATAGAGGATCGGATAGGTGGATAAATTCAAAACGTTCTTTAAGGTAAATTGGAGTAGATGGAATGGAGAGGATGATATAAAGAAGAGAAAGGATATGTGCATTTCGACGATAACGGATTGGTAACCACTTTAGCTTCTTGCGATATTCAGTAACGTGATCATATTATAATTGTATTAGTTAACTGTAACGTTAGGTATCAGTTTTAAGATTTGTACGCTTTTAAGCAGTATATGTGATACTCTAACTATATTAAATTTATTTACAGAGACGGGGAACAACAAAGCGGAGGGCGCGGGCGCGTCCGTGAAGCCGTCCCTCGCCGCGAAGACCCACTGACGCGACTGACGTGCTACTTACTAGCGATTATGCATTTTATATATAGATAGAAAGTTAAATGGACATTGTTATGTATAGTGGCCGGGATACGCTGTGTTGTTTACTCTTTAATCCGTGACCGTGTCCCGTGACGACGAGGGCCTCGCACACGTCGAGCATATGTGAGTTTGTTATATATCTGTCTTTCCTTCCGATTACAATGTGGGTATTTTCAAGAGTAGAGTGAATAGGCATTTACTAAGCTAGTGCGCCTTACCATCCAGGACTGCATTTCCACTTAACATCAGGTGGGATCGTAGTCAAGCACTTGCTTTCAAATTATAAAAAAAAAATATTATTGTTGTAGTCTCTTCCTTTTTATACGAAAAGGGGCTGCTGGCACAGCCTCTTTACAGGTTACTCCCTCCCCCCCTGCGCCCTCGCAGTGCAAGGCGACACGGGCCAGCCGATGTCGCCTTCTTCCCGGGTCCACCTTGGCGGACGACAAAGGCCCCCATCCTTGTCGCCCAGTGAACCCGAGGCCCCTTTAGTCGCCTTCTACGACAGGCAGGGGATACCGTAGTCTTAATCTTGTGAGCCCAGAACTACAGGGCTGTCATTAATTAATCTAGGAATGATGTATCTTGCCGTGCGCTAGCCGTTTTGCGCCTATCGTATTAAACCAGTTTGATTTTTTTTTTTGACGAACTACACAGATTGGCCAGAGAAGCTGGCCTTGACTGCTTCACCGGATTGAGAGGTGGCAGAGCTCTTAGGTCGCTTAGCCTGAACCTCTATCGCTAGTAACTCGACACAAGGGTCCCCCCGGTGGGGGATAACCTCGGCTTGGACGGTTACTATGTTACGATCCGAGGGCGCCCGAGAGGGCCGAACCACGACTCGGTCGGTTGCTATTTCACGGATAATCTAAGGGACATTCGAAAGCTAAACTAACTTTGAGTGCCACTTCGGGAAGCGTTGGCGCTGGGAGAAGAAGTGGCCGAAGAAACTCCAGCAACGCTCCTAGCATCTAAGGCATCAGTTTGAATTGAATTCAGGTGTTATAGTATTCCGATAATGATCCCTGTTTTCCCGAATGAAAATCATCTCTCACTACATCTGTACATATATATCATGTTATAGTACCTTAAATAAGCTTTATTATGATTCCAGGTATCACGCTGCGACAATAAATTAGGCGCACGGCCTCCATACCTGGATAAAAAAATTGACATTAGCCCTTTAGAGTAAGTATGTAATACCTATATACATATATATGTATATATAACATATATTTTTGACATTGTATAAAAAAGCGCATTCGACACCAAGTCATGATTAGCGGGATGAATTTGTTCTTACCTTACCTTCTTTACCCCAATTAACTGTAGTATTTAATCCGTAATATATTTCGAAAGTGGTTTTTGTTTCTTTTTTTTTTATATAAGTGGGAGGGAAGTTTTTTTTTTTTCGCCAATCAACACGTCGTCGGCGAATTGGGCCGACACAGATTTAGTGTAGGTTCGATGTTATATAACATGTACAGTTGTTGTTGATTCTAGACGAGATGATATTGCGAGAGAGAGAGAGAGAGAGAGAAAAAAATGTTTTCTTTTTCTAGAAAATGGGTGTTGTGAACTGACGGAAAGACTGTATAACTCCGATTGTTTGGTAGTTTGTAACGAAAAATATATATTATTGAGCTTGTATTGTTTTTTTGTATGACACAAAAGAGACGATTTCCTTTAATATATAGTGGTCATACAAAAATGTTTTTGTTGTATAACAATGGCGAAGGTAGTTTAATATAATTGCGAGCAAAGTTAGTTTTACACATTACAGTTACACGATATTTCGAGCACTTTACCGCACGTAAGGAAGTCGAAAAAATTGGACAATTTTTTTTTGACAAAAGACCCTTAACACGCTAAACGCCATGGGGGTCACTGGTGACCTCACCCTTCCTCTATCATAGCGCCATGGGGGTCACCGGTGACCTCAACGTATAGTCATATTCAAACTACTTTTTCTCGCCGCCGGCCATACTGACTGTTACTTTATTCGTACTCCGTGACCGGCACGGCGCTGTAGAACTATACTGCGCAGTGGGACAAACATACCTTGTAAGGAATTGAAAAAATGAAAGCGAAAAAAGTAACCAAAATAATTCAGGATATATAATTCAAATTAGTCTTTATTATATTATTATATATACTATTCAATAAGAAAATGATGACAGCACAGACAGTAGGAACGTAATTGATCTAGTAACACACGTTCTATCACCGTAAGCGCGAGCGCACTACTGGTGTAGCGGGTGGCCGGCGGGGTGGCCGGCGCGGCGCCGGGTACCGGAAAATATATTTTCTGTATTTGTGCGCCATGGGGTGCACCGGTGACCTCAGCTATGTATTTGACTGTAACTATGTAACCCATGTACAGAATTGAATAAAACTTATTTTCTATACGTATCGTAACATAATAAACAAATTACAACCAAAAGTATTTTTACGATTTTTATTTTTTTCTATCGGCGTTTAACGTGCTAAATAGGTTGTCAAAAAGTCACGTCTCATGTCAGTCGTCATTCCGACGCCTGGCCTAATGGTTTCTATCTATTATCTATGGTACAGCTATAGTATTATATCCTCAAACAATTCAGTTCCTACCAACCCCGTGACTGTCACAACAAAAAGTGCTCAGAAGTCGCAATTTCAAATTACTTAAAAATAGACACGTAAAATAATGTCAACTTTATTACTTATCTGTTTTTTTTTGATTAACTGCACAGATTAGCTATTTTACTGCTTCCAAGTCGTGTAGTCGATAGATGAAATAATTTCAAAATATATATTATCTGTATTTGTAATCATGTAGTCTGTGGGTGCTTTAATTTATATGACATTCGTCGGCTTAAATGTCTTGTAACCAAGCCGTAAATTAAAAAAAATGACATTCGCCATTGTTCTACTGTCGTTGCGTTCTCTATGGTATTATTTAACATTAACTGCCACTTGTACAAAGTATGACTTGAACACACAGCATATTGAAGATCGTGGACTGTTGTTTTTTTTTGACATGGACATGTTTCATAGGTCATTGTGAATGTCGATGACGTCACGTGTGCTACGACATTCTTTTGTTAGATTGTAAATGAGACATATCCATGTATATAGAGGGTAGATAGATTTTATATCAATAGCTTAATGATCGGTCGGACTTTTTTAGATCCATTATACAGGTCCTACTGGATCGACTGCTATTTGAATAATAATAGAAAATTAGTGTGTCATCGTTCTTTTTTCTTGTTATATAGCAGGGGTGGCCAAACCTCCTTCATTGATGGGTCGAATAATTTTTTTAAATTTGAAATTTTTCACGAATTTTAAATACATTGAAAGAAATTATTATTATCGAAAACAGTTATAGAGGTTCAGGCTAAGCGACCTAAGAGCTATGCCACCTCTCAATCCGGTGAAGCAGTCAAGGCCAGCTTCTCTGGCCAATCTGTGTAGTTCGTCATTAAAAAAAAATCGAAAACAGCGTAGATAAAAGTACAAAATATATTAAATATAAATACTAACAATTTTTTTTTGATAATTCTTTAAAATTTGCTGAAAAGGGTGCACTTGTCAGTAATTTTGTCAGACGCTTTTTCAGTTAATACTAAATCAGTATTTTCTTAATTTTCGTTATTCGTCAAAATTTGTTAAATTTTCCCACATATTTCTTGCCCAATAATTTTAAAGAAATTTTGTAAGATACTTCATCATCATCAGCCTGTGTCTACCCACTGCTGGATATAGGCCTTCCCCAATGCCTTCCACCATATACGATCCTCCGCTTTACGCATCCAGCCACTTCCGGCTATCCTTACAAGGTCGTCGGTCCATCTGGAGGGAGGGCGCCCTACACTTCTCCGACCCATGCGCGGCCTCCATTCCAAGACTTTCCTCCCCCATCTACCATCACTGACTCGGCAGATGTGGCCGGCCCACTGCCACTTCAACTTGCTTATTTTAAGAGCTATGTCGACTACCTTTGTTCTCCGTCGAATTTCTTCGTTTCGGATTCTATCCCTTAGAGAAATGCCGAGCATAGCCCTTTCCATCGCTCGTTGTGCGACTTTCAATTTGTGGACCAGCCCAGCGGTCAGAGTCCAAGTCTCTGCACCATAGGTCATAACTGGGAGGACGCACTGGTTGAAGACCTTCGTCTTCAGGCTTTGAGGTAGTGCGAAGCGAAGTAAGATACTTAACAATGATAATTTTTAAAAACATCACACAATATTGAATTGGAAGAAATCGGTTACATTTACCGATAGCTAAAAATAATGCTTCTAGAGCCCAAGGTTTGGTACCCCTGTTATATAGTAAAATTATTAATATTTTTTGTAGAATTAATTATCTTGCACATATACGCATTTACGGCATATTATTCATGTCTACTTTATTTTTCAAAGAATACCCATTTAAGATATACTGCAACCATCCTCTTAGTTATTGTCTATGGTCATGTAGTGATTTAATAAAAAAAAACCATTATCACTAATGGATGTTGAATCACGACTCTTTCTCTATAGAGTGGAAGTCAACAACTCGACGCGGTTTTCACTCTACCTTCATCTACTGTGACGAATCATACGCGGGTCGTTTGAGAATTTCTTTTAAGGTATAAGCACAAATGTGTGTACTATGACATGGATGATCATTTGCAACTACCCGCACTGGTTGAAGCAGTCCACGATCATCAGAACTTGTAAAGTTATTCTTTATTTTATTGTTTATGGTGTTTGCGTTTAGCGTATTGTTGTTGAGACAGTGTAATGCAGTTGTTAAACGATCTAGGCCAGTGGTTCTCAATGTTTTTTGTGCTTTCTAAAAATTAAAAAAATATATACTTACCTTAAATACACTACGGACTACACAGATTCGCCCCGAAAAGCTGACCTTGACTGTTTCACCAGATTGAGAGGTGGCATAGCTCTTAGGTCGCGTAGTTTGAACCTCTATCTCTAGTAACTCGACACAAGGGTCTCCCCGGTGAGGGGTAACGTCACGGTCACAAAGTTACCCGTGGCCCGAATCAAGACTCAGTCGGTTGCTATTTCACGCATAAAACCCTAAGTTAGTTTAGCTTTTATATTCATAGAGGACATTTTTTTTTGGACAGACAACTTTGAGTGCCACTTTATGGTAGTAATTTTAAACGTTCGAAATTAAATAATATATACTACACACATTTAGTAATTCCGTGCCACACTAAAATCATATATAAATATAGCAGGTTGAGAATCACTGGCCTGGAGTATTACCAAATATATAGATAACAGGCCTTATGTGGGTAATCTTCAAAATCTGGTACTCCTTACGATATACACGTGTTGTGTTCTCGTTTGTCCACACCTGCTGAGCTAAGCTCGAAACGAGAACTTTATTAACTTCCTTACACGGTAAAGCTATTAACCTACGTTCGTCTACAAATCACATCTTTCCTGATATTATCTCGTACAAATCCCGAGCATAGTCCTACTTTTAGCGGTTTTGCAAACCGACCCAAAATTCATATATATTATGTTAGCTGGCAACACCTGACACCCAGCGATTGTTATACATAATAACTACTTCCAATGATTTCTTAATGATTTACCTGAACCTTATTGTATCTTTAATTCATAATTAATAATTTAGTTGATCGTCACATGAACTTGACATTGTAAACAATAGTTTAACTTTATTAGTTCCTAATCTGACTTTAATTAATTTTGTATAAAGATGGCGAGGACGCGCAGTTGTGACGTTTGACTCGTTATAAATAATTCTTTGTACAACGTTACGCTGTCTCAATAAAGCGAGTGTATTAGTTGTTGGACTATTTTATTCTACGAGACCTACAAATTATAACAATTATTAGGTCATTCGGGTTAGGTCTGTAATCATAAAATCCTTTGATTACAATTTTAATTTCCATAAAAATAACACACCCACTTGGCGATAGGTTGACCACTTGTCGCATATGGGTCTTAATTGGTGAAGAGCTAGAGCAAGGGTAATCTTCCCGTAATTTTAAATAGATCTAGACATTATAATATTCCATAAGATTAGTCGAAACAATGATTAGATTATCCGTTAAATTTTGTACGTCAAACGATTTCGACTTTATCAAGACTTAGTATATCGCTTCGATACTAATATTGCCAGATTAAAATACTATTGCCACATGTTTATTAGATAGATAATACGCTAAATGCAACACTCCACCAACCCTGTGCTGGTACCACTAACTTGCTCAACGTTTTATTTTTAATATTTGCAAAATTAATCATTTAAATGACATGAGCCAATATATCGATAATTCGAATCGACACAATCTATCGACCAGTTCTCGTAAGAGACCTAACTTAACGACCGTCGATTTGAACGATCGATACATTAAAAAAAAACACGTAATTATAATAATGTAACTGTATATTGCACTAAATAATAATTATAAAAAAAAAAAACGAAAAACTTAAGTGTGTGTTGATATGGTTCTTTTATTTTCATAGTATGTAAGGATGCTTTTTTTTATTATACCGCGTATATGCGACGCGCGTTCCAATGTTTTTTATTACAAGTGAAAACTACCGAATTCGCACATTGCTAGTATAATGGCAACACTGATATGGAAACGCGCGTCGCGCACGCCGCCTTATTTCGTAACTAATAGATTTAGAACATCTCTTGACACAGCTTACGTCGCTTCTATCACTTTGCGTGTAAAATAGTTCCTATTATTATTTTTAAATAAAATATTTAATGGGGTTTTTGTTTTAAGTTTAACGCATGGACACGGGAATCGATCAATAGACATGTTCAATGGTTCAATATAAACGTATATATGTGAGCATTCTACAATATAATTAACTCAACGTAAGGTGTTACGGAACGGTGTTGTCGGAACTATACAATTTAGCGACCTTCAGAAGCGAGTCTTACTCGTCGATCAGGTGAGCCGTAACCTCGTTTGTCCTTTTCCTTTAAAAAAACTACCAAATTGAAGAGACTACGTGAAAGAGACTATTGTATAAGATTAAACCGCGGTATCACCAAAACCAACTAGTACACACCCTAAATAAAGAAAATTGCCATTTTTATTCAAAATATATCAAATTCGCATTATATAAAATACCCTTATTACAGACACATCGATGTATTCCGCTCAAACGGAAGACGAGGCATTTATGGTATACACCATTTACAAAATGAAAACTTGGTCCTTCGAGCCCGACTAGATTATTCTGTAACTAATTTTTCCCATTACATTCTCTTAATAAAATACTAATAAGCGATAGGAAATCATGAGGCTTCGAAAGATGTTGTTGTTGCTTTTACAACCTTCCATAATTACATACAACAAATTGCCTTACACAGCAGTACATACAAACAAATAGCTACTGTACATACATATGTCAAATTGTTCGGAAGTTTTTGCATAACAAATTAGTTACCGTAGACAACTCTCAACACGAATTGCTGTGTACAAATCTTCGAATTTCTATTTTCGAAAGAAAAACATGAAATATTATATCCTGTCTGTCCAAATTAGAAAATCCTGTATTTTAGGAGACAGTGCCCACTTGTTGTATTGCCATTGTGCACAAATAAGACCAATACATATCAATATATGCCTATCCTTCCGAAATATAGCAAAGCTTTGTGTCAGGAGAGTACAATGGATCTATTGCGTTTTTATAATTATTTTAGTTTATATTTTAAAAAAGGCTGCCACCCGTCCGTTAGTTTTAGATTCAACATAAATCATAAACGGACTCGTAGACAGTGTAATTAATACATTTGTCAGAAACTTACTTGGTCCTTTGAGCCGGATACTTTTGAATGTTTTGCTTTGGATTTGCAATCGCACGGTGTAATTGTATATTTTTGAAGCGTTACATACCAGTGATTATAGTCACTGTGAAGGTCTTTGCATTTATAATTTTGTAATCAATATGGCATTTCGTGGATTATTGACGATTCCTGTGTCTATTTTTCAAATATTGTAATTTGGACCGTCCCGTTTAACCGATTTTTATTTGTAAGCCGAAATACAAGATGTGTTGTAACGAAGCGAACGGGAGCTCTATGCACTGCTAAGTTCTTACTACACGACGTTAGAAAATTTTAATGACATTTCAGGCGCCATTTTGAATTGAAAAATTTGTGTAAACAAAATGGCACCTCATTTCAAAATTAAAGTTTATTATTTATTTTGTAAATATCTTGATTATGGGGCGTAAAACGAAATAATTCCAAATTAAATGCCATCTGTGCTTTGATAAATTCGTTGTGTTGGAGTTAGTGAAATTTTCAATGACTTTAGTTGAATTCGGTGTTAGAACTTTTTATGATTGATAAATGAATTGTAAATAGTTTAGTTAATATGAAATTGTGGCCAGATGGCAGCCAACCAATGATTATTTCGTTACTCTGTTTCTTACGTACTGAAACTCGCATGCTGAAATTGACTCCAGTGCAGTACAAGTTCCCCGTGGCGGTATATCCTGGGTTCAACCCTTATCACATACTTAATAAGCTTGGAGAGAAGCGATCTGGTAACTCAGTCTAATCCGTTAGGGTTAAAATGACTCATTGCCGTGGATCAGTGAGTTAAAATGTTTTTGTAGCGATGAAAAAAAATCTGGCCTTTTGAACTGGTAAGAGCTCAGCAGTGCAAGGATGTCATATGAAGAATTATTGTTAAGTTTTTTTTTTTCTCTAAGTTACGTCATATGTTGCAATTTATTTTTCGAAGTACGCCAAAGGAGACGACATTGTGCTAAAAGGAACATAAAATGTAGACTTACACTGTAAATTGAAGAAAAATTAACAAAAAAAAATAAATAATTTGCTATTATTTTATAAGTGGTGTAAAAAAAAAATTAAATGGAAAATGCACTTTCCGATTACAGTGTATACTAAGAAACAAAATGGCCGCCAGTTGTCTACCATCTGTCGCTTAGTGTATGCTGTAACCTTTTTTTTGTTGAATCATTTCAATTTGGATTTAAAAAAATATGATTATTAAAAAAAAATTCGGTTGTTGTAATATAGTTTGAGTTAGTACTATAAAGTGTAGAATAAAACTAGGTTATAACACTTTGGATTAAATAAAATTAAGTATATGTTTTGTAAGGCTTGGCGGGTGCGTCGGTCGTATGCGTTCCCCGCTTCTGGTGTGACTTTCTTGTATAATTCGGCGACACTCTCCAGCGTCCACAATTACCCGAACGCATCCGATTCGACGCCATATAAGGCTGTAAGTTATATATTATATACATATTATATTGATAAATAAATTAATAGAAAAAAGCAAATGTGGTCTGTTTGATTTCTCATCCTTTTTATAAAAAGTACAAATGATATCCTAAAATCACTAGACCAATGAGAACGTCAATAAGCCTAATGGTTTAGAGTACGGTCGAATTTACCATTAGATTATTAAGCTTGTGCTAGGTTATGGTTCACATTCTCTGGGCTCTCAAGAATAAGACTACGGTATCCCCTGCCTGTCGTACAAGGCGACTAAAAGGGGCCTCGGGTTCACTGGGGGCCTTTGTCGTCCGCTAAGGTGGACCCGGGAAGAAGGCGACATCGGCTGGCCCGTGTAGCCTTGCACTATGAGGGCACAGGGGGGGAGGGAGTAAAATCCCCCCCGGGACGTGCTCTCCTTGAGCACAGTGTAGAGGGGCTCCGGTGCGTTCCACTGGAGATCCCGGAGCCCCTCGTCATGCACCGAGGAAAGGGCCACCGGTGAGGTTTTAGTGGGTAAAAACCCCACATAACCGCCGCCTTCCCCCCAGAAGGCGGGGTATCTTTTTGAAGATTTCCTCCCTGTTAACAAAAAAAAAAAAGGTTATGGTTCACATAACCTAGCATAAGCTTAAGTATAGTTGGAATGGTTAACCAAGAATGTTAGTAATATTTCTGAAAAAAAAGAAAATCTTTCTTGACAAAAAAAATGCCACAACAACAACAACCTGAGTGTTATCCCCGATGCCAGCACCAATAAATTTGTTTTTGCAATTTTAACTGCCGATTTATCACGTGCTCGGCGGTGAAGGTAAACATCGCGAGGAATCCTACATGTCCTAGAAAAAGATTCAAAGACGTGATGTCTGCTAATACCTACTAGGTGTGCATGGCGGGCATGTATATGCTGTGACCACATATAAAACAGCTTGTTATCATTTGTGCAAAGTATGTAACAGGCTTATGGGTCAAAAAAACTACCTCGGACAAATTGTACAAACCAACATCTGAAATTGTGTAAAATTTTAAAGAAAATTCACTCCCATATGAGATAACTACATTTATTTACACTATAAATGTTATAGGACTTTTCTTTCTGGCAACCCAAGCAGTTTCCTAACAGCAGAATCATAATTTTTCAACGTAGTTTCGTTCTCTCCATCATTCATCAAACTGGATACTGCCTCTTTGTAACCGTCTGCGTAAGGTATCTTTGAAATATCGAAATTCTTATACTCTTCATCGGTAAAGGTTGTCTCATCATTATTACACAACAAATGCCAGTTGACAATACTCCTCTTGGATGCATTGTTATCCCAATTGTAATATTCCATGTCTTCCTCGCATTTCTCCTTCTCCCACTCTTCAATATTCCACGATTCATGGTAGCAGGCTGTAAGCAAATAGTTAACATAGTCCAGGTTCTGCTTTCTCATTGGACATCTGTCTGCGACAAAGGTCACTAAATCTGTTTTTTCATCATAGCAATCTCCAACCAACCGGAGAAATTTGTCCCTGGAGTGCTTATCCAAATTTAATGTTGATAGTTTGACTCTTAAATTGACAATCCTAGCTAAAGGGTTACGGATTGTAGGACTTGCATGACAGTAATCCGATGAAATGACTTCCAGTGGATAGTGTTTTCGATGGCCTCCTCTGAGTTGAGCAGTTTTGGCCATTCTGTGCAATACTTCTTGATCGCTTCGCATTGTGTTTTGACAGCTGGTGGTGTGAGGTGAAGGAAGTTTGGTATTTTCATCAGCTCAGCATTAGCTTTTTTACCGGGCGGCGCTTGGCCCTTGGGGACGTAGCCTTGTCGTAACGGCAGCGGTACTGATGATGGATGGAAGCTTTTAGGTCCAGGCCAGACATTACCCCAGTTCTGGAAATTGCAATTATAAATATCAAAACAATAAACTGGATGTTACATGCCAGTCTTGCCATCTAGAGGTCATAGATTATAACTTGCATTTTTTAAAACATATGTCTAGAATATTGAAATTTATTTAGCTTTTTGTATAAACAGTGTCATATGATGACATAGTATATGTACACAAGTAAATGCTAAGAACGATATTGTATTTTCTGATATGTACATGGGTGAAGGTAATGAACTTGACCCGTTCGAGCAGAGAATAGAAGAGAATGAATACAGAGAGAAATGAATAATTAAATATATTGTGAAAGTTAAATTGAATATTAAATGATGTAAGTTTATTGTTTAAATAAAATAAAGCAAAATCTAGCCGGAGAAGTGGGCTGGGTACACCAGTATGTTATAAAACCTTACACTCACTCACTTCTAACAGACTAATGTTGAAGTGGCTGGATGTAAGGACTAGAAAATTCCACACATGTAAACAATTGTTTACTATGTACAAATATTGGTGAAAGAGCTTGAATGATAATATTGTAATATGAGTAAGGAAAGGAATTTTTATTGGATATGGAATTTTTGGCAATGTCATTAGTACATAATGAATAACAATAAAAATACAGAAGGCAGTAGTCCTGGACTCCACCCCCTCGATAGGATTAGGAGCGTTGCTGGAGTTTCTTCGGCCACTTCTTCTCCCACTAACTTATATGCCACTTCGGAAGCGCTAACGCTTCCCGAAGTGGCATATAAGTTAGTTTAGCTTAGATTGTCCCAGTAGATTTCGTTAATAAAATAGCTACCGACCGAGTCGTGGTTCGGCCCTCTCGGGCGCCCTCGGATCGGACTGCTAACGCGTAATAATGGTAACCGTCCAAGCCGAGGTTACCCCTCACCGGGGGGACCCTTGTGTCGAGTTACCACCTAAATAGAGGTTCAGGCTAAGCGACCTAAGAGCTATGCCACCTCTCAAATCCGGTGAAGCAGTAAAGGCCAGCTTCTCTGTGCCAACTGTGTTAGTTCGTCCAAAAAAAAAAAAAAAAGTCCTGGACATGGCACGCATAGTCAGGGTCACCCTAACCACTGGTCGTTTGGGCCCTGCTTCATTGTCGATGGCACAGTGAGTTATGTTTTTATATTTTGTATGATTTTATGTATTTCACATTTTATATGAATATTGGAAAAGTTTAAATCAAATAAAAATGGTTATTTCTATTTATATAATTCTACTTAAGTCTAGACCTTTTGGTAAGCATGAAAATATGCTTGTGTTAATTAAATCTCTCTCCCAAAGCTAATGTACATATATATATATATATCATTAGAAAAAGGTGTAATAATTACTATATTAAAGCATCAATAGCCTAATAATTTAGGGTATGATCTGTGAATCTTAAGATTGTAGGTTCGAATCCTACATTTAGCTATTGCCGTGAACCATCTCCTAGCACAAGCTTAAGCTTAGTTGGAATGGTTAACAAGAATGTTAGTAATATTTCTGATAAAAAAAAAATTGCTAGCTTTCTTAAATAATATTTGTTATAATTTGTAGGTCTCGCAGAATAAAATAGTCCAACAACTAATACACTCGCTTTATTGAGACAGCGTAACGTTGTACAAAGAATTATTTATAACGAATACCGTCACACACATCCTCACAATCTTTATACAAAATTAATTAGAAGTCCGATTAGGAACTAATAAAGTTAAACTATTGTTTACAATGCCAAGTTCATGTGACGATCAACTAAATTATTAATTATGAATTAAAGATACAATAAGGTTCAGGTAAATCATTAAGATATCATGTGTTACCAGCTAACATATTATTATTTATTATATATAAATTAAATTTAAGATATATGTTAAGCTTTAGTAGGAAAAGAAAGGTCTAAGGGTGTAAATGGGAATCAAAGGAATTCAATCCTTTCATATCTCTTTGGTTAAATAAAAATTCTTTCTTATGATAGGGCAAGATTAAGTCTAGTTTAAATATTATTTGGAGAACACAAAATACATGACATAATAATGAATATGAAGTTGTAAAAATGTGTGCCAAGACAATCTATCAAGGGAATTCCTAATACCAGGTAACCACTTTATGTCATATCAATATAGCTTTATATTGACATCTTTACACTGTTAACAAAATTACTTATTTATTAATAGACTTGCTGTACACTAGCTTGATATCTATACTTATTAAATTTGCATCAATAATTTCTCACTAACAGCGAATGCTTGTAAAAAGCACAAAATAATAACGCTCAAAATACCTTCAAATTTTTAATTTGTGAAATAACCAATGTTTAATATCTATGTGTATCTCTATACCTGATCAGAAGCCATTCGGTCAGCTCTATCTGGTTGTATGTCCGCCCTTCGGAACATTTTCTTCTGTTGTCGATTTCTTTTCTTTGATATATCAAGAATACGAAATTCTTCATTGTCTTCTTTTCTTGCGGTATCCGCTGTTGTGGAATTTAACCGCCATAACACTTGCACGTTGAATACTGTACCAAGACTGCCCGGTTTCGTATATTTAATAAATACACTCATATTTGCTTTTAAGATAAAATATTGTCTACATTGGTTTCATATCATTTTTAGGTTATATTCAATTCAAAGCCAATGTAAGATAATCTACACCAGTCAGTATATTTACTCTGTGCTCTAAATTTTATGATCACAGAATCACAATGATCTTTGCATAGAATAAAAAAAACAAAAAAACATATCGTTATGCAAATACTGGTCTGCCTTTTAGTATATTACTGTGGTAAGTGATTTAAACAAAATTATTTTATATTCATTAAAATTTTGTTAGCTAGTGTTAAAGGCGTTAATAGCTTACTGGTTTAAAGTGCGAGGTCGTAGTTCCCATTACCTAACCGACTTTTGAGATGAGCTATCTTGTTGCTCGTTTTAGAATAATTAAATAAAATGTTGTGTAAATTTCGCCTCGCAAGAAATAGAAGGAGATATGCTAACTGACTATAGAAGAGAGACATTAGGAAGAAGAAGAAAAGAATAGTGTAAGACAAAATTAGTCATCATGATGATGAAACAGCGGTTTTGGTTTTGTTTAAAAAACCGGTGGCCATTACAAGTAGCTCACATTAAGTGATTATTTCTGCCAGTGACAACTAAAAATACCGCTTAAACAATAAATAATACAACACCAAAAATGGTTTTTTTTATGCACGAACTACTCGGTTGGCCAGAGAGGCTGGCCTTTACTGTTTTACCGGTTTTAGAGATGGCATAGCTCATAGGTCTCATAACCTGAATCTCTATTAGCTAGTAACTCGACACAAGGGTCCCCCCTGTGAGGAGTAACTTCGGCTTGGACGTTTACTATGTTACGCGTAAGCATTCCGATCCCAATAAAAATATTGGGACAATGTAAGCTGAACTAACTTACATGCCACTTCGAGAACACGATCTCAGATCGGCGAAAAAGTGGCCCAAGAGACTCCAGCAACTCTCTCAATCCTAATGGCTTTCCCATTAAATATTTATATTGCGCTAGGATTGTTTACAACCACCGACGGTCGCGAATGGACGCTTTGAGTAACAACGAAAATCGCTTCGTTGTAGACTTTTAAATGACGTCATGGGGGAATGTGCCAAACATAAAGCGGAAAGAAAGTCATTAATAGATAGTCTAAAAGTAAAGGAGCAACATGTGGGTGTCTTATTAATGCTTCTGTCTGACCCGACCCGAGAGGGAGCGAGGTAGGTGGTAGCTATGGCCATACAACATTGATGACTTTCTTTCTCGCTTTATGCGACCAATGCGTGTGTGCGTAGGTTAGGGTATGATGGGGCTGAAATGGCCAAAAGGGCAAAAGTCCCAATAAATAAAGAAAAAAAAAGACGTTATGCATCAGCATCACATCACGTATGCAACGGTAGGATTACATACATGACAACGAGTAGGATTGATATAACAGGTAAACAACCTCATTACGAAAAATAGAACTACTGGCAGGGTCTCCTGTACTTAATATTTTCTTACGTAATATTTATAATTTTAAAAGGTAGAGGTTTCTGAATACCAAGGTGTGGTACACACGGAACAGTTGAAAATACGAAGTTGCAAGTCGTTAGCTTACCTATAAAATATAACACACGTAAATAAAATTGGTATTTCGTAATATGCTTCGCACCTGTTACATCTGTTTTAATATCGTTCCAGCAATAAATAAACCATAAATTTGGGCATTGATTTTTCTTTTATTGTTCGGTTTTCTTGCTTCATAAATGTTGCAATACTTTGTAATAGTGACTTTATTTTTTATGAAACCAATTTATGTGGATTCAGAAAATTCCATAGATACCAACGGTAATATTTTTTTAAATACAACAAAGTGGTGATTAGTCAATGTTTAATGTCGAAATTCTTACTGATGCTGTTATGCATCAATAATGCATAAATAATTCGCTATGAAATTAATGTAATGCTTTACACTATTTATAAAAGTTATTTATTATAATTGAAATTTTAAAGAAGCCTAATGGCTTATCACCATAGTTGATTTCTAAAAAAACTTCAGGCCTCTATTCTTATATATAAAGAAAAGAATATTCTATATTCTTATATAGAATATTCTTTTCTGACGTCCGCGTGTCGTGCTCTATCTACTGTAATATATCACTTTGGAGTAATTAATAATAATACATGCAGCCTAGTTATTCAATTTTGACATAACAAAATTTATATGAGCGCCATCTAATGGTATAAAATGATACTATTTTTAAAGTTTTAAATCTCATTAAGTATAGTTGGTGGCAAATAATTCTAACGCTGAGCGTGGAACGGAACGAATTGATAGCTACGCATGTGTACAGTCGCATGCAATTATTCATTTCTGAAATCTCACTTCGTTCCTATTACGAATAAAGTGTTTCTGTTTTTACTTTTTCATATCTAATCCTGTTAATTTAAGCTAGTTGTTATAATATAATATATAAACAAACTTTAGCAGTCAATAAAAAATAAACTAAAACTTAACAGAAAACAAAAGTCATTAACATAAAATTTGGAAAGTGATTGTACGCCGGGAGCGAGCGGGGTGTGGTATCGGTGCGCGGGGCAGGGTACCTCATAAGGGAGCCAATAAGCGCTCACGCTTGTCCGCCTGCGCCCCCTTCACTCCCCTGTGACACCTTAGTTATTTGCCAACTATAAAAACTAAACCAAAGAAAATAATTACTCACTAGTCTACCACTAACCTTCCAGTGATCGCCATTTGGTAAGATACCGCCACCTTCATTGATTGACTGAATCGCATCGTGTCTCATGAGAGATTTACAAACTTACAGTTCAGTTTAAAACTCTTACAGTTGTCAAAAGGGAGCACCATGTATTTTGGCCCAACGCCGTCGTGCCGTTTTACATCGAGCCCGAACATTTTGGTAAGTATGACGATGATAAAAGTACCCTAAATAAGCTAACGGCACTTCTACCACCTTACCACCACCTCACCTATGATATAGAAATAGAAATATAAGGTCGTATATTCCACCATTCCAATGTATGAGGTCGATTATTAAACGCGTCTTTCAGATCACGAGCAGTCCCTTTCCATCATGACGTCACTGTCCCTCTTTGCGTTCAAGACCTGCCTCAAGTTTTCGCCGGTCATGGTGCGACCCAGAGGCTCGCAGCACGTGATGCTGTTCGAGAACCCCAATGGCGTCAGGAAGTGCGTTTTCAACACTGAGGGACATTCGTCTATGGAACCACATGTGAGTTAACGATGAATCTAAACTCACTGAAGTCGGAGGAAGTTAAAAAAGAGTTAACCGCCCTAGTCAAGATCACCAAAGGCGTCCCGCCCTTGCGTGTAGATATTCCCTAAAGAGGTTCAGGTTATGCCTATATGGTGTATATATGGTTATTAAGTTATGTTATATCTAAGAGCTGTGACAGCACTCTAAAATACCAGGTGAAAATGTAGAGGCCAAAAATATTAAAAGTGTCGGTCCCTCATGTCTGAGGATCGTGGTCACCATCAGGGTTCCATCTGGAGCGGATGACTCCACCGGCTTCTGCCCAGCGCGTCTCTTAAAAGAGTAAAATTTGAAGGACGACGAGTCTTTCATCTAATCGGACCACTTTGTCGGTGAACAGCCGCTAGATCTTTTACCTGCGGTGTTCCCAACTACGGTCAGTTTTTAACTGTAGGCTGCGGTGTTAGTGACAAAACTGTTTTAATCCGCTTGAAGCAAATTGGGAAGGTGAAAGAGCTTCAATGGTGGGTACCTCATGAGTTGAGTGGGGAGATGTTCCACCATCGGACTTCAAGACACACTGCAGGATTTCTTTTGTTGTGAACATCCCTCAAACCCGAATCGCTTTGCTTCGTCTTTTATTGTTCGTACAGCAAAGGACAGGAATAGTTTACCCGCGATCTTTCCCTCCGATTACAATGTTGGTATTTTCAACAGTGAATAGGCATTTACTAAGTTAGTGCGCCTTACCATCCAGGACTGCATTTACACTTAACATCAGGTGGGATCGTATTAGTGCCTGACTACGACATACAGATTAGAAATTATAAAACAAATCGACAAACGCACGTAGACTGCTGCGTTAAATAAAAGCAATAATATAAGATTATTGAACAGAGTATATAAAATTATTTTCAGCGTATAGTACTCGGTTACGCTTGCTTGAAATCGCCGCAAATCGATATGATGGTGATGAGGGCGCTGGGGTTCGGCTTCGAGCACAACCGCGCCAGTAGAGACATCTACATTGACGTGCAGTTTGAGAACATCGATCAAGGTTGGTGGACAGGTTTTGCAATCTCAAAATTGTGGCCAGATAGAAGTCATAAATAACAGGACAAAATCCACCTGATTCGCGCTCAGGTACGTGTTTTTTAAGATTAGGAAACCTCCTTACATATGAAATTGGCTGTTTTGTCGAGGTTACCCCTAACCGGGGGACCTTTGTACCGAGTTACTAGCGATAGAGGTTCAGGCTAAGCGACCTAAGAGCTAAGCCAACTCTCAATTCGGTGAAGCAGTCAAGGCCAGCTTCTCTGGCCAATAGTTCGTCATAAAAAAATCGAATATCTCTTCTTTGATTAGGAATTCCAATTACAAATTTATACAGCTGGTCAGACTATTACGGCAAACAACCGGGACTGGTCAATCCGTAAGCCACTGCTGCTTCAGGACAACGCCACACAGTGCACAACAGACAGTTACCAAAATTAAAAGAGTTTAAATTGGAATGTCTAAGACATCCACCGTACTCAACGGACCTTAGACCAACAGATTACAATTTTTATCGAAATTTGGACAACTTCTTGCAGAGGAAAATTCAACTCTGATGGGGCAGTCCAATGCGCGTTCAGAGATTTTATTGATTCCCGTCCGAATGGTTTTAGTAAAGGGATCAAAGAACTATAGATTCACGGATAATCTAAGGGACAGCTCATATTCAGCCCTGTAGTTCTGGGCTCTCAATAATAAGACTACGGTATCCTCTGCCTGTCGTAGAGGGCGACTAAAAGGGGGCTCGGATTCACTGGGCGACAAGGGTGGGGCGTGTCGCCTTGCACTGCGAGGGCACAGAGGGGGAGGGAGTAACCTCCCCCCCCCGGACGTGCTCTCCTTGAGCACAGTGCAGAGGGGCTCCGGTGCGGTCATATTATGCACCGAGGAAAGGGCCACCGGGGAGGTTTTAATGGGTAAAAACCCTACATAACCGCCGACTTCCCCCCAGAAGGCGGGGTATCTTTTTGAAGATTTCCTCCCCATTAACAAAAAAAAAGGGACAGATCTCTATTTCTCGTCAAAAATGTACCAGATTGTGCAATAATTACAGCGTGGGCAGCGTAATGTCAGTTTAGTTGAAACACGCCTGATGTAACCGATAAGACTGGTGTAATTTATATTTTATCGTTTATTGATAAGCAAATAATCACATGAGTTATTGTAACGATGTTAACAACCTTTGTTGCACGACGTCCATAAGATATGACCAGATAAGAGAATAACGAATCGCACAAATACTATAGCAAAATTTTAATGTTAGAATTAACTATATACAGTTGTCTAAATACTAGCTCATCCCTCAATTTTTGCTGTAAATCTATCTCTATATATAAAAAAAGAATTGCTGTTCGTTTTAACCCCTTAGATGCTAGGAGCGTTGCTGGAGTTTCTTCGGCCACTTCTTCTCCCAGCGCCAACGCTTCCCGAAGTGGCACTTAAAGTTAGTTTAGCTTTCGAATGTCCCTTAGATTATCCGTGAAATAGCAACCGACCGAGTCGTGGTCATAGTAACCGGACCCTTGTGTCGAGTTACTTTAGTTGTTAGGTTGAGGCTAAGCGACCTAAGAGCTATGCCACCTCTCAATTCGGTGAAGCAGTCAAGGCCAGCTTCTCTGGCCAATCTATGTAGTTCGTCATTAAAAAAAATGCTGTTCGTTAGTCTCGCTAAAACTCGAGAACGGCTGAACGGATTTATCTTATCTTGGTCTTGAAATGTTCGTGGAGGTTTAGGGAAGGTTTTAAAGGTGAGGTCTAGGGGAGGTGGAAAATTAGAATAACTGCCGGGAAAACCTTAAAAATATCCCTTTTCTATTTCCCATACAAACGTTTTCTATCTAAAATGTTGAATCAATTTGAAAGGTTCCTCTAGGTTCCCACTGTCCTTTTCGATTATTTTCCAATCAGGTTTGATCCCTAAGTTCGTCTATTACTTTGAAGCCCTCTGGCAGACATACCTGTCGGGGTTTTTTAGTGGGTCCCAGAAAGTTCGTGGAATCAAAGATACTTTGGTCACCCGAGCTGAACCCCATACACCGCCTTATCATCAGGGTGACAGTTATGTTTAAGAGAATTTTTTGCCCCGACTATAAAATAGGTAGGAACAAAAATTGTCACATTTCAAATCCTTTTGACAGAACGAAGTCTGTTGAGTTCGCTAGTATATATATAAAGTGAAAGTATGTGGGTTTTGATCCGTATAGGCTCGAAACGGCTGGACCGATTTCAATGAAACTTTCAGGAATCTTCACATTGACCTGGCGAGTAATCCTGTACAGTTTGATAACGATCAGACACTCCTCTTTTTGAACTGTCAAATACAGCTTTTATTTACTATGATGATATTGTATTGTTTTTATAACACAAATTTGTAATGACACATGCGTTGTGTATATTTATGTCATTATGAACCATATTCAAGTATAATGAAAAATAATGATGTATAATAAAGTATATGAAAGATAATAATTAGGGATTTTGAAGTAGGAAGAAGAATGATATTGTAATTTACTGATACGTACATGGGTGTAGGTAATGATCTTCACCCGCTCGAGAAGAGAATGAATACGGAGAGAAATTAATAATTTAATATTTTGTGAGAGTTAAATTAAATATTTTATGATGTAAGTTTATTGTTTAAATAAAACAAAGCAACATCTAGCCGCTTATAGCAAACCAACTTGTACGTCAGTCTCGCGGACGTATGCCTGCACGCTTTATATAGTTTTTCAAGGCAACAATGATCTTTATTGCACCATAATAAATGTCTCTATTTATTTATTTAATAAGATACACCAACAGCATTACACAAGCATACATTGTTGTAATAATCAAGTTTACAAACTAAGTCCTGTTGTGTATGCCAATTACAGGTGTACACAACATTCGCTATAAAGAAACGTAACGATTTTATTATTAATACTTACAAAATATTTTATTAAATGATAAAGTAATAGAAATATCACTACTAAATTAATTAAATAAGCCAAAATCACTGCACAATTTTTAACACTTAGGTGCGGAAGAGCTTGCGTGAATTAGAAAAATGTCAACCGACGTGGACTTAGAAAATAAACCAATTGGAATTGAATCATTTAAAATTGAACCAATTCAACTATTACTTTTTGTAATCTGCTAGTTCAGTTGTGCTACTATAGTTTTCCGATGGCGTACCGCTGACTCTCGATTAATAGTATATGAAAATAAGTATTTTCTCAGAAACGATGGCACTTAGGAAAAAATTATTAAGACAGATTTTATAGATAATTTTATGTTCTACATTTTTTGTCTCAGTTACTTTTATGATAAAACTTACTGTTTTCCTGAAAATTGGGAAATACTAATTTTCATGACCTTTGACCTCGAGAAAACTTTTTTCACTATACATGGCAATAATAGGGATTTTTTTTCTTTATAATAACGTTTTATTTTTGGCGCTAACCTTTAGTGCTTAAATAGGTTAAGTTAACTTTTTAAAAGGAGCCTCGGGCTCACTGAGCGACAAGGGTGATATCTGCCGTATCGCCTTGCACTGCGAGGGCACAGGGGAGGAGGGAGTAACCTCCCCCCGGGATGTGCTCTCCTTGAGCACAGTGCAGAGGGGCCCCAGTGCGTTCCTCTGGAGATCCCGGAGCCGCTCACCATGCACCGAGGAAGGGCCACCTGGCAGGTTTTAGTGGGTAAAATCCCACATAACCGCCGCCTTCCGCCCAGAGAATCTTTTTGAAGATTTCTTCCCCGATAACAAAAAAAAATGTTTATTACATTTACTTTAATTTTGCCGTAAATTTGATTTGTCATTGGTTTTTGTTTAAACACGTTATTAAACTCGTATTTATTTTGTACATAATTATCGTATGACGTCTCACAATGGACACACGAGCTCGTGAAAAGGTTAATACACTCAATAAATGAACATTAATCGATAATGGTCTTGATTTGTTTAACTGCATGTCTGACCGTTTAAAGTTAATGTAATTACAAGCAAAAACAAAAAACGACATCAAATCGTAATTCTTTGTATTTCCGTATTATCGTAGTAATATTACGAAATCAAACTAACTCTCAGAACATAAACAAACTTTCATTAAACTCTAGAAGAACTTGAAGATATAGATATATATGTGGTCACTTGGTCAAAGTATTATTATTTAACAGTGAATAAATAACAATTTCATCGAAATCTACGGATTTGACGAAGATCTTTAAGGAGACATTAGTTCGTCCGAAGGGCAAGTGAAGGACATCGGAGAACAAAGAAACGGACGAACATACTCAACACCGCACAGTGTTTAATGGAAGTTTTAGTGCTTATTGATTGTTATTAATTAGTGCTGTGTTGTAGTCTACTTTAAGATTATTTTATAATTTTCCAGATTCTGCCTATTCCCATATATCATGTCGAGGAGAGGAATTAATTAAAAGCGAGCGAGTTATAAAGGTCGTTTAACAGTATTTAATAATTACATCAGCGATTTAAAGGAGCCTTTATCTCCGTCCCAGGTTAGCGAATTAAAGGCACGCGTAAGTAAAATTGACATTTTATATAGTCACTACGATGAGGTTCAATTTCGTTTAGAGTGTTTAGCGGAGAATATTGATTGCCAGATCAGTGAACGAGCCGACTTCGAGTCGACTTATTTTAAAATAATAGCTGAGGCGCACGAGTTAATTTGGCGTCATGAGAATAGTGAGTCTAAACGCGAGTGCGCATCAAGTTGCAGCAACAATAACATAGTCAAACTGCCTACTATACAGTTACCTAAGTTTAGCGGCTCCTATGATAATTGGCTTGAGTTTCGAGACACTTTTTGTAGTTTAATACACTCGAATGACGGTATAGACAATATAAATAAGTTTCATTATCTCCGCGCATCGCTCGAAGGGACAGCCGCTGTCGTTATTCAATCTATTGAATTTTCGGCTGATAATTACTTAGTTGCCTGGAATTTATTATGCGACCGATTTGATAATAAAAGGCTACTGATACAAAATCATGTTGCCGCACTATTTAATGTCGAGACCATTGCAAAAGAATCGTCTTCTATATTAAAGCGTGTCATAGATACGATAAATAAAAACATAAGGGCCCTTGAGTCATTAGGAGAACCCGTAATTCATTGGGATACGTTATTAATATATATAATAAGTCACAAATTAGATTCAAAAACGTATCGCGAGTGGGAAGAGTACAAAGGTAGGTTGGACTGCAATTCAGCCATTTCATTTAATTTATTTTTAAAATTTTTACGAAATCGTGCAGACCTTTTAGAGACATTAGAATTTTCTCGTTGTCCGCAACCTACACCAAAAAGAACAAATAATGTTAAAAGTATGGTGTCGATTGCACAAAGTCCGACAATTCAAAAGCCTTCGTTATCACTATGTCCTAATTGCAAATGCGAACACAAACTGAACAATTGTCCTAAGTTCTTAGGACTTACGTGTGAGCAACGTCTAGAACTTGTGCCTAAATTAAAGGTTTGTTTTAATTGTTTGCGGTCCGGCCATTATGCAAACAATTGCAGAGGTAACGGTTGCAAAATATGTAAAAAGCGACATAATGTATTAATCCATATTACAGACTTGAAGCATAAACCAACAACTAATGTCTGTTCTAACACTGAGAATCACTCCGCCCAGTCCTCCGTGACCCCGACCGCATGTAGTGACGAGCCCTACGGTAATGTCACGTTGTCTGCCCAGCTTTCTTCAACCCATTTGCACAACAGAACGCAGGTACTCTTGGCCACCTCTCTTATAAAAATTATAGACGACCGCGGCAGCGACTGCATCGCCCGCGCCGTGCTCGACAGCGGCAGCACTTCATGCCTTATTAGTGAACGATTGAGACAATCGTTAAATTTACCCACAGTTAAAGTGAACGAGTCACTTTTGGGTATTAATAATTTAAAGTCGCACATAGGTGAAATGTGTTGTTTACACATTAAGTCGTTAAATGATAACTTTTCGACAAAGATATTCTGTTTTGTTTTGCCGAATATAACTGACGATGTGCCCAGTCAGCAAATAAGTTTACAGGACTTAAATTTACCCAGCAACCTCTGTTTAGCGGATCCCAATTTCCACACACCATCTTCGGTGGATTTAATTATTGGTGCGGATATTTTTTGGGATTTATTAGGGCTGCGTAAAATTAGTTTAGGAGCCGGTAAGCCCGTGCTATTTGAATCTAGTCTAGGATGGTTAGTTTCAGGCCCTTTATATTATAGTGGTCAAGCGCAGCATTCGGCTTCTGACTTTAAGTCCAACTTTCTGTCGGTAAAATCAACTAATGATGTTTCTTCGTGCAATGATTCCAGTGATGACATTCAAACCCTGTTGACACGGTTTTGGCACCTCGAGGAGGCCAGCCCTCAGTCATCACCTTTCTCCAAAGAAGAGAAAATGTGCGAAGAACATTTCATTGAAAATACATCTCGTCAGTCAGACGGTCGGTTCTGTGTCAGGTTGCCATTGACACAGTCACCCGATGTATTGGGCGGCTCATTGCAGCGCGCCAAGCATTGTTTATTTTCTCTTGAGAGAAAATTTAAGGCAACCCGTTTTTAAAATAATTACATTAAGTTTATGTCGAATACCTATTGTTAGGTCATATGTCCAAGTGTTCATTTGATTCACAGCGTCAAGTTTACTACATACCACATCACGGAGTCACGTCAGAGTAGTTCAACAACAAAACTCAGAGTGGTTTTCAACGCGAGTAGTCCCACTACTTCAGGTATTTCATTTAATGACTTGCAATTAGTAGGACCTAACGTCCAGGATGATCTCTTCTCAATTCTTATTAGATTCCGACTATACAAGTACGTGATATCCGCAGATGTCGAGAAGATGTATCGACAAATCGTTGTACATCCGATGACCGATATCTGCAGAGAATTGTCTGGAGAAGATCCATCCGAGCCTATACGGACGTACGAGTTGAACACGGTCACATATGGCACCGCCAGCGCCCCCTACCTCGCTACTAGGTGTTTAAAACAAATTGGTGTTGAGTGCAATGACGCGAAAATTTCCGAAATCATCATACACGATTTTTATGTCGACGATTTATTAACTGGTGGCGATTCTATTAAGGAGGTGCTGGACATACGTGACAAAATTTCGATTGAACTCGAGTCCGCTGGTATGCATCTCCGAAAATGGAAGTCGAATGAACCTCAAGTAATTTTTGAATCCGATGACCCCTCATTTAATTTAAATATTGGGTCCACGGAATCATGCAAAACATTAGGTCTCAGTTGGTTACTCGAATCGGATGAGCTACATTTTTCAACCAATAATATTAAGTTAAATAACTTTACGAAGCGAGGACTGCTTTCTGCAATTTCTCAAATTTTCGACCCACTGGGTCTCCTAGCCCCCTGCATTATTCCCATGAAAATTATAATGCAAAAATTATGGCTTCTTAAACTTGCATGGGACGACCCGTTGCCTATTGAAATTATCAAATCATGGCAAATCATTGCAGACGGTTTGCCCTTATTAAGCTCATTACGTGTTCCCCGTCTTACACTTTGCAAGCCTAATGACTCAATTGAGCTTCATATTTTTTGTGACGCATCGCAAGCAGCCTACGGTGCATGTTTGTATGTTCGTAGCACGAGTGATGATATTGTTTTGGTGCGGTTGCTTTCAGCTAAAAGTCGGGTCGCGCCCATAAAGCCTGCCACAATCCCGAGACTTGAGCTGTGCGCCGCGCTCGTTGGAGTCCGCCTGTACAAAAAGGTGTTAAGTTCTTTGCGAGTGCAAGTAAGATCAGCAATTTTTTTTGGACAGACTCCACCATCGTTTTAGGCTGGATGAAAATGTTGCCAAGTAAACTGCATTCATTCGTGCGTAACCGTGTGACCGAAATATTGGACACGACCGGTTCGCACGTTTGGCGTCACGTCCCTACCGATTTGAACCCGGCAGATTACGTCTCGCGTGGCGTCAGTATTAATAAAATGTTACATCTCGATATGTGGTGGTCAGGACCGGAGTTCTTAAAGCATGACATTTGTTCTTGGCCTAAAGATGTAACATCAAACGAACGACTGCCAGAAACGCGCACTGAAATTTCTTTAATTAACAATAAATCTAAAGGGGCTTTAATTGAATTCGAACGTTTTTCTACATTTAAAAGATTACAGCGCACTATGGCCTATGTCTTAAGGTTCATTAATATTTGTAAAAAACAGCGTCCACCAACACAATATCTGAATAATGACGAACTTGAAAATTCTTTGAATGTTCTATTAAAATTATCACAAGCCGAGTCATTTGATGAATACATTATTTTATTGAAAACCAAGTGTTTGCCCGCCAAGAATAAACTTTTAAAATTTAATCCTTTCTTAGACGATAACAATTTACTGCGGGTCGGCGGCCGCTTAGATAATTCATTGTTTTGTTATCAAAACAAACATCCTATATTGTTACAGTCCACTCATCATTTAACAAAATTACTTTTTAAATATATGCATCTAAAACTTCTCCACGCCGGCCCTCGTTTACTATTGAGTTCATTAAGAGACACTTACTGGCCAATCGGTGGTCTTAATTTAGCTAAGGTTACTTTTCGTAATTGTCATTTATGCTGTCGTTTTAAGGGAAAGGTAGTGAATCCTATAATGGGTAACCTGCCGCAGCGGCGTGTGACCGCGAATGGCTGTCCCTTCGAGACCGTTGGCGTCGACTACGCCGGGCCTATCATGTCAGCCAGTCGTCAAGGTCGTGGCTGCAAGCTTGTCAAGGTTTATATTGTAGTTTTTGTGTGCTTCACAACTAAAGCCATACACATTGAGCTAGTAGGCGATTTGACAAGTAATAATTTTTTGTCAGCTCTTCGTCGATTCATGTCACGTCGCGGTAAACCTAAACACATTTACTCCGATAACGGGACCTCATTCGTAGGCGCTTATAACGAAATCGGTCGTTTTATTAAAAATAATTGCAATTCGCTAACT
Organism: Meandrusa payeni; assembly: GCA_029286785.1. NCBI lineage: Eukaryota > Metazoa > Arthropoda > Insecta > Lepidoptera > Papilionidae > Meandrusa > Meandrusa payeni. The sequence goes on from JAGSMX010000026.1 coordinate 3,480,900, forward strand.
GGTGACCTGGCTGCCGAATGTATTAACTTCCATTTCTTGCCTCCTCACGCCCCTCATTTCGGCGGTTTATGGGAAGCGGGCGTTAAATCTGTAAAGTTTCACCTCAAACGTATTCTCGGTAATTGTAACCTTACATATGAGGCCTTAAACACTGTGCTGGTACAAATTGAGGCAGTTCTAAACTCTCGTCCGCTGACGCCACTTTCAACAGATCCCAGCGACCTTCTGCCGCTGACGCCAGGCCATTTTCTTATCGGCCGCCCTCTCGCTGCACTGCCGACCGACTGCTACGAGCACCACACCACAGGTACACTGAGCCGGTATCAACACCTGGAGCAGCTCCGCCAACATTTTTGGCGCAGATGGAGCAAAGAGTACATTTCAGAACTTCAGCTGAGGACGAAGTGGCGCTCTGATCACAATCCATTGCGAGAAGGTGCATTGGTCATCCTGAAGGAAGACAATCTACCGCCGCTAAAATGGCGGCTGGGTCGGATAGTAGCAGTACATCCCGGAGCGGACGGTGTATCCCGCGTAGCTGACGTGCGGACTGCGACAGGAGTCGTGCGTCGCGCATTCAGCAAGATCTGCCTGCTGCCTCAGGATAACAACCAATTTTGTTGAAGGACGAGCCTTCAACGCCCGGGGGCATGTTCGCGCTAAGCGTTCCGTCTTGTCATCTTATAACTCACCTAAATTTAAAAAGGTCATTGACCTTCCGTAATTGTACGGATAATATCGACTCTCGATCATTCGACTAGTCTTCAACGATTACACGTACTGACTACCGGCAGAATCTTGTGTTTAATTTACGTCAAATCCCAGATATTTACAGTAGTAATATTACGAAATCAAACTAACTCAGAACTTAAACAAACTTTCATTAAACTCTAGAATAACTTGAAGATATAGATATATGTGGTCACTTGGTCAAATTGCAACCGTACTTCTCTGCAGGACAGCTTTTAACACTTTATAAAGCTCAAGTCCGGTCGTGTGTAGAATACTGTTGTCACATTTGGGCAGGCGCAGCTAAATGCCATCTCGCAGCTTTGGACTCGGTGGAGAGGCGGGCTAAAAGGCTATTTGGTGACGCAGCTGAAACCAATCTGCTCAGTCTTGAGCACAGCCTTTCGGTTTTCTACAGATTGCATTTTGGAGAGTGTGCTCAGGAACTACATGATCTAATTCCCCCATACCCTTTCCACCATCGGACTTCTAGACGCACTGCGGGATTTCATCCTTTTGTTGTGAACATCCCTCAAACCCGAACGAAGCGATTTGCTTCGTCTTTCATTCTTCGTACAGCAAAGGATTGGAATAGTTTGCCCGCGTCTGTCTTTCCTTCCGATTACAATGTGGGTATTTTCAAGAGTAGAGTGAATAGGCATTTACTAAGCTAGTGCGCCTTACCATGCAGGACTGCATTTCCACTTAACATCAGGTGGGATCGTAGTCAAGCACTTGCTTAGAAATTATAAAAAAAAAAGTTACTATATCCATATTAACACTTTAAAAATTGGGCAATTATAAAGCGGTTATTAAAAGCTAATAACACAAATACGGTATTATACCTCATTATTTTAAATACGATAGTTGGCTTGGGCATTTGATAAAAGTTATTTTCTCCCTTTACACCATGCAAATTTAATTAATAACTTAGCAGATGTGTAACTTAGGAGAATCAAAATAATGCGAAAATTAATTTCGTCTCGCGGTGATTCAAACGGAGCCGCGCGGGCGCACCTTTTTCCCGCGTTCGCGCCTAAATCTATATATTTGAAAGAGAAAGTGTGTGTGTTTTTATGCCTGTAAACTAGCGCCATTGACGATGATCCCATCTGGTGTCAAGTGGTGATATAGTCGAAAGATGGTACGCGCTAGTTTAAGTAATTTTAAAAAAGTTTAATAGTAAGTGCCTATTCACTCTACTCTTGAGGGCTTCCACGTCGTACTTGGACGGAAAGACTAAGGCCGGCAATTTATTCCACTCCTTTGCTGTACGCACGATGAACGATGACTCAAATCGTTTCGTTCGGACGCGCGGAACATCGACTATAAAAGGGTGGAGACCCCAATATTGTCTAAACGTCCGAAGGTAGAATGGGGATGGGGGAATTAACTCGTGTAATTCCTGTGCACACTCTCCAAAGTGTAATCTGTAAAACGCCGAAAGGCTGGCCACGTTGCGCCTGTGCTCAAGACTGTCTAGGTGTAGATCTTGGTCACCTATCAATTTTTTGGCCCGCCTCTCCATGGAATCCAGTGCTGCGAGTTGGTATTTGGCTGCACCTGTCCAGATATGACAGCAGTACTCCACACATGGCCGGATCAAAAGCTGTCCCGATGTGCAGTACCGCCGTACCTTTGATAGGAATCCAAGCTTCCTAGCAGCTACCTTCGCTTTGGATTGTGTGGGATGGTTCCCTATAGGGTCCGAAACGGCTGGACCGATTTCAACGAAACTTTCAGGGAATCTTCAGATCGACCTGGCGAGTAATCCTGTAAAGTTTAGTGACGATCACTCTTCTTTTTAAACTGTCAAATACAGCTTTTATTTACTATGATGATATTCTATTGTTTTATAACACAAATTTGTACTGACACATGCGTTGTGTATATTTATGTCATTACGAACCATATTATGAAGAATATATGAATCCCTAAATGATAAGAATGATATTGTATTTACTGATATGTACATGGGTGTAGGTAATGATCTTCACCCGCTCGAGAAGAGAATGAATACGAAGAGAAATGAATAATTTAATATATTGTGAGAGTTAAATTACATATTTAATTATATAAGTTTATTGTTTAAATAAAATAAAGCAAAATCTAGCCCGGCGAAGCGACCTGAGTACGCTAGTCCTAAATTATCTAAATAGCTAGCTTGTTTATTTCACCTTTTCCAATAAAAACGAATCGTCGAAATCCTCTGATATGATATTAAGTTATTTGTCCATTTGTCGCGCACATTAATGCATATTTAACACTTATACTTACTTGACTTTGATTTACGGTTTTCACACAAATGTCAGAATTGAAATGAGGTCATATCGGTGTTTGGTGAACCGATATAACCTCATTCAAAAGACCAAAGTTATGAGACATAAAACAATTGAGAACATTCTCCTTTTTGAAGTTGAAAATGAGTTTAAAACCGGATGAAATCCATTACAGTAATTTTATACAATCATCATTTCATCTCGTCTACATTCAGTATGACTTTTGTAACTCATTGGAAGCATTGCTAATACATGGCAATAATAGTTTCGTTTTATTATTTATTTGTAACTAGCAATGTGTACCGTATCAATGAATTGTTCAGATAGCGCCACGATAACTTGAATAAATTGATTCAAACAGAAATATAACTAGTGATGCGCGCACGACTTATCGACAATTTTAAGATTGAAATTTATAAAGCGTACTTTGTTTTCGCTCAGTGGCACACAAAGTTAGTTTTTGAATGTCCCTTAGATTATCCGTGAAAATAGCAACCGACCGAGTCGTGGTTCGACCCTTTCGGGCGCCCTCGGATCGGAATGCTTACGCGTAAAATAGTAACCGTCCAAGCCGAGGTTAACCCTCACCGGGGACCCTTGTGTCGAGTTACTAGCGATAGAGGTTCAGCCTAAGCGACCTAAGAGCTATGCCACCTCTCAATCCGGTGAAGCAGTCAAGACCAGCTTCTCTGGCCAATCTGTGTAGTTCGTCAAAAAAAAATCTTGTTAATTCTGCATTGAAATTTGTAGTCGTTTGCTAAGCTTATGCTAAACGAATTCAACAAAGTGTAAGTCACAAAAATCGTTGACTTACCGAATCCTGATATAATTTTTGTCTGACATTATTATATTAAAATAATGAATGTTAAATTACTGTCAAGGTTTTCAATTTAATAATTGGTTTTTGAACGGAAAACGAGCCGAAATGAGTGAAGAATAGATATTAAAATAACATTGAAGCTTGTTTTTATTGAGTTTATTTTGAATTGATAATTAATAATAAATTATATTTAAATAATAATAATTGAGAAAATAATAATTTTCTACGTTATTTCAAATTACTATTTGAAATAACCTATAAATCGATAGCTGATGTCAAATGATATCGCGTAACCCTAGCGATGACCTAATCGCAACGACCCAGCTATTGTTTAAAGTGTATATTACGTTGAATTCAGTCGCTTTTATCGCGTCGTGGTGTTAACATGTCGCAGTCGTCGCTCCATTATAAACTGTACGAAAATATATTCATAGAGACGAATGTACAGTCGCCCGATTACGATGGTGTTATTTTGATCGTTTACCCTGAGGATATGAATCTCACGCTGCCGAGACACATTGGTGGCTTCGTGGAAGGTGTTCGTAAACTAGACAAACATATAAATAAAGTGGCTACGGTGTGGCATTGCGAGTACGTGTCGGGGGGCAGGATAATATTGGCGCCAACTGGTAATATAACGCCGTACCACGACTCGAATGTTGTCAGAGAAGCAGTTAAGAAAGGAGTGGTAAGGGCGATTGAAGCAGGTGTCAAGAAACCATTGCTGGTAGTCCAAGATGTGGTACATTTCCCCGATGGACAGTTAATAGGTATTCTAGGCGCGCTTGAGGCGCTTTACGCTCCTCTACAGATGAGGGAACGGGAAGAATCGAAGAGCTTCATCCGTTTGGGATTGTACGCGGAGGAAAAGAAGACAGAGGATTTCGAAAGGATCATAAGGAACGCGATCGCCTTGGAGAGGTCGAGAATCTTCGCCAGGGATATAGCCGGTGGCGACCCGGAAAGGATGTCACCAGCTAACATTGTCGAATACGTCAAGAGTTCCTTCTCCGGTATCACAAATATCACCATCAATGTGATAGAAGATGAGGCGGTAATCGAACAGGAATACCCACTTTTGGCTGCTGTGAATAGAGCCGCGAATCACGTGGACAGACACAAAGCTAGAGTCGTGGAATTGGAGTACAAACCTCATGACGCGAGCAGAGTCACGGAAACTCTTATGCTGGTTGGTAAAGGTGTGACTTACGATACTGGAGGCGCGGACATCAAGATATCTGGTAAAATGGCCGGCATGTCAAGAGACAAGAGCGGAGCGGCCGCTGTCGCCGGTTTCCTCAAAGCCTGTTCCCTTCTAAAACCACCACATTTGAAAGTCATAGGTGTGCTCTGCCTATGTAGGAATTCCATCGGATCAGATGCCTATGTATCTGATGAACTGCTTGTTTCCAGAAGCGGCAAGACTGTCAGAGTGACGAACACGGATGCGGAAGGTCGCTTGGCGATGGCGGATTCGATTTTCAAACTGTCAGAAATCGCTGGTAATGAATTAAACCCGCATATATATACTATAGCTACGTTGACCGGTCACGCGAGAGCCTGTTACGGGAACTATGTCGCTGCGATGGACAACCACAGCGCTAGGGCTACAAACCATTCCACTAGGCTCCAATTCAGCGGTGGCAGAATGGCGGAGGGAATAGAAGTGTCCACAATAAGGCCGGAGGATTTAACAGTCAACGTTGGCAAGTGCAAAGGTGATGACTTGGTCCAATATGACACGGATGCGAAGTGTCGGAACCATCAGCTTGCTGCTGGGTTCCTGATCAAGGTTGGAGGGCTGGAGGGTAAAAATATAAAGTATACACATTTGGATATTGCCGGAGCGGCTGGATGTCCACCCGAGGAACCGACAGCTGTCCCGATTTTGACTTTATGTCACGCCCATAAAGTTCTACTGTGATAGAACGTCGATTTCGTACGTACTGTGTAATCTACTGGCTGATATTGATTATTGCAACACCAAGTAAAACTTTAAACAACTCATATTTCTGTCAAATGATAAACTTTTTATTAAAATTAGAAGCGTGGCTGCCGCTACTACTCCCAGCGCCAACGCTTCCCGAACTGGCATAAAGCTACCGGACGAGTCAAGGTTCCCGTATCGGCATGCCATTGTGCAGAGTTAATATATAATAAGCGAAACGATATAAGAGCTAGGCTAGCCAATTCGGTGAAAGTCACGTAAATAAAATGAACTTGACTGTTATACTGACTTCTATATTGTTGAAATTCTAATATATATATGTCGGAATCAGTTGACCGTCGCAATACTTTGATATCTTATACACGTATTTAACTCCGATGACATTACAATAATTTTAATTGCCTGAACCTCGCGGCCAAGTTGAAGGTCAAGGTTAAAGAGCCTAATTTATAGGTTATAAATATTGTTTGACAGCAAATATCGTTACCATTATAATCATTTAAATCTCATTATTATTTTTTCTTAATATTTTTCTAAATATGTGTTTTTATTTGTTTCTTGAACAATAATATAATTTATATTGGATGTAATTACTATTGGTACTAGATTAAGCCGAATTTGCATAATATCCTTGTGTATAAAATCGTTTAAAATAAGTAAAACGGTATTTATGAAACTAATGTAAATTTTTGTTATGGCAACATTGACTCATAATTTGGCATGCATCTGTCTCGTAAGCTACGTATGTACTAAAGTGAGATATAAAATGATATCTATAATTTGCAAATTGAACAGAACAATGAACTCAATTGTCATCTTTTGTGCTTCAAATTATGTTACTTTTTGATGAATATTTGATGGCTTGGTAACAAGACCTTTAAGCCAAGTCTTTTTTAAAACACACATACACTTATTTCTTACGTCTAAGATGAAAATGGTAAAATCTCCCCATGAGTTCCCGCGCCATTTTTTTCCCTCTTTTCATTGTGTTACTTATAAAAACTACGTGTTGCTATGTTATTATTAAAAGATACTATATCTGTTTTTTTTTTATTAGTCTGTAATCGAAAATAATATGCTAAATTAGTTCATCAATTGATTTTCAGTGTAAATTTTAATTAACATATTTTTAATTAAATATTATGTTAACATGTTTTAAAATACTGTAGTTTCACTCCTGTTTCCTTTAACTGCCTTTTTTAATGCATAAATTAAACACGAACGAACTGAAAAGTTTCTTTGAAGTCGCTTTAAAATACATAATAGTTACAGCATAAAAATATTACGCATGAAAGGAAAATCATTCAGTTATTAAACGCCATTCACACGCTCTGATTTGTCCGAAGTGAATACCATTACAAATCGGGTCGGTGAGGTAAGTGCGTGTGTAATTCGCCCAAGATAAACGACAACGCAATTTTATGTGCTGATTAACCACGCGCTCGGCGGTGAAGGAAAACATCGTAAGGAAACCTACATGTCTTAGAAAATTTTTCTACGACATGCGAAGTCTGCCAATCCGCATTAGGGTCGCGTGGCGGACTATGCCCTTTTACTCTCTTTACAGAGAAGGCCTCTGCCTAGCAGTGGGACATATATATTATATATATAAAGGCTGTAACTTTAACTTTTTAACTTTAAACGACAACGCTTGTGGTATCATAGACTTAATAAAACTAGACTTAATTGAGTCGTAAACATTGCTGCACAAGACTGTCTTATCTCTTTCTGCTATCTAAGTTTGTTAAAATACAGTTGTGTCAAAATGAACGTTCGGTGACATAATTTTTTTTTAAAATATTTATTTATGCATTTAGAGCGCCGTCATTCATTCCACTCACAGCGCTTTTGAAACTATTTTGATTTCAAAACGAACGTTCAGTGACATAATAATTGTAGATTTTTAAATGATTTTAAAAAGGATTCTATTATATATACATAAAGAAATTAAATGCATTGTTGTTTATATCTCCATTATTTTATTAATGACATAATGTTGACACGTCATTGAATATAATCTCACTGGCTTACCGGCCAGTAACTTAATTATAAAAGAGGTGATACACCACAGATTCATTTGTTTTTTTTTAATATTTATTTATGTATTTAGTAGAGATGAAACGGATATCCGGTAACTATCCGGTATCCGGCCTTGTTTTCACTATCCGGCCGGATACCGGATAGTAATCCAGCATCCGGCCGGATACCGGATAGTATAATTTAAAAAATCTTATTATTTTACTCAAGGCCAATCAATGATACTCCAATAGGTTATGGACACCGTTTATTTTAATTTTATAATCGCACATCAAAATGTTTGTTTTATTAATTATTAGTTTAATAATCAAAATTAACATGTGGCAAATTGTGGTGAATAAATACCAAATTTTCCGCATTTGTTGATAAGAGGCGACTCCGCTTACGTGCGATCCGAATGCGCCTGAATATATCCGATCTCGTTGACCGCGCCAATATTCAAATCAAACTGATCGCGTCAACACAATAAAGGGGCGAATATCCGGCAGCCGGATATCCGGCGCTCCGGCCTAGTAGCTTGCCGAATATCCGGTATCCGGTATCCGGCCACACTACTATCCGTTTCATCTCTAGTATTTAGAGATGCCTTCATTTATGCCGCTCGGAGAGCTTATGAAACTTTATGATTTAATTTGTTTAAAGGAGTTTTGTTTTTAAATAGGCCTCATTTTAAATTTGTTAGCTCAAGGAACTTGGATTCCGAAGATATACCAGGGTATACTCCATAGAAATGGTATAGAATAATGCTCTATTGACACTTTGGTAGGGTTATGACAAGTTAAGACTATTTCATTAGATTTCCTCTCCGTTAACAAAAAAGTTGAGACTAGACTTAATGACAACTAGAACAAATGTAGAACAAGACAGATAATATAAGCGCCAGAACTTCGTTTTATAACCCACCCAGGCACCCGGCTATTGTAATGTATCATAACTACTTCCAATGATACCTTAGTGATTGACCTGAACCTTATTGTATCTTTAATTCATAATTAATAATCTAGTTGTCAACTACTAGATACACTAACAGTAGTTTAACTTTATTAGTTCCTAATCTGACTTCTAATTAATTTTGTATAAAGATTGTGAGGATCCGCCGTTGTGACTGTATTCGTTAAAATAATTACTTGTACAAGTTATTACATATATTGCGTAGTGATGGTAAGAGACCAGACGGTATGACTCTTATACCCTGGAAGATGGGACGGCCTTTAGTATGGGATGCCACATGCGTCGATACTTTGGCGCCGTCACATCTTCCAGAATCTTCTGTTGAGACTGGAGCGGCCGCTGCAACTGCAGAAAACCTCAAGCGGCGCAAATATAGTAACCTCGATAAGGGTTTCATATTTGAGCCGTTTGGGAAACTTTGGGTCCGTGGGGTCCTAGTGCACATCAACTTTTTAATGTGTTAGCTAAGATGTTGGTCGACACATCTGGTGACCAGAGGGCTGGCTTATACCTTGCACAGAGGCTAAGCATTGCCATACAACGTGGCAATGCTACCAGCCTCCTGGGCACGCTGCCAAGCGATGACGGTTTGGCACAGTTATATTTTTTGTAATATCTTTTAAATTGTAAATATTTCATTATTGGTTAGTATATGTTATAACCATTAGCTATTAGTAAATCACTGTTTATTTGATTGAAATAAACAATAAAGAAATTTACCAACTAAAAAAAATAACAATATATATACATAAATAAATATATATCTGGGATCTTACTTCAACTATAAGTATTCATGAGATATTAAACAAAAAATCAAGTCAAAAATTATCAACTTTACCGAATTGATTATTTAGATTAGTAGATTCCGGTGATTGCCGTAATTACTATTGAATTGTAATTAGTTCTCACTGCGAGAATACAACATTGGTGATATTTCTCGTTACAAAGACGCCATGGAGTTGTTCACGAAGAACGCGAAGCTGCCCGAGGAGCTTCGCCCCTTGAGATACGACTTCAACAGCGTGACCCACTTCGGCGACAGAGACTTTAGCAAGAATGGGCACAGGACTATCATGTTCAAGGTAAATCATGGTCTGCAGTAGACAGTAGGCCGTTGATAAATATCATTTGAGCTGGTCTGCTAAACCCTTTTTTTTTTTTGTTTACGAGGAGGAAATCTTCAAAAAGATACCCCGCCTTCTGGGGGGAAGGCGGCGGTTATGTGGGGTTTTTACCCACTAAAACCTCCCCGGTGGCCCTTTCCTCGGTGCATGACGAGGAGCTCCGGGATCTCCAGAGGAACGCACCGGAGCCCTTCTGCACTGAGCTCAAGGAGAGCACGTCCCGGGAGGGGGAGGTTACTCCCTCCCCTCTGCCCTCGCAGTGCAAGGCGACACGGGCCAGCCGATGTCGCCTTCTTCCCGGGTCCACATTGGCGGACGACAAAGGCCCCCACCCTTGTCGCCCAGTGAACCCGAGGCCCCTTTTAGTCGCCTTCTACGACAGGCAGGGGATACAGTAGTCTTATTCTTAAGAGCCGAGAACCCTTAGGCTTCCCGTAAAAGTTAACCGTAAAGCGTCAGCCTAATGGTTTAGGGTACGGTCTGCGAATCTTTAGGTCCTAGGTTCGAATTCACCATTCGACTATTGACTTGAACCATCTCCTATTAAACATTCTAACAAAGTTTTTGTAAGTGCCGCCACTTATAAGCCTTTCTCTACTAAATTCCGTCGCGTCGAAGCGATTACCATTGCACAGGCTAGATTTTTACAAATCCAAGCGTCCATTCGTGACTGTTGAGGTTGCGAATAATCCTCGCGCGTTACGCTTTTTTATGGGGAGGCCCCACCCCTTAGATGTTAGGCGCGCTGCTGGGGTTTCTTCGGCCACTTTTTCTCCCAGCACCAACGCTTCCTGAAGTGGCACTCAAAGTTAGTTTCGATTTTGAATGTCCCATATATTATCATCTTATATTTAGATATGTGAAATAGCAACCGACTGAGTCGTGGTTCGGCCGTCTGGGGCGCCCTCGGATCGGAATGCTTACGCGTAACATAGTACCATCCGAGCCGAGCGATTAAACCTCACCGGGGGGACCCTTGTGTCGAGTTACTAGCGATAGAGGCTAAGCGGTCCAAGAGCCACCTCTCAATTCGGTGAAGCAATGAAGGCCAGCTTCAGCTTCTGGCCAATCTGTGTAGTTCGTCAAAAAAAATCATTTCCTAATTCAATTTTCTTATTGCAGGACCCCAGTGTTCGCCAAAATCGGAAAGGATTATCCGATTTAGACGTGCGCAAGATAGAACTAATTTACGGACCCGAATGTCAGAAGCGGGATCGGCAAGAGAAGATAGACCTCTGTCAGAACTACCCCGGTGTTGCTAGGAGGAAACGAGAAATAGATCTAACATTGATCGGTCCAAGTCTACGGGTCAATCGAGATATCACCGTGCCTCCTGCAAGGAATCCTAAAATAGAAATATCGAGCAGCCTAGATCATCTAGGTATAGAAGATGAACTTTACGAAATTCTAGATAAAATACATACAACTACATCCGTAGCACTTAAGAACGCTAGAAATATGTATTGCAACAACTCCGACTCGAATTCGAAATCAAATGGAAACGTGAACGAAAAAGTATTTGATATTTTAGGAATTGTTAACACTTTAACTGTGTACGTTGAATCGATAGTTGATCATGCGGCAGACAATTTAACAGCATTCTGTAAATCTTCCAACACAATAGAGCAATATCATCTAGATAGATGTAGGTATTATAGCGATTCGAGAAAATGTAAAAGTTTATACGAATCTAGACAACACAGAATTGACAGTGAAACAGACACCGCGACGAGGAGAGTGAGACATAAACGGGAAGCAGGACTGGCTGCCATTGTTGATCCACCTAATCCACTTGGTGATGCCGATGACAAATCTGATACATTCACCATAAAGGCGAATACTTCAAACGTAGAAACAGTACAAAACGTCACTATTAAACAGGATCCGAGGGAAATTGCATTGAAAAAAATGACAAAATATCACAAACCGGAGACAACGGCCGCGTTAAAACATACCGTTGAGAATGAAGAAGTGGTTATGAGAAGACGTTTCGGAGATTTTCGGTAAGTGTTTTTGTTTATGCTTTCAAAGCACGTGCTTGGCCATGCACCCATTCGATGTTATGGAATGCAGTCCTTGATGGCAAGAGTTGTTAAGGGCTTGGATTATCAGAAACTACAATTGTGTATCCCGAGTCTGCTATTTGCCAGTAACATTTCATTTTGAAACCGATATAGTCATATCAATTATCAATCCATTATTACTAATTTAATAGAGGTTCAGGAGCCAAGAGAACCCAAGAGCTGTGTCGCCTCTCAAAAACCCCATTGGTCAACGTATTTCACGTACAATATAATCTATATATAAAAAATGAATCGCTGATCGTTAGTCTCGCTAAAACTCGAGAACGGCTGAACGGAGTTATCTTATCTTGGTCTTGAAATGTTCGTGGAGGTCTAATGAAGGTTTAAAGGTGCGACCCCCCGAATGATTCTCGGCTTGTCGTGCCGGAGGGGCTCAGTAGCGGTGGGGGCGCTTACGAGCGCCAGGGCCGCATAAAAAAAAAAACGAAGAGGAACCCACACGCCGGCCCGCGAGGTAGGGCGGCATCACCTCGCTGGAGCCCGTCGAGAGTGTGTCGATGGGCCGTGGAAGTCGCGGGGGAAGAGGAGTGTTGGTGTGTTGTTGCCTCACTCTCTATTCCCCGGGACTAAGCGGTGCCGCACCGCAGTTGTGGCGTGGTGCTTTTTTTTTCTAGAAAGTAGTTTTCTGTTTAGGAAGTGTTAACTTTGTTATATCACTGTTTAGTCTGGCAATTACTTAGTATTTTAAGCGAGCTCCAATCCGATGAAACAGTCAAATCAGCTTCACAAGCAAAAAAGCTTATAAGACTAGACTTTTGATGGGTTTTATTTACAGTGTCTACAAGAAGAAGGATGACACGCCACAGACGTACGAATCTGATCTGTCACTCGAGCCCACGCGACAAGAGAAGATAGTTACGAGGAAACCCATGAAATATCGACCAACGCATAATAAAACGAATATGAAACGGTAATGTGCATTTCAATCTTATTTATTTATATATTGTTTTAGGGCACAGGGGGAGAGGGAGGCTGATGTCGCCTTCTTCCCGGGTCCACCTTGGCGGACGACAAAGGCCCCCACCCTTGTCGCCCAGTGAACCAGGCAGGGGATACCGTAGTCTTATTCTTGGGAGCCCAGAACTACAGGGCTGTCATTGTCATAAACCTACCGATATAACAGTTAAAGAACATTATTCCTCGTCATTATTATAATAACAATGTTGTGTGTTGAATTACAGGTCTGTGCGTCACAAGATAAAATAAAAGATTAGATAAAGTTAATTACCATTGTGTTATTTATATATTTCATTACTACATTATATAATTGTATATTAATTTGCTTTGAAACATTACAACATATTGCATTCTTATATCTATGCGAAAAAGATCGTTTTCGGAAGCGGTCTTAATACCCTGCGTATATCGTGATAGCCCTAGAGTAGTTGAAATATATAATATAATATTGTTTATTTGCATCAGAAAAGTTGAATACATATAAAGGTGAGTCCCTTGACTCTCGAACTAGCGTAAGCTGTATCTCAACCCTGTAGTTCTGGGCTCTCAAGAATAAGACTACGGTATCCCCTGCCTGTCGTAGAAGGCGACTAAAGGGCCTCGGGTTCACTGGGCGACAAGGGTGGGGGCCTTTGTCGTCCGCCAAGGTGGACCCGGGAAGAAGGCGACATCGGCTGGCCCGTGTCGCCTTGCACTGCAAGAACCAAGGGGAGGGAATTAACCTCCCGGGAAGTGCTCTCTATGAGCACAGTGCAGAGGGGCTCCGGTGCGTTCCACTGGAGATCCCGGAGCCCTCACCATGCACCGAGGAAGGGCCACCGGGGAGGTTTTAGTGGGTAAAACCCCACATAACCGCCGCCTTCCCCAGAAGGCGGGGTATCTTTCTGAAGATTTCCTCCTCGTTAACAAAAAAAAAGCTGTATCTCAGGAGCTAATGTCTTCCTCCGTCATTTTTGACCGTAATCTTAAACATTATTAAAGGGATAAAAAAAAAATTAAAAAAGTTATGTAACAAAATGAAAATAAAATCTGTTTTAAAATGTACGTGTGTGTGTGTTATTGTGTTTGCATAATATTCAAATTATCAATTTCTCATTACTAATTTTTCAATCTCCATAATTATACTGTTTAAGCCATTTATGTACTGTATTTTTAGCTAGGACATCGAAATTCAGTCGTGAGACCAAAATCACAGTATTTTTAAATATGTTCACATCCACAACATGGTTAAAAACGATCTTTTTTAGCAAAGAATGCCATTCCTGATGACCCCGTGCCAGTGGCCACTTTCTGCGAATCTGACTCATGGTCGGCATCGTCTAATACGCAAGGCACGATGCCTCACACGGACCCACATTCGCGCAGGCGAACTCACACTGACCGCTATTATCAGGAATACAATTGGTTTTCTTTCAAGGTTCAAAGATGTCTCGGGGCATGACGGAAGGGCAGTGAGGAGTGTGGTTCCGAAGACGGTGGAACTGTCCAATGGTAACGAAGAATTTTACGCCCAGCGTCGTTGGCCTAACAATGTTGTACCTTTCTATATAAAGCATTTAACCAGATGTAAGTTAATTGTTGTTTATTAACAGTACCCGAGTGATCGAGCTTTGCTCGGCATTTTTATGTTTTGAAGAATGCTAACAATATTTTTTATAAATATTTATAGCAAAATTGTTAACCATTTAAAATAAGCTCAGTTTTGTGTTTTTACCAACATAATAATAAAAATAGTGCCAAAAATATTGTAAATGTAGTTAAAAAAGTTAATTTATCTCCAGATTGTATGACTCGTTTTTTTTTATGACGAACTACACAGATTGGCCAGAGAGACTGGCCTTGACTGCTTCACCGGATTGAGAGGTGGCATAGCTCTTAGGTCGCTTAGCCTGAACCTCTATTGCTAGTAACTCGACACACGAGTCCCCCCGGTGAGGGGTAACCTCGGCTTGGACGGTTACTATGTTACGTGTAAGCATTCTGATCCGAGGGCGCCCGAGAGGGCCGAACCACGACTCGGTCGGTTGCTACACTTTGGTTAAACTAACTTTGAGTGCCACTTCGGGAAGCGTTGGCACTGGGAGAAAAAGTGGCCGAAGAAACTCCAGCAACGCTCCTAACATCTAAGGGGTGTTCAACTCGCTTTTCGATTCCTTAAACCTCCCACCGCCCCCCGGTATCCTTGTATCGAATTACTAGCGATAGAGGTTCAGGCTAAGCGACCTAAGAGCTATGCCACCTCTCAATCTGGTGAAGCAGTCAAGGTCAGCTTCTCTGGCCAATCTATGTAGTTCGTCAAAATTAATTTTAGAGTTTTCAGAACCAACCTATATCATGTTTTTTTTTCATTGTTTAACAATGGAATACATAAATATTCAATGTTTTAGATGAGCTCGATGAAATAATCCAAGGTCTAGAAGAAGTCAACAGGATTCTTAAATCAAAAACTTGCACGCGTATTCAGCAATTGACAAAAGAAGAGTTAATGAATTATAAAGACTACGTAGTTCTTGACCAGAGTGCCGATTATGTTGTGGGAAGAGTTGGAGGGATACAGGTAATAAAAATAATTTAATACAACCATAGACAATTTTAATAGTAAAACTACAGAGGAAGATAAGAGCATATTCCAGCTTCATCTAAGCAAAACTTCATTCAATTTTCGTTGTCAATGTTGCATGCTGTAATAAATTCCGTCGCGTCGCCCGGAGGCCGAGACACGTTCTTGACGATCCGGACGACGCGATTACCATTGCACAGGCTAGATCTCTACAAATCCACAAAGCGTCCATTCGCGACCGTCGGAGGTTACGAATAATCCTTGCGCGTATTTTATGGGCAGGCCCCACCCTTAGATGTTAGGAGCGTTGCCGGAGTTTCTTCGGCCACTTCTTCTCCCAGCGCCAACGCTTCCCGAAGTGGCACTCAAAGTTAGTTTAGCTTTTGAATGTCTCTTAGATTATCCGTGAAATAGCAACCGACCGAGTCGTGGTTCGGCCCTCTCGGGCGCCCTCGGATCGGCATGCTTACGCGTAACATAGTAACCGTCCAAGCCGAGGTTACCCCTCACCGGGGAGACCCTTGTGTCGTGTTACTAGCGATAGAGGTTCAGGCTAAGCGACCTAAGAGGTATGCCACCTCTCAATCCGGTGAAGCAGTCAAGGCCAGCTTCTCTGGCCAATCTGTGTAGTTCGTCGTAAAAAAAAAAAGTTGCATGTTTGTAATATATCAATGAGGTTAAAATAGTATAATTTCCTACCATTAGATGGCGCTCATACTGTTTGCTTTAATACATAGCAGAAGGTAGATCATGACAGACATCTGTCCAATTCAATAGATCTTTAAGCTTTGATACAATGAAGTCATCACTTTTCTTTTGAAAGTCATGTTTTCATTATTAATAAATTATTAACGCCATCTAGCGTCTATTTAAATAAGCATATCTCGTGATGCAATATAGTTAATGTAAAACATTGATAAGAGATGGCGCTTACAATATATTTGAAAATGATTGATTAATGAATAAACTGATCCCGAGATCAGAGATAAAAATTGTACTTAAGCAACAGGTGAAATGACTCCAGTCAATCAAATCAAATATCTTAATTATATTACAAAATTGTTCTACTGCTAATTTAGAACCTCCTCTTTTGAAGTCAGTTAAAGAAACCAAAGCAATCAATTATATTTACTATATTTCCTATATTCTCTGAATAATTTTTAAATAGTTATTAAAATAATAATGTATAATAATTCAATAAACATTTTAATTTTAGGCAATTAATATATAGTCGTTGTAATTGTAAATAATTTAAATTTATTTAATGACATGAAGTTATGTAACGGCATTGTATTTTGTTTAACTAAAACAGTTAGTCGCATAATTGATAATTTGAGAGCTGTGTATATATCCTCGGTAGTATAGTGGTAAGTATCCCCGCCTGTCACGCGGGAGACCGGGGTTCGATTCCCCGCCGGGGAGACTTTTGTTGTTAATTCAAATAATTGTTTTTATTTATATTACTAGGTACCCAGCCTAGATTTTTCTTTATTTTATTAAACAATAAACTTAACATCAATAAATATTTAATTTAACTCTCACGATAAATTAAATTATTCATTTCTCTCCGTATTCATTCTCTTCTCGAGGGGGTGAAAATCATTACTTACGCCCAATTGTTTGACAATTCAAAAAGAGGAGTGATCCGATCGTCACCAAACTCTAGAGGATTACTCGCCAAGTCAATCTGAAGATTCCCTGAAAGTTTCATTGAAATTATTACAGCCGTTACGGAGCGTATACGGATCAAACCAAATCTAATTGGATTTCTATTGAATCATTAAGAGATTTTTCAATTCAATAAACAATTCTATGTCCCGCCATAAATATTTAATGTTTGTTACAAGTTGCTATATAATTAAAAAAAAAAATCTCTCTTCTATATGTCAAAAAACTTATGTATATTGAAAAAAATTGTTTTAAAGTCTCTTATTCTCTTATTTTAATTATATAATTATAATAAAGAGAAGTACATTGAAATAAAAAGTAATTTAAAAAAAGTTATTACTCGAAGTTAAGTTGTATGAGATAACAATATTCACGGTGCTCGTGATAGAAAAGACAAGACTATGCCGAGCAATAAGGCAGTAGAATTTGAATGACGTCAATGGTAAAAGGGTGGCCATATTTGGTAAAAATTACTAATCGGTAGTTAACTCTGTTTATATTTAAAAATGAATGTTTGTCTGTATGTACGCGTATAACTTCCGAACTACTGCTCGAAATTGGATGATTCTTATTTGTGTTTGCTATTATTTTTACACAAACCGTGTCCTAAAACACGGTTTGTGTAAAAAATATAATAAAAGTTTTTTTTTTTATTAAAATTAGATTTCATAAAACTCATTAAAGGAAATTGAGTTATTCAACTAAGGAATGACAACTTCAAACAGAACATACGTGATATCATAAATGTAATAGAATCCCGTCCGGTTCAAATCGAAAACTCTCTGAGGTTCTATTACTTACTACTATCAAAAATAAGGCGGTACGCTGTGTGCCGAATTAACTAGTATCATAATATTTATTTATAATAATCATAAGTCATCCATTATACTTTATTTTCTCAGATTAAGAGTTATCCGTGTCCATGATATTGAATGAATAAAAATAATTGAATAAACATGTAACGGCCAGTATCGATTCAATTTTTCAATTTGTTTCGAACATCATATTAAATCATATATCATCATATTAAACTAAACAAATATAACTAAGAAAAATATAGTTGTAGCAAAAATATTCCGCAGCTGGCAACCCTATTCTAGAAACGTCGACCGTTACCGCTCTCTGATTGGTTAGTATGTGAAACGCTCTCGAAAGTTCTAGTATGCTATTGGTCGAAAGTATAAATATGAGCCGAGCGCGGCAACGTGATAGTTTTAAACAGAACGCTAGTGTGAAGTGTCAGTGTTTTCAAACATTTGGAATGGTCGCAATCGGAATCGATTTGGGTACAACGAGCTCGTGCGCGGCGGTATGGAGAAAGGGGACCGTTGAAGTGATAACAAACGAGCAAGGTAACAGAAATACGCCATCTTATGTCGCATTCACGGACCGCGAGCGTCTTATAGGCGAAGAGGCGAAAAATCAGGTGATATCAAACGCGAAAAATACGGTATTTGGCGCGAAACGCTTGATCGGCCGTCGCTATGACGACGTAACGGTGCAAATGGATTTGCGCCATTGGCCGTTCCAAGTGAAAAACGACAACGGTAAGCCAAAAATTAATGTGTTTTATAAAAATCAAAGGAAAACGTTCGCGCCGGAGGAAATAAGCGCTATGATACTTTTCAGAATGAAGCAGCTGGCCGAGGAGTATTTGGGTAAGCAGGTAAATGATGTCGTTATAACAGTGCCCGCTTATTTTAACGATAGCCAGAGACAAGCGACCCGATCCGCGGGATCCATTGCTGGTTTGAATGTTGTGAGGATTATGAACGAGTCCACTGCGGCGGCGCTCGCTTACGGTTTACATAAATATGTAAAAGGCGTACGGAATATATTGATTTACGATTTAGGCGGTGGCACTTTGGACGTTTCAGTTATGACGATCTCCGATGGGCCGGTGTATGCGGTGAAATCAACGTCTGGCAACGCGCGCTTGGGCGGGGAAGATTTCGATAACCGTTTAGCTGTCTACTTCGCCGAGGACTTTCGAAAGCGTTACGGTAAGGAAGTTATAGGCAACCCGAAGGCTTTCCGGCGATTGAAGACTGCCGCCGAGAGGGCAAAACGCTTTTTAACTTCCGCCACGGAAGCCTCTGTCCTAATTGAGTCGTTGTATGACGAGATAGACTATTGCGGTAAGGTCACGAGGTCATTATTCGAAGAACTCTGTTCTGATCTGTTTATCGACACACTTGGACCTCTCGAACGAGCGTTAAAAGACGCCAGCATGAGAAAAGAGGACATCAACGATATTGTTCTTGTCGGCGGTAGTACCAGAATACCAAAGATAAGGCGTTTAGTTCAAGAATTCTTCGACGGGAGGCCGGTGACATCCTCGATTAATCCAGAAGAAGTAGTCGCTTGTGGCGCTGCCATTCAAGCTGCCATATTATCTGGGGATAGTCACGAGAAAATCCAGGATCTATTACTAGTCGATGTTGTGCCATTGTCTCTTGGAGTTGAGACCGCGCACGGGATGATGTACAAAGTTATCGAACGGAACACTCCAATCCCGTGTCGCCAGATCAAAGACTTGACTACATTAGAGGATTACCAAAGAAGCATGACGATAGAGGTCTTCGAAGGGGAAAGAGCTTTGACAAGGGACAATAACCTTTTAGGTGTGTTTGAGTTGAACGCTATACCGCCAGCGCCTCGTGGGGTTCCTAAAGTTGACGTCACATTTGAAGTTGACGCAAATGGGATACTGTCGGTTACCGCTCAAGACAGGAGTACGGGAAACAGGAACAGCTTGGTGGTGATGAACGAACACCGCCTCAACCAGCGGGAGATCAACAAGATGATAAGGGACGCTGAAGCTTTCAAAGAAGAAGACGGTGAAAACAAACGAAGGTTAGAAGTGAGGAACCAATTGGAAGGATACGTTTACGGTGTAAAGCAAACGGTAACGGAAAACATCGAATCGTTATCGGTAAACGAGATAACCACGATAACTAAGGAGTGCAAGGATGCACTAGAATGGCTGGAAGCGAATCCCGATTGCTTGAGGGAGGAGTACGAGAGGAAAATGTCGGAGTTACTCACACATTGGTCCTACATCATGAGGAAGTTCAATACAATCAGGCACAGAGCGAAGAGACAAAGAAGTGAGAATCAGAGCGAATACGGCGATACAACAACGATCGAAGAAGTGGACAATGGAGAATGATAGAGATAATTATTTAAGTTCGAGAACATTCTATCGTGTCACTGACAGAAGTTATGAATAACACTTCCATAGAATTCTTCGGTAAGTTGTCATTTAACCACATCCTAGGCACCATTACACCGGCTTATTGTATATATAACATAAAAAATTAGCTGTTATGTTGCATTTTTGTACAGACAAAGCAGTCTGAAGTTATGTTTTTAAATCGTTATAATAACCACTTTCCTTTATTCCGAAAGGGGGTTAGCTGGAACAGCAATCGCTTCCCGTTGTACTACAAGCTTAACAACTTCTGTATCTAAGACGTATAAACCCGCAAAAAAAGCTCAGAATTTGGTCGAAGACCTGTCTTTATTGCGTTGAAAAGCTTGTTTTTTATTTTTACTTCTTAATTCAATATGCATACATACAACAAAAACCTTTAGTGTATCTATTGGTCTTTTAAACTTTCAAAATATTTGTCATAAAAATAACATATTATATGACATATCATCTGTATAAATTCCATATAAAAGTAGTATATCGCGCGCACGTCTTTAGTTCTTTAGGTAGTCCCGGGCACCGCTGAAAATCAGCGCTGTCGCATCCTTGCGACATCATATGCTGAGACGGTGTCCGATATTGGCATCATATGTTTTGTATTATTTGTCCGTGTAACTTCAACTGTGTTTTGTCTATTTTTCATTATTTTTTAATGTGTGTTAAATTCTGTCTGTGATGTGTTTTTGTATTGTGATGCCAATAAATAAATGTCTATATCTATATATTTGCTTCAGACTGCTTTTTTAAATTGCATTTGATGTTAAAATACATGCTTATATTGTAAATAGCTAAATAGCATTTTACATTTTTAGCACCACTTAATAAAGGAAACGTCTGGAAATATGAAGAAAATGGAAGCCATAAAATTTAGAATACGCGACTAGTGGCTGTATTGACATGTATTGGCCGAATCGATTTGTTGCGTTTGACTTTTAAAAATCCCCTCTGTGTATCATGGCGGGAAACATACGTGAATCTCGAGTTTTTTCTGTGAAGGAAGCAAAGGCCAACAAAACATTCGGTGCTTCAATGGTAAATTTAAAATAATCTAATTTCTGATAATAATAAGTCATATAATTTTGGCTGCTCATTTAAATTAAGAATTGTCATTAAACCAAATATTTTTTTTTAAATAAAATCATTTTAGGCTTATCTATTTCTAAACAGATACTTAAGATTATTCATTTAATTAAATAAATGATTTTTTGGGGTGTTGTTTTATTTCTTCCTAATGACATTAAATTATAATTAGGGAAACTAATGACTTTTTTGTTGAAGAAATCTGCAAAATTCTTGGTAAACAGTATTTTTTTTATTAGAATTTCAATTTAAAACGGAGATATCATCTTCCGAAGCAATTGCGTCATCCCTCTTCTAAGATCCTTGCACTAAGTTCCAAGTATACCCCACAGACTATACAATAAAAGTGCATCTTGCATTCAGATAATAAATTAAGTGATGACATCCATTGTATCCATTTTATTTTAATATGACTTTTCTATTCGATTTTTAGTTTTAATGCCAATAAAATGATACATAATTGAAAATAAACTCTTTCAAGCTAACAAAAGAATTTCGAAATGGAGCTCCGACTACACAAACATACAAAAGAAAAGAAGTGTTTTAATTGTAGGTCTTGTGGAATGAAATAGTCCAATAACTATTACACTTGCTTTATTGAGACAGCGTAACGTTTACAAGGAATTATTTTAACGAATACCGTCACAACTGCGCGTCCTCACAATCTTTATACAAAATTAATTAGAAGTCAGATTACGAACTAATAAAGTTAAATTATTGTTTACAATGACAATCAACTAAATTATTAATTATGAATTAAAGATACAATAAGGTTCAGGTAAGTGTCATGTGTTGCCAGCTAACAGAAGTTATAAGTACTTCTCTGTCATCATTATAAAATAGATTTTAATTCCATGCAAATAAATTATTACAATAAAATAATAAAAGGACTGGAATTTGATAGTCAACACAGTCAGTATAATTTTGAAAATTAAATAATATTTTTTTTATTATATCAATAAATAAGACATACGCCTAGCTAACCATTTACCTTAAATTGTATAAGTTTGTCCGGGCGGTTGGCTCAAGTTGCGTAGTACGCTAGCAAACAGAGTTCGATCTCCGGTGCCGGCATCAATAAATTTGTTGTTGCAATTTTAGGTGCTGATTTGCCACGCGCTCGGTGGTGAAGGAAAACATCGTGAGGAAACTTGCATGTGTTAGAAAATTTTTCTAAGACATGTGAAGTCTGCCAATCCGCACTAGGGCCGCGTGGCGGACTATGCCCTTATACTCTCTTTACAGAGAAAACTTGCGCCCAACAGTGGGACATATATTTATTTTTATTATTATATTTATACAGGCTGATTTATAAAAAAAAAGTATACAAACACAATTTTTTTCGCTGCAGTTTCAACCTGTTACTGACTTCATAAAGAGGATTTAACAGCCAACTTTGGTGTAACTGAACGTTCATTTTGATACAATGCACTGTTTCCTCGAACTGTCAACTCTGTTTACCCGTTACCTATCCTTTGTTTAAGAGATTTGGGGTGCCTGAGCTATTCGCTGGCAATCAACACAGGCAGTATACAGCCATGGTCGTCATGTCGATGCTGGGCTTCTACTTCGAGCCGGCACGGCACGACAGGGACGATTACATTCGAGTTCACGTGCGGCATATACGTCCAGGTATGTTGGTCCTTCGAGCCGGATAGACTTCGTCCTACTCTGCCATTGTAACCTCTAACGTGTGCTCTGTTATCCAACTGTTTTTCACTTCAATCATTAATGTATTTAACAGTGCAGAAGGTAATTAAGTATTTAAGAAAACCCGCTCAACACCAGCTTGTTTACGGTAAAGCCTCGCCGTCACTATCATGTCAACAGCATTACCGACATTAGTCGCTATATAATTAAAAAAAAAAACTAAATGCATCTCAAAGGGGTGGCTAGTGCTTACTATATGGGCTAGGGCGGCCAAGACTGCAAATCCGCCAACTGCGCGTCCTCACAATCTTTATACAAAATTAATTAGAAGTCAGATTACGAACTAATAAAGTTAAACTATTGTTTACAATGTCAAGTTATTAATTATGAATTAAAGATACAATAAGGTTCAGGTAAATCACTAAGATATCATTGGAAGTAGTTATTATGCATAACAATTGCCAAGTGTCATGTGTTGCCAGCTAACAGAAGTTATAAGTACTTCTCTGTCATCATTAAAAAATAGATTTTAATTGCATGCAAATAAATTATTACAATAAAATAATAAAAGGACTGGAATATGATAGTCAACACAGTCAGTATAATTTTGAAAATTAAATATTTTTTTTTATTATATCAATAAGACATACGCCTAGCTAACCATTTACCTTAAATTGTATTAGAGCACTTGAAATAGAAGAGCCGTGGTAGCTCAGTGTCCGTGCGGTTTGCTCAAGTTGCGTAGTACGCTAGCAAACAGAGTTCGATCTCCGGTGCCGGCATCAATAAATTTGTTGTTGCAATTTTAGGTGCTGATTTGCCACGCGCTCGGTGGTGAAGGAAAACATCGTGAGGAAACTTGCATGTGTTAGAAAATTTTTCTAAGACATGTGAAGTCTGCCAATCCGCACTAGGGCCGCGTGGCGGACTATGCCCTTATACTCTCTTTACAGAAAACTTGCGCCCAACAGTGGGACATATATATTATATTTATACAGGCTGATTTATAAAAAAAAAGTATACAAACACAATTTTTTTCGCTGCAGTTTCAACCTGTTACTGACTTCATAAAGAGGATTAAACAGCCAACTTTGGTGTCACTGAACGTTCATTTTCATACAATGCACTGTTTTCTCGAACTGTCAACTCTGTTTACCCGTTACCTATCCTTTGTTTAAGAGATTTGGGGTGCCTGAGCTATTCGCTGGCAATCAACACAGGCAGTATACAGCCATGGTCGTCATGTCGATGCTGGGCTTCTACTTCGAGCCGGCACGGCACGACAGGGACGATTACATTCGAGTTCACGTGCGGCATATACGTCCAGGTATGTTGGTCCTTCGAGCCGGATAGACTTCGTCCTACTCTGCCATTGTAACCTCTAACGTGTGCTCTGTTATCCAACTGTTTTTCACTTCAATCATTAATGTATTTAACAGTGCAGAAGGTAATTAAGTATTTTAGAAACCCCGCTCAACACCAGCTTGTTTACGGTAAAGCCTCGCCGTCACTATCATGTCAACAGCATTGCCGTTTAGTCGCTATATAATTAAAAAAAACTAAATGCATCTCAAAGGGGTGGCTAGTGCTTACTATATTGGCTAGGGCGGCCAAGACTGCAAATCCGCCAACTGGTCCCACGATAGGCACCCCAGTGGTACACTAGTAACAATAGTAACATCAACGAACTAAAAGAACGACTATTTTTTTTTTATTTCACACACACATTTTGCACACATGATGTACAGACACAAATCTATTACACATATTATTTTTCATATACATTTTTCCTTTTCAGATCCTCGCTACACATCTCCCTGCTAGACATAGACTGTATTAGGGAGACATTGTACCTAAATCCGAGTTTATCTTAGAAATAAAATATTAATTTTAATTATTTTAGGAATTTTAGGAAGCATCTCGAAGTCCTTATCATTACACTAACCGCTGAAAAAAACATATATCAAACTGAAGTCAAGTTTTTTGTTTTAAACAAGCCATGGCTGTATGGACTAAAGTCTTTTGCCTTTCCCATTAGAGATAAATTAATATCATCATCATCAAGTTTTTTATAACGATCTAATGTGCATGGGTGCATGCGAGGGTGTATGTGCGACTGTGTACATGAGCGTGAAAGAGTTGAAAGAATTTACTATTATAACTATCAAATATCAACTACTATAATACCAATGAACATTCTTTATAGACAATTGGTTAAGTCAGTTTCCGTCGTCGTACTGGCGGCATTTTAGGAAGCATCTCGAAGTCCTTATCATTACACTAACCGCTGAAAAAAAACATGTCAAACTGAAGTCAAGTTTTTTTTGTTTTTAAACAAGCCATGGCTGTATGGACTAAAGTCTTTTGCCTTTCCCATTAGAGATAAATTAATATCATCATCAAGTTTTTTTTATAACGAGCTAATGTGCATGGGTGCATGCGAGGGTGTATGTGCGACTGTGTACATGAGCGTGAAAGAGTTGAAAGAATTTACTATTATAACTAAGAAACCAATGAACATTCTTAATAGACAATTGGTCAAGTAGATAGGGCGCCAAGCCTGCATCACGGGTGTAGTTTCTAAACACAGTGCTTCCGACAGACAAACTTCACCACTTGGAAAAGATGAGCCCTGAGGCGACGCTACCCTTGCCGTACGACTTCGAGAGCGCCACCCACCCGCCGTGGCAGTTCTGGAGACGGGCCGGCAAATCTGGCATTGCGATCTTGGCCACATACAAGGACAAAGTATATATAACAAGTATATTCACGTGTAAAACACACAAACCGACTTCAAATTGAATCAAACGTCAAACTTGCGAACGTCCTCTTTGTATTACCGAATTATCGTAGGAATATTACGAAACAGAATTAATCAGAACCTTGCTAACGGGGAGGAAATCATCAAAAAGATTCCCCGCCTTCTGGGGAGGCGGCGGTTATGTGGGGTCACTAAAACCTCCCCGGTGGCCCTTCCTCGGTGCATGGTGAGGGGCTCACCGTGGAACGCACCGGAGCTCCTCTGTCATATGTTCGGCACTTCCCGGGGAGAGGAGAGGTTAATGTCTCCCCTTCTCCCCCTGTGCACTCGCAGTGCAAATCTTTTGTTTTGGTTTAGCGTAGGGTCCATGTTTCCTTAGTGGCTAGTTATATTGCGATTCTTCCATATTTTAGGACTTCCATATTTTAAGGACATACAGACGGACATTAATTTATATATATATATATTTGATTCACCACTTTCCACCATTTCACCTTTCGACTATTCGACCACCATTCGACTATTGCCGTGAACCATGTCCTAGCACAAGCTTAAGCTTAGTTGGAATGGTTAACAAGATTGTTAGTAATATTTCTCAAAAAAAAAAAAAAAAAAAAAAAAAAAAAAAAAAAAAAAAAAAAAAAAAAAAAAAAAAAAAAAAAAAAAAAATCAATAGGCCACAGAATCCGCATTGTTATTCGGCGAGTCCGTTTTGTCTATGAAATCGTAAGCGCAGTTTCCGTCGTCGTACTGGCGGCATTTTAGGAAGCATCTCGAAGTCCTTATCATTACACTAACCGCTGAAAAAAAATCATATGTCAAACTGAAGTCAAGTTTTTTTTTCTAACGAGCTAAACCAGAGGCAACAGTATCACCGGATTTGAGAAGTGACACAGCGCATATGTTCTTTAGCTTGAAATTAAAAATTACTAGTATCTTTTATCGTTCTAATATATTTCTACGTTGTTAAATTATCCTAAATCCTAATAAATTAATTGTTATTGGAGAGGCCAAAGTAAACAAATTGTTTACTTTGATGAATTTTATTTTGTTGGATACGGTTAACTATTATTTAAGTCCCATGCTAAATTTGTTGGCATATCAATATCAAAATAATTTGGAAGAATGTTTGCTAATTAAGGTATTGAAAGGATTATGATAATCGAAGATTAGGTAAGTACTCCATAAAGATAGCGATTGGAAATAAAAGAATTTTAGAAAAAAAACCTGGTCGCCCGACAGCTACTAAGGCGGTCCTTTCAATGGTATGTTCGTGTTTCCAGTGGAAAAACATCTTATTTATTATAGCGATAACTAGAGCTATCATGAAAATACTGATCCCAAATAATATTGTATAAAGCGCCATATAAATTTATCAACTATTTGATATAAATACATTTTTATAAGTATCAATAATAACCAAAACTTGAATATTAAAAAATATTGACACATTAAAAGATGACATTAAAAAATTATATACTTTTCTTAAATACGTACATAGATAAGACAATAACATTAAATTGTCTGCAGAAGTTTTAAAAAATAATAATTATGTAATATAAATATAATTTGCTAAAATACCAAACAGTTTTTGTGTAATAAAATCTAAGTCGTAATTGTAATCCCAAAATTTCCTTAACATTTTATTTTAGCAGATAACACAATAAAGTAAACAAATTGTTTACTTTGATGAATTTTATTTTGTTGGATACGGTTAACTATTATTTAAGTCCCATGCTAAATTTGTTGGCATATCAATATCAAAATAATTTGGAAGAATGTTTGCTAATTAAGGTATTGAAAGGATTATGATAATCGAAGATTAGGTAAGTACTCCATAAAGATAGCGATTGGAAATAAAAGAAGTTTAGAAAAAAAACCTGGTCGCCCGACAGCTACTAAGGCGGTCCTTTCAATGGTATGTTCGTGTTTCCAGTGGAAAAACATCTTATTTATTATAGCGATAACTAGAGCTATCATGAAAATACTGATCCCAAATAATATTGTATAAAGCGCCATATAAATTTATCAACTATTTGATATAAATACATTTTTATAAGTATCAATAATAACCAAAACTTGAATATTAAAAAATATTGACACATTAAAAGATGACATTAAAAAATTATAAACTTTTCTTAAATACGTACATAGATAAGACAATAACATTAAATTGTCTGCAGAAGTTTTAAAAAATAATAATTATGTAATATAAATATAATTTGCTAAAATACTAAACAGTTTTTGTGTAGTAAAATCTAAGTCGTAATTGTAATCCCAAAATTTCCTTAACATTTTATTTTAGCAGATAACACAATAAAGTAAACAAATTGTTTACTTTGATGAATTTTATTTTGTTGGATACGGTTAACTATTATTTAAGTCCCATGCTAAATTTGTTGGCATATCAATATCAAAATAATTTGGAAGAATGTTTGCTAATTAAGGTATTGAAAGGATTATGATAATCGAAGATTAGGTAAGTACTCCATAAAGATAGCGATTGGAAATAAAAGAATTTTAGAAAAAAAACCTGGTCGCCCGACAGCTACTAAAGCGGTCCTTTCAATGGTATGTTCGTGTTTCCAGTGGAAAAACATCTTATTTATTATAGCGATAACTAGAGCTATCATGAAAATACTGATCCCAAATAATATTGTATAAAGCGCCATATAAATTTATCAACTATTTGATATAAATACATTTTTATAAGTATCAATAATAACCAAAACTTGAATATTAAAAAAATATTGACACATTAAAAGATGACATTAAAAAATTATATACTTTTCTTAAATACGCACATAGATAAGAAAATAACATTAAATTGTCTGCAGAAGTTTAAAAAAATAACAATAATGTAATATAAATATAATTTGTTAAAATACCAAACAGTTTTTGTGTAATAAAATCTAAGTCGTAATTGTAATCCCAAAAATTTCCTTAACATTTTATTTTAGCAGATAACACAATAAAGTAAAACAGAAAAGATAATAGTGTAAAATGAAATTTTAATATAATACACTAAAATCAACGAAAATATCTATAAATAATTTACAAAAAAATGTTAAATTCTTTTATTTCCTTCCCTGATTATGAAAATAATTTTTTCTTCAGTTTAAATTGCTTCCACTAAAAGCAACATGAAACTATTTTTAATCTGTTCAATATTACAGCTTTGTGATATATTCTATCTATAATTAATCATTGCTTTTGATTATTTTGTGGTCAATGTACTCTAGACTCTATGTACTCTATGATTTTGGTGGCGCGAATCTTTACATATTATGTCTAATGTGTTTTCAAATATTTTATAATGCTTGGAATTATAAATAAGAATAATATTTATCCCGAATCACTGCGAAATGAGTTTTGATCATTTCGGTAAGTATATTAAAATAGATACTGTAACATGAAACACGTGAAATAAAATATAACTTTAAATTTTGCTTCAATAAGGAAATATGAATCTTTATATAATATTTGAAAAGCAATAAAATTACAAATTCTACAAAATATCTATCTAGAAATTAACATTCCGTTAAATGGAATGTAAAATAATAACTGAAATTACGAAAATGTTCAACCGTAACACTTCTACCAAAAATAATTGTGTAGTATACGTATATTTAAAATCGTAAATAATGCTCTTGTAGGCTTCACAATAAACGTATTGTACTATCTACACATAATTTTAACCTCTTTTTAACAGACCTCAAAAAACGACGAAGTTTTCAATTCGTTTGTTTTTTAATATATGTGTTAGTTAATGATCGATTATTTTTTTAAAATGAGTTCGGTTTCGAATATTGTTACATTTATGAAAATACAAGATCAGGTAAGTGCTCCATGAGAAGAACATGAATATGGAAGACCATGAGAAGAACATGAATATGGAAGACGAAATAGAATATCGATGCCAGTAATTCGTAATTTACAAAAACAAAAATACAATTATCTTACGAGGAACATAATAAATTGAAATTACAGACTTATATTTAATGTTTAGAAAATTTCAACGCTAAAATAATACACCTATTACACATAAATGTTATAGTATAACGATACAATTCTGACAAATTTAAACTATGCTAGCAATTAATCACGAGACACGTCGACACGACCGTTTCGCACGAGAGCTCAAGGGCAAGTGTCCGGTATCTCGGCTACACCACCCCCTTCATATGTGTTAGAATTTTTTCTATATCATGTAAGTTTCCTCACGACGTTTCCCTTCACCGCCGAGCGCGTGGTAAATCAGCACTTAAAATTGAAACAAGCAAGTCCATTGGTGCCGGCACCGGGGATCGAATTCAAGTTCCTTGCGTACTGTGCAATTTGAGTCGATCGCTCGGACATTGAGTAATCACGGTTCAATATATCGACGATTATAGGAATACACTAATGGTTAACAAAAAAAAGGGTAATTAAAAATAGGATAAGCTTTAAAGGACTATAATGTAATAGAAGACAAGCAATAATATGTAAAATAATAGAAAATAAGGGCAAAATGTAAATGTAGAATAAGAAAAGTACATGTAGAGTAAGGAAATATAGAGTGAGAAAATAGAATAAGGAAGTAGAGTAAGAGAAAGGAAATGTAGGTAGTAGAGTAAGAAAAAATGTAAAAGGTAGTAGAGTAAGAAATTGTAAGAACGTGTAATATTGAAATAGAGTAGGAATCTGTAAGAGAGGTGAGTGGAAGAGAGTAGTGTGTGGGAGTGGGATTGGAAGAGGAAGTACGGAAAGGGGAATGCAAGGAAGAAGAAGAAGAAAGGACCCTAAGGTACCAAACGTTGGGGAAACGATGAAAAAAAAAATATATCGACGCTGAAAATCAAAAACGTAGGTAACACAACGATAGCCATTTTCACTTTTTTACGTTGTTTGAATCAGACAAAAAAGACGCATCGAATGATATATGATTAGATGAAAAAAAGCGAAAATAGGATTTTCAACATTGACACTTCTCTTTTATTTTCTGTACCGTAAAACGGTTTTCCTTTAAGAAAACTCTAGGTTAATGCCGCGGTACAATACTTATACAGCAAAAAATAATAAATATTGTGTCCAAAAACGACAGCTCTAGCTTCACAAACACGAAAGTTATCATTTTTTTTGTAAAAAGTTGAAATGTTTTTCGTCTCTGGTGAACAATTTCATTTTTGTGGGTTACTACTGTTTTGCTTACCAACGTCGATTTATGTATTTTTTAATTTGTATAGTTCATCAAATGACCTTGAAGTATCGACAAGCTCTCGCAATCGCTGTGCTACAAACAAAACCGAATAACTTAACATTAGATCAATATATAAATCGATTAAAATTAGTACATAATAGTGCAATGGATTTCGATTCTGATATAACTATATGCAGTGACGAATTCAATTATAATGATGAAAACGACCATACTAAGAACGACATAGATGTAAACGATACAATAGACAAAGTTCTAAGCGAGACACAAGAAACTAACGATAGTGTAGACATTCTAAAAAATTTCAATATGGAATATTTTGTACATGGAAATAATGCAGAGTCTAATGATGTAAGGGAAGTAATAAATTTACTCAAAGACGGTGGAGAAAACCAAATTCATTATCAGGTATTAATTTTTAAATAATACAAGCAATATTTTTTGTTTCATAATTCCTACACTTAAGTTTGGACTAGGAGATGGTTCATGTCAATAGACGAATCTAATAATCCTCGCGCGTTACCGCTATTTTATGGGCAGGCGCCACCCGTTAGATGTTAGGAGCGCTGCTGGAGTTTCTTCGGCCACTTCTTCTCCCAACGCTTCCCGAACTGGTACTGAAAGTTAGTTTAGCTTTTGAATGTCCCTTAGATTATCCGTGAAATAGCAACCGACCGAGTCGCGGATCGGCCCTCTCGGGCGCCCTCAGATCGGAATGCTTACGCGTAAAATAGTAACCGTCTAAGCCGAGGTTACACCTCACCGGGGAGACGAGGGACTCGAATACTAGCGATAGACGTTTAGGCCTTGGACTTAAGAGCTATGCTACCTCTCAATACGGTAAAGCAGTCAAGGCCAGCTTCTCTGGCCAATCTATGTAGTTCGTCATAAAAAAAGGTGGTGGATTGAAACCTACGACCTTATGCTTTGCAGACTATACCGTAAGCCATTAGGTTATTAACGCTTTAAAAATAAGCTCTCAACTCCCTTTAAGCCTAGCAGGGAGGACAGAGATAGTTTTCGATGTCCGGTATACACCAAGCTTATCGTCCCTAATGCGTGTTTGTTTCTACAGATTGATAGTACTAATAATAACTCAGGACCACAATCAACTTTACACGCAAATAGCCAAAGTCAAAACCTACTGGATGCATACCACCTCATTGGAGACGACGTATCTATCAGTCAAGGGGATACAAGAGACTCAGGACAGGATATTAACATAAATAGTAACGAAAGTGGTACTTTAAACAAAAATAAAATTGCTATAGATGCCTTTCATACTCTTAAAAATGATTCTGAACAAACGCAATTGTACAGTTTTCAAGGATTAACCGATTATAACAGAAAAAAATTGATACAAAGTCACGATGATAGTGAATTTAATATTAAACGAAAAAAGTGTACCAAAGAGAATATTGAACCCAATAATTCAAATCAAGATAAATATCCAGAAAATCACACTGATTCTAAACAAACTCAACTATACAGTTTTCATGGATTCACAGATAACATCACGAATGTCAAACATGAATCCTTTAAATTAAATTATGACAAACAGAATATTAAAAGGGTTCATTTAAATAAAGCAACTATTACGAATGATGTCTGTAATGATCATAACGTCAGAAATGATTCCCAGTCAACTAAATTATGTGTTCCCGGATTCACTTCAAACACGCACAACTGTAATAAAATTAATCATTCTAAAATGGAAAATTCCATGAGACAGGTCCAAAATGACGTAATTGATTCTCAACAAACACAACTGTACAGCTTACACTGTTTTAGAGATAATTGTCATAGTGAAGATCAATACCTGAATGAAAAATTCTTAAATAACAAACATAAGATCACAATCGACAATTTTGGGAAAGATAATTCTGAAAAAATTGATTTAGACGTTCACGAATCCTCTTTCATCGAATTCGACAAAACTGATAGCGGTAACATAAAAGACAAACATATTCCTAACGCTGAATTAGATGAAAATGAAATTAATTTGATTAATAATCAAAATGATATTTTTGATTCTCAACAAACCCAACTATATCTAGGATTTGACGATAACTGTACACATATCAGTCAAAGTCAATCCCAATATATGGAAGTAAAGAAGAATCAGCTCGTCAAAGCACATGCTGGAGATATCAAATCAAAATTACAGGATATACAACAGAAACAACTTATTAATATAAATAAAGACAAATCAATGTATAATAAACAAAAAGACGACAACTTTATAGGTATAGAAGCAGATTTCAATAAATCTTTTAACGCAAATGAAAGACACAGAGAAGTCGGATTACATAGAATTAGTCAAACAACAGGACATAACAGATGTATAATAGATACAAATGAAATAATAGATCCACCAACAATGAATTTATTTAACACATTCAATAATAGCAACACTCATACACAATCCAAAGAAGTCGTCTTTAACGAAGACGTGGATATGTATAATATAGACGTAATAGAAAATAGAGTTGAAGAAGAGAAAGGAGATATTGTATCTTTCAAAATTATAGAGGAATTGAATAGAATCAAAACATATTTGAATAGGAAATGTTGTGATGGATATGCAACGGATTCTGGTTACAGAAGTGATTCTCAAAGCAGAAGCTCTTTTAAAACACGTAAGTCTGTAGTTTTTAGAAGGATACAAAGGAACATGCGTCGCACATTAGCCAGTTACGTTTCATCATGAAACCGATCTATTACAGTCATCATTCCATCATTACCAAATCGTCGAATAAAAATACACACACAGTGGCATCAATGAACTAACAGTCTACTAATACCAATGAACGTTTATTTTGCACCCAGGATCCCGAGTCTGCTTAACCAATTGTGTGGAAATAACCTCAAGAAATCTCAGTTGTTGATTTTTGCTATTTTTGGTAATCTGCTAGTTCAGTTGTGCGACTATGGCAATGGCGTACCACTGACAATGACAATTGAATTGTTATATCTTGATTTCATAGATAAATTTTGGCAAATTGTGTACAAAATGAACATTCATTGACATCGCAGTGGTCGGTATTGTAGTTTTAATATTCTTTTAGTTCAATGGCGCCTCTAAGATTTACCGATGGCGTAACACTGACACTCCAAGTGTGTGTATGTATGTTTAATGTACTGCAACAGATTGGTTTCATAATGAAACGTTGGCTTGTACCAAATTTTCAAATAGGTATTTTAAATGCAATATGAAAAAACATTTGATATCGATGTATGGAGATAGACTTCTCCACATAAACAGGCCCCTTCCTGAAGTAATGCGAAAGCGGTTCCAGGGAGGGCTACCGGAGCGCGAGGAGGTTTTAGTCCGTAGGCCACAGGAACCTATTCTTGTGGAGTCGGGCTTATCGCATCCCAAAAGAAAAAAATGGAGATAGACTTACCTGTCGTAAGCTGTCTGTATACCCCGCTACGGCTAGATAAGATTCAAACATTACAATTTACAAAATTATAAAATTCTTAGAGAGTTAGAGCATAAATAAAGTTAGTACGAAAGAGCCGCAGCTTCACGTACGAGCTTATCCGAGAAATAGCAACCGATCGAGTAGTGGCCCTCTCGGGCGCCCTCGGATCGGTCATAAAAAACATATTAACCGTCCAAGCCGAGGTTACCCCTCATCGGCGGGACCACTACTACCCACCACCTCCCATGGCCCCACCAACCTCGCGGTTATATGGGCCGAAACGCGGGAGGGTACGCGTGGTCTGGCCGTGTGGCCCCACACGCACCTTTCTGACTCCCTAAAAGTTCTTTATCAGGGCCTTTCTCCACTATTCAGAGCTCAACCCCTTAAGGGGCTCTACGGCAGACAACATAATAGGTCACTGGGGACCCTTGTGTCGAGTTACTAGCGAAAGAGGTTCAGGCTAAGCGACCTAAGAGCTAAAGTAAAGCCTTAATGTATGTCCCACTGCTGGACACAGGTCTTCTCTGTAAAGAGAGAATAAGGTGTCGCACACCTAGTGTCTTGGTAGACTTTACATGTCTTAGAAAAAAATTCTAGGACATGTAGGTTTCCTCATGATGCTTTCCTTTACCGCCAAGCGTACCGTACATCAAATTGCAACAACAAATTTCTTGGTGCTGGCACCGGGAATCGAACTCGGGTTGCTAGCGTACTACGCAATTTGAGGGGACAACCTGGACACTGGGCTACCACGGCTCACTAAGAGCTATGCCACCTCTCAGTCCAGTGAAGCAGCAAAATTGAGCTTCTCTGGCTAATCTGTGTAGTTATAATCACGCTGTATTGGATATACAGTGTGAGTTTATTTCCTTATTATGTCTTTTAAATAAATATACGTATTATAGATTTATACAGCCAAGAGTCGTTGGTGAATCGTTCAGCGCAGTGTCTGGTGCATTTCATCGCCAATTGTCCAATGGTTTTGGGAACTAGAGATATAACAAATGAAATATCCACGGTGAGTTCAATGTGTTTATAGTTTACCGGATATACAGGATGTTCCGTAATTCAACGCCCGTGTAACTTCAACGTAAGTGTTGCAAGTTGCATTTTGAAACGTCACAATTTTCGTGATTATCCGGATCGAGCTGAATTTTGTAAAAAAATGTTTGAATAAAAATAAAGATCCATTCTGTGGACTGATGGAAGTGGTTCCATCACCACTTGCAAGCGAGATGGTTACTTATATTGGCACAATTTACATGGTTGGAGTCCGAATATTTAGAATTCACATCTTATGCGTGAAAATAATTTCTTCTTTCATTCTTCGTACAGCAAAGGACTGTAATAGTTTGCCCGCGTCTGTCTTTCCTTCCGATTACAATGTGGGTATTTTCAAGAGTAGAGTGAATAGGCATTTACTAAGTTAGTGCGCCTTACCATCCAGGACTGCATTTCCACTTAACATCAGGTGGGATCGTAGTCAAGCACTTGCTTCGAAATTATAAAAAAAAAAAAAAATATATATATATATATTCTGGCCTTTCGTTGAAAAATTAACATTTATACATAATCTTCGTTGTGTTCCAAAAAACAATTTTGGTTTTTAAAGTTACGATAAAATGCGGAAGTTGTTGTACCATTTTATATATTTGAACCGTCCAAACCGAGGTTAGCCCTCACCGGGGGGATCCTTGCATAGAGTTACTAACGATGTTTTAGTGGGTAAGATCCCCACATAACCGCCGCCTTCCCCCCAGAAGGCGGGGTATCTTTGTGAAGAATTCCTCCCCGTCAACAAAAAAAAAAAAAGCTTTTGAATGTCTCTTAGATTATCCGTGTAATAGCAACCGACCGAGTCGTGGTTCGGCCCTCTCGGGCGCCCTCGGATCAGAATGCTTACGCGTTACATGGTAACCGTCCAAGCCGAGGTTACCCCTCACCGGGGGGACTCGTGTGTCGAGTTACTAGCGATAGAGGTTCAGGCTAAGCGACCTAAGAGCTATGCCACCTCTCAATCCGGTGAAGCAGTCAAGGCCAGCTTCTCTGGCCAATCTGTGTAGTTCATCAAAAAAAAAATACCATTTTATACTACCCATGTTAAGAATACCGATAATATCGAATCATCTAATATCGATATTCAAATCGATATATTTCATCCGACGTCGAAATATCGTTTGTATATTCTATGTTACTACACGCTTACCGTCCGTGTAGCATCACTGGTTGTATAAATTTTATAATCTGTGCCGCGGTTTTCTTTTGGGCTATTTAAATATATAAACCAAAAATATCGATATATTTAAACAATATATCGCATAGTATCAATACAACATTACGACGTATTAAATCGAAAAATATATCGATTCATTTTTGCATGAACATCCCTAGTTCGAATCCATCATTCGACTATTGAGGTGAACGTCTGAAAGAATTTTTCAATTCTTCAATAGCACTGCGTCTTATATTCGTCACTTTCATCGTCATATTATTCATCAATTAGGTTATAGGCCGCCTTATAGACAGGCTGCATGATGAGGAAATGTGTCCGTCATTTGTGGAAGAAGTTCTAGATCTGGTCGACGGCTTCCTACAAGATATCTACAAGGATTCATCGCATTTCGAAGATGTGGTAAGTTCTAGTTGCAAATGCATTCTTCGTTCCTTGCTTTGTATAAATAATTTTAACGTAAGATACGAAAAATTTAATTCGTAGATTATGGATTGTGCTAGTACGAAATACTAGTTCAATTAATTGTAATACATTGGTTTCATAATGAAACCATCTTTTCAAATAGCAGACTCAATTTATCCATTCAATATCCCTTATTCTGACATGAGTAGTTAAAACTTTTTCAAACAAATTGAAATATTTTCGTTAAAAAAAAAATATATATATATATATATATATATATATATATATATATATATATATATTCTGGCCTTTCGTTGAAAATTAACATTTATACATAATCTTCGTTGTGTTCCAAAAACAATTTTGGTTTTAAAGTTACGATAAAATGCGGAAGTTGTTGTACCATTTTATATATTTGAACCGTCAAACCGAGGTTAGCCCTCACCGGGGACTCGTGTGTCGAGTTACTAGCGATAGAGGTTCAGGCTAAGCGACCTAAGAGCTATGCCACCTCTCAATCCGGGGAAGCAGTCAAGGCCAGCTTCTCTGGCCAATCTGTGTAGTTCATCAAAAAAAAATACCATTTTATACTACCCATGTTAAGAATACCGATAATATCGAATCATCTAATATCGATATTTAACTCGATATATTTCATCCGACATCGAAATATCGTTTGTATAGTCTATGTTACTACACGCTTACTTTCCGTGTAGTATCACTGGTTGTATAAATTTTATAATCTGTTCCGCGGTTTTTTTTGGGCTATTTAAATATATAAACCAAAAATATCGATATATTTAAACAATATATCGCATAGTATCAATACAACATTACGACGTATTAAATCGAAAAATATATCGATTCATTTGCATGAACATCCCTAGTTCGAATCCATCATTCGACTATTAAGGTGAACGTTTGGAAGTGTTTTTCAATTCTTCAATAGCACTGCGTCTTATATTCTTCACTTTCATCGTCATATTCATTTATTCATCAATTAGGTTATAGGCCGCCTTATAGACAGGCTGCATGATGAGGAAATGTGTCCGTCATTTGTGGAAGAAGTTCTAGATCTGGTCGACGGCTTCCTACAAGATATCTACAAGGATACATCGCATTTCGAAGATGTGGTAAGTTCTAATAGCAAATG
The DNA here is from genome assembly GCA_029286785.1 of Meandrusa payeni. Lineage (NCBI taxonomy): Eukaryota > Metazoa > Arthropoda > Insecta > Lepidoptera > Papilionidae > Meandrusa > Meandrusa payeni. The sequence continues at coordinate 3,519,178 of JAGSMX010000026.1, forward strand.
CATTCTTCGTTCCTTGCTTTGTATAAATAATTTTAACCTTAGGAAAACGATCCCGGGCTCCCAGTGTTCAACCAATTGTGTCAAAATGTACGTTCTGTCAACAGTTGTCAATTTTTACTAGTTCAGTTGTGCTAGTGGTAGTTTTCCAATGGCTTACCACTGGTATTCCAATATTGTTTCAACCAATATATCAATGATCAAAAAAGTCAATTGAAAAGAAGATACAAAAAATTTAATTCGTAGATTATGGATTGTGCTAGTACGAAATACTAGTTCAATTAATTGTAATACATTGGTTTCATAATGAAACCATCTTTTCAAATAGCAGACTCAATTTATCCATTCAATATCCCTTATTCTGACATGAGTAGTTAAAACTTTTTCAAACAAATTGAAATATTTTCGTTAAAAAAAAATTACAGATAGTCGAAAAGGACGCGAAGATACACCGTCTATTCCTCTTGAATAGATCACATCAAGTAATAAAATTCACCATAGACAAAATAACAATCATATTAGACAGATTACATTCACAATTAACCGACAATAATACAGTATTCGAAATAACCAACACAAACAAAATGGAGAACATAAATTACGTGTTACACATATTGGAGTGTCTGTTAAAAAGATACACAGTTACTAAAGAATTAACAAGTCAAAGCATCACGCAAACATCGCAAGAGGATAAGTATTTGAAGAGGAGTTCCATGTCCGATGTGTGGAGGAAGAAGTGGTATCCAAATCAAGCGACTGATGCGCAAGAGGAGAATGTCGAGAAGAGATGCGTGGAAAGGAAATGTGTTGACGTTTTGAATAAAATAATCGTACAGGCTATGGACGGTTATAGTCTAGTTTCTTTCGCCGCGTTACAGTGTTTTAATTTATTACAATGTTAATCAATAAACATTTAAAAATACGTATGTCTTACTAGATGGTTTTGGTCTTTGGACCCTAATGGACCAGGAAAGCTCAAAATAGATCCGAATGGAAATGTTTAGAGGAGGCGTATGAACGGCCGTACAATAGCTTGACGTGTCGGGTTTTATTACAAGCGTCAATAGCCCAATGGTTTAGGGTACGGTCTGTGAATCGTAAGGTTGTGGGTTCGAATCCATCATTTGACTATTGACGTGAATCATCTCCTAGCATAAGCTTAGTTGGAATGGTCAACAAGAATGTAAGTAATATTTTTGAAAAAAAAAACAAACATCAATTATATTATCACTAACTTGTCAGCGATAAAGGCTATGTTATTATTATGTCTTACTAGCACAGATAATTTCTATACCGGGCTTCCTGTGAAGCTGTGCAAATAGATCAACAGCCTGGATTTCTAGGTCCATTCCATTGTCCATTTGCACTGTCACGACATTTGTCGTCGACAGGGCACTCTCGGACACCAAACTTTAGTGTTTCTGCTTACCTTAGTGTCACATAAAGATAGCTATTTGAATTTCACATAGACATATTTTTTATTGGAACAAAATATGAAACGCATCAAAAAGACAGAAAAAAATAAACACAGTCAAAGAAAAAAACGGACAAATAGGACATAAGATACATTGCCAATATTGGACACCGTCTCAGCATTTGCCTTCGCAAGGATGCGACAGGGCAAATTTTGAGCGGTGACCAGGATTACCCAAAGTCTTGAATTCTCCGATAAAAGCTATCGACCTTAAGGGAACTCTTGCGCCCAGTTACTCCTTAAAGAGGTTCAGACTCGGCGACCTAACAGCTAGTTCAGTTGCTCAAAAACCGGTAAAACTGTAGATGTCTTGAATAAAACCCTTACTTGCGCTGTCATCACGAAGTGTGTAGTGCAGTATGTTACCATACTCCTACTCTTCACGATGACAGGACTCGTTGTATAAATTTTATAATCTATGCATGTAGTCTGTGCTGCTAGCAGAATCAAATCAAATCAAATAGTCTAGACTGGTATACGAAGCGAGAACCTCTCAGTTACGCGCCTAGTAGAGTACTATTACTACAAAACTTTTCTAATATTTAATATTAAGCGCTAATTAATTATAAACAAATTTCGATATATGAAAAATATCGATATATTTGTACAATATATCGCGTAGTATCAATACAACCTCACGATATATAATATTTTTAAAATATTTCGATATATATTTGGCATGAACATCCCTAATTGAAGTACAATGGACTATATTGAAAGTACATGGGTGTAGGTAATGATCTTCACCCGTTCGAGAAGAGAATGAATAATTTAATATATTGTGAGAGTTAAATTAAATATTTAATGATGTAAGTTTATTGTTTAAATAAAATAAAGCTAAATCTAGACCGGCGAAGCGGGCTGGGTACACTAGTATTCGTTCAATACGTAAGGAACTACAGCTCTCCCTCCAAAGGCGAAGATCTAAGACAATAAAAGGGTATAGCGTAGAGGGACATGAGGGATTGTTTTCCCAGGGTGATGTCGGAGAAAGAATGGAAAGCTGACCCCACCACCATGTGGCACCAATACCAAGGAATAGCGAGAGAGCTTTGCGGCATCATGGTAAAGAAAACACAATATATACATACGACATTTTATTTCATTTCATAACATAAAGCGTGTAGACAGTATTACTAGATAATTAAGTTAATTTTTTTTACAGAATACATTGAAACGTGAAAAATAACGTGCTCATATATAACATATTAGGTCAATGTGACATAAAAACTGGCACCTAATGTCTAGAATGTACAGGATAGATTTTATATAGGTATATATAACAGTTACATTAAATACTGAAACTAGGAGCCGCCTGACACGTCAGCCCTGGGTTTTTAGAATTAGGTTATGGCAACCTCTGCCTGTCTTAGAAGCATCGCGTTTACAAAGGTGACACTTGCCGTAAAAGATGACCCAGGAGGAAAGCAACCAGCCCTGTAGTTCTGGGCTCTCAAGAATAAGACTACGGTATCCCCTGCCTGTGGTACAAGGCGACTAAAAGGGGCCTCGGGTTCACTGGGCGACAAGGGTGGGGGCCTTTGTCGTCCGCCAAGGTGGACCCGGGAAGAAGGCGACATCGGCTAGCCTGTGTCGCCTTGCACTGCGAGGGCACAGGGGGGAGGGAGTAACCTCCTCCCCGGGACGTGCTCTTCTTGAGCACAGTGCAGAGGGGCTACGGTGCGTTCCACTAGAGATCCCGGAGCCCCTCGTCATGCACCAAGGAAAGGGCCACCGGGGAGGTTTTAATGGGTAAAAACCCCACATAATCGCCGCCTTACCCCCAGAAAGCGGGGTATCTTTTTGAAGATTTCCTACCTGTTAACAAAAAAAAGGAGGAAGGCGATACGAAGTGATCTCGTTGCCTTGGCCGCTGGGGCGAGGAACTCTTCTCTACGTGTATCGTTGCGATGCGTATCTCTGAAGATGCCAGACGCTCTCTATGCACCGAGAAAATCTCATATTACTGTCGCCTTCGTTGGTCGTCGTGTTCTCCCCTACTTACATTTCACATTAGCACAAATGATACTTTTACAGCCGATATATTTTAACAAAATTCAATTGGTAAGCGCCATCTAACGGCAGGTCATGATACTTTTTCAGTTGGTTTCGTTTTTGTGATAATACAATTAATACAAGCGCTATCTAACGACAGAAAATGATACTATTTCTTGTTAATTTGATATTTGAAGCGTCGATAGCCTGATGGTTGAAGACATTGTCTGAGAAACATAAGGTATTGGTATCAAACCACCATTGGACTATTGACGTGAACAATCTACTAGCACAAGTCTATTTGGAATGGTTAACAAGAAACGAAATTGGACAACCATAATGGAACAATTGAATTTGCTAGATTTTTCTATATAAATAAATATATATGTAGTGTCTGTTTGTATTATCAAAATAACCATTTTTTTTCTACATGCATATATAATACGGTACATATACCAAAATAACATTTTTACAATTTCCGTCTGTCTGTTACGTCTTTCTGGACTTTCACTGACTGTAGCTGATGTAACTTAGGCGTTTAATTTTAGAAAATTTAAATAACTATCAATTGGTCGGAACTACAGCCTTTATATATATAATATATATGTCCCACTGTTGGGCGCAGGTCTTCTCTGTAAAGAGAGTATAAGGGCATAGCCCACCACGCGGCCTTAGTGCGGATTGGTAGACTTCACATGCCTTAGAAAAATTTTCTAAGACATGTAGGTTTCCTCATGATGTTTTCCTTCACCGCCGAGCGCGTGGATAATCAGCACATAAAATTGCAACAGCAAATTTATTGGTGCCGGCACCGGGAATCGAACTCGGGTTGCTAGCGTACTATGCAACTTGAGCCAACCGCCCGGACACTGAGCTACCACGGCTTTATAATAGGTTGTCAAATATCTCCCTTCCGCCTTTTTGTCTTTTGAATTTCGCGGCTATGTACAAAGCGCTACAGAGCTCGTATCTAGCAATACTATACATAATTTGAAAGGTCTTGACATAACCTACAAAACGACGCTATGCATAATTAGTTTGGATATTGCGTTCAACAGTTATAGACGTGTAAACATGGAGTTCACTAACGCCGAAATTCGCGCTATTTTAAAGTTTTCCTTCGTTAAAGGCAAATCCGCTACAGAAACGTTCCGTGAGATTAATGGTGTTTTGGGGGATGGTACTCTATCACTTCGAACCACGGAGGAATGGTTTCGACGATTCAGAGCCGGTGAAAACGACACCATGGATAAGCCAGCCGGCGGAAGACCTGTGACGACAAATACCGATCAAATCATGGACTACATCGAGTTAGACCGGCATGTGGCATCTCGTGACATCACCCAGGAGATGGGAGTTAGTCACCAAACCATTTTAAGCCATCTGCAGAAGGCTGGATACAAAAAAAAGCTTGATGTTTGGGTGCCGCATGATTTGACGCAAAAAAACCTTCTGGACCGAATCAACGCCTGCGATATGCTGCTGAAACGGAACGAACTCGACCCATTCTTGAAGCGGATGGTGACTGGCGACGAAAAATGGATCACATACGACAATATCAAGCGAAAACTGTCGTGGTCGAAGGCCGGTGAATCGTCCCAAACAGTGGCCAAGCCGCAAATTTCGGCGTTAGTGAACTCCATGTTTACACGTCTATAACTGTTGAACGCAATATCCAAACTAATTATGCATAGCGTCGTTTTGTAGGTTATGTCAAGACCTTTCAAATTATGTATAGTATTGCTAGATACGAGCTCTGTAGCGCTTTGTACATAGCCGCGAAATTCAAAAGACAAAAAGGCGGAAGGGAGATATTTGACAACCTATTATATGACTTGTAACAATTAGATGAAAAATAGCGAATATAGGATTTTCAAAATTAACACTTATATTTTTTGTATCGTAAAACGATTTTCTTTTAGGAAAACTCTAGGTAAATGCCACGGTACAATACTTATACAGTAAAAAATAATAAATATTGTGTCCAAAAACGACAGCTCCAGGTCACACAAACACGAAAGTTATAATTTTTTGTTAAAAAGTTGAAATGTTTTTCGGCTCTGGTGAACAATTTCATTTTTGTGTTGGTTACTACGTTTTTGTTTTCAGCGTCGATATAGACTAGCTTAGTCTCACTCTAAACTACCACAGTACAGCGGGAACACTATCTAGCGTTCAGTTTTGCCTTTGTACATATATTTTGGTGAATAAAGTTATACTTTAGGGTTTAACGTTTGATTCGATTTGAAGTCGATTTTTGTTTTTACTCGTAAGTATGGTTGGGTGCTGATTAATTCTATTTCGCAATATTTCTACGATAATTCGGAAATACAAAGAGGGCGCCCGCGCGTAATAGCGTTTAACGTTTGATTCTATTTTTGTTTTAACTCATAAGTTTGGTTCTGATTAATTTTATTTCGTAACATTCCTACGATAATTCGGAAATACAAAGAGGGCGTCCGCGCGTAATAGCGTTTAACGTTTGATTCGATTTTTGTTTTAACTCATAAGTTTGGTTCTGATTAATTTTATTTCGTAACATTCCTACGATAATACGGAAATACAAAGAGGGCGTCCGCGCGTAATAGCGTTTAACGTTTGATTCGATTTTTGTTTTAACTCGTAATTTTGGTTAGGTTCTGATTAATTCTATTTGGCAATATTTCTACGATAATTCGGAAATACAAAGAGGGCGTCCGCGCGTAATAGCGTTTAACGTTTGATTCAATTTTTGTTTTAACTTATAAGTTTGGTTCTGATTAATTTTATTTCGTAACATTCCTACGATAATACGGAAATACAAAGAGGGCGTCCGCTCGTAATAGCGTTTAACATTTTATTTGAAGTCGGTTGTTTTCGGTCGGATTACATTTGCTCGTAAATATACTTGTATTGTAATTTATTATTTGTATGAAATTCAAACATATTGATTTAATAATTCCAAAGAAGTATAAATTGTCACGCGCGTACATAAGGGGCCGTCCATATATTACGTACAGACTTTAGACCTCCCCCCCGCCCCCCTAAAATCATCCTATCGTTATTTCTTAATGACCCCCCCCCCCCTTCTCCCAAAATTGACGTCATTACCAGTTTGAGAGTTGTTATTATTTTTACTTTGGCAATAATCATTGATAAATATAATATAAAAGTATAAAATAGGGAATAATAATATTATATATTATTATTCCCTATTTTATAGAGTTTTCGCCCATTCTTTTAAAGTATAAATAAATAATATTATCACATAAATATAATAATAAATAATAAACTATAAATAAATAAATATGAATAACGTCAATTTCGAAATACCCCCCTCCAATCTATCATTTACCGTCATCCGCAGACCAATCCCCCCCCCCTAATTTAGAATGACGTAATATATGGACGGCCCCTAAGTACACGGATCCATTGTTTTTAATAACAAAAGTGGTAAAAACGTTAATGACTGACCTGATCTTCACTGATTACCTCAAATGAACATCCAACATCAGAGGAGCTGCAGGTCCGTTATCTTTTAAAAAGGAATAGGCACGTTTCTTGAAGGTCCCCAATTAGTATCGGTTCGTAAGGCCCTCTCGGGCGCCCTCGGATAGGAATGCTTACGTGTAACATAGTAACCATCCGAGGTTACCCCTCACCGGGGGGACCCTTGTGTCGAGTTACTAGCAATAGAGGTTCAGGCTAATCCGGTGAAGCAGTCAAGCTTCTCTGGCCAATTTGTGTTCCGCTGGTGACAACTGATCGAGCTGGTGGTGGATTCACACATGGTAAGTCAACTCCTCGATGCAGCTGACGTGCTACAACTACTGTAGTGCTTCCGTTATCGATGGTATTATATTCGGTACCGCACTTTCTTGTAAAAGTCTTCAGATTTCTTCACCCTGCAAGGAAATACGAGATGTTAGTTCTCACATATATATGACCATAGCCAGTACCGTCACATACCTGACGTAACGCTTAGTGCAAGTTACAAAGTTTCAGCTCTGTAGCTCAGGGCTCGTAAAATAAGTAAAAGGAGCCTCGGGTCCATTGGGCGACATGGGACAGGACGGGCAGGGGGGCTTTGTCGTCCGCCAAAGTGGACCCGGGAAGAAGGCGATATCGACTGGCCCGTGTCGTCTTGTACTGCGAGGGCACAGGAACAGCAGAGAGTTAACCCCCTCGGTGGCACTTCCTCGGTGCATGGTGAGGGGCTCGCACTGGAGCTCCTCTGCACTGGGAGGGAATATCCTCCCGTTCAATGCCCTCACAACTAAACATTACAGACTGATCGGCCTCACTGCTCTTCAAAGTCATCCACGTAACCCAGAAGGCGGGGTATTTATCTTGTTGAAGATTTCCTAGGTCAATGTTTTTTAATGACCCATTTGGAGTTATCTGGTACCAGCTTCTTTTCGTCATAGAAGGTTCTCGATTCTACAAATATTAAAATAATATATACGAGTTGATTAAACCCCCTACTAATTGAAATCGGTACAAAACACAGACAACTTGAGACAACCCCCTCCCCCGTCCTTTTTGAAGTCGGTTAATAAGTACAGACGAATTGTGAATTTTTTTTTTCATTTTCCAAGCCAATAAAAATACAGACAAATTGATTATCAACTTCCAGAGAAGTGTAGGTCACACTTAAATAGTTTCGAATTGAGAACCTGCTCATTTTTGAAGTCGGTCAAAAAGTAAGTTATCGCATTAAAAGTTTTGCACGTCGACGTTGGAAAAGCAAAACGTAGTGACACATATGGCCATTTTCGTCGTTGGAATCAGAAAATACAGACGCGTCGAATGATATATGACTTGTAACAATTAGATGAAAAATAGCGAAAATAGGATTTTCAAAATTGACACTTCTATTATTTTTTGTACCGTAAATCGATTTTCTTTTAGGAAAACTCTAGGTTAATGCCGTGTTAATACTTATTTAGCAAAAAATAATAAATATTGTGTCCAAAAACGACAGCTCTAGCTCACACAAACACGAAAGTTATAATTTTTTTTTAAAGTTGAAATGTTTTTCGGCTCTGGTGAACAATTTCATTTTTGTGTGGACTACGTTTTTGTTTTCCAGTTTAGATCATGGCGTCGTCCGACTCACCCGTGCTCCTTCATCAAATGACTTTTAACATCGAGGATCCTCCTGAAGCCCTTGTTGCATATGGGGCAGTCCGCCTTCAGTCGCCTCTGTCGGTGCTTCAGCCACATGTGGTCCCACTTGTGCTTCAGGCAGCTGAACCTCTTCCTGCATATGTTGCACGGATACGTGCTGGGCCGGTGCTTCCCCCGTATGTGCTTCCTCAGCTTGGACTCGCTCAGGCAGACCACGTCGCACTCCTTGCACTGCAGCGGCGCGTCATCGTGAGCCTGGAGTGATTGGGAACTAATAAATACATAAAAGGTTGACATGAATTTAAGTACCTGGAGAGCCGTGGTAGCTCAGTGTCCGAGCGGTTGGCTCAAGTTGCATGGTCAGCTCTGTAGTTCTGAGCTCATAGAATAAGACTACGGTACTACCTGTCGTAGAAAAACCGTCGTCGTCTAAAAGGAGTCTTGGGTTTAATGAGCGACAAGGGTCCGCCAAAGTGGCCCCGGAAGAAGACGACATCGGCTGGCCAGTGTCGCCTTACACTGCGAGGGCTCGTGGGGGAGGGATTAAACTCTCACCCCGAGACGTGCTTTCCGAAGAGCACAGTGCAGAGGGGCTCGGGTGCGTTCCACTAGAGATCCCGGAGCCCCTCACCATGCACCGAGGAAGGGCCGCCGGGGGGTTTTAGTGGGTAAAAACCGCACATAACCCCACCTTCCGCTCAGAAGGCGGGTTATCTTATTGAAGATTTCCCCGTCAGCAAAAAAAAACTTGCATAGTAAGCAACCCGAGTTCGATCCCCGGTGCCGACACCTATAAACTAGTTGGAGCAATTTTATGTAATGATTTACTACGCGCTCGGCGGTTAAGGAAAACATCGTGAGGAAACCTACATGTCCTAAATATACACAACAATCAATCAAAGTGTCAATACAAATTTGTGTTATAAAACAATAGAATATCATCATAGTAAATAAAAGCTGTATTTGACAGTTCAAAAAGAGAAGTGCTCCGTTTGTCACCAAACAGGATTACTCGCCAGGTCAATTTGTAGATTCCCTGAAAGTTTCATTGAAATCGGTTCAGCCGTTTCGGAGCTAATATGAAACAAACCCACACAATTTATCTTTTATATATATAGATTCTACATACAAAGAAGACGTCCGCGCGTAATAGCGTTTAACGTTTGATTCTCGTAAATATACTTATAAAGTAGGAATGCACGATATATATCGATATTACATAAAATATCGATATATGAACTCGATATATCACTTCAATCCGATATTATCGAATCACCTGATATCGATATAGGTTATCGAAATATTTCATCCGATAACCAAATATCGTATATAATACGTTACTGCACTCTCAGCGATGGCAGTATTAGTTATATAAATTTAAAATCTTTTTAGGGCTACTTAAATAAAAACAAACCATAAGTTAAATTGAAAATATCGATATATTTATACAATATATCGCGTAGTATCGATACAACAATACGATATATTATATCGAAAAATATATCGATATATTTTTTGCATGAACATCCCTATTGTAAAGTAGATTATACGTGACAGGTATAGGGTTGTCACAAAAACTTAATAAAATCCATACCGCGAGATGCCGGATGAGACTGCTCCGAGCGAAGAACTTCCCGCCGCACAGATCGCACACGTACGAGTAGAAGTTGTGCACTTTCCTGTGCTTGGAGTAGTTGCTGGAGTTGCTGAAGCTCTTGTTGCAGACCTCGCACTGGTACTGGCGCAGGCCGGCGTGGTCTCGCATGTGCTGTTTCCAGTCACCAGCGCGCGCTATGAGCAGGTGGCAGAAGGGGCAGCGCAGGTGGTTGTTGGTGTTCGCCTTCTCCACCATCGCCTCGAAGAGGAGGTGCTGGATCAGGTGGTTCTTCGAGGTTGCCTTCCTATTGAACATCTTGCCACATACCACGCATGTCATCAGCTGGTCGTTGTATCTGACCCGGATCAGCAATATATCTGCAATCGAATTGGCAGTTGATAGCTCAAGGCAATAACTCCAAGAACATTACTGGCTTTTTTTTATAACCAACTACACAGATTGGCCAGAGAATCTGGCCTTGACTGTTTCACCGGATTAAGAGGTGGCATAGCTCTTAGGTCGCTTAGCCTGAACCTCTAAACCCTAACCCTGATGAGGGGATGAATAAAAGAGTAACTGTAGATAATATTAGAAATTTAATTAGTAATAAGAACAAGATAGATATATTTTTAAGATTCTGTAAATATGTAGTAAATAAAGTAATAGCTAGAAATAAAACATAATGTAAATAGATAGATATAAAAATTAGGAAATAAAACAGAATGTAAATAGAAATAAGTTGTGTATTAGAAATAAAATAAGAAATTTGTGTATTTTAGAAATAATAGATATAAGGAAATTGTAATAACTAGAAATAAGAAATTTAGAAATTAGTATTGTATAAAGTAGACAAATTAGTTAGTAGGAAATTAATGTTAAGATAAAAATACCCCCAGCCAAACATGCTGGGGAATAAAAATTAGTAATAAATCATTAAAAAAACCCCCGGTGAGGGGTAATCTGGGCTTGGACGATTACTATGTTACGCGTAAGCATTCCGATCCGAGGGCGCCCGAGAGAGCCGAACCACAACTCGGTCGGTTGCTATTTCACGGATAATCTAAGGGACATTCAAAACCTTTTTTTTTTGTTCACGGGGAGGAAATCTTCAACAAGATACTCCGCCTGTTGGGGGTAAGGCGGCGGTTATGTGCGGTTTTTAACCACTAAAACCTCCCGGCGGCCCTTCCTCGGTGCATGGTGAGGAGCACCGGAATCTCCAGAGGAACGCACCGGAGCCCCTCTGCACTGTGCTCTTAGGAGAAGCACATCCCGGGAGGAGATTACTCCCTCCCCCTGTGTCCTCGCAGTACAAGGCGACACGGGCTCGGGTCTACCTTGGCGGACAACAAAAGCCCCCACCCTTGTCGCCCAGTGAACCCGAGGCCCCTTTTAGTCGCCTTCTACGACAGGCAGGGGATACCATAGTCTTATTCTACGAGCCCAGAACTACATGGCTGAACTATCACTCACCTAGCACAGTGTCCACTTGTTCGGGAGTCATCGTTGACTTCATTTCACAATCGCTTTCGGTCGACGATTCATCCACTATAATCTTCTCGCTTGCACAAAACACCAAATGGGACTCCCAATGAAAGAAGAGCTCTTCGATGTTCACCACCACCTCGCACTTCTGGCACATGTAATCCCACGACTCCACCGGCGCTTGGAACGTGGTGCCCTTCGAGAACGAGTCGCGGATGTGCCTCAGCACGTGGAACGCCAGCTTCGGCATGTTCTCCAGATCCTGGCCGCAGTCGGGGCAGCTGTGAGGCTTTAGATTGTGGTCGACCAGGTGACGAAGGTACATCCTGAAGCACTGGAATACCTTGCCACAGCGGGAACAAGTTAAAAGTCTTGCTATGCACTTAGCCGCTACGTGATCTAAGAATCGATTGTAAGTGCCACGGTAGCGACATTTCGTGCATACGTATACTGTTCTATTAGAATCGACCCTTCGATTAGATTTGGGTAATGGATGTTTTGTCATTGGCTTTCTGGTCTGCGTTAATGTTTGCCTTGAAGTCGACGCTTTGGGTTCAGCCATTGGTTCCGTCAAGGCTTTTTTCGTTTCATGGGTGTTGGTGTTCCAATCTATATCGAGCGCACTTTTTATGTTATCAGCGCCGAGAATTAGTCGTGGTGCATCTTTACCGTCGATAGTGATCCATGCGTTTGTATTTTCGTTATTGGGGTCCAATTTACGTTCCATTAATAATTTCATGACCGTCTGTTTCTCAAATTCACTGTCAAATTTTATATTTACTTGAATATTAGCTACTAGATTACTACTTTTGCTATCCGTCGATTCTGTTAGAAGTTCTTCTTTGATATGCTTATTGGTATCTATATTAGATTGTTCTATTCTAGTATTTAAATTGGGATGTGGTTGTTTGAGTTTAGATCTAGGTATGGGATTAAGTTTTTTCACAAGTTTCTTTTTTCTAACATTCCCTTTTAAATCTTTCACTGAGTCCAAATTCTCTTTACTGACTTCAGCATTAGCATTGGTAACTTGTCCGATTGTAGTAACTTGTTCTTCTTCAAATTCAGAATTACAATCGAGTTCTTTCTTGACTTCAGCATTAAGATGTGGTTCTTGGACTTCAATATTGGATTCGGCAACTAGAGCTCCAATTTCAGATAGTAATTTGGAGACAGATTGTTCCATAGAGGCCACATTTTGACCGGAATCTTTTTCGAGTTCGCTATTAGTTGTATAAGTTCCTTTAGTTTTACTATGGCATTTTGAGAGAGGTTGTTCAAATTCAGAATCTTTCGCCTTATTAACATCACAGCCTGTTTCATCTGTTACTACATCTTCGTCATCATTATCTGTACCCTGGGAAACTGTTTCGGTGTCCATCTGTGTATCATTATCAGCGTTGTCAATAATTTCATGAGTTTCTGTCACAACATTATTCTCTATAGCTTTCTCGTTCTCTCTCTCTCTCGTTGAATCACCCTCGGACTCGGAATCGGAAATAAGTAAGACTTCTGTAGGCTTTTCCAATATAAAAAGATCGTCGTCGTATAGACTGTCGGTTATAGGTTCATTTGATTCCTTCTCTAGAAATTTTTGATAGGACGTAGATGCTTTGAACACTTTTAATATGGCAGCTTCCATTTCCATGTCACGTTTTATTTCCTCTTCTAGCTGTACGGCTAAATTGTTAGGATGGTACTGTGTTATATTCGTCACATCAGTTACATTTTGCATTGATTCACTATTTCCTTTGTCCCGATCATCTTCTGTCACGTTGGCAGATCTTTTTTTTGACGCCACAATAGCTTCCGGTGACTTCTGGTATACATCCAATTCGTCTATTATGTCGTAAATCTCTGCTTCTGTAAAATATAAAAGAAATCACTTAAATGTACATACAAACATCTGTGACACTGATGTAGGGATGTGTAATGGTGTATCGATATTATGCGATATCGTGTCCCATGTTAGTTACCTGACTCCTCCGAAACGGCTTTACTGCTTTTTACCAAATTTTATATGCATATTCAGTAGTTCTGAGAATCGGCTACTACCGCTACCTATTTTTCACACCCCTAAGTGATAAGGGTTGTACCCTTAACCTTTTTTTTTAATTTTTGGACAAAATTTTTTGTTTTCATTTTTCTATAAAATCATTAAAAAATACATACAACCCTAAATTATTACCCTTTTATCACCAATACCTATTTTTTAATAGCCATTTTAGTAACTGATCAATTATTTTCTTTTTTGTAAATGTTTTCATTCTTAAAATCTATATATATATATATGTATATATTTATAGATTTTAGATTTGCCATAAGCTCAGGAAATTTTAATCGACACCACACACTTTCTCTATTGTATATATATAGAGAAAATGTGTGGGTTTGTTCCGTATAGGCTCCGAAACTGCTGGACCGATTTCAATGAAACTTTCAAGGAGTAATCCTGTAAAGTTTGGTGACGATCGGAGCACTCCTCTTTTTGAACTGTCTCTCTGAACATACCCACACACTTTCTCTTTTATATATGAGCCGCTCAACACACATTAACTCCACTTTTTGAAAAATCTTAAATTTAAATTACCAAGCCTTTGGTATATTCATAACTTTTTAATAACTTTTCTGAATAATAAAGATAAGCGCCGTTAAATGGCAATTCTCTTTTGTCCATTGAATAATAAGTTATTTCAGAGGCCATTTCGATTAACTCCACGCTTTGTACTCAAACAGTTCGTCGGCCGCGAACCGCGAACCTTCTATAATAAATTTTTAATATTCCCCGAATGTCACACGAATTTCTATGGCAATTCTTTTCCCTGTACAGCTATAGAACTATGGAATAGTTTGCCGATTGAGATTAGGGAGGCTTCCTCAACTAATGTATTTAAATCGCGTGTATCTGAATACTTTCTACTCAAACAATGAAAAATTACAAACTGCTATATTTATTGTCGTTATATATATTCCATGTATATGTATATTATTATGTTTATATAGAAGTATCTATTTATGGATTTGTAAATGTATATTTATTTATCTATATAATAGTTTTAAAACGCTATTTTAGCGGCACTACCCTTAGCCTGCTCTTAACCACTAAAGGTTAGCTGGAAGAAAATGCTAATTAGCATTAAGTTCGCCTTTGTACATTTTATTTGGTGCAATAAAAGATTTATCTATCTATCTAACTCCACACTCCAATGTAAATCGTTTCATTACTTCTCTCTCCCTCTCAAAAATATTCGTAACAAAATGCCAGCGGTAAACAGCAGATAAACAGAAGGTCGTATGCATTGACCTTCTGTTTATCTTATGCAGAGCTTATGTAGTTAGTATAGCAGTGGTCTTGCAAGTTCAATCTTACTGACTACTTCGTAAACTTTTCAATATTACCCATAACCACAGATTGTTTTTAAATCTATCTATTTAAAAGAAAGTCGTGTTACGTTACACTATTTATAACTCAAGAACGGCTTTACCGATACGGCTGAATTGGTGAGGAGGTGGCTTAGAGACACGAGACGGATATAGGATACTATTTTTTCAGTTCGACAGCGTTCCCGTGTGATTTTTTTTTAATGACGAACTACACAGATTGGCCAGAGAGGCTGGCCTTGACTGCTTCACCGGATTGAGAGGTGGCACAGCTCTTAGGTCGCTTAGCCTGAACCTTTATGGCTAGTAACTCGACGGCTTGGACGGTTACTATGTTACGCGTAAGCATTCCGATCCGAGGGCGCCCGAGAGGGCCGAACCACGATTCGGTCGGTAGCTATTTCACGGATAATCTAAGGGACATTTAAAAAGCTAAACTAACTTTGAGTGTCACTTCGGGAAGCGTTGGCGCTGGGAGAAGAAGAGGTCGAAGAAACTCCAGCAACGCTCCTAACATCTAAGGGGTGGGGCCTGCCCGTAAAATAGCGGTAACGCGCGAGGATTATTCGCAACCTCCGACGGTCGCGAATGGACGCTTTGTGGATTTGTAAAGATCTAGTCTGTGCAATGGTAATCGCGTCGTCCGGATCGTGAAGTACGTGTCTCGGACTCCGGCTATAACATTACTGACGATTGTTTGTTGGATATTTTTTCTTATTAATTTTATATACCATTAGATGAAAGCTATATCTGCTGTTATGCATTCTACATTACATATTATATATAGCCTAATGGTTTAGGGTACAGCCTGCGAATCGTAAGGTCGTGGGTTTGAATCCACCATTCGACTATTGCGGTGAACCATGTCCTAGCACAAGCTAAAGCTTAGTTGGAATGGTTAACAAGTTTGTTAGCAATATTTCTGAAAAAAAAAAAGAAATATTGCTAGCATTCTTTTTTTAAAAAAAAAAAAAGAAAAAAATTATACATTACATCAGCGCGTTTCTCAACTTTTCGTTTTATGCAGTTAATCGAAGTGTATACTGAGCGGCTCAAATATACATTATGTTATAGAAAACGCAAAAAAAAATCGCCTATTGTCTAAAAAGTGTGTATATAGAACTTACCAGGTATATCTAGAGTGGTCACAGATTTTGCTATCTCCCCCGTTAAGCATTTCATGGGTAACAGCATCTATAAAATCATTGTGTTCGTTATCATTATTTTTGGGATTTTTTTTTGGGAACGATCGGTCATTCAAACTGACCGACTCGTTATAATATATAGTAAAAAATTCTTTATTCGTTCAAGTAACTTAGACTCATGTGTTAGTAACATTTTTAGCTTATATAGCTTTTACATTTTAGGCTATATTAAATTATATAATACTACTAGCTTGTAGGGATGTTCATGAAAAAAATATATCGATATATTTTTCGATATAATATTATGATAATGTTGTATCGATACCATGCGATATATTGTATAAAGATATTTTCAATATAACTTATGGTTTGTTTAAGTAGCCCAAAAAAGATTTTACTCTATCTAAAAGATCTAATAATACTGCCATCGCTGAGAGTGCGAGTGTAGTAACATATTATATACGATATTTGGCTATCGGATGAAATATATCGATATAAATATCGATATCAAGTGATTCGATAATATCGGATTGAAGCGATATATCGCGTTCGTATATCGACATTTTATGTAATATCGATATATATCGTGCACTCTTGTGTCGTATATAATATGTCACTACACTCCCACTCTCAGTGACGGCAGTATTATTAGATCTTTTAGATAGAGTAAAATCTTTTTTGGGCTACTCAAACAAATGATAAGTTATATTGAAAATATCGATATATTTATACAAAATATCGCATAGTATTAGTACAACATTACGATATATCGAAAAATATATCGATATATTTTTTGCATGAACATCCCTAGAGGTGAGCTTTAACTACTGAACTAGCGTAAGTTGCATCTCAGAAGTTAATGTCTTCCATCGTCATTTTTCAACGTAATTTTAAAAATTAACAGTCTTACAAATAAAAATGATTTATAACATATTTATTCCACCCTTACACTAAGTTTAGTTAAACCAGGAATAAATTAAGAATAAGCTGAGAATAGTTTACCACAAATAAATCCGGAATAACTATGGTTTATCTATTCTTCCTTTACGTTTTACGTTTACGCACAATCAAAGAGAAACCATACTAAAAATAATTGCAGTCTATGTAGTAGTGTAGTAATGTGTCTGTCAATGTGTGGCGGTTATAGAGATATTCTATACTCTATATATAGATAGAAGATAATCCACGTCCACGCTTGTCCATAGTAAGAGACCTTTCAAATAAATGGTCTAGAAATATTATACCACTTTTAGAAAACCGATATTTCAATCGAAACTAATCATCGACATATAAATCAAAGGTTTTTCCCATCTTTTAATATTTTTACTTTTTTGGAGTCTGAATGATATTTATTAAGTCATTTACTGTTTCTACTTCCTCCATTGCCCTTAATTCCGCAATAAGTTAATTTAAATGAGCGAACACAAACACAAATCGTAATATTTTAAATGTTATACGTGGACGAATGTTAAACTTGTACGTCGTTATAACTTCGGAATAACGATTGTATGAACAAAAACGTCAACGTTATACCAGGTATAACGTATTCTTGGTTTATTAGTACAAATTTTGCTTATTGTTAATTTATTCCTAAGTTTATCTTTATACCACGTTTATTTGTAAGGCTGTTGGAAGGGAAAAAAAATTAAAAACTAATTATAACTAAGGGTAAATTAAATCTGTTATTATGTTTGTGTAGATGTATGTGTCTGTGTGTGCTATTCACCTTTATTATTTTTAATAATTAATTATTTATTTATTTATTAAAAAAAAATAAGATTATGTTTCCTTACCTTCACATAGCCAAATCGTCTTGTCTCTGATTTAGTATGACACCGCATATGTTTTTGGAAACGGTTGATATCCGTATAAAGTATTTTGTTCTTGCATGCCATGCAGTGGCGTACCATGCCATAGTTGGTTGTGTGGTGTACCATATGCTCTAATATGGTGCACAGCCTATACGACTTCTTGCACGCGGGGCATTTAGTGGACCCTCTATTCATTGAAATATGCAAATTCAGCAAAGTCTTCGAAGTGAACTTGCTGTAGCAATTCACGCACTTGTACGGAGTCGTCCGTCTCGGACAATGGTGGTACGCGGCGTCGTAATACCATCTAGTACATACGCCACAGATCTTCACTTTTATGACAGTAGGCTCATCGGATCTCGGCGAATGGTGGGCTATCATGTGATCGTCCAATTCCCCTTGCGTTACGCAGTACACGCAGCATATAGTGCACAGCTTCCCATCGGTGGGACTGATGCCGTGCTTTTGCCTGCAAATACCTTCATGCTGCGCTAGCATCATGCACGTAACGAATGCGACTTTGCACCCGTCGCACTTGTATTTCGCGCTGTTCATCACGTGATATTCCACTGGTCTGTTGCATTTCCAGCAGTTGGAGTCGATTGGGACATCCTTCCTTGTATGGGTGTAGGTGGCTACTATAAAGAACTCGTGGTGCACTCTTTCAGTGCTGACCTTCAAGATTAGAGGGTCGTGGAGTTTTATGTGCTGTCTGAATGGGCCCAATCTCCAAAAGCCCTTGTTGCAGACATAGCATTTGTACATCAAAGGCACATCTCTGAAGCGCGAGCAGAATTCGTACCACGAACTCCAACGTTCTATCGCCGTTTGAATCAGCTCGTCATGGGGCGATCTACGGTGTTCTATATAATCATTATAGTAGTTCCTAATCCTGACGTTTATGAGGTTATCAACTTCCTTGGACACCAGATTAGCTTGTGCTTGGATACCTTGTCTTATTGTTGCCTTCGTTAAACTGTATTGCAAGGTGTCGCGTATTAAATAAAATGTTGATTCTTGTTCTGCGAAACGATAATACTGGGTGGCAACATTATAAGCTAATATAGACATAGACATGGTCATGAAAAAAAAAATAATAAAAAAAAATAAAGCGGACAAATAGAACATAAGATATTCGTTTAAAAAAATACACCTAGTTAAATTATTGGTATTTGTATATATTATAATTTTTACGCATTCTCTGGCATTTCCGTGAAATAGCAACCGACCTAGTACGGTAAACTCGGCTTGGACGGTTACTATGTTACGTGTAAGCATTCCGATCCGAAGGCGTCCGAGAGGACCGAACCACGATTCGGTCGGTTGCTATTTCTCGGATAATCTAAGAGACATTTAAAAGATAAACTAACTTGTATATATAATAGGTTGTCAAATATCTCCCTTCCGCCTTTTTGTCTTTTGAATTTCGCGGCTATGTACAAAGCGCTACAGAGCTCGTATCTAGCAATACTATACATAATTTGAAAGGTCTTGACATAACCTACAAAACGACGCTATGCATAATTAGTTTGGATATTGCGTTCAACAGTTATAGACGTGTAAACATGGACTTCACTAACGCCGAAATTCGCGCTATTTTAAAGTTTTCCTTCGTTAAAGGCAAATCCGCTAGATAAACGTTCCGTGAGATTAATGGTGTTTTGGGGGATGGTACTCTATCACTTCGAACCACGGAGGAATGGTTTCGACGATTCAGTGCCGGTGAAAACGACACCATGGATAAGCCAGCCGGCGGAAGACCTGTGACGACAAATACCGATCAAATCATGGACTACATCGAGTTAGACCGGCATGTGGCATCTCGTAACATCGCCCAGGAGATGGGAGTTAGTCACCAAACCATTTTAAACCATCTGCAGAAGGCTGGATACAAAAAAAAGCTTGATGTTTGGGTGCCGCATGACACAAAAGGCGGAAGGGAGATATTTGACAACCTATTATATCATTTAAATCTCGGAAACGGCTTCAAAGATTCGCCCCCCACCCTCGTTCACCCCCAACTTTATAATAACGAAATATCGTAGGAATATTACAAAATATAATGAATCAAAACCAAATAAAACTACACTTGAAATACATTCTTTTCAATAAAACAATGAATCATCGAAATCGATTGACGTGATATTGTGTTATTCGTCCATTTGTCGCGCACATACTTGATGGCGTTGTTTTTGGACCAAATTGACACAAAGCAACAGTTTTTACAATTAAAAAAAAGAACAAACATGAAAAAAAACGAATCGAGCACCTCATTTTTTGAAGTCGGTTGATAAAAAGAAATTATAATACATAATACATAATAATATCTTAATATAATTATAGGAAATACCTGAAGGAATAACGCCGTTTCTAAAGTACGTGTTAGACATATTGTTGGTGACAGACACTTGATTGTTGAGATCGCATCGGCATTCATCATAGTCGTTACATTCTAAAACAATCTTGTCCTGATTATTTTCGATCTCATCATCGCATATAACCAAGTTGCCGGAAGCGGGACTAGCCGCGTCACCATTTCCATCGTAAACGGCAGGTGTAACCTCCTCTAGGCATACTTCCGTATCGTCGCATTCCTCAACGGTCACATTGACTTGAAACTCCATTGCGGGAACCTTAACCACACCGAGTTCAGATTGTGTTTCTCCCTCTCCTTTAGCGATATTGCCGAATCTCTGTGCGTTGGACTGAAAAAATTCCATAACTAATATGTATTATTGGCGGCAAATAACGTGGAAGGGAGAGCTGCGAAGTACTTGTTTGATGTCTATGCTAGTTATTACAATCTATATATATATATAAAAGAGAAAGTGTGTGGGTATGTTCCGTTTAGGCTCCGAAACGGCTGGACCAATTACAATGAAACTTTCAAGGAATCTTCAGATTGACCTGGCGAGTAATCCTGTAAAGTTTGGTCACTATCGGAGCTCTCCTCTTTTGGAACTGTTTCATATTGTTTTATAACCCAAATTTGTATTGACACATGCGTTGTGTATATTTATTTCGTTATGAACTAAATCGAAGTAATTACGGTATGCTTGCCTGTCATAGAAGGCGACTAAAAGGGGCCTGGGATTCACGGGGCGACAAGCATGGGGGCTTTTTTAAAGTGGAAACGGGAAGATGGCGACATCAACTCGCCCGTGTCACCTTGCACTGTAGGACGTGCTTTCCGAGCATAGTGCAGAGTGGCTTCGGTCTGTTCCACTGGAGTTTTCGGAGCCCCTCACAATGCACTAAGATTGGGCCACCGGGAGGGAGGTTTTAGGGGGGGTAAGAACCTTACTAAAACCCCCTTGTAACTTGTTGAAGATTTTCCCCCATTAACAAAAAAAAGTTTTCACACATTTTAAAGTTTCAATACAAATTCATAATGAACACCAACTCGAAACAACAAAACTGTTAGTTTTGTTCCGTAAAGTTGTAACTTTAGATAAATATTAATTCTTACATACATTTTAGTTTTATCGTTACATTCAAATTGTGCCCGGAAAGAACAAATTAAAAGTGTCAATTTTTAAGGTTATTATTTATTATATTAATAATTTACAAAACATTCTAACTTGCTAACATGCTAACTAAGGAAAGAACTGGAAGCGATTTGTGTCTAAAAATGTAACGGAAAATTTTTGGGCCCTCACTTTACAGTATTTTAATAACTATAATAAATCTTTATTAGTCACCATAGGAAATGTTTGAACAAAGAAACCTGAAGTCCCTGACTCCTGAGCTAGGTTCTATTGGACCTCCGGAGAAGTCCCCTTTGAGGATGAAGTCCGGTCTTTGCCGGGACCGGCCGGTCGTTGGGGTGTCCTGTCGCTGACAGATCCGGGGCACCCCGCTCATAACGGCTGATGGCATTCGCGGAAGGTTTAGTGGGTAGGGGCTGCCCAGGCCGAGTCCCACACATCCCTCCGGGCCCACCCAGGGTACCGGAGGATGGTCTATAAAAAGATTCCCCCGCGTGAACAAAAAAAAAAAAAAGGTTCTATTGGACCTGTGTTTCAGGGGTCAGTGTCTTCTCCCATTTGAAAAGCACAATAAAATACAATAAAATATGAGCATAACAAATCATAACAATATTTTATAAATGTGTGTGTGAGTAAATTTGTGTTTGTATATGTCCCTCAGCTTTATATTATATTAAATTTTATTAAATTAGGAGGTGTTCAGTCTGAATATAATTGAACTCTAGTATATATTATATTATATATTAATATATATAATTAGCTAAACCTTTTCTACAGTCATTAATAGCATATTGTAAGTTGAATCACTTTGCCACTTAATTCAGCTTAAATTATTTCAATTTGTGTATAAAACTTTAAAAAAGGTATTGAACACCACCCTTTCCACACCAAAGAACTAAGTGTATCAAGCAGTTCCACCCTTATACCGTAGACTTACTACACATGAAGTAGTTTGCCTCTTTATACATTATGTGGACGGATAAGTAGTTGATCTCTCTGCGGTCAGTCTTTCCGTACTGATAATCCGGACACCTTTAAGGCTAATGTGAACAGACACCTTGTAGACTCACATATTCCATCCTAGGCTTCATCTTCATCTTCCATTAAGCGAGATAGAAGCCAAACTTGAGCCTATTTTATATAAAAGCATAGCAATTAGAGATGAAACGGATATCCGGTAACTATCCGGTATCCGGCCTATCCGGCCATGTTTTCACTATCCGGCCGGATACCGGATAGTATAATTTAAAAAAATCTCATTATTTTACTCAAGGCAAATCAATGATACTCCAATAGGTTATGGACACCGTTTATTTTTAATTTTTATAATCGCACATCAAAAATGTTTGTTTTATTAATTATCAGTTTAATACTCAAAATTAACAAGTGGCAAATTGTGGTGAATACCAAATTTTCCGCATTTGTTGGTAAGAGGCGACTCCGCTTGGCTTCGTATACCAGACCAGCTTCTGATAATAGCCTTTCGCTGTAAATGCTACTGCCAGGTGCTGAAAGATAAATTCTAGCGAGCCTTGACAACTGCGGGTACTGATTTAGATTAACTCTAAATTTAGAATATCCGGCGCTCCGGCCTAGTAGCTTGCCGAATATCCGGTATCCGGCCACACTACTATCCGTTTCATCTCTAATAGCAATCTAACATATCAAGGCAATGGCCCTGAAAGTAGACAAATGTAAGCAAATTCATGCAGTAAGCTGAAGTTTTAATACTGTTATTAAGTATTAAAAGATTTTATACCATATTAAATTATAGACTTAAAGTTGTTTTAATTTATTGTTTATATTTGATGCGGTTCACTATTGGAACGCTCTGCCAGAAAGTATAAGGTACACAATATCCTTGTCTAGATTTAACAACCTACTATATAAGCACAAGCCTTATATTTGAAAATGTTAGCATATTACACTAATGTATTAATTTTAGTAATAATATGTTTGTATGTTTACATGTAAATAATCTATATACTAAGGGGCCGTCCATATATTACGTCATTCTTAATTAGGGGGTTTGGTCTGCGGATGACGGTAAATGATAGATAGGGGTGGGGGTGTTCGAAATTGACGTCATTCCTATTTATTTATTTATAGTTTATTGTTTACGTACAAAAGATTATTTCTAAAAGAAATTTCTTCCAGCACACCTAGTAAGTGAGACTGCAAATGTGAGAGGCGGCTAAGGCGCGTACAATACTAAAATAACTCATAATAAACATACATAATGCAACATAGATGTACACAAATACAGTAATAACATACTCTAACAATAATATTACATATAATACTAACTGCCCGCCCCGGCTTCGCCTGTGGTACTTACATGTATTATACATATAAACCTTCCTTAAGAATCACTCTATCTATTAAATTATTATTCCCTATTTTTTACTTTTAAATTATATTTATCAATGATTATTGCCAAATTAAAAATAATAAAGGTGATTCTATAACCAAGTGTTTTAATATTATAATACCCTATTTTTCTCAAATCTGCAATGTTTTAATTTCGTCAAACTGGTAATGACGTCAATTTTGGGGGAAGGGGGGGGTTCTTTAAGAAATGATGATAGGATGATTGTAGGGAGGGGGAGGTCTAAAGTCTGAAAAAATCGATGACGTAATTTATGGACGGGCCCCTAATGTAATTTGATATAATCTTAGACAGATTTAAAACATTTCTATCCATTCAAAAGTGCTTGTAAATAATGTCATACTATATCTATATGTAAAAGTGTACAGGTGAATTGTGTATCACACCTATAATTGGTGAAACTCTAAATTTATTGTAATCCTTAATATTGTAACAAAACTTTTCCGCACTACTAATAAAGAAATACATACAGATTTCATAAATATAATAATTATACTAGTAGTTTTTAATCTTTTTTTTTTGTTTACAGGGAGGAAATCTTCAAAAGATACCTCTGAAGGCGGAGGTTATGAGTTTTACCTACTAAAACCTCCCGGCCTTTACTTGATACATAACCCTCTGGGGAGCCCCTCTGCACTGTGCTCAAGGAGAGCCGTCTCGAGAGAGGAAGGAATAACCTGTGTGCCCTCTCAGTGCAAGGCAACACGAGCCAGCCGATGTCACCTTTTTCCCGGGTCCATATTAGTGGACGACAAAGGCCCCCACCCTTATCGCTCAGTGAACCCGAGGCCCCTTTTAGAGTAGTTTTTAATCTTGTTTAATTAAACATAAGATTGAAATATGCTTTACTTTCATAATAAAAACACTTTAACAACAGTACTGTCCTAAAACCATAACATTGCTGATGAGAAAATTATTATAAAGCATTTTTTTTTTAATGCTCGTTAAGAGCAGATCTCTTAGTGGCTGTGACCTGCAGCCCTGGGGAAACAACAACAAAGATCCCTGGGGAAAGATCACCTCATGGCCATCTTTCCAAAATATAATTTTCTCAGTAATAAAGTTAATTGACTTCAAGTAGATAACTAGTATTGTGTAGGGTTTTAATAGGATGGCAGCATCCTATTAAAACCTTTTTGAATAATATAGGGCTACAATATACACAATAGACTTTCGAAATTAACATTTAAGTATAATGATTTTGTTCAACAATGTGTCCAGCTGTATTTGTTTTAAATTTATAAGTTAATAGAATGTAGAAAATAATTTACAATAAAACTAATTTTAACAGAAACATAGAATAGTATGTTTCCATACTTTGTTATTAAAGTAATTGGCAAATCTTTGACTTTTTAACAACTTTGATACACCTTAATAATTGTGTTGATGATAAAATGAGTTAATGGACATATTTATCCATAAATGACATTATAATAAATATGTACATGGTGCAAATTGTTTTGTCATATTTTATGTTTAGGTTATTAAACTACCCACAAAATTTCAATAAAACCTAAATAGAATAAAAATAGGTTGGTATACATATGTACTACATCAACATTTTAAATATATTGTACAATTTTTTACGTCAACACGTACATTTCTCTTAGAGGGTATCTTAAGAACAAAATGGTGGTACCTACCTGAAGTGTTAATGTGTCTTCATCTTTCACTTCTATACTGTCATGTATTTCTATATCCATTGGTTCCGTTGTATATTGCTCTTCCATTATTCTTAGATTCGGATTCGTTTACATTTAAAAAAAAACACTACACGACACTCAAATGGGATTAACGCATAATTATGTACATTACGCCATTAAATGTATTTTACTTTGTAAGTATAGTATACTATTTTGTTTAAAATAAATTGTCAACTAAAGACTATATATAAATATTTACACATTCTTATAACTTCAAATTAGTTTTTAAATTCATATATAGGATTTCGTCGGGTAGTAAGCGAAACGAGAGAAAAAGAAATGGTAGATACCAGGTGGCTCAATATATTATCACAGAGCTTTATTTACATATTGCAACCATAGAGTATTATACATGACTAAAAATAATATAGTTAAAAATCTTTATTACTTGCGCTTAACGAACAGTGTTTTACTAACAATTTAACTTTTATAATTTTTTCTCGTTTTAAAATAAATTATTTTATTTATTATCATGCAAAGTCGAGTATGTATTCAGCTACAGTTTGTACGATTTTAAAATCCTATCAAATTTATGCATTCAGTAATTCCATGCATTTTAAGTACGTGCTATTTTATTTATTTATTTATTTATTTAGTAAACTAACACTTTAGGTGTCGTGGGCAAGATATTAGTTATCTGTATTAATATCGAAGAAACTTCTCACTAGCTCCACTTTAATATACAACTAAATCGTGATTTACTTAGGCTGAATTCGAAATGTTACAAGTAATTAAATTTAAAAAAATGATTAACAATGACGCTAACACTATGACCAAATTGTAAAGATGCATACTTGCGCCATTTAGCCATAGATGAGAATTGTATAGTCGTTAACATTGTTTTGCCATGTATATTAATTCTAGTAAATAATTTGGTACTCAAAATATAGAAATAACTTATTGTAAACAGATGTGGCCTTTAACTGAAAGAGGAGAAGCAGTGAACGATGAAGTCATAATGTGCTAATCTCTGTTAATAAATGGGGTTAGTAGAAAGCTGTATGTATTGTTATTGCCAAATCATAAAAACAATAAATAAATTGTTGACTCTTTTTTTTTCAGAAATAATAATAACATTCTTGTCAACTATTCCAATTATGCTTAAGCTTATGGTTACTGGTGGATTCGAACCTACGACCTTACGATTCGCAGACCTTACCCCATTAGAATATTGAAGCTTCAAATTTATTGTACTTGGATTGTGAAATATTGTTTACGTTCTATTCTCAAAGTGGTAATTACAACTGCCCTTGCCAATTATATTACGATGAATGTACACGATTAGCGTCGAAAGTTATGCGGTAACAAACATTAAAAAAGACGGACTTCGGAGTCGGTTGAAAATGTTATGTATATCAACCAATAAACCACAAATTTCACAATTCGGTGATTGACCTTTCCGCATTGAATTTTATTTATATAGATACCACAGTGAAATGAGAGTGCCTTATGAATGCAAATGAGTGCAAATTTAGAGGTGTTGTTGCCCATTGGCATTGGCTCTCCTTTATCAAACAAGCGAAACACTTTATATTAGGGTTATTTTACGGCATTATTTTATAAAGGTATAGTGCTTCATAATTGGACGAAGAATTGGGGTCTTTGCTTGTCTAATAAGATTAGATTATAATGGGCAAAAGTCGCTGAAAAATAAAGAAAAAAAATTAATATGCAGTTTATCTTCCGGATTCCAACATTTAAAAGGATATTCGCCATATCTTTTTCGTTAATTAGTAAATTGTATTATAAGATTATAGATAAAAAATAAATTTAAATTCTGCAATATTATCAAAAAAATAAAATAAAAGCATTTTAAATGTAATCAATACGATTTGTTCATCCTCTTATTTTATACATACAATTTAATTTGAATAATATCGTTTATCGATAGTACATTTACGTAAAGGAACAAGGAGACAACAATAATAATTAGTCTACGTAGTATGTGTACCACACTTATCGGCAGTTGACCGCTTCATTTTTTAAACCAACTTCACAAAAGAAAGCTTTGTTTCATCAGTACTTTTTATCAAAAAGTATACAATTGTGCAGGAAAATGTGCGATTAACAGTTATCATGATAAGGCCCTGACAAATATGCAACCAAGAGTAAATCAATTAATACAAGCGCCATCTAACGACAGTACTTGTACTAACACAATATTTTGACATAATACAATTAATATAAGCGTCATCTAACGGCAGGAAATTATACTATTTTCTTTATGTTTTAAAAATGAAAACATTCAATTTTTTGGATCAACAATATTGTCTGTTTCTGTTTACGCTATTTGCGATAACATATTATCAGCTTTATAGTGCACTGTTTGAATGTTTTTTTTTATTGTAGGCTGTAAGTTTCCCAAAAAAATAAACAAGCCGTAGATAAAGAGTGTGTTTCTTCAGTATTTTTTTTCGGTTCCATCTCATAGCATTAAACTTTTGCAAGCCATTTAACGATTCTGTAATCCTTCATATACAGGCTACCTGTAAAAAAATACTAGTATGAATATCAAAGTGGAGTTATTGCTAGGCCAAGTCGACAACCTTCTCAACAAAAACTAAGCAGTGTATTTATTGC
This sequence comes from Meandrusa payeni, assembly GCA_029286785.1. NCBI lineage: Eukaryota > Metazoa > Arthropoda > Insecta > Lepidoptera > Papilionidae > Meandrusa > Meandrusa payeni. Next base: position 3,547,332 of record JAGSMX010000026.1, read on the forward strand.
ACCATTTAACCTAGATATCATTGAAAATAGTAATACTGTATAGTTTTTTAATGTAACTTTGTTCGAACAGTAAAATTATTTTATATTAAAAAAAATTAAAATATTGATTATTATAGAAACTTATTAAAACTAAAATTAAATTGAAAATTTAAAAGGGTATTTTATTTACTACACTAAGCAGTCAATTTATTTATAGCACTATTAAGCATAGATATTATTAAAAATAATTATAATATACATTTTAAAATTATTTATTGCAATTTTTACTGTATTTAGAGTATAAAATTGCAGGTAAAAAAACAAAAATCCAAAATCTTGCACCCAGTTTGTTTCCGAGCGGCGAACTAAACTGCTCGATTTTAGTCGCGAATAAACCAGAACGAACGATTATGCCCAAGACTACTGTCTATGTCTAGTTTGTCACAAAAAAAGTGTATAGTCCAAAAAAATTCAAGTTACTTAAAATATAAATGAATGTTTCTGGAACAAGATATATCTTACATTTATATCATAATATGTCAATAATTACTTTACTACCATGACTTGTGTTTATTTGTTCGCGCCTAATATTATTTCTGGCGTCTTGTATCGTAATGTTATTGTTTGATTATCATTTACTACATTTTGTATTATTGTTGTTTCTTAATTTATTGTTTTCAAGTCTTTATAAGCAATCTACTGTGAAGCTACCAAAACTTAAAAAAAAAGTTAAAAGAATTAGTTAGTATTAGTGAATTCAAGTATATTGTGAATTGAATTATAAAAATGTCTTCATTTCTGTGCTTTATATGTCACAGTACATTAGACTGTGATACCAATGAAGAAACAAGGGAAAAATACAGAGAAGTCATTGGAATATGTGTTAGTAAATTAATCTACTATTTAATTACAATTTTGTGTTGTAGAATAAACTCCCTTTAGATGGTAGTGTTACACTTTTTCTTTTTAACGTTTTTTAAATGACACCTAATCATTATGTTAGCTCAAGTAAGGTCCTTTTTTTAAACCATGTTTTTTATTATTTTATTTGTTTTTTTTTAGAAAGAAAGCTGGCAATATTTCTTTTTTTTATTTCAGAAATATTACTAACAATCTTGTTAACCATTCCAACTAAGCTTAAGCTTGTGCTAGGACATGGTTAAATGGATGCATGGACAATAGTCAAATTGTGGATTCGAACCCACAACCTTACGATTCGCAGGATGTACCCTAAACCATTAGGCTATTGACGCTTCAAATTAATTATATTTGTATACAAATTATATAATGATGAATTATCAATAATAATTTTCGATTTTCCCCGACATAATAATAAAATTCTGCCGTCAATTTTTTATTGTATTAACTAGATAATAACAAAGATTATAGTGGATTGACACTTGAACTAAGACGGATCCTGTGTCTCAAGTAATCAACCCTCCACCCCATTACATTATCAAAAGTATTGTACATAGCTAATTTAAACACAATTTTAAGCTAATTTGTCTTGTGAAGTATTCATTTAGAAATGTATATATGATAGGAATACATGATAGTTTTGTAGTGTGCGTATGTGAATTTGTGTGTGTGCGTGCAGATGGGTCTGTAGATGTGTAGAGTATCGCTAATCATGAGTGATGAGTAAAAATATAGTTTCAGAATATTTTAAACAGTAAAACCTTCTTTAACACACACTGTATTGTATGGGATCATGTCTGGTCTTATGTAGTGTTTGAAGTAAACAGCAACATAAAGAATGTAATAATGTATATAAGAAAGAACATGTGTGTACGAATAATGTATATAATGAACCCCAATTATTAGCATAGGTTTAATTTTTCAGCTGTGTCCAGATCACCATCTGTGCCATATTTGCATCCACATTCTAAATAAACTTGTATTATTCCGATCAATATGCCTAAAGAGGAGTTTAGAGTATCCAGTCCTATTTAGGTAAACGCTTTTATTCCATTGTTGTATAAATATATATACCACATACATATATATAGCTCTCAAAATCTTTTAACACATATTTTTGATAATGATTATCACTTTAGTTATTGGGCCCTATACAATACAAGATGTACCTATCATGAAACACCAGGGAAGTACATTACTACTAGTGGTTTTTGTATGTATAAAATGGAGAATTGGTAATTCATTGTTAAAAGCTGGCTGGGATTTGAATCTGCTTTAACCTTTTTTACTTTTTTTCTTCTTAACTTTAAATCTTCTTTTACTTCATACATTTAACTCCTATCTTATTTGGGGTACGACCTTGTGTTGTGCACCAATACCAACTTTCCATTTGACCATACACAACAGTGAACTACTCAAATTGTCGATGAACAGGCACCAATCAACTCAACCATCTCGTTTAAGAGCTATCGGGCTCTTTACATTCTCTATCGCTTTTACCATGGGGAGCTTTCTGAGGAATTCGTTCAGAATCATTTTAGCAACCGATTTCCATTACCGCACATCTCGTCAGAATTCCAAATTCTATTGATACCATCTTGATGGTTAGCATTCTACGACCATGCCAACCAGTGGAATCTGTTGTCACCAACATTGTGTTTGATTTTGGGACCTTAAAGAAATTAGCCTACTCCTTTCTCAAAGGTCGGCAACACTTGCAACTCCTCTGATGATATGGATGTTCATGGACGACATAGATTATGTAAGGTGTAAGCTCATTTGCCCCTTTTTAATAATAAAACAAAAGATTTACTTTAAAATGATGTTTATTATCTATTATTGTAGCGAAAAAGGTGTGATAAATCTAGAAAGGACAGACATAGATCTTCAAATACTGTGCTCCGATGAAATGTGTCAAGATATATCTAACAGGATGTTTTATCAAATAAAATATGAACAATATGGTAGTAATGATAACAGTCAAAACTACGAACAAGAATACATAAAACTCGAAGAAGATTGTGATCATATAAACACAGATAATATATCTCTAACTTTAGATGATAATGAAAGAAGAGATTGCTGTGATTCCAATATCATGAGTAAGCTTAATTATAACGAAATTGATGAAACGGAAAATGATTGTGAAAGGAAAGGATACACAAACAATGATGATCACAGTAATTTCAATGAAGTCAGTCAATCCAATCAAGGTCGGGATGACTTGGAAAAAGAAATTGGAAATTTGAATCAAGTCGAAGTAAAGCGGAAATCAAAGAAATCTAAGAAAAGAGGTTTTGTTAAGATAATATTGAATTTAGAACAGCAGAAAGCGGAGTTGGAGGGCAATAGGAGAGGAAAGAAGTATTTGGAATCTGAATACAAATGCTACAACTGCGCATTGGGATTTCTATTTAAAGATACCTATCAAGCACATATGATGAGGCATGAAGAGGTAATAGGAGATCAAATACTGTCATATCGACACTGGAAAGCAAAAACGTAGTAAGTGAAACAATATGGCTATTTTCACTTTTTTAAATCGTTGGAATCAGAAAACAAATACGCCTCGAATGATATATGACTTGTAACTGAAAATTGGATTTTCAAAAATGACACTTCTTTTATTTTTTGTACCGTAAAATGATTTTCTTTCAGGTAAACTCTAGGTTAATGCCGTGGTACAATAGCTACTTATTCAGCAAAAAATTATAAATATTGTGTCCAAAAACGACAGCTCTAAGTCCAAAAACACGAAACTTATAATATTTTTTTTAAAAAGTTGAAATGTTTTTGGGCTCGGTTGAACAATTTCATTTTTGTGGGTTACTACGTTTTTATTTTTTAGCGTCGATATATACAAACTTTAATACACTGACAAGACTTGTGGGATGTTTGCCTGATTGTAAGTAAAAGTTACAGCCCATATATATCCCACTGTTGGGCACAGGCCTTCTGTGTTAGTAGTTAAAGTTACCAAACGAATGCGCTTTAGTGTCCTGGACTGCATTTCCAGTTAACATCAGGTAGGATCATGGTCAAGTAATTATTTTGAAGGTATAAAAAAAACAGTCCATCACATTGCGCTAATGTGGCAGACTTCACATGTGTTAGAACATGTTCTAACACATCCAGGTTTCCTCACGTAGTCTTCTTTCATCGCTAGCCTGTGATAGAATTCGTGTTGCTAGCGTAATGTGCAACTTTCGAGGTAGACACAATTTTCATATTATTAAGTCCCACATGTGACAGCTGATGGGGCCATTGTTATTCATTGGGCACAAATTTATAGCAAGTGATTTTTCTCTACTTAAAAAACCGAAAAAACGACAATTCATTTTCGTGACCCGACTGCATTTCGAACCCGCTACCATCAGATACTAAGTCTAATCGCTTAGCCAACTAAGGCAGGGGTTGCCAACCTGAGCCTCTTTTGATGTGAAGCATTGGCCATTTAGTACTAACTTTTGAAGCAAGTACTTTTTATTGTTGGTAAGAAAATATTTATATGTCTCTTTATAAATTTTGTAAAATGTATTTTTTGCGTCTCTTACGACTCAAAAGTTAGCTGAATCCTTTTTTATTAACGGGGGTGGGGCGAGGGGAATGTTCAACAAGACACCCCGCCATCTGGGGGAAGGCACCGGTTATGTGAGGTAGTCATTAAAACGCCCTCGGTGCATGGCGAGGGGTCCGGGATCTCCAGTGGAACGCACCGGAGCACCCGTCCTCTAAAGCACGTCCCAGGGGAGGTTAATCCGTCCCCTCGCACACGGGACCACCAGTGTCGCCTTCTCTGGTTCATTGCAGTAGGCGACGAGAGCCCCCACCTTTGTCGCCCGTTTACCCGAGGCCCCATTTTCTTTTACGACGATAGTTTACGACTACTACTTGTGTTATTTTATGAAGAGATTTTTAGTACATTTTCTGTGGTATTAGTCTAGTAGAGCCGTGGTAGCTCAGTGTCCGGGCGGTCGCCTCAAGTTGCATTGTACGCTAGCAACCCGAGTTCGATCCCCGGTGCCGGCACCAAAGAATTTGTTGTTTGCAATTTTATGTGCTAATTTACCACGTGCTCGGCGGTGAAGGAAAACATCGTGAGGGAACATACACGTCTTGGAAAATTTTTCTGCGACATGTGATCTGTCTGCTAAACCGCACTAGGTGTGCGTGGCGGACTATGCCTCTATACTCTCTTTACAGAGAAGGCTTACGCCCAACAGTGGGACATATATAAAGGCTGTAATTTTTATAGTCTAGCTTTAGTAGCCAAGGTAAGAGAACTTTATTACATTTAGTTGTAGATCAATCATCTTTTGGTTGATTTTATTTAAATATGTATATCTCACTCACTCACTCTCTCTCTCTCTCTCTATAGTCTAACGGGGAGCACCGTTGCGTGTTATGCACGCTCCGCTTTGCAACTCCTGCAGTTCTCCGCTCCCATACTTCACTCCACGCGGAGCGCTACCGATGCATGCGGTGCGAAGCTCTGCTGCGACCTAGAGCGAGGGCGAAGCACACCGCCGGTTGCTTGCGAAGCGAGACTTCGGATTACGTCGCGTGTCACCTGTGCGCCAATTTGTTCAAGTGAGTCGCGAGTTCATGTCTCCAACCCTTTTTTTTTTTTCCTTTCATATGTCAATGTGTCCTCCAGACTAATTAGCTTAGGTTAGGCTCGTAAGGGACGACTCCCCGGGACGTGCTCTACAAAGAGCATAGTGCAGAGGGGCTCCAGTGCGATCCTATGGAGTTCCCGGAGCCCCTCACCATGCACCGACGAAGGGCCACCGGGGAGAGGTGGAGTTTAGTACTAAAAATCCCACATACTGTAACTGGTTATGAGAGAGTTTAAGAGAAATGTGCACGCGCACTGCTCTCTCTTACTCTACAGTGTGATACAGATAATACCTGCACTGTGTCTTAGATATACTAAACTTTCTCTCTTTCTCTTCTCACTAACTTATGAACCCTTGAGAGGGAGTCTCAAGGTTTCATAAGGCATTCACCACCTCACTCCCTAAGTCAAGCGTTTTTTACTTCAGAACTTGTTAAATGTTCCAATGTCAGGGATGCTAGTGGACTGCAACAGCACTTGAGACGTGGTCACAGCTCGAAGACCAGCAGGGTCCACAGGTGCTCCGTGTGTGGTGAGGCCTGTCGCAACCAGGCCGCAGTACGGACACACATGCTGTGAGTATTCTTTGCATTGAAGGATTCATTTGGACACATTAGCCGATTATTGTTTTTGGCACAATGACAATTGAATTGTAATTTGTTGTAATAGTGATATGTCATTGGCAAATAGCAGACTGAAGGTCTCGCCAAGCCGTAACCGTAGTCTTATTCTTGAGAGCCCAGAACTACAGGGCTGAAATATAAAAAAAATAAAATATAATTAAAAAAAACTTCACTTAAGGTATCAAAATAAATAAAAGAATAATAAATAATACTTTATTCAAAAGTTTCTTTACAATAAATACACCCCCAAAGTCCCCGACTCCTGAACTAGGAGATTAGACCCGTGTCTTAGCATCAGATCCCTGCCCTCCTTGCCCTGTTCCACTGCTTGGTCAAATTCGTCAAATTGATTTACAAAATAATTTAACTGAGTCAAAGTAGTTTAGTTAAAAGTATACATAAATATTAATATATAAATAAATAAATGGGTATGTGTTTTAGGTTGAATGTGCGTGGTATTTATAGCCATGCTGTTGGTTTGGTTTTTTGGTGAACAACTTTGGTTTTGTGGTGAACTTCGACGTTGGGTATGCGGTCCGTCAGAGTGATTCCTAGCATGGCGCGCTCCATAACTCGTTGTGCTACTTGAGTTTTGTGTAGATTTTGCTTTATTAGCGTCCACGCTTCAGAAGCGTATATCAAAATGGGCAGAACACACACAATAAAGATTATATCTATTTCCAGTAAGCATTTGAAGAAGAAATTCGCATGCGACCAGTGTTCTGCTGTCTACAGCAGTCCGTATACCTTGAACCAGCACAAGAAGACTCACCAGATGGGGCAGGAGAGACACTTCTGCACCGCCTGCGGAGTCAGCTATAGCACCAGAAAGAGTCTGATGGCGCATAGAAGAAATAGTTTAAAACATCAGCAGACTGTGTAATTATTATTTTTTAAAGAAAGCTAACATTTTTTTTTCAGAAATATTACTAGTATTCTTGTTAACCATTCCATTTTTTTTTTATGACGAACTACACAGATGGCCAGAGAAGCTGGCCTTGACTGCTTCACCGGATTGGGCTATGCTACCTGCATAGCTCTTAGGTCGCTTAGCTATCGCTAGTATAGACACAAGGGTCCCCCTGGTGAGGGGTAGGTCAACATTGAAATGGTCATATCTTTGAAATTACTTGTTATTTATCAATTACACGTTACATGTACCATTCAAATATCTAAGAAGTTGTTGTAGGATTTTTGATGTACCGCAATCTAGAACCAACCTACTCTCACACTCGCCATTGCTAAGAATTTCCGCTTTTCCATTACTAAAAATAAATAAATTCCATTACTTTACTAAAAAAACAGCAATGAAACACAAAATCAAAAATAGGTGATGCTCGGGTCAACGAACGCCAAAGAATTTCGCGCCGCCGCCCCTATGCGCTCCGACGTTCATTGACCCGAGCACCAGCTGTGTTTGATTTAATGTTTCATTGCTGTTTTTAGTAATGTATTTTATATGAAACTATTGTTTCATTTAGCTATACTAACATGATGGAGCGTAAATAATGATAAGGAAACATTTTAATAAAATGTTTATTTTTCCGGCCCATCATGAAAGGTGTCATTAGTACTATCGTCTGTCTCCGTTTTCGGAAGCGATCTCCTAACACCCTGTATACATAGTTACTTAACCGTCGGCAAGTATATATTTGTATATAACCGTATATATTCGTATCAAACGCATGGTATGTGTGTATTGTGTTTTAACGCATTTTATTTGCCTATAAAAAAAACACAATTTTTTGCTTCTTGTATTAATATAATGATACATTTTATTACAGTTTCGAATGCAATAAGTGTTCTCGTGTGTTGCCACACCGACGCGCGCTGGAGGCACACGAGAGGAAGGCGCACCTGGGTATGTTGGGCGCTCCGCCCCAAACGCAGGGCTCTCGTAGGGCAGCGGCGGAGCGGCGCGTATGCCATCTGTGTGGGAAAAGTTTCAAGGTTACTTGTTCTCCAATTTCACTGTACCCCTAATCTTTTTAACCGGCTTCAAAATACGACTAGCGTCAATTTGTTAATAGCCTAATGGTTTAGGGTACGGTCTGCGAATCGTAAGGTCGTAGCTTCGAATCCACCATTCGACTATTGACGTGAACCATCTCCCTAGCACAAGCTTAAGCTTAGTTGGAATGGTTAACAAGATAGTTAGTGTAGTGTAGTATGTTACTACACTCCTACTCTTCACGATGGCAAGACTCGTTGTATAAGTTTTATAATCTACGCATGTAATCTGTTCTGCTAGCAGAATCAAATAGTCTGGACTAGTATCTGAAGCGAGAACCTCTCAGTTACGCGCCGAGTACTCTATTAGTGCAAAACTTTTCTAATATTTAATATCGATACAATCTCCGATATATTATATCGAAAAATATATCGATATATTTTTGGCATGAACATCCCTAGTGTGAAGCACCGTAGTAGCGTTTTTTTAAGTCGTTTTTATTAATAAATATTCTGGTCTTCATAACCAGGGCAACAGCAAACTGAACAGGCATCTACGGGAAGTCTGCGAGAAGATGAAGCTGGATGGACAGCCGGCATCTGATTATGAATAAATATATATATATGTGTAAAAATTTGTCCTTCATTTCAACTCCAGTACAATGAACCCACTCAATTTGATTTAATTACTGTGATAATAACTGTTAGCTGGCAACACCTGACACCCAGCGATTGTTATACATAATAACTACTTCCAATGATATCTTAATAATTTACCTGAACCTTATTGTATCTTTAATTCATAATTAATAATTTAGTTGATCGTCACATGAACTTGTCATTGTAAACAATAGTTTAACCTTATTAGTTCCTAATCTGACTTCTAATTAATTTTGTATAAAGATGGCGAGGACGCGCAGTTGTGACGTTTGACTCGATATAAATAATTCTTTGTACAACGTAACGCTGTCTCAATAAAGCGAGTGTATTAGTTGTTGGACTATTTTATTCTACGAGACCTACAGATTATAACATAACTCAATAGCGTTACATAAAGTTGTACAATACATTTTTGGCAGGACTTTGGATACGAGTTGAAAATAATACTGTTGTAGTAATTGAAGTAGACTGTGGAATCCTGAATATTTATTTGGGTAAACGTTGCTGTTTATATACAAAATATAGTCTTGTACAATATGGGTTCTTTAACATGTTGCATCTTATTATGTCCAATAAGAAACGGTGAATCCGGCGCGCTATCCCCCGCGCCGCACTCCGACGAAGATTTTACATGTGTGCGTGGCGTGGTTGCTCTGTTTCATTTGTTGCAGCTCGCGGCCGTTGTGTTGTGTTAGCTGGCAACACCTGACACCCAGCGATTGTTATACATAATAACTACTTCCAATGATATCTTAATAATTTACCTGAACTTTATTGTATCTTTAATTCATAATTAATAATTTAGTTGATCGTCACATGAACTTGTCATTGTAAACAATAGTTTAACCTTATTAGTTCCTAATCTGACTTCTAATTAATTTTGTATAAAGATGGCGAGGACGCGCAGTTGTGACGTTTGACTCGATATAAATAATTCTTTGTACAACGTTACGCTGTCTCAATAAAGCGAGTGTATTAGTTGTTGGACTATTTTATTCTACGAGACCTACAGATTATAACAGTTGTGACCGTCGAGTGTACCCGTCGAGTTGTGCCCGTCTAACTCTTAAGTATATATGTAATGAACGCCACACATTTAAATCAAAAAATATTAATAAGTAAATGGTACGTTTATACATTCTCATAATATAGAGATGACGGCAAAAAATTCTAGCGCATAGTGAACGAAATTATTTATTTATAAAAGAGCTACAAATCTATATATATAAAAGAGAAAGTGTGTGAGTTTTTTCATATAGGCTACGAAACGGCTGGACCGATCACAATGAAAATTTCAGGAAATCTTCAGATTGACCTGGCGAGTAATCCTGTAAAGTTTGGTGACGATCGGAGCACTTCTCTTTTTGAACTGTCAAACAAGCCATTCGTTTTTATTTCTGACATTAACTTGAGCCCCGATATGTTTTTGTATAAATGAGTGTGTACTGATATATACATGGGTGTAGGTAATGATCTTCACCCGCTCGAGAAGAGAATGAATACGGAGAGAAATGATTAATTTAATATATTGTGAGAGTTAAATTAAATATTTAATGATGTAAGTTTATTGTTTAAATAACATAAAGCAAAATCTAGCTCGGCGATTATTTTCCATATTAAAAAATTTATGTTATTCCAACACCAGTGTGTCACCAAACACTGATACATCCACAATTCTCGGGAACTCTGCTCGAGCGTAACGGGACATTTTGCGCGAATGGCATCCAGTATTCATCAATTTATAAGACGTTGTCACGACAAAAAAATACGGTATTAATGGATCTCGAGGCCCATATATACAACAATATACATGAAACAGTCACAATTATTACTAAATTGTCTGTTAGCTAGCAACACATGGCACCCAGCTATTGTTATGTATAATAACTACTATCCTTTTGTTGTGAACATCCCTCAAACCCGAACGAAGCGCTTCACTTTGTCTTTCATCTTTCGTACAGCAAGGGGCGGGAATAGCGCAAAATGTCCCGTTACGCTTAGACGAGAGTTCCCGGGAATTGCCGTTAGTGCACGTTCAAAGTGTGTAAGCGAGAGCGTGGTATGAGAGAGATAAGAGAACGTAAATTTTTGGTAAGTAGAAAAAATAGTTCAATTTAGTTGTAATAACGTTTGGACTTAGGATATTTTGTCACCAATTTAAAGTCCAAACGCCGCGCGCCCACACACCTGGCATTTTTAACCGTTATTTGTTGAATTTTTGGCTTTTTTCTACTTGGAAATAGTAAAAAATAAAACACATAAATATCATCAATGTATTTTAATATGGTCGACAATAAATAGTACAGGATTCAGGTCTTGAATTCAGAAAACATGCAGGATTCCGGAAATAATAATGGATTTAATACTTGATAATACTTATACAAAACAGTCTCGGTAACAAATCAGATCTTCTCACGACGAATGTTGACGATCAAGTGATCCATTAGATACACGATACCACCCGCTGACAGGTGACAGCACTAGTGTGTTGCCATTATACAAAATATAATATTCTGACATTTTATATTGACTACGATTGTCGTAGTCGATATTAAATGTCTATTACATGAAAAATACAATAAAATCGTGGGGACAATAACTAGCAGTCCCAAATCTACATAATTACTTCATAGACTAAACAATGCTTACAATAGCGATTATCAGTTTGTCTAAATACATACAGAGTAGAGATGAAACGGTAACTATCCGGTATCCGGCCTTGTTTTCACTATCCGGTCGGATACCGGATAGTAATCCAGTATCCGGCCGGATACCGGATAGTATAATTTTAAAAAATCTCATTATTTTACTCAAGGCAAATCAATGATACTCCAATAGGTTATGGACACCGTTTATTTTTAATTTTTATAATCGCACATCAAAAATGTTTGTTTTATTAATTATTAGTTTAATACTCAAAATTAACAAGCGGCAAATTGTGGTGAATAAATACCAAATTACATTAAAATACCGCATTTGTTGGTGAGAGGCGACTCCGCTTACGTGCGATCCGAAGGCGCCTGAATATATCCGATCTCGTTTACCGCGCCAATATTCAAATCAAACTGATCGCGTCAACGCAATAAAGGGCCGATTATCCGGCGCTCCGGCCTAGTAGCTTGCCGAATATCCGGTATCCGGCCACACTACTATCCGTTTCATCTCTAATACAGAGCGATAAACACTAACACTGAGACATCAAAATATGAAACATATTAATGAAGAAAGATAAATAGTTGAAGAAAGAGCGGACAGATGGATATAGTGCCAACATTGGACACCGTCTCAGCATGTGCTGATGTTCAGCGAACTTACATACATATACATAACATTTACACAGTCTAATAATAAATATATAATACAATAATTATAATGTGTTAATAGTTATTACATGTATATTTATAATGATACATGGTGATGGCAGCTGGTGTATTGTGGTGTGCAGCTCTTCAGATTTTGGGGATTTTAGTTCTGACAGATGTCATATCCTGTCCACCCATTTGTATTATCTTCGTCGTGTTCTTACAATACTCAGCCCTGATTATCCTAGAACAGCAAAAAAGAATTACGTCTTTATATCTACAGGGTGTCCCGTAATTCAACGTCCAGCGGGGAGTGAAAGTTACAGGTACATTGGCCAATTTTAAATTCGACTTTCTTCTTTGTATTGACGAATTAACGTAGGATATAACGAATTGAATTAATAAGAACACAATTACAATTAAAACAGATTATATAACAAAAGTTGATTTTTTTTTATTTTTGGACGAACTGACACAGTTGGCCAGAGAAGCTGGCCTTGACTGCTTCACCGGATTGAGAGGTGGCATAGCTCTTAGGTCGCTTAGCCTGAACTTCGATCGCTAGTAATTCGACACAAGGGTCCCTCGAGGGGTAACCTCCTCACGCGTAAGCATTCCGATCCGAGGGCGCCCGAGAGGGCCGTGAGTAGTATTCCATGTACTGTAACAGATTTCATAATGAAACATAACTGGCAAATAGCAGAGCAGACCGTTTCCTTACCTTTGATACCTCAGTCACACGTGATGCGTCTTCTCCGATCACGGGCTGGACTTTTGGTTGTATATCAGCGGGTACCAATACTGTCCGTACATTCCCCTCATATGTCACTTGAATCGGGACTGTAGTACATGGAGAATATTCAGACTCTTTAGGTCGTTTGTGAGACTGTAATGAAAGGACGGGTTTTTTTTTTAGAAGTTCTATACACACACTTGACGTGGGAGTGAGTGGCGTTGAGAAAAGTTGAGAGAGATATATAAATTAGTGAAGAGAAGAGAGGGCGCCCGAGAGGGACCACGACTCGGTCGGTTGCTATTTCACGGATAAAAAAGAGAACCTTTAAAGTCGGTTAACGTGTGTACCTTAACATTTCGCCCGCCTTTTCAACCTCCTTAGTGGGACCGCTGGCGGAGAGTTGGGAAACTGTTCGCGGGTTTGCATCGGCCTCGCCCTTCTGGAGGGGTAGCTTTGTGAACATGATTACACAACTATAGTCGCCGGAGACCCGGTTTTCCTAACTGGGCCTGTCGACGGGGCGAGATGGTGTAATGCTAACGGGACCCCATCTAGCCCTAACGTTAAAAAAAATGTACCTTAACATGCTTCGCCAAGTTAGCGCGCGATATATACTTCTCGCCGCACACATCACAGGTGTGGGAGCCGTTGTGTTTCCTGTTGTGCTTGGAAAAGGAGCTGGAGTCATAAAAAACTTCTGGACACAGCTGACATGGGTAGGTCGGAAGCTTCGCGTGTTCGCGAAAGTGCTGCTTCCACTCCGCCACCGATGTTAGGTCATGCCCGCAGACCGGGCAGCGTAGACGGTTGTTGGTGGAAGATGTGTTGGCCCTGGCATCGTTCAGCAGATGCTCGATGAGATGACGTTTGCCCTCGGCACACTTGTAGTAACTCTTGTTCTTGCACACCACACACGTCAGTATCTTCTCCTCCTTTGTTAACACAATATCTGAAGTGTAACAGATATCTATAAGTATATTGGTGGTTCGGATAACAGTGATGAAAGAATGCCTTGAATCTATTTAAAAAAAGAAAAAGTGTGTGGGTATGTTCCATATAGGCTCCGAAACGGCTGGACCGATTATCAATGAAACTTTCAGGGAATCTTCAGATTGCCCTGGCGAGTAATCTTGTAAAGTTTGGTGACGATCGCAGCACTCCTCTTTTTAAACTGTCAAAGAAGCCATACATCGTATTTTTATTTTCAAAATTAACTTGAGCCCGATATGTTGTTGTATAAATGATAAGAATGTATTTACTGATATGTACAGGGGTAATGATCATCACTCGCTCGAGAAGAGAGTAGAAGAGAATGAATAATTTAATATATTGTGAGAGTTAAATTAAATATTTAATGATGTAAGTTTATTGTTTAAATAAAAAAATAACAAAATCTAGCCCGGCGAAGCGGGCTGGGTATGCTGGTAATACTTAAAAGATCCCGGAGCCCCTCACCATGCACCGAGGAAAGGCTAGGGGGGTTTTAGTGGGTAAAAATCCCACATAACCCCTGGTTTATTATTATTCAAATATATTACAGGTTGTACAAGCTCATGGCAAAATATAAATACAACATTAGCATGACGGTGATGAGAACCCGTAAGATTTTCCCCTAACAAATATTGCTTGACACAGCTAAAGAAGTTTTCACTTCCAAATAAAGCAGTCAACTTATGTGCATAAAGTATCTATTGTAAGTAGATTTTAAAATATCACTTACCCAGTACAGTTTTTGCAAGTTTTGGAGACATGATCTTGCTCGAGTCACACTCTTCATTGGAATTCTCCTCTAAATCTATTTCCTCTGCCCTATCCAAACTCAAATGTGAGTCCCAATGACTGAAGAATTGTTCCGCTTTTACTAGATCTTTACACTGAGTGCAAACAAATGATTGCAATTCTGGATTGATTGTTGTATTGCATTCAGATGAATGTAGTTGAAATAGATCCATAATGTGCTTTTTTATATGAAAAGACAGCCACGCTAACCCCTCAAAATGCTGGCCGCATTCCGGACATGTGTTATAATTCAATTTGTGTTCCACCAAATGGTACAGGTAGGTCTTAAAACTTTGGAACACATGATTGCAATGAGAACAGAACAACAGTGTGCCGGAACATTTGGTAGCAACATGTGCCAAGTATCTCTTGTAAGGTCCATGGTACAGACACTTATTGCACCTAAAAGTTTTTTGCTTAGACAAGGCACCTCGGGCAAATATTAGTGCTGAAGGGGTTTTAATTATATTAGTTCCAATACTGCAGGAAGCAATTCTCACTCCAGCATTATAATCAGATTCACAATTAAGTTCTTTTTTCACTTTAATACTAGGATCTAACGTTGCTTTCACATCAGTGTTAAAACTAGAGCCGGTTACAGTATCTGAAATGGATTTTTTCTTAAAACGATTACAATCAAGTTCTTCTTTGGTTTTAACTGTGCATTTTATATTTGCTTTCCTGGTTTTAGTATCACGACTGGAACTGGATAGTTCGTGTTTAGTAAAAAATTCAGAATAATCACAAACTTCTTCTTTAACTTCTGCTTTTAAATATGCTTTTTCAATTTTGATTTTGGGATCTGAAACTGACATGAGAGCACAGTTCATACCGTGTTGTTCCTTGAAATAAGAACTGTCAATAGGTTCTTCTTTGATTTTAATGTTCGGATCTAGATTTACTTCCCTGGTTATAGTAGGAATATCACTAGGTAGTTCGAGTTTAGTAGTAAGTTCAGTATAGCTACAAGGTTCATTTTTAATTTCTGCATTAGAATAAGGTTTTTCTATTTTGATATAGGGATCAGAAACTGGACCGAGAGCACAGTCATAACCAAATTGTTTCTGAAAATAAGAATTACCAATGGGTTCCTCTTTTATGTCTATCTGGCTACATAAATTTGTTCCGTCCATTTCTGTATTGAAATTTAAACCCAGTTGTTCATATACAGGATTATTCAAGGTCTCAAAATCCGTTTCATATTTTACTTCAACTTTCGTATTTGTATTTGCAACTTCATAATTAAATGGACCTTGTAGTGCATCATCATGCGACTTAAATTCCATTATAGGTTCAGTTGCTTCATTATAATTTGTAGTGTCATCATCTTTTGAACAACTGTCTTCACTGTTGGAAGCTGAAACGATGTAAAGTTTCTTAGGCTTTTCAAAAACAAGTATATTGTTGAGTAAAAACAACAACCGACAAATCAAATATTAAACACTATTATGCTAACGTTACTATGTTATGCATTGATTCCGCAGGCGCTCGAGAGGGCTGAACCATGTCTCGGTCGGTGACTGTTTCACGGATAATCTAAGGGACGTTCAAAAGCTAAACTAACTTTTAATGCCCCTTCAGGAAGGGTGGGTGCCGGTAGAAAAGTTGGCCGAAGAAACTCCAGCAACGCTCCTAACATCTAACGGGTGGGTGTCTTATAGCAGACATACATACATACTCGACTTTAGTGAAATCTATAAGGAAATGCCATTAACCCAAATAATTGAATTGATGAGAAAAAATTCAAGTACTTACAATATTGTACAGTAGATGTCGCTTTTCGGCGAGCACGAAACTCGCGAACACGCTGCGCCGTACTTTTCGGCACTTTCTTCATCTTGTTCTGTTCTCTTTTTTTCTTCTGTCTATATTCACGACAATATTGGGCATTCGTTTTCGGCATACTTGAAACTTTCCACCTACTGGCTAAACCGAAATGTAATCCTCTTGGGGGTGAATGCTATCACACAAAGAGTAACGTCCCAGCGACCCCTGCGCTAAATTACTCACAAGAGATTCATGGAAACAGGCCTAAGAGCTTTGTTACTCAAAAACCACTGTAAAAACTAGCCTCCTATACCAACTTTTTTATCTCTCAATCAGTAATAAGATTGCGGAAGTACCACACAGAGAGATGTAGAAATAATATATTGCATATTTTATCAGATTATCTTGCAGTCTAAATTTTATAGATATGCATTTGTCTCTTTATAATATTATAGACTTTTTAATTGCAAATATATTAAAGACGTCCCTTCAAACCAATCAGATAATCATAAGGGCTTGTCTTATTTCTTTTCCCAGATATTCTCATGCAATACACATTAGATTTTTAAATACACACTGAGGAAAGTAAAAGACTTTTATCAACAATTCAAGGCATTCTTTCAACAGTTTCCCGAACCACCAATATCTGCTACAATACAAGTTCGATCCCCGGTGATGGTATCAATAAATTTATTTGTTATAATTTTGAACACTATTTCTATGTGTTATAGTAAAATATAGTGAGGAAACCTGCTGAAGTCTGCCAACCCGAACTAGTGTGTGTTGCGGACTATGCCATTATACTCTCCCTACAGAGATGGCCTGTGCCCAACATTGGGACATACACATAGATATTGGCTGTAGCTTCTTCACACGGTATGATTGCAGTGCAGGTATGTAACCCATTTATTTATTAACCAACATAAAATTCAATCATCTAGTCTGTATTTTTTTAATATAAGAAAATAATAAATTTTAGAACGATTTTTACGCGTAGTACATACTTACAAGACGTGCTGATATTTTAATCTTCCTATTAAACACTTATATGGTAATCGAATTTACAACTCGATTGCTCTGTTGTGTTCATCTAAATATTACTTATATTCAAAGTTACAATTTAATTTCAAAAACCATAGCCATTCAAATTAAATTAGACGAAAGTGGAAAATAAACGTCAAGCTTACTGTAAAAAGCTACTTTGCTTTACAAGAAAAATCGTTTAGAAACAGTCCTATTATAGGAAACATATTTTTTTATTTTATGATTTGTTTTTACACAAGACTAAAGAAATCAAAATAATCAATACATTGTACTGTCAAGAATAGTGTGACCAGTTACAAACACAGAATAAGCGTGTAATAAAACTTTAAATCAATGCTCTAAAATAAAATCTATACTTAGTGGTAATAAACGGAGAGAGCGATTTTTTCTTAAGTTTATTATGCAAAAAACTAACTAAGCAACATTACGGCAGGTAGATATGTGTTTTATAGATCCGGTTAAATTCTTATAAGAGCGCTCTATGACTTTGAAGACTATACAATGTAAAAGCTTCAACAAGTTTTCCGGTTGATAAGAAGAGTGCTTTTTATAATTTTTACTTAATTTGGTGCACATATAGCCTTTGATATTTTTTAATGGCGGGTGTTACAATATGGTTGTAATGTCAAGCGTTAGATCGAAAGTTACACGATTAAGTTCCACCGGGGGGACCCTTGTGTTGAGTTAATAGCGATAGAGGTTCAGGCTAAGCGACCTAAGAGCTATGCCACCTCTCAATCCGGTGAAGCAGTCAAAATCAGTTTCTTTGGCCAATCTGTGTAGTTCGTCATAAAAAAAAAACAATTAAGTACTAGACTGTGTAGTACTTTTTTGAGAAAAACTGATAAAAAAAAAGTAATTTAAGGAAACGAAATAGGTGTGACTGGATCAAGCGTTATTGGTAAGTCATTAAGAGGTATCTATATTTTTAATAATAAAAATATTGTTTATATAAAGTTAATTATAATAGTTTTAATTAAGAAAATATCAAAATCGATTTTCCATAGAATCGATTCAAGACTGATTGTATTTGACAACACATCATGTCACGCACTTGAGCAAGCTGGTCGTAAATCATCTAACGATTTTTTTCCGCGTTGAGTTGTTAGATTTTAAACATTTCTACATAAAATTACGGCTTTTACAATTGTGATATTAAATTAGGCAGTGCTGTGAAAATAAGTGCGTTTTTAATTATGCTTTTCCCGTGACACACCGACTTAATGTCATTGTTGAATCCTGCATTTCGTTGTGTATACCCTAATTGGTACTTTCGTGTCCTACGCATTGGAAACATATAGTTAGCGATTAATGTTATGTTAATAAACATACCAAACAATCGTGTATTGACTTTTAGCGGATATCGTGAAGCAATGTACGGCCGATTTCCTGCAAATTTCGCAACCGAAATTATTCTGTTAAATTGATGACAGAATACTGCGGTGTCGATAAACCCAGTACATGTGAGTATAAATTTGTGATTCCTATGTGCCGGCTAGTGTGGTGTACAATCCAATTATACTGAGGTGTTGTGTGACCTTTATGCTTCGTTGCAAATAAGAATCTTATTAGAATATATTAGAATACAATGTTACTCTATATGAAAACTTTGTTTTGATTCAAGTTATACTAATAGAAACCTGTTATGTACGATGCTGATCTATTTAAACATGAGGTCGTTCAGCTAAACTTTAAATAGTGTAAGGTAATTATTTGAGACAATTGATGATGTTTTAACATTATGTTACTTATTATTTATCTCAATTTATACTAGTCTTTTTTTTTTTTGTTCACGCGGGAATCTATTTACAGACCATCCTCCGGTACCCTGGGTGGGCCGGAGGGATATGTGGGACTCGGCCTGGGCAGCCCCTACCCACTAAATCTTCCGCGAATGCCATCAGCCGTTATGAGCAGGGTGCCCCGGATCTGTCAGCAACAGGACACCCCAACGACCGGCTGGTCCCGGCAAAGACCGGGCTTCATCCTCAAAGGGGACTTCTCCGGCACTTAGAGAAGTCCCGACGACGCCGAAGCATGCTGGGGCCAGGTACCCATACTGGCCCCGCTTCGAATACAGGGGGCGGCAAGAGGAGGCGTTCATAACGCCTCCTGCGCACCCTGATACGTCGCCTGCGGAGGGAGCCTAAATTTATACTAGTCTAGTTTATAATGAAAGATGAATTCTTTTATTTTGCAACGAAATACATGCACAAAGGCATTTAGTATTTTCTCCTGGCAAACCTTTTGTGGTTAAGAACAGTCACGGGTAGTGTTGCTAAAAATAAGGTGTTAACAATCTTATATAGATAAATAAATATACATTCACAAAAAATATTTACATAATAATGTACATATACAAAGACATACCTGATAGTCGTCTCTGCAAACTGTCTTATAGCAAAAAGTCTCGATCAACATTGACTCTCGAGATCGAATAATCAACTTAAGAGTCAGACGAAGGCAGTACTCCTGGACACAGCATGCATCATTTTACCCCTCACCAGGGGGACCCTTGTTTCAAGTTACTAGCAATAAAGGTCCAGGCTAAGCGACCTAAGAGCTATACCACCTCTCGATCCGGTGAAGCAGTCAATGCCAGCTTCTCTGTCCAATCTATGTAGTTCGTCATTAAAAAAAAATCATCAGTAGGTTTTTCTCTGTGTCTCCTTAACTTCTGGTTGTTTTGGCCCTGCCTTGTTGCCCACACTGGGTTTTTTTGTTTCGTTTTAAAAATTTAACCTAAGCTTTAAAAATACATATACATAGAGTAAATAACAAATAAGTAATAATTAATCAATGAACAGTCTTAAATAACAGCCATGGTAGCTCAGTGTCCGGGCAACCTTAAGTTGTACAGTACACTAGCAATTCGGCCTCTTGGTAAGGACCTTCATTCAACCTTTCCCATCACTAATATAATTTTATTAACTATTTGTCAGAGTATGTCTAAAAGCAGCTGTCATAACACCCTTTTAATATAATGTAATGAGAGTAAACAACTGTAACCATCATCCATCGGGCTCTCACCACCTCTAATGTTCCATCAACTTTGGAGACAAAGGGAATATTGCATAGTAATGGTAAGAGACCAAATATTACGACTCTTATACTCTGGAAGATGGGACGGCCTTTAGTATGGCATGCCACATGCGTCGATACTTTGGCATCTCACATCTTCCAGAATCTTATGTTGAGACTGGAGCGGTCGCTGCAACTGCAAAAAACCTCAAATATAGTAACTTCAATATTTCATTTTTGAGCCGTTTGGGGTAGAAACTTTGGGTCCGTGGGGTGCTAGTGGGCATCAGCTTTTTAATGTGATAGCTAAGAAGTTGATCAACACATCTGGTGACCAGAGGCCTGGTTTATACCTTGCACAGAGGCTAAGCATTGCCATACAATGTGGCAATGCCATGCTGCCAAGTGACAACAGTTTGGTACAGTTATATTTTTAGTAAATTTTGTAAAATACCTATTATTTTGTACATATTTCTCTTTTTAGTTAGTATAGTTAAGTTATATTTTCTAGTTTTAGTTATAACAAAATTATGTAATGAGATTAGGGTTTGGCTGAATAAGTTGGCGGGCAACTAAATGCCAGAGATGGAAGAAAGTGATGAGTGAAAACATCCCTAACCACCCACGTTGGGGGAACTAGCTATAGCATAGGCAGACTATGCTCAGAGAAAAATATGACAAGGGGCAATAAACTCTGATTTCTAGCAAATAAGTCAGTAGTCCTGGCTCATGCCACAAAAAAAAAACTAAATGCCAGAGATGGGGTTATTATTAACGTTTGGTTTTATTCATTAAATAACTTTTTGGATTTCTTACTTCATCACAGAACTCTTTTACATTGTAAGTAGGATGTTGAGTCAGTCGGTTATCACTACTTATCTTGTTAGTTAAGGATTTTATCACATTTACTTTACGGTAAAAATTAATTTTAAAATTATTTACTTTAGAGACAGGACTATAGCGATGGAGCCATGGTATTTCAGTGCCCGGGCAGTCGGCTCAAGTTGCATAGTACGTTTCAGCCCTCTATTTCTGGGCTCTCAAGATTAAGACTACGGTAACCCCTGCCTGTCTTAGAAGGCGATTAAAAGGGGCCTCGGGTTCACTGGGCGACAAGGGTGGAGACCTTTGACATCGGCTGGCCCGTGTCGCCTTGCAAAAAAACCCACATAACCGCCGCCTTCACCCCAGAAGGCGGGGTATCTTTTTGATGATTTCCTCCTCGTAAACAAAAAAAAATTGCTTAGTACGTCTAGCAACCCGAGTTCGATCCCTGGTGCCGGCACCAATAAATTTGATGTCGCAATTTTATATGTTGATTTACCCGCTCAGCGGTGAAGGAAAACGTTGTGAGGAAACCTACATGTCTTAAAAAAAATTCTAAGACATGTGTAGTCTGCCAATCCGCACTAGGTGTGCGTGGCGGACTATATATATATATGACAAATGAATAAACAAATGAAATTACAAATTAAAATCATTTTATTTCTTCGATGTACTATTTTTTTTTTTATTTATGTAATTTGTAATAATTTGTAGTAAATAATTGACTTGTAATTTATTATGTTACCAATAAAATCTAAATCTGAATATATATATATATATATATATATATATATATATATATATATATATATATTAAGGCTGTAATTTTAAAGATGCGTTGAATGTTCGGCATATTTTATCTGTTTGTATTGCAGTTAATTAAACAATCTGAAAATTTATTTTAAATTAATATCATGCGAGTAATTCAATAATTAATTATTTTTTCATGATGAGCAGATTGGCTAGAGAGGTGGCACAGTTCTTAGGTCGTTTAGCCAGAACCTATTTCGCTATAACTCGACACAAGTGTCCCCAAGTTAGGGAGGACCCTTGTGTCGAGCATGCGTAAGCATTCCGATCCGAGGGAGCCTGACACGGCCGAACCACGACCCGGCCGGTAGTTTTTGTCGAAAAAGCGTGTCCACTCTGTTATATCTAAAAGATTCATTGGATGAAACTGTTTGAACGACACCATAAAAAATTAACATATACATGGATCGATGCCAAGTTGACAAAATACACTTGTAGACAATGCTTTCATCTCCTCGTTTATGGAGCATAACTTTTTTTATATAAAACTAGCTGCGCCCCGCGGTGTTACCCGCCATTGAAAACTTTTTATTTTAACGTTTCTAAAATTAAAGTCTAAGTTAGTCCTTACTACATCAGCTATCTGCCAGTGAAAGTCCCGTCAAAATCGGTCCTTTCCAGAGATTCATTGAAATCAACAACACACACAATTGTAAAAATTTAAATTTGGTAATATGTTTTATCGTATTTATATTTATATGCCACTAACGATTTTCCGCGCTCACGTAGAGCAGAGCTAGCCCTTTTCACCAACGATACCGGCATTTTATGCTTCAGGGCGTTCCCCGAAGTCATTCTTAAAAACTCCAGACCGCGGCCGATGCCTAGGGGATTGGTTTCGGAAATAGAGAATAGAAATCAACCCGGCTAAGAGCGCAGCCATATACTTCACGAGGCGTCTTTAGTCTCCACCTCGTTGCGTCCAACTTCTAGGTACCCTATTTCCTTGGAGTTTACACAAACCAAATACCTAGGTGTCGTATTAGATCCCAAACTCAACTTTGGCCCTCACGTAGATCAAGTCAGGAACCGGGAGGCCTACATTATGGCCTATATAACCTCATTAATAAGAAAAGTAAAATATCCCTTCGTAATAAGGTGACACATTACAAAGCAGTTATACGTCCGTTATGACCGTCATGAAATAAAAAGTGGTTATTTTATAATAGAAACAGACACTCAAATTTTTATTAAGTTGTATATAGATAGAAAGGTAAAATAGAGCAACAAGCTCTCCTGGCGTTTATGTAAATATTTTTCGTATATTGAAACATTACATAAACAATATTCAAGGAGAATAATAGTCCCGCTATCTCCTGCCGTGGTAGCTCAGCGTCGGGCGGTCGCCTCAAGTTGCATAGTACGCTAGCAACCCGACTTCGATCCCCGGTACCGGCACCAATAAATTTGCTGTGGGGCCGTCCGCGGTGCGTCATCCCGTTTTTCAGACTTTGGAGCCTCCCCTACAATCATCCTATCGTCATTTCTTAATGACCCCCCCCACCCTCTTCTCCCAAAATTTATTTTAAATCAATATCATGCGAGAAATTTAATAATTAATTAATTTTTTCATGATGAGCAGATTGGCTAGAGAAGCTATCCTGGCTTTACCGGATTGAGAGGTGGCATAGCTCTTAGGTCGTTTAGCCTGAACCTATGTCGCTATAACTCGACACAAGTGTCCCCAAGTTAGGGAGGACCCTTGTGTCGAGCATGCGTAAGCATTCCGATCCGAGGGCGCCTGACACGGCCGAACCACGACCCGGCCGGTAGCTTTTGTCGAAAAACAGAGTGGCTGTTATATCTAAAAGATTAGTTAGATGAAACTGTTTGAACGACACCATAAAAAATTAACATATACATGGATCGATGCCAAGTTGACAAAATACACTTGTAGACAACGCTTTCATCTCCTCGTTTATGGAGCATAACTTTTTTTTTTATATAAAACTAGCTGCGCCCCGCGGTGTTACCCGCGATTGAAAACTTTTTATTTTAACTTTTCTAAAATTAAAGTCTAAGTTAGTCCTTACTACATCAGCTATCTGCCAGTGAAAGTCCCGTCAAAATCGGTCCTTTCCAGAGATTCATTGAAATAAACAACACATACAATTGTAAAAAATTTAAATTTGTTAAGGGGGCGTCCATAACGGCGTGTTTTTTTTTTTATTTTTTTATTCTTATATTGCAACCACAGACCTGTGTCCGTGCTCTTTTCCAATACACTTAAATTGTTTACTCTGCATTTGTTAAAAAGTGCCACTTCTACAGTTACTGTTTTCCTTATTTTTATATATATATATAATGCCTGAGTTTGGAGGTGGCCAGAGATCGCTCTGGTTCACGCGTCGCAGACGCATTAGCTTCTCATGCATTGCTATTAGCTTCTCCGCGACCGCTGTGTCCCTGCTTCTCATGGCCATTTTCAGGTTGTAGTCCACTATCCTCTCCCTTGATGCGGCCATTGCCTTTGTCATCAGTCTTCCTGTGGCGTCGTCACAGTCATCTGTATAATAGACTGTGTGTCGGGATATCGCCACTACAGCATGTTGGACGCTGTCGTGCAGTTGCAGTTTTTTCGTCACTGTTCTGATGACCACCACTGATCCGTACGTGAGGCCTTGGGCCTCGTGCATGGTAAGGATGCGCGAACCTGACCCCGATCCGTACGTGAGGTGTTTAAGAGGGGGAGGGGGTCGAGTCAAATCTCATCTAATCTTACGTCGGAGAGAGGAGGGGTCACGGCAAATATCACGCAATTTTTTTTCTGATTGAAACAAAAAAAAAATAATTACACTTTTTTGGTCCATGTAATCCAGATTGTACATGCTCAAGATTTAATCTTAAGCGTAATCGTAATACGATTACTTTTAAGGCACACACGTACACTCCTCTTTTTGAAGTGGAAAATACAGCTTTTATTTACTATGATGATATTCTATTGTTTTATAACACAAATTTGTATTGACACATGCGTTGTGTATATTTATGTCATTATGAAATATATTGAAGTACAATGAAGTATATTGAAGTGTAATGAAGTAAATAAATCCTAAATGATAAGAATGATATTGTATTTACTGATATGTACATGGATGTAGGTAATGATCTTCATCCGCTCGAGAAGAGAATGAATACGGAGAGAAATGAATAATTTAAAACACTGTGAGAGTTAAATTAAATATTTAATAATGTAAGTTTATTGTTTATTTAAAATAAAACAAAATCTAGGCTGGGTACGCTAGTGCGTTATATATTTTTCTTACGGTTTAATTTAACATTTTTTTCAGTTCGATCAGGCAGCATAATACCTATGTCTCCAAGCCTGCCGTAAGGTTTGTTTAAAAAACAGGGTGGACATTATTCTTAACTTTCTCTAGATTTTATAGAACTTCGTTGTATAACGAGACTATATGCGCGTCGTGTTACCCTCGAAAGAGGTTCCAATACAGTGAAACTGTTGCGGTCCGCTTCACTGGTCGATCACCGTTCGTTCGTTAAAAAAATGAACGCATCCCAACAAATTGAACATAATTGACCCAAGAATTTCGTAATGACTAACACAGTGAATTGTTTAAACGGTTGTTTCGAAAATGGGTCGTTACATTTGTGTTGCGTGCGATGTTGTTAAGTAAATTTGCACATAAGCCCTCCACTAACACACTTCACTTAAAATAACGTGAAATATAAACATTCAAACCCCCTATCTAAAGGCGGTAGGCACAGATATATCTATACACGTGCAACAATACACTCCAAATATATTTATTTATTGAAAACCAACACAATGAACATTTTTAACAAACAATACATAAAACAGTGAAATGTTGTGAAGTTAATGCCATCGCAGTTATAGGCGTAAACTGCAAGCAATTAATTGGCGAGTGACAATGTTAAGTTATAACTAAAAGAACACAAAAGTAATAATTTAACTAAATTTGAAATTAAAAATTAACTAATAAATAAACTATTTGTAGGTTAGTGAATTTTTTTACATACTAATACTAGGAAAAAAGAGATCGATATCATTCGTTTTTGAATAAGAGTTAAATTCTATACTAAGTCTATTTAAATCTGAATCAGCCCTATAGTTCTGGGCTCTCAAGAATAAGACTACGGTATCCCCTGCCTGTCGTAGAAGGCGACTAAAAGGGGCCTCGGGTTCACTGGGCGACAAGGGTGGGTGCCTTTGTCGTCCGCCAAGGTGGACCCGGGAAGAAGGCGACATCGGCTGGCCCGTGTCGCCTTGCACTGCGAAGGCACAGGGGGGAGGGAGTAACCTCCCGTGAAGTGCTCTCCTTGAGCACAGTGCAGAGGGGCTCCGGTGCTTTCCACTGGAGATCCCGGAGCCCCTCACCATGCACCGAGGAAGGGCCACCGGGGAGGTTTTGGTGGGTAAACACCCCACATAACTGCCGCCTTCCCCCCAGAAGGCGGGGTATCTTTCTAAAGATTTCCTCCTCGTTAACAAAAAAAAGGTTCGATCTGAATAAACTGCTTCTCAACAATTGGTATCGTGAAGGTCTAGGTAACCGCGACGGTTTAGTAACAGCTACGGCAGAGAGAAGCTCAGGGGTGTCAAAAATGCCATTTGCAACTTTATAGAGGAGGAATGTGAGGTCTAGCGTCTTCGATCCGCGAGTGAGTCAATTCTGAAATAATTTATTCTCTGTCGGTGTGACGAAAGAACCATTCCCAAATTAGCAGAGTATGCTAAATGCCACACAAATCTTTTTTGGACGCTCTCGAGTCTATCGATATAAACTTTATAAATTACAATGATTCTACAATGATATATCAAGAATAGTAACCGGTAAGCTGGGCCCCGAGTCTGCTATTTGCCTATGACATTTCACTATAAAATCCATCTATAATATTATAATTCAACTGTCATCGGAACTATCTGGATCGGAATGCTTACGCGTAACATAGTAAACGTCCAAGCCGAAGTTACTCCTCATCGAGGGGACCCTGGTGTTGAGTTACTAGCTAATAGAGGTTCAGTAAAGGCCAGCCTCTCTGGCCAACTGTGTAGTTTGTGAATAAAAAAAACCATTACAGGTCGGGTCTGACAGCAGCATTAAGAAAGCACCCACATGTTGCTGCCTCAGTTTTAGACTATCTATTAATGACTTTCTTTCCGCTTCATGTTTGGCACATTCCACCATTATGTGGTGCACATCATCCGCCATTTGACAAATGTCACAGTTCGGTGACATGTCCCATCCTCAATCTGTGCACCGTGTGTGATTTACATGTTTCCTTCAGGAACCAAGGAAATTATAACTTAAAATTGAAACATAATGGTTGTCAAATATCTCCCTTCCGCCTTTTGTGTCATGCGGCACCCAAACATCAAGCTTTTTTTTGTATCCAGCCTTCTGCAGATGGTTTAAAATGGTTTGGTGACTAACTCCCATCTCCTGGGCGATGTCACGAGATGCCACATGCCGGTCTAACTCGATGTAGTCCATGATTTGATCGGTATTTGTCGTTACAGGTCTTCCGCCGGCTGGCTTATCCATGGTGTCGTTTTCACCGGCTCTGAATCGTCGAAACCATTCCACCGTGGTTCGAAGTGATAGAGTACCATCCCCCAAAACACCATTAATCTCACGGAACGTTTCTCTAGCGGATTTGCCTTTAACGAAGGAAAACTTTAAAATAGCGCGAATTTCGGCGTTAGTGAACTCCATGTTTACACGTCTATAACTGTTGAACGCAATATCCAAACTAATTATGCATAGCGTCGTTTTGTAGGTTATGTCAAGACCTTTCAAATTATGTATAGTATTGCTAGATACGAGCTCTGTAGCGCTTTGTACATAGCCGCGAAATTCAAAAGACAAAAAAGGCGGAAGGGAGATATTTGACAACCTATTATTTGTAACTTCAGAGCAGGAAAAAAAAGAACCATAATAACATTGGGAAATTTGTGATCAACGAGTCTGATAACAACGAAACGCAGGAGCGCTTCTGCTAAATACGTTATCACAGATAAGGATGCGTATATCTCGTAAAATAGATAGTATGATTGATCGTACCTGTGCATAGATTACATACTAACGTTACCATAATAGTTGGTCACTAACTGGTATATTTATCATCGGACTTCAAGACCCACTGCTGTATTCCATCCTTATGTTGTCGACATCCTTCAAACCAGAACGAAAAGCTTGGCTTCGTATTTCATTATTCGTACTGCAAAGGTTACAAATGCGCATTTGTAACCTGCGGTATGCGGATGATACAGTTCTTCTTGTCACATCCTTTGCTGACATGGAGGAAATACTACATAGGCTAGAGGTAGAGAGTGAGAAACTAGGACTAGCAATAAATAGACAAAAAACCAAGTTGATGGTGGTGGACCGTGACCGGACATAAATAATGAAGGAAACTGTGCACCGGAGATTAAGCGAAGAATAGCGATGGCTAAAGATGCAATGACACGTCTGCAAAGTATCTGGAAAAATCGAGGAATAAGCTATAGAACAAAGGCTCGATTAGTTAGAGCAATAATATTCCCGATCTTTCTGTATGGAGTCGAGACGTGGACAATTCGAGCAAGAGAAAGACAGAGAATAGATGCATTCGAGATGTGGTGCTGGAGGCGAATGCTACGAATACCGTGGACTGCCAAGCGCACAAATGTATCTATTCCTCCCAGCTCGCCATAAAGACCAGATTGTCCACTACGTGTCTACAGCGCGTACTGTCATATTTTGGGTATATAATGCGTAGAGGGATGGCAACCTTGAAAAGCTGGTCATCGTTGGCAATACAGAAGGCAAAGAGAACAAGGGCCGGTCGCCAGCGATGGTCTGACCAAGTAAAGGTGCCATCTCCTCTAATCTCTACCAGCTGGTGAGGGCTGCCTCGGACCGAAACCGATTGTTCATTTGAGGGGCCCTAGTGACCACGATCCTCAGAAATGAGGGAACGACAAAGAAGAAGAAGAACACTGCAAAGGACTGGAATAGTTTGCCCGAATCCACCATAAGACTATTCACGTGAACGGACGTGACGGGGGGAAATCTTCAAGATACCCCGCCATCTTATACATTTGAATGTTTATTTTAATTTTTTTTTATTATGCGTATAAACTAGCGCTTGACCATGATCCCACCTGGTGTTAAGTGGTAATATAGTCGAAAGATGGTACGCGCTAGTAAGTACTTTTTTAAAATAATTTCTAAGCAAGTGCTCCTGGGCGATGTCACGAGATGCCACATGCCGGTCTAACTCGATGTAGTCCATGATTTGATCGGTATTTGTCGTTACAGGTCTTCCGCCGGCTGGCTTATCCATGGTGTCGTTTTCACCGGCTCTGAATCGTCGAAACCATTCCTCCGTGGTTCGAAGTGATAGAGTACCATCCCCAAAACACCATTAATCTCACGGAACGTTTCTCTAGCGGATTTGCCTTTAACGAAGGAAAACTTTAAAATAGCGCGAATTTCGGCGTTAGTGAACTCCATGTTTACACGTCTATAACTGTTGAACGCAATATCCAAACTAATTATGCATAGCGTCGTTTTGTAGGTTATGTCAAGACCTTTCAAATTATGTATAGTATTGCTAGATACGAGCTCTGTAGCGCTTTGTACATAGCCGCGAAATTCAAAAGACAAAAAGGCGGAAGGGAGATATTTGACAACCTATTATTTGTAACTTCAGAGCAGGAAAAAAAAGAACCATAATATCATTGGGAAATTTGTGATCAACGAGTCTGATAACAACGAAACGCAGGAGCGCTTCTGCTAAATACGTTATCACAGATAAGGAAGCGTATATCTCGTAAAATAGATAGTATGATTGATCGTACCTTTGCATAGATTACATACTAACGTTACCATAATAGTTGGTCACTAACTGGTATATTTATCATCGGACTTCAAGACCCACTGCTTGATTCCATCCTTATGTTGTGGACATCCTTCAAAAAGCTTGGCTTCGTATTTCATTATTCGTACTGCAAAGGTTACAAATGCGCATTTGTAACCTGCGGTATGCGGATGATACAGTTCTTCTTGCCACATCCTTTGCTCACATGGAGGAAATACTACATAGGCTAGAGGTAGAGAGTGAGAAACTAGGACTAGCAATAAATAGACAAAAAACCAAGTTGATGGTGGTGGACCGTGACCGGACATAAATAATGAAGGAAACTGTGCACCGGAGATTAAGCGAAGAATAGCGATAGCTAAAGATGCAATGACACGTCTGCAAAGTATCTGGAAAAATCGAGGAATAAGCTATAGAACAAAGGCTCGATTAGTTAGAGCAATAATATTCCCGATCTTTCTGTATGGAGTCGAGACGTGGACAATTCGAGCAAGAGAAAGACAGAGAATAGATGCATTCGAGATGTGGTGCTGGAGGCGAATGCTACGAATACCGTGGACTGCCAAGCGCACAAATGTATCTATTCACTCCCAGCTCGCCATAAAGACCAGATTGTCCACTACGTGTCTACAGCGCGTACTGTCATATTTTGGGTATATAATGCGTAGAGGGGATGGCAACCTTGAAAAGCTGGTCATCGTTGGCAATACAGAAGGCAAGAGAACAAGAGGCCGGTCGCCAACACGATGGTCTGACCAAGTAAAAGGTGCCATCTCCTCTCCTAATCTCTACCAGCTGGTGAGGGCTGCCTCGGACCGAAACCGATTGTTCATTTGAGGGGCCCTAGTGACCACGATCCTCAGAAATGAGGGAACGACAAAGAAGAAGAAGAACACTGCAAAGGACTGGAATAGTTTGCCCGAATCCACCATTACACTATTCACGTGAAAGGACGTGACGGGGGGAAATCTTCAACAAGATCTCAACCTCGCCTTCTTATACATTTTAATGTTTATTTTATTTATTTTTTATTATGCGTATTAACTAGCACTTGACCATGATCCCACCTGGTGTTAAGTGGTGATATAGTCGAAAGATGGTACGTGCTAGTAAGTACTTTTTTTTAAAATAATTTCTAAGCAAGGGCTTGACTACGATCTCACCTGAGGTTAAGTGGAAATGCAGTCCTGGATGGTAAGGCGCACTAGCTTAGTAAATGCCTATTCACTCTACTCTTGAAAACACCTACATTGTAATCGGAGGGAAAGATCGCGGACAAACTATTCCAGTCCTTTGCTGTACGAAGAATGAAAGACGAAACGAAATCGCTTCGTTCGGGTTTGAGGGATGTTCACTACAAAAGGATGAAATCCCGCAGTGCGTCTAGAAGTCCGATGGTGGAAAGGGGATGGAGGAATTCAGGAACTACATGATCTATCATGTAGTTCCTGAGCACACAGATGGTTTTATTTATTTTTTCATTGTACAGGCGGAGTAATCTTGTTAATCGTGTAGTTTAATACAAAGAGACACTCCAATTTTATTTATATATATATATATATATATATATATATATATATATATAATTGAAGATACTAGTATACTATATACCTGTCGATTGTTCTCATTTGATTTTGATCGATTGTATTAAGAATGGCTCATTATCAGTTACATAAAGGACGTACTACTTGATGTAATGGGACAGCTAGAACTGTCTCTGTCTACCCCACTAGTGTTGAAAAGATTTCAGGGATTATTTATATATACACTTGTAGTATTTATACTCCGTTTATGTGATGATTGTTTACAATTTTCAGGTTCGAATCCATTCCCACCGTACCTTAAGTCTCAAACCTTCCTCACCATTCCATAACATTATAATAATTATAATAGTTCCAATAATCCATTCCGTGTTATTAATTATATATTGTTAAATAATACCTCATTAAATATATATTTTGTACAATTGTTACGATATCATATTTCCTGTTCATTCCTCACCACACCACCGCCTGGTCACCGCGATGCTCTGACCCACTCAACCATGAGCTCGTCTCCAGCAGTGGAGCCGTCCTCGCCGTCCACCACCACGCCGTCGTCGCCGGCCTTGCGAGCTGGTGACTGCGCCCACTTCCACTCTTCGACGCCCAATTACGTCAACAAGGTAAATATTTTTTTTCAATATGAGGATCGGAGTACCAAGTCTTTTTTTTTAAAGATTTCTAGTAATAATTTTTTTTTCTCACTTCACTTCAAATACATAGTAGGTGTGCCAGTGGCGCGTCATCGGTAAATCATCCTGGCATTAATGAACGTTCATTTTTTACACCATTGGTTTAGCAGACCTTTTTTGTTTTTTTTTTATGACGAACTACACAGATTGGCCAGAGAAGCTGGCCTTGACTGTGTTCTTGGTTATCTTATGCTATTGCCAGAATTGGACCAAATTGCTTTCAAAGCAAAAAAATATCAAAATCGATTCACCCAGTCCAAACTTTCATTAGTTAGGATAGCAAACATAAAAATACAGACGAATTAAGAGAACCTCCCCTCTTATAAAGTCGGTTGAAAACTATCCAATATCGACCACTCAGATGCCAATGAACGTTCATTTTATATATATTACAGTTGGAGTTGGAATAATTTACCACCGCCCATAAGAGAGAGTAAATCTGTAAACGCATTTAAAAATAAATTAAAACACCTGATGTTAAAGATACAAAAAGATAATATCCCCGCGACATCGGTGGCTTGTTGTTTACAATATTTTCAATATTTAATTATATATTTTAAACTTTATACGTTTAATTATCATATTATTTATTTTTGACTCAATAATATTTATATATATATATTTTTTCATCTATTATTTTATTGTATAAAATATATTTTTATCTCATAACTGTTTTATTTATGTATCATATTTATTATACTCTTACTATCTGTATAGTAATATTCCATGTAAAAGTAGTATTGCGCGCGCACGTCTTTAGGTAGTCCCGGGCACCGCTGAAAATCAGCGCTGTCGCATCCTTGTGACAGCATATGCTGAGACGGTGTCCGATATTGGCATCATATGTTTTGTATTATTTGTCCGTGTAACTTTAACTGTGTTTTGTCAATTTTTCATTCTTTTTTAATGTGTGTTATATTCTGTCTGTGATGTGTTTTTGTATTGTGATGCCAATAAATAAATGTCTATGTCTATGTCTATGTCTTATTGGTTTAGTAGACTCGCGGCCCAGTTTGACTGCCATTTGTTTTGTCACATTTATCATTTTTATAACTCCCATTATAACTTTAAGCGATAACGGTTGCTGTTTATCTTAGAATTTATTGTATTTCCGTTAGGCACCTGATATCGTCGTTATTCCAACGAATTTGTAACATAAACTGACTCTACACACATAAACACATACGTCTGATGACAAGGGCAATGGACGCATCAAGGGAGAGGATAGTGGACTACAACCTAAAAATGGCCATGAGAAGCAGGGACACGGAGCAATGCAGCGGGGCGTTTGCGACGCGTGAACCGGAGCGATCTCTGGCCACCTCCAAATTCAGGCATTATATACATAAAAAAAGGAAAATAGTAACTGTAGAAGTGGCACTCTTTGAATAAATGCAGAGTGAACAATTTAAGTGTATTGGAAAAGAGCACGGACACAGGTCAGACCAGCCGATGTCGCCTTCTTCCCGGGTCCACCATAGCGAACGAGGATTATATTTTTTAATGTCCCCTAGATTATCAGTGAAATAGCAACCGACCGACTCGTGGTTCGGAATGGTTACCCCTCACCGAGGAGACCCTTGTGTCGAGTTGCTAGCGATAGAGGTTCAGGCTAAGCGACCTAAGAGCTATGCCACCTCTCAATACTCACCGGATCCCAACGCAGTTTAACATACGCACTTCGACATACGATACCTTCAACAAAAACAATTCAATTGAATTGAATTGAATACAAAAAGGTCGTCCGCGCGTACAAGCGTTTAACGTTTGTTTCGATTTGAAATCGATTTTTGTTTTGCTCGTAAATTTATTTGTTTCCGTAGTAAAGGTTTTAGCAACTGGCATAAGAATGAAGTCCCCGACGTTCTTCTTTCAGAAGCACTGTAACCCACCATTGAACGTGGTGTTGCCGTCCACCGCTCCATCGACCCCACCTACATACGGTAAGCTGTAGTCATCATACCACCATTATAGACAAATAGTTATATAGTACTTTTTTGAAGTTAAACTTCTTTACGCATGCTCGACTTAGGAACTAAACTGTTACGAGATTCCGTACGAAGTGTGATCACGTGGAAGTTGAGAGGGAGATATAAGTTAGAGAGGATAACAATAAACACATCATTAAATATTTAATTTAACTCTCGCAATATATTAAATTATTCATTTCTCTCCGTATTCATTCTCTTCTCGAGCGGGTGAAGATCATTACCTACGCCCATGTACATATCAGTAAATACAATATCATTCTTATCATTTATACAAAAACATATCGGGCTCAAGTTAATGTCAGAAATAATCACCTTGAATACTTCAAAATCCTTAATTATTATCTTTAATATACTTCAGTATACTTCATTGTACTTCAATACGGTTCATAATGACATAAATATACACAACGCATGTGTCAATACAAATTTGTGTTATAAAACAATAGAATATCATCATAGTAAATAAAAGCTGTATTTGACAGTTCAAAAAGAGGAGTGCTCCGATCGTCACCAAACTTTACAGGATCACTTGCCAGGTCCACCTCAAGATTCCCTGAAAGTTTAATTGAAATCGGTGTAGCCGTTTCAGAGCCTATACGGAACAAACCCACACACTTTCTCGTTTATATATATAGAATCGTAGTCTTAATCCAATAAATTTACTTGTTCAGGTGAGCTAACGTTGACTCCCCCGCCGAGGTCCCCTGGCGCTGCGGTGGTGACACCGGCCTCCGGTGACGCCCGTGGCCATCCTCCAGACGGCACTTCATCCGACAAAGTGAGTTGTCCCTGTATTTTGATGATTCTTTTTTTATTGCAGAGCTGGTGCCCCCATTTAAAATTGGTCCAATTCTGACAATGGGGTCCATGAGAAAACCATAGTAAGTGTTAAATATGCATCAAGTATGTGCGCCACAGATAGACAAATAACTCAATATCATGCGAACAAATTTCTATGATTAATATTTTATTGGAAAGGGTTATACTTTAACAGTCTTACAAATAAAATTGAGTTATAACATATTTATTCCACCCTTACACTAAGTTTAGTTAAACCAGGAATAAATTAAGAATAAGCTGAGAATAGTTTACCACAAATAAATCCGGAATAACTATGGTTTATCTATTCTTCCTTTACGTCAAAATGCACGAGTTGGCAACAGCGCAGTCAAAGAGAAACCATACTAAAAAAATAATTGCAGTCTATGTAGTAGTGTAGTAATGTATCTGACAATGTGTGGCGGTTATAGAAATATTCTATACTCTATATATAGATAGAAGATAATCCACGTCCACGCTTGTCCATAGTAAGAGACCTTTCAAATAAATGGTCTAGAAATATTATACCACTTTTAGAAAACCGATATTTTAATCGAAACTAATCTTCGACATATAAATCAAAAGGGTTTTCCATCTTCTAAATATTTTTACTTTTGGAGTCTGAATGATATTTATTAAGTCATTTACTGTTTCTACTTCCTCCATTGCCCTTAATTCCACAATAAGTTAATTTAAATGAGCGAACACAAACACAAATCGTGATATTTTAAATGTTATACTGGACTTAAACAAGGGTGTACGTGTGTACGCGCGTTATAACTTCGGAATAACGATTGTATGAACAAATACGTCAACGTGATACCAGGTATAACGTATTCTCGGTATATTTGTACCAATTTTGCTTATTCCTAATTTATTTCTAAGTTTATCTTTATACCACGTTTATTTCTAAGACTAGTTTAATGAGAGTTGGGTTAGGTTCAGATTAATTCTATTTCGTAATATACCTGCGATAATATGGAAATACAAAAAGGTTGTCCACGTTAACCAGCGTCTAACGTTTGATTCTATTTGAAGGTCGTAAATATACTTGTATTTTAAAAATCGTATTCTTAATCTTGCTTTGAAGTCACTTTCTTCTATCTTATTGACTGCATAATGCTTTCAGTCGTCAGAAACAGCGGCTGGTATCTCCCGGACACCTAGCACGGCTCTCTCCCGCAAGGAGAGCTACAAGGCGCAGAGACAGCATTACAGAAGAGAAAAGAAGAGAGCGGCTTCCGCTCTGCTGCACTCAATTGAGGACCCCACCGTGGTAGTTCTCGCCGATTGGCTCAAGGTTTGGATTCTTTACTGATAAAGGGATGATCACCATTGGATTTTAAGTGGCACTATTTTGATTTACATGTATAACTTTATATATATGGTATTAAGAGACCGTTGGCGAAAATGAAGACAGACGAAAGCTAGATTAGTTATGAGCTAGATCAGAGTTCCCCAAACTTTTTTGTGTCGCCCCCTTGCCATGTTTTTCCGTGTACGGTAGACCTTCTACTGGGAGGGGAGCGCCTCCGCAGGCGACGTATCGGGGTGCGCAGGAGATAACCAACGCCTCCTCTTGCCGACCCCGTAATCCGAAGCGGGGCCAGAATGGGTACCTGGCCCCAGTTGTGCTTCAGCGTCGTCAGGACGTCTCTGAGTGCCGGAGAAGTCCCCTTTTGAGGTTGAAATCCGGTCTTTGCCGGGACCGGCCGTTCGTTGGGGTGTTGGGTTTGGGGTTAGTGAGAAATAGGTAAATAGGTACTATCAGTGTATGTGTTGAGATTCACTATCGTGGACCCCCATTTTCATTTCATGGACCCCCAAATTTTTATTCGCTGACGTAGACCCCTTGCAGGTTGTCATAGACCCCTAGGGGTCGATATAGACCACTTTGAGAATCACAGAGCTAGATAGATAGTTAACTATGCCTATATATATATATACATATATATATATATGGTTCTTACTTAGTTTTTAATGGTATCATAATTTTTTTTATGAAATATCGATATATATCGTGTACTCCCAATTCAGGCCTATCCGAGTTTAAATATTTGATATTATGTCTTTCACTCCAGGTCCGAGGTTCGCTCAAGTCATGGACGAAGTTGTGGTGCGTGCTGAAGCCAGGGCTTCTGTTGTTATACAAGAGCCCTAAAGCAAAGGTATGCTTTATAGATGATAATTATATCAACTTAACTGTATTTTTTATTTTAAAAAAAATATAGGTTCCAAATGAGTTTATTAAACGGTTGTATTTAGCTCGACCCGTACGGAATTTGTTTATATTTGGGTCCAAATTAGAAATTGAAATTGAAGCACCTTCCCGTTGTCAGATTGATCTGAAATTCGGTACACACATTTAATTTAGATGACAATACAATATAATAAAATCAATAACATTATAAATCTAAGATGGCCGCCGATACAAAATGGCGGATTACATATTTTTCCTTAACCCCCTCAATATGGGTATCAAATGAAAGGACTACATTACTAAAACACGATGATTATGTCAAAAATTTAAAATTCAAGATCGACGCCGTTCATTGGCGGACTAGGTACATATTTTTCCACAACCACCACAATATGGGTATCAAATACACTACACTAGCAGAATACTGTCATTATGTCAAAATTTCAAACTCAAGATGGACGTTGCAAAAGCTATTCTGCCTAGTACTAAAATATGTCTGAACTAGAAGGTCAAAATACCTACTTGTTACAGTGTGGGCTGCTTAGTTTACCTACCAAGCAAACCCTGGTGTTAGTGTTCTTTCATGAACTGCCTCTGGCCGCTGACATGGTTCATGTTATGACAACCACTACCATCAGAGATATTAATGACCGAGATCACTTACGTACTTCGGGTTCAAGGGGCAATAAGAGTTGGTGCCTTTATCATCAGCTGCAGTGGAACTGGGAAAAAGGCGACATAGAGTGCTGGGGGAGGAAGTAACGTCTCTGGGACGTGCTGCCATGCATTGTGCAGGGTAGCTTCGGTGAGACGGTCATGTCCCAGAAGGAGGCTGACGAGCGGGTCAGGGAGGGGAGCGCTGAGGCTCCCTCCCTCCGCAGGCAACGAGTCGGGGTGCGCAGGAGGCGTTTCAGACGTCTCCTCTCGCCGCCCCCGTAATCCGAAGCGGGGCCAGGATGGGAACCTGGCCTCAGCATGCTTCGGCGTCGTCGGGACTTCTCTGAGTGCCGGAGAAGTCCCCTTTGAGGGTGAAGTCCGGTCTTTGCCGGGACCGGCCGGTCGTTGGGGTGTCCTGTCGCTGACAGATCCGGGACACCCCACTCATAACGGCTGATGGCATTCGCAGTAGGTTTAGTGGGTATGGGCTGCCCAGGCCGAGTCCCACACACCCCTCCGGGCCCACCCAGGGTACCGGAGGATGGTCTATAAACAGATTCCCCCGCGTTAACAAAAAAAAAAGGGGAGCTCCGGTGCGTTCCACTGCAGATTCCGAGCGGAGTATACTAGTCAACAAAATATGTAGATATATATTAATTTTGAACATTTGTCAAGCAGAGCAGTCACTGGGTGGGCACAGTGTTGCTCACCTCGTGCCGCGTGATAGAGCGGCCCAGCAAGAAGGACGGTTTCTGCTTCAAGCTCTACCACCCGCTGGAGCAGAGTATCTGGGCGCCGAGGGGTCCACACAACGAGACCATAGGTATTCTTTTTGAAGTTATACATCTTTAGGCAACTTATTAAATACGACAGGTGCAGTAAAAACAAATCGTGCTTAAATACTTTATCACCAGCTCCAATATAATTGAAGTTTGTATGAATTACTTATACACACCATTCACTTCAATCCCATCCGACCAGTGCTGGTTTTCCTTGTCTTGGCCACCATTCGTTTACTGCCCTGGACCACCGACCATCTTTTCTCCTAGCCAGATGTCACGTCCATTGCCATTTTAGTCTCATGATAATATTAAATGAAGCTAAACTCTGCGACTGTGTTGACTATCCTTTTTCAATCTTTTAATATGAGCATGTAATAAAAAAAAATATTAAAACTAGCGTACCTAGACCGCTTCGCTGGTCTAGATTTAGCTTTATTTTATTTAAATAATAAACTTACATCATTAAATATTTTATTTAACTCTCACAATATTCATTACTCTCCGTATTCATTCTCTTCTCGAGCGGGTGAAGATATACATATCAGTAAATAAAATATCATACCCGTAGTAGAAGTATCATAGTAAATAAAAGCTGTATTTGAAAGTCCAAAAAGAAGAGTGCTCGGATCGTGTCACCAAACTTTACAGGATTACTCGCCAGGTCAATCTGAAGATTCCCTGAAAGTTTCATTGAAATCGGTCCAGTCGTTTCGGAGCCTATATGGAACATACCCACACACTTTCTTACATTTCTCACTTTATATATATATATATATATTGTTGACATCTCACGCGCGTACATAAGTACACGCATCCATTTTTGACGAATCTAAACAGATTAACTAGAGAAACTGACTTTTACTGCTTCACCGGATTGAGAGGTGGCATAGCTCTTAGGTCGCTTAGCCTGAACCTCTATCGCTAGTAACTTGACACAAGGTTCCCTCGAAGGGTACTTACACAGATTGTATTATAATTATGATACTTCAGTATTGTGTAGCAGTATGTGAGATCAAATCTATTAGATGAACAACCTTGGTGACAGGTGCGGTGGTCCAGCCGCTGCCAACGGCGCACCTGATCTTCCGCGCGCCATCTCAAGCGGCTGGTCACTGCTGGCTCGACGGCCTCGAGCTTGCCCTACGA
Source organism: Meandrusa payeni (assembly GCA_029286785.1). Lineage (NCBI taxonomy): Eukaryota > Metazoa > Arthropoda > Insecta > Lepidoptera > Papilionidae > Meandrusa > Meandrusa payeni. The sequence continues at coordinate 3,587,037 of JAGSMX010000026.1, forward strand.
TGCAGCAATGCTATGCTCAGGTATGGCATTCTTGGTGACTCTCCGCTTGTAAAAATTACACTCAGGCTTGTATGGTTTTAGTGTTTTAATAATATATACTGCAGTACTAGTTTAGATCTTTGATATTTTTTATACATTCTGAGACATCCTGTATAATATTTATAGTTTATTAAATATTTATATTTAAGAGATAAAGAAAATAGCACTCTGTAGCTACTACAGTGTGATACAGACAATAGACCTGCACTGTTTCTTTGATATACGAAATGTAATTCTATCTTTCTATGTTTACTAACTCTTATGTCCCTCTCAAGCTAACTCCTCAAGTCATGAAGTGAGTAAAGAAGTTTTACTTCTAATCTTTACTGAAGTCTAAGTTTTACTGGCCGACCGGGATTCGAACTCGCGACCTATCAGATGGTCAATTAAACTGCTTAGCCTCTATGTTAGCACAGTAGATGTTTCACATAATATACATAGCGACTTTAGGGTTCTTCGAACATATTATGACAGCTGTGTTTTGGTCTTCAGATGCTCCCGGTCGCGACCGGAACAAACCGTGGAGCCCGAGGCGCCCGCCACGCAGACCAACATCTCACATGAAGAGCTTGAGAAACACTTTAATGAACACGGTGAGTAATGAATTGTTTGTACCTTAATCTACATAATAATTTATAAAAAACCACACTAAAAAACTTAAGGTTAAAATATTTGAATAAAGAAATCTCCATATCACCTCTTAACGGATATACGTAAAATTACCAATAACTCAGTATAATTAGTTAGATCATGCTGACATCTGTGAAATGGTGTGGTATTGTGGGACACCATATATATAGTTTCTTAATATAAAAAAAAATTCTTCTTTTCGAAGTATGAAGAAAAAAATAATTCGAGTATATTTGATTATTTTTTTTATCGATAAAAAACAAAAATAATACTTAACAAAATTAATCCTAACACGTTAATAAAACAGTGATTTATAAAAATGTATAATTAATTATAGCGCCATCTACCTAGCCCAGGTGACGCTAAAAATCTTACGCTTTTATTTAACGTTACGTTTTGTCGGCTAGGAATTTCGTTCCAAAAGTTTTCGAAATTCGATTTAATTCAGAAATAGGAGCATTAAAATCACTATTGACTGTTATATGTGATATATTAACTATCTGTCAGTAATTATTTTTCACAGTTACATTACTGTTGCTAAGCAAATGTATAACAACTAGAGATGAAACGGATAGTAGTGTGGCCGGATACCGGATACCGGATATTCGGCAAGCTACTAGGCCGGAGCGCGGATATCCGGCTGCCGGATATTCGGCCCTTTATTGCGTTGACGCGATCAGTTTGATTTGAATATTGGCGCGGTAAACGAGATCGGATATATTCAGGCGCATTCGGATCGCACGTAAGCGGAGTCGCCTCTTACCAACAAATGCGGAAAGTTTGGTATTTATTCACCACAATTTGCCGCTTGTTAATTTCGAGTATTAAACTAATAATTAATAAAACAAACATTTTTGATGTGCGATTATAAAAATTAAAAATAAACGGTGTCCATAACCTATTGGAGTATCATTGATTTGCCTTGAGTAAAATAATGAGATTTTTTAAAATTATACTATCCGGTATCCGGCCGGATACTGGATTACTATCCGGTATCTGGCCGGATAGTGACAACAAGGCCGGATGCCGGATAGTTACCGGATATCCGTTTCATCTCTAATAACAACCATATATTTATATATATAGTAGTGTGTGTAATGTTTTGTTTATTGATTCAATGCATTTCGTATGCATAATTTAAAAATATATTACCATTCTCCACTCCTTCTCTATATAAATTATAAGTGGGAGATAGATTTCTTACTCCTTCGTAAGCGTAATTTTCTTTAAAATTATTTTTATAATTGACAAAAAAATACATCACAGAAATATTAAATGTACAATTTTCACATCACTCGATATAATTTCGTGCGATCTCTTCCAGACAACCTTTGTATGGACAGAAACTTGCCTTTAAAAAGACTTTAGTGGGTCTGCGATCTGCGATTGTAATACCGAAAAAAAACACAATATACATATATATAAACTTACATATTTTTCTGTATATACACATACTATTAATAATAATAATACATATATAAATATATTGATAACATGTTTTCTTGTGATGTTATAGTTCCTTTGCATTATTAAGAAAGCCACAAGGTAAAGTATACATTGTATAGAGTGATGTATTAATGATAGTATTTTTTTTTATCCCCCACCCAAATATCCACGCACGTACGCTAAATCTTAATCGCACGTAATCGATGTATCGCTAGCCAAGCAAATCGATGTATCGACTCGCAGCTCGCCGATTCCGATAATGACGATATACGACTACTCGCCGAACCGGTGCAGATCCGTCGAACCGAAGCAGTCGAAGAAGACAAAGACCTCCAGGTGGGCGCAGTTCATCGACTCCATCGAAATACTTGCGAGAGAGCATGACACCAGTGAATCCCAAACGCCAGAGAGCGATAAGAGAGACGGCGGCTTCTTGGACCTCCTGAAGAAGAAGGGTATATCCGAGAGGAATGTACAGATGAAGCCCCAGAAACGACTCAGCAAGAGTTTAGCCTCCAGTCCCATGAAAATAGAATCAAAGAGAACACCGCTCTTAAAGTACTTCGACGTGCCTAAAACGCCGGCGTCTCTCGGAGACAAAACGGAGAAGACACTAACGCCTTCCAGCACAATAGATGACAATCTGACCAAGAGTCTACCGGTCAGACGTAGTTCGACACCCTCTACTTTAAAGTCGAAGGCGGGTCAGAAGCGCATCAGTGACCTCCGAGGGTCAGGAGTGAAGACTGACTCGGAGAACGACGAGTGCGTCAAATCTATTTCAAAGAGGTTCAAAGGTAGCTCGGAGATAATCTGCGACACGTCGGATAATATACTAATAACGAAAACAGCGCCATCTATCGAGAGGTTTAGGGAGACGAGCTCATCGTCTAGCGACTATTGCGACGAGAAATCTGGAAGATGGTGAGTTTTATAACCAACCAGTGTGATACAGAAAAAAAACCGTATTGTGAGGTAGGACACCAGATAATCTTACGGAATTATCTTATCACCTCTATTTGATTTACAATAATTTATTAAAATATATAATTACTAATAGCACCATCTATCTAAAGCAGTCGGCACTAAAAAATCTTACGCTTTTATTTAACGTTACATAAGGAGCTTCGTTCCAAAATCTTTACGTGAAATGATAACTATACTATTCGATTCCTTTTCTCGGATCCATAATCTATATAATCTAGGATTAAAACAAACCAGAAAAAATAATCTATCCAATATCTTTAAACGAGCCATACTTGTAAATATATAACATGAATCTCGGAAACGGCTCCAACAAAGCGTCTTTTCGCAACCGACGAAGTTTGCGAAAAATCCTTCCATATAAGTATTTTATGGGAAAGCCCCACACCCTTGATAGGATTAGGAGCGTTGCTGAAGTTTCTTCGGCCACTTCTTCTCCCAGTGCCAACGCTTCCCGAAGTGGCACTCAAAGTTAGTTTAGCTTAGATTGACCCGTTTAGTTTAGTAAATAAAATAGCTACCGACCGAGACGTGGTTCGGCTTTTTAAGCGTCCACGGATTATAATGCTTACGCGTAACATAATAACCGTCCAAGCCGAGGTTACCCCTCACCGGGGTTACTTGTGTCGAGTTACTAGCGATAGAGATTCAGGCTAAGCGACCTAAAAAAGTCCCAATAATTTTTATGACGTTTAATATGCACGTGGTTTCAGGGGCGATTAATCGATCTACCTACGATTCATTTATAGAAAATGAAAAATATGTCTTCCTGACATCTAAAGTTAAAAGCTAAAGTTACAGCCTTTATATATATAATATATATGTCCCACTGCTGGGCGCAGTCCTTCTCTATAGAGAGATAGTGCGGATTGGCAGACTTCACATGCCTTAGAAAATTTTTCTAAGACATGTAGGTTTCCTCACGATGTTTTCCTTCACCGCCGAGCGCGTGGTTAATCCTGACATCTATTGGCGAGTAATAATTCTATTGTTTTATAATCGGGAGAAACTAACTGCTTTAACGATATAGATGGCGTTGTTAAGCAACACTTAGTCATTGAGATACATCAAAAAAATTGTTTACTTATATTATTGTTAAAAAAATGTCGCATTAGATCTAAATATATTATTCATATATCTTCATTATGTAATTCGTATCTAAATACAATTTCCACAAAACACGATTTACCCAACAAACATACCGAGCAAAGCTCGGTCATCCAGACACTGCTTATTTCACGTGTTGTATGTTTTGCTCTTTATTTTGGACAATATCGAGTAATTCCGAAAATCGGGTAGATGTGATTTCAACATGGTAACATTGCCTTGTAGCGTCGCATACCACAGTAGCCCATCACAGGGCAAGTTCTCGCTTATCGATTACACAAACTTACCTTCGTCGAGCTTCGAGGCTATCAAGTCGGAGAGGAGAGACGAGAGATTCACGACTCAGAGTGTTTACGTGACCGGCAGAGTTCTGGCGAACGGTAAGAGTGTGGCTTGTGAGTTGGCTAGATGTTTTTTTTTATTTGTTTATTTGATATCATTGTTGCGTGTGCTTTGCGAGACTATTTCCAATTCGACTATTCGAAAAATCGTCTTCAAATCGAATCGAACCTTAATCAAATTTAAGACTTATACGACGGACTCATGGATGCCATAGAATTGGACCAAATGGAAAATGGGACCACACGGGAAGCACCAGCGTTGAAAAAGAAAATCTTAAAAATCCAGCTAATACTGCCATTTGCTAAGATATTTTCAATTTAGTACCACGCGCATAGGAATATTGGAGTCGCTTTAATATGATAAGATAGGAAGTGATAAGAAATCATTTAAAACAAACAAATCGTGACACAGTACATCCGATAGCAAGATAACAAGATAACGTAAAATATATTGTATTTAGACATACACATAGACATTTATTTATTGGCATCACAATACAAAAACACAGACAGAATATAACACACATTAAAAAAGAATGAAAAATAGACAAAACACAGTTAAAGTTACACGGACAAATAATACATAACATGTGATGCCAATATCGGACACCATCTCAGCATTTGCTGTCGCAAGGATGCGACAGCGCTGATTTTCAGCGGTGCCCGGGACTACCTAAAGACGTGCGCGCGCAATACTACTTTTATATGGAATTTATACAGACAATAAAAAAAGTTAAAGTTACAGCCTTTATATATATAATATATATGTCCCACTGCTGGGCAGAGGCCTTCTCTGTAAAGAGAGTATAAGGGCATAGTCCGCCACGCGGCCCTAATGCGGATTGGCAGATTTCACATGTCGTAGAAAAATTTTCTAAGGCATGTAGGTTTCCTCACGATGTTTTCCTTCACCGCCGAGCGCGTGCTACATCAGCACATAAAATTGCAACAACAAATTTATTGGTGCCGGCAGTACAGACAATAAGAGTATAATAAATATGAGACATAAATAAAACAGTTATGAGATTAATATATATTATATACAATTAAATAATTTCATAAATAAATATATTATTAAGTCAAAAATAAATAATATGATAATTAAACGTATTCAGTTTATATTATATAATGAAATATTGAAAATATTGTAAACAACAAGTCACCGATATCGCGGGGATATTATCTTTTTGTAACTTTAACATCGGGTGTTTTAATTTATTTTTAAATGCGTTTACAGATTTACCGTCTCTTACGGGCGGTGGTAAGTTATTCCAACACTTGGTGGCTAAGTATCTGAAACTGCGGAACGCAGCAGATTACACTTACACTTTTTTTTTTGTTCACGCGGGGGAATTTTTTTATAGACCATCCTCCGGTACCCTGGGCCCGAAGGGATGTGTGGGACTCGGTCTGGGCAGCCCCTACCCACTAAACCTTCCGCGAATGCCATCAGCCGTTTTGAGCGGGGTGTCCCGGATCTGTCAGCGACAGGACACCCCAACGACCGGCTGGTCCCGGCAAAGACCGGACTTCATCCTTAAAGGGGAGTTCTCCGGCACTCAGAGAAGTCCCGACGACGCTGGCCCCGCTTCGGATTACGGGGGCGGCAAGAGGTGTTCGTAACGCCTCCTGCGCACCCCGATGCGTCGCCTGCGGAGGGGGAGAGCCTCTGCGCTCCCCTCCCTGACCCGCTCGTCAGCCTCCTTCTGGGAGCAGATTACACTTACACTTAAGAAATGTTACTTAAGAAAATGATAATTTAAAACAACCATAAAACACAATATCATGAACTGAGCTCCGAGAAGCTTTTTGTCACGTTTAACAATAAAACCGACGTCATGTTGTCAAATTGGCTGCTAATCAAATCAAATCATTCAAATCTAAAATTTGAATTATTTGATTATAGTTTTTTTTTATTGATATTGATTAATTTGAAGGATGGCCCATCCTTCTTTCAATTCACAGGGGGGACAGGCATTAACATCGCTCCGGGACTTGCTCTCCGAGAGCAAAGTAACAGCTCCAGTGCGTTCCACTGGAGATCACGATGTCCCTCACCATCCACCGAGAAAGGACCGGGGGGGTTTTAGTGGGAACCGCACTTAACGGTGTTCCCAGGCGGGGTATCTTTATCCCAGTTAACGTTCAAAGTTAGATTAGCTTTAAAATGTCCCTTATTAGCTTAGCTTATATAGTAACTGGTTTTAGTGGGTAAGAACTCCACATAAAAATCAAGCCATCTAAGGAGGTAGGCGGGGTATCTTGATGAAGATCTCCCACCCCCTGTCAACAAAAAAAGTGAAACGCATTACTTTAGACCGGGTGATTTTTATGATTCTTTTTCTGTTTGAAAGCTGGTGCTTTCCCGTGTGGTCTCATTTCTATTTCGTACAGTTCTGATAATGGTGTCCATGAGAAGACCATATATGTTTTAAATGACTTTTTTATTGTAAAGGATGTAATATTTAATGAAATGAATTTTCTGATAAATTCTATTTCGTTGTATTCCTACGATAATTCGGAATTACAAAGAGATTATCCGCGCGTAATAGCGTTAGAATTTTTTTTTTTTATTTATTAGACAGAACTTACAGCACCATTACAGCTAAACCAATTCGGTGCTGTAGTCAACACAAATAATTAATCAAAATAATAACAATACAATAATAGTTAACACAACATAAAGATAATTTAACACAAGTGATAACTCAAACTTTCATCATCTCGATGTATCTATAAGCAGCCTCTGTGAACCGCGGCTGGTCACAATGAAATATATCAATATGCTGTGAGAGAAAATTTATATAATAGGTTGTCAAATATCTCCCTTCCGCCCAAGTCATGCGGCACCCAAACATCAAGCTTTTTTTGTATCCAGCCTTCTGCAGATGGTTTAAAATGGTTTGGTGACTAACTCCCATCTCCTGGGCGATGTCACGAGATGCCACATGCCGGTCTAACTCGATGTAGTCCATGATTTGATCGGTATTTGTCGTCACAGGTCTTCCGCCGGCTGGCTTATCCATGGTGTCGTTTTCACCGGCTCTGAATCGTCGAAACCATTCCTCCGTGGTTCGAAGTGATAGAGTACCATCCCCAAAACACCATTAATCTCACGGAACGTTTCTCTAGCGGATTTGCCTTTAACGAAGGAAAACTTTAAAATAGCGCGAATTTCGGCGTTAGTGAACTCCATGTTTACACGTCTATAACTGTTGAACGCAATATCCAAACTAATTATGCATAGCGTCGTTTTGTAGGTTATGTCAAGACCTTTCAAATTATGTATAGTATTGCTAGATACGAACTCTGTAGCGCTTTGTACATAGCCGCGAAATTCAAAAGACAAAAAGGCGGAAGGGAGATATTTGACAACCTATTATTTCATTGTGTTCAAATGTGATTCGATTTGAAGTCTGTTTTTGTTTATGTTGACACTAAGTTGTTTTCCTTGACACTAAGTTAAGATTCTAAGCGTGACCTAACGATCGTAAGCCGTCAATCGCTCTAAAGTGATTCTGTAGTAAAATATTTCCTCATTCTGCGTTCTAGATAACGAGTTATACCTCAGTTTTACGATTCGCTTTCGTAGCGTCGGTAGTGTAGTGCGCTCGGAATTTATTACGTCGCGTAATATCAGTTAACTATGTTTGTGCGGTTTTATTAATTGTTTGTGTGGTGACGGAAACAGCTGCCGTGTTTTATCTGTATTTACTGCATTTTTAATCTGTAATTTTTTAAGTATAACTTCTTCACGCACGCTTGACGAAAGCTTAAGCTGGTGATTACAAAAACTTGAGAGGAGATTTAATTTAGAGAAGATAGATACGTTACTCATCTGTTAGATATTAGGAGCGTTCCTAGAGGTTCTTTGGCCACTTCTCCCAGAGACAACCCATCAAGTTATTTTAGCTTTAAAATGTCCCTTATTAGCATAGGTTATCCGTGAATTCAGCCCTGTAGTTCTGGGCTCTCAAGAATAAGACTACGGTATCCCCTGCATGTCGTAGAAGGCGACTACAAGGGGCCTCGGGTTCACTGGGCGACAAGGGTGGGGGCCTGAGTCGTCCACCAAATTGGACCCGGGAAGAAGGCGACATCGGCTGGCCCGTGTCGCCTTGCGCTGCGAGGGCACAGGGGGGGAGGGAGTAACCTCCTCCCCCGGGGCGTGCTCTCCGAAGAGCACAGTGCAGAGGGGCTCCGGCGCGTTCGTCTGGAGATCAAGGAGCCCCTCACCATGCACTGAGGTAGGGCCACCGGGGGAGTTTTAGTGGGTAAGAACCCCACATAGCCCACACATAGTATCTTGAAGATTTGCCCTCCGTCAACAAAAAAAAGGTGGTTTGCCATGTCTAATGTGTTGAAGCAGGTCGTATTTGTCACTACAAGTAATGTGACCAAATTTTATGTGCGCGGGAGTTAATTTGTATTTATTTGTGTAGTTGCGGCCGTGTCGAAATCTTCAAGGTCAAAGTTTAATAGTTAAAATAATAATCGATATCAAATCAAATCAAACATTTAATACATACTTTTTGGTGAAGAAACATGTGCATAAATAAAAAAAAGAGTACAATTTGTAAACCTCCCGTTTTGAAGTCGGTTAAAAGTGTAGTGTAATTTTAGTAATATTTGTAAACAAAATAAAAATAATTATTGGTAGCATTTTTTTTTAATATTAATAAGGAAATGTTGTCCGTCCTGTTTGTATTAAAAAGGCGTGAAGGCTTACATGCTAAGTCGACCATTCCGCAATAAGGCCGCGTACTAGGGATGTTCATACAAGATATATTTTAATATATCTGTCGATATAATTTATCGTAATATTGTATCGATACTATACGTTACGATGTATTTTATAAATATACCGATATTTATCATTTATCGTATATATCGTAGTATTTGTTTATATTTAAGTAGCCCAAGAATATAACCGCGGCACAGATAATGAAACTTTTATAAGTAGTACTGCCATTGCGGACAGTATGAGTGTAGTAACATTTGAAACGTCAATAGCCTAATGGTTTAGGGTACGGCCTGCGAATTGTGAGGTCGTAGGTTCGAATCCACCATTCCTAGCACAAGCTTAAGCTTAGTTGGAATGGTTAACAAGATTGTTAGTAATATTTCTGAAAAAAAAAGAAATATTGCTAGCTTTCTTTTTAAAAAAAAAACAAAATACATATATATATACGATTTCCATTTATCGTATCAATATCGATTTAAATATCGTTATTAGATGATTCTATAAAATCAGAATGAAGCGATTTATTGCGTTTATATCGATCATCCTTTTGGTGTGAACATCCCTCAAACCCGAACGAAGCGCTTTCCTTCGTCTTTCATTATTCGTACAGCAAAGGACTGGAATAGTTTGCCCGCGATCTTTCCCTCTGATTACAAAGTGGGTATTTACAAGAGTAGAGTGAATAGACATTTACTAAGCTAGTGCGTCTTACCTTCCAGGACTGCGTCCACTTATCATCAGATGGGATCGTAGTCAAGCACTTGCTTAGAAATTATAAAAAAATATTTTATGTAATATTGATATATGTATGTCATCGCCTACCCTACCATCGCCTGCCTTATTATGTCCTAATACATTCTATAGAGCGGTTTTCTCAGCTGTCGTATATAATTGGCAAGTTATATACACTGTGGGTCAAGGAGATCGCTGTATGAACGAGATATTTGCAATGTTAAACCACAGTATAGGAAATACAGTGTATCAAGTCATTCGCCCGGAGGCCGAGACACGTTCGTGACGATCCGGACGACGCGATTACCATTGCACAGGCTAGATCTTTACAAATCCACAAAGCGTCCATTCGCGACCGTCGGTGGTTGCGAATAATCTTCGCGCGTTACCGCTATTTTATGGGCAGGCCCCACCCCTTAGATGTTAGGAGAGTTGGTGGAGTTTCTTCGGCCACTACTTCCCCAACTCAAAGTTAGTTTAGCTTTCGAATGTCCCTTAGATTATCCGTGAAATAGCAACCGACCGAGTCGTGGTTCGGCCTTCTCGGGCGCCCTCGGATCGGAATGCTTACGCGTAACATAGTAACCGTCCAAGCAGAGGTTGCCTCCCACCGGGGGGACCCTTGGGTTGAGTTACTAGCGATAGAGGTTCAGGCTAAGCGACCTAAGAGCTAAGTCACCTCTCAATCCGGTGAAGCAGTCAAGGCCAGCTTCTCTGGCCAATCTGTGTAGTTCGTCAAAAAAAAATCAAGTCATAGTATAAATTTCAGAGCAAAAACCAAAACCGACTTCAAATTAAATGAAACTTTACAGATCAAATAATAATAACTACTACGCACAGACAATCTCATTTGACTCTTCAACTGACTTCAAAAAGGAGGTTCCTAATACGTCTTATAACATAATATAATGTTTTTAACCTCATAAATTTCGACTGGGTCAACCGTTTTTATTTGAAAATTTTTGTTTTTTATATTTTCTAAGCAAGTGCTTGACTACGATCCCACCTGATGTTAAGTGGACGCAGTCCTGGATGGTAAGGCGCACTAGCTTAGTAAATGCCTATTCACTCTACTCTTGAAAATACCCACATTGTAATCGGAAGGAAAGACAGACGCGGGCAAACTATTCCAGTCCTTTGCTGTACGAATAATGAAAGACGAACCAAATCGCTTCGTTCGGGTTTGAGGATGTTCACAACAAAATGATGAAATCCCGCAGTGCGTCTAGAAGTCCGATGGTGGAAAGGGGATGGGGAATTAGATCATGTAGTTCCTGAGCACACTCTCCAAAATGCAGTCTGTAGAAAACCGAAAGGCTAGCTACTTTACGCCTGTGCTCAAGACTGAGTAATTGGTTTCAGCTGCGTCACTAAAAGCCTCTTAGCCCGCCTCTCCACCGAGTCCAAAGCTGCGAGATGGCATTTAGCAACGGCTGCCCAAATGTGACAATTGGTACAAGTCCATTTGATTAAAAGGAAAGCTACCAATATTTCATTTTTTTTTAATAAATATTTCTAACATTCTTGTTAACCATTCCAACTAAGGTTAAGCTTGTACTAGGAGATGGTTCACGTCACACGGTTCTTTTACACTACCGAGACATTTTTTTTTTGTTCACGCGGGGGAATCTTTTTATAGACCATCCTCCGGTACCCTGGGTGGGCCCGGATGGATATGTGGGACTTGGCCTGGGCAGCCCCTACCCGCTAAACCTTCCGCGAATGCCATCAGCCGTTATGAGCGGGGTGCCCCGGATCTGTCAGCGACAGGACACCCCAACGACCGGCCGGTCCCGGCAAAGACCGCACTTCATCCTCAAAGGGGACTTCTCCCCTTTGAGGATGCTGGGGCCAGGTACCCATCCTGGCCCCGCTACCGAGACATAACACTATGTACAATAACATGAATTGTTAAACAAACGTATCATGCCATATGTTATAGCATTTAACATTTTTACAACGCTATTTAGCGTATAGATTACGTAGCGATAAGATAAATGTCTCGGTAAGGGATTATAAGATAAAATTTCAGCATTACTAGCACGCAAACTCAAGCCCGCGTAACGGAGAGGTAAGCAGAGATAACAGATTTCAATTTTGCAGTTAGCTCTCTCTCTTGCTTAAATGCCATTATGCGAACGGGTGTGGTATTGAGTAATTCGTCCATTTGTCGAGCACATAAATGCAAATGTAAGATTTATATAATTTTCTCATGGGTACCATTGACAGAATTAAGCGTCAATAGCCTAATGGTTTAGGGTACGGTCTGCAAATCGTGCGAGGTCGTGGGTTCGAATCCACCATTCGACTATTGGCGTTAACCATCTCCTAGTCCAAGCTTAAGCTTAGTTGGAATTCTTAAAACGTTAGTAATTAACAGCATTTCCTCCCATGAAAAAAAAATTATCAAAATTTATGAAAAAGAAAAAGAAATATTGTTAGCTTTTTTTTTAAAAAAAAAAAAAATAATTAATCAGAACCTTTTTTTTTTTGTTAACGAGGAGGAAACCTTCAAAAAGATACCCCGCCTTCTGGGGGGAAGGCGGCGGTTATGTGGGGTTTTTACCCACTAAAACCTCCCCGGTGGCCCTTCCTCGGTGCATGGTGAGGGGCTCCGGGATCTCCAGTGGAACGCACCGGAGCTCCTCTGCACTGTGCTCATAGAGAGCACTTCCCGGGGGAGGTTACTCCCTCTCCCCTGTGCCCTCGCAGTGCAAGTGCCCGGGAAGAAGGCGACACGGGCCAGCCGATGTCGCCTTCTTCCCGGGTCCACCTTGGCGGACGACAAAGGCCTTCTACGACAGGCAGGGGATACCGTAGTCTTATTCTTGAGCGCCCAGAACTACAGGGTTGCGGGCCGGTCTGCCCCCGGCCCGCCTGCGCCATCTCCGGACGGGATCGGCACTCTCCCTATCCCATTCGACGGTCTCCTTCTGCGTCATTAATCAATAAAATTAATCAGAACCTAACCGAATTCTCATCAAACTACCCTTGAAGTATATCCTTTCCCGTGGCGCCTGTTTGTCGCCCTTTACGACAGGTTGGAGATATCGTAGTCCAAATTTTATGCCGATGACTACGGGGCTGTTGGAGTATTTAGATAAGCGTCAATAGCCTAATGGTTTAGGGTACGGCCTGCGAATCGTAAGGTCGTGGATTCGAATCCACCATTCGACTATTATCGTGAACCATGTCCTAGCACAGTGTCGGGCAAACTACGGCCCGCGTTCCAAATCTGGCCCGTTAAAGCATTTCATCCGGCCCGCCAAGACTTTGTTTTGTTAATATTTTTGATGTGTTATTGTAAAATTGTTTCTGTTTTATTTATATCAGTAGTGTATAAATTCTCCATTTGTTTAAAAAAAAAATTATAACGTCGTAAATTTTTACGTAAAAAGCCAAAAAAATAATTGCCATCAACAATTTGTGTAATTTGCTTAATTAGCTTTTAATTATTTTGTTGAGTGGCAAAATTTTGGCTCCTTTTAAAGTATTTCTTACAATTTGTGGATCGCCAACCAAAAAGTTTGCACACCACTGTCCTAGCACAAGCTTAAGCTTAGTTGGAATGGTTAACAAGATTGTTAGTAATATTTCTGACAAAAAATAATAATAAAAGAAATATTGCTAGCTTTCTTTTAAAAAAAAAAATTAAAAAAAAATACTAATATCTCGTATGCATTTCTCCATTTCCATCCGGAGATTCTATTAGATTAGAATTTTTTTTCGGAGCGTTGTAAAAGTGTTAAATGTATCGCATCTAGTGTACCATGGTATATTGAATAGGCTTGTAGAACCCTGCCTGTCATACAAGGCGACTAAAAGGGGCCTCGGGTTCACTGGGCGACAAGGGTGGGGGCCTGCGTCATCCACCAAAGTGGACCCGGAAAGAAGGCGACATCGGCTGGCCCGTGTCGCCTTGCGCTGCGAGGGCACAGGGGAGGAGGGAGTAACCTCCCCCCGGGACGTCCTCTCCTTGAGCACAGTGCAGAGGGACTCCGGTGCGTTCCACGTGAGATCCCGGAGCCCCTCGTCATGCACCGAGGAAAGGGCCACCGGGGAGGTTTTAGTGGGTAAGATCCCCACATAACCGCCGCCTTCCCCCCAGAAGGCGGGGTATCTTTGTGAAGATTTCCTCCCCGTCAACAAAAAAAAAAGGTTTGTAGAACAGCGTTGATATCGATTCCCTTTTTCTGCACTAAACTCTTACCGATTTTCTTAAATTCCGTCAAAACTTGAAAGACTAACGTTACGTTTGAAGTGATAACATAAAGTGTATTGCAAGATAGACGCACAGAAAAGTGACAATGGTGGAACCGATTGTAATTTCATCACACCAGCCAACGTATATAGATTAAATGGAAGAAATGAAAATTGAGAACGGTGCAAACATGCCCGCCAAAGATAAAGGCAAACCGGTGCGTAGAAGATCGAGCATCTTCTCCCTTCTGAAACGGCAGAAGAAACTGACGAGACAATGCTCGGAGCCCGCAGAGGGAATCTACTCCAGAAAGTACTCCATGGACTCGGCTATCTTCTCCGATTACAGGAGATTGGAGAACGGAGATTCAACTGTCCCTGAGACGAGATCGCGGGAGTTTACGTGTCGTATTGGAGGTTTGTCCTTTTGATTCTAAAAAGTTGTTTTGCTGTTCAAGAATGTAATAGGCGAAGGCGATAATCTGACTTCTGAAATTTAGGAATTGACTAAAATAATACGCTCTTAAGCAAGTTGAAGTGGCAATGGGCCGAAAAGTTCTCCATAGGAGACCACGGACCGGCAAGCGTGGCGTAGGACGTTCACCCGTCAGCCCTGTAGTTCTGGGCTCTTAAGAATAAAACTACGGTATTCCCTGCCTGTCGTAGAAGGCGACTAAAAGGGGCCTCGGGTTCACTGGGCGACAAGGGTGGGGGCCTTTGTCGTCCGCCAAGGTGGACCCGGGAAGAAGGCGACATCGGCTGGCCCGTGTCGCCTTGCACTGCGAGGGCAGAGGGGGGGAGGGAGTAACCTCCCCCCCTCGGGACGTGCTCTCCTTGAGCACAGTGCAGAGGGGCTCCGGTGCGTTCCTCTGGAGATCCCGGAGCCCCTCGTCATGCACCGAGGAAAGGGCCACCGGGGAGGTTTTAGTGGGTAAAAACCCCACATAACCGCCGCCTTCCCCCCAGAAGGCGGGGTATCTTTTTGAAGATTTCCTCCTCGTAAACAAAAAAAAAAAAGGACGTTCACCCGTAAAGTGGTCTGACGAAATCATAAAGGCCGCAGCACGCAGCTGGATGTAAGCTTGTAACCGGTCTTTTTGGTCTTTTTGGGGGAGGCCTATGTCCAGCAGTGGATGTTGCGGCTGAATTATTTACAGTACATGTTCTCTTTAGGAATATTATAGACGACAGTTAATAATTACACAAAAGATATTACGCAGAAATCGCCGAGCTATCTGCTTTATCATAGCAAACGTAAGAACAAATTACGGTCAAAAATAGATTTGTTTTAAAGGAACAAACCTACACAAGAAAGTATATTTACGAGCAAAAAAAAACGACTTCAAATCAAATCAAAAGTTAACCGCTATTATGATAGATAGATAAATCCTTTATTGCACCAAAGAATATGTACAAAGGCGAACTTAACGCTATTTAGCATTTTCTTCCAGCTAACCTTTAGTGGTTAAGAGCAGGTTAAGGGTAGTTACGCTAAAAATAGCGTTTTAAAACTATTATATAGATAAATAAATATACATTTACATATACATACATCCTCCTCCTCGCGTCGCTTTCCTCAATGCTGAGGGTCGTGACCATCTCGTAGGAACAGTTTGGTTTGAGTGATCCGTCGCCATATTCCTCTATCTGCAGCTAACCAGCATCGCTAACTGACGTGCCTAGAGTGGTGCGGATCTGGTCAGTCCAACGTGTCGGGCTTCGACCTCGCGGTCTTGTCCCGTCAATTTTACCAGTCACAACTAGCCTTTCTAAGTTATTGCTGTTTTTTCTGGCAATGTGACCAAAGTATTCCAGCATCCTGCGTAGGCATATGGTGGACAGCCTAGCTTCGATTTTAAGTTCCCTCAGTGTCCATCCTAGATACATACACATACATACATAGATACTTCTATATAAACATAATAATATACATACACATGGAATATATACAACGACAATAAATATACCAGTTTGTAATTTTTCATTGTTTGAGTAGAAAGTATTCAGATACACGCGATTTAAAGACATTAGTTATAATCTGTAGGTCTCGTAGAATAAAATAGTCCAACAACTAATACACTCGCTTAATTGAGACATCGTAACGTTGTACAAAGAATTATTTATAATGAATACCGTGACAACTGCGCGTCCTCACAATCTTTATACAAAATTAATTAGAAGTCAGATTAGGAACTAATAAGGTTAAATTATTGTTTACAATGCCAAGTTCACGTGACGATCAACTAAATTATTAATTATGAATTAAAGATACAATAAGGTTCAGGTAAATCATTAAGATATCATTGGAAGTAGTTATTATGCATAACAATCGCTGGGTGTCATGTGTTGCCAGCTAACACATTATTCACGGACGATTTACAAATTATTAACGTTATCACGAGCGTTAACAAATTCTTATCAAACTAACTCTTGAAGTATATCCTTTCCAATAAAACAAGGAATCATCGAAATCTGATAGTCGAAAGTATATTTAACTGTCTATCACGTCTTTATCTTCCGAGATCTTTAATCTTTCTTAACCGATCCTTTTTTTGTTAATTGGTATATGTATATACATGTTACTTGTTTTTTTTTTAAATAAGTAACGAAACTATAAAAAACAGAAGAAAAATTGTAGAAGCACAGAAAAGACTAAGGTTACTAAAATGGCACTGGACAGGACATGTATGTAGAATGGAAAACAATAGGTGGGCAAAGCGAGTAACAGAGTGGGTACTTGGAAAAAATGAGACAAAAAGGAAGACCATTTAAAAGGTGAAGAGATTTATTTATTTATTTAAATCAACAAAAATGATAACACCGTTACAGATAATACCAATATGATGTTATAAAAACTTAGTTCAATATATATTATTAAAATTAAAACAAATAAAAGCTGCTTTATGTATTGACAATAATATATAAATATAACAGAGTCAAACACCTTCTACGTATTTGTAGGCAGCTTCGATAAACACAGACTCTGTGCAACAAAATATATCAATGTGCAGTGAGATGGTATTAACAAACCCAATCGCCCGCGACAGTGGAGAGTTCCTGCACAAGTTAGTCCTGGAGACAGGCAGTAGGAACAATGGTGGACGACGGCTCATGCACACGTAATTGTCAGGCGTCCGCAACTGTAGCGCGGCCAGCACTTCTGGGTGATGAACCCAGCCCCGCAGCACCCTCCACACATATTTAACCAGTGCGACGTCTCTCCTCACCTGCAGCCTGCTGTACCCGACCATGCCCAGTACAAATAGGCTCGGGTACATCAGTGGGAAGCAAGGATACACCCCGTACTGCTTATAATATAGAAATCTACAAATTTTATTTTGTATCTTCTCCACCATGAGACAATATTTGTCTTCATGGGGATTCCATATGTAAGCGTGGATGCAGATAGGCAAAGATGGAGAGGTTTGGGAGAGGCCTACGCCTTAATGGCGACTACTACAAGCCTGTAAATTAAATTTTTTAATGTGCATGTTATTTGTAGTAGCAAATAAAGGCTATTGTTTTTTTTAATGACGAACTACACAGATTGGCCAGAGAAGCTGGCCTTGACTGCTTCACCGGATTGAGAGGTGGCATAGCTTTTAGGTCGCTTAGCCTGAACCTCTATCGCTAGTAACTCTAGTTTTCGATATGCGGCGTCAAAATGTTGGAATAACATCCCCCCGCCTATTAGGACGTCTAAAACATTACTTATTTTTTAAAAAAAATTGAAAAGTTTCTTAACCGAGTCTCAACGTAACCACGCCAACATCAATTACGACAAATCGTTTATATAACACTATATTTATGTTATTTATTATGTAATTTGTTTATATATATATGTATTTAACTATATATTTATATATATATGTATCTATAGCTGCTTTTTAATATATACATTTATATATAATATTTATGAAAGTTTATGTATACACTATAATAATACACAACCGAATGGTGTCCGCCTTAGTCTTCACAGGTTTTTTGGCTGAAAACCAGCGCTGTGCTACATGTGTGAGGCAGTACAAGTGCACAGCACATGCTGAGCCAACCCCTTTTCGGCACAATTTCTAATTTGTTATTTTTTTTTACGTTGTTTCTGTTTACTATTGTTTATGTTGTTTTTTGTCTTGTTTCACCTGTTGTTTCTGTGTTCTTGTGGCGAATAAATGTTTTTTCAATTCAATAACTCGACACAAGGGTCCCCCCGGTGAGGGGTAACCTCGGCTTGGACGGTTACTATGTGAATTTTGTATTGTATTGTCTATATATACCTGACGACAGTGTGGAAACGACTTTATAATGTTATCGCAGACTGCAAGCGGTCTTCAAATATTCCACTTACTCAAAGTGATTAAGTCATTACACAGACAAGCCCTCATTTTGATAATAAAACGCTTTACGGACTCGAGATGTTAATCGTCTATAAATACTTTGTACTATATTTCTTCTGAATACTGGCATGTTTAAGTATTACTAAAACTTATTCATTTAAATTTTTCTAAACTTTTTTTTTAAACTAGCTTAAATTATTTTTTTTCTCTCTTTATTTGGGACAATAAACAATAGCACAATTGATATTATAAAAGACATAATAGAAATAAAATATGTAACTGCACTACCGACAACATTATCCGCAAATTATTATCATTATTATTTTAACGTGCAACACTTAAAAAACAAAAACAAAATTTAAACTAAGAAGTAGAATACGGAAATAAATGAACTAATAAATACTTGTTAACTAAATTAACTAAATAAGCTGTCTTTAATACATTTTCTAAATTTAGTAGTAGGCAATGAAAACAAATCAACATCTGCGAAGTACTTATTGTATATATCCACCACACGACGGAGAGGTGAACGCACACCAGCATTGGAACGACAGGAGTCTAAAGAAAATAAATTATATGCCCTAACCTCTCGCCGATAAACTGTTCTGGGTACAACGTAACATAAATTATTTACTAAATAAGAACAGTCAAATCTATTGTTACACAATCCATGTAGATGGTGGTTTGAAGAAGCATGCGCCTTGATTTCAAGGGTAAAATTTTGTGTTCTCTTAAAATATCATTGTAAGGAGTACGATTTTTGTGGCACCTGTAGTTCAAGGTTTTAAAAAGTTATAGGGCTTGTATCGAGTTACTAGCGATAGAAATGAAATGAAATATTTATTTTACTTTATACACACACATTTTAAATTACCGGCATGCACACACACAAAAATATTGGATACATATTACTAAATGTTATTATACATATTATATAACAAATTCTACAAACATTTTCTTACTTAGTTTTCGTCCTTCGGTACACATCTCCCTGCTAGACTAATATATAGCCTTTTTTTTTTGTTCACGCGGGGGAATCTTTTTACAGACCATCCTCCGGTACCCTGGGTGGGCCCGGAGGGATGTGTGGGACTCGGCCTGGGCAGCCCCTACCCACTAAACCTTCCGCGAATGCCATCAGCCGTTATGAGCGGGGTGCCCCGGATCTGTCAGCAACAGGACACCCCAACGACCGGCCGGTCCCGGCAAAGACCGGACTTCATCCTCAAAGGGGACTTCTCCGGCACTCAGAGAAGTCCCGACGACGCCGAAGCATGCTGGGGCCAGGTACCCATCCTGGCCCTGCTTTCGATTACGGGGCGGCAAGAGGAGGCGTTCATAACGCCTCCTGCGCACCCCGATACGTCGCCTGCGGAGGGAGCCTCTGCGCTCCCCTTCCTGACCCGCTCGTCAGCCTCCTTCTGGGACATGACCGTCTCACAGAAGGAGGCGACCGCCGTCCAAGACCTGTCGCTCGAGACCATCGCAAGAGCGAGGCTCGGAAGCGACAGGTCTACACCAGACTAATATATAGCCTGTATTAGGGAGATGTTGTACCTAAGTCCGAGTTTATGGACTATAGTATGTTATATAGCTTTTGTGGTATTCGTATTTTTGCAAAGAATAGTGTGCGTGGGTGCATGTGAGAGTGTATGTGCGAGTGAGTACATAAGAGTGAGGATAACTTATTTTATGCTATGCAGAAATTGTTTAGTCTCAAAGGTAATCAAATAGAGGTTCAGGTTAAGCGAACTAAGAGCTATATTTCAGCCTTTATATATGTCCCACTGTTGGGCGCAGGCCTTTTCTGTAAAGAGAGTATAAGGGCATAGTCCGCCACGTGGCTCTAATGCGGATTGGCAGACTTCTCATGCTGTAGAAATTTTTTCTATAACATGTAGGTTTCCTCACGATGTTTTCCTTCACCGCCGAGCACGTGGTAAATCAGCACATAAAATTGCAACAGCAAATTTATTGGTGCCGGCACCGGGGATCGAACTCGGGTTGCTAGCGTACTACGCAACTTGAGGCGACCGCACGGACACTGAGCTACCACGGCTCTTAACTAAGAGCTATGCCACGATCCGGTGAAGCCGTCAAGGCCAGCTTCTCTGGCCAATCTGTGTAGTTCACCATAAAAAAATTAGGTACCATAGATTAGAACAGACTAGAGAAGACACAAGAACACACAAACATAACAAGTATAACAAGACAGAAAACAAATTGAAACTAAGAAAAATTAAAAAAAAAAACAAAAGACTGTGTCGGAGAGGGTTTTTTTTAATATCGTGTGTAACAAAATGCGAACGGAAAGCACACCCCGGAGCTCCATAGGCCAATGGGACTGTGTGGGACTCCACCCGACCCTCTTCTTAAATCTTCACGCGGTATTCCATCACGTTCGACCATATACGAGGGTCATGGGATAACATCAAACAGTTCTTCCGCAACCCTAGTCGCTGCCTGGATTGCACATCATGTGCTGTGCTCAAACATGTAGCACAGCGCTGATTTTCAGCCACAAAACCTGGATAGGAATTAGGATAATGCTTCCCGAAGTGGCATATAAGTCTAGCTCAGATAGACTAGCTACCGACCGAGTCGTGGTTCCGCCCTCTAGGGCGCGCTCGGATCAGAATGCTTACGCGTAACATAGTAACCGTCCAAGCCGAGGTTACCCCTAACCGGGGGGACCCTTGTGACGTGTTACTAGCGATAGAGGTTCAGGCTAAGCCACCTAAGAGCTATGACACCTCTGGCCGACATGCATAGGTGTCATGAAAATGAAATAGCTTAGGAATGTCTTTTTTTTTTTAAAAAAGAAAGCTAGTAATATTTCTTTTTTTTTTCAGAAAATATTACTAACAATCTTGTTAACCATTCCAACTAAGCTTAAGCTTGTGCTAGGACATGGTTCACGGCAATAGTCGAATGGTGGATTCGAACCCACGACCTTACGATTCACAGGCCGTACCCTAAACCATTGGGCAATTGACGCTTCAAAAATTTCTGAAATAAAAGATATGTAGATATATTGTTGGACGCTATCTGTATTGAATACGCTAATTCCAAGTATTGTGCTAATTTATTCTAGAAGTGATTCGCAATGACTGTGCCGCAGCAATTTTGTGTGCTATGATAAATTCTAAAAGTATGCTATATTTCTCATATTTTAGGTCCTGACATATGAAATTGGCATTTTGTAAGGGAGTAAACTAAAGTCGATTTTTCCAAATATAATATATTTATTTAGTCAAAGTATATTTTCATTTATGCACTGTTGCCATCTCATAGGTAATTCATTGATCTCTTTACAGAAAAAAACCATTCGGACGGGAATCAATAAAATCTTTGAAGGCGCTTTAGACTGCCTCATCGGAGTTGAATTTTTCATTTGCAAGGAGTTATCAAAATATCGAAAAAAGGTAATCTGTTGGAGCCAAATCCGGGGAGTACGGTGGACGTCTTAGTCATACCTAATGGTAACCGTCAAGCCGAGGTTACCCCTCACCAGGGGACCCTTGTGTCGAGTTACCATCTAATAGAGGTTCAGGCTAAGCGACCTAAGAGCTATGCCACCTCTCAAATCCGGTGAAGCAGTAAAGGCCAGCTTCTCTGTGCCAACTGTGATAGTTCGTCCAAAAAAATACCAATTGAAGCTCTTCTAATTTCCTATAGCATTAAAAGTTTGAGAATCACTGTTCTAGAAGCTTCGATCGTAATACGAAGAGAAATGCTTCAGCTACTAGCAACTTCGTATGACGATAAACTTAGATGCGCTAGATTGTTACATGCACTATCTCCTATCCCAATTCAGAGCTAGCTGGCGCGGCCTCCGACACGGATAGCGAGGTCTCACGCGGAGGTATGGCGGAGGGCCAACGGGAGGATCCCGCCATGAGAAGGCAGGAGGTGCTGGCGAGGATACACAGCTTGTATGTGGAAGATCCCGATATAGAGATCGGTGTGGTGAGTTGCATAATCTATATATATATTTATATATAATAGATAGAATTGAAATAGGAACATTAAATGTTGTTTCTCTAAATATTATAAAGAAACGCAATTTAGTCGTTTCGGAGCCTATCTGGAACATACCCACACACTTTCTCTTTTATATATATAAATTATACATGTGTTCATGGTAATTCTAGGCTGGTGAGCTGGTGGAGGAGGTGGCCGAGGAGAACAAGTCCCTCCTCTGGTTCCTGCTCAAGCAGGTCCGACCTGGTATGGACCTGAGCAAAGTGGTTCTGCCGACGTTCATCCTGGAACCTAGGTCTTTCCTGGACAAGTTATCGGATAATTACTACCACGCGGACATATTGGGCCAGTAAGTATGGTTACGCTTTCGACTATCGTTCGAAGGAATCATCGTGAGGAAACCTTTATGTATTAGAAAATTTTCCAACACATGTGAAGTCTATCAATCCGCACTAGGTGTGCGTGGCGGACTATGCCCTTATACTCTCACTACAGAGAAGGCCTGTGCCCAACAGTGGGACATATATAATACTAGATGAGCCCGCAACGTCATCCGCTTGGAATTTGACAAAAAATTTATTTAGTTTATTAAATTAATTTACATGGCGTATAAGGGCGCTGCATAATCTATATGGTTCTCAAAAATAAAATAAACAAAAAAGAACTTTTTTCCATACATTTTTGTAAATTAATACAACCCTTGTGTCGCGTCAGACGCAAAGTGCTCCATCGCATGACCCGTGTGATCTCAACAATGAATATTTATAGAATACAACACAAACTACGCCAAGTCCCATCGCACTCAAATTGTATTAGTCATTGTATCATGCTCTGTGTGATGTTCTCCATAGTAAATAATACATTACAACTCTTAATTTCCCACCAGCGCTCCGTTACCACTACGTTAGAAGGTATTGGTGGCATGAACTAAACCAGCCAACTAATTAATAATTTACAATATGTACCTGATCAATAACCTCCTTTTTAAGTCAAGTCGGTTAAACAAAAAGTACTCTAAGTTACTCCTTGTTTCATCAGCTATCTGCCAGTTAAAGTCTCGTCTAAATCGGTCCAGCCGTTCCAGAGATTAGTGGGTACAAATAGACGGACAAATATTGTAAAATATGTTCCGTATATAGATTCATGTGCATGTAAAAAGCAGTGAGTAAGCACGCCAACATCAATTACGCTAAATCGTTTATTTAACAATTCAATATTATTAATTGTTAGCCGCTTTTTTTTAAATATATTTATGTATTGTTAGGTTCAAACATGTAGAGAGCTTCAGCCCTGTAGTTCTGGGCTCTCAAGAATAAGACTACGGTATCCCCTGCCTGTCGTGCAAGGCGACTAAAAGGGGCCTCGGGTTCACTGGGCGACAAGGATGGGGGCTTTTGTCGTCCGCCAAGGTGGACCCGGGAAGAAGGCGACATCGGCTGGCCCGTGTTGCGCTGCGAGGGCACAGGGGAAGGAGTAACCTCCCCCCTCGGGACGTGCTCTCCTTGAGCACAGTGCAGAGGGCTCCGGTGCGTTCCACTGGAGATCCCGGAGCCCCTCGTCATGCACCGAGGAAAGGGCTACCGGGGAGGTTTTAGTGGATAAGAACCCCACATAACCGCCGCCTTCCCCCCAGATGGCGGGGTATCTTTCTGAAGATTTCCTTTGCTGCTTCATCGGATTTGAGAGGTGGCACAGCTCTTAGATCGCTTAGCCTGATTCTCTATTAGGTGGTAACTCGACACAAGGGTCCTCGGTGAGTGGTAACCTCGCCTTGGACGATTACCATTATTACGCGTTAGCAGTCCGATCCGAGGGCGCTCGTGAGGGCCCAACCACGACTCGGTCGGTAGCTATTTTATTAACAAAATCTACTGGGACAATCTAAGCTAAACTAACTTATATATCACGTCGGGAAGCGTTAGCGTTGGGAGAAGAAGTGGCCGAAGAAACTCCATATCTGGTGACGGATCACCGTTTCTAACGTATCGGAATTCGTTGGTCGCCATGTTGCTTATAGTATAATAAAAGTGTACGTAAAACCATATTTATACACAACCGAATCGTGTCCGCCTTAGTTTTCATAGGATTTTCCGCTGAAAATCAGTGCTGTGCTACATATGTGAGCACAGCACATGCTGGGCCAACCCCACATCGGCACAAGTTCTATTTTTTTCTTTTCTATATTAATGTTAAAACAGACACTCCAATATTTTTTATATACTAAATAGGCTCACGTTTGGCTTCTATCTAGCTTGATGGAAGGCGAAGATAAAGCCTAGGATGGAGCACATGAGCCTATAAGATGTCTGTTCACATTGGACTTAAAGGTGTCCAGATTGTACCCGTGAGGAAAGACTGAACGCGGCAGTTATATGTATATAGATATAGTAACTCGAATATCGTAGTTTTTGCATTAATGTTTCAAAAGCACGTGTTCGCCTCCAGGGCTCAGGTGCTGGAAGACCCGTACCAGAGGTTCAAATGCGTGCTCCGCTGGTACCTGTCAGGGTTGTACAGGAAACCGAAGGGCCTCAAGAAGCCCTACAACCCAGTCCTCGGCGAGATCTTCAGATGCTGCTGGAAGGACAAGCACGGCGAGAACTATACATACTATATAGCGGAGCAGGTGATGTTTCATTCAACACTCAACATTTTTTTGGTTCTTAAATAAAGCTAGCAATATTTTTTTTTTTTTTCAGAAATATTACTAACAATCTTGTTAACCATTCCAACTAAGCTTAAGCTTGTGCTAGGACATGGTTCACGGCAATAGTCGAATGGTGGATTCGAACCCACGACCTTACGATTCGCAGACCGTACCCTAAACCATTAAGCTTTTGACGCTTCTGTATATATATAGCGTAATGGTTTAGGGCACGGTCTGTGAATCGTAAGGTCGTGAGTTCGTATCCATCCGACTTTTGACGTGAACCATGTCCTAGCACAAGCTTAAGCTTAGTTGGAATGGTTAACAAGATTGTTAGTAATATTTGTTAAATTAATATAGTGTTAGCATTCCTTAAAAAATAGTATTGCATTTAAAATTATATATATATATATATATATATATATTAGCAAATCGGGCAAGATCTCTCCGCGCCCTTGATAGTAGCGGCATCGGCGGGGAAAAGCAAGTGGAAGGAGTTGGTCTCCTTCTGCGGCGCTGTAATGGCCCGGAAGGAGACGAACGGAGATGGCGTCGAAGCGCCCTGTAGTTCTGGGCTCGTAGAATAAGGCTACGGTATCCCCTGCCTGTCGTAGAAGAGGACTAAAAGGGGTCTCGGGTTTCACTGGGCGACAAGGGTGGGCGCCTTTGTTATCCGCTGAAGTGGACCCGGGAAGAAGGCGACATCGGCTGGCCCGTCCTTGCTCTGCGAGGAGACAGGGGAGAGGGAGTAACCTCTCCCCCCGGGACGTGCAAACATCTTATACTAAACTAATTTGTCTTTCTAGGTTTCTCATCACCCACCGGTGTCTGCATTCTATGTTTCAAATAGAAAGGATGGTTATGTGATAGAAGGGAGTCTGCTAGCCCGCTCCAAGTTCTATGGTATGTACAAGTCATCTGCGAGGTCCAATGAAACTTGCAGGTACGGGGCTCGGGGTAATCAACGCAGGGGGCAATTGCTCCCCGGTCTTTGGGTACCGTTAAAGACGGATTTTTAGGAATAACCATTTTTATGTCGAAGATAATTTATCATCTATAACCGACTGTGCTCTCGGTCTCAACTGGTGGGGGGAAACTATTCAAAAGTACCCTATAATGAGGAACTATGAACGCGACGCACGTCTGACGGACGTGCTTTGGAGCGTATCCGTGCCGTACGTTGTCCGCACGTACGAGCTAGTCTCGTAACAAATTCATGAATTCAATTTTATGTAGTACAGTGGTTGATGTTGACAATAAAAGGTAGCCAGCAGTGCTTTTTTATTTAATCTATGCTTTTCATCCCCAGGGAACTCGACGTCCGCCATATTGGAGGGGTGTGCGCGCGTGCACCTGCTCAACTGGGGCGAGACGTACATAACCACTGCGCCGTACGCACACTGCAAGGGTATCGTTATAGGCACCCTCAGCATGGAGCTTGGTGGGAAGGTTGGTTCTTCTATATATTTATTTAAATTATTTATTTATTTTTTATTTGCACACAATACAAAAAAAGGTACAAATAGGCGGACTTAATGCCAGTAGGCATTCTCTGCCAGTCTACCTTGGGGTTGTGTAGAGACAAAGTAACGGGTGCAAGCTATGTGAGAAAATAATAAATAAAAGAAAACTATAATAAATGCATGCATAAATAATATACATACCTACTTACAAATAAATTAAATATATAAACATAATAATTATATATAATAATAAATACATACATATATATATAATTATAGATGGATAGGGACAGCAATTGTCAAAGTATTCCTTGCTTAGGTAAAGCTTCCATAGTAAATGTTTGAAAGTAGATGTAGTTCCAGCTGTACGTACATTTGTTGGCAGCGCATTCCAAAGTCTTATTGCGGTAAAGGTAAAAGATTTATGCATAAAATCAGTGTGACAGGAAGAAATATGGAGAAAATTACTATCAGTAGAACGAAGACAACGGTCGTGTGAATCACCCTGATACTGAAATTTACATTTCAAGTATTCAGGTGCCAATGGATCACGTAAAATAGAAAATAATGTGCAAAGTGTTCTGAAGGATCGTCGATGAGACATTGGAAGCCACTTAAGCTGAGAGCGAAAGAAAGAAATATGGTCGTACTTGTGTATGCCAAAGATGAAGCGAATAAAATTGTTGAGCAGGCGAACCAATTTGCTGAGAAGTTCTTGAGTAAGATCAGTATTTAACCGATTTCAAAGGAGGAGGTTCTCAATTCTACTGTATCTCTGGAACTAAGTTCCTTACGGCTTGGAAGAAATTTATTTATAAGTCACACCAACAAAATAAACACCATCAGGGATTAAACAATATACAAAAGATTTAGGAAGAACAAGGACAAGTGTTACCTCAGTTATAGGTGTAAACTAAAGCCTTAAAAAACCAAACAAGAAAACAAAAAAACATCCAGAAATATAATAAATGAAAGAAATAGGGGTTTTGTCGAACAGAAAAAAGTGTGACATTCAAATCAGGATCTATTTTTTTCCATTCCATCATCAAAGGTCTCTAAGTAAAGTCTAAGTAAGTATTATCGTCTGTCTTCATTTTGCGAAAGTCTGCTAACACCCTGTATAAACAATTGCTGCTACTTTAAGATACAGTAATCGGGCAATGTGTCTAATAGATATTGCTCGATGAAACCCTACTCGATGCGAAACAAAACAAACAATGAGAAACCGAACAAAATTGGAAAAAAAACATCCCTGTATAGTACATATGGACTACAGCAGTCTTTCTTAAAGTGAGCGATAACGCCCCCTTGGAGTCGTTTAAAACCTAGAGGGGAGTGTTAAGGGGTACAGAAAAAATGGGGGGTGTTGATGTCGGTTAAGGAGGCGATGTATAATTCTCCGCAGGCGACGTCTCGGGGTGCGCAGGAGGCATTACGAACGTCTCCTCTTGCCGCCCCCGTAATCCGAAGCGGGGCCAGGATGGGTACCTGGCCCCAGCATGCTCCGGCGTCGTCGGGACTTCTCTGAGTGCCGGAGAAGTCCCCTTTGAGGATGAAGTCCGGTCTTTGCCGGGACCGGCCGGTCGTTGGGGTGTCCTGTCGCTGACAGATCCGGGGCACCCCGCTCATAACGGCTGATGGCATTCGCGGAAGGTTTAGTGGGTAAGGGCTGCCCAGGCCGAGTCCCACACATCCCCTCCGGGCCCACCCAGGGTACCGGAGGATGGTCTATAAAAGATTCCCCGCGTGAACAAAAAAGGCGATGTATAATTTGTAATTTCATTTACTCACCAACCCCACCCTCTACATAATAATAAATAATTAGTTTATATTTCTACTCTATCTGATGTTTAGAAACCTAACATACTGAACATAGATTTAAAATAGAGGTCTCATATTTGAGCCGTTTGGGGTAGAAACTTTGGCTCCGTGGGGTGTACACCACATTTTTAATGTGATAGCTAAGAAGTTGGTCGACACATCTGGTGACCAGACTGGCTTATACCTTGCACAGAGGCTAAGCATTGCCATACAAGGTGGCAATGCTACCAGCCTTCTGGGCACGCTGCCAAGCGATGACGGTTTGGCACAGTTATATTTTTTTGTTAATATTTTGTAAAACACCTAATAAATTGTAAATATTTATTTTTTTAGTTTTATGTACTGTCATATATGTATAATTAATAATTTATTTATTAATATCTATGTATAATTAAGTTATATTTTCTGGTTTTAGTGACTGAATAATTTAAGAACATAATTCCAAATTAGTCGTGGAAACGATTGTTTAGAGCGTCTTGTCGTGCAGGGCAAAGTAGAGGGGAGTAGACCACGAAGTAGATCGCCAATGCGATGGTTGGATCAGGTGCGGAGTATGGTGGGTGCTCCCCTCCACGGATGTGCCCGAGTGACGACCAGCAGGTGGAGGCGGCGAGACGTCGTGCGGCGGGTGCTGTGTGCTGCCCAACCCACCGGATCATGATGACCACGACCACTCTGACAAGAGTGAAGCGACCAAGAAGAAGAATTCCAAATTCAAATTAGGAAAGAAAAAAAAAACAGAAAAGATTATTTTTATTTATTATTTCATTTTTAGACCTGTTACCTGTCTTGTCACAGTGGCTTACTGTGACAAATTTTTGTACCTAGTATTCTACCTGTGACGATAAATACGCTTCAACTCTATTACTTGTACGTTACAGGTTCACATAATATGCGAGGACACGGGCTACCAAGCGGATGTGGAATTTAAACTTCGTGTAAGTATCTAGTTTTCGATGTCCATATATAAACGCTTCAATACGCTTCAATAATTATTAGTATTTTTGGGATGAACTAACACAGACTTGGCCAGAGAGGCTGGCCTATACTGCTTCGCTAGATTGAGAATCTCTTAGCCTGAACCTCTATAAACTAATAGTCTGCAGTGTTCAGGATTGGTACCAATAGTGCCATCTAGCGAGGGCTTCACCCTACACTCGGTTATAAAGTTTGGCCCTATTGCAGGATCGGTCCCACGGTGACCCCACTGTTGGACACCGTGGGGACAGGACGAATTTTGCATTGTCACCTCACTAGCTGCCAAGCTGTCTTAAAACGAAGTACACGAAACTAATAGCAGGGAGTAACCTAACCCAGGTTACTCCCTCCGGCCAGCCGATGTCGCCTTCTTCCCGGGTCCACCTTGGCGGACGACAAAGGCCCCCACCCTTGTCGCCCAGTGAACCCGGGGTTTTAGTCTACAGGCAGGGGATACCGTAGTCTTATCCTTGAGAGCCCAAATATCGGTGCTCGGGGCGGAGTACACACTGAGATCTTATTTTCGACTTCTGCGCATTAACGGTCATCGCTAGAGGTATTTTCCGTCAACTGTACTATACACTATATTACCAGCTCGTAATAAAATATCTTTGCAGTCGTTCCTGGGCGGTGCAGACCAGACCAACGCGATATCTGGTAGGATCAAGAAAGGGAAGGACACCATCGCCACAGTGGACGGATACTGGGACGGCAAGATCGAGATCAAAGATAAAAGGACTGGGGTGAGACGCTCATTTCTTAATCTATGCATTATTATACATTATTACAGCATATATGTCCCACTGCTGGGCACAGGCCGTCTCTTCATAACCCGCTCAGTACAACACGGTTTTTGATTTGACTCGTAAATATATCTGTGTACTGCACTAACTTTAAGAATACATGCATGCATGAATGAAATGCATTTATGCATGTGTAAGCGAGACGCTATATATAATACAAATGGCGCTTATGTGTTAGCGAGTTGCACTCGTGTGTGAAAGAGAAACACTATGTAATAAAATTGGCGCGCATGGGTGAGCGAGACGCACACATGTGTGAAAGAGAAACACTATATAATAAAATTGGTGCGCATGGGTGAGCGAGACGCACATGTGTGAAGAAGAAACACTATGTAATAAAATTGGCGCGCATGGGTGAGCGAGACGCACACATGTGTGAAAGAGAAACACTATATAATAAAATTGGTGCGCATGGGTGAGCGAGACGCACACATGTGTGAAAGAGAAACATTATGTAATAAAATTGGCGCGCATGGGTGAGCGAGACACACATATGTGTGAAAGAGAAACACTAGAATAAAATTGGCGCGCATGGGTGAGCGAGACGCACATGTGTGAAAGGGAAACACTATATAACAAAATTGGCGCGCATGTGTGAGCGAGACGCGCACATGTGTGAAAGGGAAACACTATATAACAAAATTGGCGCGCATGTGTGAGCGAGACGCGCACATGTGTGAAAGGGAAACACTATATAATAAAATTGGCGCGCATGGGTGAGCGAAACGCACACATGTGTGAAAGAGAAACGCTATATAATAAAATTGGCGCGCATGGGTGAGCGAAACGCACACATGTGTGAAAGAGAAACGCTATATAATAAAATTGGCGCGCATGGGTGAGCGAGACGCACGCATGTGTGAAAGAGAAACATTATGTAATAAAATTGGCGCGCATGGGTGAGCGAGACACACACATGTGTGAAAGAGAAACACTAGAATAAAATTGGCGCGCATGGGTGAGCGAGACGCACACATGTGTGAAAGAGAAACGCTATATAATAAAATTGGCGCGCATGGGTGAGCGAGACGCACACATGTGTGAAAGAGAAACGCTATATAATAAAATTGGCGCGCATGGGTGAGCGAGACGCACACATGTGTGAAAGAGAAACGCTATATAATAAAATTGGCGCGCATGGGTGAGCGAGACGCACACATGTGTGAAAGAGAAACACTAGAATAAAATTGGCGCGCATGGTGAGCGAGACGCACACATGTGCGGAAAGAGAAACGCTATATAATAAAATTGGCGCATGGGTGAGCGAGAGACGCACACATGTGTGAAAGAGAAACGCTATATAATAAAATTGGCGCGCATGGGTGAGCGAGACGCACACATGTGTGAAAGAGAAACGCTATATAATAAAATTGGCGCGCATGGGTGAATGAATGAAATGCAATTCTGTAAAATAAATTATAGCAGTACATAAGAAAGAGATGCAATGTATTTAATGTAATAAACCTATAACACATGTAAGAAGGATGCACTATGTATTGTATATAGATGTGGAATACCATTCGGATCTGTATCCATCATACAGTGCACCTCTCTCTTAAGAAACAGCTAGAAAACAACGTAAACAAATAAATAGAAGCCGATAATATAGTGAAGTGTTTAACTATAAATCCTGAGGAAATAATGTGTGATGTCACGACGGGCACCGACCCAGTGAACTCCCAACACGAATGTGTGCGTGGTGACGTCACCCCAAATGCAATTAGTACGGGAAAGTGTCACTCGTATAACATAATTTAAAATTGTATTATTTTCCGTTCAGGAAGAATCGAACCTTCTCGACGTCGGAGTGCTGAAAGAACAGAGGATGCCGAGATACCTGATGAAGCTGGAGAACCAGCAGGAGTTCGAGTCGCAGAGACTGTGGATTAAAGTCTCCGAAGCTATATTAAATGATGATCAGGTAATTTTATTCTATACCTACTTTAAAAGACGAGGAGGTACTCAATTAGGTTTCATTTTCGAAGTAAAACTTCTTAAGCACGCTTCACTTGAGAAGGAAGCTGGTGAACGCTTAAAAAAGATGAGAAGGAGATATTAAGTTACTGATAGAAAGAGGAATAGTACACGAATTCTCTTCCTTAGGTCGCGGCGACGGAGCAGAAAACAATAATAGAGGAGGCGCAGCGGGCACGCGCCAGGAATATGCTCTCGCCGTGGCTGCCGAGGCTGTTCCGGAGGGACTCCAGGATGGTACCCGAGGGTAAGTGCCTCTTGCTACTGCATCTAAAGAAATTACCACCATCTTGATGATGGCGTTCCACGACTGTTTTTGACTTTCTTCACTGTACTATCAAATTGTGGTATCAACTGTCACCAGATATTTCGAGACCTATACGATTTGAGGACCTTACGAAACGAACCTAGTTCTTTTTCAAAGGGGGACACCTGCAGCTCCTCAAGTGCTGTGGATTTTTATGTGACGGTGATCACTTAAAATCAGATTTGTTTTTTTGGACGAACTAACACAATTAGCCAGAGAGGCTGGCTTTGACTATTCCACCGGATTGAGAGGTGGCATAGTTCTTAGATCGCTTAGCCTCAATCTCTATTAGGTGGTAACTCGACACAAGGGTCCTCCCGGTGAGTAGTCGGCTCGGACGGTTACTATGTTACGGGTAAGCATTCCGATCCGAGGGTACCCAAGAGGGTCGAACCACGACTCGGGACTGTCTAAGCTAAACTAACTTATATGCCACTTCGGGAAGCGTTAGCGCTGAGAGAAGAAGTGGCCGTAGAAATTCCAGCAACGCTCCTTATCCAATCCAGGGGGTGGGGCTTTCCCATAAAATACTTATATCTTAAAATCAGATATCCACCATTGACACCATCTTGATGTATGGCATTCCACCACTGCTTTTCTCGCGTAACTTTCTTCACTGCACTATCAAATTGTGGTATCAACTGTCACCAGATGTTTCTGCCTACTCCTTTCTCAAAGCCAGTACGCCTGAAGCTCCTCAAGTGCTATGGATGTTCATGTGAAGGTGATCATTTAAGATCAGATGAGCCGTAAGCTCTTTCGTCCCTTTTTCTATAAAAAGCGACCCAACTCAAGCGTTGAGTCTGTTAAATCAATTGCATCAAAATGAACGTTGTGACCTTGAAGTGACCTCTAAGACCTTGTTTAAGCTGTACTCATTCTGTCGCGACTGTATAAGTTTATATTGATACTCTAATTGTCCCTTCCAGGAATAATTGATCAAGGATGGAGATATAATCACGTTAATACCGGGTATGTATTAATTAATCATTTTTTATTGAAAATCGTATAAGATAATGCTTGTTAATTGCTCAAAATACGGACAGACAGAAAATTTGACACCACACTTTACTTCAGAACGTATATTTCAAAAGCCTCGTGGACTTGAAGTTGATTGTTTGTTTTTTGTTTAATATAATTGTAACATCTCCAGTCCATGGCAGCCTGCAGAGATAGTGGAGTTCGAGGAGGAGTTCGTGATCTCGTCAGCGGTGAGGCGCGTGGAGAGGTTGCGCCAGCCCCCTCCGCCCTCCGACTCCGATTCCAGGGACGATCTCGCGAGGAGATCCAAGACTTCCACGTGAGTTGCACGCCCACACATCCGCCCGTTTGCATCCATAAGAAAGATCCAAATGAGTACATCGTATTTTGTGGAAAACCACGACTTTCCACAATATTCCATCTCCCCTTTTCGGCTATCTTTAGCGTTGTCGGTACATTTGGAGAGCGACGTGCCACTCCACGCGTTCCGACACTATATGATAATCTCACCACTTCCCATGGCCTCACCAAACTCACAAGCGGTTATATAGGACGAAACGCGGGAGGGCACACGTGGTCTGACCGTGTGGCACCTTCGTGACACTCTGCTAGTTCTTTCTCAAGGCCTTTACTGTTTACAACTCTCATCTTAATGGGCTTTACGGCAAAACACAACGCACAACTATATGATCTTATGCGGTGTGGTCACGCGTCCCCACGCTTTATGATAATTAAAACATCTAACACAGAGTGATCACGCGTCACCACGCTGTATAATGAAACATCTTATGCGATGTGGTCATGCGTCGCCACGCTTTATGATAATATAAAACATCTAACACATCTTATACAGTGTGGTGACGCGTCGTGCGTAACCGGCTATGCTACTCTCCCTTCATCGAGGGCTAAAAAATTTGTTTACTTTCCAGACGCACCCTGAAGCAGGCACTCATATCCATCGATTCAACTCTTCGCGAGCAATCAATGACGCTGGAGAGGCTCTCCAGGACCGTGGAACTGCTCAGCGAGAACCAGCGCGCCATGGAGCTCAGGCCGCACGCGCTCAACCAGTCGGTGTCCCACACGTGGGACCTGTTCACCGGTTTCATCCTCGCGATGGCGCTGCAGACAATACTCAACTGGGTGTTCCACACGAAAGACTGAGCTGTGCATCCTAAACCAGTACTATCGGTACATCGACCAAGAAAATGTTGTGCTTTTGTGTTTTATGGATTCTTTCCTATTCGGTGTTTGTGGGAGTTTATGGTTACGTCTGCTGTCGGCACCTTCACAAGGTCTTCCACCGAACCAAAGTCTTATCGGACTAACTTCAAGAGATTGTGTACAATGGTTTCAAGTCGTAGAGACCAGCTTAGGTGTATATCGACGGTAGGCAGCGGGTTATATATGATTTTACACTAAAAACTATTTTAAAAACTAGTGTGCTTTTGACAACACTCCTGAAGTAAAACTTCTTTAGCACGATATATATGATTGTATATTTAGATTAATATATACACAAGAGAGAAAGATAGATGTACTTGCACCTCTCTCTCTTGCTCCTTTTTTTCGTTAACACGGGGGAATCCTTTTACGCACCGTCCGCCGTGCCCTGGGTGGGCCCGGAGGGATGTGTGGCACTCGGTCTAGGCGGGCCCTACCCGCGAAAGCCGTCATCCGTTATAACTGGAGTGCCCTGGATCCGTCAGCAACAGGGCTTGCCCTTACAGTAATATACGAAACGTAACTCTCTTTCTATCTTCACTAACTTATTTCTCCCTCACAACTAATTTGCTTTAACCGGCTTACTCTCCAAGTCATCATCATGATCATCAGCCTATGACTATCCACTGCTGGAAATAGGCCTTTCCCGATGCCTTCCACCTCATACGATACTCCGTTTTCCGCATCCAGCCACTTCCAATTATCCTTATAACATCGCCCACGCACGGCCTCCATTCCAAGACTTTCCTCCCCTACTGCCGTCACTGGTACTGGCACTCGGCAGATCTGGCCACTAAAACTTGGTGATTTTAAGAGCTATGTCGACTACCTTTGTTCTTCATAGAATTTCTTCGTTTCGGATTCTATCCCTTAGAGAAATGCCGACCATAGTTCTTTCCATCGCTCCTTTTGCGACTTTCAGCTTGTGGACCAGCCCAACAAGTCAGAGTCCAAGTCTCTGCACCGTAGGTCATGTTGTAGGTTGTATTTTTTTTGTGATACGCAGACAAGATCTAGACCATTCTTATATCTCTAGGTAAATCAATACTTTAGCAATAATAATTAATAATTTCGATATACATTTCCACGTTCTACCGTCAATATACCCCTCTGCTAACCCCTTGTATCGACAGCGGGAGATGTCAATACCCGAGCAAACACTGTGCCTCATGCGTACTCTAGTGTAGTCAAGTTACCTAACTCACCGCCAGGTGGCGCGTTTACGAACAATTTACAAAGTTTAATATTACACATTGAATTTTAGAGATTTTCAGTTAAACGAAAGCAGGGCATTTTGGCTGTAAATGAAAAGGAAACGCTAACATCGATAATGCCTTCATCCTTTTTACCTCGTGTGGGTAAAGGAACTTTAGAGCTTATTTGCTTCCTTCAGATTTGTGGAGAAATCCAACAGCCACTTACGCAACCGTCAACTATGATTTTTTTTGACGAACTACACAGATTGGTCAGAAAAGTGGCATAGCTCTTAAGTCGCTTAGCCTGAACCTCTATCGTTGGTAACTCGACACAAGGGTACCCCCGGTGAGGGGTAACCTCGGCTTGGACGGTTACTATTTTATTTTTTATTTTATATATGTTTGGAAAACTTACAGCTAGAAGAGACACAAGATAAATAAATCAAACATGGAAATGGCCAATTAAAAGTTTTCGCAAATAGAATAAGGATGTACAATTAAATATTTAAAAATTAAACAATAGAAAGAGCAACAAAAAATCAACAAAATAAT
This sequence comes from Meandrusa payeni, assembly GCA_029286785.1. NCBI lineage: Eukaryota > Metazoa > Arthropoda > Insecta > Lepidoptera > Papilionidae > Meandrusa > Meandrusa payeni. The sequence goes on from JAGSMX010000026.1 coordinate 3,623,524, forward strand.
CAAATAACAATAGAAGACATTAATAAAGTAAATAAATAAATTAATAAATAGATAATGACAAAGAACCTTAACTCTATAATTATTTAGTATACAAATATAAACAATCTAAAATATCAGCTTATTTTGAATAAATATAAAAAATGTTAGGCAACCTATAGTTGTATTAAAAATGTCGATATCGATGTCGATACGCGTAAGCATTCCGATCCGAGGGCGGAACCACGACTCAGTCGGTTGCTATTTCACGAATAATCTAAGGGACATTCAAAAACTAAACTAATTATGATTACCAACAATTCATTCCCCATTTCCTTTTAGAGCGTTGCGAAAAAAATCATTGGCTGTGAAATTTCCCATGTGAAATCACTGTGACGAAAATGATTTCCAAAATGAAAAAGTCACAGTTATTTCCATGTCTAATCGGAAGGAAGCTCATGCTTGAATCTTTCTCTAAGACTCGATGTGTAGTATTTGAGATATATGTACGTATATATGTGGAGATATGTACGTATAGATATGGAGATATGCACGTATACATATGGAGATATGTACGTATCTATTTGAAGATATGCACATATATATGTGGAGATATGTACGTATCTATATGGAGATATGTACGTATAGATGTGGAGATATGCACGTATACATATGGAGATATGTACGTATCTATATGGAGATATGTACGTATATATATGAGGATATGAACATATATATGTGGAGATATATACGTATCTATATGGAGATATGTACGTATTTATTTGAAGATATGTATATATATATATGAAGATATGCACATATATATGTGGAGCTATGTACGTATGTATATGGAGATATGTACGTATAGATATGGAGATATGCACGTATACATATGTAGATATGCATGTATACATATGGAGATATGCACGTATACATATGGAGATATGCACGTATACATATGGAGATATGTACGTATCTATTTGAAGATATGTATATATATATATGAAGATATGTACGTATCTATTTGGAGATATCTACGTATACGTATACTAAACTTTTTTAGTACCTTAATCAACACATCACATTTTGAACCAAATACCAAAGCGTTTCTATCACTCACGCGAATCGGCAGCTTCTCTGGGACCCTCGATTAGTGGTAATACTAGATGATTGGATCACCATTTTATTAAATTAGGGTGTACGTGAACGATTTCTCATAATTCCCGGCTTGATTTGTTCAATTACTAATACGTATTAGACATAGACATATTCTTCAATGGCGCAAAATTTGAAACACATCAAAAAGACAAAAAAAAATACAGTTGAAGAAAAAACGGACAAATAGGACACAAGATATGATTCCAATATTGGACACCGATACTGTCATCATATCTTATATACTATACCGATCTGTAGGGATGTTCGTAATGATGTATCGATACTATGCGATATATTGTATAAATTTATCGATATTTTTTCATAAGTCGTTTGCTTATATTTAAGTAACCATAAAAACCGAGGCACAGATTATAAAATGATTACAACTAATACTGCCATCTCGGAGAGTAGTAAATTTACGATAATTGTTTATCTGATGAAATTTAAGGGCCGCAAGGTGGCTAGCCTTTCGGTTATTACAGATTAGAATATATGTGCACAGGAATTACACGAGTTAATTCCCCCATCCCCATTCTACCTTCAGACAGTTTATACATCAGGCGAGTCTCCACCCTTTCATAGTCCATGTTGCGTCCGAACGAAGCGATTTGAGTCATCGTTCATCGTGCGTACAGCAAAGGAGTGGAACAAGTTACCGGCATCAGTCTTTCCGTCCAAATGCATACAGTCTTCAAGAGTAGAGTGAATAGGCACTTACTAAACTAGCGCGTACCATCTTTCGACTATACCACCACTTAACACCAGGTGGGATCATGGTCAAGCACTTCTTTATACCCCATAAAAAAATTTGATGATTCAATCATATCTGATTGCTCTCTCATATATCGTTGTTTTGTGTAATATCGATATATATTGTGCACTTCCTTAGGATAAAGTTGGTAAGAGAGAAACATATTGACAGGTGTAAGAATCAAGAAAAAGATCAAAAACAACGAAATATTAAAATAAATACATATGCATATTGTAAAATTTCACTCAATATGGGCCTCATAAGCAAGCTCAAAGTCGCACAACGAGCTATGGAGAGGGCTATGCTCGGAGTATCTCTACGAGATCAAATCAGGAATGAGGTGCTCCGTAGACGAACCAAGGAACCGACATAGCTCGCCGGATAAGTAAGTTGAAGTGGCAATGGGCAGGGCACATAGCGCGTAGAACAGTAGAGAGACCACGGACCAGCAAGAGCAGTGTGGGACGTCCACCCGCAAGGTGGTCTGACGACCTCATAAAGGTCGCAGGACGCAGCTGGATGCGGGCCGCTTATAACCGGTCCTTTTGGAAATCGTTGGGGGAGGCCTACGTCCAGTAGTGGATGTTTTACGGCTGCAATGATGATGATGAAAAAGAAAAATATTTTTAACATGAATATATATTATTATTTCGTATATTTAAACTCATTTTTGTCATAAACTATTTATGCAGTGTGTTGTAGTAAGTCAATAATTTTTATCTTTTTTGTGTGCTGCCAAATTTTGAAATTGTTAAATATGTGCCGCAACAAAAAAAGGTTGAGAATCACTGATTTAGAGATATATAGTAACCCTAAGCCCAGCAGTAGGCTCGCAGGCTGGATAATAATACTTGAGAGCTTATTTCAATAATGTAATTCAATGTACATGCTATTCAAAAGACTGTTCTGTTTACCCCGCTAAAGGAAAGCCGTAAAAGATTATTTTCATACGAGAAAGGGGCAAACGTGCTCAGTTAATAACATCGCAGTTGCATTGTCATAAATGCAAAAGTACTCGTAATACAGTATACAGTAGTACTGCTACACGTCAATTCAGGATGTCGTGCCGACCCATTCATTCGGCTTACGCCTCTATATTAGCCCTAGATTATTAGAAATCCAACCCTACGTCTAGTCTTACCCTAAATCGAAGGTTCCAATTGTCAACGCTTTGTATTATAAAGGACCTTATACATTTGAACATATTTAGCTAAGGCAATACACAAATAGCTTTGCTATATACTCTGTTAATAATAACTATTTGGCCAATCGCTTTTACATTCATAATTAGGAAATTAAAATTTGTATGATTGTGTATGTCAATTTCCAGCATACATTTCATAAATAATGTATTGGATGAAAGATGAGAATAATTGTAATGCTTATATTTTGTTATATCTATATCTATTGTATAGTTTCGACAATGTTGCAATGATTGAATATAAAAATAATTCAATTTCACATGGTAAATTGTGTTGCCAGTTCGAATTCCTAACGGGATCTCGGTGGTATTTCAAGTGAGACTTTTCCGTAGAGTTCCGTTCGATGTTCGAACTTGAACGCTAATGTTGCCATTGTCTATTTTAATTTAGCTTGTACACTACTAAAGGATTCCTACTGATTTGGTGTTTTTTTTTATGAGTATGTCAACAGTTACATATGTAGTGAGAAATTTTTTCCTTCGGGAAAAATTCTTTATCGGAATACGATGACATACGTTCTGTCAATGAATGATCGTATTAAATGTGTGACATTTTCATATCCATTGATATGGAACTTTATTACTGTCAAATGTCAAAATGAATAACGTCATTTTACAATATAGAGATGTTACGACCACAACAATTATTACTTGTAACGGGATATTACCATTACCAGTGTATTACACTAAATTAGTTCCCGATATTTTTAAGTAATAATTGTTAAGTTTGTGACCATGTTAGTTTAAAATCATATTTATGTTACAACCACCTTCTGTAAGTTTGAAAATAGTTTTATTGACATTAGTAATCCATTTTAAAAAAAGTTAAAAATACAACGAAATAAAGCTTATTGGTAAATATTTACAATAATTAAAATCAATACCCTTTTTTGTTAACGGGGAGGAAATCTTCAAAAAGATACCCCGCCTTCCCCCCGGAAGTGTGGGGTTTTAGTATGTGGAGTTTTTACCCACTAAAACCTCCCCGGTGGCCCTACCTCGGTGCATGGTGGTTCAAGGAGAGCACTTCCTAAGAAGGGAGATTACTCCCTCCCCCCTTGTGCCCTCGCAGTGCAAGTCGACACGGGCCAGCCGATGTCGACTCCTTCCCGGGTCCACCTTGGCGGACGACAAAGTCCATCACCCTTGTCGCCCAGTGAACCCGAGGCCCCTTTTAGTCGCCTTCTACAACATGCAGGGGATACCGTATTCTTGAGAGCCCAGAACTGAAGGGCTGAAAATTCAATACCTGTCTAAATTATATGTCATCGGCGTCTCTTACCTAAGTAAATATATATGATTAAAACTATAGCGAATTTTTGAATTGCGTATTCCACTCTATATATAATCTGCTGATGCGACTTATCCCTACGGCTCTAAGATGGATACTGAAGCTTTTTGAGAGAGCACGATAAATACGAACTTGTCCAAAAAAATACGACGGAAAATCTTTCCTCACTATATCTGTACAACGGTATGGAGTTAATTCATTGTATTGGATGAAATATCTTATTTTTCTCAAGTGTAATGGTAATTTTTTTTTAATTATGTTTGTATGTATGTGTATTATTATGTTGTATGTGTACAAATGTACATCTTAGGTAATTAGTAATCAATTAATTGTTGATATTTCGTTGTTTTTATCCAGTGAATATATATTTTGTCCAATTCATATTTGGTGTTTTATTTTCAAACGAGTATTTGACGCTGGAAATCGAAAACGTAATATGTGACACATATGGCCATTTTCACGTCGTTGGAATCAGAAAAAAAAGACGCGTCGAATGATATATGACTTGTAACAATTAGATGAAAAATAGCGAAAATAGGATTTTCAACATTGACACTTCTCTTTTATTTTTTGTACCGTAAAACGGTTTTATTTCAGGAAAACTCTAGGTTAATGCCGTGGTACAATACTTATACAGCAAAAAATAATAAATATTGTGTCCAAAAACGACAGCTCTAGGTCCACAAACACGAAAGTTATCATTTTTTTCTTAAAAAGTTGAAATGTTTTTCGACTCTGTTGAACAATTTCATTTTTGTGGGTTACTACGTGTTTGTGTTCCGGCGTTGAACAAGCAAAAACAAATCTTCAAACGGAATTCAACGTTAAACGCCATTACGCTTTTTTCTTTGTTCGGTTACTTCATAACTTTGGACTGGGTGAACCGATTTTGATGATTTAATTATTTGAAAGCCGGTACTTCCTGTGTGGTCCCATTCAAATTTGATCCAATTCTGACAGTGGGATTCATGAGAAAACCTCCTCCTCGCGTCGGTTTCCTCAATGCTGAGGGTCGTGACCATCTCGTGGGAACAGTTTGGTTTTAGTGATCCGTCGCCATTTTCCTCTTTCTGCAGCCGTGCGCAGAGCATCGCTAACCGACGTGCCTAGAGTGGTGCGGATCTGGTCAGTCCAACGTGTCGGGCTTCGACCTCGCGGTTTTTTTCCATCAATTTTACCAGTCACAACTAGCCTTTCTAAGTTATTGCTGTTTTTTTCTGGCAATGTGACCAAAGTATTCCAGCATCCTGCGTAGGCATATGGTGGACAGCCTAGCTTCGATTTTAAGTTCCCTCAGGATGGACACGTTGGTACTTTGTGCTCTCCATGGGATCCGTAACATCCTTCGCCAGCACCACATCTCGAAGGCATCAATGCGATCACGATCGGCTTTCTTCAGGGTCCATGTCTCAGCTCCGTAGGTGAATATGGAAAATACAAGTCTTAAATTTGCATTGTGCGCGACAAATGGACGAACAACTCGATATCACGACAATCGATTTCGATGATTCATTGTTTTATTGGAAAGGATGTACTTCAAGGGTACTTTAATGAGAGTTCGGTTAGGTTATGATTAATTCTATGTCGTAATAGTCCTACGTTCTTCTATTTCCTAATAAGAAAGTCGGGTGTGTAAAAAGAAGTGTACAGTCGCGCATGCAATTATTCATTTGTACAAATAACAAAAAGTTTGTGTTTGTGTGTACTTTTTATACTGGCATGTTCACTATTTAGAATAACATATAAATTAATAAAATAAAAACAAATTACAGATCAATAAAAAAAGTCAATATTAACAAAAAACAAATATCAATTAACGTACAACTTAGAACGCGACTGTACAAGGAGCGACCGGGGTGTGGTATCCGTGCGCAGGGCAGAGTACCACAGGAGAGCCCTCTACACGCCACTGTGCTTCCCCCTTCACTTGCTCCTTTACACCACATACCTTATCGACTTTAGTTTTTGAATGTCCCTTACATTATCCGTAACATAGCAACCGACCGAGTCGTGGTTCGGCCCTCTCGGGCGCCCTCGGTTCGGAATGCTTACTCGTAACATAGTAACCGTAGAATTGTAATAATTTAGAAATAAGTGTAGAAATGCCGTGGCAGCTCAGTGTCCGTGCGGTTGGCTCTTGTTGCATAGTACGCTAGCAACCCGAGTTCGATCCCCGGTGCCGGCACCAATAAATTTGTTGTTGCAATTTTATGTGCTGATTAACCACGCGCTCGGCGGTGAAGGAAAACATCGTGAGGAAACCTACATCTCTTAGAAAATTTTTCTACGACATGTGAAGTCTGCCAATCCGCATTAGGGCCGCGTGGCGGACTATGCCCTTATACTCTCTTTACAGAGAAGGCCTGCGCCCAGCAGTGGGACATATATATTATGTATATAAAGGCTGTAACTTTAAGTGTAGAAAAATTAGAAACAAAAATAAGAAATGTGTATATATAGAAATAATATATATAATAAGGAAAATGTAAATAGATATAAGAAGTTTAGAAATTAATATTATATAGTCAAATTATAAGTTAGTAATAATTCAGTACTAGACGGGTAATAAAGAACATCTGCCCATTTATTAAATGTAGAACAGCAACTGCACGTCAACAGCAGAGCTTCAGAGCCACTTCCTTGTACAATAGGTTAAATAAAGTCTTAAAAATTCATCCTTTGTCGAATCATAAATGTAAATTAGTTTGTAAAACATATTTACTAGAGTTGGATTATATTCACACTGAACGCCTCCTAATTTAATAAAATTTAATATAATATTAAGCTGAGGGACATACACAAACACAAATTTACACACACACACACAAATTTATAAAATATTGTTTTCATTTGTTATGCTCATATTTTATTGTGCTTTTCAAATGGGAGAAGACACTGATCCCTGAAACACAAGTCCAATTGAACCTAGCTCAGGAGTCAGGGACTTCATATTTCTTTGTTTAAACATTTTCTTTGGTGACTAATAAAGATTTATTATTTTATTATTATTATTATTATAATTAATGTAAAGATGAAAAATACCCCCAGCCAAACATGCTGGGGAACAAAAATTTACCAATAAACATCATTAAAAAAAAAAATAGTAACCGTCCAAGCTGAGGTTACCCGTCGCATGGGGGACCCTCGTGTCCAGTTACTAGCGATATAGGTCCAGGCTAAGCGACCTAAGAGCTATGCCACCTCTCAATCCGGTGAAGCAGTCAAGTCTAACGTCTCTGGCCAATCTGTGTTCGTCATTCAAGCCGGCAACTCTACAGGTTTATGGTGTGATTTGTCTGTGTCTGTGTGTGTGTGTGGAATTTTATTTACCGCAATTAAATACGTCATACCTGTCATTCGCGTAACGTAATCAAAACAACGGATTTCCATCATAGAAAACATTGCAAATGTAATATGGGAATGTTGGCTTATTTAGAAATTTAATTAATTCTCGTTGAAGCGAAGCAGATTGCACTGTTGTGATATACAATGTCGTTAATTTTAAAGCAAACACTAGCTTTGGAATCCGATTTTCAGTATAAGAAAACGAATTTATCTATATATACAAAAGAGAAAGTGTCCCACACACTATGTTCCATATAGGCTCCGAATTGGCTGGTTCGATTTCAATGAAACTTTCAGGGAATCTTCAGATTGACCTGGCGAGTAATCCTGTAAAGTTTGGTGACGATCACAGTACTCCTCTTTTTGAACTGTCAAACAAGCCATACGTCGTACTTTTATTTCTGACATTAACTTGAGCCCGATATGTTTTTGTATAAATGATAAGAATGATATTGTATTTAGTGTTATGTAGATGGGTGTAGGTACGGAGAGAAATGAATAATTTAATATACTGTGAGAGTTAAATTAAATATTTAATGATGTCAGTTTATTGTTTAAATAAAATAAAGCAAAATCTAGCCATATAGCTATTACAAATGAAACTAATTATTAGGGATTTTGTGGGTGAAACGAAACGTCGGAAATTTAAAAGCAAGATAGATTGAAATTTTATTCCAATCATTAAATACGACAAGTATTTATAGTAAAAATCCACACGATTATAATAAATCATATTTGTTCAAACTATTCACGGATTTTTTTCGCATTTAAATTTATTTTTAAATTTCCCGATTTCAAACCGGGTGGGGCGGATTGAGGTGCTTGACCCCAAGTCTTAAACTAAAGGATTAACGACATTTGCGCGTAATTGACGCTACAAATCAAATCAATCAAAAACTAAATTAGTTTTTGATTGATTTGATTTAAAGTCGCTTTTTGTTTTTAGTCGTAAAGAAACTAACGAAACAAAGAAATACATTTTTCTAAACATCTTCAGCAAGGAAAAACTTATGTCGAACAAACGGACTAACCGTGTGTATTCACATAATAATGTTGTTTTAAATTGGCAAGTAGTCAACTGTCGGCTCGCGTGACTGTTCTATTGATTGTTTGCTTGTGTATTAATGATGAAGTATGGAAATATGAGCGCCATATTTTGTATAATGGCATTCGGTATGTCATATTTATTGTTAATAATAGTTTTTATTTTATTAAAATTGATAATAATCATTTTTTTTATATGAAAAGTGGCAAACGATCATACGGCTCACCTGATATTAAGTGATCACTGTCACATGCGTTGCCGACCTTTGAGATAGGAGTAGGCTCATTTCTTGAAGGTCCCTAAATGGTAAACGTTCGGAAACACCGCTGGTGACAATTGATTCCACAAGTTGACGGTGCGTGGGAGAAAGTTACGCGAAACATGTACAGTCGTGGAACGCCAACCATCAAGATGGTGGCGGTGGAATTTGGTAATGGAAATCTGGCGTGATTCCGAACAAATCCTCAGAACACTCCCCATAGTAAATGCGATACAGAATGCAAAGAGAACCGACATCTCTTCGCATACTCAGTGGGTCGAGTCGATCGGAAAGACCCTGTACGTCGACTATTCAAGCAGCTTTACGTTGTACACGGTCAAACGGAAGAATTTGGTATTGGGGAGCCCCGAATCAGAGATGCAAAGAGTATAGCCATAAGAGGCCGTAATCTGTAAACGTATTTAAAAATAAATTAAAACACCTGATGTTAAAGTTACATAAAGATAATATCCCCGCGATATCGGTGCCTTGTATTACAATATTTTCAAAATTTCATTATATAATTTAAACTTTATACGTTTAATTATCATATTATTTATTTTAGTTTATTTTTGACTCAATAATATATTTATTTATGAAATTTTTCATCTATTATTTTATTGTATAAAATATATTTTAATCTCATAACTGTTTTATTTATGTATCAAATTTATTATACTCTTGATATATAAATCTCCTTTGTGTCTCCTATGTTCTTTATGAATAATCGTGACATCTAAAGATCTGTCAACTCTCATATGTAATGCTTATTTCTTTAGCTAATTAAAGCCAAGTTTCCTAATTGGTTATTCGTTATTATGTATCAATTTAATTAGCTAAAATATAAATCATGTCGGACACGAAGTACTCATTAGCAAAATATCTACGACCCGACAGATTCGAAGTTGAACCTAGTGATCCCGCAGCCGGAGAAAAGTGGTCGCATTGGCACTACACCTTTTTAAATTTTCTTGCTGAAGAAATACCTATTGATGAAGCTACGGATTCAATAAAACTCAAAATATTGGCTAACCATTTGACTGCTAATATTTATATTCATATCAAGCACTGTCAAACGTATGAAGCCGCTGTGACTGTTTTAAATAAATATTACCTCAAGCCTCAAAATGAAATACTAGCTCGCCATATCCTCGGAACACGAAAACAAGCACAGGATGAAACAATTCATGACTATTGCCGTGCTTTACATCTTCTTGCACAAAGTTGCAACTTCAAGACTGTCTCCGCGGATGAGCATAAAACCCAAGCAATACGAAGCGCGTTTATTGCCGGTATTCAATCACTGAGTATAAGAACACGACTCTTAGAAAATTTATCGCTGACGCTAGACGAAGCTTTTAATCAGGCTGTTATTTTGGAAACGGCAGAAAAAGATTCCGCTACGATGAGCCTTAGTGTCCCGAGTACTTTAACTGCTGTACAAGAAAAATCGGCTAAGTTGAACGTAACCAGTCCTCAAAACGCCGCTTTTCCTGTCCCTTCATCACAACAATCGGCAAGGCGTTGCTTTTTCTGCGGTGGTAAAGTGCATCAAAGAATCAAGTGTCCTGCCTTCCACGCCTACTGCCAACTATGTTCGAAAAAGGGCCACTTTGCTACAGTATGCCGGTCTCGTAATAACCCTTCTACAAGCAACGCTATCCCAAGCCCTGCGGCTCCTTTTGAATATCTATCACTTTCAACTTCTAACGAAGCTGTCAGCACCATTTACTCTGCCGCGTCACCCTCGAGCTTAGGGAAAGCAACGGTCGCCATCACTATCAACCATACCCGCGCGGATGCGTTGATTGATACTGGTAGCTCATTGAGCTTCATCGATAGTAACATTGCACAGATAATGAAACTAGAACTACGGCCCTGTAAACAAACCATTAATCTGGCTTCACTTAATCATCAATCAGATGTTAACGGTGTCTGTTTTGCAACGCTCGAAATTAACAACCATGTCTATAAACAACGTCCCCTACTTGTAATTGACAATTTGTGTGCGGATGTCATCATCGGTCACGACATACTGAAAGACCATTCTAAACTTGAATTCCAATTTGGAGGAACCAGGGATCCCCTACATGTATGTGTAATGGAAGCCTCAGTCCCACCAGCATCAGTCTTCACTCACTTATCTGCTGACATAACTCCTATCGCTGTCAAATCTAGACGTCACAATAACGACGAAGAAAAATTTATTGAAGCCGAAATATCGAAACTATTAAAAGATGGGATTATTGAACCGAGCGTATCGCCTTGGCGCGCTCAGGTACTTGTAGCTGGTGGAGGCGCTCATCGCAAGAGGTTGGTTGTCGACTACTCTAGAACCATCAACAAGTTTACTTATTTGGATGCATACCCACTGCCTAATATAGACTTTATAGTCTCTAAAGTAGCAAAATTTAATCACTTTAGCCAGATCGACCTCAAAAGTGCTTATCACCAAATAGCTATTTTAGAAAAGGAAAAAAAATTCACAGCGTTCGAAGCCTGCGGCAAATTATGGCAGTTCAAACGAATTCCTTTTGGGGTCACCAATGGAGTTGCTGCTTTTCAACGCACTCTGGAATACATTATCGACAAGGAACGGTTATCAGGAACATTTTCATACCTGGACGATGTGACAGTCTGTGGTAAAAATAAAGAGGACCACGACAAAAACCTACAGAAATTTATGGCCGCTGCGAAGAAATACAAACTGACATTGAACGAACAAAAATGTAACTTCGACAAAAATTCTATTAGTCTTCTTGGTTACACTGTGAAAAACAACACAATAGAACCTGACAAAGACCGCCTGGAACCACTTACAAGACTACCACTACCACGCAATGTAGCGGAAATGAAACGAACCCTTGGCTTATTTGCTCACTACGCCAAATGGGTTCACAAGTTCTCTGAAAAAATTCAACCCCTTATCAATAACAATCATTTCCCATTAAACGAAAACCAGCGACGCTGTTTTCAGCTCTTGAAATCGGATATAGAAAATGCGGCATTGGTTGCTATTGACGACAAGGAGACTCTAACAGTAGAGACTGATGCATCGGAGTTTGCTATAGCAGCTACACTTTCCCAGAAGGGGCGCCCTGTTGCATTCTTTTCTAGAACTCTATCGGACAGTGAACGCAAGCATGCTTCCGTCGAAAAAGAAGCCTGCGCTATCGTCGAGAGCATCAGGAAATGGCGTCACTATCTTATACACAGACACTTTCTTCTTATCACTGACCAGAAATCCGTCAGTTATATCTTTAATCAAAATCACACAAGCAAAATCAAAAATGATAAAATAGAAAGATGGAGGTTAGAGCTGTCATGCTACAAGTATGACATTATATATAGACCAGGAGCTGAAAATGTTGCTGCTGACGCTCTCTCCCGAGTTTGCGCACTTATGAACAACAACAAATTATACGAGTTGCACGACGCACTTTCGCATCCTGGTATCACCCGAATGTATCATTGGATTAGATTAAAGAATCTTCCCTATTCAATAAATGATGTCAAACAGATGACGGCTTCTTGTCGTGTTTGTGCAGAGATTAAACCTCGTTTTGCTAAAGCAAATGGTACGCTAATCAAGGCTATGTCACCTTTCGAGAGACTAAACATAGACTTCAAAGGACCTTTGCCGTCAAACACAAATAACAAATATATTCTTACGATAATTGACGAATTCTCACGTTATCCTTTCGCGTATCCATGTCCTGACACGAAGTCTACCACTGTAATCAAGTGTTTAAGAGATCTTTTTTTTGAATACAGTCAGCCACTATATATACATAGCGACAGAGGTTCTTCGTTCATGTCCGAAGAATTACAAACGTTTTTGAAAAATTGCAACATCGCCACTTCACGTACGACCCCTTACAATCCACAGGGCAACGGTCAAGTCGAAAAGCTAAATGGTACTCTCTGGCGAACATTACAGCTGTCTCTGCGGTCTAAGAATTTATCGATTGAGAACTGGGAGCAAGTCTTAAAATCCTCTCTTCACTGTGTGCGTTCTCTTCTCTGCACTTCAATAAATGCAACTCCTCACGAGAGGTTATTTAACTTTCCCAGAAGGACACCTGTCGGCGAGTCGCTACCATCTTGGCTGGTGCCAGGCCCTATATTATTAAAAAGATTTGTTCGATCGAAAACGGACCCTTACGTTGAGGAGGTAGAGCTTCTACAAAGTAACCCCAGCTACTCGTATGTTCGAAGACGTAACGGCCAGGAGTCAACTGTGTCCAACAGACATTTAGCGCCACTTCCTTCATCGTCTGTCTGTCTTACTGTCTGTATAAATTCCATATAAAAATAGTATTGCGCGCGCACGTCTTCAGGTCTTTAGGTAGTCCGGGCACCGTTGAAAATCAGCGCTGTCGCATCCTTGCGACAGCATATGCTGAAACGGTGTCCGATATTGGCATCATATGTTTTGTATTATTTGTCCGTGTAAATTTAATTGTGTTTTGTCTATTTTTCATTATTTTTAATGTGTGTTAAATTCTGTCTGTGATGTATTTTTGTATTGTGATGCCAATAAATAAATGTCTATGTCTATGTCTACTTGCGCCTTGTAAAGTTGCAGACGGTGGGCAGGCGTAAAATACTGTCTCGCTCTGCTGAGTATGCCAAGTTGTTTTTGAGACCAATTTTAAATAAAAAAGAATATATTTAGTAAAATTCATTAATGTAACATTATTTTTTTCAGCGTGTTTAGATAAATTAGAAGCGAAACCTTTATTTACACGTATAAATAAATCCACGGATTACAGAAATGATCTACATAAACGATACACAAACCAACAATCAAATAGAATATATATTAGACAGAGGGATGACAATTGTTACGACGTTGGTGTAAATACTTTATGTATAATGAACGAAGTTAACCAACTACCAGGTTTCTACACTTTACAACATGCAACGCCATCTAGCGGTGGAGAGCTAAATGCTGTCGATATGACGCGATTGGAAAATGATTTAATCGACTTACAAGCCACGGCTCGAACGCATTCCGATAAAACATTCTCCGAAGATTACCTCGACGTTCACGACCTTGGTCTCATGAGGAAGGAGGGCAATGATCATTTATTTACTCAACCCGAGGATGTATACGCGAAACTGAAAAGAGTTATAGACGGTATCAAAGATAGACACAAAGCTAAGCCCGAGATGCATAGAAAATTGTTTAACATAGGTGATCTACCATATTTACTAGACTTTAGATCACACAATACTGATTTAAGATCAGACGATGAATACACATCCAGCGAGGAAATTAACTATACACCTAAAAGAGAGACAACACCTAAAAGATTTGAAGTGGTTGAAAATTCTGACGATGATACAATCGAAGTATCCAATGAAGGTACACCAAGGTATATAAAAAGCAAAGATAATAATGTGAAGGTGATTTATTCTCAAGGTCTAACGAGACACATGATTGAAGAAGCTCGTCGGAGGCTGCCATATTTCCTTCCGAAAAGGATGCACTGGACTTTAGATGATATCGAAGACTTAACGCTATTTTGGTTCAATGGACCCCAAGGTCATTACGCCGGAGTGTATCGAGTACCGTACTGAGTAACTCACATACATACTATGTAATTCATTTTATATATTATATATAAAGTGACTCGTAGATTAGCATATGATAGAATAAATATGTAATTACAATACAATGGATTTTTTAAACCGCCTTCAAAGGGGAAGTAAGGGGGAAAACTTCTTTCGTAGAGTTGAGCACCTTTTGTTAGGGTAAAATGTTATGGCTTAAAGCTTTGGAGCTGGGAGAAGAAGTGGCCGAAGAAACACCAGCAACGCTCCTAACATCTAAAGGGTGAGGACTGCCCGTAAAATAGCGGTAACGCGCGAGAATTATTCGCAACTAGAACAGTCGCGAATGGACGCTTTGTGATTTGTAAAGATCAAGCCTTTGCAATGGTAATCGCGTCGTCCGGATCGTCGAAAACGTGTCTCGGCCTCCGGGCGATGCGACGGAATTTAGTAGAGAAAGGCTCATAAGTGGCGGCACTTACAAGAAGTTTGTTAGAATGTTTGGTGGCAGTCTCGAAAAACTGTCGAGATGCCTGCTTAAAGAATAGGGCTATTGTCGGTAACCCTGTGTCAACGTGGAGCTCGCGATTACGTACGAACCACGGCGCACCCGTGGCTCGTCGCAGAAAACTATTCTGAATTACTTGTAACCTATGGATATGTTTATATCGTACTGATATCACTTATCAGTAAGAATTTAAGTCATCACTGATACGTAATACATCTTTATCGTTATCACAGTATATAACCAGTATCAGATTAAAATAACAATTTGTTAGGATGTACAATATTTTTTGAAATGCTTTGCAATGCTCTGCCACTAAATATACGTAGAACAGCTTGTGGCTTCTTGAGTTGAACCCTGTAGTTCTGGGCTCTCAAGAATAAGACTACGGTATCCCCTGCCTGTCGTAGAAGGCGACTAAAAGGGGCCTCGGGTTCACTGGGCGACTAGGGTTGGGCCCTTTGGCGTCCGCCAAGGTGGACCCGAAGGCAACATCGGCTGGCCCGTGTCGCCTTGCACTGCGAGGGCACAGGGGAGAGGAGGGGGAGTAACCTCCACGGAAGTGCTCTCCTTGAGCACAGTGCAGAGGGGCTCCGGTGCGTTCCACTGGAGATCCCGGAGATCGTCATGCACCGAGGAAAGGGCAACCTTGGAGGTTTTACCGCCGCCTTCCCCAGAAGGCGGGTATATTTTGAAGATATATATATATATATATATAAAGTGACTCGTAGATTAGCATATGATAGAATAAATATGTAATTACAATACAATGGATTTTTTAAACCGCCTTCAAAGGGGAAGTAAGGGGGAAAACTTCTTTCGTAGAGTTGAGCACCTTTTGTTAGGGTAAAATGTTATGGCTTAAAGCTTTGGAGCTGGGAGAAGAAGTGGCCGAAGAAACACCAGCAACGCTCCTAACATCTAAAGGGTGAGGACTGCCCGTAAAATAGCGGTAACGCGCGAGAATTATTCGCAACTAGAACAGTCGCGAATGGACGCTTTGTGATTTGTAAAGATCAAGCCTTTGCAATGGTAATCGCGTCGTCCGGATCGTCGAAAACGTGTCTCGGCCTCCGGGCGATGCGACGGAATTTAGTAGAGAAAGGCTCATAAGTGGCGGCACTTACAAGAAGTTTGTTAGAATGTTTGGTGGCAGTCTCGAAAAACTGTCGAGATGCCTGCTTAAAGAATAGGGCTATTGTCGGTAACCCTTTTTTTTTTTTTTTTTTTTTTTGTTTACGGGGAGGAAATCTTCAAGAAGATACCCCGCCTTCTGGGGGGAAGGCGGCGGTTATGTGGGGTTCTTACCCACTAAAACCTCCCCGGTGGCCCTTTCCTCGGTGCATGACGAGGGGCTCCGGGATCTCCAGTGGAACGCACCGGAGCCCCTCTGCACTGTGCTCAAGGAGAGCACGTCCCGGGGGGGGAGGATTCTCCCTCCCCCCCTGTGCCCTCACAGTGCAAGGCTACACGGGCCAGCCGATGTCGCCTTCTTCCCGGGTCCACCTTAGCGGACGACAAAGGCCCCCACCCTTGTCGCCCAGTGAACCCGAGGCCCCTTTTAGTCGCCTTATACGACAGGCAGGGGATACCGTAGTCTTATTCTTGAGAGCCCAGAACTACAGGGCTGATTGTCGGTAACCCTGTGTCAACGTGGAGCTCGCGATTACGTACGAACCACGGCGCACCCGTGGCTCGTCGCAGAAAACTATTCTGAATTACTTGTAACCTATGGATATGTTTATATCGTACTGATATCACTTATCAGTAAGAATTTAAGTCATCACTGATACATAATACATCTTTATCGTTATCACAGTATATAACCAGTATCAGATTAAAATAACAATTTGTTAGGATGTACAATATTTTTTTAAATGCTTTGCAATGCTCTGCCACTAAATATACGTAGAACAGCTTGTGGCTTCTTGAGTTCAACGCTGTAGTTCTGGGCTCTCAAGAATAAGACTACGGTATCCCCTGCCTGTCGTAGAAGGCGACTAAAAGGGCCTCGGGTTCACTGGGCGACAAGGGTGGACGACAAAGGCCCCACCTGTGTCACCTTGCACTGTGAGGGCACAGGGGAGAGGAGGGGGAGTAGGTTACTCCCCCTCCCGGGAAGTGCTCTCCTTGAGCACAGTGCAGAGGGGCTCCGGTGCGTTCCACTGGAGATCCCGGAGCCCCTCGTCATGCACCGAGGAAAGGGCAACCTTGGAGGTTTTACCGCCGCCTTCCCCCCAGAAGGCGGAGTATATTTTTGAAGATTTCCTCCCCGTTAACAAAAAGTTAAAAAGTTACATAGTACGCTAGCAACCCGAGTTCCATTCTCGGTGCTGGCACCAATGTATTTGCTGTTGCAATTTTTTGTGCTGATTTACCACGCGCTCGGCGGTGAAGGAAAACATCGTGAGGAAACCTACATGTCTTAGAAAGTTTTTTTGAAGACATGTGTAGTCAGCCAATCCGTACTAGGGCCGTGTGGGCTAACTATGTCCCTATACTCTCTTCACAGAGAAAGCCTGTGCCCAACAGTCCCACTGTAAATTAATATTTATATAGGCTGTAACTTTAACTTTATATGCATTTATTGTACCCGTTACTTTATCTCCAAATAACCACAAGGTAGAGAATGTCTTAAGACGAGGGACACCGAAGGTCGTTTTTTTTTTTTTTTTTTTTTTTTTTTTTTTTTTTTTTTTTTAGAAAAAGAAAGCTAGCAATATTCCTTTTTTCAGAAATATGACTAACAATCTTGTCATTCCAACAAAGCTTAAGCTTGAGCTAGGACATGGTTCACGGCAATAGTCGAATGATGGATTCGAACCCACGACCTTACGATTCGCAGGCCGTACCCTAACCATTAGGCTATTGACGCTTTATATTAATAATTAAATGTGTTACATCATTGTGTACTGGTTTTCGGTACAAGCGTAGCGACGGCATCGAACCAGTATCATTTCTACCAATTAAACTAATCCTTTGATAATATATCATCAAAATAATCCTAATGTATCAACCAGTTATTGCAAAATGGCCGCGCAGAGCACTGTGTGTGTGTTTTTTATTATTATATGGTAAGATATTATTTTATTTTAAATTCATTTGCTTCATTACGATTCACGATATTCCACTTTTTTGAAGTTATTCTTTACGCACACTAGACTAGCGTTACGAAAAGTGTGACCGGCGAGGCGAAGAGGAGTTGGATGGTAGATATAAATTAGTGTATATAAAATGAGAGAGAATTACGTTTCGTATATCTAAGACACAGTACAGGTCTATTGTCTGTATCACACTGTAGGAGCAAGAGAGAGCAGTGCGCGCGCACATTGTCTTTCTTGAATAGTCCTGTATAGATAATATAAATAATAAATACATTTATATAATTATGTGGAACTTTGACCTGTGCGAAGTGCTCTCGTGCTTTTAGCAACAAGTTAGGGTTCGCGATCCACCAAAGAGCACACGAGAGGGCACAAAACCTCAGCCCTACCACATGAACGATTTGTCGTAATTAGTTGGTCCAGTGACACAGTCGCCATGGCCGAATTCGGCCTGGATATCATAATATCTAGATGCCCTGAATTCATGAGGGACCCACCTTTCAACCTTTTCACCTTCCCAATTCGCTTCAAATGGATTGAAACAGTTTTGTCACTAACACAGCAGCCTGCAGCTAACTCGGACGTGGTTTGCGATGGATCCGCTTCTATAATAGCCTTCAGTTCTTCATTATCAACCTTGAACTCCAGCCGCCAACGGGGCTTGTTTTGCAAGTCGAAATTTGCCGAACTTATTGAAAGGTTTTTGAAAAACAAATGCATGCATGCAGTAAATGGCTGTATAAATTTGAAATTGGAATTTCTAACCAAAGAGGAGATATTTGAGATCAAAGTGGCCCATATGACAAAACGCCAATTTCATATAAGGATCCAATATATATATATATATATATATATATATATATATACATATATGAGATAAAGAAGTTTTATTTCAGTCATGTCTGATGCCTATATTTTAGACCCTAAAGCACACTCGTTACGTTTTATATTTATCGTGTCTAAACTTTCTCTATTCCAGTACATCATTACAATTGACTTCTACGTACGTGGTGAGCGGAGAGTATGACTGGGGTGAACCTGACACGCCAATATTCCGTAAGTTTTTAAATACTATTACTGAAAAGAATTTTTTATTCTATAGCTTTGTCTTTTTTTTGGACGTAGCAAAGTTGGCCTTTACTGCTTCACCGGATTGAGAGGTGGCATAGCTCTTAGGTCGCTTAGCCTGAACCTCTATTAGGTAGTAACTCGATGGGTCCCCCCGGTAAGGGGTAACTTCGGCTTGGACGGTTACTATTTTTACGCTCGGTCCGAGGGCGCCCGAAAGGGCCGAACCACGACTCGGTGTGTAGCTATTTTATTATGAAGAATAGCTTAGTCGCCCAGGTACTATGTTATATATAACACTAGCGTACCCAGCCGACTTCGCTGGTCTAGATTTTGCTTTATTTTATTTTATATTCATTTGCTTCGTTACGATTCACGGTATTCCAATTTTTCGAAGTTCTTCTTTACGCACACTAGACTAGCGTTACGAAAAGTGTGACCGGCGAGGCGAAGAGGAGTTGGATGGTAGATATAAATTAGTGTATATAAAATGAGAGAATTACGTTTCGTATATCTAAGACACAGTACAGGTCTATTGTCTGTATCACACTGTAGGAGCAAGAGAGAGCAGTGCGCGCGCACATTGTCTTTCTTGAATAGTCCTGTATAGATAATATAAATAATAAATACATTTATATAATTATGTGGAACTTTGACCTGTGCGAAGTGCTCTCGTGCTTTTAGCAACAAGTTAGGGTTCGCGATCCACCAAAGAGCACACGAGAGGGCACAAAACCTCAGCCCTACCACATGAACGATTTGTCGTAATTAGTTGGTCCAGTGACACAGTCGTCATGGCCGAATTCGGCCTGGATATCATAATATCTAGATGCCCTGAATTCATGAGGGACCCACCTTTCAACCTTTTCACCTTCCCAATTTGCTTCAAGTTGATAAAAACAGTTTTGTCACTAACACAGCAGCCTGCAGCTAACTCGGACGTGGTTTGCGATGGATCCGCTTCTATAATAGCCTTCAGTTCTTCATTATCAACCTTGAACTCCAGCCGCCAACGGGGCTTGTTTTGCAAGTCGAAATTTGCCGAACTTATTGAAAGGTTTTTGAAAAACAAATGCATGCATGCAGTAAATGGCTGTATAAATTTGAAATTGGAATTTCTAACCAAAGAGGAGATATTTGAGATCAAAGTGGCCCATATGACAAAACGCCAATTTCATATAAGGATCCAATATATATATATATATATATATATATATATATATATATATACATATATATATATATACATACTCGTATATGAGATAAAGAAGTTTTACTTCAGTCATGTCTGATGCCTATATTTTAGACCCTAAAGCACACTCGTTACGTTTTATATTTATCGTGTCTAAACTTTCTCTATTCCAGTACATCATTACAATTGACTTCTACGTACGTGGTGAGCGGAGAGTATGACTGGGGTGAACCTGACACGCCAATATTCCGTAAGTTTTTAAATACTATTACTGAAAAGAATTTTTTATTCTATAGCTTTGTCTTTTTTTTGGACGTAGCAAAGTTGGCCTTTACTGCTTCACCGGATTGAGAGGTGGCATAGCTCTTAGGTCGCTTAGCCTGAACCTCTATTAGGTAGTAACTCGATGGGTCCCCCCGGTAAGGGGTAACTTCGGCTTGGACGGTTACTATTTTTACGCTCGGTCCGAGGGCGCCCGAAAGGGCCGAACCACTACAACCAACCACGGGTGAGTAGCTATTTTATTGGCAAAAAATAGCTTAGTCGCCCAGGTATTATGTTATATATAACACTAGCGTACCCAACCCACTTCGCCGGTCTAGATTTAGCTTTATTTTATTTAAACAATAAACTTACATCATTAAATATTTAATTTAATTGGAACTTGATTTAATCTCTGCAATTCAGAAACGGTGACACTTTATCTTAAGTTTTTATTTTAGTAGATGACACTTAATCCATCATCGCCTCCAGTTTGTCATCCCACTTACGGGACATCCTGTATGTAATATTTGTTTAAGAAAATTCTAAATATCTTAACATCACAGCCACCGAATCTCGAAGCAAGATGAGCCGCCAGACAGCTCAGCAACGTCTGGATGCTGTGAAGAGAGTAATGGACCTGAATGGAGTCGACGCCTATATAGTGCCGACTGCTGATGCTCATAATGTAGGTAGTAACCTACGACGTAATTAAAACCTAACCTCAGAGTACCTCCTCCTTTTTATGAATCGGTTTCAAAAGAGAGCGTCCTTGAGTAACGTTTTATGGGTCACGCAAGGTGTAACAATTATTACCATTTATAAAAAGGTTAATAACAATATCGAAGCGTCAATAGCCTAATGGTTAAGGGTACGAACTGCGAATCGTAAGGTCGTGGGTTCGAATTCACCATTGGACTATTGCCGTGAACCATGTCCTAGCACAAGCTTAAGCTTAGTTGGAATGGTTAACAGGATTGTTAGTAATATTTCTGAAAAAAAAAGAAATATTGCTAGCTTTTTTAAAAAAAAATTACATTTTATTGCTTTTTTGACTTGAAAGTTTTGCATATATATATATGTATAATATATACATAATAATAGGTTGTCAAATATCTCCCTTCCGCCTTTTTGTCTTTTGAATTTCGCGGCTATGTACAAAGCGCTACATGATATATTGCATGCATAATGCATACAATGCATTGATATGCATAATTAGTTTGGATATTGCGTTCAACAGTTATAGACGTGTAAACATGAAGTTCACTAACGCATGTTCATTATGCATAGCGTCGTTTTGTAGGTTATGTCAAGACCTTTCAAATTATGTATAGTATTGCTAGATACGAGCTCTGTAGCGCTTTGTACATAGCCGCGAAATTCAAAAGACAAAAGGTGGAAGGGAGATATTTGACAACCTTATATATACATGATAGTTCAAGAGAGAAAGAAAATGTACGCGCGCACTACTCTCTCTTGCTCCTACAGTGTGATACAGACAATAGACCTGCACTGTGTCTTAGATATACGAAACGTAACTGGCTATGAGAGAGAGAAAGAAAGAAAATGTGCGCGCGCACTGCTCTCTCTTACTCCTATAGTGTGATACAGACAATAGACCTGCACTGTGTCTTAGATATACGAAACGTAACTGGCTATGAGAAAAAGAGAGAAAGAAAATATGCGCGCGCATTGTTCTAACTTGCTCCTACAGTAATAAACGAACGTAACCCTCTTTCTATCTTCACTTACTTGTATCTCCCTCTCAAGTTTTCGTAACGCATTCACCAGCTTACTCCCCAAGTCAAGCGTGCGTAAAGAAGTTTTACTTCAAATAATTGTTCTTCCAGTCTCAATACATAGCGGCGTGTGACGCCCGGCGCGAGTGGTTGTCCGGTCTGTCCGGTTCCTCCGGGACGGCCGTGGTGACATCATCCCATGCTCTCGTCTGGACGGACGGGAGATACTTCACCCAGTTCTACATGCAGGTGGACACTGACGTCTGGAGCTTAATGAGACAAGGTAAGGATGCTTAAATGAAACTTGAACAATAATAATAATATGACTTGGTTTACGAGGTGACCGCCATGTGGGATGTGGATTCGACGATCATTGTCCCGATAGTCGTTTCTGCAAACGGTCTCATAGCGAAAAGTCTCCTTAAGAGACTTTCGCTAGATGGCTGGATCAAGGGTCAGATACAGAAGGCAGTGCTCCTGGACACGGCACGCATCGTCAGGAGGTTTCTCTCTATGTCGCCCTAACCACCGGTTGCTTGAGCCCTGCTTCGTTGCCGGTGGCACACACTAGGTTAGGTTTTTATAATGTTTTGTATTTTCTATGATATTTTTGTGTATTTTACTTTTTATATGAATTTTATACAAACTTAACCTAAGGATTCAAAATAAATAAAAATATAATAATATAGTTTATTTGCATCAAAAAATAAAGTTGAATCCCTTAACTCCGGAACTAGCGTAAGCTGTATCTCAGGAGCTAATGTCTTCCCCCGTCACTTTTGTAATCCTAAACATTAAGAAACGATAAAAGTAAAAATAATAAAAGAGTAAAAAAAGATAAAAAATTGAGCAACAAAATATAAATAAAAATAAGGTTGGAAATAAAATCTGTTTTTAAATGTATTTGTGTGTATATGTTAGTATGTGTGTGCGTGTGTGTGTTACTGTGCTTGCACAATAAACAAACTATCAATTTATAATTATTAATTTTTCAATTGCTTCATAATTATACTGTTTAAGCCAAGTACTGTCTTTTTAAATTTATTATTTGTATAACTTCTCACATTGTGTTCTTTTTCGTTTTTTTTTTTATGACGAACTACACAGATTGGCCAGAGAAGCTGGCCTTGACTGCTACACCGGATTGAGAGGTGGCATAGCTCTTAGGTCGCTTAGCCTGAACCTCTATTGCTAGTAACTCGACACAAGGGTCCCCCCGGTGAGGGGTAACCTCGGCTTGGACGGTTACTATGTTACGCGTAAGCATGCCGATCCGAGGGCGCCCGAGAGGGCCGAACCACGACTCGGTCGGTTGCTATTTCACGGATAATCTAAGAGATATTCAAAAGCTAAACTAACTTTGAGTGCCACTTCGGGAAGCGTTGGCGCTGGGAGAAGAAGTGGCCGAAGAAACTCCAGCAACGCTCCTAACACCTAATGAGTGGGGCCTGCCCATAAAATAGCGATAACGCGCAAGGATTATTAATTCTTTTTGAAGAATATTGTAAAGGTATGGAGCTAAGACATCGAAACGTTTTTGTGCAAAGGATTTTTCACTCGGGGCACAGGACATTTATTAAGGCGTTTTAGTGTGGCAGACAAAATTTGCTTGTGGTATCTCCTAAACAATTCATATACAAATGCTTTTCTTACCGATAAAATGTTAGTTTTGTCTGTTTAATCACAATTGCGTCTTCGTATTTTTTTTATTTTTACTTGTTCCCCGTGATGTGTTCGGGGACGCTGGCTATGTTCGATTCAGCGCAATCCGTATTTTATTTTATAAATAACTAGCGTACCCAACCCGTGTCGCCGTGCTAGATTTTGCTTTATTTTATTTAAACAATAAACTAACATCATTAAATATTTAATTTAACTCTCACAATATATTAAATTATTCATTTCTCTCCGTATTCATTCTCTTGTCGAGCGAGTGAAGATCATTACCTACACCCATGTACATATCAGTAAATACAATATCATACCCCTAGTAATAGTATCATAGTAAATAAAAGCTTTATTTGAAAGTTCAAAAAGAGGAGTGCTCCGATCGTCACCAAACTTTACACGTTTACTCGCCAGGTCAATTTGAAGATTCCCTGAAATTTTTGTTAAAATTTCGTTTCAGTGTCTATAGGGAACAAACCCATATACAAACATTTTTCAAGAAATACAGGCTTCATTATATCTATTTAACAAATTCCTTATATTCTAATATCCTTATTATTATCTTTTTTGACTTCTAATATTTATAATTCAATGTTTCTTTGCTTTTCTGCTTTCTGCCCTGTAGTTCTGGGCTCGTAGAATAAGTATACGGTATCCCCTGTCGTAGAAGGAGCTTCGGGTACACCGGGCGACAAGCCTTTTAGTCCGCTAAAGATAATCTGAAGAAATATGCAGCTTCAACCTGTAACTTTTCTGCTTCAGTTATACGCGCGCAACTTACATAACAGGTCTAAAGAAAAATAACTTCAAAAATCGGTTCAAAACTAACCGCGCTTGAAATGAGTACCCAAACCTTGAACCTGCTCCTTTTTTAAAGTCGGTTAAATAGAGAGCGTGGCACGCAGCTATTCTTTGTTAGATTAGTTTTGTAGTCTGTTGTAAATACTTGTTTAGGAGGTTAAATTTTTCATAAGTTTTGTTGGCGGTTTCAGGAACAGACCTTGGGATCCCCGCATGGTTGGCAGCTAATATGCAGCCCCGCTCTGTGGTCGGTGTCGATCCCACGACTTACACGCGCAGCGGCTGGACCACTCTAGAGGTACGCGCTTTGGCTACTTACCAATTTTTGTGTAATACAATTGCGACAGAGCTTACAACCGTGAGCCGTGGCAGCTCAGTGTCCGGGCGGTTGGTTCAAGTTGCATAGTACGCTAGCAACCAGAGTTCGATCCCCGGTGCCGGCACCAATAAGTATATTGTTGCAATGTTATGTGCTGATTCACCACGCGCTCGACGGTGAAGGAAAACATCGTGAGGAAACCAACATGTCTTAGAAAATTTTTCTAACGCATGTGAAGTCTGCCAATCCGCATTAGAGCCGCGTGGCGGACTATGCCCTTATACTCTCTTTACAGAGAAGGCCTGTGCCCAGCAGTGGGACTTATATAAAGGCTGTAACCTTAACTTTAACAGATAAATTAATTGTCATAGAAATTCGCGTGAGCTTTGGGGGAGGTTAAATTTATACCTTTTCCTTGAGAAGTGAATCAATCATTTTAGTTCCCATATCATATTTGGTCTCCATGTCTGTTGTCTTCAGAATGAGGCGGTCCAATAGTCGGACATATATATTATATATATATAAAAAAAGCCGGAACTTTAACTTACACCCGTAGATATTGGGATCGTTGTTGAAGTTACTTCGGCCACTTCTTCTCCCAGCGGTAACGCTTCCCGAAGTGACACTCAAAGTTAGCTGTTTATATCTTAAAAGTTTTCCGATCAAAGTTACCGAACGATTTGTAGTTAGCAAAACACTTTAAAATCTAAAACTACTGTCTAAAATTGTTGTTAGAATATTTTTTTATCACTTGCAGGTTATCTAACGATGTTTTCCTTCGTCACGCGTAGTAAATCTATATATATATATATAAAGAGAAAGTGTGTGGGTATGTTCCATATAGGCTCCGAAACGGCTGGACCGATTTTAAAGAAACAAGGAATCTTCAGATTGACCTGGCGGGTAATCCTGTAAAGCTTGGTGACGATCGCAGCACTCCTCTTTTTAAACTGTCAAAGCCATACATCGTACTTTTGTTTCTGACATTAACTTGAGCCCGATATGTTTTTGTATAAATGATAACAATGATATTGTATTTACTGATATGTATATGGGTGTAGGTAATGATCTTCACCCGCTCGAGAAGAGAATAGATGAGAATGAATACGGGGAGAAATGAATTATTTAATATACTGTGAGAGTTACATTAGGGTCCCCCCGGTGATTGCAGCCCTGTAGTTCTGGGCTCTCAAGAATAAGACTACGGTATCCCCTGCCTGTCGTACAAGGCGACTAAAAGGGGCCTCGGGTTCACTGGGCGACATGGGTGCGGGCCTGCGTCGTCCACCAAAGTGGACCCGGGAAGAAGGCGACATCGGCTGGCCCGTGTCGCCTTTCGCTGCGAGGGCACAGGGGAGGAGGGAGTAACCTCCCTCCGGGACGTGCTCTCCTTGAGCACAGTGCAGAGGGGCTCCGGTGCGTTCCACGTGAGATCCCGGAGCTCCTCGTCATGCACCGAGGAAAGGGCCACCGGGGAGGTTTTAGTGGGTAAGAACCCCACATAACCGCCGCCTTCCCCTCAGCTTGGACGGTTACTATGTTACGCGTAAGCAATCCGATCCGAGGACGCCCGAGAGGGCCGTTTAAATTAACTTTTTTTCTTCCTTGCAGAATGCTCTCAACCAAGTTAATGTGACCTTGAGAGCTATATCAGAGAACTTAGTGGACGTCGCACGGACAAGTATTAATGATCCCCCACCAGCGCGCCCCAATAACGCACTCCTGGCTCTTCCTATACAGTTCACTGGTACTCACCTATGTCATTTGTATTTTAACCGTTTGTATGTTTGATCAACTTAAAAAGCTCGTCGTCTGGCGCCGTCGAGCGAGCTCTTATGTTGCGTGCCCTAGAGCCCCTTAAGGGGTTGAGCTCCGAATGGTGGAGAAAGGCCCTGATAAAGAACTTGTAGGGAATCAAGAAGGTGCGTGTGGGGCCACACGGCCAGACCACGCGTACCCTCCCGCGTTTCGGCTCATATAACCGCGAGGTTGGTGGGGCCATGGGAGGTGGTGGGTTTATTCTATTTTTATTTAAAGGTTGGTGCTTTCCTTGTGGTCTCATTTAACTTTGGTCAAACTCTGACATTGGAATCCATGAGAAAACCTTATAAGTATTATTTTTTAATTTCCATCAAGTATGTGCGCCACAAATGGACGAATAACTCAATATCACGCCAACGCATTATGTTGATTCCCATACCCCTCACCGGGGGGACCCTTGTGTCGAGTTACTAGCAATAGAGGTTCAGGCTAAGCGACCTAAGGGACCTAGGTAACCCACATAAGCCCGCCTTCCCTTCAGAAGGCGGGGTATCTTGTAGAAGATTTTGCCCTCGTCAACAAAAAAAAAGGTTTATGATAATCCAAGAATATGGAAAAGAAGAAATAATAGACATAGACGTAGACATAGTCGTAGACGTAGACATAGACATAGACATTTATTTATTGGCATCACAATACAAAAACTCATCACAGACAGAATATAACACACATTAAAAAATAATGAAAAATAGACAAAACACAGTTAAAGTTACACGGACAAATAATACAAAACATATGATGCCAATATCGGACACCGTCTCAGGATATGCTGTCACAAGGATGCGACAGCGCTGATTTTCAGCGGTGCCCGGGACTACCTAAAGACGTGCGCGCGCAATACTACTTTTACATGGAATTTATACAGACAGTAAGAGTATAATAAATATGATACATGAATAAAACAGTTATGAGATTAAAATATATTTTATACACTAAAATAATAGATGAAAAAAATATTATTGAGTCAAAAATAAACTAAAATAAATAAATAATATGATAATTAAACGTATATAGTTTAAATTATATAATTAAATATTGAAAATATTGGAAACAACAAGCCACCAATGTCGCGGGGATATTATCTTTTTGTATCTTTAACAACAGGTGTTTTAATTTATTTTTAAATGCGTTTACAGATTTACTCTCTCTTATGGGCGGTGGCAAATTATTCCAACACTTCGTGGCCAAGTATCTGAAACTGCCGCGGAACGCAGCAGATCGGTGTAGCGGAATTTGTAAAATGCAGTTTTTAGCTCTAATTAAACAGCTAGTATCTTCATTACGCCATTTCAACTTGATATTTAGGCTGTTCCGTGTTTATGATTCCAAACAACCTATGCAGCTGTTAGTACTTTGTGAAATGAATACTTCGGAAATGAGAGCGTTGCATGGAAGCGTTAAATGTTTAATTCATGACTTATTTTATCCAGGCAGGAGATCAGCTGATAAGATAGCAGAGCTGATGTCGCAGATAACGTCTCGCGGTGCTTCTGCGTTGGTGCTAACAGCTCTAGATGATATAGCATGTAAGTTGGCGCCTTACCGAATCTTACATCTATATAAGATACGAGGGTTGACAAAGTATACTTACAGTAGACGGACGGTAAGCAACAAACAGTAAGTGAATGAATTTGACGTTATACCAAGAAACTTAATTTCAATAAATATTATTTATAAAATACTAGCGTACCCAGCCCGCTTCTCCGAGCTAGATTCTGCTTTATTTTATTTAAGCAATAAACTTACATCATTAAATATTTTATTTAACTCTCACAATATATTAAATTATTCATTTCTCTCCGTATTCATTCTCTTCTCGAGCGGGTGAAGATCATTACCTACACCCATGTACATATCAGTAAATACAATATCATTCTTATCATTTATACAAAAACATATCAGACTCAAGTTAATGTCAGAAATAAAAGTAGGGCGTATGGCTTGTTTATCAGTTCAAAAATAGGAGTGCACCGATCGTTTTAAAACTTTACAGGATTACTCGCCAGGTCTTTTTTTATGCGTGTAAACTAGCGCTTGACCATGATCCCACCTGGTGTTAAGTGGTGATATAGTCGAAAGATAGTACGCGCTAGTTTAGTGAGTGCCTATTCACTCTACTCTTGAAGGCTCCCACGTCGTACTTGGACGGAAAGACTGACGCCCGCAACTTATTCCACTCCTTTGCTGTACGCACGATGAACGATGACTCAAATCGCTTCGTTCGGACGCGCGGAACATCGACTATAAAAAGGGTGGAGACCCGCCGAGTGTCTAAACGTCCGAAGGAAGAATGGGGATGGGGGAATTAACTCGTGTAATTCCTGTGCACACACTCCAAAGTGTAATCTGTAAAACACCGAAAGGCTGGCCACCTTGCGCCTTTGCTCAAGATTATCTAGGTGTAGATTTTGGTCACCTATCAACTTTTTGGCCCGCCTCTCCATGGAATCCAGATCAATCTGTAGATTCCTTGGAAGTTTCATTGAAATCGGTCCAGCCGTTTCGGAGCCTATATGTAACATACCCACACACTTTCTCTTTTATATATATAGAAGACCTGTGTCATATAGTTGCTTAGTAATTAATCAATAAATTAGTCGATTTTCGCGTCAGAAAAAAGATATAGCGCGGTGGAGGTCTTTTTGTGTAGCAACAGCCAATGGTAGAACATATAGAAGAAAAAGATCACAAAGCGTCAATAGCCTAATGGTTTAGGGTACGGCCTGCGAATCGTAAGATCGTGGGTTCGAATCCACAATTCGACTATTGCTGTGAACCATCTTCTAGCACAAGCTTAAGCTTAGTTGGAATGGTTAACAAGATTGTTAGTAATATTTCTGAAAAGAAAAAGAAATATTGCTAGTTTTTTTTAAAAAAAAAAGATGGTATAGTCACTCGGTTAAGAAATCACTAACGGATTAGAGCGAGTTGAATCTAGAGTTAGACGAGCCATACAATCTGGGGGTAATTTAACTTTTTTGAACTACGTTTACAAGAGTTACGACAGCTTTTTTTATTATTATATCCGTAAGATAGAAAAATGTTATTCATATTTCATCATTATGAGTATTAATAGCATATTAGGGAGAGTTAAAACACACATTCATGCGCACTCACTCACTCAACTACACGCAACACACAAACACGCACACAATATAAACACTAAGACCTATCAATTTGTATTTTAAAATAGACTCTTTTTTAAAAATTTGTGCACAGTGGATGGGAGAAGGAAGACACCGCCTTTTTTTTTGTTCACGCGGGGGAATCTTTTTATAGACCGTCCTCCGGTACCCTGGGGGGGCCCGGAGGGATGTGCGGGACTCGGCCTGGGCAGCCCCTACCCACTAAACCTTCCGCGTGCCATATATAATGCCATCAGCCGTTATGAGCGGGGTGCCCCGGATCTGTCAGCGACAGGACACCCCAACGACCGGCCGGTCCCGGCAAAGACCGGACTTCATCCTCAAAGGGGACTTCTCCGGCACTCAGAGAAGTCCCGACGACTCCAAAGAGATAATGCTGGGGCCAGGTACCCATCCTGGCCCTGCTTCGATTACGGCGGCAAGAGGAGGCGTTCGTAACGCCTCCTGCGCCGATACGTCGCCTGCGGAGGCCTCTGCGCTCCCTCCTGACCCGCTCGTCAGCCTCCTTCTGGGACATGACCGTCTCACAGAAGGAGGCGACCGCCGTCCAGGAAGACACCGCCTTCTGTATCACAGGTCTATCAGTACCTAACTCGGAAGTCAAGGACTTCAATTTTTTTGTATATGTTTGTATTTGTGTGTAAGAAAATCAAGTTTATAATTTATTATTTATTATTTATAAACTCTTTATTGTTTACACTTATGAACTAAAATAAAAAAAAGAAAATATAATTAGAATACATAAACAATGGGCGGCCTTATCGCTAAAAGCGATCTCTTCCAGGCAACCTTTGGATGGAGAGGAATAAGCGGCGGGATAAATAATAGGCGGCGGGAGATTATAAAAGTAGATATACTTAAATACTGATAATATATATTTACAAACAAACATACATATATATATGTATGTTTGATATATATAAAGTATTACATATAATATATTTAAATATATCATAACAGTATAAATGATGTTCGGTGGACTTGTCTAAGTAAAACTTTTAACTTTGATTTTAAAAGTATTTATTCTCTGTGATTTCCTAATGGCCACAGGAAGAGAGTTCCACAGACGGACAGCGCGTACAGTAAATGAGTTACTGTAAAGTTGGTGTCATTATTATGTATGTATGTATGTATCATTATTATGTAATTCTTATCTAAATATTATTACCAAAAAGCATGATTTACAAAAAAAAAATACCGAGCAAAGCTCCTGGTCCAAAGGTCATCCAGGTCCTTATATTAAAGGAGCATGTTTTTAACAGAATGGTTCACATTATGAAAAGACCAACCTTATAGCTCTGATGTGACTACCGTTTATTTATTTATTTGTTGATTGAACCACATGGATTTTTACGAGATGACAATTGAAGGAAGAAGAGAAAAATCTATTCTTGCTTACTTATTCCTGCAGGTGTTACAATTAATACCATAAAATAACGTTCACAAAGCGGACTTAATGGCTTAGAACCACGTTTCGGTCGGTTGCTATATCACGGATAATCTAAGGGACATTCAAAAGCTCTTTTTTTTTTTTGTTGACGGGGAGGAAATTCACAAAGATAATCTCCACATCTGGGGAAGGCGGCGGTTATGTGGGATCTTACCCATAAACCCTCCCCGGTGGCCCTTCTCGAGGCAGATGACGAGGGGCCTGGGATCTCACGTGAACGCACTGGAGCCCCTCTGCACTGTGCTCAAGGAGAGCACGTCCCGGGGAGGCTAATTCCTCCTCCCCTGTGCCTCCTCGCCGCAGCGAAAGGCGACACGGGCCAGCTGATGTCGCCTTCTTCCCGGGTCCACGGTGGACGCAGGCTCCCCACCCTTGTCGCCCAGCGAACCCGAGGCCCTTTAGTCGCCTTGTACGACAGGCAGGATACCGTAGTCTTATTCTTGAGAGCCCAGAACTACAGGGCTGGCATTCAAAAAATTGACATTCAAAAGCTAAACTAACTTTGAGTGCCACTTAGGGAAGCGATGGCAATGGGAGAAGAAGTGGCCAAAGAAACAGCCCATAGATTAGCGGTATTATTGGTAATCTCCAACGGTCGAATGGACGCTAATTAGATTAAGATCTAAGTGATCGCGTCGTCCGGATCGTCAGGAACGTGTCCCGGCCTCCGGACGACGCGACGTAATTGAGAATGGCGGCACTTGCAAGAAGTTTGTTGGCAGTCTTGACCGTCGAGATGCCTGCTTAAAGAATTTAAGGACACCAACAGCATTAAACAAAACTTACATTAGTAATAAACAAGTTTACTTAAAAATATGTGGTAATGTGTATACAAATTATGAATAGGTTACATGGACCATACTACAGAGGTCAAGTCAAAGAAACGTTACGTCAACATTTGTTGTGAACTATGTCTTTTGATTTCAGACACGCTCAATCTCCGGGGGTCAGACATACCATACAACCCTGTGTTCTTTGCATATCTGGTGCTGAGGCCTGGTCTGGTGAGTTGCTTCCAATGGTAACGACCATCATCAGTAATTTATTTCGTTTTATATACACCAGCCAGAGATGATGATATTAATTTATCCCTAATGGGAAAGGCAAAAGGCTTTAGTTCATACAGCCATGGCTTGTTCACCAGCCAGTATCTTAGTAAAAGTTTTTTTTTTGGCTAACTAACACAGTTGGCCAGAGAAGCTTGCCTTTACTGCTTCACCGGATTGAGAGGTGGCATAGCTCTTAGGTCGCTTAGCCTGAACCTCTATCGCTAGTAACTCGACACAAGGGTCTGCCCGGAGAGGTAACCTCTGCTTGGACGGTTACTGTTACGCGTAGCATTCCAATCGGAGGGCGCCTGAGTCGTGGTGTGGCCCTAACCACGACTCGGTCGGTTGCTCTTTCACGGATAATGTAAGGGACATTCAAAAGCTAAACTAACTTTGAGTGCCACTTCGGGAATTCATTCATGCGCACTCACTCACTCAACTACACGCAACACACAAACACGCACACAATATAAACACTAAGACCTATCAATTTGTATTTTAAAATAGACTCTTTTTTTAAATTTGTGCACAGTGAATGGGAGAAGGAAGACACCGCCTTCTGTATTACAGGTCTATCAGTACCTAACTCGGGGAGTCAGGACTGTCAGACTTCAATTTTTGTATATGTTTGTATTTGTGTGTAAGAAAATCAAGTTTATAATTATTTATTATTTATAAACTCTTTATTGTTACACTTATGAACTAAAATAAAAAAAAAAGAAAATATAATTAGAATACATAAACAATGGGCGGCCTTATCGCTAAAAGCGATCTCTTCAGGCAACCTTTGGATGGAGAGGAATAAGCGGCGGGATAAATAATAGGCGGCGGGAGATTATAAAAAGTAGATATGCTTAAATACTGATAATATATATTTACAAACAAACATACATATATATATGTATGTTTGATATATATAAAGTATTACATATAATATATTTAAATATATCATAACAGTATAAATGATGTTCGGTGGACTTGTCTAAGTAAAACTTTTAACTTTGATTTTAAAAGTATTTATTCTCTGTGATTTCCTAATGGCCACAGGAAGAGAGTTCCACAGACGGACAGCGCGTACAGTAAATGAGTTACTGTAAAGTTGGTGTCATTATTATGTATGTATGTATGTATCATTATTATGTAATTCTTATCTAAATATTATTACCTAAAAGCATTATTTACAAAAATACCGAGCAAAGCTCCTGGTCCAAAGGTCATCCAGGTTCTTATATTAAAGGAGCATGTATTTAACAGAATGGTTCACATTATGTAAAGACCATGATGTGACTACCGTTTATTTATTTATTTGTTGATTGATCCACATGGATTTTTACGAGATGACAATTGAAGGAAGAAGGGAAAAATCTATTCTTGCTTACTTATTCCTGCAGGTGTTACAATTTATACCATAAAATAACGTTCACAAAGCGGACTTAATGGCTTAGAACCACGTTTCGGTCGGTTGCTATATCACGGATAATCTAAGGGACATTCAAAGCTCTTTTTTTTGTTGACGGGGAGGAAATCTTCACAAAGATACCCCACCATCTGGGGAAGGCGGCGGTTATGTGGGGATCTTACCCACTAAAACCTCCCAGTGGCCCTTTCCTCGGTGCATGACGAGGGGCTCCAGGATCATTAAGGAACGCACCGGAGCCCCTCTGCACTGTGCTCAAGAGCACGTCAGGGGTTACTCCCTCCTCCCTGTGCCCTCGCAGCGAAAGGCGACACGGGCCAGCTGATGTCGCCTTCTTCCCGGAGTCCCACTTTGGTGGACGACGCAGACCCCACCCTTGTCGCCCAGCGAACCCGAGGCCCCTTTAGTCGCCTTGTACGACAGGCAGGGGATACCGTAGTCTTATTCTTGAGAGCCCAGAACTACAGGGCTGGCATTCAAAAATTGACATTCAAAAGCTAAACTAACTTTGAGTGCCTCTTAGGGAAGCGATGGCAATGGGAGAAGAAGTGGCCAAAGAAACAGCCCATAGATTAGCGGTATTATTGGTAATCTCCAACGGTCGAATGGACGCTAATTAGATTAAGATCTAAGTGATCGCGTCGTCCGGATCGTCAGGAACGTGTCCCGGCCTCCGGACGACGCGACGTAATTGAGAATGGCGGCACTTGCAAGAAGTTTGTTGGCAGTCTTGACCGTCGAGATGCCTGCTTAAAGAATTTAAGGACACCAACAGCATTAAACAAAACTTACATTAGTAATAAACAAGTTTACTTAAAAATATGTGGTAATGTGTATACAAATTATGAATAGGTTACATGGACCATGTTACAGAGGTCAAGTCAAAGAAACGTTACGTCAACATTTGTTGTGAACTATGTCTTTTGATTTCAGACACGCTCAATCTCCGGGGGTCAGACATACCATACAACCCTGTGTTCTTTGCATATCTGGTGCTGAGGCCTGGTCTGGTGAGTTGCTTCCAATGGTAACGACCATCATCAGTAATTTATTTCGTTTTATATACACCAGCCAGAGATGATGATATTAATTTATCCCTAATGGGAAAGGCAAAAGGCTTTAGTTCATACAGCCATGGCTTGTTCACCAGCCAGTATCTTAGTAAAAGTTTTTTTTTTGGCTAACTAACACAGTTGGCCAGAGAAGCTTGCCTTTACTGCTTCACCGGATTGAGAGGTGGCATAGCTCTTAGGTCGCTTAGCCTGAACCTCTATTGCTAGTAACTCGACACAAGGGTCCCCCCGGTGAGGGGTAACCTCGGCTTGGACGGTTACATACCAGTGGCGGTAAATTTATTCCAAATTTTTCTTTGCTGTATAGAAGCCCCCGACAAGTTGACGGATGACTGCCTGTGAACATTTATTATTATGACATGTCACATTAGTGAAAAAAAAATAAAAAAAAATTGCCATTCTTTTAAAAACATTAAAAATGATTTTATAATTGCCAAGTGGTATTAATGTTAATTATAGATTATCTCTGAAAATATAACTCGATAAATAATATTTATGTTTCAGAGTGCCCCCAACAACGTGGTTCTGTTCTGGGGCAATGGATCTCTCTCCACCGATATCATACAGCATCTGGTTTCCGAGGGCACTCGAGTGGCGGCAATACCGTACCTGGATATATTCACTTACCTAACAACCATGACGGTTAGGAAACCAATTAATCGGAGAATGCTATATCTATCTGTCTTACATCTTTAAACGAGAAATTCTTGTATATATTAGGTTGGGGAAAAGGTTTCTTCGCATTTTTTAAGATAATTCAAAATATATTTTAATATACTTTATTTTACTAAAGTATGTAGGTACCATTTTCTTTGATAACTTTTTGCCATCTAGTAGGTAGGGACATGATCCCATTGCTATAGAAATTATGGGACTTCTGATGTGAACTTGACACTGCCTAAAGAATTCTGAAGAGACCGAAACACGGCGATAAATCGATCTAGCTAGGCTTCTTTTGTAGAAATTGTCGTTTTGTTTTATTAGATGGCGTTGCTAAGCAACAAACAGGAAGTTAATGAGTTTGACGTTAGACAAAGAAAATCAATTTCAATCAAAATTATTTATAAAATACGTGTGTTATATGGTTACTTAGTAGAAGGCGACTAAAAGGGGCCTCAGGTTCACTGGGCGATAAGGGTGGAGACCTTTATCGTCCAACAAGTTGGACACGGGAAGAAGGCGACATCGGCAGGCCCGTGTCGCCTTGCACTGCGAGGGCCCAGGGGGGAGGGAGTACAGATGGGCTCCGGTGCGTTCCTTTGGAGATCCTGGGGCCGCCGGACAGTTTTAGTGGGTAACCCACATAACCGCTTAACTTCCGGGTATTTTGTTGAAGATTTCCTCCCCGTGAACAAAAAGATGGTTTACGAATGAAGATTTTGATTCGATTCGCAGACCGTACCCTAAACCATTAGGCTATTAACGCTTGCACATGTGAAGTCTGACCGTACTAGGTGTGCGTGGCGGACTATGCCCTTATACTCTCTTTACACGGAAACTTTGTAACTTTATAAGCTCTTGCGTGCTGCATTTAACGCGAAGCCATACATGCTACCATTGCTTGATTTGATTGATAAAAAATATAAAATAATCTCTTTACAGAACGAGCTACCACGGGGAAGTACGATTTGGTTGTCGCAAGATGGAAGCCACGCGGTACATCTGGCAGCGGAAGCGGTGAACAATAATTTCGTTTACAATTAGATAGATAAATTCCTTATTGCACCATAATTCTTAATTGAGATATTGATTTAGAATGAGATTTTATAATATTATGACAAACTATTAACTTATAATTTTCACAGTTTGAGTAGAAAGTATTTTTTTTAAACAAAGAATACAGATACACACGATTTAAAGACATTTATTAACGCAGCTTCCCTGATCTCAATCGGCAAGCTATTCCAGAGTAGGAGTGCACGATAGATATCGAAATTACATAAAATATCGATATATGGACGCTATATATCGCTTCTATCCGATATTATCGAATCATCTAATATCGATATTTTTCATCCGATATACGAAGTATCGTAAGAAATTAAATAAAAGAGCATTCCATTCCTTCTTTTATTTGTGGTTGACAACTTGAATAATAAAAACCCTTACTTGCGCTGCCATCACGAAGACTGTAGTGTAGTATGTTACTACACTCCTACTCTTTACGATGTCAGGACTAGTTGTATACATTTTATAATCTATGCATCTAGTCTGTACTACTAGCAGAATCAAATCAAATAGTCTGGACTGGTATCCGAAGCGAGAACCTCTCAGTTACGCGCCGAGTACTCTATTAGTATAAAACTTTGCTAATATTTAATATTAGCGTTAATTAATTATAAAAAAATATCGATATATTTGTACAATATATCGCGTAGTATCTAGTAAATTCAGACACGTCGCCCGGAGGCCGAGACATGTTCTCGACGATCCGGACGACGTGATCACCGTTGCACAGGCTAGATCTTTACAAATCTACAAAGCGTCCATTCGCGACCGTCGGGGGTTGCGAAAAATCCTTGCGCGATATAAGTATTTTATGGGAAAACCCCACCCCCTTGATAAGATTAGGAGCGTTGCTGGAGTTTCTTCGGTCACTTCTCCCAGCGCTAACGCTTCCCGAAGTGGCATATAAGTTAGTTTAGCTTAGATTGTCCCAATAGATTTTGCTAATAAAATAGCTACCGACCGAGTCGTGGTTCGGCCCTCTCGGGC
This sequence comes from Meandrusa payeni, assembly GCA_029286785.1. Taxonomy (NCBI): domain Eukaryota; kingdom Metazoa; phylum Arthropoda; class Insecta; order Lepidoptera; family Papilionidae; genus Meandrusa; species Meandrusa payeni. Next base: position 3,661,437 of record JAGSMX010000026.1, read on the forward strand.
GCCCTCGGATCGGACTGCTAACGCGTAATAACGGTAACCGTCCAAGCCGAGGTTAACTCTTATTAGATTCTTCTTTCTGTTATAGGAAGGTGCTATGAACACTCTGTCTACGGTATCTCCAGTTGCTCTCATGAAGTGCATCAAAAACGAAGTCGAATTAAGAGTAAAGTATACTATTTTTAAGTGACTTATTTTCAACCACAAAGCCTTTACAATTTCAGCGGGTTTTTGATAGTTGGCATACCTCTTAAGTCAATTAGCCTGAACCTCTATTGCTAGTAACTCGACACAAGGGTCCCCGGTGAGGGGTAACCTTTTTTTTTTTTTTTGTTTACGGGAGGAAATCTTCAGAAGATACCCCGCCTTCTGGGGAAGGCGGCGGTTATGTGGGGTTCTTACCCACTAAAACCTCCCAGTGGCCCTTTCCTCGGTGCATGACGAGGGGGCTCCAGGATCTCAGTGGAACGCACCGGAGCCCCTCTGCACTGTGCTCAAGGAGAGCACGTCCCGGGGGAGGTTACTCCCTCCCCTGTGCCCTCGCAGCGCAAGGCGACACGGGCCAGCCGGTGTCGCCTTCTTCCCGGGTCCACTTTGGTGGACGACTCAGGCCACCCTTGTCGCCCAGTGAACCCGAGGCCCCTTTTAGTCGCCTCCTACGACAGGCAGGGGATACCGTAGTCTTATTCTTGAGAGCCCAGAACTACAGGGCTGGAGGTGAGGGGTAACCTCGGCTAACCTAAAGCTATGCCACCTCGCAATCCGGGGAAGCGGTCACCAGCTTCCGAACACAAACCGCAGAAATGACGCTCTTACTTTTGTGTTTAGTGAAGAACAATACTTCATGGGGCCCTCATTTGCCACGATCGCTGGCGCCGGAGAGAACGGCGCCATAATCCACTACAAGCCGTCCCGCGAGGGTGAGCAGAGAGTCATAAGAACTGACGACATCTTGCTGGTGGATTCCGGAGCTCAATTTATGTAAGTGTAGTACTTTCACCAAAGAGCCCTCAGCTTCTTTGGACACGTCATGCGGTCTTCGAAGCACTGTCTGGAGAAGCAGATCATTTTAGGCAAAATGGACGCCTACAAAATGGTCGCACACGATCATGAAGACGGTGAGAGGCAGCATGCAGCGTGCAGCTATGACGTCACCATATCATAACGCGCCTAAAGAAGTGTAACTGCAAAAAGAAAACATCAATTACGTAATTATAATCGTATACTAGCCTTAACAACAAATGCTTAAACAGGGACGGTACGACAGACATAACCAGGACGAGACACATGAGTTCCTCACCGACACCTGAACAGCGGCTGACCTTCACGAGGGTGCTTAAGGGTCAGATACTCCTGGGCACGGCGGTATTCCCTAAAGGATCTACGGTAAGAGATGCTGGGTCATTTATTATTATAAGACTACTAGATAGCGAGCTGTACACACTAGTGAGCAAAAATAAAGGGTCGGTTAGGAAAGTTTGAATATCTTAGTGTTGCCTCCATGTGGCAACACTAAGTACTAAAAATGAAATAAAAATATAATTTAGTGAAAAATACTGTATTATCCAAGTTTGCGTAAGATATCCCTTTTCATTTTAGTTTAGGGTTTTTCAATGAAATTTAAATAAATTAATAAAAAATATTTTATTTTATTTTAAGGATATTTAATTGTCTATGATGCACATTTTATTTCAGTTACCTAGCGTTCCTAACCGACCCTTTATTTTTGCTCACGGCTAGATTTATTGGCAGATAGCTGATGTAATAATAGGTAAATTAGGCTACTTTTGTGTAAGAAAATTAGAGTCAATTCTCCGGGAAGTTGGTGTCACTGTCAAATTGTCAATGGTCTGTCTCCGTAGGGTTTTCGAATTCTTCGGTCACATAGCCAGGAAAACCGAGGAAACACTCCTGGTCACAGACAAAGTACAGGGAAAACGACCAAAAGGGAGGAGCCCTATGCGTTGGACAGACCAAATTAGCACCAACACCAGCAGGAGAGTCTACGAGGCATTTCACACCGCCAAAGACCGCAACAGGTGGAAAGCGATCGTCCGCCACATAATTCGTGGAGGACGACCCTCAGCTATGAGGAAAACGACGCAAGGAGGTGTAAGAAAAGTTAACTGAATAATTTTGAACCCCAGGTTACACCGCAAGGCGCAACTCGTAAATAAATATACTTCTAGGTTGATAGGTTACTAAGATCTACACCTAGATAGTCTTGAGCACCGGCGCAACATTCGGCGGGTCTCCCTTTCATAGTGGATGTTCCGCGCGTCCGAACGAAGCGATTTGAGTCATCATACATCGTGCGTACAGCAAAGGAGTGGAACAAGTTGCCGGCGTCAGTCTTTCCGTCCAAGTACGACGTGGGAGTCTTCTAGAGTAGAGTAAATAGGCACTAAACTAACGCGTACCATCTTTCGACTATATCACTACATAACATCAGGTGGGATCGTGGTCAAACACTAGTTTATATCTCATAAAAAAAAACTTCAGAAATGAATGAATTACTTTGTGTAACGTTAACGTTTGATTTGCTATGAAGTCGGTTTTTGTTTTTACTCGTAAATATACTTGTGGTGGTTAAAAAAACATTTCTTTTAACAAGGGTAACTTGCTGGAGACATTGGCCCGCAAAGCATTATGGGACGTCGGCTTGAATTACGCGCACGGCACAGGTCACGGGGTTGGGCATTTCCTCAACGTGCACGAGGGTCCGTCGGGCATCGGAGCCGCCCTAATGGCGACCGACCCCGGGATAGTTCCCGGCATGATCTTCAGCGATGGTAAGCACAGAGTTCCGCGGTCACGTTTTATATAATTCCGGATACTAACTCCCTATCGTTGGTACAGAACTTTGAATTCCACAGATATACCAAGGAACTGCGTGAATCCGTTAAACCATAGAGTAGCGTGAAATCTTCTCACACAGTACTCTATGGAATGATGATTATTTTTTTTTTAATTTTCATTTTCCCTTCCTCCGCGTTTAGAACCAGGGTACTACGAGGTCGGCGAATACGGAATAAGACACGAGGATCTCGTTGAAGTTATTGCAATGAATAGAGAAGCCGATCATATATTTGTAAGTATTTTAAATGTAACTACTATTTACAAGACACGACTGCCTGGGTTCATTCATACTCAGACATTAAGTGTCACAATACTCTAACACTTTCACGCTTCACGAAGTGGCACTCAAAGTTAGTTTCGCTTTTGAATGTCCCTTAGATTATCCGTGAAATAGCAACCGACCGAGTCGTGGTTCGGTCCTCTCGGACGACCTCGGATTGGAATGCTTACGCGTAACACAGTAACCGTCCAAGCCGAGGTTACCCTTGAGGGACCCTTGTGTTACTAGCGGTAGAGGTTCAGGCTAAGCGACCTAAGAGCTATGCCACCTCTCAATCCGGTGAAGCAATCAAGGGAGCTTCTCTGGTCAATCGTCAAAAAAAACGCACCTTCGTCCGCGTGCAATTTAACAAAAAATTACGGGTCTCCCACGCGGCCCGATTGAATTCATTGCGCATTATTTCGATTTTGCTATAATTTTTAAAGTATTAATATGGACATAGTATGATATCCTTAAGAGATAGACATAGGTCATCGCGGACTTTTCTGTAGACCTAAATAAGATACACAATTCCACCATACATTATGTTGTTATATAAATATATCAAAGGGTATGGACAGCGTTTTCGTTGAAAACTCACAGACGGCTTATATTTCAACTTAATATAATTCAGTCAGTCAGTCAGTGGAGTCATCTACAAGGTTCCCGGGAACCTCGCAGGTACGGCCCTCGGGGTGTTACCCCATTACCCGGGTTATCAGCGCAGGGGGCGACTGTTCCCCTGGTCTTGGGTACCGTTTTAACACGGTTTTTTTAGGTATAACTATTTTTTGCGACGTGGCTAATCCCTCAAGCTTCAGCCGCGACGAATCTATCTTCTACGCCCTCTCGACCTCTCGGTCTCGATTGAGACGGAGGTCGAGAGGGGGGCCTATGAGTTCAAAATCTCCCTAGAATAGGGGATTTTGAACCTACGTTAATATAATTATATTTTAGCTTATGTATACGAAAACTTAATAAATGTTATACTAAAACCTTCCTCGAGAACCGCTCTATCTATTGGTGTAATCAGTGAAGTCGTTTTTTAGTATCGCGAACAGACAGACAGACAGCGGCAAACGACTTTGGTTTAAACTATGTAAGGATATATATCAATGCTAAATTCTCATTACATCTCATGTTTTCAGGCGAAGGGCATGGTGGGTGATTTCCACGGTGTGGGTGCTGTAGGATTCTACACTATATCCTTGGCTCCGCATCAGACAGCTTGCTTAGACGTCAGCATATTGGAGGACAATGAGGTAATATTTCATTTCACGCAGTTTGTACAATGGACACAAGTATTTGTCAAGCGTCAATAGCCTAATCGTTCAGGGTACGGTCTGCGAATCGTAAGGTCGTGGGTTCGAATCCACCATTCGACTATTGCCGTGAACCATGTCCTAGCACAGTGGTGGGCTAACTACGCATTTCATCCGGCCCGCCGAGACTTTGTTTTGTTAATATTTTTGATGTGTTATTGTAAAATTGTTTCTGTTTTATTTATATCAGTAGTGTTTATAAGGTTCAAAACCATTAAAAATTCTCGGTTTGTTTAAAAAAAAATTATAACGTCGTAAATTTTTACGTAAAAAGCCAAAAAAATAATTGCCGTCAACAATTTGTGTAATTTGCTTAATTAGCTTTTAATTATTTTGTTAAGTGGCAAAATTTTGGCCCCTTTTAAAGTATTTCTTACAATTTGTGGCTCGCCAACCTAAAAGTTTGCACACCACTGTCCTAGCACAAGCTTAAGCTTAGTTGGAATGGTTAACAAGATTGTTAGTAATATTTCTGAAAAAAAAAATATTGCTAGCTTTCTTTTTTAAAAAAAATATTGATGAAATAAAAACCGGTATCAAATAAAATCTACGTTAAAATTAACGTTAACATCTTATTATCGATGGTTGAAACGCTACTACGCACGCACGTTTTTGCATCGTGTTTTTAAATGTACGTCTTTTATTTCAGCGTTGCGTTTGAATTCGGTTTGTGTTTTTCGTAAAATTAAATATTAATAAGGAACAGAAAAACGGAAACACTTTGGTTCAAAATGGCTCGGATTCCGAACCCCGCGCATAAGCAAAGCAAAAAAGCTTCGCCAATAGACTTATCACTGTTTGCTCTTTTCAAAGGTAATAAATTTCTTTCAGATCAAATATATAAACGACTATCACGCTCGTGTACTGGCGACTTTAGGACCAATCCTATTACAAAGAAATCTGACGGAAGACTACGCATTCCTGGAAAAGGAATGCGCGCCAATTTATCGAAGTGCCGCCATTTTGGTAAACGCGACGCCATTTTTAGCATTGACGGCTATATTTAGTCTATGGTTAACGGCATAAAATAATGTACATTTTTATCTAATTGTTATTGATAATTTTATTTATGAATACGATGAAAATTATATTTAAAATAGAATAAATAAATAAATAGCTTTGTACTAATATTTTATAATTAAAACATCAGCCGACATTTTCCACTACATTGCGACTGTGGTGTACAATAAAATTATCTGATAAAATAACTGTTTTTATTTACGTCACTACCTCATTTTAACTTTTTAATTTTACCACCCTACTAAAAATTCTATCTCGTGAAATTATCAGGCTAACGAATCAAACATCTTGTTCAAAGTGATTAAAATAAATAGTGGTGTAATTCCATTCCAACAAGAATAATTTTATACCATTATTTTTGTTGGAATGGATTTTTATACCAAGTGCGGAAAAACTTAACCAGATGACCTAGCTTTTAGGTTACTCAGGTCAAACCTCTGTTTTTACTAGTAACATAACGCAAGGGTCCATAGGTTGGTCCATTTATCTGGTGGGGTGTCTTAACCTCAAGGCGCCTGACACTGCCGAACAAAAGCTCGGATATTTGCTACAGTAGGTACATCAAATATCAATGATATATACAGATATAGGCATATATGCTTGTTTTAGACAAGAATGGAGAGTTCCCCTTCAACACTATATTTATGTTATTTATTATGTAATTTGTTTATATATATATGTAAAGAAAGTATAATTATATATTTATATAACTATATATATATATATATCTATAGCTACTTTTTTTAATATATACATTTATGTATAATATTTATGAAAGTTTATGTAATGTACACCATATTAATACACAACCGAATGGTGTCCGCCTTAGTCTACACAGGTTTTATGGCTGAAAACCAGCGCTGTGCTACATGTGTGAGCACAGCACATGCTGAGCCAACCGCTTTTGGGCACAATTTCAATTTTGTTCTTTTTTTTATGTTGTTTCTGTTTACTTTTGTTTATGTTGTTTTTTGTCTTGTTTTGCCTGTTGTTTCCGTGTTCTTGTGTTGAATAAATGTTTTTTCTATTCTATTTCTATTAAGAAATTTCCTGTTATAATTCACAGTAACTATTGAAATAAAATCAAACAAATTTGTTATTAAATAACTTTACTTAAAACATAAAACAATAATGGCTATACAAATGTCTACACAATCATGAAACAAGTGCACAACTTGATTATGCCTTCTCACGGTAATTCTTCATGTTCACCAGAACCCATGCAGGGACTGCGCACCAGCCGACAAACATGGTTCCGGCCAGGAAGATCATCTCCTGGAAAATAATTATACAAATAAGAGTGCTACAATGCACTTTGGTAAAGCTTATACTATGTTTTCTCTTCCTTTTTTAAAATCCCCTGCCATTTGTAATTGGATAATGGAACACAAGCATGAAGGACAACTGATCTTAATACCGCAAACATCTACTAATGGGGGATTGTAGGTGTGTTGCCGATTTAATATAAAGAGTTCAATTATAGTAATATCTTTGTACCATTCCATTCCTATGACAGCATTTGGGATGTGTACTAGTCTAATTAATATTAATTAAATGAAGGATAGACCGAAATCAAGACTGCAGCTACAGTTTGGTGCAGGATAAATTAATCTTTAGTATATGATTGTGAATTTCCTTGCTGATGGAAAACCGTTTCCAATTCTCGTTACCGCATATATATTGAACAAAAACAGACTTCAAATCAACTTTCAAACACTATTACGCACGGACACCCCCGCTTTGTAATTCCGAATTGTCATTGGTATATTATGAAATGGAATTAATCAAAAACTAACCTAACTCTCATCAAACTACTCGCGAAGTGTATCCAAATTGATCATCGCAATCTGTGTGATATTCAATTATTCATCCTTTTGTGGCACATCAAGGTTTATTTCTTTATTAGACAAAGTTATAACTAATTCTAGTTATGACTAAATATATATTATAATAAAAATAGCAGAAAAACAAGAAAATAAATAATGCATGAGACCGGAACCTAGTAAAGTGATGAATGAAATCATAATAAAGTCAGTAGAGAAAATAGTATTTTATAGTCTATTTAGGAAAAAACTGGGCTTTGTCTCCAATCTTGAGAAAAAAAAATGAAAATCTATGGTGGTATGGTATAAAACTTGTATGGTAAACAATCATTGCTATGGGCAATAGATTCGTTGTGGGTTTAGGGTTTAGCCTCGACGTAAGAATTTATTCCTAAAAAATCCATCCTAAACTTTACCCATGACCAGGGGAGCAGTTGCCCCCTGCATTGATTACCCGGGTATTGGGGTCATACACCGAGGCCCGTACCTGCGCAGTTCCCCGAACCTTGTAGACAACCCGACTTGAATCATGCTGCTCTGTTTTATATTAGAAACTGAATGACACACATACCCAATTTTTTCTTACGGAAAATGCGTATGGCGACTATTCTCTACCACTTAATATATTTTGGACACACTACAGGTTCCACTCTCATACATTATTACCAAATTAATAGTTGCCTTCCTAATAGTTGACAAATTTTAGTTTGCTACACTAATATAATTTTTGATGCAGCGGCATGGAACAACGGAGATTTCTGAGCCACGAAATAAGTTTTCTTCCAGGTGGTGGTTTAACCTAGATATTTCTTTTTTTGGATGATGAATTGGAGTAGTTCGTATTTGTTATTACGCATTATATGACCAAAGTACTGGAGCGTGCGTTTGTTTACGGTATTAAGGACCTCCGAGCCACACTAGTGTCACCCGAAATTTAGCATTATTTATTATTTAGCAAATTTCTTATAAATGGTTTTTCCTTAGGATTTGGAATCCTTGAAAAGATCATTAAGATTTCCTTCTAACATACTAACGGCCGTTAAAGCAAAGTTCTTAAAAAAAAAAGATTTCTTATTTGAAGCAAAGATAACCTATCTGTACTTAAAAATTACGTAATATCACAACTTCATTATATCACTAGAATTACATTAATAACCCTTGGAAATAGTCTGTTTCGACCAAACGGTTGATATTCAATTATACAAACCTTAAAATACTGCTTTATCAATCTGAATGGAATTAAAACAATAATCAATACTTACGCCAGTGGTAATCTTGTTTCTAGCTGGAACGGCAATTGCGCTCATGTTCCTCTGTTGAGCAACATTCTTCAAAACCTGAGCGTTATTACGTACTAGACTCCTGATTGCTAGCATCTTGTTTTTAAATTACAATTGAATAAACCCAAAGTACAAATCGTCTTCGGACCTCAACTACTCGAATGACTTACAGTTACAGATACTAGCATAGCATAGATAACAAATTTTATTAGAAATGTTACCATTTTATTAGCAAAAAAAAATAAATACACAATAGTGAAACTTATACGAAATTCAATCTTTGAAACAAAGTGTATATTGTATAATAAAGGTTAACTAACACATTTAAAATTAGGTTATGATTTAAAGACAAAATTAATGTGCAGACACTTTTACAAAATTAAGTTTTCAATATATTTTAAAAATGCAGTTAGTTATGCAGGCAGCATGCGCTAAACTTACACAATTTATAAAGAGAACAAAAATTATTTCTCAATATTTAAGGCAATTTAAACGATATTTCGTCATTTATTGGAATAATGCAAACTTTTTGATCATGTGTCATAATCTCCTTACAAGTAGTGAAATACATACATGCGTACTAAGTATACAAACATTTTTTTAAAAATACACTGAAAATACTAAGTACACATCGCAGTCAACGAATAAAGAATAAATAAAACTACTAATAAGTAATTAGAATTTATTACATAAAAATCTTAACACAATACTTAAGAGTTTAACTAAAGTACACATCCTTCTCGGAAACTAAAAATGACCATGTCATAGGACAAAATAGTTTATTTTGGTAATGATTTGTAAGACTGGCTACACTTTACTGGGTTACTTCCATCGACTGTGGTGCATCTGAAAGAGAAAATTAAAGATTTGAATATAAAAAATATCTTACATTTTTTCATAAAATACTTTATGGATGGAAGACAACTCACCTCCAGCACCGTCATCAAACATAAACTCATCCTGGTATTCCTTAAGGAATTGCTCTGATCTGTGCTCGTCCAGGAACAAGGAGTATACTTTCTTCACATCTTCCATACTGACCTGGTGACAATATACAATATGAGAACATGTATAAGCTTTTTATGCTATGGAACAATTATTATAATCAAATAGCAAACAAGAAACTAGGGTGCCACTAAAATAATATAAAACTATTTATAATATGTGACAATTATTTTTTTTTACTGGAAGATGAGATGGCCTTTAGTATGGGATGCCACATGCGTAGATACTTTAGCACCGTCACATCTTCCAGAATCTTCTGTTGAGGCGGGAGCGGGTCGCTGCAACTGCAGAAAACCTCAAGCGGCGCAAATATAGTAACCTCAGGTTTCATATTTGAGCCGTTTGGGGTAGAAACTTTGGGTCCGTGGGGTCCTAGAGTACACCACCTTTTTAATGTGATAGCTAAGAAATCGGTCGACACATCTGGTGACCAGAGGGCTAGCTTATACACAGACAATGTGGCAATGCTACCGCTGCCTTCTGATTAAACTCAGGTTGCTGGTGTACTACGCAACTTGAGGCGACACAGTGAGCCACCATTACTTTTAGTATAATAAAATACTAACTTCCGTAGCCTTTCTTCTCTTGGCGACCAGAGAAGCAGTGGTGATCAGTTGGATGGCATAACGGAGGGAAGTCTCTGTTGCCACTCGGGTAAGCACGGTGAGAGCATCTGCTGACATCTGACAATCCTCTTCCTCGCATCTGGTGAATAATTTATTTATATTTTTTACATGTTATAAAAACTAACTAATTAATTGTCTTTCCCTCTGAACACAATGTGGGTATTATCAAGAGTAGATTGAATAGGCATATACTAAGCTAGTGCGTCTTACCATCCAGGTATGGGACATACCCACACACTTTCTCTTTTATGTTTATAAATTTCGAATAACCCTTTACCACATCCTTTCATAGTCGATGTACCGCGCGTCCAAACGAAGAGATTTGTGTGATCGTTCATCGTGCGTACAGCAGAGTGGAACAAGTTGCCGGCCTCAGTCTTCCCGTCCAACGACGTGGGAGCCTTCAAAGAGTAGAGTGAATAGGCACTTACTAAACTAGCGCGTATCATCTTTCGACTATATCACTACTTAACACCAGCTGGGATCGTGGTCAAGCGCTAGTTTATACCCATTAAAAAAAAATGATTTTTTGGTCTAACATCAAACTCATTGGCTTACTGTCTGTTGCCTAGCAATGCCATCTACTGAAATGTACTTTGTATACTTGGATAAAACGACATTTTCTAGAAACGAAGCCTAGCTGGATTGATTTATCGCCCCCGAAACGCTAAATTTCATGAAAATCGTTGGAGAAGTTTCCGGGCTCAGATGATAAATAGTCAGAAGAATTGCTCGTTCAAATGTATTAGATAGATTTCCATGATCCCATTTCTGATTTAAAGTTATTATCTGGCAATCACTATTGTGAACTATCCTTACCTGATATTAAGAATCTCCTTCAACTCTTGGTGAGAATATGGTGTCGTGGGCACTATGATCATCCTATCCAACAGGTCTAGGGGTATCCCATGGGGGCTCTTGTAGTTGGTGCCCCTGATCCTTGTTATGCCGCGGTTGGTGGCCATTATGACGATCGGTGCCGTCTCCTGTTCCAACGCACGGTTGAGGAATGAGAAGCACTCGATGTCCAGCATGTGAGCCTGAAAGTGCAAGTTATGGTAAGTAGAAATTTTTTGCTCAACCGACTTCAAAAAAGGTGGAGGTTTTCAATTTGTCTATATTTCTTTTATTCCATTCGCGAAATTCGCGTTTGATTCGATTTGAAGTGAGTTGTTAAGTAGAACACGGACGGTAAGTCGTGGTAGCTCTGTTCACTCTACTCTTGACCACATTGTAATCGGGGGGAATGATCGCGGGCAAACTATTCCAGTCCTTTGCTGTACGAATAATGAAAGATGAAGTGGTTCGTTCGGGTTTCAAGGATGTTCACAACAAAAGGTATTATGGTAACCATGAACTCTGATCTGATCATCCACTTCTGATGCAGAGATCCTGAGAGAGAAATCTTTAAATGAGCAAATCTTGTATATAATCTAAAACAAATCAAAGGCAACAATCTAAAGGCTCCAAAATATTATTCGTATTTCTTCATTATGTAATTTATATCTAATATAATTTTCAAAACCAAACAAAAATACCGAGCATTGCTTATTCGTTCAATAAATGGTGACATGTACAGTAATAAAGTTAAAATCAAGGTCCTACTGAAATTTGCAGGCACAGGGCTTGGGGTATACCCATTACCCCAGACAATACTTAATACAATTTGGTAAATTCCTTATAAATAATTAAATGTTTATATAATTAGAAAATGTTATTTGAGAATTTCACTATTATACAAATTTTTTTCTTTGGATACAATAAAACGTTAATGGGTGTTGAATAAAAATCTCCAATACAATCATTATGCTTTATTAATTTCATGTATTTATATATTTATGACAATATCGTCTTGCCTAACCTTATAATGTTACTAATTATAGTTATATTTCGTAAATTTTGAATTGATAGGACATAATGGTAAATGAAACAATTCAAAATGGTTACCACATAACTTCTACGGGCCTAAATCCCATTATTTTTTTTTTAGAAATTTTCAGGACAGATGTCAGTACTTAGATTAAAACTTAACGGTAAGTTTGCAATTAATCGTGGGTAGTCCCCCAAGCTGTACAATAATGAGCAACTGGTTCACTCATATCCTCAACTCACCTCATCAATGAAGAGTACACCAGGAATCATTTCTGCCTTCCCCTCCTCCCTCCACTCGGCCACTTTGCTATTGATTTGCTCCCTGATTTCAGACTTGATCTCACCAGTGTCGCCTAAGAGGAGAAATTTATTTTACACCTATTAACCGATTTAAAAAATGGAGGTTATCAATTAGTTTGGAAAAATATACATTCTATGCTTGTGTACTCATATCCCTTTATGCCCCAACCTTTATGAATGTCTTTGGAACGAAGTTCCAAAGACATTGGGTGTTGCGGAGGGGTTACCTTAGCCGACGTAACGTCGGTAACGTTAAATAAAACGTAAGATTTTCTTTCTATTAAGTGGTTTAATTCTCTGATCACAGCTTGAGCTTTTACGAGTTATTAATAAGTAATAATTAATTATTTGTGATTTTTGAGTATCGAAAAAAAGAGACATGTTAATTTACCTAATAATTTGAATTACTAATATTATTTTTAAAGATTTTTGTATTGTTAAAGGGTTGTAAAATAATGTTGGCTGAATTTTCCCAGACAGATATATAATATATCCTTTCAAAATTTATAAATGTTAAGAGTAGAATCCTTCATTATAGAACGGTGAGGTGAGCAAATGTCAGACATACCGGAGAACAAAGCCAAGAATCCATGGGTCCTGGAATTGATAACATCTACCTCGTGGAGAGTGACAGTGTGAACAACTTCCTTTCGCTTTTGCAACTCTCCTTCTGGACATTGGACGAAGCGAGCCTGCTGACCTGGAAGTAAGACATACAGTTTAACAATTAACCCAATAACCCCTAGTAGGGTAAAGGCTACAGTTGTTAGTCCTGAGGGAGTTATTGGCAGTCACTAAAACGCAAATAATAAGGGACTGAATAAGCGAATCGACCAATAGAAATATTTAAAAAATTGTGCTATTTATTATGGTTATGTTGGCAATGCTGTTCACGAATCCCCGCAACTGTCATGGCGCAGATTGAAATTTTGTAACCAACGTGTGATTTTTAAATGCAAAAGCAATTGGGTAAGCATATGCATAAATTAAATTAATGTTTAAAAGTTACTTATTGCTATGATTACTACCATGTCCGGTTCTAAGAAACTAATTAACTCTTAGAAATGATCGGTGATTTAATGTATTTGTGAATGTTATAGTTTACACCAATTTGTCTGGGGCCAATAACTATATCCGACCAAGACATTTTTTTTAAGTTCTTACTGACAATGTCATGAGACAATGATATATTTTTTTTAATTCATCGAAATGCTCATAGTATCCATGTTCTGCAAACCTAATTTGACCCAGATTGCCCTTCAATTTGCACAGAAATGCAATACTTGCTGCTAGTAGCTGCTTAAAGGGGCCAACGACTATAGCCTTTACTCTATATTAGTAAGGCAGACAAAGATAGAGATAAAATCATCATTCCCTTAAGCGTCTTAAGAACTCTCTGTTGTTGTACAAGCTGACATTAGGCTATACAGATGTCAATGAACTTAATAAACTTAAGTGATGTATACGGTTAACGTCATAAATAACTAAATAATTCTCTATACATACCAGTGGCATCATAATCTCTGGCACGGGCAAAACTTCTGCCAAGTTTATTTATCTTGCCAGTTGCTTTGTCTATGGTGATCACGTCACCAGCTTGCACCTAGAACGATAAATTGACGTTTTAATCTCAACTGTAATGAAAAGAGATGTAACAGGTCTCTGGTAAATAAACAATAATATATACACTAGTTTGCTTTCACTGTTTGAATAGAAATTATTCACATCAGTAGAAGTGTGTCTACCCCCGTTCATCTGGTTAAGCTACATATCAGAGACTGCTGCCTTAGTGAATGTGGACTTTTTCGAAGGAGGAAATCTTCAAAATGATACCCCGCCTTCTCGGGGGAAAGGCGGCGGTTATGTGGGGTTTTTACCCACTAAAACCTCCCCGGTGGCCCTTCCTCGGTGCATGGATGCATCTCCAGTGGAACGCACCGGAGCCCCTCTGCACTGTGCTCAAGGAGAGCACTTCTGGGGGCGGAGGTTACTCCCTCCCCCCCTGTGCCCTCGCAGTGCAAGGCGACACGGGCCAGCCGCTGTCGCCTTCTTCCCGGGTCCACCACGACGACAAAGGCCCCCACCCTTGTCGTCCAGTGAACCCAAGGCCCCTTTTAGTCGCCTTCTACGACAGGCAGGGGATATCATAGTCTTATTCTTGAGAGCCCATAACTACAGGGCTGCAAAATGTGGACTTTACGAAGGAACTACAAATCACATTTTATTCAGTTGACCCGACTGTCTACTTCTTTCTACAATCTCCTTCCTCAAGATATTGCGCGCCCCACAGATTTCAAATCCCTACTCTCGTTTGGTAACTCTTCTTTTGTATATATTAAATATTCATTCTTAACGAAAATAACATTAAACTAAAGTCTGCCTGTCCTTTAACTTGTGTGTCTTGTTTTAGCTATATCAACAGTGATGTTCGCAGTGAATTGTCTCAGCAATAACCACTCTACGACATTGGCGAAATCTACATGGAAATGCCATCAACAAAACCTTCATTAGCTTCCCAATCTCAATCGGAAAGCCATTCCAGAGTTTAATTGCTGTACAGATAAATTAGAGAGCCGTGGTAGCTCAGTTGCAATTTTATGTGCTGATTTACCACGCACTCGTGACGGAAAACATCGTGAGGAAACCTACATGTCTTAGAATTTTTTTCTAATACATGTGAAGTCTGCCAATACACTAGGTGTGCATGGACTATGCCCTTATACTCTCTTTACAGAGAAGGCCTGTGCCCAGCAGTGGGACTTATATAAAGGCTGTAACTTTAACTTTAACAGATAAATTAATTGGCATAGAATTTTTTTTTCTTTTTTTAAAAAAGAAAGCTAGCAATATTTCTTTTTTTTTCAGAAATATTACTAACAATCTTGTTAACCATTCCAACTAAGCTTAAGCTTTTGCTAAGACATGGTTCACGGCAATAGTCGAATGGTGGATTTGAACCCACGACCTTACGATTCGCAGTCCGTACCCTAAACCATTAGGCTATTGACGCTTCGCGTGAGCTTTGGGGGAGGTTAAATTCATACCTTTTCCTTGAGAAGTGAATCAATCATTTTAGTTCCCATATCATAGTTGGTCTCCATGTCTGTTGTCTTCAGAGTGAGGCGGCCCACACGAGCGCCCCCACTCCCAGCAGCTCGCTCTATCACCACTTCTACTACTTCTCCTTCTATTATTTCTGATTCTTCTCTAAAAAACAAAAAAAAAACTGAAATCCTACTGTATTTAAGTTAACAACACCAAACCACTAGACCACTCTTTCTCAGAGTCGGCGATAAGGGCCTCAGAAAAAATGGAGGGCGTTGATGTTGGTTAGGTGGTCGATGTATCTGTCCTGTTGCTGATAGATCCGGGGCACCCCGCTCATAACGGAAGGTTTAGTGGTTAGGGGCTGCCCAGGCCGAGTCCCACACATCCCGTCGGGCCCACCCAGGATACCGGAAGATGATCTATAAAAAGATTCCCCCGCGTTAACAAAAAAAAAGGTGGTTAATGTATAATTTGTAATTTTATTAAGTTTATATAGTATTTTAAATTTACTAAATTAACTTAAAATACTTAATATAGATATAAGATTTTTTTTAAGTTCTAAGGGTGTATAAAAAATGGGGGGCGCTGAAAAATAATTGATTTTCAAAGGGGGCAGTAAAAGAAATAAGTTTGACAATCACTGCACTAGACGCTATGGAGATATTGTGTTAGAGGAAGATGCTCGGCATTTCCGGGATCCAGCACAGAAACAAATTCCTCCATCAGTCCCCACTTGAATGTATCATTGATGGCATGCTCAGATGAATACTACAATTCTTCGAACATACTAGTCCACGAGGACAATGTTTCTACATAGTCTTGCCGTGCAAGGCAAAAATGAAGGCACTAGACCAGGGGCAGATCCTCAATATCATGGACATCTCTAGTGAAGGCTATGATGGGTGCTACCAAGCACAAACCTGCCTGATTGAAGATCAGCAGGCGGAGGTGGCGGGACCTTGTGCTGGTGACATGTTTCCAGATGTTATGTACTTTGTCACACTTTTAATTAGAGCCCATAACTGCAATAGCAGAAGTGTGAATTCCACCAATGTGAATATATAGAGAAATTCTTACTTGATTCGTATGCCAATAGATTTTCTGATAGCTTGCGTAAGCGCCTCCGTTTTACTCATTTCTAAGGAATAGATTTCTGAACCTGTGACAAAAATTAAAAATATAAAATAAGAACAAGAGAAGTACTTTAGGTTGGTTATATTGATACTACAATGTTTGTGTGTTGATCACAAATCACCCCTATATCATCACTATTCCTAGGTTTTTTCCAGATCTAAAAAACACTAAAACTTTTTGTTACTATAACAAGACTGATCTGACAACTGGGCGACAAGGGTGGGGGCCGTTCTTGTCCGCCAAAGAGGACCCGGGAAGAAGGCGACATCGGCTGGCCCGTGTCGCCTTGCACTGCGACGGCACACGGAGGGATTAACCTCCCGGACATGCTCTCCAAAGAGCACAGAGCAGAAGAGAGGGTAAGTTTGTCTGGCGACCATGCACCGTGGAAGGGCCAAGGGTTTTAGTGGGTAAGAACGCTACATAACTCCGCCGTCCCCCCAGAAGGCGGGGTATCTTCTTGAAGATTTCCCCCCCGGCAACAAAAAAAAATGGTCTGAAGTAGCACATAGGCTAGCGTGTAACACTACAAGGTGCAGCTACATAGTTACTCAATAAACTTACCAGCCATACTAGTGAAAGGTGTGTCAGGCCCTAAGGCTTGAGCTAAGCCCATCGCAATGGCCGTTTTTCCAGTTCCAGGTTGACCTGCTAACAACACAGCTCTTCCTGCTATTTTGCCTGTTAATGATGGTTAATTGTAATGGAAGGATAACATATTTAAAGATGGTAGATACAGTTGTGTTCTATTCTTCTGGCAAAGCATTCTCAATGAAAAAGACAATGAAAACTAAGATAATGACTATTGTGATCACTTACCGCCTTCTCTATTGTTTCCACAGGGCTGAGGATTGCCACCACAAAGAGTGCTGTTCTTAACAAGCACTTTCCAATCTTTTCTATATTGAGCCAAGGTGAATAGCTCCCTGGTGTTTCAGTCTGGTAACTACTCCAAAAGAGTCCATCCATTTGATGGTATTCTACTTCTTCTTCCATTGATGCATTCAACTAGGATAAGCTTGTTAAAGCAGTCTGGGTGGCTACCCGCTACAGTACACACACTACAGTTAGTTTGTTTTTAAATCAATGTGATGATTATGTGAGTGAGATAGTGACAAAAAATTGTGTTACGGAAGTATGTGGGCAGGGGCACCCTAGATGATCCTTTGTCGTCCGCTGAAGTGTTCCTGGGAAGAAGGTGGCATTGGCTGACCCGTGTCGCCTTGCTCTGCGATGGCACAGGGGGAGGAGAGGGATTAACCTCCCCATGACATGTCACCATGCACTGAGGAAGGGCCACTGGGGGGTTTTAGTGGGTAAGAATCCCACATAACACCACCTTCCCCCCAAAAGGCAGGGTATCTTGTTAAAGATTTCCCTCCATTAACATAAAAAAAGCTCCCAAGATGCTATATTAAACATTTTTTTTAAAAAATAACTTTTTTAAAAAGTTGTGTTAAACATTCTAAAGCTTAGGCTTGTGTTAGGAGATGATTAGTGTCAATAGTCAAATGGTGGATTCAACCCCACCACCTTAAGGGTCACAGATCATACCCTAAGACATTAGGCTATTGGTATAATGGTATCAACATTATTGAAACAAGCGAGGAAAACTTGGACCAAACAAACATGTAGAGGTGATTGTAGGAAAGGGGCTATTTTGATAACTGTATTAGTTTTTTTTGTGTGGTATAAACTGGTGAAACTTAAAGAAATGGGCTATTGTCGGTAACCCTGTATCAACATGGAGCTTGCGATTACGTACGTAGCACGGCGCACCCGTGGCTCGTCGCAGAAAACGATTCTGAATTACTTGTAACTAACCGCATGTTCTAGTCTGTTTAGTTTTATTATGTACATTGTATTAACATATACTGTACATAGAATTAAACAAGTCAGATGAGATTTGGACCCTAAACACTTGGATGGTGATCAAAGTTTAGCTACAATAGTACATTGACTTAATCGATATACCAGCAAGACGTCATCATTATTAGTTATTTTACTAAAATATATAAAATTTCGTTTAAATTCTAACCTATAAATAACCGGTAACTATGGCAACAAAGATGTTTTATCAATGAATACCTTCTCGAATCATCTGCAGGACAACTCCTGCCGCCTTCCTCGCCATCTTCTGGCCCACCATACCCTGAGACACCGCTCTGGGTTCCAAGGAATCATCTAGACCGAGTCCTCTAATGTGGGAATGAGCACCTATTCTTTCGATGCGAGTTATAGAGCGCACCTCCTGTACTTGGGCTGCAGCTATCGACTAAAAGCAATTTTTGAATGAATTATACACTAACAGCATTATTACGTATAATAACATGATTTTTAAAGGTTAAGAGAAATTAATCAGCATTATAATCAAAATAGACGTAAAATACTTACAGCCATTTTGGTCGTCGCTATTAGGTTGTCTAGCAACTAATAATACTGATAGGGTAAATAGTTATTCTTCCCCTTTTCAAAAATGTTTATTTAAATTCGAAACGGCAAAGAATCCAAATACAATGCCATAAATGGAATGAAATACAGTCAGAGATAATTAAAGATGACATTTAAAATTGTGTTCAGAAACTATTTTTGTTGAATATTTTATGGCTTGGCAACTCTTTTTAAAACACATACACTTATTTCTTACGTCAAAGATGAAAATGAAGAAAATATAAGTCAGAAACTATATTTATTACTATATTTGCTTATTTTTGCTTATATTGTATAAATTCAACACGCTCAAATGAGCATGACGAGAGACGTGATGAGGAAGACCACATAAAAATGACTTTTTTACGACCAAATAAAATACAGTTTACAACTCTAGGCCATGCTAGCCAACTTCGAATCTGACCTTATATAACAGAGAACAGCTCCAATCGTCGATAGTCAAATTAATTTCGGGTAAAACATCGATATCGATATATATAGATATAACTGTTAATTTCCATTACCACTGATCACGGCAGAAGATGTTTCACGTCAATAGACAGTATTTCCCCAAACTTATTAGGTAGTAATGATGAAATGTAATTAGAGATAGACATTTTATTTATTGGCATCACAAAATATAAACAGTGTACATTAATTATAAACATTACATAAAATATAGAAAAAAAGAAAAATAAACACATTACAATTAAAGGAAGGAACAGATAAATAGGATATGATGCCAACATTGTACACCGTTTCAGTATGTGCTATCGCAAGAATGCGACACTGCTGATTTTCAGCGGTGCCCAGGAGTACCCAAAGTCGTGCGCGCGCAATACTACGTTTACATTGCATTTATACAAGCCCTCGTATCGGAATGCTCACGCGTAACATAGTAACCGTCCAAGCCGAGGTTAAGAATCCAAATACAATGCCATAAATGGAATGAAATACAGTCAGAGATAATTAATCCCTTGGGACCCTTGTGTCGAATTACTAGCAATAGAGGTTCAGGCTAAGCGACCTAGGAGCTATGCCACCTCTCAATCGGGTGAAGCAGTCAAGGCCAGCTTCTCTGGCCATTCTGTGTAGTTCGTCAAAAAAAAATACAATCTATTAAAAAAATATATAATACAATAAATATAATATCTGTGTAAATTGTTATTATATTTATGTATATTATATACAATAAAATCATTGATTTACATAATATTTTGATTAATTAATATATCATAAAATTTAAAAAAATAATTAAACGTATAAAGTTTATAATATATATTGAAATATTAAAAATATTGGAAACAACAAGGCACCGATATCACTAGGATAAATCTCTTTCTAACATTAACATCAGCTGTTTTGATTTAATTTTATTATAATGTCTTTTATAGGGTGGCAAGTTATTCCAACACTTAGTGTATTTCGTGAGCCCATACACCGGACCCAAATTAATTGTCGGAAAGGGATTGTTTTGTGCTTAAAACACTGAAAAAACAGTAATTCATTCATACAAGGGAGAGTAAAATATGAACGATATTCTCGTTTTGCTTCCAAATTTGGATTTACCCTTTTTTTTGTTAATGGGGAGGAAATCTTCAAAAAGATACCCCGCCTTCTGGGGGGAAGGCGGTGGTTTTGTGGGGTTTTTACCCACTAAAACCTCCCCGGTGGCCCTTCCTCGGTGCATGGGGAGGGGCTCCGGGATCTCCAGTGGAACGCACCGGAGCTCCCCCGGGAAGTGCTCCCTGAGCACTTACAATTAGCAATTCAAAGCGACACGAGCCAGCCGATGTCGCCTTCTTCCCGGATCCAACTTGGCGGAAGACAAAGGCCCACCACCCTTGTCGCCCAGTGAACCCGAGGTCCATTTTAGTCGCCTTCTACGGCAGGCAAGGGATACCGGAGTCTTATTCTTGAGAGCCCAGAACTACAGGGCCTTGGATTTACCTAGTCTTGGTACGTCATAAGTCTCAAATTTATAAAATTCATTGAAATATTAGTCGATTAATTCTATAAATTATTAGTTTTATTCTAGTTTTGTAGGACACAAAATTAAAATTAAACCAAATATTTTCGAATAAAAAAATCAAAATCGTTTAGAAAAGAATACACTATTAGAGAACAAGCATTTAAAAAAATACAGACAAATTGAGAACCTCCTTCGTCGAATCGTTTTAAAAAAATCAAAATTAACCTTCAAAACACTGTCCGCTAACCAACATTAAAAGAAGGTACGAAAAATGTCGCATCCCTGAAACCTTGAAAATAAAACAAACGTGTTGACAAAAGGGGTTCACATACTGAACGAGAGTTACCACATTGTCATGGACCCTTCATGATTCCCCACTGCTCTACTTATCTAGAGGGAATCTTGTAGAGGATGCGCTTAGGAAAACATAGTCGAGATCCTACTCTTGGTGTGAAACTCGATCACAACTCGAATGTTTCTTCGCTTTGATGTCTGAATTAGGAATGCACGATAAAGATATTACATAAAATATCGATATTTGGACACGATATATCACTTCTATCCGATATTATCGAATCATCTAAAATCGATATTTTTCATCCGATATACGAAGTATCGTAAGAAATTATATAAAAAAGCATTCAATTCTTTCTTTTATTTGTGGTTGACAACTTGAATAAAATAAAACCCTTACTTGCGCTGTCATCACGAAGAGTGTAGTGTAGTATGTTACTACACTCCTACTCTTCACGATGACAGGACTCGTCAGTATAAATTTTACAATCTATGCATGTAGTCTGTACTGCTAGCAGAATCAAACCAAATCAAATAGTCTGGACTGGTATCCGAAGCGAGAACCTCTCAGTTACGCGCCGAATACTGTATTAGCACAAAACTTTTCTAATATTTAATATTAAGCGCTAATTAATTATAAACAAATTTCGATATATGAAAATATCGACATATGGACACGATATATCACTTCTAACCGATATTATCGAAGTATCTAATTTTATCCGATATACGAAGTATCATAAGAAATTATATAAAAAGCATTCAATTCTTTCTTTTATTTGTGGTTGACAACTTGGATAAAATAAAATCCTTACTTGCGCTGCTATCACGAAGAGTGTAGTGTAGTATGTTACTATACTCCTACTCTTCACGATGGCAGGACTCGTTGTATAAATTTTACAATCTATGCATGTAGTCTGTACTGCAAGCAGAATCAAAACAAATCAATAAGTCTCACTGGTATCCGAAGCAAAAACCTCTCAGTTACGCGCCGAATACTGTATTAGCACAAAACTTTTCTAATATTTAATATTAAGCGCTAATTAATTATAAACAAATTTCGATATATGAAAATATCGACATATGGACACGATATATCACTTCTAACCGATATTATCGAAGTATCTAATTTTATCCGATATACGAAGTATCATAAGAAATTATATAAAAAGCATTCAATTCTTTCTTTTATTTGTGGTTGACAACTTGAATAAAATAAAACCCTTACTTGCGCTGTCATCACGAAGAGTGTAGTGTAGTATGTTACTACACTCCTACTCTTCACGATGACAGGACTCGTCAGTATAAATTTTACAATCTATGCATGTAGTCTGTACTGCTAGCAGAATCAAACCAAATCAAATAGTCTGGACTGGTATCCGAAGCGAGAACCTCTCAGTTACGCGCCGAATACTGTATTAGCACAAAACTTTTCTAATATTTAATATTAAGCGCTAATTAATTATAAACAAATTTCGATATATGAAAATATCGACATATGGACACGATATATCACTTCTAACCGATATTATCGAAGTATCTAATTTTATCCGATATACGAAGTATCATAAGAAATTATATAAAAAGCATTCAATTCTTTCTTTTATTTGTGGTTGACAACTTGAATAAAATAAAACCCTTACTTGCGCTGTCATCACGAAGAGTGTAGTGTAGTATGTTACTACACTCCTACTCTTCACGATGACAGGACTCATCAGTATAAATTTTACAATCTATGCATGTAGTCTGTACTGCTATGCCAATAAATAAATGTCTATATCTATGGCTATTTATGTATATTATATACAATAAAATCATTGATTTACATAATATTTTGATTAATTAATATATCATAAAATTTAAAAAAATAATTAAACGTATAAAGTTTATAATATATATTGAAATATTAAAAATATTGGAAACAACAAGGCACCGATATCACTAGGATAAATCTCTTTCTAACATTAACATCAGCTGTTTTGATTTAATTTTATTATAATGTCTTTTATAGGGTGGCAAGTTATTCCAACACTTAGTGTATTTCGTGAGCCCATACACTGGACCCAAATTAATTGTCGGAAAGGATTGTTTTGTGCTTAAAACACTGAAAACTTAACAGTTAACAGTAATTAATTGCTACGGGCCGACTGGGAGAGTAAAATATGAACGATATTCTCGTTTTGCTTCCAAATTTGTATTTACCTTTTTTTTGTTAATGGGAGGAAATCTTCAAAAGATACCCCGCCTTCTGGGGAAGGCGGTGGATTTGTGGGGTTTTACCCACTAAAACCTCCCAGTGGCCCTTCCCTGGAGCATGGTGAGGGGCTCCGGGATCTCATTCAGGAGCACTTCCCGGGGGAGGTTCCCTGAGCCCTCACAGTGCAAAGCGACATGGGCCAGCCGATGTCGCCTTCTTCCCGGATCCACCTTGGCGGACGACAAAGGCCCACCACCCTTGTCGCCCAGTGAACCTGAGGCCCATTTTAGTCGCCTTCTACGACAGGCAAGGGATACCGGAGTCTTGTTCTTGAGAGCCCAGAACTACAGGGCCTTGGATTTACCTAGTCTTGGTACGTCATAAGTCTCAAATTTATAGAATTCATTGAAATATTAGTCGATTAATTCTATAAATTATTAGTTTTATTCTAGTTTTGTAGGACACAAAATTAAAATTAAACCCAACCAAATATTTTCGAATAAAAAAAAATCAAAATCGTTTAGAAAAAGAATACACTATTAGAGAACAAGCATTTAAAAAAATACAGACTAATTGAGAACCTCCTTCGTCGAATCGTTTTAAAATAAATTCAAAATTAACCTTCAAAAACACTGTCCGCTAAGCAACATTAAAAAAAGCTACGAAAAATGTCGCATCCCTGAAACCTTGAAAATAAAACAAACGTGTTGACAAAAGAGGTTCACATACTGAACGAGAGTTACCACATTGTCATGGACCCTTCATGATTCCCCACTGCTCTACTTATCTAGAGGGAATCTTGTAGAGGATGCGCTTAGGAAAACATAGTCGAGATCCTACTCTTGGTGTGAAACTCGATCACAACTCGAATGTTTCTTCGCTTTGATGTCTGAATTAGGAATGCACAATAGACAAAGATATTACATAAAATATCGACATATGGACACGATATATCACTTCTAACCGATATTATCGAAGTATCTAATTTTATCCGATATACGAAGTATCATAAGAAATTATATAAAAAGCATTCAATTCTTTCTTTTATTTGTGGTTGACAACTTGAATAAAATAAAACCCTTACTTGCGCTGTCATCACGAAGAGTGTAGTGTAGTATGTTACTACACTCCTACTCTTCACGATGACAGGACTCATCAGTATAAATTTTACAATCTATGCATGTAGTCTGTACCGCTAACAGAATCAAATCAAATCAAATAGTCTGGACTGGTATCCGAAGCGAGAACCTCTCAGTTACGCGCCGAATACTGTATTAGCACAAAACTTTTCTAATATTTAATATTAAGCGCTAATTAATTATAAACAAATTTCGATATATGAAAATATCGATAAATTTGTACAATATATCATGAAAATATAGCGATATATTTTGGCATGAACATCCTAGTCAGAATTTAACTGCCTTCAAACGAGTTTCTGTTTAATTCGTATATTTTTTTAATATTTTTAATTTTTAGATTAGTTTTATTTACTTTATAATAATATATAATATACAGGGTATTAGGAGACCGCTTCCGAAAACGAAGACAGACGATAGTACTAATCACATCTTTGATGTTGGGACGAAAAAAATCGATCCTGATAAAAAATCTTATTTTATTATTATATTAATTTATTTATTATTTTATTAATTAATTTATTTATTTTGAAGCGTCAATAGCCTAATGGTTTAGGGTACGGCCTGCGAATCGTAAGGTCGTGGGTTCGAATCCACCATTGGACTATTGCCGTGAACCATGTCCTAGCACAAGGTTAAGCATAGTTGGAATGGTTAACAAGATTGTTAGTACTATTACTGAAAAAAAGAACTATTGCTAGCTTTCTTTAAAAAAAAATTATGTAGCGTTATTTATGCTCCATCATGTTAGTATAGCTAGATGAAACAATAGCTTCATAAGAAGATTTTTCGACTGAGCCCTCACAGTGCAAAGCGACATGGGCCAGCCGATGTCACCTTCTTCCCGGATCCAACTTGGCGGAAGACAAAGGCCCACCACCCTTGTCGCCCAGTGAACCCGAGGTCCATTTTAGTCGCCTTCTACGGCAGGCAAGGGATACCGGAGTCTTATTCTTGAGAGCCCAGAACTACAGGGCCTTGGATTTACCTAGTCTTGGTACGTCATAAGTCTCAAATTTATAAAATTCATTGAAATATTAGTCGATTAATTCTATAAATTATTAGTTTTATTCTAGTTTTGTAGGACACAAAATTAAAATTAAACCCAACCAAATATTTTCGAATAAAAAAAAATCAAAATCGTTTAGAAAAAGAATACACTATTAGAGAACAAGCATTTAAAAAAATACAGACTAATTGAGAACCTCCTTCGTCGAATCGTTTTAAAATAAATTCAAAATTAACCTTCAAAAACACTGTCCGCTAAGCAACATTAAAAAAAGCTACGAAAAATGTCGCATCCCTGAAACCTTGAAAATAAAACAAACGTGTTGACAAAAGAGGTTCACATACTGAACGAGAGTTACCACATTGTCATGGACCCTTCATGATTCCCCACTGCTCTACTTATCTAGAGGGAATCTTGTAGAGGATGCGCTTAGGAAAACATAGTCGAGATCCTACTCTTGGTGTGAAACTCGATCACAACTCGAATGTTTCTTCGCTTTGATGTCTGAATTAGGAATGCACGATAAAGATATTACATAAAATATCGATATTTGGACACGATATATCACTTCTATCCGATATTATCGAATCATCTAAAATCGATATTTTTCATCCGATATACGAAGTATCGTAAGAAATTATATAAAAAAGCATTCAATTCTTTCTTTTATTTGTGGTTGATCTGTACTGCTAGCAGAATCAAATCAAATCAAATAGTCTGGATTGGTATCCGAAGCGAGAACCTCTCAATTACGCGCCGAGCACTCTATTAATACAAAACTTTTCTAATATTTAATATTAAGCGCTAATTAATTATAAACAAATTTCGATATTATGAAAAATATCCATATATTTGTACAATATATCGCGAAAAATATAGCGAAATATTTTTGCCATGAACATTCCTAGCCTGAATTTTAACTGCCTTCAAACAAGTTTCTGTTTAATTCGTATATTTTTTAGAATATTTTTGATTTTAATTAGTTTTTGTCGTCCGCTAAGGTGGACCCGGGAAGAAGGCGACATCGGCTGGCCCGTGTCGCTTTGCACTGCGAGGGCACAGGGGGGGAGGGAGTAACATCCCCCCCGGCAGAGGGGCTCCGGTGCGTTCCACTGGAGATCCCGGAGCCCCTCACCATGCACCGAGAAAGGGCCACCGGGGAGGTTTTAGTGGGTAAAAACCCCACATAACCCCCGCCTTCGCTCCCAGAAAGCGGGGTATCTTTCTGGAGATTTCCTCCTCGTTAACAAAAAAAAGTTAGCTTTTGAATGTCCATTAGATTATCCATGCAATAGCAACCGATCGAGACGTGGTTCGGCCCTCTCGGGCACCCTCGGATCGGAATGCTTACGCGTAACATAATAACCGTCCAATCCGAGGTTACCCGTCAACTGGGGGACCCTTGTGTCGAGTTACTAGCGAAAGAAGTTCAGGCTGAGCGACCCAAGAGCTATGCCACCTCTCAATCCGGTTAAGCAGTCAAGACCAGCTTCTCTGACCAATCTGTGTATTAATTTAAAAAAAAAAACATTGTAGAGCGTCTACGACGTTCAGTCTAGTTTTCGAGTACCAATGGTAATGGAGTGAAACAGCCCTTATTTTAGCGAGTTCAACACACCAACAAAACATAATCGACCCTCTCCCTCACACGGACATAAACACAACCTCCCGCCCCTTTCCCTCACCCCAACCCTCAATATGACTATCCCCTTCAGAATAACGTACATCCTCGGTCTCTCTTTCTATCGCAAAATCGATTCTCACTTACATTTTCCAACGTCTCAGCGAGAGATTGTCGGGTTTTGTGTTGCGAAATTATAATAAAGTGTTTTTCTTGACTGAAATTAGTGTTACCAGGTGTTTTTAATGTATTCTTTAATATTTAATACAGTTTTTGATATCTAGTGCCTAGTGTTCTTTGGAAAGGATCTATTGTTGTGTGATTTTAAGGTGAGTGATTATTGCGTTTCTGTGTTTCTATGCCGTTATAGGTCACACGCTGAGCTCTGAACATCCCGTAGTCATCCCACACGTTCTATAATAAACTGTAGCCATCCCCATATGTCACAGGAATTTCTATGTCAATAAATTTACTTGTACAGAAAATTAACTCTGAAATAGCTCTCTGATCATCTGAATTCTTTAATTAGGTTCTGTTAGTAAATAGTTTTTACAATCTGTTCTAGCGTTATGTGTTTGTGTATTGCCCTCCTCTTCGCGTCAGTTCCCTCAATGCTGAGGGTCGTGACCATCTCGTAGGTACAGTTTTTGGTGATCCGTCGCCATTTTACTCTATCTGCAGCCGTGCGTAGAGCATCGCTAACTGCCGAGAGTGGTGTGTACCTGGTCAGTCCAGCGTGTCGGGCTTCGATCTCGCGGCCTTGTCCCGTCAATTTTTCCTGTCACAAGCAGCCTTTCCAAGTTGTGACTATCTTTTCTAGCAATATGACTAAAGTATTCCAGTATCCTGCGTAGGGATATGGTGGGCAGCCTAGCTTTTATTTTAAGTTAAGGATGTTACGGATCCCATGGACAGCATATGTTGGTACGATATGCTGTCCATGGGATCCGTAACATCCTTTGTTTGAAACACATCTCGAAGGCATCAAATTTTTTTAGTGAAATTTTTGAGTAATTTTTTTGAGTTTTAGCGCGACTAACGAACAGCAATTCATTTTTATATATATATAGAAGATTATTGTATGAATATTACGAAATAGAATTATTCAGAACCTAACCAAATTCTCATGAATGCACTGTAAGTACATACTTTCCAATAAAAAATCATTATCGAAATAGGTTGGCGTGACTTATTCGTTCATTTCTGCATTCTCTCTCTCTAGTGTCGGTCCCTCATGTCTGAGGATCGTGGTCACCATCAGGGTTGCACCTGGAGCGGATGATTTGTTTCCACCGGCTTCTGTCCAGTGCGTCTCTTACAGCACTGTAAAATTTGGAGGACGACGAGTCTTTTACTTGATCGGACCATCTCGTTGGTGAACGGCCGCGAGATCTTTTTCCTGCGGTGTTCCCAACTACGATCAGTTTATCCAGACTTTCGTCGCCTCTGCGCATTGTGTGTCCGAAATACGCCAGGATTCGTTGTCGGCATATGGTAGACAAACGAGTCTGCATTCACTTGAAGCAAATTTAAGACATATGGTTTTCTCATAGATGCAATTGTCAGAATTGGACCAAATTGAAATGGGAGCACACAGCAGTGTCAGCTTTCAAATATAAAAAAAATCATCAAAATCAACATACAGACGAATTGATAGCTTCCGTCTTTTTTGAAGTCAGTTGAAAAATATAGACGAATAGAGAACCTCCTCCTTTTTGGAAGTCGGTTAAGAAATGTTAGAAATATTAAAATGAGAACAGGTCGACGTCTTCATCTGTCGTATTGTTTTCGTTCACACTATTCTTTCGTATTTGTTGTTCTTTATCCAGGTCAGTGCTTTAGGAACGACTGAAAATGAACCCCTAGCGGTTGCTTGGCTGTATTTAGGGGTTTTCGATTCGAAGCCAAACAACAAATCGAACAAACAAACATTTTTATTATTTTTTTTTTTTTCATATGAAAAGTGGCAAACGAGCATACGGCTCACCTGATCTTAAGTGATCACCGTCGCCCATGAACATCCACAGCACCAGAGGAGCTGTAGGTGCGTTGCCGACCTTTGAGATAGGAATAGGCTCGTTTCTTGAAGGTCCCTAAATCGTAAACGTTCGGAAACACCGCTGGCGACAGTTGATTCCACAAGTTGGCAGTGCGTGGGAGAAAGTTACGCGAAAAACGTACAGTCGTTGAACGCCAACCATCAAGATGGTGGCGGTGGAATTTGGAATTCTGCCGAGATGTGCGGTAATGGAAATCGGTAGCTGGGATGATTCCGAACAATTCCTCAGAACACTCCCCATGGTAAATGCGATACAGGATGCAAAGAGAACCGACATCTCTTCGCAGACTCAGAGGGTCGAGTCGATCCACAATAAATTACAATAGTAACTAATTACATTACAATTATGGGCGTGGGACTGGTGTCCAAACTAGGAACAAACCTGTGAGATGGATCACCAGACATACACCCCACGGATGTGTTGTACAAAACTTTTAAAATCATTAGAGAAGCATTGTAGAGAGAAGGAGAAAAGGGAAAGTATATTTATATGTAAAAAATAATAATTTTTATTTTATTTTTTAATTTGTACGAAACCTCCATAGTGATGTCTATGGAGGTTTGTTGTGATATCAACAAAAAAGGATCAGTGATGTCAAATACATATAGAATACAAGACGTCATCATTTAATATAGGTTGTCAAATATCTCCCTTCCGCCTTTTGTGTCATGCGGCACCCAAACATCAAGCTTTTTGTATCCAGCCTTCTGCAGATGGTTTAAAATGGTTTGGTGACTAACTCCCATCTCCTGGGCGATGTCACGAGATGCCACATGCCGGTCTAACTCGATGTAGTCCATGATTTGATCGGTATTTGTCGTCACAGGTCTTCCGCCGGCTGGCTTATCCATGGTGTCGTTTTCACCGGCTCTGAATCGTCGAAACCATTCCTCCGTGGTTCGAAGTGATAGAGTACCATCCCCAAACACCATTAATTTCACGGAACGTTTCTCTAGCGGATTTGCCTTTAACGAAGGAAAACTTTTAAAATAGCGCGAATTTCGGCGTTAGTGAACTCCATGTTTACGTCTATAACTGTTGAACGCAATATCCAAACTAATTATGCATAGCGTCGTTTTGTAGGTTATGTTAAGACCTTTCAAATTATGTATAGTATTGCTAGATACGAGCTCTGTAGCGCTTTGTACATAGCCGCGAAATTCAAAAGACAAAAAGGCGGAAGGGGATATTTGACAACCTATTATATATAATTTATTATTGAGTGATGTCTATGGAGGTTTGTTGTGATATCAACAAAAGGATCAGTGATGTCAAATACATATAGAATAGAAGACGTCATCATTTAATTTATATAATTTATTATTATTATTCATTTATTTAAATAAATAACTAAGACTCATCATTACTTCAAGCAACTACTAAATAACAAACTTAGACTAAATTATAAAATTGAAATATAAAATTATTATTAAAACTATTTGATTATAATATAAAATAAAGACATATAATATAATATTATACTAAAGGCTTAACTATGCTTATGAATACCTTACCCCATGTGAGACGGCGCAGCATCTACACATAAACACAGTCAAGCCTTTGAGCAATCATGCTCAGGATGCTGTTGGAGCTGGTCCGCACCCTGCGCACCAGAGATGCACTCCTCTTGCGCATTGTCGCGAAAGCATGCCATCTGTGCATCCGCGAACATCCCCGATGCACTACAGAAACAGGACAACCCCAACAGAACCCTGAACGCGTTTGAGTATACCTCGTCCACAGACTGCACGTGTATATAGCGGGAACAAACTTTTAATGTGGTTTCTATGGAATTACAAAGCAACACAGAGTTATTCTTGTTTTTATAATAGGTTGTCAAATATCTCCTTCCGCCTTTTTGTCTTTTGAATTTCGCGGCTATTTACAAAGCGCTACAGAGCTCATATCTAGCAATACTATACATAATTTGAAAGGTCTTGACATAACCTACAAAACGACGCTATGCATAATTAGTTTGGATATTGCGTTCAACAGTTATAGACGTGTAAACATGGAGTTCACTAACGCCGAAATTCGCGCTATTTTAAAGTTTTCCTTCGTTAAAGGCAAATCCGCTAGAGAAACGTTCCGTGAGATTAATGGTGTTTTGGGGGATGGTACTCTATCACTTCGAACCACGGAGGAATGGTTTCGACGATTCAGAGCCGGTGAAAACGACACCATGGATAAGCCAGCCGGCGGAAGACCTGTGACGACAAATACCGATCAAATCATGGACTACATCGAGTTAGACCGGCATGTGGCATCTCGTGACATCGCCCAGGAGATGGGAGTTAGTCACCAAACCATTTTAAACCATCTGCAGAAGCCGCATGACACAAAAGGCGGAAGGGAGATATTTGACAACCTATTACTTGTTCCGTATAAAATGTGTGTTCGCGATGTGTGTGGGAAGGTGTGTGTGTGAATATGTAAGTGCATGTGTATACTAGGTATACTAGCCGTTGCATTGATGAGTTTCAGTTAGTTTTCAAATCAGAACAATTGCAAGTTGAAGCGTTTTATTTCTTGCAAGAAAAATACGAAATGTATCAATAAAGATATTTACAAACTTGAAATCTAAATAATAAAAACATGTGGTATTTGTTGTTTTATGCAAGAACTCCTCCTCAGGCGAAAGCCAAGGTATCCAAAGAACTTCATGTCTCTATGTCTTGAGCTAATTGGGGTCAGCAGGGGCCAGCATAGTCTGCCCATAATTTAAACGTTAACTTCAAGTATGGCGCCAAGAAATTCGAGTTGTAGAATTTTAACAGTTGAAAATTCTACAACTTATATTTTCAACTAAACTAAGGTTCACAAGGGCAAAGCCATATAGTTCTGGGCTCTCAAGAATAAGACTACTGTATCCCCTGCCTGTCGTAGAAGTCGACTAAAAGCGGCTTAAGGCTCTCGGACGACAAAGGCCCGTGGTCGACTTGCACTGCAAAGGTGCTGGGATTAACCTCCTCATAGTGCAGAGGGGCTCCGGTGCGTTCTACTGATCCTGGAGATCTTCATGCACCGAGGAAGGGCCACCGGAGGATTGTAGTGAGTAAAAGCCTCACATAACCACGCCTTCCTGAAATGATATCTTAATGAAAATTTCCCTGTCAACAAAAAATACAGCGACCATGGCGTAGCGTTGGCAGGAATTTGACAGTGGTAATAGTTATAGAGCATCACACAGAGCTACAGAGACAAAACTACGCCACACTCCACCGCACTCAATCTGTATTCTCGCCAGAATAATTCCATGACTAAATGTACAGCGGTACCTCGATGTACGAGTGTTTTGTGGGTCTTGTGGAATGAAATAGTCCAATAACCAATACACTCGCTTTATTGAGACAGCGTAACGTTGTACAAGGAATTATTTTAATGCAGCTCTGTGGTTCTGGGCTCTCAAGAATAAGACTACTGTATCCCCTGCCTGTCGTAGAAGGCGACTTAAAGGGGCCTCGAGTTCGCTGGGCGATAAGGGTGGGGTCTGAGTCGTCCACCAAGGTGGACCCGGGAAGAAGGCGACATTGGTTGGCCCGTGTCGCCTTGCGCTGCGAGGGCACAGGGGGAGGAGTAACCTCCCCGGGACGTGCTCTTGAGCACGGTGCAGAGCGGTTCCGGTGCGTTCCACGTTGAGATCCCGGAGCCCTCGTCATGCACCGAGGAAAGGGCCACCGGGGAGGTTTTAGTGGGTAAGAACACCACATAACCGCCGCCTTCCTCAGAAGGCGGGATCTTTCTGAAGATTTCCTCCCCGTCAACAAGAATTATTTATAACGAATACCGTCACAACTGCGCGTCCTCACAATCTTAATACAAAATTAATTAGAAGTCAGATTACGAACTGATAAAGATTATTGTTTACAATGCCAAGTTAATTTATCTTTAATTCATAATTAATAATTTAGTTGATCGTCACATGAACTTGGCATTGTAAATAATAGTTTAACTTTATTAGTTCGTAATCTGACTTCTAAATAATTTTGTATAAGATGGACGCGCCATTGCTACGGTATTTCGTTAAAATAATTCCTTGTACAACGTTACGCTGTCCTAATAAAGCTAGTGTACTAGTTATTGGACTATTTCATTCCACAAAACCTACCAGTTATTTCAGTAGTATACATTTTAATTTCACGACCGTGATAGAAGCAAACTGCCGTGTAAATTTGGAATTGAACGGCGTAACTAAATCGGATATGTCATCTGTGATCCGGATATTGGATACCAGATTACCATTCCGACCCCGGATATTGATCCATTTCGAATTGTAATATGACGATCTACGATTATTCCTTTATGTCATTTTTATGCAGCGATATACGGAAGGTAAGATCATTGATATAGACATAAACTTAGGCGTATTGTTTATTGGAACAAAATATGCAACACATCAAAAAGACAGAAAAAAAATATTAAAAAACATTTTTAAAAAATAAATAAAAAAAACTACAGTTAAAGAAAAAACGGACAAATAGTACATAAGATACGATGCCAATATTGAACACCGTCTCAGCATATACCCTCGCAAGGATGCGACAGCGTTCATATCCATAGGTTACAAGTAATTCGGAATCGTTTTCTACGACGAGCCACGGGTGCGCGAGCTCCACGTTGATACAGGGTTATCGACAATAGCCCAATTCTTTAAGCAGGCATCTCGACGGTTTTTCGAGACTGCCA
The DNA here is from genome assembly GCA_029286785.1 of Meandrusa payeni. NCBI lineage: Eukaryota > Metazoa > Arthropoda > Insecta > Lepidoptera > Papilionidae > Meandrusa > Meandrusa payeni. Next base: position 3,695,390 of record JAGSMX010000026.1, read on the forward strand.
CCAAACATTCTAACAAACTTTTGTAAGTGCCGCCACTTATAATCCTAAATTCCGTCGCGTCGCCCGGAGGCCGAGACACGTTCTTGACGATCCGGACGACGCGATTACCATTGCACAGGCTAGATCTCTACAAATCCACAAAGCGTCCATTCGCGACAGTCGGAGGTTGCGAATAATCCTCACGCGTTACCGCTATTTTACGGGCAGGCCCCACCCCTTTGATGTTAGGAACGGTGCTGGAGTTTCTTCGGCCACTTCCTCTCCCAGCACCAACACTTCCCGAAGTGGCAGTCAAAGTTAGTTTAGCTTTTTGAATTTGCATTATCCGTGAAATAGCTACCGACCGAGTCGTGGTTCGGCCCTCTCGGGCGCCCTCGGATCGGAATGCTTACGCGTAACATAGTAACCGTCCTAGCCGAGGTCACCCCACACCGGGGGGACCCCTGTGTCGAGTTGCTAGCGATAGAGGTTCAGCCTAAGCGACCTAAGAGCTATGCCACCTCTCAATCGGTGAAGCAGTCAAGGCCAGCTTTTCTGGCCAATCTGTGTAGATCGTCAAAAAAAAAGCGACAGCGCATATTTTCAGCGGCGCCCAGGAATAGCCAAAGTCGTCCGCGCGCAATACTACATATCATGGAATTTATACGAAATATTTAAAAACAGTCTACAAAATTTAACGTTAGCTTAGATTAAATTATTTAGGTCACCTAACATGTTTATTATCTCCTAGTACCCGAATTACATATATGCATTTATTATCACACTTGGTTTCTATTACGGTGTAGATAGAGCTGTACAATATAGAATGAAGCAACTTCGAAATCTACGCTAAAAATGAACGTCGATTCGTCCCTTGTAATAATCGAATATTGCACCCTCGGGGTTGATCCCTTACGATCTACCCTATGCAACCCTTTGCAGTCACTAGAGGCGATCGGTTCAAATCAACTCGATTAGGCCAAAGACCAAGGTCCAATGCACACAGAATTAACTTTTAATTTTTAATTTTTTTTCAAAAAGAAGTTATGCTATACATAAGAAAAATACAGACGAATTGATAATCTTCCTTCTTTTTTTGAAATCGGTCAAAGCACTGAACAACCGCCCACGAGAATGTCTAATTACTGTCCTCGGTGTATACCTGTAAGCCGTAACACAGCGGAATAACGTAGTGAAAAATGATGTGACTACACGACCCGCTTCGATTGAGACAATCCCGTTCATGGCCTCTACTCTGCTTTTTGCCAATGACATTTTACTACCGTCTCATCACAGTCTCATCTCACACAGTAATAGGCATCTCGGATCGGAATGCTAACGCGTGACATATTAACCGTCCAAGAGGAGGTTACTCCTCACCGGGGGGACCCTTGTGTCGTGTTACTAGCGATAGAGGTTCAGGCTAAGCGACCTAAGAGCTATGCCACCTCTCAATCCGGTGAAGCAGTAAAAGTCAGCTTCTCTGGTCAATCTGTGTAATAAGTGTTCTTGAATTGGTTACTTGGTTTTTTTAAAAAGAGTGCTAAATCTACAGTTACTACGTTTTTTTGCCTGATTTTGGAAGGTGGTGTTGGAGAATGGTCTGGTTCACGCGTCGTAGACGCCCCGTTGCATTGCTGTCAGTTTTTCCGCGACCGCTGCGTCTCTGTTTCTCATGGCCATTTTTAGATTGTAGTCTATTATTTTTTTTACACGTCAATAGCATAATGGTTTAGGGTACGGTCTGTAAATCGTAAGGTCGTAGGTTCGAATCCACCATTCGACTATTGATGTGAACCATCTCCTAGCACAAGCTTAAGCTTAGTTGGAATGGTTAACAAGATTGTTAGTAATATTTTCTTTTGATGCGGCTTTTGATTTTCACCAGCCTTCCTGTGACGTCGTCACAGTCATCAGTGTAATAGACACAGTTGATTGTGTGTCTGGATATCGCCACTACAGCATGTTTATTTATTTATTTATTTATTTAAATCAACAAAAATTATAACACCGTTACAGATAATACCAAAATGATGTTATAAAAACTTAGTTAAATATATATTATTAAAATTAAAACAAATAAAAAGCTGCTTTATGTATTGCCAATAATATATAAATATAATAGAGTCGAACACCTTCTACGCATTTGTAGACAGCTTCGATAAACACAGACTCTGTGCAACAAAATAAATCAATGTGCAGTGAGATGGTATTAACAAACACAACCGCGCGCGACAGCGGAGAGTTCCTGGACAGGTTAGTCCTGGGGACAGGCAGTAGGAACAATGTTGGACGCTGTAAATAAGAATGTTCTATGTATATCGTTTGAAGACAACAATGGCCTTTGAACTGCACTATGTAGACACACAAGCAGTTCACATAAGCAATAACTTTTGTATTGTAATAAAGTTTGTGATTGTGCTAACAAATCTACCGATCAAATGTAAATTGTAAATTGTTTTTTTTAAACTAATTTTCGTGTTTTATTCTTAAATACGCGTACATTGTTACTCTCTTCCTGTGGCCATTAGGAAATCACAGACGATAAATACTTTTAAAATCAAAGTTAAAAAGTTTTACTTAGACAAGTCCACCTAACATCATTTATACTGTTATGATATATATGTAAATATATTATATGTAATACTTTTACACACGTTTTGTCTTTTCATAATATATATTTTGATATGTATATATTTATACCTATATTATATGTATGTTTGTATGTAAATATTTATTATCAGTATTTAAGTATATCTCCTTTTTATAAACTCCCGCCGCTTCTTTTTATTCCTCTCCATCCAAAGGTTGCCTGGAAGAGATCGCTTTTAGCGATAAGGCCGCCCATTATTTATATATTTTAATTATATATTTTTTTTATTTGATTTCATAAGTGTAAACAATAAAGAGTTTATAAATAAATAAATAAATAGTTGCCATGCATGTATATTTGAATCAACACTAGAAAAAGTAAGTTTTATTTTAAAAAAAATCGCAAATGTCCTATTCTAAGTAAAAAAAAAATGGTTACATTATAAAAAGAGGACAACAAAGGGCTTAAATGAGGCGTACACGGTTGCATGGAGGGGGACAATTAAGTCCGTGAAACAAAGGCAGAATGACGTAGTTCTTTTGCCCGTTTTCTGTTTTGGAGGGAAAGCTTTTTTACAAATGCGCGGGAAATATGAACCTCATATTGAGGTTATGTTACCTTTAATGCTGTGTCATAAATAAATAGTATATAATATATATCTATATATGTAAAAAAGAAAGTGTGTGGGTATATTCCATATACGTTCTGAAGCGGCTGGACCGATTTCAATGAATCTTTCAGGGTTTCTTCAGATTAACCTGACGAGTCATCCTGTAAAGTTTGGTGACGATCGGAGCACTCCTCTTTTTGAACTGTCAAATACAGCTTTTATTTACTATGATGATATTCTATTGTTTTATAACATAAATTTGTATTGACACATGCGTTGTTTATATTTATGTCATTGTGAACTATATTGAAGTACAATGGAGTATATTGTACATGGGTGTAGCTAATGATCTTCACCTAGTCAAGAAGAGAAATAATTTAATATATTGTGAGAGTTAAATTAAATATTTAATTATGTAAGTTTATTATTGAAATAAAATATAAATTCCATATAAAAGTAGTATTGCGCGCGCACGTCTTTAGGTAGTCCCGGGCACCGCTGAAAATCAGCGCTGTCGCTTGCGACAGCATATGCCGAAACGGTGTCCGATATTGGCATCATATGTTATGTATTATTTGTCCGTGTAACTTTAACTGTGTTTTGTCTATTTTTCGTTCTTTTTTAATGTGTGTTATATTCTGTCTGTGATGTGTTTTGTATTGTGATGCCAATAAATAAATGTCTATGTCTAAATAAAGCAAAATCTAGCTTGGCAAAGCGGGCTGGGTACACTAGTTAAAATAGTATAGTGGTTTAATATAATTAAATGTTAGTAAATGACTGTAACAGCCAACCATTAAACTCAATAGTTTAATGTTGGCTGTTACAGTCATTTACTAATGTTGATGACAATTCATCGATACAGCTAAGGACTGGAATAGTTTGCCCGCGTCTGTCTTTCCCTCCGATTATAATGTGGGTATTTTCAAGAGTAGAGTGAATAGGCATTTACTAAGCTAGTGCGCCTTACCATCCAGGACTGCATTTCCACTTAACATCAGGTGGGATCGTAGTCAAGCACTTGCTTAGAAATTATATTAAAAAAAAAATCTTTGAAGAGAAAACTTTTTTGTCCGCGTTGAGCACTTTTTGGGTTCACGTTACCAGATTGAGAGGTGGCATAGCTCTTAGGTTGCTAGCCTGGTGATATACTAGTGATAGAAGTTCAGGCTAGCAACTCGTCACAAGGGTCCCCCGGTGAGGGGGCGATATTGGAGTACCACTGAAGAACCATAGCGGCACAACTGTGCTAGCAGTATTACAAAAAGTAGCGAAATTCGACAACCGTACTGTTAATGAATGTTCATTTTGTCACAATTGTTTTAGCAGAGTCGGAGCGCAGTTGTATGGTTAGCCGCTGAATGAATGGACGTATGTGGTGGTGAGAATCGGTAGCTATGATAAGGGCGAAAAGTTTCTCGGAACACATCAGTTTGTCTGTTCACAGCTGGACATCGTGATGCCGTGGTCTGCGTGAGATGGACGGAATACAGATGGAGCCAATCGGCAAATACAAAGCTGATAGGAACGGTTCCGCTAAAGGTATGTGTTTTTTTTATAGTGAACTATGGGTCCCCCTCGTCAACAATAAAAAAAACTTGCGTGAGTTCCTACTCAGTGAAATATCAGCATTCCATTTTATAGTCCTCCGCGCTTAGATTAAACTGAGTGCATACTAAACTAGAGCTTAAGTTAATTTGTAAAACGTTCATATTCGCTTCGTTCTTGGTCATCATCACCATCATCATCAGCCTGTGTCTACCCGCTGCTGGATATAGGCCTTCCCCAATGCCTTGCACCATATACGATGCTCCGCTTTACGCATCCAGCCACTTCCGGCTATCCTTACAAGGTCGTCGGTCCATCTGGAGGGAGGGCGCCCTACACTTCTCCGACCCATGCGCGGCCTCCATTCCAAGACTTTCCTCCCCCATCTACCATCACTGATTCTTGGTAATTCTCGGTATTTTAAAAACATATTATAGAAATAAGTTCCAATATTCTTTTTATCTCCATTCTTCCTTCATCTCTGCTCATTTCCCGTTCAAAAACCTATTATTTTATTGACAAAACAAACAAAGAGCAACGATTTTTTTTTATGACGAACTACACACATTGGCCAGAGAAGTTGGCCTTGACTGCTTCACCGGATTGAGAGGTGGCATAGCTCTTAGGTCGCTTAGCCTGAACCTCTATAAAGGCAACGATAGCCAAGTTTAAAGTGTAGTAATTACGTTCATTATTTTCTAAATTTAAACAATTCTCTAAAACCGAAACAATCTTCTTGTATTTTAATATAATACTAAAAATACTAATAGTTACAAAACATATAACTGTGCCAAACCGTGCCCAGAAGGCTGGTAGCATTGTAACGTTGTATAGCAATGCTTAGCCTCTGTGCCACCAGATATGTCGACCAACTTCTTAGTTATCGCATTAAAAAGGGTAGTGTGCACTAGGACCCCACGAACCTAGTTTCTACCCCAAACGGCTCAAATATGAAACCTCTATCGAGGTTACTATATTTGCGCCGCTTGAGGTTTTCTGCCGTTGCAGCGACCCATCCCGCCTCAACAGAAGATTCTGGAAGATGGGACTTAAATAACATTTCAAAATATTGCTAGAATTATGTAAGTGTTCGGTAACGATTACACTTTTCTAAGCATTTGCTCAGCGATGCTTAGTAAACGACTATAAATTTTAATGCAGACTTAACCGGTAAGATAAGTAACGAGGACCAGCCCTGTAGTTCTGGGCTCTCAAGAATAAGACTCCGTTATCCCCTGCCTGTCGTAGAAGGCGACTAAAAGGGGCCTCGGGTTCGCTGGGCGACAAGGGTGGGGGCCTTTGTCGTCCGCCAAGGTGGACCCGGGAAGAAGGCGACATCGGCTAGCCCGTGTCGCCTTGCACTGCGAGGGCACAGGGGGGGAGGGAGTAACCTCCCCCCCGGGAAGTGCTCTCCTTGAGCACAGTGCAGAGGGGCTCCGGTGCATTCCACTGGAGATCCCGGAGCCCCTCACCATGGGGTAAAACCCCACATAACCACTGCCTTCCCCCCAGAAGGCGGGGTATCTTTTTGAAGATTTCCTCCTCGTTAACAAAAAAAAAAGGTATTTTTTGGAAAATAAAGATTTTTATTCGATTTATAAATACTCGTAGCAGCTTGAGAAAGAATTGTATAATTGCAGCCGCTGCGTGGCGAAATATGGTGGACCAGGACTTGGATGACGTGGCTTTCCTTGCAGGTAAGGTGAACATTGTTTGAAACTCTTTCAAGCGACCTTAAAAAAGTAGGTTCTCGATTCATCTGTATTTATTTTTATGTTTCCTCATTTTGGAGTGAACCGATTTTGATGATTACTTTTGTTGTGAACATCCCTCAAACCCGAACGAAGCGATTTGCTTCGTCTTTCATTCTTCGTTCAGCAAAGGACTGGAATAGTTTGCCCGCGTCTGTCTTTCCCTCTGATTACAATGTGGGTATTTTCAAGAGTAGAGTGAATAGGCATTTACAAAGCTAATGCGCCTTACCATCCAGGACTGCATTTCCACTTAACATCAGGTGGGATCGTAGTCAAGCAATTGCTTAGAAATTATAAAAAAAAAAATGTTATCCATAAGAAAACCATTGTCTTTATGAATTAAGTATGTGGCAAATGGACGAATAGCTCAATAACCCAACCGATTTCGATGATTCGTTTTTTTTTATTAGACGATTTTTTTAATTTGATGAGAGTTTGCTTACGTTCTGATTAATTCTATTATGTAATATTCCTATGATAATTCGTAAATACAAAGAGGGCGTGCGCTAATAGCGTTAAACTTTTGATTCGATTTGAAAGTCAGTTTTTGTTTTTACTCGTAAATATACTTTTGAAATAAATAAACAGCTTCGACAGCTTAGTTACTTTCAACTCCTTCACACATGAGTTATTTCAAAAGGAAATTCTTTTCTTTTTTTTTTATTCTTTATTGTGGCAACAAACAGTCCTTATTGTCTATTATGTTACACATGTTATATATTTTTTGTAGCCGTGGTAGCTCAGTGTCCGGGCGGTTGGTTCAAGTTGCATAGTACGCTAGCAACCCGAGTTCGATCCCCGGTGCCGGCACCAATAAATTTGTTGTTGCAATTTTATGTGCTGATTAACCAAGCGCTCGGCGGTGAAGGAAAACATCTTGAGGAAACCTACATGTCTTAGAAAATTTTTCTACGACATGTGAAGTCTGCCAATCCGCACTAGGGCCGCGTGGTGGACTATGCCCTTATACTCTCTTTACAGAGAAGGATTGTGCCCAACAGTGGGGCATATATATTATATATATAAATAATGTCAGTAATGTTAGTACTAGACGGGTAATAAAGAACATCTGCCCATATATTAAATGTACAACAGCAACTGCACGTCAACAGCAGAGCTTCAGAGCCACTTCCTTGTATAATAGGTTAAATAAAGTCTTAAAAATTCATCCTTTGTCGAATCATAAATGTAAATTAGTTTGTAAAAAATATTTACTAGAGTTGGATTATATTCAGACTGAACGCCTCCTAATTTAATAAAATTTAATATAATATTAAGCTGAGGGACATACACAAACACAAATTTACACACACACACCAACACACACACACAAATTTATAAAATATTGTTTTCATTTGTTATGCTCATATTTTATTGTGCTTTTCAAATGGGAGAAGACACTGACCCCTGAAACACAGGTCCAATTGAACCTAGCTCAGGAGTCAGGGACTTCATATTTCTTAGTTTAAACATTTTCTTTGGTGACTAATAAAGATTTATTATTATTTATATATAAAGGCTGTAACTTTAACTTTTATATATTTTTTACAAGTTTTTATCGACCAACAGTGCCAAGAATGTTTAGTTCATTATAATTTGCAATTTGCATCTGCGTACAAACTAGAAGAATCAAACAGAATCCAGTCAGGGAGAATTTACTTTACAATTAAAGTTTTAAACCTGATAAATGAGTTACTAAAAATATCCACTTCTGAAGTTAAGTCCTCCACGTTGCAGAAATTGTTATTTTTTTTTCTTTTTGGGAGGAGTAAAATCCTCATGGATACTGCCTGGGATGTACCAGGCGGTAAGCCCGACTCCACAGGAATAGGTTCCTGCGGCCTACGGACTAAAAACCTGCTCGCGCTCCGGCAGCCCTCCCTGGAACCGCTTTCGCATTACTTCAGAAAAGGGCCTGTTTATGTGGAGATATTTATGGACTACCTGTCAATTTCGTCTCTTTCGCGTGTCCTCATTACTTCGCGAAGAAACGTACTGATTCGATCCCAGTCTTTTTCGCTTTTTAGCATTGTTGCTATAAGGTTGTTGCTGCTGAGGTCGTCACAATACGCATCTTTTCGCTCTTTAGCAAACCCTGAGCATTCAAAAAGCGCATGCACAGGGGTGTCTCGCTCACCGCAATAGAAACATTCATTTGTAATAGTGCAAACTTCTAATTAGGAAACGATTACTTGTATAGTTTTTTTTCGCTGGAGGTGGAACAAATATTCAACGCTTTAATGAGACGATACGATGTTATATTTCATACCAGTTTTCATATCATATTTGTATAGTAAACTAGCTGCATCCCGCGGTGTTACCCTTGATTAAAAACTATTTATTTAAATTTGTCTAAAGCCTAGCACGACTTATTACATCAGTTATCTGTCAGTGAAAGTTTCGTCAAAGTTCCCGAGATTAGTCGAAACAGTCAGACAGAGAAAAGTTTTATAACTGTATATAAACTGTTTTATAAGAAAACAATGATGTATGTAGCATTCAATGATCACAGTTGTGCCACTATGGTTTTTCAATAACGTATCACTCTGTTTCCCCGATAGTGTAAAAAGGGCGTGAAGCTTACTCCAAAACTCCGGTTAAAGTACTTCTCAAAAACTGTGTTAAGATTCAAAAACTTGCAAGTCGGCACGTAAGCATTTTAAAGTGGTTCCAAGGTCGACATCAAGTACTCTTATGTGTAAAAAGCTTTGGACTTCTCTCTTTAACTAGCTCTACGCGAAATCTCTTATTCAGTGCTTCATCTCTTCCTCAATACTTTTGTATTTTTTAAATGAAAATTTCTGCTTTTTTTTGAGGAACTACCCAAATTGGCCAGAGAATCTGACATTGACTGCTTCACCGGATTGAGAGGTGGCATAGCTCTTAGGTCGTTTAGCCTGAATCTCTGTCGCTAGTAACCCGACACAAGGGCCAAGGAGTGCACGATAGATATCGATATTACATAAAATATCGATATACGGATGCGATGTATCGCTTCAATCCGATTTTATCGAATCATCTAATATCGATATTTGTATCGATATATTCGTAAGACATTAAATAAAAAAAGCATTCCATTCTTTCTTTTATTTGTGGTTGACTTGAATAAAATAAAACCCTTACTTGCGCTGTCATCACGATCAGTCTGCACTGGTATACGAAGAGAACGAGAACCTCTCAGTTACGCGCCGAGTACTCTATTAGTACAAAACTTTGCTAATTTAATATTAAGCGCTAATGAATTAAAAACAAATTTCGATATTTGAATAATATCGATATATTTGTACAATATATCGCGTCGTATCGATACAACTTCCCGATATATTATATCGAAAAATATATCGATATATGGCATGAACATCCCTATAAGCGCTATTTGAAGTCAATTGTTTTTTTTATTTGTATTAATCTCCACTGCAGACACGGACAAGGCTAGAGAAGCAAGAGAGTTGGTGGACGGGCCGGTAGCTGTTTGCTCTCAGCGGCGGGCGTTATGTCTCATCGGATTGATCTTTACTGCAATATTCACCATCGCCCTTCTGGTGGTATATGCGAATCCACAACCCGGTAAGAGACTTTTTTGATTACTTCCATCTGTCCATAGTGAGGCTTGTAAGCACTGGTCTTCTCAACGTTCTTTCACGTCACCAAATCCTCATAATAATTATAAAGAAGATTATATATTGAAGGTGGATGTTGCGTAATCTATGGATCACTTATCTAACTAATTATTACACTTAGAGTAGGGGCAAGGCTGTAGGACAAGTAAGGACAATACAGTCCTTCAGTTCTGGTCTTGTAGGCGACTAAAAGGGGCCTCGAGTTTGTCGTCCGCAAAAGTGGTCTCGGGAGGAAGCCGAGGGAGGAATTTAACCCCTCGGGAAGTGCAGAGCATAGTGCAGAGGGCCTCCGGTGTGTTCCTGGCATTCCTGGCATTTTACACCTGCTGTTGGGTAGAACCCTTCTCTGTAAAGAGAGTATAAGGGCATCGTCCGCCACGCACACCTAGTGAGGGCAGACTTCACATGTGCAGCACATGTGAAGTCACTAGGTGTGCTTCTAACACATGCAGGTTTCCTGTCTGCGCAGTAAATCAGCACGTAAAAATGCAACAATTTTATTGGTGCCGGCACTGGGGATCGAGCTCAAGTTGGTAAGGCATTACGTACCGCTCGGACCTTAATATCTGCGTATTGTTGCTCGTAGCTTGTCCATGTGCGGGAGCCAGTCCTCTGATACCAGGTCAGCCGCCCACAGAATCCGAGGCCAGTGTTGCTGCCACCAACAAGTGAGTAGTTTAAGATAAGTTTCATCATTCTTACAGCCGTAAAACATCTACTGATGTACATGGCTTCCAACGATTTCCAAAAGAACCGATTGTAAGCTTGCATTTAGCGTTCTGTAGCCTTTAATGAGGTCGTCAGAACACATTCCGGGTGGACGTTCTACACTGCACTTGCCAGTTCGTGGTCTCGAATCAAGAACTTTTCACTCCCATCGGTCATCTGTAACATATCTGCAACATATCGTTAAATGACATTTGATTCGAAATCAAAAGATATGTCGCTGTCGAACAGGCCGCTATACCTGTTTAGCGAACTGTCACAACCCATTATGTTTTACCGACACATAAATGCGTTTACTTGAATAAGCTTCAAAACAGCTTTGTGCAAGGAGACAAGAGCAAGGAGAGTAAACGCAATTACGTTAACTACATTTGAACGTATAAATTAAAGTTAAAGTTACAGCTTTCATATATGTCCCACTGCTGGGCACAAGGCGTTCTCTGTAAAGAGAGTGTAAGAGCTTAGTCAGCCACGCACACCTAGTGCGGATTAATTAGGTTTCCTCACGATGTTTTCCTTCACCGCCAAGCGCGTGGTAAATCAGCACATAAAATTGCAAACACAAATTTATTGGTGCCAGCACCGGGGATCGAACTCGGGTTGCTAGCGTACTATGCAACTTGAAGCTCGGATAGATCACGACTCTATCCCAAACCATTAAGCTATTAACATATCTGTGGTACGTTTAGCATGATGACATTCCACATTGGTGATCATATCAGATCAGTGATTACAGGGACCGCATCTCCACCAGCGGTGCAGTGTTCCCCTGGCGGGGAGCCAGGCTGCCAACCTTCATCCTACCGAAGCACTACAGCCTTTGGTTGCATCCCAACTTGACAACGGGGGAGCTTCGAGGTAAATTATAGTTTAGTGTATCTATATATATAAAAGAGATAGTTTGTGGGTTTGTTCGTTATAGGCTGCGAAACGGGTAGACCGATTTCAATGAAACTTTCAGGGAATTCTCAGATTGACCTGGTGAGTAATCCTGTAAGGTTTGGTGACGATCAGAGCACTCCTCTTTTTGTACTATCAAACAAGCCATACGTCGTACTTTTATTTCTGACATTAACTTGAGCCCGATATGTTTTTGTACAAATTATAAGAATTATATTGTATTGGGTGTAGGTAATGATCTTCACCCGCTAGAGAAGAGAACGAATACGGAGAGAAATGAATAATTTAATATATTGTGAGAGTTAAATTAAATATTTTATGATGTAAGTTGTGGTTGCGGGCTGGGTACGCTAGTATTCAATATATAAAGGCTGTAAATTTAAATAAATTGTGTAAGATCATTTTGTAAGCACCCTTTCCCGAGCACTTTTTTTTTTGTAATGACGAACTACACAGATTGGCCAGAGAAGCTGGCCTTGATTGCTTCACCGGATTGAGAGATGGCATTGCTCTTAGGTCGCTTAGCCTGAACCTCAATCGCTAGTAACTCGACACAAGTTCCCGGTGACGGTGAGTACTGAGCACGTCTGCCATCCATTGTGTCTACTAACATTGTATCTTTTCTGTACAGGAGAAGTGTCAATAGACTTCAAAGTAGACCGCGACACGAGCTTCGTTGTGCTGAACGTTCGAGACATGAACGTGACTGAAAGAGCACTGTTCAAGAGTGGGGGATCTCTTGGGCCGAAGGTGGCGAAGAGTTTGGACTATCCAGCGGCTGATCAAACGTATATCGAGTTTAAGGTAATGGTATAACAATAATGAAGACGTTCGTATTGTAGGAATTAATTAGGACGACGTTCCTTACGGCTGGCTTAGAGGAGTAAGGGATTTTATTGCACGACCCAACTGGAAATAAGAGAACTAAGACCGTAAGAAAAATATATAACGGAAGTGCTATAGTCGTATACGCGGACAATAGAGTGACTATTGAGCGTGTAGTTCAACTCTCTGATCACAGATGGCGCTTTAACTAATTGTTAATAGGTAATAATTAATTATTTATGTAATTTTATATAGCCAAAAAAAGATTTTTACGATTTTTTTTGTATGACTTTTTTTTTTATCTTATACGTTATTTTCTAAAAGACGAGGGACCCCGAAGGTCGAAGAGGTCGGGGAAGACCAAAGCTCCGCTGGTTTTACCGTGTCAATCGAGACGCCAAAGAAATTAGCATAGGAACCTGGAGGACTGCGGCCATGGATAGACCGAGGTGGAGGAAGGTGCTTGACCAAGCCAAGGCTCACAAAGAGCTGTAGTAAAGCTTATAGAAGAAGAAGAAGAAAATTTTGAATACCTTAGTGTTGCCTCCATAAATTAATAAAAATATTATATTTTATTTTAAGGATATTTTATAGTCTATCATGCACAATTTATTTCATTTAGCTAGCGTCTTTATCTTCCGAGATATTCAAACTTTCTCAACCGACCCTTTATTTTTGCTCACGGCTTCTTTCATACGAAAGAAACTAATATATGTTTGAAATACAATAAAAAATTAATTCTCAACACATGTGAAGACTTCAACCTGCTTTAGTTGTGTATGGCGGACTATTTCCTTATACTTTCTCCACAGAAAAGAACCAGGCTGTAAAATATATTATTTTCTTTTAATCTTAAAGGAGAAACTGCGTCGGAAGTACAACTACACTCTAAGTCTACGTTTCATCACCAAGCTGGGAAGAAATGATAAGTTGAGAGGATTCTTTTTAACTGGGACACATAGGAGGTGAGTGGAATAAGCCGGCTTTTAATAGTCTTTAAAAAGGATATGAAAAATACCCCGGTTTCTGGTAAAGTTCAATTCTTACAATGGGATCCATGAGAACACCATATCAGTCTTAAATTTGTATCAAGTATGTGTGCCACAGATAAATGAATAACTAAATATGACATCAACGGACTTCGATGATTAATTTTTTTATCAAAAAGGATGTACTTTGAAAGTAGTTCAATGAAACACTGATTACGTTCTGATTAACTTTGATTTCGTAATATTCCGACGATAATTCGTAAATACAAAGAGGTCGTCCGTTCAAGCCTAGGTCACCCCTCACCGAGGGGACCCTTGTGTCGAGTTACTAGCGGTAAAGGTTCAGGCTTAGCGGCCTAAGAGCTATGCCACCTCTCAATCCGGTGAAGCAATCAAGGCCAGCTTCTCTGGCCAATCTCTGTAGTTCGTCATTAAAAAAAATCTCCAAAAGTGGTACGATATAACGTCAATCGACGTAAAAACAAAATGGTGCTAATAACTCACTCACATCAAAACCGTAATCTTCGATCCGTTGTAATCTTGCCCGCCTTGGTGATAGCAGTGGCTCCGCCAACGGCTCCCACTGCTCCAACTCCGTCTCCAGCGGTAGGATAAGTCAAGAGGACAGAATAAGTATGGGTTTATGTCGCTCCTAAGTCCAGCAACCAAACCTTTCGAGATTATGTCCATAGACACCGAGGCTTTGGTGGTTCAAGATCGACAAAGAGATATCTATACCACTTAGTGGATCATTTCTCAAGATATGCATTCATTATAACTTCAAATTCTCACAGTGCAAATGACTTTATATGACTAGTTAAAATTGTATTAACCCTGTAGTCCTGGGCTCTCAAGAATAAGACTACGGTATCCCCTGCCTGTCGTAGAAGGCGACTAAAAGGGGCCTCGGGTTCATTGGGCGACAAGGGTGGGGGCCTTTGTCGTCCGCCAAGGTGGACCCGGGAAGAAGGCGACATCGGCTGGCCCGTGTCGCCTTGCACTGCGAGGGCACAGGGGGAAGCGAGTAACCTCCCCCGGGAAGTGCTCTCTATGAGCACAGTGCAGAGGGGCTCCGGTGCGTTCCACTGGAGATCCCGGAGCCCTTCACCATGCACCGAGGAAGGGCCACCGGGGAGGTTTTAGTGGGTAAAAACCCCACATAACCGCCGCCTTCCCCCCAGAAGGCGGGGTATCTTTCTGAAGATTTCCTCCTCGTTAACAAAAAAAAAAAAAGTTAAAATTGTATCACAGAATGAAGATATTGGAATGATTCTTACCCAGGAATAAACTCAAATGAAATTTAAGGATTTTTTAAGTTATAATAACATTCCCTTGGTGTTTACGGCGGTCAACTCACCTTTTTCTAATGGACTAAATGAAAGGCTGAATCTAACTTTAGTAAATAAAATTAGGTGTAGAATGAATGAAAGAGAAAACAAGAGAGCCTGGACGTCACTCGCTCATGAATGTGTAAAAAACTATAGTATGTATGACCATGTACTTATCTATGCCACATCTCAATCCGGTGAAGCAATCAAGGACAGCTTCTCTGGCCGATCTGTGTAGTTCGTAATAAAAAAAAACCGCGGAATTACTATACTTTTACTTACGTAATAAAATACTTATGTAATGCCTTTTGTTTGATTTTGGCGTACAATAAAGTTATATCTATCTATCTATGACTTTGCGTGAATTAGAAAAAATGTCAATCTACGTGGACTTAGTATTAAGGAGGTTATATGTGGCGGAAATTCTGTCTATTTTCCAGACGCTGTGCTGTGTCTCGCTTCTGGTTGACTCAC
This sequence comes from Meandrusa payeni, assembly GCA_029286785.1. Taxonomy (NCBI): domain Eukaryota; kingdom Metazoa; phylum Arthropoda; class Insecta; order Lepidoptera; family Papilionidae; genus Meandrusa; species Meandrusa payeni. Next base: position 3,710,736 of record JAGSMX010000026.1, read on the forward strand.
GCTCGTTCCGCTTTTCCCTGTCTGGACGAGCCTCATCTGCGGGCTACCTTTAAGCTGACCATCGTTAGGGACAGGTATGTAATTTTTCTTTATAGGTCAACCGTCGGAAGGCCAACTTCCACCATAATACCAGAGGTATATTTATGGAAATACACCAATGTTAACAAAATGTAAAAAATAAGATAAAGAAGCATAGAACATAACGGCAGAAATGTAACAACGTAGAGTAAGAAAAAGTAGAGCAAGAAAGTAGAGTAGGCGAAAAAGTAGAAGTAAGGAAAGCAGAGTAAGAGAATGTAAAACGTAGAGTAGAAATTATAAGAGTGGATTGGAAGAAAATTAGAAAGGAGGAATGCAAGAAAGAAGGAACGAAAAGGTCCCTAAGGTAGTGTAACACGTTGGTGGAACGATGAAAAAAGAAAAACTTCCACCATCGGACTTCTAGACGCACTGCTGGATTTCATCCTTTTGTTGTGAACATTCTCAAATACGAACGAAACGCTTTCTTTCGTCTTCAGGTCGTACAGCCAGCAAGAGACTGGAATAGTTTGCCAGCGATCTCCCTACTATTACAATTTAAAATTTTCAAGAGTATAGTGAATGTCGGGTAGAATCGTGGTCAAGCATTTGCTTAGAAAGTATAAAAAAAGTATATAACTTTCCAGGTTCCACGTCTCGTTAACAAACATGCCGATTGTCGCCACAGAAGAAGCTGGTTTCTATTTGGGACATAGATTGGTAAGTTGTCTCTACTTCAAATCTGCCCATTTATCTGTAGATATTCTTAACCAAGTTACAAAATTCCCCGGTTTTCAAATCGACTTTTACTAAATGTTTGTGGACACATAACTTCGTCAAATATGAATCAATGTCGGACTTTTTGGCATGTAGGTGTTAGAAATTTTTCTAACACATGTGAAGTCTGTCGATCCGCACTTGGTGTACGTGACGGACTATGCCCTTGTACACTCTTTACAGAGAAGACCTGGGCGATTAAAGCAAGAAGTTGAGAGAAAGCGGCCGGAATTAATCAACAGAAGGGGTGTGGTTTTACATCATGATAACGCTAGACCTCACACATCTTTAGCCACTCAGCAAAATTTACGAGAATTAGCCTGGGAGGTATCAATGCATCCAGGCAGTATCAGGTTAACATCACGAAAGGACTCATTTTAGATATATAAATAAATATATATTATCGTTAAATATAAATAAACTATATTAGAATATGTTTTGAATTTTCATAAAAAAAATTCCCCAACCTATCATATAGTCTTTAACTTTTTTTTTGTTAACGGGGAGGAAATCTTCAAAAACATACCCCGCCTTCTGGCCCTTCCTCGGTGCATAGTGTGGGGCTCCGGGATCTGCAGAGGAACGCACCGGAGCCCCTCTGCACTGTGCTCAAGAGGAGTTCTTCCCGGAGGAGGGGGGGAGGTTACTCCCTCGCCTCGGAAGGCGACACGAGCCATCCGATGTCGCCTTCTTCCCGGGTCCACTTTGACGGACGACAAAGGCCCCCACCCTTGTCGCCCAGTGAACTCGAAGCCCCTTTTAGTCGCCTTCTACGACAGGCCCCCTGCCATACCGTAGTCTTATTCTTGAGAGTCCAGAATTGAACAGGGCTGATATAGGCTTTAACTAATGTAACTGTACCGCGATAGCTAATTGTGTATCGAATCCAGCTTCAAGACGAGTTCGTTCAGTCGCCACCCATGTCTCCTCACATGGTATCGCTGGCGGTGTGCCGGATGCAGCGCCGGGCGGCACCCCAGCCACCCGCCGAGACCGGCAACACCACGGAGGTCGCCAACACGCCGGAAGTGAACACAGAGACACCGGAAGAAGACACTGTAGTGCCAGAGATAAGCCTTTACAGTGACCAGCAGTCAGTTCTGGAGGAATCTGGGTGAGATAGATTATGTTAACGGTATACAAGAGTCAATGTAAAGCAAGCTTCTTGATTATTGGATGACATGACACACAAATGGGTCGACAAGAGAGGCGAAGTACCATGATCTCGCAGAATAGCGACCTTAATTTGAGGTATAACTATTATCCGTAAAATAGCAACCGACCGGGTTGTGGTTCGGCCCTCTCGGGCGTCGTCGGATTGGGATGCTTACGCGTAACTTAGTAACCGGGGGGACCCTTGTGTCGAGTTACTAGCGATAGAGGCTAAGCAACCTAAGAGCTATCTATCAATCCGGTGAAGCAGTTAAAGGCAGCTTCTCTGGCCAATCTGTATAATTCGTCAGAAAAAAAATTGTGAGATTGCTCTAGAGAGCGGTTTTTATTTTATTTTATTTTTTTTAAAAGAAAGCAACATTTTTGTTAACCATTACAACTAAGCTTAGGCTTGTGCTAGGAAATGGTTCACGTCAATAGTTGAATGGTGGATTCGAACGTACGACCTTACGATTCACAGACCGTACCCTAAACCATTAGGATATTGACGCTTCAAATTTGTTTTCTACTTTTCCTAAGGTTCAAGGTAAAATAAGGAAAGATTAGCACTATAATATAATAGCAATAGCAAGCAATAAATAAGCTATGAAGCTATGTTTATAAACATATAAACAAGAACTTACAAATGAATGCTTTAAACTGGCACGACTGTAAAGCATCTTTACTAAAGTGGCTGGAAAGTTTGGACTATGAGGATACGGAGGCAATATTACGATACCAGTTTCAATAATATCTTTTTGTACATTTTTATTGTAATCTCACATAAATACACACATTCACACACACTGACACACACACACACGCACATACATACATATAATTACTTTATACTAATTAACTATAAAAACAAGAAAATTGATACGATTTAGGAAGAGCTGGATGTTCTATATTTTATACTTAAAAGTAGATCCAAACATTCTGTACTTAATTTTGTGTTTTTGTTTTTGAAAATAAAGAATTTATTATTTATTATTTATTTATAATACATGGTTTATATGTCTACGTCATAGCAGTATGACGTAGACATATCACAGAGCCACTTGAAATTTCTAACATAAATTTTTGTCTATTGAACGGTCGAGAGATCGCTGTTAGCGATAACAGCATCTATTGCGCATGAAATTATTTATTCTATCTATATTTCTTTGTTTCTTTCAATGATTCATTAATTTCTACAATCATTCATTCATGCATTCATTCATTTTTCACTTATATATTCATTCACTCATATTGTACTTTTTTAAGGCCCTTACTGGAGTGGGTGCAGAGAACGATTCAACTATTTGCTTTCGAGCTGAACACGTCATATCCTCTGCCCAAGTTCGGTGAGTAGCTTGTTTTTTTTCTTTAAAACAAGTTTAATAGACATAGACGTAGACATTTATTAATTGGCATCACAATACAAAACACATCACAGACAGAATGTAACACACATTAAAAAATAATGAAAAATAGACAAAACACAGTTAAAGTTACACGGACAAATAATACAAAACATATGACGCCAATATCGGACACCGTCTCAGCATATGCTGTCGCTAGGGTCCGACAGCGCTGATTTTCAGCGGTGCCTGGGACTACTTAAAGACGTGCTCGCGCAATAGTACTTTTATATGGAATTTATACAGACAATAAGAGTACTAATAAGAGTGAGATTAAAATATATTTTATACAATAAAATAATAGATGAAAAAAAAATCATAAATAAATATATTATTAAGTCAAAAAATAAAATAAATAATATGATAATTAAACGTATACAGTTTATATTATATAATGAAATATTGAAAATATTGGAAACAACAAGCCACCGATATCGCGGGGATATTATCTTTTTGTAACTTTAACATCGGTGTTTTAATTTATTTCTAAATGCGTTTACAGATTTAATAAGTTAAGATAGACTGTAGGAAATGGAAGTGAACTGATTAGAGAACAAGATTCACATCAATGGTAGGAAAAATAAACAAAAAGTAATCTCTTCTTTTTTTTGTCGTTCCCTCATTCCTGAGAAACGTGGTCACTAGCCTAGAACGAGCCCCCCAAGTAAACAATCTGCCTCCCTCGGTTTCGGTCCGAGGCACCCCTCACCAGCTGGTAGAGATTAGGAGAGGAGATGGCACCTTTTACTTGGTCAGACCATCGTGTTGGCGACCGGTCTCTTGTTCTCTTGCCTTCTGTATTGCTAACGATGACCAACTTTTCAAGGTTGCCGAGGATGGCATCTATGCATTATATGCCTGAAATATGAGAGTACGCGCAGTAGACACGTAGTGGGCAGTCTGGTCTTTATGGCGAGTTGGGAGAGAATAGATACATTTGTGCGCTTGGCAGTCCACAGTATTCGTAGCATTCGCCTCCAGCACCACATCTCGAATGCATCTATTCTCCTCTGCCTTTCTCTTTGTCGAATTGTCCATGTCTCGACTCCATACAGAAAGATTGCTAATATTAATGTTCTAACTAATCAGATCTCATGAGGACATAATGACAGGAAATGAAGACTGTTTCACCGGATCAAACTTCGGCCGGACTTCGGCGAAGTACCGCTGTTATGTTACGAAGTTCTGACGTCATAAAAATTAATCACAAAATAAAAATGTGTTTATTGAAAACGTCAAAAAAAATCCAAATTTGTAAATTATCTTTTTCCACAGATATGGTCGTGGTGGATGGTAGTAACCCTTATTCAGAGGGATGGGGTTTGATAATACTCGATCCCACCACCCTCGGTGATACTAAGGTTATTGCAAAACTGATAGCGCAACAGGTTAGTACTGTGATAATTTCATTTATGTTGAAGAAGAAAAAGGGATAGTGTGTCCTGATTTTCCTTTTTTTTATAGCGGAATAAATTTCACCTGACCTTAAGCGATCACCACATGAAGTTCCACAACACCAGAGGAGTTGTAGGTGCATTTCTGGGCGTAGGCTCGTTTTCTAAAATTCCCCAAATCATATAGGTTTGGAAACATCTGGTGATAGATGATTCCACTGGTTGACAGTCTGGTGATAGATGATTCCACTGGTTGACAGTACATGGAAGAACGTTACGCAAAAACATAGAGTCGAGGAACGCCAACCATCAAGACGATGGGATCTGGAATTCTGTCTTGACAATAATGGAAATCGGTAGATGGGTAGAATTACAACGTCGGGAATTCATAAATCAACAGTGAAGTTAACAAATATGATGATAATTCCCAGTGGTTCGGTGGTTTGGTGTCTCCTCGCTGGTGGAGTTCTCAGTGGCTGATGGAGGCGCTGACATCTGTCCTGGGGGAGAAGGCGACTCCACTGAGCGACGGTGCCGCTGAGAGGGAAGAGGATGCACTTCTCCTGGATCATGTGCTTCCAGCGCTGAGGCAAGTTACGTTAAACCTTGCTAATAGCGCCGCCATTTATGAACTGATTCCGATCTTTTCAACCGTATTTCACTTGACTTATTATTAATTCTCGGGACGTATTAAATGCAGGTTGGACTCTAGTTACTCGGTGCGTGCGGTGGCGTCTCCACGGCTTGAGAGGACGGACTTAGATTCCACAGCGGAAGAACTCTCCTTACATAAGGTACTGCAAGATATAAATTAATTATTTCAAAAAACTGTTTTGCAAAAGCGGTCTTAATCTCTTAGCATTAACAACCATTTGACAGTCTCTACCGATCAACCCTGGAAGAGAGAAAGAAATTTGCAGGTGTATCTAGGAAAAGGCCATAACGAAATATTTAAATATATACATTGTATAACAGAAATGACTGCGGACGTCTGACTACACCATTAAAGTAAAGCTTATTTAAATTCTGGCAGGGTGCAGCCATTGTGAGTATGGCCATAGAAGCAGCTGGCGATGCAGCTGGCAGGGCAGCACTCTCGCGTCTTCTGCGTGACCACCGCTTCTCCAGCACTGATGCCAGGTGATATCATGTTATTCACTAGCTGAGTGGATGTGAACGTTTAATCGCCTCAAGTTGCATAGTACTCTGGCAACCAAAACTCGATCCCCAGTATCGGTTTAATTGGTAAAGAGCGACGCCGATCGGGCAGGAAACTGCTACAGTTTAAACTTACGGGCTTTTTGAGAGGTGGCAGAGCTCATAGTGCGCTTTTTTTCGCGCTCGGATCGTCAAGAACGTGTCTCGACCTCTGGGCGACGCCACGGAATTTAGTATATGAAGTATATTATTATATAGGAGTACCTAGAAGTTGGACGCAACGAAGTGGAGACTGAAAACGTCATAGTGCGCTTCTGCTTGAACCTCTATTAGAGCAGCTCAGCGTATGAGTCCCAGAGAGGCCTCAGCTGGTGCCATTACGCTGTTGGCTATATCATTCTTATTGGAAGGGCTTAAGAAGGCCAATTCGCCAACATCATGATCACAACATGGCCAACTCGGCCAATTGCATCATTTGGATTACTAGAAATTCTAGAACTAAAACATTGGTTGACTCGTAAATATACTTGTGATATATCATTGTAGAGATCTTTGGCGTGCCTTACAAAAGGACGGTACAGAAGAGGCGCCAGTCCACGCGTGGGACGGTTGGTGTGAAAAGGCCGGATATCCTCTATTATCCGCTCGAATATCCGGACCGGATGTTGTAATAAAGCAAGAACGGTGAGTGAATTTATACATTTGGAATTCTCACAATTTTCAAATTAATTTAAATAAAAGGTTTGAATAAAAACATTTTTAATCCAAGCGGGGTAGATAGAGGATAGCAATCGCTATTCGCTTATCACTGAGCTCGTAACGTCCCGCATAAGACAGGAGAAGAGGTCATCGCTACAGACCAAAGTGTTTGAAAGTCGTCGGTTCAAACTAAGTTTAAGCCGCTACAAAAAAAAGTAGTGTTATTCAATTTTTATGTTATTTTCGGATTGCTTATATCAAGTAGCACAATTTTTTTTTTCTCTTTATTTTGGCAACAAACAGTCTTTATTTATTTATTTATTTATTTATTTATTTATTTATTACACCAACACAATGAACATTTTTACCAAACAATACATAAAACAGTGAAAAGTTGTGAAGTTAATGCCATCGCAGTTATAGGCGTAGACTGCAAGCAATTAATTGGCGAGTGACAATGTTAAGATAACAATAAAAAGAACACAAAAGTAAAAATAAAACTAAATTAAAAATTAACTAATAAAAAAACTATTTGTAGATTAGTGATTGTTTATACATACTAATACTAGGAAGGTGTAGTAAGGTCTATATCGTCCGTTTTTGAAAAAGAGTTGAATTCTATACTAATTCTATTTAAGGGCGCATTCTTAACTAGGTTCGATCTGAATAAACTGCTTCTCAACAATTGGTATCGTGAAGGTCTAGGTAACCGCGACGGTACAGTAAAAGCTACGGCGAAGAGAAGCTCAGGGGTGTCAAAAATGCCATTTGCAACTTTATAGAGGAATGTGAGGTCTAGCATGCGGCTTCGATCCGCGATTGAGGCTATTATTGTCTATTATGTTACATCAAATCGTTTTTACAAGATGTCATCGACCAACTTGTAAAATAATTAATTATATATATATAGAAAATAATTAATTAATTAGAAGAGAGATGGAGAAGTAAACAGAAGCCAGTCAGGAGAATTTGCTAATAATTAAAGTTTTAAACCTAATAAGTGAGTTGCTAAAAATTTTGATGAGGAAACGATTACGTAATATTATCAATATAAAATTTGTGATATTGTTTTAATCGTATCATTCTAATGTCGGAAATAGGTTTGTAATGACGGCAGATCCACCTGATCCAGAGCCGCCAATGGTGAACCGTTTACTCACCATGCAGCTTAGAGCTGATCTCGAAGAACTGTTCTTCGAGCCTGGTAAGTCTCCAAGATAAAATAAATCCGTTTGTTTGAAAACATTTATTTCAGAAATAAAACGGTTTCGATTACTCCAAAGCTTTCGACAAGATTGCACATATTATCTATTATTAAAAACATATTGAGGCATTAACAATTAATGTGATTTACTTAGTGTTTCATTGTATAATCTCATAAAAAGTCCCTAGATATTCCACAATAGCAATAAACGTTTTAAAATTAATTATCTGTTACGGCAGTACATGGGGTCACTCAAGGTTCTCGTTTCGGACCTCTCTTTTATAAAATTTCAATAATCCCCTGATATAGACACACAGTTTTATAGCATATTCTATTTTAAATAATTGGCATTTATTAAATTTAAAATAATTGTAATAGAAAATTTCACGGAGACCTTGGAAGAGGATATCAACGCAACAACAACTACACCGCAACCTACCACTACAACCAAGAGGACAACGGTGAAAACAACCAAAGCCCCACCACTGCCTAAGTGGGTTATTCCCGTCACGTTTTCAGTTGGCCCCGTGGAAGCGGAAAACGAGGAAATGGAAAACATCACTAGGATTTGGAGGAACGCAACCGAGAGCATTCATAACGGGACTTGGTAAACCAATCAATTGCATTTTTTCATTCGTCAGTTTTATTAATTTCATTTGTTAGTTAGGGCTGTAAAACACGAGTTCAATCAAAGAGGTTTGTTAAAAAGTTGCAAACAATTGCAATTTTTCAGCAAACATACACATTTTTGAAGTAAAACTTCTTTACACAAGCTTGACTCGGCAGTAAGATGGTGAGAGCGTTACGAAAAGTATGATGACGCGAGGCGAATCCAAGTTAAGAGGGAGACATAAGTTATTAAAGACAGATAGTTAGGTACTTTTCGTTATGTATGTGAGCGAGGTGCAAGCACACATTTTCTTTCTCTCTCTCTCTCATAGCCAGTTTCGTTTCGTATATCTAAGACACAGTGCAGACCTATTGTCTGTACCACACTGTGGGAGCAAGAGAGAGCAGTGCGCGCGCATATTTCTTTCTCTCTTGAACAATCGTGTATGTATTATACATACATAAAGATGGAGCTAAATACGTTTTACTTCAGTCTTATGGTCTAATACACTCTTTTTTTCTTCTTTTAGGTATGAAATAAGCAATGACACTAAGACGCACAGAGTCTCGAGATGGTCGGAGAACGTCACTCATCTAATATGGATGAACGATACCGAACGTAAGTATCCTTGCATTCCGACAGTCATACAGGCAAAGGTGGTGACATCAGGAAGACAAGTTTATTTACGGTAACAAACCGTCCAAAAAACAATAGACCAAATCTAATCTGCGCTAAAAATAACTAAAACTTCTAACTTTTTTTTTTGGTTAACGGGGAGGAAATCTTCAAAAAGATACCTCGCTTTCTGGGGAGAAGGCGGTGGTTATTGCGGGCGGTTAAGCGGGGTTTGACCCACTAAAACCTCCCCGGTGGCCCTTCCTCGGTGCATGATGAGGGGCTCCGGCATTTCCAGAGGAACGCACCGGAGCCCCTCTGCACTGTGCTCAAGGAGAGGGAGGTTACCAATAAGCGTTTATCAATAAGCGCTCGCGCATGTCCGCCCGCGCCCCTACACTCCCCTGTGTCACCTTATTTTCGACTTCTGCGCATTAACGGTCAGCGCTAGAGTTATTTGCTGCGAACTATACCTGTATTTACTTTTATAATTAATTCCAACGCAATATATACTCCTAGTAATGCAAACTATATGCTTAATAGCTATTTTATCAGAACATGTAACGAATTCAATAACCTTTGTAAGAAATACAATAATGTCGACGTATTTCACGTCAGTGATGCTTTTGCGTAAGCTATTATAAGTATATTTAGTGAAGTCTTTCTGTGGGACCTCGATGCTGTTTTCCAATCTTGTGTTACCTAAGTTTGAAATATTATATAGCTATTAGTTTTCCTGTATTAAATGAATAAAATAAATAAATATCATTTCAGTGGTGATACCAGACTTAGGCAAACATAAGTGGGTGAGGTACAATGTGGGAGCGAGAGGGTTGTATAGGGTCGCGCCACAGGACCCCGCTGAAGGGGAGGTTTGTATTAAACTATAATATTTAACTACTGTTTTTACGAGTTTAAGCTAAACCGACTTCTAATCCTTAAGTCCAGTCTACCAATACGCACTGGTTGTGCGTGATAGATTATATTATTTTTCTTATTCTCTCTTTACAGAGAAGGCCTGCGCCCAACAGTGGGATATATCTATACAAATAAATAAATTGGACGGTCTGTTTGTAATATAATTTTGTGTATTTTGAAGCGTCAATAGCCTAATGGTTTAGGGTCTGCAAATCGTAAAGGCCGTGGGTTCAAATCCACCATTGGAATATTGTGAGGCTGTCAGTGGTCTTTACACGTAATTTGTATAACTCTTCCAGACAGCTGAAGTAGCAGCGAAGAGGGCGGCGGAACTATACGACAGCGGCCTTCCAGCAGAGAGAGCTTTACTCCTGGACGATGCTTTCATCCTGAGCAGAGCTGCCAAGCTCCCTGCCAGCAGAGCCATGGCGGCAGCTGGTAATTTATCTCTACCATCTTACCTATCTATATTTATAAAAGAGAATGTGTGTGGGTTTGATCCAAATAGGCTCCGAAACGGCTGGACCATTTTCAATAAAACTTTCAGGGAATCTGTCGGGAATCGTCGGGTTAGATTTTGCTTTATTTTATTAAAACAATAATTTTACATAATTAAATATTTAATTTAACTCTCACAATATATTAAATTATTCATTTCTCTCCGTATTCATTCTCTTCTCGAGCGAGTGAAGACTTACCTACACCCATGTACATATCAGTAAATACAATATCCTTCCTGTCATTTATACAAAAACATATCGGGCTCAAGTTAATATCAGAAATAAAAGTACGACGTATGACTTGTTTGACAGTTCAAAAAGAGGAGTGCTCCGATCGTCACCAAACTTTACAGGATTACTCGCCAGGTCAATCTGAAGATTCCCTGAAAGTTTCATTGAAATTGGTCCAGCCGTTTTGGAGCCTATATGGAACATACTCACACACTTTCTCTTTTATATATATAGATACACATAATTTAATACATTCACGAGAGAAAGAAAATGTGAAAACATACGAAACTTATTTCTCTCTCTTTCTATCATCAGTAACGTATATCTCTCAACATCTTCTGTTCACCAGCTTACTCTCCAAGTCTAGGATACTTTATACTAAAATAAATATAATAAAATCTAGAACCAGGCTAAAAACCACCAGCAGCCAGGATCAGAACGCGGCAAACAATGCTGAACACACTAAGTGTAGTGGCTCACAGCTTACCTGAGATAGTAAAAAGCAAGGTCCCAACACAAGCCAACAAAACAGCAATGGAAGTCGAAAACTTCACCAGAGAGGGTCCGAAGAAAATAAAACAAAAAACACCTATATAAAAAAAACAGGTCTGTGGTTGCGATCTAACAATAATAAAAAAATATAATTCGAATTCCTCTCTTCAGCTCGGCTGAGCACTGAGCACCACTGGGCGCCGTGGCGTGTGGTGCTGACTCACCTATCCTGGTGGCGGGAGCTTCTGAGACTGTCCGCCTCCGCACCACACCTGAACAGTCTACTCAGCGAGTTACATCCAGAAGTTGAGCTCTACTCCCAGCAGGATATAGAAGCAGCAGGGTTGAGCGAGGACCAGCTGTATGTATCTAATAAACGCTGATAGATTCTTTATTCCACAATAAATGTACAAAGGCGAACTTAATGTTTTTGTTTTTGACGAAATATACAGATTGGCCAGAGAACCTGGCCTTGACTACTTCAGCGAAATCTTGTTAAGTCTAAGAACTCCTCGCTTCCCTTGAAGAAACTTTAATTGTAATATAGGCGACATCACGATCAAAGATGACATGGTCAAATCGCTCCGCCACTGTGGGTTATAATAAAATTGCAAAAATAACTTTTGTGGACCTCACTTGATGGTGAAAGCCATACTGATTTACACTAGACCTATGACATGTTAAATTTATTCTAAGTTATTTTAAAATGGTAAGAAATTGTCGACACATAACGGATGCAGCGCATAGTGTGGACTTAGTATGTGAATGTGAAGACTAAAGTTACTGACAGACGGACATGTACGGATGTTAATTACTTATGAAGTACAGTTGTCGGCAAATAACTCTAGCACTTAGCGAAACTGCTTCAGTTCGGAGTGAGAGGTGGCATAGCTCTTAGGTCGCTTAGCCTGAACCTCTATTGCTAGTAACTCGACACAAGGGTCCCCCTCGTGAGGGATAACCTCGGCTTGGACGGTTACTATGTTACGCGTAAGCATTCCGATCCGAGGGTGCCCAAGAGGGCCGAACCACGACTCGGTCAATTCCTATTTCACGGATATATATATATATATATATATATATATATATATATATACATAAAAGAGAACGTGTATGGTCATATAGGCTCCGAAACGGCTAGACTGATTTCAATGGAACTTTGAGGGAATCTTCTGATTGACCTGACGAGTAATCCTGTAAAGTTTGCTGACGATCGGAGCACTCCTCTTTTTGAACTGTCAAATACAGCTTTTATTTACAATGATGATATTCGTGTTTTATAACACAAATTTGTACTCGTATTGACACATGCGTTGTGTATATTTATGTCATTATGAACCATATTGAAGTACAATGGAGTATAATAAAGTATAATAAATCCTAAATGTTATGAATAATATTGTATTTACTGATATGTACATGAGTGTAGGTGATGATCTTCACCCGCTCGAGAAGAGAACGAATACGGAGAGAAATGAATAATTTAATATGTTGTGAGAGTTAAATTAAATATTTAATGATGTAAGTTTATTGTTAAAATAAAGCTAAATCTAACTCCGCGAATCGGGCTGGGTACGCTAGTATTTGATAAAAAGTATAATTATTACTGTGTCGATTTCATTATTTACGTCTCTTCTCGTCTTGCTTCTAGTTGGCTGAGCGGTGCACTCCTCACCGCGGGAGTGGAGTGGGAGAATGAGAATGTCACCAATCAGGCGTTGGAACTGTTCGATGCTTGGTTCGAACATAACGAAACCATACCGGAGATATACCAAGAGGTTAGGCCATCTATCTTCACTATCTATTCGGATGACTTGATTCTAGAGCTTTGTAATTTCAGGCGGTGTTGATTTTACTCGTAAATATTCTTTTATTGGGTATTGAAAATTCATCGACCATAGCCCTTCAACCTTCGGCTAGGATAACTGCAAAAAAACTTGGGATCTTGGTCAAAGTGCAAACGTACTTCTCTAGGGGACAGCTTTTAACACTTTATAAAGCTCTAGTCTGGTCGTGTGTCGCTGCTAAATGACATCTCGCAGCTTTGGACTCGGTGAAAGCGCGGGCTAAGCTTTGGTGACATAGCTGAAACCAATCTGCTCAGTAGGTGTAAGCTAGCCTTTCGGTTTTCTACATATTGCATTTTGGAGAGTGTGCTCAGGAACTACATGATCTAATTCCCCCATCCCCTTTCCACCATCGGACTTCTAGACGCACTGCGGGATTTCATCCTTTTGTTGTGAACATCCCTCAAACCCGAACGAAGCGGTTTGCTTCGTCTTTCATTCTTCGTACAGCAAAGGACTGGAATAGTTTGCCCGCGTCTGTCTTTCCTTCCGATTACAATGTGGGTATTTTCAAGAGTAGAGTGAATAGGCATTTACTAAGCTATCAGAACATCAGGTGGGATCGTAGTCAAGCACTTGCTTAGAAAATATAAAAAAAATGTCAAAAATGTCTCACGCAGGCGGCGCTAATGGCAGGCGTGCGGAGGCGCGGGTCGGACGCCTGGCGGCGTGTGTGGAAGGAACTCCTGGCGCATTCCAGCCACTCCAGCCGGCCTGGAGCACTCCTCTCGGCGCTCGCTGCACCAGCGGATGACTGGCTATTCTACAGGTACACTCTATCATCATGTTACAAAGGCGGCGACATGTTTCTTTGTCAGCTTAAAGTTAAAAGTTAAAGTTACAGCCTTTATACATATAATATATTTGTTCCACTGCTGGGCAGAGGCCTTCTCTGTAAAGAGAGTATAAGGGCATAGTCCGCCACGCGGCCCTAATGCGGATTGGCACACTTCACATGTCTTAGAAATTATTCTAAGACATGTAGGTGTCCTCACGATGTTTTCCTTCACCGCCGAGCGCGTGGTAAATCAGCACATAAAATTGCAACAACAAATTTATTGGTGCCGGCACCGGGGATCGAACTCGGGTTGCTAGCGTACTATGCAACTTGAGCCAACCACCCGGACACTGAGCTACCACGGCTCTTTGTCAGCTCATACCGCAATAATTACAGAAGATAGACATAATACATATACCATAAAATGCATCGTGTTTTAGTGATGATTTTAGTATACGATATATTACAGATTACTCATCTGAAATCTTTTTTTCATTTAAAAATCTTTTATTCTCAAATCAAATAAAAAAAATCATTAATTTTACGCTATATACAAACCTTGTCCTAAAAATAACATACACAAAAAAGAATCATTCAATTTGGTGTAGTAGTTCGGAAGTTATGAAGTTATTGCCGACAAGATGTAGGAGAGTAGGCTTCGATGGTACGGGTACCTGAAGGGGAGGCCTCTCGACTACGCAGGGAACCTGTCGCTACAGCTTTCCCTCCTTGGACGAAAACCCAGAGGAAGACCCAATATATGGTGGGAGACTGTAGTGTCGAGCGACATGAGGGAGTGCAAGATCCCAAGACGATGTCGGGGACAAAGCGTAGCGGAAAACGAAAAGCGGGGAAGCTGACCCCATCACAATGTGGTACCAATAGCAAGGAAGAGAGAGAGATAATTCAGAAGTTATGCGTTTCAGCGCCACAGAGATTTGAACTACGTGCTTAATAGAAAATCTTACGCTTTTCTTTAACGTTACGGACGTTTTTGGGAGCAAGGATACCCCTCCACAGTGCTTTGTCAGGAACTTCATTGTAATAATCCGAAGTGAATCGAAGGTTCTGAGTTAGGAGTCATGAATCTCATATGATCTCAGGTTCGCATTCACGGTGCTGTCGAGCGAGGCACAGCGCAGCCGGGATTGGAAGACCTGGGTCACTGCCCTGTGTGCAGGCGCCTGCAAGTATGTATACTTTACTTTAGCACCCTTCATATGTCCCACTGCTGGGCACCTGCCTATACCGTAATCGGCTTACACAGTCTTTACCAGTCGTAAATTGCGATTAAATGGGGCCGTCGGTTTCATCGGTCATAAAGGTCGACATTTCGCCGTGAGGAAGGCATATACAGTTATCTTGTGTTCACTTATTGTTGTAGAATAACTTAACCCGGGCAGAGTGCTTGACTAGCTAGCACTCTTACCGGGAACTGAATTAGCTCAGATCGGTCTTGTAAATTTTGGAAGGGAACTTTTGAAGTTGTATTTATTTATTTATTTATTTAATAAGATACACCAACAGCATTACACAAGCATACATTGTTGTAATAATCAAGTTTACAAACTAAGTCCTGTTGTGTATGCCAATTACAGGTGTACACAACATTCGCTATAAAGAAACGTGACGATTTTATTATTAATATTTACAAAAATATTTTATTAAATGATAAAGTAATAGAAATATAACTACTAAATTAATTAAATTAGCCAAAATTACTGCACAATTTTTAACACTAAGGTGCTGAAGAGCTTGCGTGAATTAGAAAAAATGTCAACCGACGTGGACTTAGTGTTAAGGAGGTTGAAGTTGTATGGAAGAATGTTCGTTAATTTGTCTAAGAAAACATTGAAAAAAAATTATTTGGATGACTTTGGTAGGTTGGTAACAATCCAAGTTCTCCGTGACAACGAGGACGATGGAAGAAAGATGTTGAAGAAAGAGAACATGGGTGTTAGAACTTCTTAATATGTATAATAAGACTACGGATCGACAAGCGCAGGTGGTTTGACGGCCGCCGCTGAGGGCTGGGTGGGCGAGGTGGCAGTTTGCATGCTCCCAAGGCCTCCAGGTGATGGACTTGGGGGAGTGCATCACCTGCTCATGAAGGTCGTGGAGGAAGGCGCGCCTTATGTCTCGAACGCCTTGCCTGGAGGGTGATGGGAGAGGAGTTCGTCCTCCCCCGAGGTGCGGACGCCGTTTTCGTTCCCATAGCTCCGCCATACGCAACCTTGGTGGAACATCTCAAGCTCCACAAGTTTAGACGGTGAGGGCCCGACACAACTCGTCCCTCCTCGGGGGACGAGTACGCGTCTGGGCAAATTCTCCACAAGTAAAAACAAAAAAAAGTCTTGTCAAAAAAGTTGGTTGGAACCGCTAATCTAAGATAAATTCGTCCCGGTAGATGGCGCGGCGCTGCAGGTGTGTGGAGGGTGCTGGCTCCCGGTCCAGCGCTTCCAGCATCCGCCCTGCTGGCAGCTGCGCGCTGCCTGCACGAGCCAACAGACTACTGGCGGGTATGTACTTGCAGATGTCTTTTTTTATAGTGAAAGGGGCAAACGAGCTTACGACTCAACTGTTTTTGAATACATGGACATCTACAACACCGGAGGAGCATGGTGTATTGCCTTTAAAAAAGGAGTAGGCTCGTTGCTTGAAGGTTCTCAAATGGTACTGACTCGGAAACACCGCTGGTGACAGTTAATTCCACGGGTTAATCTTCTTCGTTGTCGTTCCCTCATTTCTAAGGATCGTAGTCCCCTCAAGTGAACAATCTGCCTCCATCGGCTTCGGTCCGAGGCAGCCCTCACCAGCTGGTAGAGATTAGGAGAGGAGATAGCATCTTTTATTTGGTAAGACCATCGTGTTGGCGACCGGCCTCTTGTTCTCTTGCCTTCTGTATTATACTGAACCACGACTCGGTCGGTACCTATTTTATTAATAAAAACTATTTGGGACAATCTAAGTTTAACCACTTCGGAAAGTGTTGGCGCTGGTAGAAGAAGTGGCCGAAGAAACTCCAGTAACGCTCCTACTCCTATACAAGGGTTTTCTTTCCATTTTTATTTTCAAAGCTGTCAGCTGTGTTGTAGGGACGTTCATGCAAAAAATATATCGATATATATTTCGATATAATAAATCGTAATGTTGTATCGATTCTTTGCGATATATTGTATAAATCGATATTTTCAATTTATCTTATCGTTTGTTTATTTTAAAAGTAGCCCAAAACAGATTTTAAATTGTGTAGTAACATATTATATACGATATTTGGTTATCGGATTAAATATATCGATATTAAGTGGTTTGATAATATCGGATTGAAGCGAAGTATCGCGTTCATATATCGACATTTTATGTAATATCACCACCACCTAATATCGATATATTATTTTAATCCGATAACCAAATATCGTATATAATATGTTACTACACAATTTAAAATCTATTTTTGGGCTACTTTTAAAATAAACAAACGATAAGATAAATTGAAAATATCGATATATTTATACAATATATCGTGCACTCCTACTGTGTTGCCATTAATCTTAAGTTAACATGACGTTCCAGTTTAAGGAGTTGTTCGGCGTACAGCGAGGAGCCACCGCCGCTCTTGATGTGATCGCCCTGAATGCTGCCTGGGTGCCGCGAGCTGACTCCGACCTTCTGAGATACTTCAAAGCGGTGAAGGCGCGATAGGATATCCGACACCGCTACTTCCCATAAGTGACGTATACCTTTAGCCAACAGCAAAAAAAGAGGAGGTTCTCTAGTTCGAATGTTTAGCTGCGTCTAGCACCTAATGCTAAAGTTGTATTTACATTCTGTCATAACCTTGTACGGCCCTGTTATATATTTGAATAATTAATAAACCATATAAACATGTATGTATATTGACTAAGATCATGGTTGCAGGACATTCTACTGTCAGACGTTTAGACATTAGGCAGGTCTCCCTTTCATAATCCATGTTCATCGTGCGTTTTTTTTATATGAAAAGTGGCAAACGGGCTCACCTGATCTTAAGTGATCACCGTCGCCCATGAACATCCACAGCACCAGAGGAGCTGTAGGTGCGTTGCCGACCTTTGAGATAGGAATAGGCTCGTTTCTTGAAGGTCCCTAAATCGTAAACGTTCGGAAACACCGCCGACGACAGTTGATTCCACAAGTTGACAGTGCGTGGGAGAAAGTTACGCGAAAAACGTACAGTCGTTGAACGCCAACCATCAAGATGGTGGCGGTGGAATTTGGAATTCAGCCGAGATGTGCGGTAATGGAAATCGGTAGCTGGAATGATTCCGAACAATTCCTCAGAACACTCCCCACACATGGTAAATGCGATACAGGATGCAAAGAGAACCGACATCTCTTCGCAGACTCAGACTCAGAGGGTCGAGTCGATCGGAAAGACCCTGATCGTCGACTATTCCAGCAGCTCTACGTTGTACACGGTCAAACGGAAGAAGTTGGTATTGGGGAGCCCCGGCCCAGAGGCCGTACTTGCGCCTTGTAAAGTTAAAAGTACAGCAAAGGAGTGGAACAAGTTGCCAGCGTCAGTCTTTCCGTCCAAGTACGACGTGGGAGCCTTCTAGAGTAGAGTGAAATAGCGCAGATCTTTCGAATATATCACCACTTAACATCAAGTGGGATCGTGGTCAAGTACTAGTTAAGTTTTAGAACCGTGGTAGCTCAGTGTCCGGGCGTTCGCCTCCAGTTGCATAGTACGCTAGCAACCCGAGTTCGATCCCAGGTGCCGGCACCAATAGATTTGCTGTAGCAATTTTATGTGCTGACTTACCACGTGCTCGGCAATTTCCTTAGCGAACAGCGTATATCCGTTTTAGACTGGCCAGCAAATAGTCCGGATTCAAAACCCGATAGAAAATCTTTGGTATATCGTTAAAAAGAAAATCTCAAACAAACGTAACACCAGTCAAAATAAACTATATGAAGCATTTTTTGAAGATTCAATCCCTCTAGAAAAATTTACGAATTTTTTTTTTCAAAAGGAAGCTAGCAATATTTGTCTTTTTTTTTAGAAAATATTACTAAAATTCTTGTTAACCATTCCAACTAAGCTTAAACTTGTGCTAGGATGGTTCACGTCAATAGTCGAATGGTGGATTCGTCCGTAACGTAATAAAATGTACTTGTGTAGGAGGATTTTTATTTTTTTCTAATAATAGGTTGTCAAATATCTCCTTCCGCCTTTTGTGTCATGCGGCACCCAAACATCAAGCTTTTTGTATCCAGCCTTCTGCAGATGGTTTAAAATGGTTTGGTGACTAACTCCCATCTCCTGGGCGATGTCACGAGATGCCACATGCCGGTCTAACTCGATGTAGTCCATGATTTGATCGGTATTTGTCGTCACAGGTCTTCCGCTGGCTGGCTTATCCATGGTGTCGTTTTCACCGGCTCTGAATCGTCGAAACCATTCCTCCGTGGTTCGAAGTGATAGAGTACCATCCCCCAAAACACCATTAATCTCACGGAACGTTTCTCTAGCGGATTTGCCTTTAACGAAGGAAAACTTTAAAATAGCGCGAATTTCGGCGTTAGTGAACTCCATGTTTACACGTCTATAACTGTTGAACGCAATATCCAAACTAATTATGCATAGCGTCGTTTTGTAGGTTATGTCAAGACCTTTCAAATTATGTATAGTATTGCTAGATACGAGCTCTGTAGCGCTTTGTACATAGCCGCGAAATTCAAAAGACAAAAGGCGGAAGGGAGATATTTGACAACCTATATATGATAAAACGTTGAACACACTGCTGTCCTATCTATTGCTTAATTTATCTATTATTTAATTTAAAAATAGAAACGATTGCGGTATGTTAGATAATGTCAAGGACCTTTGGTAGTGTTTCTGATTATGTGACCACCGCGGTATAACTCATAAAAAAATCGTTTATTAAACACGGATATAGGACAAACATAATAAAACAATAGGGCAATGGCCGCAACAAGGGAAAGGATAGTGGACTACAACCTAAAAATAGCCATGAGAAGCAGGGACACAGCGGTCGCGGAGAAACTAATAGCAATAGCAATGCAGCGGGGCGGCTGCGACGCGTGAACCCAAAACGATCTCTGGCCACCTCCAAATTCAGACATTATATATAAAAAAAAAACAAAGGATAATAGTAACTGTAGAAGTGGCCCTCTTTTAATAAATGCAGAGTGAACAATTTAAGTGTATTGGAAAAGAGCACGGACACGGGTCTGTGGTTGCGATCTAACAACAATAAAAAAAATACAACAATAGAATTCAAAAACCTCCTCTTTTTTGGAGTCGGCTATAAAAAAAAAATTGTGTCATTTGTTAGAGTCATATAGATATTTCTTCGGATTGAGAGAAGACCAGGCTCTCACGGCGTTTAATTCGGGTCTATATGTCGATCTTTTGGTACACAAATGTTTTTATCATAAATCTCTAACAATTTTTTTTCAATAAACATTACTATAATTCCTGTTAACCATTCCAACTAAGCTTAATCTTGTGCTGGGTGATGGTTCACTTCAATAGTCGAACGGTGGAATCGAACCTACGACCTTACGATTCGCAGATCGTAACCCTATTTTTGTTTTTTGTTACGCGGGGGAGGTGGAATCCTTTTTACGGATCATCCTCCGGTACCCTAGGTGGGTGACCCCTCTAAACCTTCCGCGAATGCCATCCGCCGTTATAATTGGAGTGCCCCGGATCTGTCAGCGACAGGGCACCCCAACAACCAGGCGGTCCCGGCAAAGACCGGACTTCTTCCTCTAAAGGGGACCTCTTCGGTAATAAGAGAAGACCCGACGACGCCGAAGAATTAGTGGGGCCAGGTACCCAACCTGGCCCCACTAACTACGCTTCGGATTACGGGGGCAGTGAGAGGAGGCGTTGGTATCGCCTCCTGCGCACCCCGCGCAGATCGCACCCTAAAGCAGGTGTCGGCAACCAGCTTCTTTCTAGATGTGACACTGTTTAGTAAATATTTATGCAACTACTATATATTGTAAAAAAATTGTGGCTTTTTAAAATTTTTGTGAATTGTAAATTTCGTCTGTTCCGACCCAAAAAGGTGGCAACCCTGCCCTTAACCAAATGTAGATAGACTAAAATGTTTATTTCATTAGATTTGATTTAAAGCGGCGCCTTTTTTTTAAATACCTTGTTCTATATATATATATTTTTAGCCGTTTTTGAGCCGTGGTAGCTCAGTGTCCGGGCGGTTGGTTCAAGTTGCATAGTACGCTAGCAACCCGAATTCGATCCCCGGTGCCGGCACCAATAAATTTGTTATTGCAATCTGATTAACCCCGCGCTCGGCGGTCAAAACATCGTGAGGGAACCTACATGTCTTTGAATATTTTTCTGTTCAAGTCTGCTAATCCGCACTAGGTGTGCGTGGTGGACTATACCCTTATACTCTCTTTACGGAAAAGACCTGCACCTGCGCCCAACAGTGGGACATAATAGGTTGTCAAATATCTCCCTTCCGCCTTTTTGTCTTTTGAATTTCGCGCCTATGTACAAAGCGCTTCAGAGCTCGTATCTAGCAATACTATACATAATTTGAAAGGTCTTGACATAACCTACAAAACGACGCTATGCATAATTAGTTTGGATATTGCGTTCAACAGTTATAGACGTGTAAACATGGAGTTCACTAACGCCGAAATTCGCGCTATTTTAAAGTTTTCCTTCGTTAAAGGCAAATCCGCTAGAGAAACGTTCCGTGAGATTAATGGTGTTTTGGGGGATGGTACTCTATCACTTCGAACCACGGAGGAATGGTTTCGACGATTCAGAGCCGGTGAAAACGACACCATGGATAAGCCAGCCAGCGGAAGACCTGTGACGACAAATACCGATCAAATCATGGACTACATCGAGTTAGACCGGCATGTGGCATCTCGTGACATCGCCCAGGAGATGGGAGTTAGTCACCAAACCATTTTAAACCATCTGCAGAAGGCTGGATACAAAAAAAGCTTGATGTTTGGGTGCCGCATGACACAAAAGGCGGAAGGGAGATATTTGACAACCTATTATATGTTATAAATATATATAATTCAACGCTAAATTAACCGCAGTGATTTGTAACCAGTGCTAAAGTGGTGACAGTCTTTCGTACAAAAGTAATGTTTTAGCTTATAGTTTGTGTTTTTCGAGTTGTTTCAGGGTAGTTTAATAATGAACCTAGGCACAATGTGTCTTGACGTGCGCTCGACGTATACATTTTTAAAACATAATTTCCCAATTGGGCCTGGTTCTCATATCAGTAGAATAAGACACGGGTGGAAAGGATTTGACGTATAACTGTATAATTCTCAGACTCATATCTTTAATGTACTTTACTCTGTTGTCTGTTTGTGCGCTATACAGCGACATTTATAGTCGTCCATTTTGTTTATAACTCCGCCATCTTGAATAGCTCTTGATAGATTTTTTATGTGTAGAAATAAGTCGTATGTAAACATTTTGTATCTGCTTTTGTAATAAACTTTCCCCCTTGTACGTTTGTTTTATTTATTTAAGCTCCGTTTTAAACCTTTTTTTTTTAAAAAAAGAAAGCTAGCAACATTTCTTTTTTTTTTTCAGAAATATTACTAACAATCTTGTTAACCATTCCAACTAAGCTTAAGCTTGTGCTAGGACATGGTTCACGGTAATAGTCGAATGGTGAATTCGAACCTACGTCCGTCCGTTTCGCAGACCGTACCCTAAACAAATTCAATTTGATTTTTTTTGAAATCGAACCTGATAAGTTGATTCTTTTTTCTTAAATGTTTATAATTGCAGAGCCCACCACAATCACATACTGAAGGGTTCTTTAGAAGGAACAGGCTTTAACTGATTTGACTATTGACGTGAACCATCTCCTAGCACAAGCATAAGCTTAAAAAAAAAAGATTTTTTTTTATTGCAGCTTTAAAAAAAATTACTATTTATGACTAGCACCAAATAACATAATCTTTTCTAATAATAAGTTCTAAATTCAATTATGTAATTTTTGTTTTTTAACATAATAAAAGTTATGTGCACTGCATAATCTTCTATATATATATAAATAATAAATTGCTGTTCGTTACCCTCGCTTAAACTCGAGAACGACTGAACGGATTTATCTTATCTTGGTCTTAAAATGTTCGTGGAGGTTTAGGGAAGGTATAAAAAGGTGAGAAAAATTAGAATAACTGCCGGGAAAACCTTTCAAATAGCCCTTTTCTATTTTCCATACAAACGTTTTTTTCTAAATAATGTAGAGTCAATTTGAACTTTATCACATAGCAATAATGCATATTTTACACTAAACATACTCTGTCGGCTAGCATTGTAGGTGTGCCTCCTAACGTCAAAAAGCTACGTCTTAACGGCAATATGCACTTTATTACAACTGCACAAAGTTTAAATTCAATCATATATATCGCGAACCCGACCAAATTGAATAGTCGCAAAATGTAATAGATAATCAGTAGTAATGTCAATTTGGTCGGCTTTGCGATATTATTTCTTTTTTTTAGTTTCGGTTCTCAATCATAAATCAACGGTGTTCAATCAGATTTGATCCCTAAGCTCGCTTCTTAATTTGAAGTCTTAACAGAACGAAGTCTATAAGCTTAGAAGATCTAAGAGATAACACTTCCTATAACTTATATAACAGATATCACTTGTACATAGGTTAAATAGTTTTAAGCTATGGGCGAGTAATATTTGTTATATAAGCGAACAAATAATTGTCGAGTAGAGTGTAAAACTACGCGAGCTATAAACGTATTTCAAGGATGTCGCACAATTACATTAAGAAATTGATGACATTATTTTGTCAAAATTGTCAAGTAATTTTTGACAATGACAATTTATGCTGCAGTGTTAACAATAAATAACAACAAACAAGTTCAGGGATATATAGATTTCACTAAAAGCTTTATACTTATAAATCTAGACGTTTTATAGTATTATAATAACCTCTATTTGACCGGAAACAAAGTAACGACGCGATCAATACATCATAGATTGTCTATGTTTTTCACGTGAAAAGTAGTATAAAAATTAATTAAATAATTTGTTTATCCACAGTAAAAACAAAGCTGTGAGTACTCTTTGTTCTAAATTTTACTACTAAAATTATTTTTATATAAGGTTTCTATTAAAAAATATACTCACAATAAGTTTTCTCCTATGATGTCATAAAACAAAACTATAATAAAATTGTCTATGTCCGATTTATGTGCTCTAGCAGCACTGGAGATCGATGTTTATTCAATATCGATATTGGAACCGATTTTGAAGCAACAGTGATTTTATGACGCTTAGAGTACAGACTTAGGAGCATAAGAGCTCTATCAATTCACATTGTGGTCTTCTCAAGGTGAAATTTACAATGTGGTTATCCGTCCATCCATAAAAACTTCAAAAAATGTCGAATGTACAATTTTTCTTAAAGTTAAGAGATATATCTAGTAAAAAGACCAGATTTTATTTTCAAATATGGATTAAAATAAAGTTAATGATAAGAAGTTACACGAATTTTTACTGAAGTGATATATTTGTAACATATTCTCTAGACAAATTATTTAACTTTATCATTATTATACAACTATTAAATATTTCTTTCAGAACAGAATAAAACTGATGAAATATATTTTACTTATTAAATATTCACTTACCGATGATAATAATTACATTTGAATGAAATAAGTTTTAATTATTTAATTTGATGAAATAAACATTTTACACCCCACACACACGCCTGTATACACACACATATATTTATCTTTATATTATATATACATTTATTACCAATATTGTAAAACACCTAAATTTTGTGCAAAATACAAACTCCACAATGCAACCCAAGATACAAGCGTCTGCTTAGTTTGGGAGTCACTGTTTACGATAAATGTGTGCTGCAATGGTTACATGGATGTCCATTTAATTTATGTAATGTTTAGAATTGTAACCAAATCTGTGTGTTGATAAATAAATATTCTATATTCTATTCTAACTTAAATTTACTCCTTACTTTTAAGTTCTAATAATCCTCGGCGAAATGTATATATATATATATATTAATATATATATAATACATATTTCACATATTTATCATCTATTATGCTTAATTTTCATATCTATTTATGTTGCAAATTATACATCAAAATTCATTAATCGCAAAAATATTGTCTCTTGCGATCAATGATTTTTTTCTATCGATTCGAAATATTTACGTATGTCTCGACACGGCAATCTTGTGTTGCCAGTTAGTATTATATTCCAAAATTACATCACCATTTCATGGCACGCATTTAAGACTTCGACTTTTCGTGACAGCATGTCATTTTCGACATTTGATTGATAATTTTCCAAAGATCCATCAAATTAGTTTGTTTGAAAGTTAGTTTAGGCGCTAAACTATAGTATTTTAATATTTCATAGTATAAATAACGATGTGAGATATCGGTCTCCATATTTGGAGGTCGCGGATTCAGGCACCATAATGACCGCACAGAAGTGCGTGGTTGAAGGCTGTAATTTAGAGTACGATGTCGTTTGCAGCTTTTCATTTTATAAGTAAGTGTTTTACTCCATTATAATCACTATAATCCATTTATTTAGTAACTAGGTTATAATACATCCGTCCATTACGTTCACACCTTGACCTCCACTGCATCTATGCACGGATTATATGTTAAAAAAGTAGCTGATTTTTTGGTCTTATTGGATGTTTACATTTTATCGTTCATTGTAAACCTTAAGTTTCCTAATAGATTGCTACTAATAATGTACATACAATGAATGTAAAAACGACAAACTATTGACTGACGACTAAATCCTTTATGTAAATACGCGGACAATTAAAACACAAGACATTAAAATAATAAGACGTTATATTACACGGTATTAATGATTTCTAATGCCTAATTTAACGGTTTTAACATCGTCTGAAGCAATGATTGGCCTTTTACACTTTTTTATGATTTTTATGCATGATTTTTATTGCTACTAAAAACCAGATTAACAATTAATTCTATGTAAGAGACCATAGCCATCCATTTTTGGTCATGACACACCTTTTCTGCAATTATCCATTCAAAAAACTACCCTTTATTAAACAATTAGACTTTCTAAAGGCTTGTACACAAAGACATTTTATTTATTGGTACCATAATTTACAAACACATTACAAAAAGAAAATATAACACACAAAAAAATACAATTACAAGAAGTAGGAACTAACCAATGCCAAGATAGGACACAGTTGTAGCATGTGTTGAGGCAAGGCTGCCACAGTGATGCATTTCAGCAGTGCCCAGGACTACCAAATGTTGTACCCTTATATAGCATTTATGCAGAGCCTAATAATAAATATATAAAACTGGTGACAAAGTCGTTTTGTGAATGGTCTTATAGTGAACTTCACTATAAGACTTTGCTAGATGGCTGGGTCATATACAGAAGGCAGTACTCCTGGACACAGCACGCATCAGAGGTTTCTCTCTGTGTTGCCCTAACCACCAGTTGCTTGGGCCCTGCTTTGTTAACAGTGGCACACTAGGTTAGGTTTTTGTGTTATTTACTTTTTACATGAATATTGTAGAAACTTAACCTAAGATTTTAAAATGAATAAAAAAATATATGTAATACTATATAGTGCTATGTAAACTTTGTGCAAAAATAATTTATATAAAGTGGAAACTTTATTTTCACTATAGACATTAAAGGTCACTTACATGAGAACAATAAAATAACTAATATTATAAAAACAATGTGTTCGCTGTCACATGGAAATACTCCTAACGCATTCATTTGCCTTGGAACGATTTGCTATCGTTAAGGAATTTAACAAGTTGAAGAATTTAACAAGTTCCCCGCCTCTTCAAACCTCCTTAGTGGGGCAGCTGGTGTGGAGTTGGGGAACTCCCCGCTGGCTTGCATGACCCCACCCGACTGGGGGGTAGCCTGGTGGGCATCGCTACCCTCCCACAGGTACAGGAGGCCCGGTTTTAAACCGGGTCTGTCACTGGGGCGAGATGGTGAATGCTAACACGACCCCATCTCGCCCATCACAGTGAAGGACTGCTCACCATAGGAGGTTTTAGTTGGTAGGGGCCTCTAGTAGGCCGAGCCCCACATAACTTGGTCCCTTCCTCGGCGGGCATGTATGAATAACAGCATTTCCTTCCATGAAAAAGAAAAAAAAAATTTGACACGCATTTTGAATGCATAAAAGTATAACATAAACATCAAAACAAGAATAGCAAATATAAGTATAATTACCTGCGTTTCAGGCCCGCTCTAATGAGGTGGTATATCATGCCTGATCTGACTGCGGAAAGGCAAGAATTACACGCACCCACATCCGACAAATTTGTATCAAATTTCGCCATGAATAGCTGTCAGCCTCGTTTTGGACACACTCGACCATAATACGATAGGCATCCTCAACCTGGATGCCTGGAACCTCATGCTGGAAGAATACGGGTTGACACCTTTCCCATCATGTGGGCATTACTATTTAGAGGAATGTGTCCATAACGAAGCCTAAAGGCCAGGGTTGAAGAGTTTGATGACCATCATCTTACTGACTAAAATATAATTATTATAGAAACAAAATAGTGTCCACATGTTAAGTGTTTAATGTTTTATCCGTTAGGTTTGAATTGATGTGAAGTAGATTTTTATTTTTACTCATAAATTATTAGTTGTAAACATTCTTCCTTCATTGGCCTGTTTCCAGTGTGAACACTTCATCTGAAGGCGATGCACCGAGGCAAGAATGGATCGAAGGGGCGATGCAAGAGGAAAGCGAATGTCTATGGCGACATGTCAGCTTACAATTATGCGGGTATGCTTCCAATCCCCTTTAATTGTGCTTGTATTATCTGATTCGAGACCATATTCAATCCATGTCTTGGTCTTATGATTACACCGTACACCATATCGTCCTATTTCTAGCTTCTTATAAAATATTATGGATGGTGGAGACCAGCGCTTTGAACCAGTACCACTAATTATCAAAGTTCTCTTTGTCCTTTCTAGAAATGTTGTAAAATATGCATGAGTCAGATAGTCAGGTAGGCGGCCTTGTTGCTTAGGACAAATGGATTTAAAAAAAAATAAAGCTAGCAATATTTATTTTTTTTCCCTGTACCCTAAACTATTAGGCTATTGATGCTTGAAATTCTATTTCTATGTTTACAGATATATTATATTGCGCAGATAACCTGATATTAGGTCTACAGAAGTTATAATTTAGCTGTTCTAAGAATATTGTATGCAATTGTTTTAAAGTTGACCTACAAATAATATAAGACAACTCACTCACCCTCTCACAAATTAATCAGAATATAAAGATTCACTTCTAACTCTGTCAACTCATTTTTTTTACGTAATCAATTGTTTAACAGATACCACTTCGAAATGGACGCACAAGGCCTCTGGATTGATTCTCCGATGTTACCAGAAATTCTTACTCCTCAAGAACAGGCGGCATCGGTCACACAATCACCCAGCGACAAGAAAGGTAATTTAGTTGATGTACATGTTACTGTCTACCCTTTTCCTTTTTTCCTTGCACCGTTTAATTAATTTGAATTGAGATTGTGATCTTACTGAAAAGTAACAGCCTGTATGTCACACACTTGGGAATAGGCCTTTGCTTTTTATAGTATTAGAAAATAGTGTCTAAGGATTGCCTTTGAAACAGGGTTTGATATAAATAGATTTACATGCAGATTTCCTTACAATTCCTTCCGGCATAGGGCATATGATAAATCAGCATTTTAAATTGCAACAAACATGCGCTGCGCATCTTGAAATTAGTTTGTTAATATAAGCTAAAACATCCTGTATAAGTAGTTAGTGACGGGCGCTTGTTTTCAGGCGCTGCGTCGGCGCCGGGTGGTTTCCACGCCATATACGAACGGTTTTTAAAGGGCCCGTTGAAAGGTAACGACGTTTACTTATACAGGAGGATGATCGTTACTACTTATACAGGATGCTCGTTATTACTTATACAGGTGCTCGTTATTACTTGTACAGGAAGCTCGTTACTACTTATACAGGTTGTTCGTTAGTACTTGTACAGGATGTTCGTTATTACTTGTACAGGAAGCTCGTTACTGCTTACACAGGATGTTCGTTACTACTTATACAGGTGTTCGTTATTACTTATACAGGGTGTTCGTTAATACTTGTACAGGTGCTCGTTATTATTTCGCAAACAGTTATTGCACATTCATTACTTATTATACATTATTGTATGTTATACTATATATATACATTACCTTACATAACCTTCGCTAATTTTCTAGCGGCTGACCTCATCCGCATGGAACACAACTACAGCGTGGAGCCAATCAAGCAGGAACCAGCGGAGAGCATATCCAGGCTGAACGTACGCCAGCTGGTCGACACATTAGGCTATCTGTAAGTAGATACATCGATATAATTAGTACACCAAACAAGAAGAAAATTACACCACTAAAATACATTTTATAATTCGTTGAACAATGTGAAGAGCGATATCTTCAAGGCAACCTGTGTATAGACAGGAAATGTGTGAACAAAACAGGACGATGGTAATAGATAATAATCTAAATATACCTACATAAATAAGTATATATATGGCGGGAGAGATGGGCCACAGATATCACTAGTGTCCATGATGTATTTTACCCTTTTTTTTTGTTGACGGGGGACATCTTCAACAAGATACCCCTATGTGGGGTTTTTACAAGGGAAACCCGCTTGGTGGCCCTTCCTCGTTGCATGGTGAGAGGCTCCGGAAGGTCCAGAGGAACATACCGGACTGCACTGTGCTCTTCGAAGAGCACGTCCCGGGTTGTTCCCTCGGCAGTGTCAGGCGATACAGGCCAGCCGTTGTCGCCTTCTTCCCGAGGACCCTTTTAGTCGCCTTCTAACACAGGCAGGGGATAGGACCGTAGTCTTATTCTGTGAGCCCAGAACTACAGGTATTATCCTAGGTTACGCGCGATGGTTCAGCCACTCTAGTCGACAACTACAGAAGTGTCTCTCCATTCGTCCGGTCGGTAAAACGAATCCAACAAACGCCGACAGAAGGACCGTTCCCTATTATCCTCGAATGCAGCAAATGGCTAGTGTTGCATTAGTTACAACATCTATATATATAAAAGAGAAAGTGTGTGGGTTTGTTTCTTATAGGCTCCTAAACGGCTTAACCGATGTCGTTGAAACTTTCAGGGAATCTTCAGATTGAATCGGATTTTAAAGCGTCAATAGCCTAATGGTTTAGGGTACGGCCTGCGAATCGTAAGGTCGTGGGTTCGAATCCACCATGCGACTATTGCCGTGAACCATGTCCTAGCACAAGCTTAAGCTAAATTGAAATGGTTAACACGATTGTTAGTAATATTTCTGAAAAAAAAAAGAAATATTGCTAGCTTTCTTTTTTTAAAAAAAAAAGATTGACCTGGTGAGTACTCCTGCAAGAGTTTGGTGACGATCGGAGCACTCCTCTTTTTGAACTGTCAAATACAACATTTACTATGAATAATTTAATATATTGTGAGAGTTAAATTAAATATTTAATGATGTAAGTTTATTGTTTAAATAAAATAAAGCAAAATCTAGACCGGCATAAGTTACCAATATATATAAATACCACTGTTCTACTCTGATATACACACCAGCACTCCTCGGAGAGGCTTGCCAGGTCTCCATTTGCTAGTCACTGAAGTTGATGTTATCGAGGGGAAAATCTTTATACCTGACATTCTATGAGGGTTTGTGTCTCGGTAATCCTGCAGTGGGAAGGACTCTTTCTCCTACGATACCAGTGCCTACTAAACCACACCTTAGCTATACCTCTCCCAGCACCCTCGCTCTCAAGGCAACACAGGATCACGGATCTGAATTTTCTTCTCCTCTCTTCACAGATCATTGAAAAACCTACAGCGGAAGCAGCTGTGGGTGGTGAAAGTGGAATCCGACAAGGCGGAAGCGTCCATCACCCAGTCCGAGCAGGTCATCACCAAGATGCCAGATCCTAAACAGATCATAGAGGTAATTATTAATTTCAAACCGATCTCAAAAACGAAAGAGGTTTTCAATTCGTCTGTATTTTTTTTTAATTTTGCAGTCGTATATAGAGTAATTTTTATTTTTTCTTATATAACAAGTATATTTTTACGAGTAATAACCGACTGCAAATAGATTTTTTTTTATGACGAACTACACAGATTGGCCAGAGAGGCTGGCCTTGACTGCTTCACCTGATTGAGAGGTTGCATAGCTCTTAGGTCGCTTAGCCTGAACATCTATAGCTAGTAACTCGACACAAGGGTCCCCCCGGTGAGGGGTAACCTCGGCTTGGATGGTTACTATGTTACGCGTAAGCATTCCGATCCGAGAGGGCCGAACCACGACTCGGTCGGTTGCTATTTCACGGATAATCCAAGGGACATTCAAAAGCTAAACTAACTTTGAGTGCCACTTCGGGAAGCGTTGGCGCTGGGAGAAGAAGTGGCCGAAGAAACTCCAGCAACGCTCCTAACATGTAAGGCCAGGCCCCACTGGCCATAAAATAGCGGTAACGCGCAAGGATTATTCGCAACCTCCGACGGTCGCGAATGGACGCTTTGTGGATTTGTAGAGATCGTATATAAAATTACACAAAAATGGACATAAAAACACACAAGCTTCTTATTATACTTTCATATTTCCAGATTATCCCGCAGACATCAACAGCAGAGCCACTGGAGAACCAGAACGAGGTGCTCCACATAATGGACGACCCCAACATATCGGACAACTTCATTTACGAAATAGCCGAGGAGCAAGAGATCACCATGGAGGAGGTTAAGGAGATACCAGTCACGGAGAACAGAGAGTGGACCGTTAACATCATACCAGAAGAGAGCAAGCCCAAGTATGCCTACATTAAACATTGCAACACTGGCAAGAAAAAGCGACACTTCACAGCGGACATGAGCGAGATCACACTGCAAGGTGACTACGAGAACTACTACATCCTGCCAGACGTTGACCCGTCCGTTGGTGTAGAGATAACCACCAGCTACGACCCGGACAACTACATAGTCGAGGAGTACGAGCACCTAGTGCTGGAGAACAGGCCGAGAAAGAGGTCCAAGGATGTGGACGGGGTTAGGAAGAAGAAGAAAAAAGTACCCCCGTCTGTAAGAGAGCAGGTGAAACAGTTGCAGATAAAGAGCGAGATAGGGGACTGGGCCATCGTGAATAACTACGACCAGGACACGTCTGATGATTACGACGACAAGAAGGCTTCCGCGAGGGTGAGACGAAAAAATAAAAAATACTTAGGTTACGATTTTGTCACTTAACGGTGAAGGTGGTGAAGCACATTTCGGTATTCGATTTTGTATCGCTATAATATATATACAAAAGTATATATAATAAAACATCTCACACTATCGGCTAGATGAGATGGTCAAGGAATCATTAAAATATAAAACATCTCCGAGCTTTATTCCGGGTCTCATGAAGGAAGGATGTCCGAATACAGTCTCAAGCTTTCTCTAGGTAAATATTAGTAACATATGTTTGTTTGTTGTAAATGGTTTTTTTTTTGCTATAAATATATGCCCTCAGTCAATTTGTTACAAATATCACATAGGTACTAAATTACATAAGAATTCTCGATTCCCAAATTTTGCATTACACATTCACATGATTAACTAAAGACGGAGATTCCAAACAATTGTACACAAAAGCCCGCTTCCAAAATGAATTGACATCTCGTAGTACTGTATTACATTACAAATCCTATCTCTTGTCTTTTTCCTATTAATACAAAATACCACTTACACATGATTCAACAAAGACGGAGATTCCCAAACAATTTTGTACACAAGAGCCCGCTTCCAAAATGAATTGACATCTCGTAGTACTGTATTACATTACAAATCCTATCTCTTGTCTTTTTCCTATTAATACAAAATACCACTTGCACATGATTCCACAAAGACGGAGATTCCCAAACAATTGTACACAAGAGCCCTTCCAAAATGAATTGACATCTCATTAGTACTGTATTACATTACAAATCCTGTCTCTTGTCTCTTTCTGTTGATACAAAATACCACTTACACATGATTCCACAAGGACGGAGATTCCCAAACAATTGTACACAAGAGCCAGCTTCAAAATGAATTGACATCTCATTAGTACTGTATTACATTACAAATCCTATCTCTTGTCTTTTTCCTATTAATACAAAATACCACTTACATGATTCAACAAAGACGGAGATTCCCAAACAATTTTGTACACAGAGCCAGCTTCCAAAATGAATTGACATCTCGTGAGTACTGTATTACATTACAAATCCTATCTCTTGTGTTTTCCTATTTATACAAAATACCACTTGCACATGATTCCACAAAGACGGAGATTCCCAAACAATTGTACACAAGAGCCCACTTCCAAAATGAATTGACATCTCGTAGTACTGTATTACATTACAAATCCTATCTCTTGTCTTTTTCCTATTAATACAAAATACCACTTACACATGATTCAACAAAGACGGAGATTCCCAAACAATTTTGTACACAAGAGCCCGCTTCCAAAATAAATTGACATCTCGTAGTACTGTATTACATTACAAATCCTATCTCTTGTGTTTTCCTATTAATACTAAATACCACTTACACATGATTCCACAAGGACGGAGATTCCCAAACAATTGTACACAAGAGCCCGCTTCCAAAATGAATTGACATCTCGTAGTACTGTATTACATTACAAATCCTATCTCTTGTCTTTTTCCTATTAATACAAAATACCACTTACACATGATTCAACAAAGACGGAGATTCCCAAACAATTTTGTACACAAGAGCCCGCTTCCAAAATGAATTGACATCTCGTAGTACTGTATTACATTACAAATCCTATCTCTTGTCTTTTTCCTATTAATACAAAATACCACTTACACATGATTCAACAAAGACGGAGATTCCCAAACAATTGTACACAAGAGCCCGCTTCCAAAATGAATTGACATCTCAGAGTACTGTATTACATTACAAATCCTATCTCTTGTCTTTTTCTGTTAATACAAAATACCACTTACACATGATTCCACAAGGACGGAGATTCCCAAACAATTGTACACAAGAGCCAGCTTCAAAATGAATTGACATCTCGTGAGTACTGTATTACATTACAAATCCTATCTCTTGTCTTTTTCTGTTAATACAAAATACCACTTACATGATTCAACAAAGGCGGAGATTCCCAAACAATTTTGTACACAAGAGCCAGCTTCCAAAATGAATTGACATCTCGTGGTACTGTATTACATTACAAATCCTGTCTCTTGTCTCTTTCTGTTGATACAAAATACCACATTCACACGATTAGAATCTATATTGGCTTCTACTAATTAATTACTGTGCGATGGGCTAAACACTTGTCACATATGGGACCTAATAAACTTGATGAAAAGCTGCCGCTGTCTACCCCGCTAGGGTAGCGTTTTTATATATAGAATTGTGGCTTAAAAGAAATTAATGCGTCTTCTCCATTGGTCCTTCGAGGTCTGATCATTAGCTATAAGTTCCTAATTAAATTCTTTGCAAAATCGTATACCGAAATTAGAACGGCCGTTTTCACGACTTATATTTTAAAAGTTACAGAAAAAATAATCGAAAAATATATCTTAAATCCTAATCCTATATGGGGTAAATAGGATTAATACAGACAATTTTTTTTTATTGTATTTACTAAACTAAGTTAAATGTACGAGCGGGGGTTAGTCTACGTGCCTTCAACGTAGTCACACGTTTCTTGCCCACCAGTGGGGCGTTATAAGTGCACTTGTAGGCCGGATCGTCTATCCCATATAGGAATTAAGGTGTTGGAAGGAATGAGATGATCTTTTGATATTTATCAGATCGGCTTAGTTCCAATCTATATTCGCGGCATCCCAGCGCTGGGCTATGTGGGCCACGGATGCTTCTTGTATATACCGCGAAACTTTCAGAATCCATTTGATATTGGCAGTGTTTCAATTTTTATTACCTATAGAAAATTGGTATAAATGTCGGTATTTATAAATTACGTTATTTACGTTATAATATAGTTTTGTGTGTTATTTAACTTGTGGTCCGGTAATGTCGAAATCTCACCCCCTCCGACCGTTTATCTATCTACCCACTTGAGTAGGAAAAAATTATTTGTTTTTTTGTTATGTCAAATTCGGCCTCCGACATAATGGGGTAAGATGGGGTTCCGTTATTTGTTGACCCTGTCCACCTATTCTTAAACCCATTCCAGCTTTTCACCATATTGGGTTATTCAATGGCCCCAAGTATCTCTTTCCTGTCTCTAGACCCATTTGTCTCTTCTCATAATATTTGTCCAAATAATCGATTAGCCAAAGATATTGTCATATTTGGTCACATGATGGCATGTCGTAGTCCACGGTATAGGGATGTTCATGCAAATTATATATCGATACTTTGCGATATATTTGTATAAACATATATAGTATGAAAAACTGCTTCACAATATAAAATTTATATATATGATAGATGAAATATATCGCGTTCATATATCGATATTTTATGTAATTTCGTATATCGATAATTACCACACAATAATATCAATTTCAAGACGTTTATAAGCGGCGGATATTCGGATGGGTAGTCAATTTTTAATGGTGATACTAATTACCAAAGACCGTTGAAATTTCGCTGGCATAATCTTCAATTTTCAATTCAATCTTCACAAATCGATATAATAAGGATTGACGGAAGACAGACATAAATAAAATTCTATTTACTCTAACATAAAAAACACACAATGCGCAGAGGCGACGAAAATCTAGATAAACTGATCGTAGTTGGGAACACCGCAGGAAAAAGATCTCGCGGCCGTTCACCAACAAGGTGGTCCGATCAGGTAAAAGACTCGTCGTCCTCCAAATTTTACAGTGCTGTAAGAGACGCGCTGGACGGAAGCCGGTGGAGGCAAATCATCAGCTCCAGGTGCAACCCTGATGGTGACCACGATCCTCAGACATGAGGAACCGACACTAGAGAGAGATTTACTCTAATAGGTCTTGGAATTATTACATTTGTCTACATTGTTAGTAGAGATTCATTTCTTTCGTTACCTTATCTGCCATTTTGTCTATAACTTTTAATTAGTATCGATATATCCGCACTATGGCCGCGGGGTGGACTATGCCCTTATACTCTCTTCACTCAACAGTGGGACGTTCTGCGCCCAACAGTGGGACTTTAACTTTAACTGTAGTCGCCTTTTTATATCTGATTCAATTTTAATATCTGTGTCAAATATATCTTCAACGCCTCGACTCACCATCATAAGCAAAATGACCGCCATTTTGTTCAATGGTGCGGCCATTTTGTCAATAATTTGTATTCTTTACTTTAGTCGCCTGTCTGTCAATCCGCACTAGGGCCGCGTGGTGGACTATGCCCTTATACTATCTTTACATAGTTCTACACCCAACAGTGGGACTGGAAAGCTGTAACTTTAGCTGTAATCGCCATTTTATATCTGATTCAATTTTAATATCTGTGTCAAATATATCTTCGACACATCGTCTCACTATCGTAAGCAAAATGACCGCCATTTTGTTGAGAATTGCCGCCATTTTGTCCTATCTATTTTCACTTAAGTTTATTTCTCTAACTTACCTGTTCTCTATAGCTTATACAGTAATTCTTTATCTTTATATATATTATAATAAATAACTCTTCACGTTTAGGGGTTATTTATTCCATTGTCACTCAGTTTGGCGGCCATTTTAACTATGGCTTGTAATTCAAACAACGAATTTGTCTATGGTTTATTTGGTATCGAGCTATAGTACGCTAGCAATAGTTCTAAACCCGGTGCCGTATTACATTTGTTGTGTTCACCACGCGCTCTGCGGTGAAGGAAAACATCGTGAGGAAACCTACACGTCTTAGAATTTTTTCTGTTGAAGTCTGCTAATCCGCACTAGGTGTGCGTGGTGGACTATGCAATTATACTCTCTTTACAGAGAAAGTCTACGCCCAACAGTGGGACACGTATTATATATATATATATTATAACTTTATTTCGTGTACAGCGAATGTTAATTGGCTGAGCGTCTTACCAATTTCTTGTCGTAGTTTTAAGAACAACAGCTACTAAAAATTTGTATATGGACACGCCATGTATTTCATACAAGACCTAATAATAGCATTGTTAAAATGGACAGTGGAATAAGAGACGACGTCATCTACTTTCTAGAGTTGAAAGGATATTATGATTTGGTGGCTGACGTTTCCTTCAATGACATTAAGTGTCGAATTTGTCTATGGCAGTGATTCTCAACCTTTTTTTGTTGCGGCACAAAGTCAAAGATATCGTTATTCAATAGAGATCGAGAGTCTACTTTGAATCGTCCAATATTTTTTAGTAGAGCTTTTTTTAACGTCTTTAAAATTTGTTACAATATTCGTTTACTTTTACAATAATGATGTTGTGTGTTAGAGCAACTTGATCCCAAGCTTTGTTATCGTTTACATAATCAGAAATTTTATAATAAGCCTTACAACAGAGATTGGCTTTAACGATCGTTTTAAACTTGTCCAAAGACAGATCCTTAATATTATTTGGAAGTTTGTTGTAGAAACGTATACATTGCCCCATATTAGTGTTATTGATTTTGTGGAGACGTGTAAGTAATTTTTTATTTCTAGTGTTAACATTATGTATGTCGCTTCTTTTTTTAAAATTCATTTTGATTTTTATGCACATACAACACATTTTCATATATATATATTGAGAAGCGACAGTTGGAATTTTTATGTCCTTAAATTTCTCTCTGAGGGAATCACGATTCCCTAGATTATGTTTATAAGCTCTCACACAATATAGATATCTACGTAGAGAGATGGCAAAGAAGAATTTAGCCGAGTTCATTAAAGTCCCATACGTGAAAGGTGGTGAGCCCATCGCTTTTTTATGACGATATTGGCTAGAGAAGCTAACCTTGATTGCTTCAGCGGATTTTTAAAAAAGAAAGCTAGCAATATACAAAATTTGGCGGCACACAAAGAAAAAGGTACTGCAAAAACACACTGCATAAATAGTTTATGACAAACATTTTAAATATACGAAATGATAAAAAATATTTTTCTTTTTAAATGATAAATTAATAATAATAACATTATTATATATTTGCAAAATTTGGCGGCACA
The DNA here is from genome assembly GCA_029286785.1 of Meandrusa payeni. NCBI lineage: Eukaryota > Metazoa > Arthropoda > Insecta > Lepidoptera > Papilionidae > Meandrusa > Meandrusa payeni. The sequence goes on from JAGSMX010000026.1 coordinate 3,748,766, forward strand.
GTGGTTGAGAATCACTGGTATTTATTGTCGGGGGTGGGATGGGTGACCGGAAAAATTGACACTTGTTTGCCTAGCGTTGTATAGTTTCGCTCGCTTAAAATCCTGCAAGCGGAATCATGTATTATAAAATATATTTTAGGTAATTGTCATTTTGTTTATCGAACCTTTCACATTGTTCGGTTTAGATTGTTTTAAGATATTGAAATAAAAAAAAAAACATTTTTAAGTTATATCAAAGTGTTTTATTTGTTTTCTTCCGTTAACTGTTGTTCAACTGACTTCAAAGAAAAAGAAGATTCTCAATTCGTCTGCATGTTTTTTTTATGACGATTTTGATAAGTCTTTTTTTTATTTGAAAGCTGGTTGTCAAATTCTGACAATGGCATCCATGAGAAAACCATATACTTAACTACTGTTATAATCTGTAGGTTTCGTGGAATAAAATAGTCCAACAACTAATACACTCGCTTTATTGAGACAGCGTAACGTTGTACAAAGAATTATTTATATCGAGTCAAACGTCACAACTGCGCGTCCTCGCCATCTTTATACAAAATTAATTAGAAGTCAGATTAGGAACTAATAAAGTTAAACTATTGTTTACAATGACAAGTTCATGTGACGATCAACTAAATTATTAATTATGAATTAAAGATACAATAAGGTTCAGGTAAATTATTAAGATATCATTGGAAGTAGTTATTATGTATAACAATCGCTGGGTGTCATGTGTTGCCAGCTAACAATACTTGACACGGGTCAGCTGATGTCGCCTTCCCGGGTCCACTTCAGCGGATGACAAAGCATGTGTGTGTTTGTTCCATATACGCTCCGAAACGGCTGGACCGATTGCAATTAAACTTTCAGTGAATCTTCAGATTGATCTGGCGAGTAATCCTGTAAAGTTTGGTGACGATCGGAGCACTCCTCCTTTTGAACTGTCAAAGCCATACGTCGTACTTTTATTTCTGACATTAACTTGAGCCTGATTTGTTTTTGTATAAATGATAAGAATGATATTGTATTTACTGATATGTACATGGGTGTAGGTAATGATCTTTACCCGCTCGAGAAGAGAATGAATACGTAGAGAAATGAATAATTTAATATATTGTGAGAGTTAAATTAAATATTTAAAATCTAGACCAGAGAAGCGAGCTAGGTACGCTAGTGTACAATAGAAACATCACATTAGTTTTATTGAATACTTTAATAGTCAGCGGCCGTGTTGGCGAGATAGTCTCTCCTGCCGATGTTGGAGGCTTGCTTGTTCTGGACCGCCTCCAGCTTGGGACATTCTGGAACATACACAGAAATGTTTAAATACAAATTAGTACGAGCAAACACAAGAACAGACTTCAAATCGAAATAAACGTTAAACGCTATTACGCGCGGACGCCCTCTTTGTATTTCCGAATTATCGAAAAAAACAGAACCTTTTTTTTTTTGTTAACGAGGAGGAAATCTTCAGAAAGATACCCCGCCTTCTGGGGGGAAGGCGGCGGTTATGTGGGGTTTTTACCCACTAAAACCTCCCAGGAAGGCCACTTCCTCGGTGCATGGTGAGGGGCTCCGGGATTTCCAGTGAAACGCACCGGAGCCCCTCTGCACTGTGCTCAAGGAGATGACTTCCCGGAGGGAGGTTACTCCCTCTCCCCCAGTGCCCTCGTAGTGCAAGGCTACACGGGCCACTCGATGTCGCCCAGTGAACCCGAGGCCCCTTTCAGTCGCCTTATACGACAGGCAGAGGATACCGTAGTCTTATTCTTGAGAGCCCAGAACTACAGGGCTGGAATAAAGCAGAACCTAACTATCTTCACCAAACTACTCTTGAAGTGTTCATTTCCAATAAAAAATGAGTCATCGAAATCGGTGGACGTGATATTGACTTCTTCGTCCGTTTGTGTCGCACATACTTGATGCCAAGTTAATACTTATATGGTTTTCTATGGATACCATTATCAGAAATGGACCAAATTGTAACGGTTCGAGGACCAAAAGAATCCTTATAATCAATGTACAAATGAATTGAAAACATCCTCCTTTTTGGAAGTCGGTTAAAAAATGTTAGAAATAAGAATAGGTTGACGTCTTCATCTGTCGTACATATGATATCGTATGACTTATTCGTTTTATTTCTTCTAACTATTTCTAACAAGCGTCAATAGCGTAATGGTTTAGGGTACGGCCTGCGAATCCTAAGGTCATGGGTTCGAAGCCACCATTCGACTATTGCAGTGAACCATGTCCTAGCACAAGCTTAAGTTTAGTTGGAATGGTTAACAAGATTATTAGTAATATTTCTGAAAAAAAAATATTGCTAGCTTTCTTTTTTAAAAAAAATTCCTACCCGACTTCCAAAATGGAGGATGTTCTCTCTTTCCTTTTTAAAAGATAAGATAAAGCTTTCAAATGATTGAAGAATCATTCAAATCGATTAGCCTAATGGTTTAGGGTACGGCCTGCGAATCGTAAGGTCGTGGGTTCGAATCCACCATTCGACTATTGCAGTGAACCATGTCCTAGCACAAGCTTAAGCTTAGTTGGAGTGGTTAACAAGATTGTTAGTAATATTTCTAAAAAATTAAAATATTACTAGCTTTCTTTTAAAAAAAAAAAAAAACTATCGAAAGTTATGAGGTAAAAACACATAGATACGTCTGCATGGTATTTTTTTTAATTTTTGGTTTTTAGAACCTTCTCATTTTTGAAGTCGGTTGAAATCTAGTCATACGGATTTTTATTATGATCCTCTTCTAATAGCCGATAGCATAATGGTTTAGGGCAGTGGTGGGCAAACTTTTTGGTTAGCGGGCCACAAATTGTAAAAAAAAATCACAATCGATATGATCGAAAAAAAAATCTTTTGATTTATAAAAAGGTCTATATAATCTATTTAACAAAAAAAAATTAAAGGCTAATTTAGCAAATTACAAAAATTGCTGGTGACAATTTTTTATGGCTTTTTACGTAAAAATTTACGACGTTATAATTTTTTTTTAAAACTAACCAAGAATTTTTAAAGGTTTTAAACCTAATAAAAACTACTGATATGAATACAGAAAAAAATTACAACAAATCAAAAGTATTAACTCAAAAAACCCTTGGCGGGCCGATTGAAATGCTTTGACGGGCCAGATTTGGCCCGCGGGCCGTAGTTTGCCCACCACTGGTTTAGGGTGTGCTCCGCATCGTTAAGGTAATCGTAAGGTCGCAGGTTCTATTCGACTATTGACGTGAACCATCTCCTAGCACACTAATAATTTGTGAAAAAAATACGACTTCTACTTCAGACAATACGACTGAAGTGAAACTTCTTTAGTGTCAAGTTTTCGTAGTTCACCAACTTACTCTTGCGGTCAAAAGAAGTATCACTTCTAAAGCTATCACATACCTGTAATCCTGTGGCCCAGCCCCCCGCAGTAGGAGCAGCCCTGGCCGTCCGCCGCCGGGATGTCGGGCTCCCCGATCATGTCCAACAAGAACGACGGTACCTGGACAATTAGACATAGACAAATTAGCATTTATGCCATTGTTTATAAGCTCTCACACAATATAGATATCTACGTAGAGAGATGACAAAGAAGAATTTAGCCGAGTTCATTAAAGTCCCATACGTGAAAGGTGGTGAGCCCATCGTTTTTTTTTAGACATAGACATAGACATTTATTTATTGGCATCACAATACAAAAACACATCACAGACTGAATATAACACACATTAAAAAATAATGAAAAATAGACAAAACACAGTTAAAGTTACACGGACAAATAATACAAAACATATGATGCCAATATCGGACACCGTCTCAGCATATGCTGTCGCAAGGATGCGACAGCGCTGATTTTCAGCGGTGCCCGGGACTACCTAAAGACGTGCGCGCGCAATACTACTGTTATATGTAATTTATACAGACAGTAAGAGTATAATAAATATGATACATGAATAAAACAGTTATGAGATTAAAATATATTATATACAATAAAATAATAGATAGTCTGGCCCGTTAAAGCATTTCATCCACGCCAAGACTTTGTTTTGTTAATATTTTTTATGTGTCATTGTAAAATTGTTTCTGTTTTATTTATATCAGTAGTATCAAAAATTCTCCATTTGTTTAAAAAAAAAATTATAACGTCGTAAATTTTTACGTAAAAAGCCAAAAAAAAAATTGCCATCAACAATTTGTGTAATTTGCTTAATTAGCTTTTAATTATTTTGTTAAGTAGTTTTTCTAAATCAAAATATTTTTTTCCGTCAAATTTTGGCCCTTTTAAAGTATTTTTTTACAATTTGTGGCCCGCCAACCAAAAAGTTTGCACACCACTGGTCTAGACTTTATGTCAAATGTTCTTTCACCTTCTGACCAGCCTCCCTCAGCAAATGGGCGAGGTCCCTCAGCACGCTGTCGTCTGCGGCGCGCCCCAGCAGCGTGGTGGCGACGCCTTCGCCCCCCGCGCGCCCCGTGCGCCCGATGCGGTGCACGTAGTTCTCTATATCCTCCGGCATGTCGTAGTTGATGACGTGCTGGATGTTCGCAAAGTCCAGACCTGATAACAAAATACAGTAAATCGGTATTCAATATCAGTATCAGTGTTTGAACAAATCTCAAACATTGGTCCTTCGAGGCGGATCTGTACTAGTGGATTGTTGCAAAAGGATTGTAGCGCCGATGAAAGGAGACAAGTATATTTACAAGCAAAAACAAAAATCGATATCAAAGTAGAAATAGAGAAATAGAAAAAACATTTATTCGGCACAAGAACACAGAAACAACAGGTAAAACAAGACAAAAAACAACATAAACAAAAGTAAACAGAAACAACATAAAAAAAATAAAAATAGAAATTGTGCCGAAAAGGGATTGGCTCAGCATATGCTGAGCTCACACATGTAGCACAGCGCTGGTTTTCAGCAAAAAACCTGTGTAGACTAAGGCGGGCACGATTCGGTTGTGTATTAATATGGTGTACATTACATAAACTTTCATATATATTATACATAAATGTATATATTAAAAAAGCAGCTATATATATATAAATATATAGTTATACTTTCTTTACATATATATATAAACAAATTACATAATAAATAACATAAATATAGTGTTATATAAACGATTTGTCGTAGTTGATGTTGGCGTGGTTACGTTGAGACTCGGTTAAGAAACATTACATATATTTAAAAATAAATTGAAAAAAAAATTAAAAGTAAATGTAACGGACCAAACATACACTACTAACGTCCGCTTTTCAAAAAAAAAAATCCTATGTTACCATGTAACAGGTAATAAGTTAGGGCCAGCCCTGTAGTTCTGGGCTCTCAAGAATAAGACTACGGTATCCCCTGCCTGTCGTAGAAGGCGACTAAAGGGGCCTCAGGTTCACTGGGCGACAAGGGTGGGGGCCTTTGTCGTCCGCCAAGGTGGACCCGGGAAGAAGGCGACATCGGCTGGCCCGTGTAGCCTTGCACTATGAGGGCACAGGGGAAGGGAGCAACCTCCCCGGGACGTGCTCTCCTTGAGCACAGTGCAGAGGGGCTCCGGTGTGTTCCACTGGAGCACTCCACTGGTGCGTTACAATGAAACTTTCAGGGAATCTTCAGGTTGACCTGGCGAGTGATTCTGTAAAACTTGGTGACGATCGGAGTAACCCGTTTACACAGTTGTCAATAGACAGTGAGTATATGTTACTATCCGGTGGATTATTGGACATACCTTTGCTGGCGACGTCTGTGGCGACCAGTACATCCTTCTCCCCTTTCCTGAAAGCCTCAACAGCTCGTGATCTCTCCTCCTGGTCCTTCCCACCGTGAATAGCCACAGCTTCGACTCCTGGTGGAAAATATCACATTTGTTGGCACAATTTTGTATACAGGATTATTTGTAATTCGACGTATGTCCGTTGGGAGGTGATAGGGCTCTATCTATCTCTATCCCTCCACCCAATGGATCTCTCTCTCTATCAAGGTTAAAATTATGACTATATGCATTATGCGAAAGTGAACCATTGCGGAATTTTTCATTTTTTTTTTTCAAAATAAAAAATGCAACATAAAAAATGTATTAAAAGTATCAATTTTAAATTACATTTGATCACATTAAAACAACAATTTTTGGTCCTAATTTATAAAAACGAGACGAAAATATATATCTTTTAAATATTTTTTGAGACAACAAACGAATTGAGAACCTCCTACATTTTCGAAGTCGGTTAAACAAGTTTTAAGCCAGTATAAGGACATGGGTATATGAAATTAAAACCATATAACTTGTAGCTTCACGTCCAGACAATCTCACATCAAACGAATCACTCTCACATCGAACACACTAATAAATTAATGTCAGCGCCATCTATCGCGACCAGTTGACACAAAAACTATAAAACGAGCCTAAAACAGTTTAACTTCAAAAACATACGGACGAATTGAGAACCTCCTACATTTTTGAAGTCGGTTAAACAAGTTTTAAGCCAGTATAAGGACATGGGTATATGAAATTAAAACCATATAACTTGTAGCTTCACGTCCAGACAATCTCACATCAAACGAATCACTCTCCATCGAACACACTAATAAATTAATGTCAGCGCCATCTATCGCGACCAGTTGACACAAAAACTATAAAACGAGCCTAAAACAGTTTAACTTCAAAAACATACGGACGAATTGAGAACCTCCTACATTTTTGAAGTCGGTTAAACAAGTTTTAAGCCAGTATAAGGACATGGGTATATGAAATTAAAACCATATAACTTGTAGCTTCACGTCCAGACAATCTCACATCAAACGAATCACTCTCCATCGAACACACTAATAAATTAATGTCAGCGCCATCTATCGCGACCAGTTGACACAAAAACTATAAAACGAGCCTAAAACAGTTTAACTTCAAAAACATACGGACGAATTGAGAACCTCCTACATTTTTGAAGTCGGTTGACAATGTCTACGTCATACATCAATTGGTGGGAACTCCATAACAACGGACCCTTCAACAATAGATACTCGTGTATCGCGTCCACGTCCTGCTTCCTCTCTGCGAAGACGAGCACGGGGGGCGGAGTCTTCTGTAGACACTGCAGCAGGTGCACCGTCCTCGCTTCCGCCTTCACCGGCTCCAACTCCTGGCGCACGTTCAGCGAAGCGGCGCCCGCTCTGCCTACGTTCACTGTCACCGGCTTCACCAACGCCGACCTGGTGTTTGCATCATAAGTGTCATCATTAAACGCACTTCCAGCTCCTCTGGTGTTGATAATCATGGGTGACGGTGATCACTTAAGGTAAGCCGGTCAGGGGTAACCTCCCTCCCCTCCCGCCCCTCGGGACGTGCTCCTTGAGCACAGTGCAGAGGGGCTCCGGTGTGTTCCACCGAGGAAAGGGCCACCGGGGAGGTTTTAGTGGGTTAAAACCCCACTTAAACAGTAAACTTCATTATTAAATATTTAATTTAACTGTCACAATACATTAAATTATTCATTTCCCTCCGTATTCAATCTCTTCTATTCTCTTCTCGAGCGGGTGAAGATCATTACCTACACCCATGTACATATCAGTAAATACAATATCATTCTTATCATTTATACAAAAACATATCGAGCTCAAGTTAATGTCCGAAATAAAAGTACGACGTGTGGCTTGTTTGACAGTTCAACAGGAGAAGTGCTCCGATCGTCACCAAACTTTACAGGATTACTCGCCAGGTCAATCTGAAGATTCCCTCAAAGTTTCATTGAAATCGGTCCAGTCGTTTCGGAGCCTATAACGAACAAACCCACACACTTTCTCATTTATATATATAGATTGATATAACATCATGGATCTTTTCTTGTTGACTGAGAGTGGAATCTTATACAGGATACTCCGCCTGCAAGAGGAAAGGTGGTGGTTATGTGAGATTCTTACTACCGGTGGACCTCATCTGTGCTTGGCAAGGGGTCCCAAGATCTCCCGAGGAAGACGTGAATTATGTCGCCTTACTCATACATCGTATCGTGAACTTCTATTGCAATTTTTTTTTTAAAAGAAAGCTAGTAATGTTTCTTTTTTTTTAGAAATATTACTAACAATCTTGTTAACCATTCCAACTAAGCTTAAGCTTGTGCTAGGACATGGTTCACGGCAATAGTCGAATGGTGGATTCGAACCCACGACCTTACGATTCGCAGGCCGTACCCTAAACCTTTAGGCTATTGACGCTTGACGTTTTTCAAAGTCGGTTTAAGGTTACCTGGCGAAGTTCTGTATTTTCCTTGGCATGGTCGCGCTGAAGAGTAGCGTCTGCCTCTGTCCCGCAAAGTAAGAGAAGATAGTTCTCACATCCTCCTCGAAGCCCATGTCTATCATTCTGTCTGCTTCATCCATGCAGAGGTACCGGCACACGTTCAGACGGACCTAGAAGATGATTGACATCATATAGGCCTGTAATCTCTACGTCTTATCCTTTTTTTTTTTTGTTGACGGGGAGGAAATCTTTACAAAGATACCCCGCCTTCTGGGGGGAAGGCGGCGGTTATGTGGGGTTCTTACCCACTAAAACCTCCCCGGTGGCCCTTTCCTCGGTGCATGACGAGGGGCTCCGGGATCTCCAGTGGAACGCACCGGAGCCCCTCTGCACTGTGCTCAAGGAGAGCACGTCCCGGGGAGGTTACTCCCTCCCCCCCTGTGCCCTCGCAGCGCAAGGCGACACGGGCCAGCCGATGTCGCCTTCTTCCCGAGTCCACTTTGGGGGATGACGCAGGCCCCCACCCTTGTCGCCCAGTGAACCCGAGGCCCTTTTTAGTCGTCTTGTACGACAGGCGGGGGATACCGTAGTCTTATTCTTGAGAGCCCAGAACTACAGGGCTGCTACGTCTTATCCTAGTCTATCATTATTTCTTATATAATAAGAAATGGAATTAATAAGAATACATAAACAAACTCTAATCAAACTACTCTTGAAGTGCATTCTTTACAATTACAAATATATTTACGGGTAAAATAATATAAACGTACGCCCTCCTTGTATTTCCGAATTATCGTAGAATATTACGAAATATTATTAATCAGTAACTAACCAAAATCATATCAAACTACTTTGAAGTGCATTATTTACAATTATAAATATATTTACGAGTAAAATAATATAAACGTACGCCCTCCTTGTATTTCCGAATTATCGTAGGAATATTACGAAATATTATTAATCAGTAACTAACCAAAATCATATCAAACTACTCTTGAGTGCATTCTTTACAATTATAAATATATTTACAGGTAAAATAATATAAACGTACGCCCTCCTTGTATTTCCGAATTATCGTAGAATATTACGAAATATTATTAATCAGTAACTAACCAAAATCATATCAAACTACTCTTGAAGTGCATTATTTATAATTACAAATATATTTACGAGTAAATTAATATAAACGTACGCCCTCCTTGTATTTCCGAATTATCGTAGAATATTACGAAATATTAATCAGTAATAGCAAAATCATATCAAACTACTTGAAGTGCATTATTTACAATTACAAATGTATTTACGAGTAAAATAATATAAACGTACGCCTCCTTGTATTTCGAATTATCGTAGAATATTACGAAATATTATTAATCAGTAATAGCAAAATCATATCAAACTACTTGAAGTGCATTCTTTACAATTACAAATGTATTTACGAGTAAAATAATATAAACGTACGCCCTCCTTGTATTCGAATTATCGTAGAATATTACGAAATATTAATCAGTAACTAACCAAAATCATATCAAACTACTCTTGAAGTGCATTATTTACAATTACAAATATATTTACGAGTAAATTAATATAAACGTACGCCCTCCTTGTATTCGAATTATCGTAGGAATATTACGAAATATTATTAATCAGTAACTAACCAAAATCATATATCAAACTACTCTTGAAGTGCATTATTTACAATTACAAATATATTTACGAGTAAATTAATATAAACGTACGCCCTCCTTGTATTTCCGAATTATCGTAGGAATATTACGAAATATTATTAATCAGTAACTAACCAAAATCATATCAAACTACTCTTGAAGTGCATTATTTACAATTATAAATATATTTACGAGTAAATTAATATAAACGTACGCCCTCCTTGTATTTCCGAATTATCGTAGGAATATTACGAAATATTATTAATCAGTAACTAACCAAAATCATATCAAACTACTTTGAAGTGCATTATTTACAATTATAAATATATTTACAGGTAAAATAATATAAACGTACGCCCTCCTTGTATTCGAATTATCGTAGGAATATTACGAAATATTATTAATCAGTAACTAACCAAAATCATATCAAGCTACTCTTGAAGTGCATTATTTATAATTATAAATATATTTACGAGTAAATTAATATAAACGTACGCCCTCCTTGTATTTCCGAATTATCGTAGGAATATTACGAAATATTATTAATCAGTAACTAACCAAAATCATATCAAACTACTTGAAGTGCATTATTTACAATTATAAATATATTTACGAGTAAATTAATATAAACGTACGCCCTCTTGTATTTCCGAATTATCGTAGGAATATTACGAAATATTATTAATCAGTAACTAACCAAAATCATATCAAACTACTCTTGAAGTGCATTATTTACAATTACAAATATATTTACGAGTAAATTAATATAAACGTACGCCCTCCTTGTATTTCCGAATTATCGTAGGAATATTACGAAATATTATTAATCAGTAACTAACCAAAATCATATATCAAACTACTCTTGAAGTGCATTATTTACAATTATAAATATATTTAAGAGTAAATTAATATAAACGTACGCCCTCCTTGTATTCGAATTATCGTAGGAATATTACGAGAATATTATTAATCAGTAACTAACCAAAATCATATCAAACTACTCTTGAAGTGCATTATTTACAATTACAAATATATTTACGAGTAAATTAATATAAACGTACGCCCTCCTTGTATTTCCGAATTATCGTAGGAATATTACGAAATATTATTAATCAGTAACTAACCAAAATCATATCAAACTACTCTTGAAGTGCATTATTTACAATTACAAATATATTTACGAGTAAATTAATATAAACGTACGCCCTCCTTGTGTTCCGAATTATCGTGGAATATTACGAATATTATTAATCAGTAATAGCAAAATCATATCAAACTACTTGAAGTGCATTATTTACAATTACAAATATATTTACGAGTAAATTAATATAAACGTACGCCCTCTTGTATTTCCGAATTATCGTGGAATATTACGAACATTATTAATCAGTAATAACCAAAATCATATATCAAACTACTCTTGAGTGCATTATTTACAATTACAAATATATTTGAGTAAATTAATATAAACGTACGCCCTCCTTGTATTTCCGAATTATCGTAGGAATATTACGAAATATTATTAATCAGTAACTAACCAAAATCATATCAAACTACTTTGAAGTGCATTATTTACAATTACAAATATATTTACGAGTAAATTAATATAAACGTACGCCCTCCTTGTATTTCCGAATTATCGTAGGAATATTACGAAATATTATTAATCAGTAACTAACCAAAATCATATCAAACTACTCTTGAAGTGCATTATTTGCAATTATAAATATATTTACGAGTAAATTAATATAAACGTACGCCCTCCTTGTATTTCAGATTATCGTAGGAATATTACGAAATATTATTAATCAGTAACTAACCAAAATCATATCAAACTACTCTTGAAGTGCATTATTTACAATTACAAATATATTTACGAGTAAATTAATATAAACGTACGCCCTCCTTGTATTTCCGAATTATCGTAGGAATATTACGAACATTATTAATCAGTAACTAACCAAAATCATATCAAACTACTCTTGAAGTGCATTATTTCATAATTATAAATATATTTACGAGTAAATTAATATAAACGTACGCCCTCATTGTATTTCCGAATTATCGTAGGAATATTACGAACATTATTAATCAGTAACTAACCAAAATCATATCAAACTACTCTTGAAGTGCATTATTTACAATTACAAATATGTTACGAGTAAATTAATATAAACGTACGCCCTCCTTGTATTTCCGAATTATCGTAGGAATATTACGAAATATTATTAATCAGTAATAACCAAAATCATATCAAACTACTCTTGGAAGTGCATTATTTACAATTATAAATATATTTACGAGTAAGTGTAATATAAACGTACGCCCTCATGTATTTCCGAATTATCGTGGGAATATTACGAAATATTATTAATCAGTAATAGCAAAATCATATCAAGCTACTCTTGAGTGCATTATTTACAATTACAAATGTATTTACGAGTAAGTGTAATATAAACGTACGCCCTCTTGTATTTCCGAGATTATCGTGGGAATATTACGAAATATTATTAATCATTAACTAACCAAAATCATATCAAACTACTCTTGAGTGCATTATTTACAATTATAAATATATTTACGAGTAAATTAATATAAACGTACGCCCTCATGTATTTCCGAATTATCGTGGGAATATTACGAAATATTAATCAGTAACTAACAAAATCATATCAAACTACTCTTGGAAGTGCATTATTTACAATTATAAATATATTTAAGAGTAAATTAATATAAACGTACGCCCTCCTTGTATTTCGAATTATCGTAGGAATATTACGAAATATTATTAATCAGTAACTAACCAAAATCATATCAAACTACTCTTGAAGTGCATTATTTCATAATTACAAATATATTTACGAGTAAATTAATATAAACGTACGCCCTCCTTGTATTTCCGAATTATCGTAGGAATATTACGAAATATTATTAATCAGTAACTAACCAAAATCATATCAAACTACTCTTGAAGTGCATTATTTACAATTACAAATATATTTACGAGTAAATTAATATAAACGTACGCCTCCTTGTATTTCCGAATTATCGTGGAATATTACGAAATATTATTAATCAGTAACTAACCAAAATCATATCAAACTACTCTTGAAGTGCATTATTTACAATTATAAATATATATTTACGAGTAAATTAATATAAACGTATCGCCCTCCTTGTATTTCCGAATTATCGTAGGAATGTTACGAAATATTATTAATCAGTAACTAACCAAAATCATATCAAACTACTCTTGAAGTGCATTATTTACAATTACAAATATATTTACGAGTAAATTAATATAAACGTACGCCCTCCTTGTATTTCCGAATTATCGTAGGAATATTACGAAATATTATTAATCAGTAACTAACCAAAATCATATCAAACTACTCTTGAAGTGCATTATTTACAATTACAAATATATTTACGAGTAAATTAATATAAACGTACGCCCTCCTTGTATTTCGAATTATCGTAGGAATATTACGAAATATTATTAATCAGTAACTAACTAAAATCATATCAAACTACTCTTGAAGTGCATTATTTATAATTACAAATATATTTACGAGTAAATTAATATAAACGTACGCCTCCTTGTATTTCCGAATTATCGTAGGAATATTACGAAATATTATTAATCAGTAACTAACCAAAATCATATCAAACTACTCTTGAAGTGCATTATTTACAATTATAAATATATTTAAGAGTAAATTAATATAAACGTACGCCCTCCTTGTATTTCCGAATTATCGTAGGAATATTACGAAATATTATTAATCAGTAACTAACCAAAATCATATCAAACTACTCTTGAAGTGCATTATTTACAATTACAAATATATTTACGAGTAAATTAATATAAACGTACGCCCTCTTTGTATTTCCGAATTGTCGTAGGAATACAACGAAGTAGAATTAATCAGAACATAACCAAACTCTCATCAAACTACTCTTGTACGGTTGGCGTGATATTGAGTTATTCCTCCGTTTGTCGCGCACATACTTAATACAAATTTTACACTTATATGGTTTTCTCATTGTCAGAATTGGACCATATGAAAATCACCAGATATCAAATAAAAAATCGCATCACCCAGACTATAGTTAACAATAAAAAAACATACAAACGAATTGAGAACTTACTACGTTTTTAAGTCGGTTGAAAATAAACATGTTTGTCCGTCTGTTCCGGCTAATGACGATTTTGACTTCTCAAAGGGACCCACCCTTAGATGTTAGGAGCGTTGCTGGAGTTTCTTCGGCCACTTTTTCTCCGGCACTCAAAGGTAGTTTAGCTTTTGAATGTCCCTTAGATTATCCGTGAAATAGCAACCGACCGAGTCGTGCTCGGCCCTCTCGGGCACCCTCGGATCGGAATGCTTACGCGTTACTAGCCATAGAGGTTCAGGCTAAGCGACCTAAGAGCTATGCCACATCTCAATCCGGTGAAGCAGTCAAGGCCAGCCTCTCTGGCCAATCTTTGTAGTCCGTCATAAAAAAAAATCTCGCGTTTTATAGTTTTAGTGTCAACTAGTTTTGATAGATGGCGCTGTCATTAATTTATTAGTCTATTATTCAAATCGATACGAGATTGTCTGGACGTGAAGCTAGTTATATCATTTTGATGAAACGAGTAACTTAGGCTAGTTTATTTTAGATAAAAAAAATCGCGGGTACCACCGCGGGGCGTAGCTTTTTATTTTTTTGTTCACGGGGAGGAAATCTTCAACAAGATACCGCGGTTATGTGTGGGTTTTACCCACTAAACCTCCCCGGCGACCCTTCCTCGGTGCAAGGTCAGGGGCTCCGATATCTCCAGAAGAACGCACCGGAGATCACGTCCCGGGTCGCCTTCTTCCCGGGTCCATTTTGGCGGACGACAAAGTCCACCACCCTTGTCGCCCAGTTAACCCGAGGCCCCTTTTAGTTGCCTTCTACGACAGGCAGGGTATACCGTAGTCTTATTCTAGGAGCCCAGGGCTAAGGCGTAGCTAGTCGAACCGTACATACCATTTTTTTGTCGAGCATGTCCATTAATCTTCCTGGTGTTGCCACCATGATGTGAACGCCTCTCTGTACCACCTCCATGCATTCAGACACTGCTACACCTACAATACAAATGGATCATAAAACAGAGAACCACACGTCCGTAGGTTCCAAGAGCCCTTTACCGCTTCACCGTGGGTGTCAGCACTCCACGGTTTTTTTATAAATGTAACAAGGCTATTTTTGGTTCTACCATTTGTAAAAACAGAGCCGTATTATAACTTGTCCTGCATTTAGTCGATTCATTGCAAGGCTAAAATAGATGAAAAAAGATTTACATTGACATAAATGTCTGTTAAGTTAATATAATGAATGAGATAATGAATGTCCACTGAAAAGTTCTGCCTACCCCTCTGGATCGAGGGTTGTGTGCGGTAATAGTTTATAGCCGTGTATAGCCGTGTGACGTTACTCGTTATAAATAATTCTTTGTACAACGTTACGCTGCCTCAATAAAGCGAGTGTATTAGTTGTTGGACTATTTTATTCCACGAGACCTACAAATTATTACAATTGATAATTTTTATGTGATTGAACATGTGAATGGGTGTGTGATTGAGCGTGTGTGTGGGTGGGTGAGTGGATGTGTGTCTGGGTGGGTGAGGAGTGGATGTGTGTATGAGTGAGTGGATGTGTGAGTATGTGCATGGGTGTGTGGGTGGGTGCGTGTGTGTTAGTGGGTGGATGTGTGAGTGTGTGGTTGTGTGAGTAGTTGTGAAAGTGTATATAAATGAGTGTGTATATAGGTATACTTTACCTTTTGGAAACTTCATATGCTGGAAAGTCCGTATGGGAAGTGGAACATCCTCCCCTTCAACCAGTATCCTTTATTTATTTTTTTTGTTTACGCGGGGGAATCTTTTTATAGACCATCCTCCGGTACCCTGGGTGGGCCCGGAGGGATGTGTGGGACTGGGCCTGGGCAGCCCCTACCCACTAAACCTTCCGCGAATGCCATCAGCCGTTATGAGCGCGGTGCCCCGGATCTGTCAGCGACAGGACACCCCAACGACCGGCCGGTCCCGGCAAGGACCGGACTTCTTCCTCAAAGGGGACTTCTCCGGCACTCAGAGAAGTCCCGACGACGCCGAAGCATGCTGGGGCCAGGTACCCATCTTGGCCCCGCTTCGGATTACGGGGGCGGCAAGAGGAGGCGTTCGTAACGCCTCCTGTGCACCCCGATACGCCGCCTGCGGAGGGGGGAAGCCTCTGCGCTCCCCTCCCTGACCCGCTCGTCAGCCTCCTTCTGGGACATGACCGTCTCACAGAAGGAGGCGACCGCCGTCCAAGACCTGTCGCTTGAGACCATCGCAAGAGCGAGGCTCGGAAGCGATAGGTCTACACCACCGATGGCAGATACCATATCATGGCGCTGCGCTGCCCATCTCGGGCACACCTCAAGGGTGTGCTGGGCAGGGTCCACCGCAGCACTACAATCATGGCACCGCTCATCGGCCTCCCGATGGGCCGTCCGACACAGGTAGTCCCCGAAACACCCATGTCCCGTGAACACCTGGGTCCGACGGAAGGTGAGAGGTTTGCGCTTTCTGCGCATCCAACGCTCTAGGACCGGGCGCAGAGCACTCGTCGTACGGATACCATACGAGTGATGCGCCAGGTCCTTTCAACCAGTGTCCTGAGCTCTGATGAGATCGTTTTTCCCCGGCGGCCGTTCAAGAACGGTGCGCGGCGGCCGCCATGAAGTTTATAGCCGAAGGGAATATACAATATGAGCATATATGTAGAATTAGTTAACGTTACCTCCTATTGCCAGGCAGCTGCGTATCTCCGGATTGCCGGTCATCTTCAGATGCCTGACAAAATGTTGGATGATATCGAAGGTCTGCTTCGCAAGCTCTCGGGATGGACAGATGATCAGACCGTAGGGGCCCTCGTTCCTGGAAACCAATAGCGACACTAAACATATTTACGAGCATAAACATAAACCGACTTCACATATCAAACATTCAACTAGTCTTACTCAAAGTGGGTGGTAACGCCCTCTTGGAGGCGTTTGAAACTAAGAGGGTACCGTTAAGGTGCCCAGAAAAAATGGGGGCGAAATATAATTTGTAATTCATTTACTTTATATAGTATAAGGTTGTCAAATATCTCCCTTCCGCCTTTTTGTCTTTTGAATTTCGCGGCTATGTACAAAGCGCTACAGAGCTCGTGGCCAAGCCGCGAATTTCGGCGTTAGTGAAGTCCATGTTTACACGTCTATAACTGTTGAACGCAATATCCAAACTAATTATGCATAGCGTCGTTTTGTAGGATATGTCAAGACCTTTCAAATTACGTATAGTATTGCTAGATACGAGCTCTGTAGCGCTTTGTACATAGCCGCGAAATTCAAAAGACAAAAGGCGGAAGGGAGATATTTGACAGTCTGGGTGTGTGAGGAGTGGATGTGTGTATGAGTGAGTGGATGCGTGAGTATGTGCATGCGAGTGTGTGTAGGTGCGTGTGTGTTAGTGGGTGGATGTGTGAGTGTGTGGTTGTGTGAGTAGTTGTGAAAGTGTATATAAATGAGTGTGTATATAGGTATACTTTACCTTTTGGAAACTTCATATGCTGGAAAGTCCGTATGGGAAGTGGAACATCCTCCCCTTCAACCAGTATCCTTTATTTATTTTTTGTTTACGCGGGGAATCTTTTATAGACCATCCTCCGGTACCCTGGGTGGGCGGAGGGATGTGTGGACTGGGCCTGGGCAGCCCCTACCCATTAAACCTTCCGCGAATGCCATCAGCCGTTATGAGCGCGGTGCCCCGGATCTGTCAGCGACAGGACACCCCAACGACCGGCCGGTCCCGGCAAGGACCGGACTTCTTCCTCAAAGGGGACTTCTCCGGCACTCAGAGAAGTCCCGACGACGCCGAAGCATGCTGGGGCCAGGTACCCATCTTGGCCCCGCTTCGGATTACGAGGGCGGCAAGAGGAGGCGTTCGTAACGCCTCCTGTGCACCCCGATACGCCGCCTGCGGAGGGGGGAAGCCTCTGCGCTCCCCTCCCTGACCCGCTCGTCAGCCTCCTTCTGGGACATGACCGTCTCACAGAAGGAGGCGACCGCCGTCCAAGACCTGTCGCTTGAGACCATCGCAAGAGCGAGGCTCGGAAGCGATAGGTCTACACCACCGATGGCAGATACCATATCATGGCGCTGCGCTGCCCATCTCGGGCACACCTCAAGGGTGTGCTGGGCAGGGTCCACCGCAGCACTACAATCATGGCACCGCTCATCGGCCTCCCGATGGGCCGTCCGACACAGGTAGTCCCCGAAACACCCATGTCCCGTGAACACCTGGGTCCGACGGAAGGTGAGAGGTTTGCGCTTTCTGCGCATCCAACGCTCTAGGACCGGGCGCAGAGCACTCGTCGTACGGATACCATACGAGTGATGCGCCAGGTCCTTTCAACCAGTGTCCTGAGCTCTGATGAGATCGTTTTTCCCCGGCGGCCGTTCAAGAACGGTGCGCGGCGGCCGCCATGAAGTTTATAGCCGAAGGGAATATACAATATGAGCATATATGTAGAATTAGTTAACGTTACCTCCTATTGCCAGGCAGCTGCGTATCTCCGGATTGCCGGTCATCTTCAGATGCCTGACAAAATGTTGGATGATATCGAAGGTCTGCTTCGCAAGCTCTCGGGATGGACAGATGATCAGACCGTAGGGGCCCTCGTTCCTGGAAACCAATAGCGACACTAAACATATTTACGAGCATAAACATAAACCGACTTCACATATCAAACATTCAACTAGTCTTACTCAAAGTGGGTGGTAACGCCCTCTTGGAGGCGTTTGAAACTAAGAGGGTACCGTTAAGGTGCCCAGAAAAAATGGGGGCGAAATATAATTTGTAATTCATTTACTTTATATAGTATAAGGTTGTCAAATATCTCCCTTCCGCCTTTTTGTCTTTTGAATTTCGCGGCTATGTACAAAGCGCTACAGAGCTCGTATCTAGCAATACTATACGTAATTTGAAAGGTCTTGACATATCCTACAAAACGACGCTATGCATAATTAGTTTGGATATTGCGTTCAACAGTTATAGACGTGTAAACATGGACTTCACTAACGCCGAAATTCGCGGCTTGGCCACGAGCTCTGTAGCGCTTTGTACATAGCCGCGAAATTCAAAAGACAAAAAGGCGGAAGGGAGATATTTGACAACCTATTATTTTAAATTTCACTAAAATTAAAAGCCACTTACTACACAATAACAAATAATTACTTTGTATTTCTACCCTATATGATGTTATAAATATTTAAAATACTTAACATAGATTTTAGTTTTTTTTTTAAGTTTTAGGGGTGTATAAAGATGGGCGGGGGAGGGCGCTGGTAAATAATTGATTTTCAAAAGGGGGCGGTAAAAGAAATAAGTTTGATAATCACTGCATTAAACACTACTACACGCGGACGCTCTCTTTGTATTTCCGAATTATGAAAAAATCACCAAATAAAACCTAACCAAATTAAAACGCTTCACAAGCACGATCTGCAGGTTAAGGCTTGGGCATGCGTGTACCCCCGTCCACCTGGCTAAGCTACACATTAGAGACAGCTCTCTTTGTGAATGTGGACTAGACGAAGGGGAGTCCCTTTTTTTCAATTGCCCCTTATTATCTTCTTCCCTCTACGACCTCCTTCCTAATGATATCCCGCGCCCCATAGACTTCAAATCCCTACTATCTCTTGTTAACTCTCATTTTGTGTATATTTTATGTTCATTCCTTCACAAAAATAACATTAGAATTTAGTTTGTCTGTCTTTTAACTAACTAACCCTATGTATATATTGTGTTTGTTTCTATTGTTTTAGACATATCAACAGTGAGCATCGCACGGAACTGTCTCAGCAGTAACCACACATACTTCCATATAGTTTAGATCCTTGTCCGTCCAGCCCTGTAGTTCTGGGCTCTCAAGAATAAGACTACGGTATCCCCTGCCTGTCGTAAAAGGCGACTAAAAGGGGCCTCGGGTTCACTGGGCGACAAGGGTGGGGGCCTGAGTAGTCCACCAAAGTGGACCCGGGAAGAAGGCGACATCGGCTGGCCCGTGTCGCATTGCGCTGCGAGGGCACAGGGTGGAGGGAGTAACCTCCCCCCCCCGGGACGTGCTCTCCTTGAGCACAGTGCAGAGGGGCTCCGGTGCGTTCCACTGGAGATCCCGGAGCCCCTCGTCATGCACCGAGGAAAGGGCCACCGGGGAGGTTTTAGTGGGTAAGAACCCCACATAACCGCCGCCTTCCCCCCAGAAGGCGGGGTGTCTTTCTGAAGATTTCCTTGTCCGTCACGAAGCCCGCTTTTTACAGCAGTTTAACGTACACACTTCGACATTGGCGACATCTATATGGAAACGCCATCAACAAAAACAATCTATCAATTAACCAAATTATCAAACTACTCTTAAAGTGCATCATTTCCAATCAAATATGAATCATCGAAATCGATTGGCCTCATATTGACTTCTCATCTATTTGTAGCGCACATACTTGTTACATATTTAACATTCATACGTTTTTCTCATGGAACCCACTGTCAGAATTGGACCAAATTTAAATTGGACCTAAGAGAAAACACCAGCATTTGGATAAAAAAAAAGTTAAAGTTACAGCCTTTATATATATAATATATACGACCCACTGTTGGGCACAGTCCTTCTCTGTAAAGAGAGTATAAGGGCATAGTCCACCACGCGGCCCTAGTGCGGATTGGTAGACTTCACATGCTTTAGAAAAATTTTCTAAGACATGTAGGTTTCCTCACGATGTTATCCTTCACCGACGAGCGCGTGGTTAATCAGCACATAAAATTGCAACAGCAAATTTGTTGGTGCCGGCACCGGGGATCGAACTCGGGTTGCTAGCGTACTATGCAACAAGAGCCAACCGCCTGGACACTGAGCTACCACGGCTACAGTTGAATTGAGAACCTCATTCTTTGAAGTCGGATAAAAGGGATCGGGTCATCTTACTTTATAAACGGCATCTTGATCTCCTGTTCGATGCACATCATGATGATGGGCAGTATGAAGACCAGCGTCTTCCCGGAGCCAGTGAAGGCGATGCCAATCATGTCCCTGCCGCTCAACACGGCCGGGATACCCTGGACTTGGATAGGGGTCGGCTTCTTTATGCCTTTCTCTTCCAGACCTCTCAATACACCTGGAAAAAAGATGGTGTATGAAAGAGATATAGAATTAATCAGAATATAACAAAACTCTCATCAAACTACCCTTGAAGTACATCCTTTACAATAAAACAATGAATTATCGAAATCGGTCGTCGTGTATTAGCTGGCAACACATGGCACCCAGCTATTGTTATGCATAATAACTACTTACAATGATATCTTAGTGATTTACCTGAACCTTATTGTATCTTTAATTCATAATTAATAATTTAGTTGATCGTCACATGAACTTGGCATTGTAAACAATAGTTTAACTTTATTAGTTAAACTATTGTTACGCTGTCTCAATAAAGCGAGTGTATTAGTTGTTGGACTATTTTATTCCACGAGACCTACAAATTATTACAATTGATAATTTTTATGTGATTGAACATGTGAATGGGTGTGTGATTGAGCGTGTGTGTGGGTGGGTGAGTGGATGTGTGTCTGGGTGGGTGAGAAGTGATGGGTGATTGAGTATGTGAGTGGATGTGTGTGTGGGTGAGTGTATATGAGTGGATGCGTGAGTATGTGCATGCGTATGTGGGTGGGTGAGTGGATGTGTTACTAGGTGCATGCGTGTGTGGGTGGGTGAGTGGATGTGTGAGTGTGTGCATGGGTGTGTGAGTGTGTGCATGGGTGTGTGAGTGTGTGCATGGGTGTGTGAGTGTGTGCATGGGTGTGTGAGTGTGTGCATGGGTGTGTGAGTGTGTGGTTGTGTGAGTAGTTGTGAAAGTGTATATAAATGAGTGTGTATATAGGCATACTTTACCTTTTGGAAACTTCATATGCTGGAAAGTCCGTATGGGAGGTGGAACATCCTCCCCTTCAACCAGTATCCTGAGCTGTTGTCTGATGAGATCGTTTTTCCCCGGCGGCCGTTCAAGAACGGTGCGCGGCGGCCGCCATGAAGTTTTGATTGGATCCTCGTACTGTATGCCTGGAATTGTATTAATATTGGACCTAATTGAAAGCTAATTTACTAACAATATAATATCAAAATGAATTGGGTTCCTTCTTTCTTGAATAACAATAATAAATGTTTAATAGCGGGAAATATGGTAACCAACATGATGATAATTTTTAATATTTTGTTATGACAAACTACACAGATTCGCCAGAGAAGCTGGCATTGACTGCTTCCTTGAGAGGTGGCTTAGCTCTTAAGTTGCTTAGCCTCAACTGCTATTAGCTAATAACTCAACACAAGGTCCTTCCCGTGTGGGGTAACCTCGGCTTGGGCAGTTACTATGTTATGTGTAAGCATTCTGATCCGAGGATAATCTAAAAATGTATTAATAGGCACTAGCATATTTCGCCCAAATGGCATGCAAATATAATATATTAATTATATTCTAAATTATTATATACTTTTGTAGATAAACTTTTAAAAGTATACTAAAAATCCAACATATATAAAATGAAATATAATATATCACGTTTCGGACAGATTTTCACAGTTAAATACAATTTTTTATTGTTGATACTGTTGATACTGATTTTTTATGGCACTTCACAGTTTAAACTTGTATAATTTGTTTAGGGAATAAAATCAGATATGAATTAGCCACTGCTTGAGCTTATTCTGAAATGGCCGTAGGTCATAAATAATTAACAACTAAATCCTTACCTTTAGCTAACTCAGCAACGCCCATGAGAGCCTTGCTCTGTGCCACACTCTCCAATATATGCTGTTCCTCTCTTGCCTGGCGCTCAGCTGCTGATAGCGCCCTGGCCTCCGCCAGCCTCTTTAATTCACTGTGCTGGTCCAGTAATGAAACATTATACCGACGTCCCCACTCTTCCTGTGACCCTGCAATATTTATAAGTAAAACCAAAATGACAGCTACAATAACGTAAGGGTTAAGAAAAAACGTAATTATAAACAATACTCGGTCGTAAGTTGAATATTTCAAACTTATAATATGCATTTCTCAAGCCTCATAAAGTTCAAATATAAAAACTTAACAGTAGAGATTTTCATCAATGACATTGCCTAAATTAATTGAAGATTTGTGATAAAACACAGGCATACATGCACTCACACACAGCCCACATTGTAACATATAATCCTAACATAACACACATGCGAGATGAATGAAAGAATAACTGTAGATAATATTAGAAATTTAATTAGCGATAAGAATAAGATAGATATATTTTTAAGATTCTGTAAATATGTAGTAAATAAAGTAATATCTAGAAACAAAACATAATGTAAATAGATAGATATAAAAATTAGGAAATAAAACAGAATTGTAAATAAAAAAAAAGTTGTGTAAATTAGAAACAAAAATAAGAAATTTGTGTATTTAGAAATAAGAGATATATAAGGAAATTAATTGTAACTAACTAGAAATAAGAAACTTAGAAATTAGTATTGTATAAAGTAGACAAATTAGTTAGTAGTAAATTAATGTAAAGATAAAAATACCCCACAGCCAAACATGCTGGGGAACAAAACATTGTAAGTAATCATCAATAAAAAAAACAAAAAACATAACACACATTGGCAATACATAGAATAAAATTGTTATTTATTCATATGTTTAATTAATTTCTTTAATATTTTTTTTATTTTAATGCAGTACGTAGGTTGGAATTGGAGGCAGTCCATGGGTTGGAGAAGAGCAAGATGCACTCCCTCTAGATCAGTGGTGGGCAACCACGGCTCATGGGCCAAATCTGTCCGTTTCAAGCATTTCATACGGCCCGCAAGAGTTTTTTTGTGTTAATATTTTTGAGATGTTGCAAATGGTGTTGTAAATTTTTTCAGTATTTATTTTTATCAATAGTATCTATAAGGTTTAAAAACCTTTAAAAATTCTTGGTTTGCTTAAATAAAGCATAAGAAACATTGTACATTTTTACGTAAAAAGTAATAAAAAATTGCCACCGGCAGTAATTTGCTAAAGTAGCCTTTGATTTTTTTGTTAAATAGATATTATAAATCAAAAGATTTTTTCTCGGTCAATTTTGGACCGTTAAATTTTTTTTTACAATGTTTGGCCCGCCAACCAAAAAGTTTGCCCACAACTGCTCTAGATAGACCAACAACTTTAGTAGGACAATTGAAGTGGCTGGGTGTCACAGGACACATACAGGATTGTATGTGGTGGAAGGACTATTTCCAGCAGTAGTTAGACATAGGCTGATGACAATGTGAATGCACTATACATTCGTAGTTAATACTGAAAAAAAAACATATATAATGTAAATCTATAAGGTCATAGATCTTGCATAAGTCTGATTATCTAATACAAGATCTGGGTTAACACCTAGAGCATAGTACTTGCATAGTATGCTAGAAACCTGAGTTCCCAGTGCAGACACCAATAAATTTGTTGTTACAATTCTAAGTGCTGATTTCCCATGCACTTAGCGGTGAAGGAAAACATCATGAGGAAACCTATATATCTTAGAAAATTTAAAGGCAATTTTTTAAGGTGAAGTCTGCCAATCTGCACTAGGGCCGCGTGGCGGACTATGCCCTTATACTCTCTTTACAAAGAAGGCCTGCCCCCAACAGTGGCATATTTATATATAAAGGTTGTAACTTTAACTTTTATAATAAATCTAATTATTAGTAGCACTAATTAGTAACATGCTAGTCATAACATCGATTAGTAGAATAGCTAATTTGCACGACAACTAATTTTTAGATGTCAATTGAATCTATGTGTATGATTTAATACATGGATGTAAATGATACCTTCATCATCCGGGTCATTCTCACTAGAGCTTTTGGTCTCTGCCGTAACCTCCGCGGCAACTTGTCCAAGACGTCCAAGCTTCAGCAACTTTTCTTTTTTACGTTCCTTGACCGGAACATAAGGTACATAATTATCGAGTTCTCCCTCAGACTCTGAAGATTTCTCATCGCGTCTGTAACGTTTAATCGAAGGAGCATCGCCAGCAGCTTCGCTGGACATGTTATCACTTATACTTATTTAATAAACTTCATATTATACAAACAAATAAACAAACCAGTCACACTGTTAAATGACAACAATAATATAGCTTGAATCAGCTAACAGATGTATGTGTATTGTGTATTTTTGACAGATGACTAAAGATGTTCGATAAGAAAACTTATTTATCTGTGAAACCGTGTGTCTACCGTCAGAATTATGGATATAACTTTCATTTTCATCGTAAACTTAAGAATTGAGTGTACGTATTGTAAAAAGACTTGGCTTAAAGGCCTTGTTACCAGACCATAAAAGAAAAAAATCGGAAAATCACCTCGAAAAAATTCCATTTTCGTCGACTATAAATGGTTTTACCACGTTGATATTGTGGCGTTCATTACATATACTTTAAAGAATTAGTTATGAAAAGAACTGAGTTGATCTCAAAGAAACTATATTACTAATATAGTCTTGAAAAGACTGATAGATTGTTTTCCGTGAAACTATTAAAAAAACACAACTAGACGGGCACAACACAACAGCCGCACAAGGTCACGCGCCGCACACTACAAACCTGAGGCCCGCTAGGGAGCAAATGAAACGGATTTTTTTTTTGACGAACTAACACAGTTGGCACAGAGAAGTTGGCCTTTACTGCTTCACCGGATTGAGAGGTGGCATAGCTTTTAGGTCGCTTAGCCTGAACCTCTATTAGGTGGTAACTCGACACAAGGGTCCCCCCGGTGAGGGGTAACCTCAGCTTGGACGGTCACCATTATTACGCGTTAGCAGTCAGATCCGAGGGCGCTCGAGAGGGCCGAATCACGACTCGGTCGGTAGCTATTTTATTAACAAAAATCTATTGGGACAATCTAAGCTAAACTAACTTATAAGCCAATTCGGAAAGCGTTAGCGCTGGTAGAAAAGTGGCTGTGAAACTCCAGCAACGCTCCTGAATGAAACGGAACAAACACGTCACGCGCATATTTAAGATCTCCGGCGGAGTGAGGCGCGGGGGACAGCGCGCTGAATTCACCGCTTTCTCATTGGTTAAAATAACATTCAATACTTTCAACTTTTGTATAAATAGAGCAACACTTATCGCAATAAACATTTAGTATTTATTATTCAGGAATCCACAGTCTACTCCAACTACAACAACAGTATTTTATTCAATTCTTATCCCAAGTTCTGCCAAACTCTTCTGCCAAAAGTGGATCTCTCGCCAAAATATAACACAATACATATTGTTGCTGTTGTTGAATACAATTCACAATTAAGACTAATAATAATGTGAAACAATCGTAAAGCTGGAATAGACCTATTTAATGTAGAAACATATGAGTATTATCGATATCTGCCCGACATTGTTCATAAATATTTCCAAATAGCAGCCTTAATCATGGGTATCGGAAACAGAAAATAGAAGCCAATCGTCCAAAATCGCAGTTATGTTATTTTAAAAGCGTCTTGCTTCGGATTATAATGTGGGCGATTTTGTGGAGGTATTCACCTGAATGCGCCTTACCATTATTTGTCCAGGAATGTATTTCCACTTAACATCAGGTGAGATTGCAGTCAAGCACAAACAATAAAAAGATGAGATTTTCCATTAAGAATTTTTTTGTTGTTTATGTCGATTTTGACACTAAAATTTTACAAAATTACTTAAAAAATCGATTTATTACGGAACGTTTGACGAATTGTCAATGTCAAACCAAAATATGCAAGTGACACGTAATTCTCAATAATTTAATTTACTTTTTGTGACCTCCAAATGTGAAAATTCGCGAAAATTTGACTTTAAATAGTTCAATTATAGAACGCGGAAATGTCCGATAGAGGCATTGGTGATCACGCGTCAAAGAATGTGGTGAAAAATCCGCTATTGTCGACTGCTGTGATTGGTGTCTCCCTCGAAGATTTGACGCACAATGCAGTCCTATTGCCTGCCGTGCCCAACCAAGAACTGATCGCAAGACAAGGTGAGTGCTATTTTGATCTCTTTATGTTGTGTAAAAGTCTCCAGCCTTGACCTGTGAACGAAAAACATTCGTAGGAAATATGTTGTTTTTTCATTGGCAAACTGTCAGTTTTCGCGATTTTCGCGATTGGTATCGCGCATTTTCACATGTAACGTCGTGATTTAATGTGATTGGTATCGATAATCTCATCCATTGTATTTCGTTTCACGTCGATGAATTTATTCAATAGCGTTTAATTAAGTAACTTACTTAATATTTGTTTTAGAAATTGACACTTCCAAATTTGAAATGTCATCATTTCTATATAAGACATGTAAGAATGCTCCGTTTAAGAGTGGCTTTGTTCCCGAATTTAATAGCTGCAATTTAAGCTGTAAAGATGCAGGAAAACGATTTATTAAAATTTTAGTAAGTAGTTGTGACATTCTATTATGATTTTACTGTGAATATGTTCATCTCATTAGTGGAAAATTATTTATTTTAATCATAATATATTGACTATAACCTACAAGTAATGTATGTGCATGTAATTAAAGGACACTTAAATTGGGTACTGATGGTGCTGACACACATGTGACTGTTACTGAAGTCACTAAAACATATAGAGAAGAGAATGAAAATAAAAATTTGGAGCTTCTCAACTTCCCATTTGATTTGACTATTGTCATAAAAAGTTCATTATGGAACAGTTGAAAATGTCGTAATAAATTAGAAGTTCATTGCATTCATATGCATAATAATAAATAATATCAATACAAATCTAGCAATGGAGTAAATATGTCAGTGGATTCTGTTGTTGTCTGGGTTAATATATTTGGGAAAGTAACACAACCAGGTAGGCGGATAGCCTCTGACTATATAAGGTCGAGGTATATTGTACTTCAGCACATTGCCTGGTAAGTGATATGCTGGTGAATCCTCATAACATCATATTGCAGATTATTTAAGGAGAGTTTATGGGTGACAACGTCACTTACCATAGATGTTAGTTTGTCCATTTTTAACAACTATAAAAAGAACGAGAGAAAAGTCATCTTCCTAAGCCATATCTTACGACACAAAAATATCAGCTTCTAGTAATTATGATGGGCATTCAAATGCGGTAGAACTGTTGCGGCCAGCTTCTCGCGTAGCGGTTGCTAGCGGGCTAAGAGGCTATTTGGTGAAACAGCTTAAACCAATCTGCTCAGTCCGCGTAAGGTAGCTAGTCATTCGGTTTTCTTTTGCATTTTGGACAGTGTGCTCAGTAACACCATGATCTAGATCCTTCATCCCCATTCCACCATCGGACTTCTAGATGCACTGCGGGATTTCATCCTTTTGTTGTGAACATCCCTCAAACCCAAACAAACCGCTTTGCTTCGTCTTTCATTGTTTATAGTTTTCAGATTTGATCCCAGCCGGCACCAATAAATTTGTTGTTGCAATTTTATGTGCTAATTTACCGCATGTACTGATGAAGGCAGGCATTGTGAGGAAACCTACATGTCCTAGAAAATTTTTCTAAGACATGTGAAGTATGCCAATCCGCACTAGGCCTACGAGGCGGACTACGCCCTTATACTCTCTTTACAGAGACCCAACAGTAGGACATATATATTATATATTTCAAGGCTATATATGTATATAGCCTTAATTTTAACTACAAACAGAACACTTATCCATTAGGCTATTTCTATTATATGTATATAGTCCTAATAATATGTGTAAAATAAACAAAATAAACACAGTTAATAATTTTATTAAAATAATTTTACAAAAATCATTTATGGCTCAAAACTTAAATGCTACATTAATGTTAAGCAATTGTACTACCCGTATTAGTAAATTTCTTCAATTAAACTTGCTTTCGCCGTCTTCTTAATTTCTTCGGCCACATAGCTCGCCGCCAGCCAGACAGTCTTTAAAAATTACTGCTGGTTGGCTGCGTCGTAGGAAGAAGAAGCAGAGGTAGGGCGCCTACTACATAGATGAACTCTATTGGAGGAGCTACCAAATTAAAACTCCAGGCGGCTATCCACCTGGCCCAAAATAGGAAAGAGTGGGGAATGCTCAAAGCAGCTCTCTTAGTGGTCACAACCCTTAGCTCTGAGGAAACAATTATTAAGAAGATTTACATCATTTTAAAACAATTTACTCAACTTCAAATTAAAGAAAAAACCCATTTAAAACGGGGGTTAATATAATATATAATAATTAGGAAATGATATCTAATGGAAATTAATATGTTACAATAAATTGAAGAATTTAGTTTATAATTTCACAAATAAAATAAACTTGCGTCTGCCTGTAATATTATCGCTTTTTGCTACATGCATATGAATGTATTTTTTTTTATGACGAACTACACAGATTGAGAGGTGTCATAGCTCTTAGGTTGCTTAGCCTGAACCTCTATCGCTAGTAACTCGACACAAGGGTCCCCCCGGTGAGGGGTAACCTCGGCTTGGATGGTTACTATGTTACGCGTGAGCATTCCGATCCGACGGCCGGAACTCTCCGGAGAAGGCCGAACCACAACTCGGTCGGTTGCTATTTTATTTAAGTTTTGTTTATCTATTAGTTCAGGATCATTAAGCTCTGGTTGGCTCAAACAATTTTATCTGGACTTTCATTGGGGAATAGTACATTTATTTTAGAAAAATTCTAAAATGATTTATACAAATAAATAATAACAATTTGCTTACAAGGGGTACAGAAATGGATAGACTTTTTTAATGGCTGGTAAAACCGTGAGGCACAGGTAGTATTTAGCATGATAACCATATTGTGGCAACAATCTGTATGTATGTCTATATTATTAATGTGGTATAGCATAGACAAAGAGTAGTCAAACCTAACAAAGCTCTTTGCTTCGTCTTTCATTATTCATAAAGCAAAAGACTGATGCGCTGACATTGTTTTTTTCAATTTTAAGTTTTAATTCATCACATGCTCAAGTGTGAAGAAAATCATTGTGAGTAACTTTACAGAGAAGGCCCATGCTTACTAGTGGGACATTTATAATAATATACTGTAACTTTCTTATAGTAAAAATTTAAAATATATTTGTGCAATGTTTATTGCCAATTTCTTTATATACACAGGGTGTTAGCAGACTGCTTCCGAAAACGAAGACAGACAATAGTTCTAATAACCCTGTTTACACATTTAAGAATATATGCTATGTTGTTGACCCGTCATAACCAATGAATATGCTTGCACAAATTAATCTCAACCATTACCAGAAGCTCATTTTCCTTCTTCTGGCTAATTCTTGTCATTTATGATCCCAATTATTGTAGTAATATAATTAAAAATATATAATTAATCAAATTTATAACTTTTAATTTAATAAAACGATTCATTTTGTAAATGAATGTCACACATTATTAATAATTCATCTTTTAAGATAACAATAACATATTTACTTCAATTAAATCTAATTACGTAATTTTAAATTGCATGAAGGTATAATAAATACATAATATTACTGATTACTGATTTATTGAACATTTAATAAACAAAATACCAAACGAAATTCAAACACTATTTAATAAATAGTTTATAACAAAACTTAAAAACAGATATGTGGCTTAATGGAAACACAGTTTTAATATAAAATAATTTTTTCACCATTAATTTAATAATGACCTAATTTTTAATACTTTTTTTCATATTAAAATTGCAGATACGTTTACATAATTGATATGTATTTAGGCATGTGTTTTTTATATAAATTTTACAACTTCACTGATTTTATTCTTATAACATTAGCAAATATTGTTTTAAATATTTTGAATACACTGATATGACTTCATATATATTGGTAAATATGCTATAAATTTTCTCAGCTAATTTAAATTTAAAAACAATACCTTCATGCAGTGTTAAAGTTATTTTTAGCCTATAACTTACAAATAAGGTTTTATATAAAATAATTTATCTTTACCCATCTAAATTCTGGCAACTTATACCTTAGAATACTTTCGAATGTGATATAAATTAAGATATAATTATGCATATTCATTATAAATTAACACTTATTAATACATTAGTGACTAAATATTTTACCGTTTAAAAATATTGTATAATGTACTCTGTAGCCGAGATTGATGTATAGTTTCACAAAAAAATAATTGTAATAATATTGCCTGGAATTATTTTAACTTTGTAATGCAAAACAAAAGTGTAATGCAAAACAGGGTTTGGGTGGCTAAATTTCTAGCAATGCGCAATTTTTAAACCTTTCCCGGTTTATTTTGCGAAAAAGACAGCTAATGTCAAATTTCCCCGCCATTTTTCCTACACGTTCTATACGCGAATTTCGCCGTATCAAAGATAATAAATATTCCTATTTTGTTAGTTGTGTTTTTTACGCCATATTTTATTTTTTTCTGTTATGTTGGTAGAGACTAGTTTCACGCGATTGTAAATTCGAGGGCTTGTGAAGTTCATCAATTATTGTTATATTATTTGGGACTGAATTAGGTAAGTCATTTTATATCGTTGTTTCGGACAACATAATTATGTACTTATGCATAACATGTTTTTAATACTTTTTATGTATATTATAATTGTAAACACGCAATTCTAATATATACATATGATATATATTGTATCTCGATAACTGTTCTAGCGATTTACGTGAAATTTCGTATTGAAGTATGGTGTTGCTGTATTTTATTTAAATAATAAAATTAACGCAAGCACTAGTCAAGGTCACAAGGACGTGAAATTTGACAGATGTAGAGAGACAACAAACGACGTTGTTATTTTCTTATATATTTTTACAATGAAACGCGATTTAATGTATTAAAAAGTATGAAAAGCAATTTTACGCTTATCACCACGCCATCTTGTAAATATATGTAGTTGAAGTGTTGCCGTCGGTACTTACATACCTCAGAACTTTTTGAGATAGCTCGTTGATATTATATAGCGAAAAATATATTCTTTTAAAACATTCGATTGGGATGAAAAATTATATTTAACTACCGCTTTCGCACCGCATGCCCGGCGGTGAAAGTAAATTTGGTCAGGTGACATGTTAGAAAATTTTCTGATGCCTGTGAAGTCAGCCAATTCACACTAGATGTGGGTGACTATGCCCTTATACCCACTTCACACAGAAGAAAATCCAGCGTCACAACAGTGGGACATATATTTAAAGGCTGCATTTTTTTTTAATTTTATGTTTACCAACATATGAAGTCTTATAAAAAAAATATTTTATTTAAAAAAAAACGCTCCCATGTACTGAAAATTAAGCAGGCAGTTATATACTATCAATTATTTTCTTTGTGATACTTATAGACTTTGTGTTTTTATAAAAACTTGTTTGAGTACATGTAATTTTGTAATAGTAATCTGATTTATTATGCATAAGATGAATTTAACTTTATTATATGGCAATAATTTAGATGCTTTTATCAATATCACATACTATGGAATACTGTTATACTTTTTTTTAACACATTTCGTTTCTTTCATTTATTGTACAGTATGAAGTTAACACATTGATATACAAAGACTATTTTTAAGTGTTTATAGGCCTTTACGTTTTTGTGAATGAACATTATTTCTGGATGGTAGTAACTCTGGAAGCTTTTTTTTGTTTATTTATTGGGGACTTTTGCCCTTTTGGGCATGTCAGCACCATCATACCCTAACCTACGCACACACACATTGGTCACATGAAGCGAGAAAGAAAGTCATCAATGTTGTAGGACCATAGCCACCACCTTCCTCGCTCCCTCTTAGGAGCCCTCAATATTCGCACTTCATGTTTAGCCCATTAAGCCCTTTAACAATTTCATCAGGTTGACTTGACCAAGCTTTTAAAGCCTTTATCACACACAACACCAAGATTTTTTTTTTAATGACGAACTACACAGACTGGCCAGAGAAGCTGGCCTTGACTGCTTCACCAGATTGAGAGGTGGCATAGCTCTTAGGTCGCTTAGCCTGAACCTCAATATATTAAGATTAACTTATGGGCTTCAGAGAGGGAATCTTCTTACGACATAAGGTGATTAGAAGTTCTAGATATGTTACCTGATATTCCACTTGCAAGTATTTGGAAAAGACAGGCACCAGCTACAATATAGTTTCATCTCTGAATTTACTATTGATGATGATGATGATTAGGTCCTGCCGGATTCGGCTACAGTGAGGCTTTAGGACTATCAAGTCATGAGCCAGGTCATGCTGCTCTTAAGTGTGCCCTCATGTGGCTTGCATACCCACTCTTCCTTGTAAATGTGCGACCGTTACTGATGTGGTAGGATATGGCAGCTCTTGTTCGGGCCTTCAGGGTGTCACGCTTTAGGTCTAACTCAGACCTGCGCCTCTGCTCAAAAGCGCATACCCTTTCCCTGGGTGTGAATCTCCTATTAACATTGGATAGAACTGTAGTTGGCGGTTTGCTTAGAATTTATTAAACATTATGGGACATGATTTTCTGTCCATATTGCATTTTTTCATTTGATACTAATAACTTAGCAAGATGCAATGTATATAGTAAATTATTAATTATAAACCAGACGGGTTTCCAATGCTAGTGACCCTGATCCAAATTCGTCGATTTTGTATTTGAATCAAGTAAACCTTTTGTATTTGAATTGTTAAGGAGATATGTCAAGCAAAATGTCCCAACCTCGCCTGCCACATTAAAACGCCTTAATAAAAGTCCTATGCCCCGAGTAAAAAATTATTTTGCACAAAAATGTTTTGATGACCCCAATCAAAAGTAGTCGATGTTTGCAAGTGTTGCTATTGCCTAATATCCAATGGGGCACCAGGGACACTTAAATATTGTTTCAACAGTATGTGGCAATCTCATATACAATCTTATCTTCTGAATGTACTGGTACAATTCAAGCCACTAATATGAAATATGCCTGATATTATGACATTAGTAGATAATGGTTTATGTCACAATTGAATTGGTGGTCTTCTTGAATAATTCGAATCTCGTTTTTCACTCTTCAACCGAATTCAAAAATATTTTATTTATTTTATGTATGTTAAAATTTTTATTTTACGTTTTTACATTTTTTATGACACTACACAGAATGGCCAGAGAGGCTGGTCTTGACTGCTTCACCGGATTGAAAGGTGGCATAGCTAAGAACCACTTAGCCGGAACCTCTATCGCTAGTAACTCGACACAAGGGTCCCCCCGGTGAGTGGTAACCTCGGCTTGGACGGTTACTATTATTACGCGTTAGACGACTCGGTCGGTAGCAATTTTATTAGCAAAAATCTATTGGGACTAAGCTAAACTAACTTATATGCCACTTCGGGAAGCGTTAGCGCTGGGAGAAGAAGTGGCCGAAGAAACTCCAGCAACGCTCCTAATCCTATCCGGGGTGGTGTTTTCCCATAAAATACTTATATCGCGCAAGGATTTTTCGCAACCTCCGACGGTCGCGAATGGACGGGTTTGTTACCATACAACTTTTGACTGGGTGAAGCGATTTTGATAATTTTTTTGTTTAAAAGCTGGTACTGAATTTGGTACTAGCCTAGCTAAAATACTGGCAATACCATCCATGAGACAGGCATATAAGTGTTGAATTTGCATGAAGCACGTGGAGCAAGTCAACCGATTTCTTATAGAAATGATTTTTTATAGAAAATTTACTTCAAGAGTAGTTCGATAAGAGATTAATTCTATTTCGTAATATACAATTGAATAATTTGATTTGAAGACGGTTTTTGTTACTCGTTATATAGCAATGTGTTAAAATCATATTGCATCTACCCTCTTAGCTAATGTTTCTTGAAGATGTGGCATAGGAGGGTAACTCTCTTGAAGACTTGCTTCTCCTGACGCACCAGACTATCAGAAACACAAGGAGGGCTATTAAAGCTATCAGGAGGAGAACTCCGAGGACTATTGCTGCTATTGCAGCATCCGTGATGTAATCTGAAAGTACAATTTAAATGTTAGTATGTTGTGTGAATAGAGGCATCAGTTTCTAGGGCTCAAGTATAAGCCCTGTAGTTCTGGGCTCGCAAGGATGGGGGCTTTTGTCGTCCGGGAAGAAGGCGACATTGGTTGACTCGTGTCGCCTTGCACTGCGAGGGCACACCAGGAGGAGTGGAGGGATTAACCTACCCCCCCCTCCCCGGGACATTCTCTCCGATAAGCACAATGTAGAGGGGCTCTGGTGTGTTCCTCTGGGGATACCGGAGGATACACATAACCCCATCTTCCTCCAGGCGGGGTATTTTGTTGAAGAATTCGCCCCCGTCAACAAAAACAAAATAAAATCCCAAGTATATTTTTACAATTGTCTTCAGTGGCATTATAGTTGTTGATTATTGTTATAGTTCAGTTGTGTCACAATGATTTTCAAATGGCGTACCACTGTCACTAGAATATTGACACAGTATTCTAGTGTCGGTGGTTTGTGTTTGGTAATCTTCCAAATATGCCATTCAATATCAATCGGTCTATAAATTAAAAAGAATTTTTTTAGTAGATTATGTTATTTGTCAAAATGACAATTGTATTATAGTTGTTTGGTTGTCATTTTTATATCAGACTTGGGGTTCTAGCCAAATGTCACTGAAAAGTCCTGAAATGGTCTGCGGTGAAAACCCGTGTTTGCGTCAACCTACGGTATATTTATTTACTAGTCACTTAAATCGTTTGATTTTGCTTTTAACTTCGTTTCTGTCTTTACTTTATCATGTATTTGTTTTGTTTCTTTGAAATCTGACCAAAAATGTGACTGAAAAAATGAACGTTTATTATATTATATTCTTACTAGATATATCCACCATGTAGCTGTTTGTGTTCCCGTAGATGTCGACAGCGTTGATGACCACCCTCGGGGTGCAGCAGCTCGCTCGGTACATTGTCACAATTTCCTCCCTCGTGCCAGATATCAGCCTGCTATCCTGCGCACTCGTCAACCCTTGTGGTACTGATGTGATACGTAGAAGTCCTGGAAGAAATGGGTATTATCATCATCAGCCTGTGGCCTATATACCTTTCACCATTTACGATTCTCCTCCGCATATCGTGCGATGGTGTGAGCTATGCTCGGAATTTCTCTAAGGATAGAATCCGAATCTGCTGAGTCAGTGACGGCAGATGGGGATGTCTTTGAAAAGCAAAGGGCGCCCTCCATCCAGGTGGACTGACGACCTTATAAGAGAAAAATAATAAAGTCCGCTGTCCCGCTATTGTTGCACGTCCGTGCCCATTGGCAGGGTTAAGTTAAGAACAGAATAGATAAGAACAGAACTTAAGTTCGTTAGCAAATGTTCTAACACTTGTAGGTCTGTGAACACAGAATGTATACCGTCATCACTGACGACAAAAATAACAATCCGACAATATCAGAGAAGAGTTTGTGGTGTGGCTCGTGGAAGTAATAACGAACACACGCACTTAACGTTCACCGTTTATTTATTTTATTTTCAAATTATATAGCATTTAGTATAAGAGGTATGTAAGAAGCAAGCCCCCCGGTGAGGGTAACCTCAGCGGACGGTATTTTACGTATAAAAAGCGACGCGTAGTTGCGTTCTAGTACAGCGATCATTTTTTTTTTTAATTTATTTTTTATATGACGAACTACACAGATTGGCCAGAGAGGCTGGCCTTGACTGCTTCACCGGATTGAGAGGTGGCACAGCTCTTAGGTCGCTTAGCCTGAACCTCTATTAACACGACACAACGGTCCCCCAGGTGAGGGGTAACCTCGGCTTGGACGGTTACTATGTTCCGCGTAAGCATTACGAAACAGCGATCAACTAACTCACGGCAGTCTTATACTTACGTTAGGACTTTTTACAAATTAATTTACAACAAAAAAATTACGTTGAATAGGATAAATTAAAATATAATAAAACATTAAAATAACGTCTCAGCTTCCACAAGTTCTTTGAATACTGCGAGCTCGTCATTGCCTTAGCCGCAAAAGCGGGGTCGATAGTATTCCTTGAAACAGAAGAAGGGAGAGGAAAACTTACTTAAAAATAGGACTAACGTTGTTGCATTACCTCAAGCAATAGGATCACAAGACCCCAAATGGGGTCATCTAGTAATAGTAAAAAAAAACATTGACGCTGGAAAGCAAAAACGTAGTAAGTGACACATATGGCCATTTTTACTTTTTTACGTTTCGTTGGAATGAGAAGAAAAGACGCGTCGAATGATATATGACTTGTAACAATTAGATAAAAAATAGCGAAAATAGGATTTTCATGATTGTCACTTCTCTTTTATTTTTTGTATCGTAAAACGATTTTCTTTTAGGAAAACTCTAGTTTAGTGCCGTGTTACAATACTTAATCAGCAAAAAATAATAAATATTGTGTCCAAAAACGACAGCTCTAGGTCACACAAACACGGAAGTTATAATTTTTTTTTAAAGTTGAAATATTTTTCGGCTCTGGTGAACAATTTAATTTTTGTGAGTTACTACGTTTTTGTTTTCCAACGTTTCCTTCACCAGCGAGCGCGTGGTAAATCAATACTTAAAATTGGAACAAATAATTTTATTGTTGCTGCCGGCACCGGATCGGGCTCGACTTGCTAGCATACTGTGCAACTAAACTGCTACGGCTCTAATTATTTGATGACGCCAGATTCCTGTATTGATCTACTATATCAATACGTCTGTCCCTTTTCCTTCTACCGTCGTAATATAATCGAAACAAAATAAATTATGATCACTGCTGATGCCATAATTTCCTCACCTCCCATCGTATCCCTGGCGTAGATGGTAGCTGACCACGCGTGTGTCGCGCAGTCGTCGCCTAATTTCCCGATACAGTTGCCTTGGAAGACGTGCCTGACCTCAGGAGCCCAGGTGTCCACTTGGGTCTCGCTTGGACTCAGCACGTATACGTACGCCGAAGTCGATACCTGGTCCAGACCTGTCAAGTAATAAGATATAACTTTATCGTACACCAAAATCAAACAAGAAGCTAATTACATAACAGACCAAGGACCATTGCTTACATATTATTTTGTGGAATTTCGCCATATGAACGCGATATTTATAATAATTCAATATATAAACTATATATGTATACATAAATGAATGTTTGTCTGTATGTCCTTTATGGAATCGTAAACTATGCATTTGATCATGTGATGATCTACAGCAAAATGTTGGTCATGAGTCTACGAAGGTTTCTGAGACTCTTAAACAAGATCTTAACTTAAAATCTTAAAGAAGTCTTCTCCGCCCGGGAAGAAGGCGTCGGTTATATACGGCTGTTAGTCACTAAACGCCCCTCTTCCGACCCGTGGCCGTCTTCGGTGCACAGCAAGAGGCTCCAGGTTCTCCTGTGAACGCACTGGAGCCCGTCTGCACTGTGCTCTGAAGCGCGTCCGGAAGTTACTCGCCCAGAACCCTATTTCCCGATCACCAGAGTCGCCTTCATCCCGAGTCCACTGTAGCGGACGACAAAGGCCCCCTTGTCGCCCGTGGAACCGTGGCCCTTTTAGTCGCCTTCTACGACAAGGGATACCGTAGTTTTATTTTATAAGCTCAGGATTGTATAATGTTTACTTACCGTAAGCTGTGAATGTGATAAGATCTCTGGCGCCGGGTTGGGCCGTGGAGGCGATTAGAAGATTGACGATCACGTTGAGAGTCTGTCCGGCCTGTATCGTTTGTCTGGAAGCGAAGGAGATAGATGTGACAGTAGAGTTAGTGGAGTGTCTAATAGGAGTGCACGATAGATGTCGATATTACATAAAATATCGATATATGGACGCGATATATCGCTTCAATCCGATATTAGATGATTCGCATCGAATATCGATATATTTCAACCGATATACGAAATATCGTAAGAAATTAAATAAAAAAGCATTCCATTCTTTCTTTTATTTGTTGTTGACAACTTTAACAAAATAAAGCCCTCACTTGCGCAGCCATCACGAAGAGTGTAGTGTAGTATGTTACTACACTACACGCTACACGATGGCAGGACTGGTTGTATAAATTTTATAATCTATGCACGTAGACTGTACTGCTAGCAGAATCAAATCAAATAGTCTGGACTACTGGATCCGAAGCCTCTTAGTTACGCGCCGAGTACTCTTTTAGTACAAAACTTTTTCTAATATTTAATATTTAGCGCTACTTTATGAACAAAATTCGATATATGAAAAATATCGATATTTTTTTTTTATCACTAACTACACAGATTGGCCAGAGAAGCTGGCCTTCACTGCTTCACTGGATTGAGAGGTGGCATAGCTCTTAGGTCGCTTAGCCTGAACCTCTATTGCTAGTAACTCGACACAAGGGTCCCCTCGGTGAGGGGTAGAAAAAATATCGATATTTTTGTAGAATATATGGCGTAGTGTCGATACAACCTCACGATGTATTTTATCGAAAAATATCGATATAATTTTGGCATGAACATCCCTAGTGTCTTATTCCTGCCAACGCTACGCCTCGCTCACTGTGTGGATTGGTCTTTAGTATGGGTCACACTCTGTCCGCGCAATTTTCGTAAGACGGGGTACAAAGTTTTTGCTTACGTATGTAATGCTAATTAGTGGGTAGTTGTGCAAAGACGGGACACTTCACTAGTTGAATATAAATAAATAAATAATTAAGCTCCTTTTTAACTTTAGCAGGGACAGCTTTCGCTCTTCTGGTGTTTGCATGCCAAAATGTTTTGTTTGCAAAGAGATCCAATTCCTTTTGTAACGTTTACCGCTACATGACGGGCATGTGTGAACTTACGTTGCCGGCTCGATGCTCCTCAGGAACCTCAGCTCCCCTGTGGCGCCGAAGTTGAACCTGACCGCTTGGCTGCGGTAATTGCTCACTTCAAACTGCAGCTGAAGGAAAACAGAGGAGACATTAATAATAATAATAATAATAATAATAATAATAATAATAATAATAATAATAATAATAATAATAATAATAATAATAATAATAATAATAATAATAATAATAATAATAATAATAATAATAATAATAATAATAATAATAATAATAATAATAATAATAATAATAATAATAATAATAATAATAATAATAATAATAATAATAATAATAATAATAATAATAATAATAATAATAATAATAATAATAATAATAATAATAATAATAATAATAATAATAATAATAATAATAATAATAATAATAATAATAATAATAATAATAATAATAATAATAATAATAATAATAATAATAATAATAATAATAATAATAATAATAATAATAATAATAATAATAATAATAATAATAATAATAATAATAATAATAATAATAATAATAATAATAATAATAATAATAATAATAATAATAATAATAATAATAATAATAATAATAATAATAATAATAATAATAATAATAATAATAATAATAATAATAATAATAATAATAATAATAATAATAATAATAATAATAATAATAATAATAATAATAATAATAATAATAATAATAATAATAATAATAATAATAATAATAATAATAATAATAATAATAATAATAATAATAATAATAATAATAATAATAATAATAATAATAATAATAATAATAATAATAATAATAATAATAATAATAATAATAATAATAATAATAATAATAATAATAATAATAATAATAATAATAATAATAATAATAATAATAATAATAATAATAATAATAATAATAATAATAATAATAATAATAATAATAATAATAATAATAATAATAATAATAATAATAATAATAATAATAATAATAATAATAATAATAATAATAATAATAATAATAATAATAATAATAATAATAATAATAATAATAATAATAATAATAATAATAATAATAATAATAATAATAATAATAATAATAATAATAATAATAATAATAATAATAATAATAATAATAATAATAATAATAATAATAATAATAATAATAATAATAATAATAATAATAATAATAATAATAATAATAATAATAATAATAATAATAATAATAATAATAATAATAATAATAATAATAATAATAATAATAATAATAATAATAATAATAATAATAATAATAATAATAATAATAATAATAATAATAATAATAATAATAATAATAATAATAATAATAATAATAATAATAATAATAATAATAATAATAATAATAATAATAATAATAATAATAATAATAATAATAATAATAATAATAATAATAATAATAATAATAATAATAATAATAATAATAATAATAATAATAATAATAATAATAATAATAATAATAATAATAATAATAATAATAATAATAATAATAATAATAATAATAATAATAATAATAATAATAATAATAATAATAAAGTTGAATACATATAAAGGTGAGTCCTTTACTCCCGAACTAGCGTAAGCTGTATCAGGAGCTAATGTCTTACCCCGTCACTTTTTTAATCTTAAACATTAATATAGTAAAAAAAAAAATAACAAAAGATAAAAAATTGTGTTACATTGTTAGTATGGCGGATGGGGCTGAAGAGTTCTCGAAGACCGTCGTCCATACGAGTTGGTCTGACGACCTCTTTAAAGGACTCAGCTTGATGCAAGGCTACAAAATCCCTGTAGTTATGGGCTCGTAGAATAAGGCTACGGTATCCCCTGCCTGTTGAAGAAGGCGACTAAAAGGGTTCATATAGCGACAAGGGTGGGGGGCTTTGTCCCTCATCGCATGTCTATGTCAGGCTATACCTGTCGGTGTCGCGACCCGCAAGATTTTCCCCTAACAAAAAGTGCTTAATGCAACTACATTTAGTTTTTGAATATCCCTTAGATTATCCGTGAAATAGCAACCGACCGAGTCATGGTTCGACCCTTTCGGGCGCTCTCAGATCGGAATGCTTACGCGTAACATAGTAATCGTCCTAGCGGAGGTTACCTCTCACCGGGGACCCTTGTGTCGAGTTACTAGCGATAGAGGTTCAGGCTAAGCGACCTAAGAGCTATGCCACCTCTCTATCCGGTGAAGCAGTCAAGGCCAGCCAAAAAAAATTTTACAGTTTTTATGTGACTGGTGGAGTTAATCGATTTGGCAATTGAAAAAAATATTAAAGTTAAAAGTATTTACATTTTTAAGTTTTTTATTACAGAAAAAGTTAGTTAATATACATTTTTATCACAGATTTTTATTAATTGGGCGGTACATACAAGCGAACCTGCAGGGCTAATGGGACAAGATGACACACGTCACAGATCCCGCGATCTACAATCGAGTCCCTAAGCTTGTATCTGAAGCTCCCTTTTTTTTTTTTTTTTTTTTTTGACGAACTATCACAGTTGGCACAGAGAAGCTGGCCTTTACTGCTTCACCGGATTTGAGAGGTGGCACAGCTCTTAGATCGCTTAGCCTGAACCTCTATTAGATGGTAACTCGACACAAGGGTCCCCGGTGAAATTAACCTCGGCTTGGACGGTTACCATTATTACGCGTTAGCAGTCCGATCCGAGGGCGCCCGAGAGGGCCGAACCACGACTCGGTCGGTAGCTATTTTATTAACGAAATCTATTGGGACAATCTAAGCTTTTTTTTTTTTTGTTGACGGGGAGGAAATCTTCACAAAGATACCCCGCCTTCTGGGGGGAAGGCGGCGGTTATGTGGGGATCTTACCCACTAAAACCTCCCCGGTGGCCCTTTCCTCGGTGCATGACGAGGGGCTCCGGGATCTCACGTGGAACGCACCGGAGCCCCTCTGCACTGTGCTCAAGGAGAGCACGTCCCGGGGGGAGGTTACTCCCTCCTCCCCTGTGCTCCTTTCGCCGAAAGGCGACACGGGCCAGCCGATGTCGCCTTCTTCCCGGGTCCACTTTGGTGGACGACGCAGGCCCCACCCTTGTCGCCCAGTGAACCCGAGGCCCCTTTAGTCGCCTTGTACGACAGGCAGGGGACACCGTAGTCTTATTCTTGAGAGCCCAGAACTACAGGGCTGCGGGCCGGTCTGCCACCGGCCCGCCTGCGCCATCTCCGAACGGGATCGGCCCTCTCCCGATCCCGTTCTGCGGTCTCCTTCTGGGCCATTACTGACTCGCAGAAGGAGACCAGCGCCTTCCATTTAGATCTCCCCGCCAGCGCAGCCGCTACTGCCGCCGGCGGGGAGAGGTCTTGCCCGATCTGCTGGACCAGGATCCGCCGCTCCGCCTCCCACGCGGGGCACACGGCAAGCGTGTGCTGCGCGGAATCCCGGTCACAGCCACAATGGTGGCATTGCGCGGTCGGTTCGCGCCTATCCTGTTCAGGTACTCACCGAAGCACCCGTGCCCGGTGAGTACCTGTGTCAGGCGGTAGGTGACGTGCGCGTCATTCCTCCTACGTAGCCAGGCTTCGAAGTTCGGCAGGAAGGCACAGACGATGCGTTGGCGCGAGCAACGTCGCTCCGAGAGCCGCTCGCGCCACACCTCTATCGCCCGCCTGTGCTCCTGCCGACGCACCTCTCCCGCATCCAGGGTCGGCCCGGGCCCGCCGTCGACGGCCCGGACGCGCGTGTAAACGCGCGCGTCCAGCTCCGCCAAAATGTCGAGCGGCGGGAACCGAGCCAGGATAGCGGCCGCCTCGTAAGATACCGTACGGTATCCTCGTGCGATCCGAATGGCCATCTTGCGCTGCAGGCTAAGGAGCTAACAATCTAAGCTAAACTAACTTATATGCCACTTCGGAAAGCGTTAGCGCTGGGAGAAGAAGTGGCCGAAGAAACTCCAGCTGAAGCTCCCAGTCTAGCAATGTTTAAAAATGGTTAAAGTAATGGCTGGTTGAGAGGGCATTTTATAGTGTGGAGGGCCTCACCGGGGGGACCCTTGTGTCGAGTTACTAGCGATAGATGTTCAGGCTAAGTGGCCTAAGAGCTATGCCACCTCTCAATCTAGTGAAGCTATATATGACTAAATAATTAGTAAAATAGTTATCGTATATA
The DNA here is from genome assembly GCA_029286785.1 of Meandrusa payeni. Taxonomy (NCBI): domain Eukaryota; kingdom Metazoa; phylum Arthropoda; class Insecta; order Lepidoptera; family Papilionidae; genus Meandrusa; species Meandrusa payeni. The sequence continues at coordinate 3,792,669 of JAGSMX010000026.1, forward strand.
ATAACCATTTATACACGTATTATATTTTTTATAAGACTTTATAAATGCTATGTAATGGTAGTATTGCCCGTGTTAGATAATTTATTTTTATTTTATTTTATTTATTTATTTATTTACTTTTTACACACACACACATTTTATATACCGACATGCACATACACAAAAATATTAGATACATATTATATATCATATTCCATAAACATTTTCTTACTTAGTTTTCGTCCTTCGGTACACATCTCCCTGCTAGACTAATACATAGCCTGTATTAGGGAGATGTTGTACCTAACTCCGAGTTTATTTATTTATTTTTTTTTTTTAAAAAGAAAGCTAGCAATATTTCTTTTTTTTTTCAGAAATATTACTAACAATCTTGTTAACCATTCCAACTAAGCTTAAGCTTGTGCTAGGACATGGTTCACGGCAATAGTCGAATGATGGATTCGAACCCACGACCTTACGATTCGCAGGCCGTACCCTAAACCATTAGGCTATTGACGCTTAAATATATATTATCAACTAAAGTTTGTTATTTTTATTTTTTTTCATCTATTATTTTATTGTATATAATATATTTTAATCTCATAACTGTTTTATTTATGTATCATATTTATTATACTCTTATTGTCTGTATAATAATATTCCATATAAAAGTAGTATTGCGCGCGCACGTCTTTAGGTAGTCCCGGGCACCGCTGAAAATCAGCGCTGTCGCATCCTTGCGACAGCATATGCTGAGACGGTGTCCGATATTGGCATCATATGTTTTGTATTATTTGTCCGTGTAACTCTAACTGTGTTTTGTCTATTTTTCATTATTTTTAATGTGTGTTATATTCAGTCTGTGATGTGTTTTTGTATTGTGATGCCAATAAATAAATGTCTATGTCTATGTCTATATAACTTATGTGATAGTCGTGTGTGTGAAAAGAATAGTGTGCGTGGGTGCATGTGAGAGTGTATGTGCGAGTGAGTACATGAGCGTGAGGATAATTTATTTTATACATGAAGAAATTTTGTTATAGTTGCTCTTTTGACTATCGAATGATTCGTTTCGAATGTTTATATTATATATGAAATGCATTTACCAGTTACTATATATTTATAACAGATTCGTTTGTTATAATTTGTAGATCTCGTAGAATAAAATAGTCCAACAACTAATACACTCGCTTTATTGAGACAGCGTAACGTTGTACAAAGAATTATTTATAACGAGTAACGTGACAACTGCGCGTCCTTACAATCTTTATACAAAATTAATTAGTCAGATTAGGAACTAATAAAGTTAAACTACTGTTTACAATGACAAGTTCATGTGACGATCAACTAAATTATTAATTATGAATTAAAGATACAATAAGGTTCAGGTAAATCATTAAGATATCATTGGAAGTAGTTATTATGTATAACAATCGCTGGGTGTCAGGTGTTGCCAGCTAACACGTTTGTTCGACACATATGGTATACGTGTGTTATAATACGAATAACTAGTTGTTAATGTATGTGCTGTTAAAACCAAAGAGTATTGAATATGCAAAGGATTTGTGAGGAGTCATGTTGTTGACTCCTCACAATAGTATGAGAGCAGTGGTACAGTTCAGAGGCTTTAGACTTGTTCTCCTGTGTTGTGTTATTAGTGTTGTCGTCGGCAACGCCTCTGTACATAAGCTAAGTACTCTCTTGTTATTTACGTTGTATTATATATTGTGTATTATTATGTACTATCGGACCGGATCTCTTATTTTACTAAAATATATCTATATAATAAATATATAACTTCGATTCTGACACCCGTAAACTTAATTGGGTACATACTAGCACATACTGAGACGGTGCCCAATATTGGCATCATGTCCTATATGTTCCCTTCTTTAATAGTATTTTGGTTTTCTTTCTTTTTAGAGATTAATTACACAAATTTAGAGGTTCAGGCTATGCCACCTTTCAATACGGTGAAGCAGTAAAGGCCAGCCTCTCTTCGTCAATAAAAAAACAAATCGCTCACCTGAAGATTGTCTCCCGGAGACCCGTACAGTCTGGAGCCTAGACCGATCAGGAGTCCCGTCACAATGGTACCTTGCTGATTCAACACCTAGAAACATAATATAAACTGTACACGCGCCGAAACACGAAAAATGATGTAGTATCTCAACCGACTCGACAATTGTCAATTCGGTTGAATTGTTTTGTAAAAAAACAAGTAAAAACTATAACCGACTTAAAATCTAACCAAAATTTAAACGTTATTACGCGCGGACGATCTCTTTGTATTACTCAATTGTCGTAGGAATATCACGAAATAGAATTAATCTGAACCTTTTTTTTTTAGCCTGTGGGGTACCTAGCCGCGTAAACGCCCCCCGGGGGAGGGACGAATTATGTCGGTCCCTCACCGACTAAACCCCACTGGGTGTTCCTCCATGGTCGCGTATGGTGGCAGGGCCACGGGAACAGGGAGACATCCGCGGCCCCGCCCGCGACTTGACGCCTTTCGGCGTCTCCTTCACTGCCCATCAGGCAAGGCGCACCCGAACACCTAAGGCGCGCCTTCCTCCGTAGGCCTCCGCAAGCGGGTGACAAACCCCCCCGAGTCGGTCACCTGAATTAATCTGAACCTAACCAATCTCTCATCAAACTACCCTGAAATACATCCCTTTCAATAGAAAAAGAATCTTCGAAATCTGTTGACGCGATATTGAGTTATTCGTCCATTTGTCGCGCACATACATGATGCGAATTTAATATTTGTGTGGTTCTCTAGAGGATAGAATCTGCGGAGAACAAAGGTAGTCGACATAGCTCTTAAAATCACCAAGTTGAAGTGGCAGTGAACCAGCCACATCTGCTGACTCAGTGACGGTATATCGGGGAGGAAAGTCTTGGAATAGAGGCCGTACATGGGTCGGAGAAGCGTGGGGCGCCCTCTCTCCAGATTGACAGACGACCTTATAAGGATACCCACCACCTCCCATGGCCCCACCAACCTCGCGGTTATATGGGCAGAAACGCGGGAGAGTACGCGTGGTCTGGCCATGTGGCCCCACACGCACCTTCTTGATTCCCTACAAGTTCTTTATCAGGGCCTTTCTCCACCATTCGGAGCTCGCTCGACGGCGCCAGACGACTTTTTAACGGGTCCTTCGTTTATGCCAGGCGTGTGCAAATTCCCTGAACTTGAGGAAATTGCCCTCCGAGGAGACCAGATCGCAGAAGTAGATCGGACCCGGACATGTACGTGTCAGACCGTTCAGTAGCGTAGCGCGCAAATCATCATACAGTGGGCACGACCACAGCACATGGTGGCGATCCTCTGCATCCCTGTCCACAATCACACGCACTCACATCACATGAACGCATCTCGTACAGCCTTTTACGAAAATTTCCGTGACCCGTTAGGAGCTGCGAAGTCACATAATCCGGTGCGATCCAAGTCCGATCCGGTGCGACCTTATAAGGTTAGCCGGAAGTAGCTGGATGGGGTAAGCAAAGGATCGTATGTGGTGGAAGGCATTGGGGAAGGTCTATTTCCAGTGGATAGATACAGGCTGATGATGATGACGGCTTACTCTTTGATACTATTGTCAGAACTGGACGAAATGGGAACACACGGGAAGAACCAGCTTTCAAATAATAAAAGAATCATCAAAATATAATATAAATAATACAGTCGAATTGAGAACCTCTTCTTTTTATGAAGTCGGTTAAAAATATATTTTTTTAATTATACCTGAGTAGTTGACCGACTATAAGGCAGAGTGTTGGTATCATTGAAGCGAATTTTACTGGAGTATACTTTGGAATTCTCCTCTTCCATATTTTCCAAATCGTCTATCGACTCTGGGAACGTCACCGCTGACCTTCCATTCCTGACTTCCGCCTCCTGGACAAAGAGTTCTGAGAACCTGACGAACGGGTCACCTGTGAATTTTAAATCGTTAAGTAATTTTTTGAAGTTAAGCTTAACAGCGAGTAAGCTGGAGATATAAGTTAGTGAAGGTAGATAGATTTTTTTGTGACATGCCAGCGAAGCTGACTTTTACTGCTTCACCGGATTGAGAGGTGGCATAGCTCTTAGGTCGCTTAGCCTGAACCTCTATCGCTAGTAACTCGACATAAGGGTCCCCCCGGTGAGGGGTAACCTCAACTTGGACGGTTACTTTGTTGCGCGTAAGGATTCCGATCCGAGGGCGCCCGAGGATCGAACCACGACTTGGTCGGTTACTTTTTTACTGATAGAGAGTTACGTTTCGTATCTTAGACATAGTGCAGGCCTATTTTCTGTATCACACTGTAGGAGCAAGAGAGAGCAGTGCGCGCGCACATTTTCTTTCTTGACCATTCGTGTATATTATATATACATATATAAATACATTGAGCTAAAAAAGTCTACTAGACTACTTCAGTGTTCACTTACATAGATTTAATTCAGACGAGCGGTCTAAAGCGCACTGGTTTTTTTATATGCCACTAGAAAACTAGCCTGCTAAAAACTCTTTAAAGACCGATGATTTCTCTGTAGGATTGTCATAGCTTTTTCGGTGGATGTTCCACCATCGGACTTCTAGACGCACTGCGGGATTACATCCGTTTGTTGTGAACATCCCACAAACCTCAAGCACTTTGCTTCGTCTTTCATTATTCGTATAGCAAAGGACTGGAATAGTTTGCCCGCGATCTTTCCTTCCGATTACAAAGTGGGTATTTTCTAGAGTGAATAGGCATTTACTAAGCTTTTTTTGTTTTGTTTACGGGGACGAAATCTTCAGAAAGATACCCCGCCTTCTGGGGGGAAGGCGGCGGTTATGTGGGGTTCTTACCCACTAAAACCTCCCCGGTGGACCTTTCCTCGGTGCATGACGAGGGGCTCCGGGATCTCCAGTGGAACGCACCGGAGCCCCTCTGCACTGTGCTCAAGGAGAGCACGTCCCGGGGGGGTTATTCCCTCCCCCCCCCCCTGTGCCCTCGCAGCGCAAGGCGACACGGGCCAGCCGATGTCGCCTTCTTCCCGGGTCCACTTTGGTGGACGACTCAGGCCCCCACCCTTGTCGCCCAGTGAACCCGAGGCCCCTTTTAGTCGCCTTGTACGACAGGCAGGGGATACCGTAGTCTTATTCTTGAGAGCCCAGAACTACAGGGCTGGCAGGCATTTACTAAGCTAGGAGTACCCACCACCTCTATTCATCTACTAAGTTCTACACTCATAGTTTATCTGCTCATTTACTCAGCTAGTGCGTTATCATCCAGGACTGTATTTCCACTTAACATCAGGTGGGATCGTAGTCACGCACTTGTTTAGAAAGTGTAAAAAACACAGACATTCAGTAAATACCTACTGTATTCTTGAAAACAAACATTGTAATCGAAGGGGAAGACAGACGCGAGCAAACTATTCCATTTCTTTGCAACACGAGTAATGAAATACAAAGCAAAGCGCTGGAGGTTTTGTGGAATGTTCACAACAAAAGGATGAAATCGAGCAGTAGTAGTAATGGTCCTACGTCGTGAATGTTTTGTAGCCATAGTCATATTCGTTATTGGCACAAAATAAACACATCAAAGAGACAGGAAAAGATGCAGTTAAAGAAAAACGGATAACGGGAATAACCCCCTCGTCATGCACCGAGGAAAGGCCCAGAGGAGGTTTTAGTGGGTAAAAACCCCACATAACCGCCGCCTTCCTTCCCAGAAGGCGGGGTATCTTTTTGAAGATTTCCTCCCCGTTAATAAAAAAAAAAAACAATAACAATATAGGTACTACTTACAATGATATATTAAGGGAACACAAAATTTTACCCTTGAAATCAAGGCGCATGCTTCTTCAAACCATGTTTCTACATGGATTGTGTAACAATAAATTTGACTGTTCTTATTTAGTAAATAATTTATGTTACGTTGTACCCAGAACAGTTTATCGGCGAGAGGTTAGGACATGTAATTTATTTTCTTTAGACTCCTGTCGTTCCAATGCTGGTGTGCGTTCACCTCTCCGTCGTGTGGTGGATATATACAATAAGTACTTCGCAGATGTTGATATGTTTTCATTGCCTACTACTAAATTTAGAAAATGTATTAAAGACAGCTTATTTAGTTAATTTAGTTAATAAGTATTTATTAGTTCATTTATTTCCGTATTCTTCTTCTTAGTTTAAATTTTGTTTTTGTTTTTAAAGTGTTGCACGTTAAAATAATAATTTGCGGATAATGTTGTTGGTAGTGCAGTTACATATCTTATTTCTATTATGTCTTTTATAATATCAATTGTGCTATTGTTTATTGTCCCAAATAAAGAGAGAAAAAAAAATATTTTATATAAACTATATAATATATTAGATACAATTTACATACACAATAGATATAACAGAATAATAAATAAAACCAGACCAGATTCCCTCGGCAGTACGGACCAAACGGCCGAGGGTCAGGGAGAATGAGAGAGAAATCGGCGGACAATACGCGCTATAGATAGACAATAGAAAAATATATATTATTATAGAAGCTACTTACCTTGTACATTTCTCCTAAGATCTTCGCGTACACTTTTGACCGTTTAACCTTGGGCAGTGGTACGACCTCTTCAATCTCTGTCACAGCACTGGTGTGATCGTTGGGGGTGGTGCTCGTTATCGGCGGGTAACTGGCAACATTATTGGGATTTGATTAATGAGAAGCGGATGGTGAGAATAGCCTTAGGTTTGTACATTCATATAGTTTGACTTATCAGGACATAGTTCTACGACCCTGATGCGCATTTGTAGACTTCTACAGCCTTACAAATAAACGTGGTATAAAGATAAACTTGGAATAAATTTAGAATAAGCAAAATGTGTACTAATATACCAAGAATACGTTATACCTGGTATCACGTTGACGTTTTTGTTCATACAACCGTTATTCCGAAGTAATAACGACGGACACCCTTGTTTAAGTCCAGTATAACATTTACAGTACGGTTTGTGTTTGTGTTCGCTCATTTAAATAACTTATTATGGAATTAAGGTCAATGGAGGAAGTAGAAACAGTAAATGACTTAATAAATATCATTCCGACTCCAAAAAAAGTAAAAATATTTAAAAGATGGGAAAACCATTTTGATTTATATGTCGACGATTAGTTTCGATTAAAATATCGGTTTTCTAAAAGTGGTATAATATTTCTAGACCATTCATTTGGAAGGTCTCTTACTATGGACAAGCGTGGAAGTGGATTATCTTCTATCTATATATAGAGTATAGAATATTTTTGTAACCGCCACACATTGTCAGATACATTACTACACTTGTACATAGACTGCAATTATTTTTTTAGTACGGTTTCTCTTTGACTGCGCTGTTGCCAACTCGTGCATTTTGACGTAAAGGAAGAATAGATAAACCATAGTTATTCCGGATTTATTTGTGGTAAACTATTCTCAGCTTATTCTTAATGTATGGTTTAACTAAACTTAGTTTAAGGGTGGAATAAAAATATTATAATTCATTTTTATTTGTAAGACTGCTAATGTCTTAAACGGTATAATTAAACTTAAGTTGCAAGATTAAGTGTTTCACCACGCGTTCGGCGGGGAAGGAAATCTGCATGTGTTTTTTTTGACCCCATTTAGGGCTATGAGCCTGTTGCTAAAATTTGTGCAAAAACGTTGGTCCCTTTGTAAAATATATATTAAGGTTGTCAAATATCTCCCTTCCGCCTTTTTGTCTTTTGAATTTCGCGGCTATGTACAAAGCGCTACAGAGCTCGTATCTAGCAATACTATACATAATTTGAAAGGTCTTGACATAACCTACAAAACGACGCTATGCATAATTAGTTTGGATATTGCGTTCAACAGTTATAGACGTGTAATCATGGACTTCACTAACGCCGAAATTCGCGGCTTGGCCACTGTTTGGGACGATTCACCGGCCTTCGACCACGACCGTTTTCGCTTGATATTGTCGTATGTGATCCATTTTCGTCGCCAGTCACCATCCGCTTCAAGAATGGGTCGAGTTCGTTCCGTTTCAGCAGCATATCGCAGGCGTTGATTCGGTCCAGAAGGTTTTGCGTCAAATCATGCGGCACCCAAACATCAAGCTTTTTTGTATCCAGCCTTCTGCAGATGGTTTAAAATGGTTTGGTGACTAACTCCCATCTCCTGGGCGATGTCACGAGATGCCACATGCCGGTCTAACTCGATGTAGTCCATGATTTGATCGGTATTTGTCGTCACAGGTCTTCCGCCGGCTGGCTTATCCATGGTGTCGTTTTCACCGGCTCTGAATCGTCGAAACCATTCCTCCGTGGTTCGAAGTGATAGAGTACCATCCCCAAAACACCATTAATCTCACGGAACGTTTCTCTAGCGGATTTGCCTTTAACGAAGGAAAACTTTAAAATAGCGCGAATTTCGGCGTTAGTGAACTCCATGTTTACACGTCTATAACTGTTGAACGCAATATCCAAACTAATTATGCATAGCGTCGTTTTGTAGGTTATGTCAAGACATTTCAAATTATGTATAGTATTGCTAGATACGAGCTCTGTAGCGCTTTGTACATAGCCGCGAAATTCAAAAGACAAAAAGGGCGAAAGGGAGATATTTGACAACCTATTATATATATATATATTTTCTTCCTTTAAGGATAATTCTTTGTTCCTCTTCTTGCTACAATTGAGCCTTTGCTAACAACATAACTAGCTGACAGTATTCCAGGAATTGTTCTCTGGTATCGGACGCAACTATACTGACTATGTTGTTCGCGGTGATGGCGGTATCCATTCTGTGTTGTGAATCTTGGGCAGTGTATGATGATTTGCGGCACAGTTTCCTCGCTCGCACCATCGCAGGCGCAGAATGGATCCGCAGTTAACCTATATTTATGTAGGTACGATTTGTTGGCCCTGTCAGGAATTGTGAGCTGAGGTGTATGCTTGTGTAACCTGCATGTGTTAGAATTTCTAACACATGTCGACGCTGGAAAGCAAAAACTTAGTAAGTGACACATACTGCCATTTTCACTTTTTTACATCGTTGGAATCAGAAAAAAAGACGCGTCGAATGATATATGACTTGTAACAATCAGATGAAAAATAGCGAAAATAGGATTTTCAAGATTGACACTTCTATTTTATTTTTTGTCCCGTAAAATTTAGATTATCTTTTAGGAAAACTCTAGTTTAGTGCCGTGGTACAATACTTATTCAGCTAAAAATAATAAATATTGTGTCCAAAAACGACAGCTCTAGGTCCACAAACACGAAAGTTATAATTTTTTTTTAAAGTTGAAATGTTTTTCGGCTCTGGTGAACAATTTCATTTTTGTGGGTTACTACGTTTTTGTTTTCCAGCGTCGATATACAGTCTGCCAAGGCACTAGATGTGCGTGGCAGACTATGCCCTTATACTCTCTTTACGGAAGGCCTGTGCCCAACAATGACCACAGGCAATATTTACATTCACGTGGTTAATAAGAGAAAATTCCTCAATCTCAATCTCATTTGTGATCTTGGAGGCTTGAATTATTAAATTGGACACACGTGAGCTTCTTAACACAGCATTTTGTTATTAAAAAATCTTGCAAGTGCTCACCTGAAGGGCAGTTTTGCCAATTCTGTGCCGTATTCGTCCACCAGCGAAGATTCGCGCACGCTCGCCACTGGTCCTATCACTCGAAGATTCAGCGCGTCTGCGACAAGAATGGGCAACGTTAAAGACACTTTTAACCGACTGCAAAAACGGAGAGGTTTGGCCCTCTCGGACGCCCTCGGATGACCCACTAAAATCTCCCCCGTGGCCCTTCCTCGGTGCATGGTGAGGGGCTCCGATATCTCCAGTGGAACGTACCGGAGCCCCTTTGCACTGTGGTCAATGAGAGCACGTCTCAGGGGGGTGGAGGGTATTCCCTCTCCCCCTGTGCCCTCGCAGTGCAAGGCGACACGGGCCGGCCGATGTCGGCTTCTTCCCGTCCTTGTCGCCCAGTGAAACCAAGGCAACATTTAGTCGCCTTCTACGACAGGCAGGGGAAACCGTAGTCTTATTCTTGATAGACCAGAACTACAGGGCTGCGGGCTACAGATAATCTAGCTCAATTTATATATCTGTCGTCGATTCATTCATACACAGAGTCATATTGCATCGTTATCAGCATGACCTCCCCGATAACCTTTGTGTAACCCGACAGCGTTATGGCTAGTCTTTACTTCCTTGTTTACCGTGAGGACTAATTAATGGGTTAACATAAGTGGGAAAACAAAGATTTGAACCCATTAAGATAACAATATATTTACGAGTGAAAACAAAAAAACGACTTTAAATCGAATAGGAATATCACGAAATTGAATTAATCAGGACCTAACCAAACTTATCAAACTGCACTCCGTTTAAATAACTTTTTTTTTTGTTGACGGGGAGGAAATCTTCAGAAAAATATCCCGCCTTTTGGGGGGAAGGCGGCGGTTATGTGGGGTTCTTACCCACTAAAACCTCCCCGGTGGCCCTTTCATCGGTGCATGACGAGGGGCTCCGGGATCTCACGTGGAACGCCCAGGAGCCCCTCTGCACTGTGGTCAAGGAGAGCACGTCCCGGGGGGAGGTTACTCCCTCCCCCCTGTGCCCTCGCAGCGCAAGGCGACACGGGCCAGCCGATGTCGCCTTCTTCCCGGGTTGCCTTGTACGGCAGGCAGGGGATACCGTAGTCTTATTCTTGAGAGCACAGAACTACAGGGCTGAAATTAATCAGAACCTAACCAAACTTATCAAACGATACTCTGTTTAAATAACTCCCGCCAACTATACACGTTTAAATTCCCACCTATAAGAAACAATATTCCTCGCAATCTTTTCGTCCAATTCAATGCCTAAAGGATGTGAATAGTGAATGAATGAATGAATATACTTTATTGCGCAACAATTAAAAACTCAATACATCACAGAAATAACAATTATACAATTTTCATATTAGTCGGTGTAATTGCATACGCAATGGGCGGGCCGGTGGCAGACTGGCCCGCAGCCCTGTAGTTCTGGTCTCTCAAGAATAAGACTACGGTATCCCCTGCCTGTCACACAAGGCGACTAAAAGGGGACTCGGGTTCACTGGGTGACAAGGGTGGGGGCCTGCGTCGTCCACCAAAGTGGACCCGGGAAGAAGGAGACATCGTCGCCTTGTGACTGATTTGTTAGTAACACTCATTCCTTAGTAACTATTTATATAAACTAAGGACCACAAAGGCGGTCTTGATGCCTTAGTGGTATTCTCGTCACACTCCATGAGAGAGAGAAACATAATATACATATAATAAATAAACGACAATATAAACTATTAAAACTAATATACATAAATAAATATGCTTAACATACAATAGATACCTACATATATATATATAAGCTTGTCAAATATCTCCCTTCCGCCTTTTTGTCTTTTGAATTTCGCGGCTATGTACAAAGCGCTACAGAGCTCGTATCTAGCAATACTATACATAATTTGAAAGGTCTTGACATAACCTACAAAACGACGCTATGCATAATTAGTTTGGATATTGCGTTCAACAGTTATAGACGTGTAAACATGGACTTCACTAACGCCGAAATTCGCGCTATTTTAAAGTTTTCCTTCGTTAAAGGCAAATCCGCTAGAGAAACGTTCCGTGAGATTAATGGTGTTTTGGGGGATGGTACTCTATCACTTCGAACCACGGAGGAATGGTGTAATATATATATATATATATATATAAAACATATTCATAAAGAAAGATAGAACAATTTTATTCAATAGAGTAAATTGTCGAATAATGAAACAAATTTGCTTCCATCATTATCATGTACTTATATTACTTTAAAATAATTAATCTAATCATTAACCGCTTGATTCATGTCTATCGTTAAACAAATAGTTAAGGTTAACTAACATGTAATAAAGATAAGCGTCAATTATTAAAATTAGTTCGCCGTTTGTATCGCGTCGCGTCAGTTGTTTCGCGAGCAATTTACGGCGGCCATTTTATTGTTTATGCCTGACGTACGGGAAAAGTGTGTTGTTTGTTATACATTTTAAATCTAATGGAATCTCCAAAAGAATCAGTATACATATTCGTATTAGACAATCTTATCTAGCCAACGTCGGGCGTTGTCAAATCTTGGATGAGTTACCGCCGGGTATTCCGTGTAAAAGCAACCACCTAAGTTGTAGTTCGGCGGCCCTCTCGGCGAGGAGGTTACCCGTTACTGAAGAGGTTCAGGCCAAGCGACTTAAGAGCTACGCCACCTCTCCATCCGGTGAAACCAAGTCAACATCTCTGTCTAATCTGTGTAGTTTCGTCAAAGATACATTTTTTTTCTATGCGTCTTTAATATGAAGTGGACCGTGCGTTAAAAAAAACCTTAACCATATAAACGATTCCGTTTTTTTACGACCACAACGGGATTTGGTTTAATTATGACCATTTACCCGTTTTTTTTATTCTATGTTACAGCAATGTTTTAATACGTTTCGACACGTTAGTTGGAGTTGCGAGCTCTGTTAGATTTTTTTTGTCCGTCCGTTTTTTTTGTAACGGACATTTATCAAATTTTTTCTTAATTACGTTTAGACAAAAACACGAAAGTAGTAGAAGTAATTTAAGTGGTTATGCAGTCCTGGATGGTAAGGCGTACTAGCTTATGGAATGTCTGTTTACTTTACTCTTGAAAACGCCCACATTGTAATTGAACGGAAAAACAGACGTGTGCTAACTAGGATTGCACGATTTAATATCGATATATGGACGCGATATATCGCATCACATCTCATCCGATATACGAAATATCCTAAGAAATTAAATAAAAAAGCAATCCATTCTTTCTTTTATTTGTGGTTGACAACTTGAACAAAATAAAACCCTTACTTGTGCTGCCATGAAGAGTGTAGTGTAGTATGTTACTACACTCCTACTCGTCACGATGGCAGGACTCGTAAAATTTTATAATCTATGCATGTAGTCTGTACTGCTAGCAGAATCAAATTAAATAGTCTGGACTGGTATACGAAGCGAGAACCTCTCAGTTGCGTAGCTAGTACCCTATTAGTACAATACTTTTCTAATATTTAATATTAAGCTCTAATTATAAACAAATTTCGATATTCGATATGAAAAATATATCGATATATTTTTGGCATGAACATCCCTAGCATAATAAATGCATGAAATTCATAGAGCGTCTTGAAGTCCGATGAAAGATGGATGGGGGAATTAGATCATGTAAATTCTAGGCACACTCCAGATGCCTGTGCACAAGACTGAGCAGATTGTTTCCAGCTGCGTCACCAATTAGGCTCTTTGCTCGCCTTTCCTTCGAGTCGAATGGCATTTAGCAGCGCGCTTGCAATACACAAAACCGGACTTGACGTTTATAAAGCTTTAAAAGCTGCCCCAATATAAATAAAAGTAACTGCGTGTCCTTCATCGTGGCATTGTCTTCTAGTAAACTTTAAATGAGACATAAATACAAAATATTGGTAGATACGTAAGGAAATACAAAATAAGGAAAAGATCGGAAATTTACCAAAATACATACATATTTCTGAATAACATATATATTTATGCGAAAATTCCCCAATATCCTTACATCGCAAACACCTCAATGCTTGAAGACGAAGGTCTTCAAACAGTACGTCCTAAGTTATGACCTAAAGATACTTGGACTCCGACTGTTGGACGGGTATACAAACTTAATGTCACACAACGACTTCATAAAATCAGCAAGTTGAAGTGTTAACGCTACGTCTGCCGAGACGGCAGATTTGGGAGAAACGTCTTGGAATGCAGGCCGTATATGGGTCGGAGAAGCGTAGGGCGCCCTCCCTCCAGAAGGACCGACGACTTTATGAGGATAGCCAGAAGTGACTGGATGCGGAAAGCGATGGATCGTATATGGTGGAAAGAGTATACAGTATATAATAATAGATAATAGAACATTAATTCGATTACATTGGCAGTGAATTGCGAAACTTCCGTATTGTGCTATACATTGCTGGCTATTTTAAATTACAATAGCTTGTGATATAACAATTGGCAGAAAGTTTACTCAGTTGTCATTGTATTATAAAAAAACTATGCAAATCAACGTACCCTTTTTTATAACAAGATCTCCGTTCGAGCGTGATGTAAGGTTACAACACGTTATATAAGTTGTAAAATGTCCGTAAAAATACAACACTCCTATGATGTCACGATTTATCGGGTTAGAAAGTGCGACGGAACGAAGTGCTGGTTTGAGTTGGAACGCAGTGCAATACGCGCCCTTGACCTACATAGAGTGCGCCGCCATTTTGGGAAGATGGCCGACCTGTCAGCGTGACGTCTCGAGGTTATTATTTTTTTTTATTGTATTTAATCGCTTTGGATTCTGGGGCTGTTGTCTATTATTAAACATAGAAATGATATTTTCGGTTTGTATTTTTATCATAATCTGTTGAAGATAATCTATTTAATATTAAAGTAGTATTGATTATAAAAATATTATGTAACTGCGAAGGTAAATGCCCCAACTGAGTTACCCTTGGGGGCTCTTGTGTAGGTCCCAATAGAGATTCAAAGAAACTCCTAAAAATCGTATAGAACAATGCTTATTGATCGGTATCGGTAAGTTTATGACAATCAAAGACTAAGTACTTTTTATCGAATCGAGAAGTGGCATAGCTCTTAGGTCCGGTCCTCCAGTGAGGGGTACGCTCGGCATAGGCGGTTACTATTACGCTTTAGCGGATCCGAGGGCGCCGAGGGGGCTGAAGCACGCTTTGGTCGATATACTGATGCTATATGTATATATAGTATCAATAGAGAGTTGTCTGTGCGCAGGGTTTAATCATTTTGTCGCATAACACTGTTTCTTTTTAACCACATTTAGATTTGAAGTAAATTTTTGTTTTTACTTGCAAAATACATCATCATCATCAGCCTGTGTCTATCCAGTGCTGGAAATAGGCCTTCTCCAATGCCTTCCACCATATACGATCCTCAGCTTTCCGCATCCAGCCACTTCCGGCTATCCGTATAAGGCCTCCATTCCAAGACTTTCCTCCCCCATCTACCGTCACTGACTCGGCAGATGTGTCAGGCCCACTGCCACTTCAACTTGTTGACCTTTATAGCTATGTCAACTACCTTTGTTTTCCGTCTATTTTCTTCGTTTCGGATTCTATCCCTTATCCATAGAGAAATGCCGAGTGCCGCTGTAAATATATATCGACGCTTGAAAGCAAAAACGTAATAAGTGACACTGGCCATTTTCACTTTTTTACGTCGTTGGAATGAGAAAAAAAAAGACGCGTCGAATGATATATGACTTTTAACAATTAGATGAAAAATAGAGAAAATAGGATTTTCATGATTGACACTTCTCTTTTTTTTTGTATCGTAAAAAGATTTTCTTTTAGGAAAACTCTAGGTTAATGCCGTGGTACAGTACTTATACAGCAAAAAATAATAAATATTGTGTCCAAAAACGACAGCTCAAGCTCCACAAACACGAAAGTTATAACTTTTTTGTTAAAAAGTTGAAATGTTTTTCGGCTCTGGTGAACAATTTCATTTTTGTGGGTTACGTGTTTGTTTTCCAGCGTCGATATATAAATGCCGAGCGTAACTGTAAATACATACTTTTTTTAATTAAATTGTATATTTTGACGATGGCAGCCCTAGACCGGAGCATGTTTTTTGCACTAACGCATGTTTTGTGCTAACATCTATTTGTATATCGTTCGATATTGATATATCGGATCGTTTTGATTAATACGTTTTTGTGTTGCATGCTTTGAAATAAAACCGGATGTGCTTTCGTGTTGTTCTCTTTGTACTAGATAAGAAACAAAATTTTATTTATTGAATAATTTAGATGTTCGATAGGGCGTTCGGAACTTGATTTTTGAATGCGGGCACTGGGATCACACTGAGGTTCCCTTTTTTTTGTTAACGGGGAGGAAATCTTCAAAAAGATACCCCGCCTTCTGGGGGGAAGGCGGCGGTTATGTGGGGTTTTTACCCTCTAAAACCTCCCCTCTGGCCCTTCCTCGGTGCATGGTGAGGGGCTCCGGAATCTCCAGTGGAACGCACCGGAGCCCCTCTGTACTGTGCTCAAGTAGAGCACTTCCCGGAGGTTACTCCCTTCCCTCCTGTGCCCGTTTCGCCTTGCACTGCGAGGCAAAGCGACACGGGCCAGCCGATGTCGCCTTCTTCCCGGGTCCACCTTAGCGGACGACAAAGGCCCCCACCCTTGTCGCCCAGTGAACCCGAGGCCCCTTTTAGTCGCCTTCTACGACAGGCAGGGGATACCGTAGTCTCATTCTTGTAAGCCCAGAACTACATGGCAAGTTTTTTATCAAGACTTTTTTCCACCATTCGGAGCTCCCACCCTTAAGGAGCTCTACGACACCACAACGGCTCGCTTAGCTCCAGATGACTTTTTCTAGCGGGTCCTTCTTTTGTGCCAAGCGTGCGCAAATTCCTTGAACTTGAAAGTTGCCCTCCGAGGAGACCAGATCTCAAATAGTTTGACCGCAATCTTTCCCTCCGATTACAATGCGAGCGCACGGGTACATTGAATAGGAATTTACTCAGCTTACCATCATCATACTACCTTACCATTCAGGACTGGATTTCCTCTTAACATCAGGTGGGATCGTGATTAAGCAATTGCTTAGATAGTATAAAAAAAGTTTCCATAGTAAAAAAAGTAAGTTATTGAATGTGGGATGGTATTTCTTGTGTCATTTTTTGTATGCGTATAAGGCTCGCGCTTCATCCGCATTGATTTGTGTTTTTTTTTTTCAATTCTTTTCACCTGTTTTTTTTATCGTCCTGATAGATATACCGGCGATTTCCAGTTACAATATTGACTATTGTAATTGAATGGACGTATCTACCAGTGCGTATGTTGATGGGACAGATGTATGACATATATTTTTTTTTTTATCATCTTAAAAATCTCTTTTAGGTTTGCCCATTTGCTCTCTCAGTTCTCGTATTACTCCGCATATTGTCAATAACGATAGTGAACAATCCGTCGTCGTCACAAGTTGTAGTGCGCATTTTTTGTGGGCAAACGAACGCACCGCACACACATATATAGTACACGAACACGCCTCAATGTAGGAACAGAATTGGAAATACAAAATAGGAACAGCAATGTGTGTGAGTGTTCGATACATCGAACATGTTTATATTGACGATGGCAGCCCTAGACCGGAGCATGTTTTTGCACTAACGCATGTTTTGTGCTAACATCTATTTGTATATCGTTCGATATTGATATATCGGATCGTTTTGATTAATATGTTTTTGTGTTGCATGCTTTGAAATAAAACCGGATGTGCTTTCGTGGTGTTCTCTTTGTACGAGATAAGAAACAAAATTTTATTTATTATTTATATAATATATAATATAATTTAGATTTTTGACCGACTTCAAAAAGAGTGGAGGTCCTTAAGTCCGTATGTATATTTTTATAATTGTCAGAACTCTTGATTTTGTGAACCGATTTAAATGATTCTTTTTTCATTTGAAACCTGGTGCTTTCCCAAAGCCCAGTTTGTTTCAGTTCTGATAATGTAGTCCATTATCCATCAATGATTTGATTTGAAGTCGATTTTTGTGTTTTACGCACGCTTGACTTGGGGAGTAAACTTTTTTTTTTTTTTGTTGACGGGGAGGAAATCTTCAGAAAGATACCCCGCCTTCTGGGGGGAAGGCGGCGGTTATGTGGGGTTCTTACCCACTAAAACCTCCCCGGTGGCCCTTTCCTTGGTGCATGACGAGGGGCTCCGGGATCTCCAGCGGAACTCCTCTGCACTGTGCTCAAGGAGAGCACGTCCCGGGGGGGGAGGTTACTCCCTCCCCCCCTGTGCACTCGCAGCGCAAGGCGACACGGGCCAGCCGATGTCGCCTTCTTCCCGGGTCCACTTTGGTGGACGACTCAGGTGGGGAGTAAACTGGTATTTGTCTCATATCCCTCCCAACCCTTCGTAACGCATTCAGCGTTGTACTAAGTAGTTAAATATAATACTTAATATAGAAAGAGGGAGAGTTACATTTTGTGTGACTGTAGCGGCAAGAGATAGTGCGCGCGCACATTTTTACTAAATGTATATTTTGATTATTTGATATGCATGTTTGGTAAATGTCGTTTTTTATGAAATTATCAAATAGCAATAATTGAAACAATATTGGAAAGTCTAAAAGTATTGGAAAACCATAGTGGCACAACTGAACAAGCAGATTTCTAAAGGTAACAAAAATCGACAACTTTGATGTCAATGAACGTTTATTTTGACTCAATTGGATTAGTCCATTGTACGCTAGGAACCTCAGTGTCGCAGCCCTATAGTTCTGGGCTTTCAAGTATAAAATACGGTATCCCCTGCCTGTCGTAGAAGGCGACTAAAAGAGGCCTCGGGTTCACTGGGCGACAAGGGGGCCCTTGTCGTCCGCCAAGGTGGACCCGGGAAGAAGGCGACATCGGCTGGCCCGTGGATTGAAGATTTCCTCCCCGTTAACAAAAAAAAAAAGGAACCTCAGTGTGATCCCAGTGCCCGCATCAATGGCATTGTTTGTTGCAATTTTAAGTGGATGTTGCTGAAATTTTTTTAAAAGCATGTTGTGATGGCTGCAATGCTTGTCAGTATACCAGATCTACCCACCACCTCCCTTGGCCCCTCCGACCTCGCGGTTATATGGGCCTAAACGTGGGAGGGTACGTGTGGTCTGGTCGTGTGGCCCCACACGCACCTTCTTGTCTTCCTTTTTTTTTTGGTTTTTGGGTTTATGGTGAGAGGCTCCGGGATCTCCAGTGGAACGCACCGGAGCTCCTCTGCACTGTGCTCAAGAAGAGCTTCTTGTCTCCCTACAAGTTTTTTATCAAGGCTTTTTTCCACCATTCGGAGCTCCCACCCTTAAAGGGCTCTACGACACCACAACGGCTCGCTTAGCTCCAGACGACTTTTTCTAGCGGGTCCTTCTTTTGTGCCAAGCGTGCGCAAATTCCTTGAACTTGAGGAAGTTGCCCTCCGAGGAGACCAGATCTGAAATAGTTTGACCGCAATCTTTCCTTCCGATTACAATGCGAGCGCAAGGGTACATTGAATAGGAATTTACTCAGCTTACCATCATCATACTACCTTATCATTCAGGACTGAATTTCCTCTTAACATCAGGTGGGATCGTGATTAAGCAATTGCTTAGATAGTATAAAAAAGTTTCCATAGTAAAAAAAAGTAAGTTATTGAATGTGGGATGGTATTTCTTGTGTCATTTTTTGTATACGTATAAGGCTCGCGCTTCATCCGCATTGATTTGTGTTTTTTTTTTCAATTCTTTTCACCTGTTTTTATATCGTGCTGATAGATTTACCGGCGATTTCCAGTTCCAATATTGACTATTGTAATTGAATGGACGTATCTACCAGTGCGTATGTTAATGGGACAGATGTATGACATATATTTTTTTATTTTTTATTATCTTAAAAATCTCTTTAAGGTTTGCCCATTCGCTCTCTCAGTTCTCGTATTACTCCGCATATTGTCAATAACGATAGTGAACAATCCGTCGTCGTCACAAGTTGTGGTGCGTATTTTTTGTGAGTAAACGAACGCACCGCACACACATACGTAGTACACGAACACGCCTCAATGTAGGAACAGAATTGGAAATACAAAATAGGAACAGCAATGTGTGTGAGTGTTCGATACATCGAACATGTTTATATTGACACATGCGTTACACAACGTCAATACAAATTTGTGTTATAAAACAATAGAATATCATAATAGTAAATAAAAGCTGTATTTGACAGTTCAAACAGAGGAGTGCTCCGATTGTCATCAAACTTTACAGAATTACTCGCCAGGTCAATCTGAAGACTCCCTGAAAGTTTCATTGAAATCGGTCCAGTCTTTTCGGAGCCTATATGAAACATACCCACACACTTTCTCTTTTATATATATATATATATAAGTAGATTAACTGATCGATATCGGCATATTTAGAAGAAGTCCTGTATCGCATTTACCATGGGGAGTGTTCTGAGGAATTGTTCGGAATCATCCCAGCTACCGATTTCCATTACCGCACATCTCGGCAGAATTTCAAATTCCACCGCCACCATCTTGATGGTTGGCGTTCAACGACTGTTCGGTTTTTCGCGTAACTTTCTCCCACGCACTGTCAACATGTGGAATCAACTGTCGCCAGCGGTGTTTCCGAACGTTTACGATTTGGGGACCTTCAAGAAACGAGCCTATTCCTATCTCAAAGGTCGGCAACGCACCTGCAGCTCCTCTGTTGCTATGGGTGATCATGGGCGACGGTGATCACTTAAGATCAGGTGCGCCGTATGCTCGTACATACTTTTCATATATAAAAAAAGAAGTCATTATGTACGAATTTATTAATTGAAACAAAGAGTGTCTGCTGCTAAGCTAGCGAAACACTGAACTTTCATTCTGACACAATTGGTTTAGCAAAGTCGAGAGCCTTGTTCGGTGTGCGTCGTTAAGCAAAAAAGGGTCTTTGAACCTTTTGTATTAATTAGTAAGCACTGCGGGGATCGACCTGTATGGATTTTGATATCGGTACTTTTAGGCAGGACTGGTTTTGCCGCAACATTGCAAAACGAACTCAAATTACTAAGTAATAAAATTTATTTTGCAATCACATGAATATAAGCAATGTAATAGCCGATCATAATTTCAATGGACTTTTGCATATGTTTGTAAAGTACCCTTTGTATATGAGCATACGACTTTCCACTCAACTGGTTGGTGTTAAGATGGAAAATTGCATGAAGGATTTTAAATGAACCGTAATGGTGCTGATTTTTTTTTTATTATTAAGTCAGAATCAAGTTTTAATGCTAGTATATGGGGCCTCGTCTTCAATTAAGTTTATAATCATCGCGCGTTACCGCTATTTCATGGACAGGGGACAAAATCTAAGGGGTGGGGCCCCTTAGATTTTAGGAGCGTGGATGGAGTTTCTTAGCCCAATTCTTTACGACGGTTTTTCGAGACTGCCACTAAACATTCTAACAAACTTCTTGTAAGTGCCGCCACTTATAAGCCTTCCTATACTAAATACCGTCGCGTCGCCCGGAGGCCAAGACACGTTCTTGACGATCCGGACGACGCGATAACCATTGCACAGGCTAGATCTTTACAAATCCACAAAGCGTCCATTCGCGACCGTCGGAGGTTGCGAATAATCCTCGCGCGTTACCGCTATTTTATGGGCAGGCCCCACCCCTTAGGTGCTAGGAGCATTGCTGGAGTTTCTTCGGCCACTTCTTCTCCCAGCGCCAACGCTTTCAGAAGTGGCGCTCAAAGTTATTTTAGCTTTATTATCCGTAAAATAGCAACCGACCGAATCGTGGTTCGGCCCTCTCGGGCACCCTCGGATCGGAATGCTTACGCGTAACATAGTACCAAGCCGAGCTTACCCCTCAGCGGGAGGACCTTTGTGTCGTGTTACTAGCGATAGAGGTTCAGGCTAAGCGACCTAAGAGCTATGTGACCTCTCAATCCGGTGACGCAGTCAAGGCCAGCTTCTCTGGCCAACTGTGTAGTTCGTCACAGAAAACAAGCTTTGTATCATTAAGGAACTATGCGCCTTATTTCCTTCCTTATTAAACAACTATTCCATGGCCTACGTGACATGACTTATATTCCTGTCACGTATTAGAGACGATGTTTAAGTTGTGCCTGTTTGTGCACGTATACGCTCTTGTGTTGATATCAGTTTTATATTTAAGTACAATCAATGAATACCATTGACTATCAATAAACATTCACGCTCGTCGCTCGGGGATGTAGGCAGAGGTGATATTTTTTGACTTACACAATTCCTTTATCTTTAACGCAATAAGGGTCTGGAACGCGCTGCCATCAAATATATATGCATACGTACAGCTGGAACTAAGGCTACACTCGAACGCTCTAAATCTAATCTTAAATGAGGAATCGTTATAAATTTTGCTATTTCTGTCACACATCCATCTAGATTTGGATCTATGTAGTTGTAAATATACATATATATATATATATATATATATATTATTTTTTGTTACTTAATTTTTTTTTTTTAATAATTTCTAAGCAGGTGCTTGACTACGATCCCACCTGATGCTAAGTGGAAATGCAGTCCTGGATGGTAAGGCGCACTAGCTTAGTAAATGCCTATTCACTCTACTCTTGAAAATACCCACGTTGTAATCGGAAGGAAAGACAGACGCGGGCAAACTATTCCAGTCCTTTGCTGTATGAAGAATGAAAGACGAAGCAAACCGCTTCGTTCGGGTTTGAGGGATGTTCACAACAAAAGGATGAAATCCCGCAGTGCGTCTAGAAGTCCGATGGTGGAAAGGGGATGGGGAATTAGATCATGTAGTTCCTGAGCACACTCTCCAAAATGCAACCTGTAGAAAACCGAAAGGCTAGCTACCTTACGCCTGTGCTCAAGACTGAGCAGATTATGTTATGTTTATTTATGTATGTTTATGTATATATTTATTTTTATACATATTTGTCTTATTTTACTTTTTTTTTCTGTGCACCCGTGACTTTTTCTACACAACCCTAAGGTAGACTGGCAGAGAATGCCTCCTGGCATTAAGTCCGCCCTTATGCACACTTTTATTATGTGCAAATAAAGATTAAATAAATAAAAAGCGGACTATGCCCTTATGTACCGACTTCAAAAAAG
The DNA here is from genome assembly GCA_029286785.1 of Meandrusa payeni. Taxonomy (NCBI): domain Eukaryota; kingdom Metazoa; phylum Arthropoda; class Insecta; order Lepidoptera; family Papilionidae; genus Meandrusa; species Meandrusa payeni. Next base: position 3,815,373 of record JAGSMX010000026.1, read on the forward strand.
GAGGTTTCTAAATTCGTATATATGTTTTTGTATGTTTGTTACATCATAAACTATGGAATAGTTTGCCGATTGAGATTAGGGAGGCTTCGTCAACTAATGTCTTTAAATCGCGTGTATCCGAATACTTTCTACTCAAACAATGAAAAATTACAAACTGGTATATTTATTGTCGTTATATATATTCCATGTGTATGTATATTATTATATTTATATAGAAGTATCTATGTATGTATATATAAATGTATATTTATGTATCTATATAATAGTTTTAAAACGCTATTTTAGCGGCACTACCGTTAGCCTGCTCTTAACCACTAAAGGTTAGCTGGTAGAAAACGCTAAATAGCATTAAGTTCGTCTTTGTACATATTCTTTGTTGCAATAAAGGATTTATCTACCTATCTATCTATAACTTTCGACTGGGTGAACCTATTTTGATGATTCTTTTTTTATATGAAAGGTGGTGCTTCCAGTGTCGTCCCATTTCAATCTGGTCAAGTTCTGATAATGACATCCATGAAAAACCTATAAATCTCTTAAATTTGCGTATAGTATTTGTGCAATAGATAGATAGATAAATCCTTTATCTTAGAAAATTTTTGTAAGACATGTAGGTTTCCTCACGATGTTTTCTCTCACCGCTGAGCACGTGGTTACAGCACATAAAATTGCAACAGCAAATTTATCGGTGCCGACACCGACACTGACACACTAATTCCTACAAACCGTGTACATTGTATCCTAGATTAAAATTTTCTAAGATCTTCCGCACCTTAGTGTTAAAAATTGTGCACTAATTTTGGCTAATTTAATTAATTTATTACTGATTTTTTCTATTTCTTTATAATTTATAACTGTAACTATTATTATTAAATCGTTACGTTTCTTTATACCGAACGTTGTATACACCTGTAATTGGCATACACAACAGGACTTGTTGTAAACTTGATTATTACAACAATGTATGCTTGTGTAATGCTGTTGGTGTATCTTATTAAATAAATACAGAAATAAATAAAATCTAAATTATATGATTTTTTTTATTAAAAGTCCAAATTTGTGTATTGCCAGCGACATATATACGTTATATTTGATATGCGAAAATAAACGTCTGTCGAAATAGCCTGGGGCATTTTGGTGTGTTGAACTCGCAATTCTTTTTTAAACCAGTACACCGTTGCTTCGACGATGCCAAGGTGTCTGCCAAGACATCGAGTCTGCTATTGGCCAATGAAATTTCACAGTGAAACCGACGTATTACAATATAACCGTCACTGTGAAACACCGTATTCTACTAATTTCATTACATATAAAAATACGTAATTTCGTTGTTAAAAAAATAACAAAAATATTAACGAACTGATTACCAAAACTCGCGAAATTTGACAACTGTTGATGTCACTGAATGTTCAATTTATCACTCTTGTGTCAAGTTTCTAGCGATCAGCCGTGTAGTTCTTGGCTCTCAAGAATAAGACTACGGTATCCCCTGCCTGTCGTATAAAGCGACTAAAAGGGGCCTCGGGTTCACTGGGCGACAAGGGTGGGGGCCTTTGTCGTCCGCTAAGGGAAGATGTTAAGTGGGAAATGCAGTCCAGGGGGAATTAACTCGTGTAGCACTCTCTCCAAAATGCAATCTATAGAAAACCGAAAGGCTAGCTAGAAACCTTACGCCTGTGCTCAAGACTGAGATTGGTTTCAGCTGCGTCTAGTCTAAAGCGTCTTTATAATACTTTATAAGCAAGTGCTTGACCACGATTTCACCTTATGTTAAGTGTCAGTGTGTCTTAGTAAATGTCTATTCACTCTCCTCTTAAAAACACAAACATTGTAATCTGAGAGAAAGATCGCGGGCAAATTATTCTAGTCCATACGTCGTCCTGTACGAATAATGAAAGATGAAGCAAAGCGCTTCGTTCGTGTTTGAGGGATGTTCACAACAAAAGGATGAAATCCTGCAGTGCGTCTTGAAGTCCGATGGAGGAATTATATTATATAGTTCCTGAGTACACTCTCCAAAATGCAACAATTTAGTAGTGTCATACGACTGCCTTACCTTCATCCGCATCTGCTTGGAAGTGCACTTGGGTCCTCGCAAAGACAGTTAATCTGTAGTCACAACTGTCGCAACGCACGCTGAGGTGCCACACGCCCACGAGCCCAGTGGACACGTCCGCTACCGGCGGCGTCACAGGAACGACTGATAATCTGCAGTAAATAAATAACCATTATTATATCTGTCATTTGAATTGAGTTTTTAAATTGTGAAACGCCGATAGTCTTGAGGGTACGATTTTAGAGTCATAGGTTCGATTCTACCATACGATTTTTAAACGATCTTCTAGCACAATACATAAATAATGATTTGAATGCTACCATTTCTGTATTTATGTCGAATTTCAGTTGTACGGTGATCACGTACTTATTAATATACCTTGACCGTGATCAAGAAGGCGGTACCCAGGGCGAGACTCATCCGTTGACTGCGGCAGAGTTGACCTCTGCGATTATACCTTATGCGGATAACTCGGTACGCATTATTTTATTAGGTTCTGTTCAAATGTCATGTAAAAGTATTATTCTCGTATGTGTATGCGTGTACGTAAAAGTATCTCGCACGATATTGGGTAGTCCTGAGCGCCGCTGAAAATCAGCTGCGTCAGCCTTGTGACACCACATGCTGAGACGGCGTCCAATGTTGCCATCAAGTCCTTTTTGTCAACTGTATTTTTTCTGTCTTAAGATGCTTAACGTGACTATCAATTCATAGAACTTACATATCCACCTCCGATGCCCCAGGGAAGCCCAAGTACACGTCCCTCGGTGACATCCTGTCGGTCCTGGAGACAGGGGAGAACTGCCGTACAGATGTCTCGTTGAATAAATCCACTTGTGGTGCTGCAATTATAACGTGAAGTTTATTAAAAGTATGATACTCAAGTCCGGTCGTGATCGTACAATACTGTTGTCATTTCGACAGGGGCTGCTAAATGCCATCTCGCAGCTTTGGACCTCACATAACCCCACCTACCCCCTAGAAGGCGGAGTATCTTCTACGAACAAAATGGTTTTAAGGCTTTACTTTTTTTATTGTCGATAGCGCATACTAGAGAGAGGAAAAGGATCGATGCATTCGAGATGTGGTGATACTATGGACTGCGAAACGCACCAATGCATCGATACAAAGCCAATTACAAATTAAGACTCGTTTGTCTACCATATGGCCGACAACGAATCTTGGCGTATTTCGGACACAAAATGCACAGAGGTGACGAAAGCCTAGAAAAACTGATCGTAGTTGGGAACGTCGCAGATAATAGAATCGTCGTCCTTCAAATGTTACTCTGTTGTAAGAGACGCGCTGGACAGAAGCCGGTGAAGGCAAATCATCAGCTCTAGATGCAACCCTGATGGTGACCACGATCCTCAGACATATAGGGACCGACACTAGAGAGACAGCGCACACTTTACGTCCAGTTATCAATATATATTTTGAAATACCCTCCCAAATCTTCTACGTGCTCTTTCAAAGATCCATAGAAGGTGAGGCTTTGGAATTACCTTCCTACGTCAATACGTTTGTTGTTTGTCCTTGGTTGACTACTTTCAAAATTTGACGTAAAAGACCACTTTCTGTGACAACCTTCACGTCTGCATGTTTGTTTGTTTCTATATTTATAACTGACTATAATGACGTTTGCGGACAGATAACTAGCTAGCAATTAACTATTTCAATTGGGTTAGTTAAAATTAAACTCAGTATTGGTTGAAATATTGTTTTTAATGATTTTCTAATAAGTGTATTATTGTACAGTTGGCTGATCGAAACGTAGCTGCGCATGTGTACAGCACGCAATTATTGATTTCTCAAATGTGAGATTATCGTTTCGTTAAATTACATTTTTTTATGGTGTGTCAACTAGCGCTTGACCACGGTCCCACCTGATGTTAAATGGTGATATAGTTGAAAGAAGGTACGCGCTATAAAGTGTTTTTGTTTGTACTTTTTTATGTCTATGCTAGTTTAATCTACTTATTACAATATATATATATATATATATATATAATAACTTTATCGGTCTATAACGGTCAATAAAAATAAACTAAAAATTAATAGAAAAAGTTAATTAACATAAAATTTAGAACGCGACTGTACACCTGGAGCGAGCGGGGGATGTTATCGATGCGCGGGGCGGAGTATCTCAGGAGACAATAAGCCGCCCGCACCCCTTCACTCCCCTATGAAACCATATTTTGACTTCTGCGCATTAACGGTCAGCGCTCGAGCTATTTGCCGGCAACAAGACCACCTAACGGTTACTGTTCTATGTATTTATTTATTTATTATTACCTAAGTAAATACCTTTTTTTTGTTGATTTAATCTTCAACAAGATACACCGCCTTCTCGGGGAAGCCGGGGTTATGTAAGGTTCTTACCCACTAAAACACCCCGATGGCTGTTCCTCCTTCCTCGGTCCATGGTGAGGGGATAAGGAATCTCCAGTGGGATGCACCGGAGCTCGGGGGTAAATCCTTCCGCCCTGTGGGAATGCGACATAGGCCGTCGCCAGCCTATGTCGCATTCTTTCCGGGTCCACTTTAGCGGTAGACAAAGGTTCCCACCCTTGCCGCGCAGTGAACCCGAGGTCCCTTTTAGTCGCCTTCTACGACAAGCAAGGGACACCGTAGCCTTATACGAGTCCAGAACTACAGAGTTGTCCTAAGTAAATACCTATAACGACGAGGCGGTTTTAGGTTCGTGTTAAATGGACGTAATTTCTGACTATCCTTCGTGGTAGCTCTCTACCTTTAAGGCGATTTAATAATACATTGACTTATTCCAAACTTTTTTTTATACTTTAAGCAAGTGATCACTATCCCATCTGATCATTTTGAAACGCATTTCTGCATGGTAAGACGCACTAACTTAGTGAATGTCTATCTATTTATATACATATAAGAGAATGTGTGTGTGTTTGATCCGTATAGGCTCCGAAACGGTTAGACCGATTCCAATGAAACTTTCAGAGAATGTTCAGATTGACCTGTCGAGTAATAGTTTGGCGATTGGAGCAAACCTCTTTTTGAACTGTCAAATACAGGTTTTATTTACTATGATGATATTCTATTGTTTTATAACACAAATTTGTATTGACACATGCGTTGTGTATATTTCTGTCATTATGTACCATATTGAAATACAATGGAGTATATTGAAGTGTAATAAATAAAGGATTTTAAAGTATTCAAGGTAAGTTATAGCGCCGAGAATGTATCCGTTTACTGATGCTGCTGACATGTACATGGGTGTAGATAATGATCTTCACCCGCTCGAGAAGAGAATGAATACGGAGAGAAATTGAATAATTTAATATATTGTGAGAGTTAAATTAAATATTGATGTTGTGATGTGTTGATGTTGAAAAATGTATGAAGTTTATTGTTTTAATAAAATAAAACAAAATCTAGCCCGGCGAAGCGGACGGGGTACGCTGGTACTTTTGAAAATACCCACATTATGATTGGAGGGAAAGAGATGCTGCTAAACTCCAAACTATCCCTTTCCAACCAGGGATACGGATCGGGGGCAGGTTCGCGCATCCTTACCGTGCACGAGGCCCAAGGCCTCACGTACGGATCAGTGGTGGTCATCAGAACAGTGACGAATAAACTGCAATGGCACGACAGCGTCCAACTGCTGTAGCGGCGATTTCACGGCACACCGTCAGCTGTGTCTATTATACAGATGACTGTGACGACGCCACAGGAAGACTGATGACAAAGGCAATGGCCGCATCAAGGGAGAGGATAGTGGACTACAACCTGAAAATGGCCATGAGAAGCAGGGACACAGCGGTCGCGGAAAAGCTAATAGCAATGCAGCGGGGTGTCTGCGACGCGTGAACCGGGGCGATCTCTGGCCATCTCCAAATTCAGGCATTATATATATAAAAAAAAGGAAAATAGTAACTGTAGATAGAAGTGGCACTCTATTAATAAATGCAGAGTGAACAATTTAAGTGTATTGGAAAAGAGCACGGACACAGGTCTGTGGTTGCAATCTAACAATAAAAAAAACTCCAAACTATTCCAGTCATTTGCTGTTCGAATAATAATAGACGAAGCGACGCGCTTATTTCTGGTTTGATGGATGTCCACAATCCAGCGTCAGTCCTTTGGTAAAATTATTTCACGTCAGTTAGTTGTAATATTTATCTACCCTCATTCGGCGGGAAGAGAGCAGCGTGGTCAACAGCTCCTTCTATCAGGATCCTCAGAGCAGTAACACCTGCCTCCACTGGAATGCCCAAAGATATAGCTTCACCACCTCCCCTCCATACTAGCAGCGTCTGGAATTCAAAAGTAAATATGCCATTTTTACTGCCCTGCGTAAAACTTGAACGAGTCTATGTATGCAAAATCACACCGCGTTAGTTCTAGTATACTTGAATGCTATTTGATAGTACAATGTTATAAGCTTCAGTGTTTATATTTTAGGTTATAATCTAGGATAGGTGGGTACGATAGGATAGTCTCGCTCGAGTCTACCTTTCGATTATTGATGTGAACCATCTCTTTGATCAGGCTAAAGCCTAGCTGAAATAGTTGACAAGAACGTCAATAATAATTGTGAACAAAATAATTTTCAGCGTTAAAAATCGAGTAAGAAAGAAAATGTATTCGTGCACTGTTCTCTCTTGCTCCTACAGTGTGATACAGACAATAGACCTGCACTCTGTCTTAGATATATGAAACGTAACTGGCTATGAGAGAGAGAGAAAGAAAATGTGTGGTAGAAAGTGTGTAGAAAGCGTGTGATACAGACAATAGACCTGTGTCTTAGATATACGAAACCTAACTGGATATGAGAGAGAGAGAGAGAAAGAAAATGTGTGGTAACACCTCTCAACACTCAAGCAATTAGACACAACTCTCCAAAAGTCATATCCATAGGTTACAAGTAATTCAGAATCGTTTTTTGCGACGAGCCACGGGTACGCCGTGTACGTACGTAATCGCGAGCTCCACGTTGATACAGGGTTACCGACAATAGCCCAATTCTTTAAGGTTTTTCGAGACTGCCACCAAACATTCTAACAAACTTCTTGTAAGTGCCGCCACATATAAGCCTTCCTATACTTAATTCCGTCGCGTCGCCCGGAGGCCGAGACACATTGCTGGAGTTTCTTCGGCCACTTCTCCCAGCGCCGACGCTTCCCAAAGTGGCACTCAAAGTTAGTTTAGCTTTTGAATGTCCCTTAGATTATCCGTGAAATAGCTACCGACCGAGTCGTGGTTCGGCCCTCTCGGGCTCCCTCGAATCCGAATGCTTACGCGTAACATAGTAACCGTCCAAGCCGAGGTTACCCCCCACCGGGGGGACCCTTGTGTTGAGTTACTAGCGATAGAGGTTCAGGCTAAGTGACCTAAGAGCTATGCCACCTCTCAATCCGGTGAAGCAATCAAGGCCAGCTTCTCTGGCCAATCTGTGTAGTTCGTCATTAAAAAAAATCTCCAAAAGTGGTACGATATAACGTAAATCGACGTAAAAACAAAATGGTTCTAATAACTCACTCACATCAAAACCGTAATCTTCGATCCGTTGTAATCTTGCCCGCCTTGGTGATAGCAGTGGCTCCGCCAACGGCTCCCACTGCTCCAACTCCGTCTCCAGCGGTAGGATGTCCAATTCCTGGAACAACCAACATATATATAATATTATATTGTCTTCGCTCCACTGAAAGTAATACACTATGTATTCCTCTCTGCCACACTTGGGTAGGATTAGAAGCGTTGCTAGAGTTTCTTCGGCCACTTCTACTCCCAGTGCCAATGCTTCCCTAAGTGGCATATAAGTTAGTTTAGCTTAGATTGGAACTAAGGATACATTCAAACGCTCTCTCTTAAATCTATACTTAAATAAGTTTTCCTTTTCTGTCCCTATATTCATCTATATTTGGATCTATGTAGTTCTATATGTATATAATAGGTTGGGGAAAAAAGTTCCTTCTCATTTTTTAAGAAAATTCAAAACATATTTTAATATAGTTCATTTATATTTAACTAAAGTATATAGGTACCATTTTGTTTTCACTTCAAAAATCAGCAGACAAATTTTAATACTGACCGTTGCTTGCAAGGAGTAAGGCAGAACATCGCCCTCCGTGTGGGAGGAGACGTTCCTCAACTCTCGAAGCGCCACCTCGGACTCCACCGATGGGTGACGAGGATCTGTCCATATGGTATACACCTGCCAGCATAGGAATTTGTTAACATCCCAGAAACTCCACTAAACAACTGCACCACATCGACATATCAAAAAGCGTTAATAGCCTAATGGTTTACACTCTCTTTACAGAGAAGGCCTGTGCCCAACAGCCTCAGTGGGACATATATAAAGGCTGTAACTTAAAATAGTAAGGATCGTGAACTTACCTTGAGTCGCTTCTCTATCAATGCTCGTAGAGCTAGCGGCAGCTTCTGCGGATCCCCTGCTTCCTTATCCGTGATGACAAAGAGTGAGCTGTCGTAGGGCACCAGCTTGGCCGCAGACGCCAGCGCTCGCATCGTCCCGTCGCTTGCTGCGTCCGTTCTGACACCCTGGGAATGGATGCCTTGTTATCAGATTCACGGCTACAGGCCTGCCCAAATTGTTACCAAAAAGACCGCCTGCTCTGATGAATAGATGTGAATGAAGCGAAAGAGGTGTGCCAGGATTAGACTTAGTGGAAATTCGTGATCTTTTGTGTAATGAAGTTCCTTACAGCGGGGTTGGAGGAGATAGGCTATATGCTGTGCGATCGAACTGAAAAAATCTAAGAAAAATTTATAACGGAAGTGCCATAGTCGTATATACGGACAATAGCGTGACTATTGAGCATGTAGTTCAACTCTCTGATCACAGGTGGCGCTTTAACTAATTATTAATACGAAAAATTTATATCATTTTTATTATCTAATAATAGAAACATGTTTTTTTTATTTTACTTAATAATTTGAAATACCATTATTTTGTCTGATATATTTTATTTTACTAAGTTTTCTAACTTTCCTAAATATTTTTATGGACTTAAAAAAAATTACTTCGCTTATTATGTTGCTTCTATCGTATCCGGCGGAACGTCGTTCCTAACTGATGTCCCTTCACCACTTCATTTTAATTTTTAGGCTTTCGTTTAACGAAAGAGAAAGATGAAGCCTAATATGAAGCCTAAGATGAAGCCTAATATGAAGCCTTAGATGAAGCATAAGATGAAGCATAAGATGAAGCCTAAGATGAAGCCTAAGATGAAGCCTAAGATGAATCCTAATATGAAGCATAAGATGAAGCATAAGATGAAGCCTAAGATGAAGCCTAAGATGAAGCCTAATATGAAGCCTTAGATGAAGCATAAGATGAAGCATAAGATGAAGCATAAGATGAAGCCTAAGATGAAGCCTAAGATGAAGCCTAAGATGAAACATTTGCCTAGAATCTGTCTGTTCACAGCCGTATAGGTGTCCAGATTATAGTGCACCGGAAAAACCTTGGCAAAGAGTGCCACTCCTTAGCCGTCCGCATAATGCTTAATGTAGGAATGTCTACAATATACGGGTGGAACTGCTCGCCGCGTCTCGTTCGGTGATAGAACAGTAGGGTAGACAGTATTTAGTTACGCAAAATCTTCGCACATTCACCGAATTATAGGCTCATAAGATTTGTTTACGTCTGATTACCCCTTTCGGTAAAGTTGTGTTGTGAGCCAGTGTTTTAGTTACGGATGTATGCAAGCATGGCATATCTCAAGGAGAATGAGAGAAAGAACGAGAAGGAAATGCCAAGGTCTTATGTACCATATCATGTGTGGAACCTTCTCTAATTTGCCGTTAAATTTGTCAATACACAGTGTGTTCTGTCTGTGCGATTGTTCACGCTATGATGTCATCGTCAGACCGACTGACGCTGGTGTTTGTCGCCGTGTCTTATTGTTTGACGTCGCTACGGAATGTTGGCAGTGATAATGAACTTGGTTCTGATTCTGTATTTCTTTTGCGTTTAGAAACGATAGATTTAATGAATCTATCTTGTCACATGGAATCAAGTCTGCTATTAAAATTGTGTTTGGTTCATAAATGGCTAAATTGACAACCTCTGCCTTCTTTTAAAGTCTGTTAAATGTGAGTTTATTTGTACAACGCCATCTAGTAGCAATCAGTCATTAAATAGAAGTCTCATTTACTAAATGATTTTTGTTCGTTTTCGTTTTTGATATAAAGTGGCCATCTCATCCTTACACCTAAACTAGTCTAGATCTCTTTTCCTCGAAGGTAGCATACCTTTTTTTTTGATGACGGTGAAAGCGGCGGTTGTGTTCTTACCCACTAAAACCTCCCCGGTGGCCCTTTCCTCGGTGCATAACGAGGGGCTCCGGGATCTCCAGTGGAACGCACCGGAGCCCCTCTGCACTGTGCTCAAGGAGAGCACGTCCCGGGGGGGAGTTACTCCCTCTCCCCCTGTGCCCTCGCAGCGCAAGGCAACACGGCCCAGCCGATGTCGCCTTCTTCCCAGGTCCACTTTGGTGGACGACTCCGGCCCCTACCCTTATCGCCCAGTGAACCCGAGGGCCCTTTTAGTCGCCTTGTACGACAGGCAGGGGATACCGTAGTCTTATTCTTGTGAGCCCAGAACTACAGGGCTGAAGCAAAATCTAGCCCAGCGAAGCGGGCTAGGTACGCTAGTAAGTAATACAAATAATTGTTTATAGTATTTACCTGGTACTTTAATATGAGCCTGGATATAGCATCCGCCACAGTTCTATCGCCAGTCACGCCATTAGCCTGGAGATCGTGCCTGGACCTCCAGTTGATACCTGATGGAAAAATGAAGCAGGTTATTGAAGTCTATTCAGTACAGCAGGCAATCAGAAGTGCGAATGCTGACAGTACACTATCGTACGTCGGTCACGAGATATCACCTCTTTACTCATGATCGGCACAAGTTACATCTATATATATAAAAGAAAGAGTGTGTGGGTATGTTCCATATAGGCTCCGAAATGGCTGGACCGACAGTAAAACGTTACCGTTTACGTTAAGCGTAGATACGACCAAAACATATGAAATGTGCGTTACTTAGTCACTTTATACTAGGCGTGCACGATAGATATCGATATTACATAAAATATCGCTTCAATCCGATATTATCGAATCATCTCATTTAGATATTTATATCGATATATTTCATCCGATATACGAAATATCGTAAGAAATTAAATAAAAAAGGATTCCATTCTTTCTTTTGTTTGTGGTTGACAACTTGAACAAAATAAAACCCTTACTTGCGCTGCCATCACGAAGAGTGTAGTGTAGTATGTTACCACACTCCTACTCTTCACGATGGTAGGACTCGTTGTATAAATTTTATAATCTATGCATGTAGTCTGTACTGCTAGCAGAATCAAATCAAATAGTCTGGACTGGTATCCGAAGCGAGAACCTCTCAGTTACGCGCCGAGTACTCTTAGTAAATACTTTTCTAATATTTAAAATTAAGCGCTAATTAATTATAAACAAACTTCGATTTATGACAAATATAGATATATTTGTACAATATATCGCGTAGTATTGTATCGATATATTATATCGAAAAATATATCGATATATTATATCGAAAAATATATCGATATATTTTCGGCATGAACATCCCCACTTTATACGTGCACAATAAAAAAGCCTAATTCGAATTTGACCGACCTTGTCGGGCGAATGTGAGAGGCGGTTTTAGCAAATCGACTTGACACGCTCCAGTTATCACGCCGGGCTCGTAGTAGCACAAGCAGTTAGGGCCCTTCCGTAAGAGCAATCATAACAGACAGGGCGAACTACTCAAAACTACTGGTGTCCCCTCAAGACCCAAAAGAAGCTAATTGCTTCTTTTTATACTTCCTAAGCAAGTGCTTGACTACGATCCCACCTGATGTTAAGTGGAAATGCAGTCCTGGATGGTAAGGCGCACTAGCTTAGTAAATGCCTATTCACTCTTGAAAATACCCCACATTGTAAACGGAGGGAAAGATCGCGGGCAAACTATTGCAGTCCTTTGCTATACGAATAATGAAAGAGCAAAGCGCTTCGTTCGGGTTTGAGGGATGTTCACAACAAAGATATGAAACCCCGCAGTGCGTCTAGAAGTCCGATGGTGGAAAGGGGATGGGGGGAATTAGATCATGTAGTTCCTGAGCACACTCTCCAAGTTCACGTCAATAGTCGTATGGTTACGAATCTACGACCTTACGATTAGCAGACCGTACCTTAGGGTATGGTCTGGTTATACCATTAGGCTATTAACGCTTTTTTTATTTATGACGAACTACACAGATTGGCCAGAGAAGTTGGCCTTGACTGCTTCACCGGATTCAGAGGCACAGCTCTTAGGTCGCTTAGCCTGAACCTCTATTGCTAGTAACTCGACACAAGGGTCCCGCCGGTGAGGGGTAACCTCGGCTTGGACGGTTACTATGTTACGCGTAAGCATTCCGATCCGAGGGTGCCCGAGAGGGCCGAACCACGATTCGGTCGGTTGCTATTTCACGGATAATCCAAGGGACATTCGAAAGCAAAACTAACTTTGAGTGCCACTTCGGGAAGCGTTGGCGCTGGGAGAAGAAGTGGCCGAAGAAACACCAGCAACGCTCCTAAGATCTAAGGGGTGGGGCCTGCCCATAAAATAGCGGTAACGCGCAAGGATTATACCTATTGACGCTTCATTTATTATTATAATGTCGTAAATATGTCTTCCAAATATACCGTTACATTTAAGTCAATTAATCACACAAGTATATTTACGAGTTAAAACAAGAACCGGTTCAAAATCGGTGACGAACAAAAAATTTCACGCTACTACCGACTTTGAAAGTGTTTCAATCCAATTAAGCTCCATGTCGTTTTTATTGTTATAGGAAAAAATCCTACAGAAAAATGTTTTTCGAATGAGATATTGGTAAGTTTACAATACGAGACTACACAAGTATAGTTGGGGGCAAATAACTCAATTTTAAAGACGAACTACACAGATGAGAGAAGCTGGTCTTGACTGTTTTACCGGATTAGACAAAAAGCGTCAATAGCCTAATGGTTTAGGGTAGGTTCGAATCCATCGGACTTCTACACGCACAGCGGGATTTCATTCTTTTGTTGTGAACATCCCTCAAACCTGAACGAAGCGCTTACCTTCGTCTTTCATTATTCGTACAACAAGGGACTGGAATAGTTTGCCCGCGATCTTTCCCTCCGATTACAATGTGGGTATTTTCAAGAGTAGAGTGAATAGGCATTTACTAAGCGAGTGCGTCTTACCATACAGGACTGCGTCCACTTAACATCAGGTGGTATCGTAGTCAAGCACTTGCTTAGAAAGTATAAAAACCATTTCCTAGCACAAGCTTAACAAGATTGTTAGTTATATTCTGTGAAAAAAATTTACTATTGGTTGAAATTTTGTCAAATAGTACGACATTGGAAATCCATAGCAAATGTGATGTCATTAATCGTTCATTTTGACACAATTGGTTTTAAAGACTTGGCAGCTCTGATGCTTTTTTTTTTTTTTGATTACGAGGAGGAAATCTTCAAAAAGATACCCCGCTTTCTGGGGGGAAGGCGGCGGTTATGTGGGGTTTTACCCACTAAAACCTCCCCATTGGCCCTTTCCTCGGTGCATGACGAGGGGCTCCGGGATCTCCAGAGGAACGCACCGGAGCCCCTCTGCACTGTGCTCAAGGAGAGCACGTCCCGAGGGGGGGTTACTCCCTCCCCCACTCTGCCCTCGCAGTGCAAGGCGACACGGGCCAGCCGATGTCGCCTGGGTCCACCTTGGCGGACGACAAAGGCCCCCCTTGTCGCCCAGTGAACCCGAGGCCCCTTTTAGTCGCCTTCTACGACAGGCAGGGGATAGCGTAGTCTTATTCTTAAGAGCCCAGAACTACAGGGCTGAGCTCTGATGCTAACTGATCTGTCCTTACGCGTCTCTTACCCCACACAATTTTTTTTGTTAATTTCTAGAAAATTATAACAATGTTGCATAGTAATTACATTTTTATTACCCACCATTACTTGTCATTTAACAGCTATTAATTATATATGTATTTAAATTGTTTGCCAGATTGTTAGTAGAAATGTGTTAACGTCATGTGGTTACAAACTCATTGCTAGTTAACACACGGGTATGGAGTTTAAATAAGGAGACCCGGAATAGGAATGCCTGAAAACCTTTTTTATATTTAAGAAAGTGATGCGTTACGAAGAGTCTGATCGGGCGAACTGAAGTATACAGCAAGATATAAGTTAGTGAAGATAGAAAGAGTGCGAGCACACATTATCTTTCTATCTTTCTCTCATAGCCAATTTCGTAAATCTAAGACACAGTGCAGATCTATTGTCTGTTCACATTGTAGGAGCAAGGGAGAGCAGTGCGCGCGCACATTTTCTTTCTCTCTTTCTCTCATAGCCAGTTACGTTTCGTATATCTGAGACATAGTGCAGGCCTATATATTTCACACAGTTATAGGCCACCCCTCAATCCGGCGAAGCGATCAAAGTCAGCTTCTCTGGCCATACTGAGTAGTTCGTCACAAAAAAACATCAGGTGACAGCATACAACCCATTTTCTCTGAATATTTTTTGGAACGAAGTTCCTTATTGCGGAGGGGTATCCTAGCGGGCCAGAAACGTCCGTAACGTTAAATAAAAGCGTAAGATTATTTTAGTGTCAGCTGGTTTACATCGATGGCGCTATTGTTAATTAAATAATTTAATAAATCATTGTAAATAAAAGTGTTAAGATTTTTAAAAAAGAAAGCTAGCAATATTTCTTTTTTTTTTTCAGAAATATTACTAACAATCTTGTAAACCATTCCAACTAAGCTTAAGCTTGTGCTAGGACATGGTTCACGGCAATAGTCCAATGGTGGATTCGAACCCACGACCTTACGATTCGCAGGCCGTACCCTAAACAATTAGGCTATTGACGCTTCAAAAGATAAGTTTATCGATGATAAAATCATAATTAATAATGTATACGACATTACTTTCCTTATACCATGAGTAGAAGTTGAAATTATTTATGATAAGGAATTTCTTCCATAACTCTGGTGTTCCACCACAAGGTTTTTACGTTAATGTAATTTTTTTTCTTGTTTCAGGTAAGCACAAGTTATTATACATGCAGTGGCTATTAAGTAAGTTTTCATATAGAAAAATTTTGTATATCATCATCCTAGTATTTTAAAAGGAGGTGTAGACTTGGTAGGAAAACGGATAGTAGTGTTGAACGACTAGGTATAACAAGATTTTGAGGTGGCAGAGCTCTTAGGAGTCTAGGACCTCCGTTTGGTTATTCCAATCGCGTTTTTTTTATTTGAAAAGTGGCAAACGAGCATACGGCTCACCTGATCTAAAGTGATCACCGTCGCCCATGAACATCCACAGCACCAGAGGAGCTGTAGGTGCGTTGCCGACCTTTGAGATAGGAATAGGCTCGTTTCTTGAAGGTCCCTAAATCGTGAACGTTCGGAAACACCGCTGGCGACAGTTGATTCCACAAGTTGACAGAGCGTGGGAGAAAGTTACGCGAAAAACGTACAGTCGTTGAACGCCAACCATCAAGATGGTGGCGGTGGAATTTGGAATTCTGCCGAGATGTACGGTAATGGAAATCGGTAGCTGGGATGATTCCGAACAATTCCTCAGAACACTCCCCATGGTAAATGCATCGACTCGACCCTCTTCGCAGACTCAGAGGGTCGAGTCGATCGGAAAGACCCGATCGTCGACTATTCGAGCAGCTTTACGTTGTACACGGTCAAACGGAATAAGTTGGTATTGGGCAGCCCCGGTCCAGTGATGCGAACAATATTCCGTATGAGGCCGTACTTGCGCCTTCTAAAGTTGCAGACGGTGGGCAGGCGTGAAATACTGTCTTGCTCTATTGAGTATGCCAAGTTTTTTGGAGGCCAA
The DNA here is from genome assembly GCA_029286785.1 of Meandrusa payeni. Taxonomy (NCBI): domain Eukaryota; kingdom Metazoa; phylum Arthropoda; class Insecta; order Lepidoptera; family Papilionidae; genus Meandrusa; species Meandrusa payeni. The sequence goes on from JAGSMX010000026.1 coordinate 3,831,367, forward strand.
TTTGGCTTTGCCTTCCAAGTGACCACGAAACTGAATGACACTCGATATATCGACGCCAAGGATTCCAATGCTGGAGGATGCGACCAAGGGAGTGCCCTCGAACTGAGGGGAGACGATAAAGGGAGTTTTTTTAGCGGTAAACACGCATACTTGTGTCTTTGTGGGGTTAAATTGGACTAGATTTAGTCTTCCCCAATCTGAGACCCTGTCGAGAAGAGTTTCGACTTCGGACACAAGTTTGTTCCGGCACTCTTCGATGCTTTCCCGAGAAGTATTGGCACGGCCTGTGTACATTGCATCACCTGTGCTATCGTCTGCATAGCAGTGAATGTTGCTGATTTGCAGCATATCATTGATGTGCAAAAGAACTTGCTTGCCGATCCGAAGGTGTCCGATAGGGCCCAACCATAACTTGGTCTTTTTTTTTTGTTTACGGGGAGGAAATCTTCAGAAAGATACCCCGCCTTCTCGGGGGAAGGCGGTGGTTATGTGGGGTTCTTACCCACCAAAACCTCCCCGGTGGCCCTTTCCTCGGTGCATGACGAGGGGCTCCGGGATCTCCAGTGGAACGCACCGGAGCCCCTCTGCACTGTGCTCAAGGAGAGCACGTCCCGGGGGGGGAGGTTACTCCCTCCCCCCCCTGTGCCCTCGCAGCGCAAGGCGACACGGGCCAGCCGATGTCGCCTTCTTCCCGGGTCCACTTTGGTGGACGACTCAGGCCCCCACCCTTGTCGCCCAGTGAACCCGAGGCCCCTTTTAGTCGCCTTGTACGACAGGCAGGGGATACCGTAGTCTTATTCTTGAGAGCCCAGAACTACAGGGCTGAACCATAACTTGGTCTGTTTTAACGTAGACTTTCAGACGTTCCTATAGATAGATCGTTAAATTGTTTATTGATCTTATATTAATTACAAACAAATTAATAATTAATTAGTAAAAGTTACTAGCGATAGATGTTCAGGCTAAGCGACCTAAGAGCTGTGCCACCTCTCAATCCGGTGAAGCAGTCAAGGCCAGCTTCTCTGGCCAATCTGTGTAGTACGTCATTAAAAAAATAAAAAAACAATAAACGGTATATTAATACGGTATTCAATTTAATACACTAGTATAGTATTTTAAATTAAATCGTGACAATGCGTGCGAGATGTTTATCTCGATAAGCATAAATTAGCATACGACAATGATTATAATATTCTGTTATTTATTAAATCTTTATTTGCACAAAATAAAAGTTTACAAAAGGCGAACTTAATACCAAAAAACGTTCTCTGCCCGTCTGTCTACCTTGGGGTTGTCTAGTTACAACATTAACGGAGACAAAAAAACCAATGTGCTTTACGTTACACCACAGAAATTGAACGAAATAGCAATCGACCGAGCCGTGGATTCTAACATTGTATACTTTTTTTATAATAGAATAGAATATTTATTTATGAACACACAGATTTGGTTACAATTATAAACATTACACAAATTAAACGGACATCCATGTAACTATTGTAGCACATATTATTGGTACACAGTGACTCCCAAACTAAGCAGACGCTTGTATCTTGGGAGCCGGAGTTGCATTGTGGAGTTTGCATTTTGCACAAAATAAAAGTTTACAAAAGGCGAACTTAATACCAAAAACGTTCTCTGCCCGTCTGTCTACCTTGGGGTTGTCTAGTTACAACATTAACGGAGACAAAAAAACCAATGTGCTTTACGTTACACCACAGAAATTGAACGAAATAGCAATCGACCGAGCCGTGGATTCTAATATTGTATACTTTTTTTTATAATAGAATAGAATATTTATTTATGAACACACAGATTTGGTTACAATTATAAACATTACACAAATTAAACGGACATCCATGTAACTATTGTAGCACATATTATTGGTACACAGTGACTCCCAAACTAAGCAGACGCTTGTATCTTGGGAGCCGGAGTTGCATTGTGGAGTTTGCATTTTGCACAAAATTTTGGTCTTTTACAATGTTGTTAATAAATGTATATATATATATATATATATATATATATATATATACATCATTTCAGCCGTAAAACATCCACTGCTGGACATAGGCCTCCCCCGACGATTTACAAAAAGACCACCTTGCGGGTGGACGTGCCACACTGCGCTTGCTGGTCCGTGGTCTCCAATCGAGAACTTTTCGGCCCCGTCGGCCATCTGTTCTACGCGCTATGTGCCCTGCCCATTGCCACTTCAACTTGCTTATCTGGCGAGCTATGTCGGTTACCTTCGTTCGTTTACGGATCTCCTCATTCCTGTATATATATGTATAGGTAAATATATATATACAGGCGCGTGTGTATAGTGTTCTTGAGTATATGTGTAGTTGTGTATATGATCGTGTATATGTTTTATATGTTTTTTTTTATTTTTTTTGGTTTACGTCTACCCGATGATCCTTTCGGTCTGATCGCAGTTGAGGCCGAGCAACCATTTTGATACCAGTTTCCTTAGTTTATATTAATTAAGGTGTCTTATATCTAGTGTATTGGAGACATTGTTGTAGACTACGATTTTTTTTTGACCTCATTTAGGACCTGTTGCTAAAATTTGTGCTATAACGTTGGTCCCTTTGTAAAATATATATATATATTTTCTCCTTTGAGGATATTTCTTTATTCCTCTTCTTGCTACTATTGAGCCGTTAGCCTTTGCGGCTAAGAACATAACTAGCTGACAGTATTCCAGGTATTGTTCTCTGGTATCAGACGCAACTATACTGACTAAGTTGTACGCGGTGATGGCGGTATCCTGTGTTCGCAGTCATGGCGTTGTAGACTAGGTTGTGTATATGGGCGCAAATCGCCTAGTATCGAAAATACTGTTTTGATTTATCATTTTAATCAAATTTGGAATAACTACGCATTAAATAAAAGTTCAGCGCCATCTGTGATGGGACTGTGTAAGAACGATATTTGTTCATACGAAATTAACGTAATCATGTTAAATAAATCATTGAAAGTTGTGTTAAATTCATTTACATATTTATTGTGAATATTTAACTATATTTCATTAATTATTTGTAGTTATTTCATTTGTTTGTTACAAAAAGGAAGTCAAATATTCCGTAACGGTTTAACTTATTGAGAGATCAGTATAAAAGCGACTGTATTTTGTGGTAACGTGACATTATTATATCAACCACCGTGATATAACAAACCAAGCTACCAAGCGATTCTGGAGTGTGCTTCGTCATGGATTCCGAACACGAAACTACCGGCGTGCCTCCGACATGTACATGGGTTGGAGAGCGGCGGGCAAAAAGGGGCGCGGAGGAACTTGTTTTGTTTTTGAAAATATATAAATTCAAATGGGGTCGTCATGACACCAGATGGGGATGATGACGTAATTAGAATACCATACATTGAGCTGTCGATCGTTTATATAACGGCAGAAACCTCAGCGTACAAGGCAATTCACTTTATTACCTCGATTCATGTCCTTTAATAAGGGCATACATTTATTGATATTGGAATGCGATTTAAACTAACTTTTACCCAACAGTGTGATGCCGTTTGTGTCTCGGTAGATTTATTTTAATTTCTTAAGTTAAAAAAAATATCTTATATATATGTTAACGGAAATGTATGTAATTCCTAAAATTTGGCTTTGACTTTTTTTAAATTTGACTTTGGCGTCATTAACAATATTAACAAACGATAAAAAACACTGCTGTTATTGTAGATGAACGTTGTAAAGAGTTAATTGAAGAAGTTTCTACGACAAAGACAACTGCTAGAAACACTTCTCGTGATTATTGGTTATGGCGGCGATACCACGTGCTATTATTGTATATAATAATAATGCATATTATTATTATATTATTATATACATGTAATGTTTGATCTCGGCCCTATGGATCGGTTTTAACTGAATCAGGCACGGGCTTACGCCAAGTGTCCTGTTCCAGGTGTTATCATTGTGTGTTTTGTGCGTATGTATTTGTTTTTCGTCGTGTTAGGTTACGTTCCTCGAGAAGCTAATGGTTGTTGGCCAGGTGGACGGAAAAAGAGCACGCGGTCGCTCACCCACACGGTGGGCAGACGCAGTTAAGACGCTCACAGGCCTGCCAGTAACCAAAGCCATGAAGACCGCCGAGGACAGGGACGCGTGGAAGTTGATCGTGAAGCGAGCGATCAACACTTTGTGCTAGACACGACCTTCAGCAATGAAGGAGACGATAAAAAAGAAAAAGAAGGTTACGTTATCCGTGCGAACGTCCTGGTCATTTATTATTAATAATAATGGATATTATTATTATTATTATACGGTATGACTGTTACCCGATTGTCTCAATAAGTGTTGTTATATAAAAATATTATTACACGTTTCCTAGGATTTGTATACAATTCCTTGATCTCAAACATTTCCGGTATATATATATAAAAAAAAAATATTCTTGTGGGCTAAGACTTTTGGTATCCACCATTAACACCACCACATATTAGCACATACCATCATCATACCAAGAGAAGAAAAAAAGAGAAAAGAACCAAGTAAGAAATGGAGAGACATTCTTAAATATAAATTTGGATCTTGTTGGATGCGAGTAGCACGAGAAAGAGATATTTGGAAAGGTTTAGGAGAGGCCTACGCCGCAGAGGCGACTACTACGAACGCAGTTAGTATTTAAAAAAAAAATTGAAGTCTAAAATTATAGTTTCTAGATACATTTATATTTAGATAATATCAACAGAGCATATTTATTATTATTTATTTATTTATTTAAATCAACAAAAATTATAACCCCCCACCCTTGTCGCCCACTGAACCCGAGGACCCTTTTAATCGCCTTGTACGACAGGCAGGGGATACCGTAGTCTCATTCTTGAAAGCCCAGAACTACAGGGCTGGGGATGTTATTATCCTCGTCCAAGTGTTTGTGGTGTGCGAACGTGCGTGTGTGTTTGTAAGTGCGTATATGTTTTGTATACGTGTGCATGTTTTTTTATATACTTTCTAAGTAAGTGCTTGACTACGATCCCACCTGTTGTTAAGTGGAAATGCAGTCCTGAATTGTAAGACGTATGTAAAATACACACATTGTAATCGCAGGGAAAGATCGCGGTCAAACTATTCCAGTCCTTTACTCTACGAATAATGAAAGACGAAGCAAAGCGCTTCGTTCGGGTTTGAGGGATGTTCACAACAAAAGGATGAAATCACGCAGTGCGTCTAGAAGTCCGATGGTGGAACGGAGATGGGGGAATTAGATCATGTAGTTCCTGAGCACACTCTCCAAAATGCAATCTGTAGATAACCTAGGCTATTTATAGGCTACCTTACAGCTGTGTCACCATAGCCTAGCGTGTGTCTATATGTGTGTTATTTGTTAAGTTACGTGAATGTCTAGGTTATTTTGGAGCTTTAGAGCCGAAAATCTTTTCAGTTTTTTTTTTTAAATATAACTTTCGTGTTTGTGGACATAGAGCTGTCGTTTTTGGACACAATATTTATTATTTTTAGCTGAATAAGTATTGTACCGCAGCATTAAATTAGAGTTTTCCTAAAATCATTTTTTGGTACAAAAAATAAAAGAGAAGTGTCAATGTTGAAAATCCTATTTTCGCTATTTTTCATCTAATTGTTACAAGTCATTTATCATTCGACGCGTATTTTTTTCTGATTACAATGACTTAAAAAAGTGAAAATGGCCGTATGTGTCACTTACTACGTTTATGCTTTCCAGCGTCGATATACAAGAATTGCCCGCTAAAAGTGTGAAGTTATTAAAAAAATTCCGACCACTTAATTAAATATTAAGACAAGTTGTTTGCATTGAATCGTTTATGTTAAAATTGACTTGGCCGCCGAGTTCAGCGCCCCCACGATATACATTTCCATGCAAAACAGAGGTCACGGTTGTCTGGTTATTTCCAACCACATTTCGATTGACAAGCCGAGAATTCGCAAGCAATTGAATGAAATTTTAAAAGGAAACCGTCTTGCGATATTGGGATTTTGAAAATCGTTTCACCAAGTTAATGGGGCTCGAAAACGGATTTTAATGCGGTAAAAATTTACGGTAAAGTTTAACGGCGTGTTAACCCTTAACGGAATGCGACAAAAAGGTGGAGTATTTTTTTATTACATCGCAGAAGTTAAACAAGGACATAACGGTTAATTTTAACCGACTTCAAAAAATGAGGTGATTCATAATTCGCTTATTTACTTTTTTATGTTTGTAACATCATAACTATCGACTGTCTGACGTGATTTTGATTTTGATTTTATGACGAACTACACAGATTGGCCAGAGGAGCTTGACTGCTTCACCGGATTGAGAGGTGGCATAGCTCTTAGGTCGCTTAGCCTGAACCTCTATCGCTAGTAACTCGACACAAGGGTCCGACACAGAGAGTGTGTACAGGAATTACACGAGTTAATTCCCCCATCCCCATTCTACCTTCGAGCGTTTAGACATTAGGCGGGTCTCCACCCTTTCATAGTCGATGTTCCGCGCGTACCAACGAAGCTATTTGAGTGATCGTTCATCGTGCGTACAGCAAAGAAGTGGAACAAGTTGCCGGCGTCAGTCTTTCCTTCCAAGTACGACGTGATCCTTCAAGAGTAGGGTGAATAGGCACTTACTAAACTAGCGCGTACCTTTCGACTATATCACCGCTTAACATCAGGTTGGATTTTTTTTATGCGTATAAACTAGCGCTTGGCCACGATCCCACCTGGTGTTATTCCTATGCCTATTCACTCTACTTTTGAAGGCTCCCACGTCGTATTTGGACGGCAAGACTGAAGCTGGCAACTTATTCCACTCCTTTGCTGTACGCACAATGAACGATGACTCAAATCGTTGTTCGAGGATCGTGGTCAAGCACTAGTTTATACCTCATAAAAAATGGATTAAATTTCTTGTCAAGATTCGTACCCACGGTGATAGTGAGCCGCTGAGTCGGTAGTGTCAGCGTGTAATGGATGACAGTTGAATGGGCCGATTGTATTTGTTATTCTCTCGCGTGTGGTAAATAACAATCAATTGTCCGGCCCGTGATGTCCGCTGACAATGGTGCAGTGACATAATTGATAACTGACGACGTCACCTTGACGATCCGTCATATTCAAGCCGTTTTAAGTGACGAAGTCACAGCTGTGTTACAGATCAAAATAATTACATCTACTAGATAAATGAGATAATTTCTTAATGATACTGTGACTGTTTAGTACAAAACATAAAATATTGTGTGGTGTTTTGGTTACTTTATTATAGCAACATAGATAATGTTGTCACAGTAAAATTTGTTGTATTTTTAATTATAGCAAAACACTTTTTCTCTTCTAATGCTCCATCCATTGTGTCATTGTGCAGCAGCAGTATCTTGTTCGATTTCAATAAATCGTAATTATCAATAATTCCAAGCATTTTACTATACATAAGGAATTGTGGTCCTTGGAGCCGGATATGTACCAGCGACCTATGGATTCGGCAAACATGTGTGAATGCGATGTGCAAGCGAACGATTTTAAAATCAAAATACCCCTTTTCAACCCTCATGCCCGCCTCTGCAGTGTTAGGAGTTCCGTCGCAGTGTCGACTCTGTTACGTTCAGAAATTAATTATGTGAATAAATTAACACCCGATTTTCAACCAACTTCAAAGATTTCCTCACTTAGTCTGTGTTTTTGTTTGTTTGTTGCCGCATAACTTTAGACTGAGAGAATCGATTTTGATGATTTTTTTATTTGAAAGTTGGTGCTTTCCGTGTGGTAACATTAAAATTTGGTCCAATTTTGACAATGGCGTCCATGAGAAAACCATAGAAGTTCACGCTTCCCGAAGTGGCACTCAAAGTTAGTTTAGCTTTTGAATGTCTCTTAGATTATCCGTGAAATAGCAACCGACCGAGTCGTGGTTCGGCCCTCTCGGGCGCCCTCGGATCGGCATGCTTACGCGTAACATAGTAACCGTCCAAGCCGAGGTTACCCCTCACCGGGGGGACCCTTGGGTCGAGTTACTAGCAATAGAGGTTCAGGCTAAGCGATCTAAGAGCTGTGCCACCTCTCAATCCGGTGAAACAGTCAAGGCCAGCTTCTCTGGCCAATCTGTGTAGTTCGTATTAAAATAAAACATATAAGTGTTAAATTTGCATCAAGTATCACGTCAACCGATTTCAATGATATATTTATTGGGTAGGATGTACTTCCAAGGGTAGTTTGATGAGAGTTTGGTTAAGTTCTGATTAATTCTTTTTCTTAATATTCCTAAGATAATACAGAAATACAAAGAGGTCAGATTCATTTTGGAGTCGGTTTTTGTTTTTACTCGTAAATATACTTGCTGTCGAGACTATTTCCAATGACGTCAAATAAATCTATATATATATAAAGAGAAAGTGTGTGGGTATGTTTCATATAGGCGAAACGGCTGCACCGATTTCAATGAAACTTTCAGGTAATCATCAGATTGACCTGGCGTGTAATCCTGTAAAGTTTGGTGACGATCTGAGCACTTCTCTTTTTGAACTGTCAAACTAGCCGTACGTCGTAATTTTATTTCTGACATTAACTTGAGCCCCATATGTTTTTGTATAAATGATAAGAATGATATTGTATTTACTGATATGTACATGGGTGTAGGTGATCTTCATCCGCTCGAGAAGAGAAATGAATAATTTAATATATTGTGAGAGTTAAATTAAATATTTAATGATGTAAGTTTATTGTTTAAATAAAATAAAGCAAAATCTAGCCTTCTAGACGCGGACTGGGTACGTTTGTTAAATATAAAATAATAACATAAAAGAGAAACATAACTAATAAAAACACCTCGTGCCAAAAAGTTGGCTAAGTAAATTCAGCCATAAAAACTGTTTAACCGAAAGGTGATTATGCGTAAATATAAATAATTGATTTTGATCACGGATCCCTAAAAGTCTACCATTAAACTGGATAGCGCAGTTAATATAATGAAGTACGCTTGACATTTCGAGGCTCGATATCCGTAGATGCGTGTGACCCTTCGAAGGATAACTGGATGAATTCCATGACACACACACACAATTCCTGGTATTTAAGATATTCTCAGAGAATTCTCCACATTTCTCAGAGATCATAATTCAAAGTATACTGTAATACTAGCCTAGCGACTTCGTCCGCGCATTTAACAAGAAAAGCTATTTTGTTTTTTTTCTGATTTTTGGAATTTTACCACGTCCATCCGTCTCATATGGAATACTGTTCGCATCTCTGGGCTGGGGCTCCCCAATACCAACTACTTCCGTTTGACCGTGTACAACGTAGAGCTGCTCGAATAGTCGACGATCAGGGTCTTTCCGATCGACTCGACCCTCTGAGTCTGCGAAGAGATGTCGGTTCTCTTTGCATCCTGTATCGCATTTACCATGGGGAGTGTTCTGAGGAATTGTTCGGAATCATCCCAGCTACCGATTTCCATTACCGCACATCTCGGCAGAATTCCAAATTCCACCGCCACCATCTTGATGGTTGGCGTTCAACGACTGTACATTTTTCGCGTAACTTTCTCCCACGCACTGCCAACTTGTGGAATCAACTGTCGCCAGCGGTGTTTCCGAACGTTTACGATTTAGGGACCTTCAAGAAACGAGCCTATTCCTATCTCAAAGGTCGGCAACGCACCTACAGTTCCTCTGGTGCTGTGGATGTTCATGGGCGACGGTGATCACTTAAGATCAGGTGAGCCGTATGCTCGTTTGCCACTTTTCATAGAAAAAAAATAAACGTCCTGTTTGTACTCGTGGTACATTGGGCTAATTACTATAGGGACCGACGTTACTATTGGTTCTTACGACATCCTGCAAATGTATATAGCTATCTGTCTGCTCTGTTTATGTATCCCAAGCGCTCATTATTTCACCTAAATGTAAGCAATGAACGATCGGAAAATATAAGTAAACTCTGTAAAGACGTATCTGAAATAAAAGTCGATCTTAAAAACATTGGAAGTACACTGGACAAAGTTATAACGGAACAGAAGAAAGTAAAGGAAAAGTTAGAGAACATAGAAACATCGGCCAACAAAACGGAAGATAAAGTGAAGAAATTAGAAGCAGATATTAGTTTTCTTCAAAACAAAATTCCGCAGGTTTATACTGAAGATATATTAACTGAAATATAAGAACGTTCAACAAGGGTGAAGAAGTTATAGAAGGCATTGTTGAAATAAAATCTGACATTGCAATGGAAAGGAACAAACACGACAAAGAAATGTCTCTTAGGTTCATTAAAGAAATTTATAATGACTGCTCAGACCCGATAAAAATTCTTCGCCTTGGTAAATATGATCCAAACCGAAAACGACCCATTAAACTATGCTTTGCAACGTAAGAAATAGCAAAAGTAATTGGTAAGATGTTTATTAAACACAACTAATCTATACATATACTTTTTTTATACTTTCAAGGCTTGACTACGATAGCACCTGATGTTAAGTGGAAATGCAGACCTGGATAGTAAGGCAATAGCTTAGTAAATGCCTGTTCACTCTACTCTTGAAAATACCCACATTGTAATCGGAGGGAAAGAACGCGGGCAAAGTATTCCAGTCCTTCGCTGTACGAATAATGAAAGACGAAAAGTGCTTCGTTCGGGTTTGAGGGATGTTCACAACAAAAGGATGAAATTCTGCAGTGCGTTTAGAAGTCCGATGGTGGAAAGGGGATGGAGGAATTAGATCATGTAGTTCCTGAGCACACTCTACAAAATGCAATCTGTAGAAAACCGAAAGGCTGTGCTCAAGACTGAGCAGATTGGTTAGTTGTAACCGCGTCACCAAATAGGCCCTCTTATCTTAGCCCGCCCTTCCACTGGTTTTAATATTATAATAAATATATATATATATATATATATATATAACCCCAACAATTTAGGATAATAACCCTGCCCTAATCAATTTGTAAATACCCCAATGTACCTTCATTAGTAGAAACAGGACACAGTAATATGTAAAAAAAAAAATAATTAACTTTTTCTTAAATTCCACTCAGGGACATTTAGTAAATAAATCAAATAACTTACCGTTAGAGTCGAAACCGACGATGACAATATCAGTCATTTTTAAAGACCCAGCCAAGGTCAGGTCTCTCCAAACATCAAGGGCACGCTTCAGTGCTTTCGGTCGCAATGGTACCAGCACACCAGCTGGCGGCCGGAGCCATGAGTCCTCCAGCCACGATCGAAGGATGGAACTCTTGCTGGCGATCGGAGTTGAACGCGGCCGGGCGTCGTTGTTCCGTTTATCTATTGCTTGTTTGGATTCAGCTGAAAGGGAAATTAAAAGTTCAAAACTCGTTGAAGAAAATCTCTTTTCGTTAAAAGGGAGTTATAAGTTAGTGAAGGTAGAAAGAGAGAGAGAGTTATGTTTCGTATAATACTGTAAAAGCAAGAGAGAGCAGTGCGCGAGCACATTGTCTTTCTCTCTCTCTCTCAGAGCCAGTTACGTTTCGTATATCTAAGACATACTCGTAGTGCAGGTATTGTCTGTATCACACTTTAGGAGCAAGAGAGAGCAGTGCGCGAGCACATTGTCTTTCTCTCTCTCTCAGAGCCAGTTACGTTTCGTATATCTAAGACATACTCGTAGTGCAGGTATTGTCTGTATCACACTTTAGGAGCAAGAGAGAGCAGTGCGCGAGCACATTGTCTTTCTCTCTCTCTCAGAGCCAGTTACGTTTCGTATATCTAAGACATACTCGTAGTGCAGGTATTGTCTGTATCACACTTTAGGAGCAAGAGAGAGCAGTGCGCGAGCACATTGTCTTTCTCTCTCTCTCAGAGCCAGTTACGTTTCGTATATCTAAGACATACTCGTAGTGCAGGTATTGTCTGTATCACACTTTAGGAGCAAGAGAGAGCAGTGCGCGAGCACATTGTCTTTCTCTCTCTCTCTCTCAGAGCCAGTTACGTTTCGTATATCTAAGACATACTCGTAGTGCAGGTATTGTCTGTATCACACTTTAGGAGCAAGAGAGAGCAGTGCGCGAGCACATTGTCTTTCTCTCTCTCTCAGAGCCAGTTACGTTTCGTATATCTAAGACATACTCGTAGTGCAGGTATTGTCTGTATCACACTTTAGGAGCAAGAGAGAGCAGTGCGCGAGCACATTGTCTTTCTCTCTCTCTCAGAGCCAGTTACGTTTCGTATATCTAAGACATACTCGTAGTGCAGGTATTGTCTGTATCACACTTTAGGAGCAAGAGAGAGCAGTGCGCGAGCACATTGTCTTTCTCTCTCTCTCAGAGCCAGTTACGTTTCGTATATCTAAGACATACTCGTAGTGCAGGTATTGTCTGTATCACACTTTAGGAGCAAGAGAGAGCAGTGCGCGAGCACATTGTCTTTCTCTCTCTCTCAGAGCCGTTCTGGCGTGATTAAATAACATTTTTTTTTTGTTAACGAGGAGGAAATCTTTAGAAAGATACCCCGCCTACTGGGGAAGGCGGCGGTTATGTGAGGTTTTACCCACTAAAACCTCCCCGGTGGCCCTTCCTCGGTGCATGGTGAGGGGCTCCGGGATCTCCAGTGGAACGCAACGGAACCCCCTGTGCCCTCGTAGCGCAAGGCGACACGGGCCAGCCGATGTCGCCTTCTTCCCGGGTCCACTTTAGTGGACGACGCAGGCCCCACCCTTGTCGCCCAGTGAACCCGAGGCCCCTTTTAGTCGCCTTCTACGACAGGCAGGGGATACCGTAGTCTTATTCTTGAGAGCCCAGAACTACAGGGCTGGATTAAGTAACATACATGCATCCAATCCCAACTTTCAAATTTATAATTTTAGAGGAATTGGTAAAATGTTTATTAAACACAACTAATCTGTACATATACTTTTTTTATACTTTCAAGGCAAGTGCTTGACTACGATCCCACCTGATGTTAAGTGGAAAAATGCAGTCCGGAAATGGTAAGGCGCACTGGCTTAGTAAATGCCTATTCACTCTACTCTTGAAAATACCCACATTGTAATCGGAGGGAAAGATCGCGTGCAAACTATTCCAGTCCTTTGCTGTATGAATAATGAAAGACGAAAAGTGCTTCGTTCGGGTTTGAGGGATGTTCACAACAAAAGGATGAAATCCTGCAGTGCGTCTTGAAGTCCGATGGTGGAAAGGGGATGGAGGAATTAGATCATGTAGTTCCTGAGCACACTCTACAAAATGCAATCTGTAGAAAACCGAAAGGCTGTGCTCAAGACTGAGCAGATTGGTACACATTGGCACTGTAACCGCGTCACCAAATAGCCTCTTAGCCCGCCCTTTCACCGGAGTGTCTGTTTTATATATTTATATATATCCAACAATTTAGGATAATAGCCCTGCCCTAATCAATTTGTAAATAGCCCAATGTACCTTCATTAGTAGAAACAGGACACAGTAATATGTAAAAAAAAATAATTAAATTTTTCTTAAATTCCACTCAGGCACATTTAGTAAATAAATCAAATAACTTACCGTTAGAGTCGAAACCGACGATGACAATATCAGTCATTTTTAAAGACCCAGCCAAGGTTAGGTCTCTCCAAACATCAAGGGCACGCTTCAGTGCTTTCGGCCGCAATGGTACCAGCACACCAGCTGGCGGCCGGAGCCATGAGTCCTCCAGCCACGATCGAAGGATGGAACTCTTGCTGGCGATCGGTGTTGAACGCGGCCGGGCGTCGTTGTTCCGTTTATCTATTGCTTGTTTGGATTCAGCTGAAAGGGAAATTAAAAGTTCAAAATTCGTTGAAGAAAATCTCTTTTCGTTAAAAGGGAGTTATAAGTTAGTGAAGGTAGAAAGAGAGAGAGAGTTATGTTTCGTATAATACTGTAAAAGCAAGAGAGAGCAGTGCGTGCACACATTTTCTTTCTATCTCTCTCTCTCTCTCTCTCATAACCAGTCTCGTTTCGTATATCTAAGACACAGTGCAGGTCTTTTGTCTGTCTCACACTATAGGAAAGAGCAGTGCGCACGTACATTTTTCTTCTCTCTTTCGCTCATAGCCGGTTAGGTTTATATCTAAGACACAGTGACAGGCCTATTTTTGTAAGAGAGAGCAGTAAGCGCGCCCATTTTCTTTGTCTGTTGATCAATCGTGTATTTTATATATATATATATGTACGTATACACATACATATAGAGGGAGCTAAAGAAGTTTTACTTGTGTCGTGTGGACTAAAACACACTAGTTCACTTCGTCACACATATTCCGCGCCAAAAGAAGTTAAACGTCAAAACTTCCACAGATTAATGATTACGGTCACGTCAATAAGCGCCATCTGTGGTGAAAGCTTGCAAGCGTCACGACAATTTACGCTGACACTTAATAAAATATGGCCGACGCGGTGTTGAGTTGTTAATCATTTCGAAAGTGAAAATTAACGACCGAATAACTGTTGGACTGTGACAACTTAAATATTTATGGACTGGTTTCCCATGAGAAGAGGTGATAGCATGGCGGGCAATTAGGCTTATCTGATAGACTGCTTCGAATACAATTCTTTTCCGCTTATAGATTTGAAACAAGGATTTTTCTTTTGTGTAATTACAAGCAAGTGTTCAACCACGATCATACCTAATGTTAAGTGGAACGCTTTCCCGGATGGTAAGACGCGATAGCTTAGAAAATGTCTATTCACTCTACTCTTGAAAACAACCAAATTGTTAGAGAGTCTAGTCCTCAATTTGAAGTACTTATATTTAATCTCAAGTCGATTAGGTGGCACAGTCTTAGAAATCTCGTAGAGAAGCAATGAGTTATATTTCACCGATCTAGTCTGCGTTCGAAAATAGCGCTGGTGACAGTTGATTCCATAGGTCGATTATACGTGGAAGAAAGTCGCGAGAAACGGTCGTAGAACGCTAACCATCAAGATGGTGTCGATGGAATTTGGAATTTTGCCAGAAATTCAATTACGCCTATGAAACGAAGTGCTGGTGTTATATCGTTAGAGCGAACAGGAATTGCACGAGTTAACTCCCCCATTCCCATTCTACTTTCGTACGTTTAGACATTCGGCGGGTCTCCACCCTTTCATAGCGGACGTGACATGACGTTTCACATGATGAGCGATTTGAGTCATTGTTCATATTGTGTACAGCAAAGGAGTGGAACAAGTCGAGCGTCAGTCTTTCCGTCCAAGTACGACGTGGGAACCTTCAAGAGTAGAGTGAATAGGCACTTACTAAACTAGCGCGTACCATATTTCCACTATATCACCACTTAACATCAGGTAGGATCGGGGTCAAGCACTAGTTTATACCCTATAAAAAAATTGTAGTCATGTTTCCCTACTAAACATAGAAGAACAGAATGTATGTGGTAATTTGAGTATACCTACAATTCTCAGTCTTTGGTATCCTCTGTCCTGGACTACCGAGCTGGTCTGCTTCAACATCAGTAGCTGCAGTCTCCTGCACTTCCAGACTTCTAGTGGTTTGCATCGCAGTAGTCTCTGTCTGGAAGTTATACCTTGATTAGTATTGCTCAGTGTGGACGGTAACCTTAAGATGCACAAGATTATTTGTTGCCATTTGTAGCGTCAATAGTCCTATGTTTTAGGTCACAAGAATATTGGTAATATTTCAGGACACAAGTATATTTACAAACAAAAACCAAGCGAAGCCTCAATAGCCTAATGATTTAGGGTACGGACTTCGAATCGTAAGGTCGTGGGTTCGAATCCACCATTTGACTATTGACGTGAATCATCTCCTAGCACAAGCTTGAGCTTAGTTGGATTGTTTAACAAGAATGTTAGTGATATTTACGAAAAAACAAAACGACATATTGCTATCTTCTTTAAGAAAATTCAAAAGATATTTTAATATAGTTGATTTATCTTTAACTAACGTATGTAGGTTTAGTACATTTAGTTTGATAACTTTTTGCCATCTTGTAGGTAGGGATACGATCCCATTGCTATAGAAATTGTGGGACTTCTGATCAAAATACCGCGACAAGTGGTTTTGGTAGTCCTCTTGTGATGTTAACCTGACACTGCCTAAAGAATTCTAAAGAGACCGAAACAGGTGGAAATATGAAGGTGCAAGGTCAGGATTATACGGCGGATGCATTAACCCCTCCCAGCCAAACTCTCTTAATTTTTGCTGAATGGCTAAAGATGTGTGAGGTCTAGCGTTATCATGATGAAAAACCATATCCCTACTGTTGATTAATTCCGGCCGCTTTTTCGCAAATTCGCATTGACGTTGGTATGGTATATGTGGACTATAGTCGAATAAATGGATGGAGGAATGAAGACTGAATGCCCGATCTAGTTCAACATTGCCCACGCAAGTCCGAAAGTGGCCTAAATACACAAACAATAACAAAACTCACCACATCATCGTCACGTCCGCTGTGACTGGAATAGACGTCCTCTGGCACAATGTCTTTAAATTTATAAACATTGCTATCTATTGTTGATAAGGATGCAGATTCCGTCACGTCATCGATGGTAGCATCTGTTGCCGCATTGGTTTTATCATCGGCAATCTTAGGTGGATTGTATTCGTAATCTGAATTGGCTAAATTCTTAAAGGCTACAGCTTCTTTGATATATTCCATCATTGGTGTTGTCTGATCTACAGTTTGATTGGCAACCGTTGTATCCAATGTTTTGCCTATATCGTAATCTGCATCTGTCATATCATTAGTGTTGTGTTCACTGTCGGTTTTTATTCTATCGTCTCTAGCATCGATATCGATACCTTTCAATAATTCCTGATCATGTGCCTCATCTCTACCGATGGTGTCGTTATCACGCTCCTCTATCGTCATATCAGGTGTCACATCATCCTCTAGCGCGTAGTTCTGCTGTGGTGCTTCACTGTCACTCAGGGTCACTCTTAGAACACTCACTAAAACTAACACTATTGTCCATTTGTCTTTCCCATTAATGGTCGCCAT
This sequence comes from Meandrusa payeni, assembly GCA_029286785.1. Taxonomy (NCBI): domain Eukaryota; kingdom Metazoa; phylum Arthropoda; class Insecta; order Lepidoptera; family Papilionidae; genus Meandrusa; species Meandrusa payeni. The sequence goes on from JAGSMX010000026.1 coordinate 3,848,268, forward strand.
TTTGAAATGTCTGTATTGATCTTTCAAAAGGCACTCATCGCTTCTGTTGATTTACCTGTAAACACAAACAAATTGTAATTGATCTTAATAAATCATCGGTACAATAAACATGTTTTATATTAACAGACATATTGAAAATGTTTTGTGAAGTCATGGGTTTACAGAATTAGGCTTCAGTATCCCGTCATCATTATCCTAGCTGTAGAACATCAACTGTTGGGCATAGGCTTTCTCCAAAGATTTTAAAAAGGACCGGTTATATCCCTGCCTGTCGTAAATGAGGCCGTCGGCCCCATGAAAGCAACACGGAATAGTCCCGTTTTGATTTAGAATTTGGAGGGTGCTGGGAGGAATCCTTCACCTGGGATACGCTTCGACTTAGTAGACAACAATATTATGACTAGATACTAACTAACAATCTAACTCAATCTCGCGGGGTAACTTTGAAGATTTCCCCCTTGATATTTTGTTGTGAAAAACTTGACGGGAGGAGCCACAGATTGACCAGAGATGATAGCCTTGAATGCTCCGCCGGGTTGAGAGGTGGGATAGCTCTTATGTCGCTTAGCCTGAATCTCTATTGCTAGTAACTCAACGGTTACTATCTAACTACGGCTCAATCGGTTGCTATTACGGATAGTCTAAGGGACATTCGAAAAGCTAAACTAACTTTGAGTTCCACTCCGCGAACCGTTGGCTCTGGGAGAAGAAGTGGAAGAAGATACTCCAGCTACGCTTCAAACATCTAAGGGGATTCTCGAAACCAAAAATAAAGGTCAGCTTTGATCATAAATTCGATCATCAATTGAATCGTACAGTCGCCTGCCATCGTGGTGGCGCAGATGTTGTTGATGGCTGTAAGTCGCAGAGCTGGTCAAGTGCTGTACTTGATGGTATGTATATTACCAATAAAGCACTTAGGCGTGACCTTCAAAACGTGACGGTGTAATCTAATAACACGAAACGCGATTGCAACAGACACACAAATCGTCTCAATTCACATATATTATGCATAATTATGCACATGTGCTTTGCATAGGAAATTATAAGGCGTAAATACCCGTTTCTAACAAACGGTTCTGTAGTCTTTTTTCTATTATAACTTCCTCACAAGAATTACATTATAATAGGTTGTCAAATATCTCCCTTCTGCCTTTTTGTCTTTTGAATTTCGCGGCTATGTACAAAGCGCTACAGAGCTCGTATTTAGCAATACTATACATAATTTGAAAGGTCTTGACATAACCTACAAAACGACGCTATGCATAATTAGTTTGGATATTGCGTTCAACAGTTATAGACGTGTAAACATGTAGTTCACTAACGCCGAAATTCGCGCTATTTGAAAGTTTTCCTTCGTTAAAGGCAAATCCGCTAGAGAAACGTTCCGTGAGATTAATGGTGTTTTGGGGGATGGTACTCTATCACTTCGAACCACGGAGGAATGGTTTCGACGATTCAGAGCCGGTGAAAACGACACCATGGATAAGCCAGCCGGCGGAAGACCTGTGACGACAAATACCGATCAAATCATGGACTACATCGAGTTAGACCGGCATGTGGCATCTCGTGACATCGCCCAGGAGATGGGAGTTAGTCACCAAACCATTTTAAACCATCTGCAGAAGGCTGAATACAAAAAAAAGCTTGATGTTTGGGTGCCGCATGACACAAAAGGCGGAAGGGAGATATTTGACAACCAATATTTATCCAACTACAATATATATATGCTAATTAGAAATATATTAACATATACAAACGCAAAATACATTTAACAGAAAACACATACAAGACATAGAGTTACCTAATATTCTAATACCTTTAAACGGAAAGACTGCTTCCGCAGTTGGCCATAAAGATGGTGGGCGTTTGAAACCTAGAGGGAGGCGTTAAGGGACCCAGAAAAAATAGGGGGCGTTGATGTGGGTTAGGGGGGCGATGTTTAATATGTAATTACATTTACTTCACTACACAATTACGGATAATTCGTTTATATTTCTACCCTATATGATGTGTGAAAATTTTTAAACCTTTTTCAAGTTTTAGGTGTGTATAAAATTGGGGGGCGCTAAAAATAATTGGTTTTCAAAGAGGGCGGTAAAAGAGATAAGTTTGATAATAACTTCTTTAAACGAACAATTCTTGTATATATAATCTGTAGCTAAGAAACGGCTCCAACGATTTTCTTGAAATTTAGTATGCTGAGGGTTTCGAGGCAATAAATTCCGCAAGAGGCGAGATGTACACACACTTACCATGTTATATAACATAATTCATAACACTTGGTCTCCAGAATATCTTCGTGAGCGCTTTGTACTCAAACAGTTCGTCGGCCGCGAACCGCAAACCTTCTATAATAAATTTTTAACATTCCCCGAATGTCACACGAATTTCTATGGCAATTCTTTTACCTGTACAGCTATAGAACTATGGAATAGTTTGCCGATTGAGATCAGGGAGGCTTCGTCAACTAATGTCTTTAAATCGCGTGTATCTGAATACTTTCTACTCGAACAATGAAAAATTACAAACTGGTATATTTATTGTCGTTGTATATATTCCATGTGTTTGTATATTATTATATTTATATAGAAGTATCTATGTATGTATATGTAAATGTATATTTTTTTATCTATATAATAGTTATAAAACGCTATTTTTAGCGGCACTACCCTTAGCCTGCTCTTAACCACTAAAGGTTAGCTGGAAGAAAATGCTAAATAGCATTAAGTTCGCCTTTGTACATGTTCTTTGGTGTAATAAAGGATTTATCTATCTATCTATCTATAAATCGATCTAGCTAGTTTTCATTTCTGAAACTGTCGTTTTATCGATAATCAACTTAAACAAATTAAAAATATCACTCTTTCTGACATCTATTGGCGAGTAATAATACTATATTTTAACTAGAAGCAACTAACTGCTTCAACGACATAGCAAAGCTATTGCAATAGATGGCGTTGTTAAGCAACACTAAGCCAATGAGTATTTGAATTGAGGTTAGACCAAGAAAATCAGTTGCTTGCTTATAATATACCTAGATTAGTTTTTGAATATCCCTTAGATTATCCGTGAAATTGCAACCGACCGAGTCGTGGTTCGGCCCTCTCGGGCGCCCTTAGATTGGAATGCTTACGCGTAAAATAGTAACCTCCAAGCCGATGTCACCCCTAACCCTTGTGTCGAGTTACTAGCGATAGACGTTCAGGCTAAGCGACATAAGAGCTATGCCACCTCTCAACCCGGTGAAGCAGTTAAGGCCAGCATCTCTGGTCAATTTGTGTAGTTCGTCAAAAAAACGTTCGTTTTCGTAGAAAAAATTTGAAGCAATAAGCAAGCGTAATGGTTTAGGGTACGTACTGCGAATCGTAAGGTCGTATCGTTGACGTATACCATCTCCTAGCACAAGCCCAAGCTTAGTAGGAATATTTAACAAGGATGTTAGTAATGTTTTCTAAAAAAAAAATATAGCTAGCTTTCTTTTAAAAAAAAAAAAAATCCGCCACCATCTTGATGGTTAGGCGTTGCACAGCTGTACGGTTTTCGGGTAACTTTCTTTCACGCACTGTCGATCTGTGGAATCAACTGTCACCAGCGGTGTTTACGAACGTTAACGATTTGGGGACCTTCAAGTAACGAGTCTACTCCTATCAAAGATTACGCACCTGCAGCTGTTCTGATGATGTTGATGTTCATGTGACGGTGATCACTTAAGATCAGGTAAGCCGTAAGTTCGTTTGCCACTTTTCATATATATAAAAAAGGATGTGTCTTGTCGTCAAAGTTGATTTATTTATTCATATTTCATCATTATATAAATCGTATTAAGTATCATTTCCAGATAACATTATTTTCCAAAAAAAAAACAAGTAAAAATCGGATTTTGATGCGCAATGGATCCCTACTTTTCACATTATATGTGTATGGATGTATGTAAGGTGGTTGCCTTGGCCAGTTTGTCCATACACATACAGTATGTGTCAAAGATAATGCTTACATACTTTGGGTCAAGTACTTTTTACGTTAAAACATCCTCACGGTCATTCCACAGGCGAGGCTTTTACCTTGCCACAGTGAACACATCGACTCACAAATGTTCTCATATTGTATGTAGAAATAAATCATCGTATTAATACTAGAGCCGTGGTAGCTCAGTGTCCGGGCGGCTTGGCTCTTGTTGCATAGTACGCTAGCAACCCGAGTTCGATCCCCGGTGCCGGCACCAATAAATTTGCTGTTGCAATTTTATGTGCTGATTAACCATGCGCTCGGCGGTCAAGGAAAAGGGCCGCGTGGTGGACTATGCCCTTATACTCTCATTACAGAGAAGGCCTGTGCCCAGCAGTGGGACATATATATTATATATATAAAGGCTGTAATACTAGAAGCAAAAAATAGTAAAGTATAGAATAGAATAAACAGTTATTCGACATAAGAACAACAGGTAAAACAAGACAAAAAACAACATAAGCAAAAGTAAACAGAAACAACATAAAAAGAACAAAATAGAAATTGTGCCGAAATGGGGTTGGCTCAGCATAAGCTGAGCTAACACATGTAGCACAGCGCTGATTTTCAGTCAAAAAACCTTTTTTTTGTTAACGAGGAGGAAATCTTCAGAAAGATACCCCGCCTTCTGGGGGGAAGGCGGCGGTTTTGTGGGGTTTTTACCCACTAAAACCTCCTCGGTGCATGGTGAGGGGCTCCGGGATCTCCAGTGGAACGCACCGGAGCCCCTCTGCACTGTGCTCATAGAGAGCACTTCCCGGAGGAGGTTACTCCCTCCCCCCCTGTGCCCTCGCAGTGCAAGGCGACACGGGCCAGCCGGTGTCGCCTTCTTCCCGGGTCCACCTTGGCGGACGACAAAGGCCCTCACCCTTGTCGCCCAATGAACCCGAGGTCCCTTTTAGTCGCCTTCTACGACAGGCAGGGGATACCGTAGTCTTATTCTTGAGAGCACAGAACTACAGGGTTCAGCCAAAAAAACCTGCGAAGACTAAGGCGGACACGATACGGTTGTATATATATGAAATTTAAAATACTATTTAAGTAAATGAAATTACAAATTAAACATCGCCCCCCTAACCCACATCAACGCCCCCCATTTTTTTTGGCCCCTCAACACCTCCCTCTAGGTTTCAAACGCCCATCATCTTTATGGCCCACTTTGCGAAAGCAGTCTTTCCGTTTAGAATATAAGGTAACTTTATGACTTGTTTAATTTTTGTTGTATGTGTTTTCTGTTAAATGTATTTTGCGTTTGTATATCTTTGACACGATTCGGTTGTGTATTAATATGGTGATACATTACTTACACATTCATATATATTGTATATAAATATATTAATATATATATATATATATATATAAGCAAATTACTTAATAAATAACATAAACGTAGTGTTAAATAAACGATTTGTCGTAGTTGATGTTGGCGTGGTTATGTTGAGACTCAGTTAACAAGTATTTAGACATAGACATTTATTTATTGGCATCACAATACAATCAATCAGACAGAATATAACACACATTAAAAAAGAATGAAAAATAGACAAAACACAGTTAAAGTTACACGGACAAATAATACAAAACATATGATGCCAATATCGGACAGCGTCTCAGTTTAAGCTGTCGCAAGGATGCGACAGCGCTGATTTTCAGCGGTGCCCGGGACTACCTAAAGACGTGCGCGCGCAATACTACTTTTATATGGAATTTATACAGACAATAAGAGTATTATAAATATGATACATAAATAAAACAGTTATGAGATTAAAATATATTTTATACAATAAAATAATAGATGAAAAAATATCATAAACAAAAATATTATTGAGTCAAAAATAAACTAAAATAAATAATATGATAACTAAACGTATAAAGTTTATATTATATAATGAAATATTGAAAATATTGTAAACAACAAGGCACCGATATCGCGGGGATATTATCTTTTTATAACTTTAACATCAGGTGTTTTAATTTATTTTTAAATGCGTTTACAGATTTGAATGTATTTTTAAATATAGGTAAAGTTTTAGACTTCCGCATCGAAAATATTAAAATCAAAATTATCCTTACGTAGTATAAAACTAAATCTCTTCCCTCTGTCTGTCTGTTCGCGATGAACTCAAAAACCACTACACTTTTTCATGCTTTGCTCACCAATGGATAGAGTGGATCTCGAGGAAGGTTTTCGTATATAATAGCTAATTTCGGTAAAATATAAGCCGTCTGGGTTTGTTCGACGAAAACGCTTTGAGATGTTTTTTTATCAAACTACACAGATTCGCCAGAGAAGCTGACCTTGACTGCTTCACCGGATTGAGAGGTGGTGGTATAGCTCTAGGTCGCTTAGCCTGAACCTCTATTACTAGTAACTCGACACAAGGTAACCGTGTAAACCGAGGTTATCCCTCACCGGACCCTACTCCCTAAAACCTCCCCGGTGGCCCTTACTTCGGTGCATGACGAGGGGCTCCGGGATCTCAACGTGGAACGCACCGGAGGCCCTCTGCACTGTGCTCAGGGAGAGCACGTCCCGGGGGGGAGGTTACTCCCTCCCCCGCTGTGCCCTCGTGGCGCAAGGCGACACGGGCCAGTCGGTGTCGCTCTTTTAGTCGCCTTGTACGACAGGCAGCAGATCGGTTCCCGAAGTGGCATATAAGTTAGTTTAGCTTAGATTGTCCCAGTAGATTTCGTTAATAAAATAGCTACCGACCGAGTCGTGGTTCGGCCCTCTCGGGCGCCCTCGGATCGGACTGCTAACGCGTAATAATGGTAACCGTCCAAGCCGAGGTTACCCCTCACCGGGGGGACCCTTGTGTCGAGTTACCACCTAAATAGAGGTTCAGCGTTCAGCGACCTAAGAGCTATGCCTCTCAAATCCGGTGAAGCAGTAAAGGCCAGCTTCTCTGTGCCAACTGTGTTCGTCCAAAAAAAAAAAAAAAAGGCAGCAGATACCGTAGTCTTATTCTTGAGAGCCCAGAACTACAGGGCTGCACCGAGGGACCCTTGGACAACTGTGTAGTACGTTTAACCCGTTTTAAGAATATGCATTAGTGTGGATTAAATTGCGTATTTACAACATTGTGAAAAAAAAAACCACTGAGAAAAACGAGACAAAAAATGATAAAATTTCATCAAGCACCGGGGGCACGCGCTCAATTAAGGACCGGAGTCCGATTACTTTGGTACGTAAGAAATAATCAAACTACTGTCAACAGTGATTCCGTAGCATTTAGTTTTATGTATACACTAGCGTACCTGTTCTATCTTTAGCGTATAGAACGGTGTAAATCAAAGCCCAAAATTCTTTAAAATAAGTATATTGTCAAAACGATGTTAATAGTATCGCGGTAGTTTGGAAAGTGACTCAGTATCGGTATTGTACCGGTATAGCACTTGTTACACGACATAACGCCTACAATAATTAAATGTTGACCGGCGCGCGCGGTGCGGAATTGCATTACTGTTCCGGCAGGAGCCTGAACAGTACCTAACCCGCTTCGCCGTGCTAGATTTTGCTTTATTTTATTTAAACAATAAACTTACATCATTAAATATTTAATTTAACTCTCACAATATATTAAATTATTCATTTCTCTCCGTATTCATTCTCTTCTCGAGCGGGTGAAGATCATTACCTACACCCATGTACATATCAGTAAATACAATATCATTCCTATCATTTATACAAAAACATATTGGGCTCAAGTTAATGTCAGAAATAAAAGTACGACGTATGGCTTGTTTGACAGTTCAAAAAGAGGAGTGCTTCGACCGTCACTAAAATTTCTCTCGTCACAAAACTTTGAAGACTCTCTGAAAGATTCATTGAAATCATCACTAATTCCGACCGACCATTATCGATCATGACCGACACCCATGTACATATCAGCAGCATCAGTAAACGGATACATTCGACAAATCCTTAATTATTATCTTTAATATACCTCTGTATACTTTCTGATTCTTCAATATACTCCATTGTACTTCAACATGGTTCATAATGACATAAATATACACAACGCATGTGTCAATACAAATTTGTGTTATAAAACAATAGAATATCATCATAGTAAATAAAAGCTGTATTTGACAGTTCAAAAAGAGGACTGCTCCGATCGTCACTAAACTTTAGAGGATTAATCTCCAGGTCAATCTGAAGATTCCCTGAAAGTTTCATTGAAATCGGTCCAGCCGTTTTGGAGCCTATACGAATCAAACGCACACACTTTTTCTTTTATATATAGATAAGTAAGTTGCGTACTACACTGGCAGTCCGATGCAACTTTAAGTGCTGACTTACCACGCGGACGGTGAAGGAAAACATCGTGAGGAAACCTGCACGTGTTAGAACATGTTTCTAACACATGTGCCAGTCTGCCAAGGCACTAGATGTGCGTGGCGGACTATGCTCTTATGGACCGATTTCAAAAAGTAGGTTCTAAATTTGTACATATGGTCCAATCCAATTCTGTCAATGGAATCCACGACAAAACCATATAATATCAAATTGCCATTAAGTATATGAGCGATAAATGGACTAATAATTCGATATCACGCAGACCGATTTCTTAAATTCTTTATTGGAAATGTACTTTAAGAGTAGTTTAGAGTCTGGTTAATTCTATGTCGCTATATTCATACGATATTTCGGAAATACAAAAAGGGCGTCCGCACGTAATAGCGTTCAACGTCGTTAAAGTCGGTTTCTGTTTCCAATAATTAACGCATCATGTGGCATTAACAGTCAATTTAATTAATGGAATGGTTTCGTTGACATCGCAGCGGATCGCCGAAATTGGTCACCCGAAACCGGGTCCCAAATTCTGACATAATGACCGGTGTGATTCACCAGTCCCTTTTAAGTTATTCCGGGTAATGATGCAAGCGGCGGGCAGGATGCGATGCACTAGCCATCGACCCGGGAATCGCTCGCGAATAATTCATTGGATTAATGGTTGTTGCTTAGCAACGCCATCTAATAAACTATATTATGTATATCCTATACCTCGATAAAACTACATTCTCTGAAAAATCATAATTTCATGATAATCGTTGGAGCCGTTTCCGTATTTTTTTTGACGAACTACAAAGATTGAGAGATTGAGAGAAGCTGGCCTTGACCGCTTCACCGGATTGAGAGGTGGCTCTTAGGTCGCTTAGCCTGAAACTCTATCACAAGGGTCCCCCCGGTGAGGGGTAACCCCGGCTTGGACGGTTATTAAGTTACGCGTAAGTATTCAGATCCGAGGGCGCCCGAGAGGGCCGTACCACGATCCGTTGTTATTTAACGGAAAATCTAAGGGTCATTCAAAAGCTTTTTTTTTTATTGACGGGGAAGAAATCTTCAGAAAGATATCTATATATAAGGGTTCTTACCCACTAAAACCTCCCCGGTGGCCCTTTCCTCGGTGCATGACGAGGGGCTCCGGGATCTCACGTGGAACGCACCGGAGCCCCTCTGCACTGTGCTCAAGGAGAGCACGTCCCGGGGGGAGGTTACTCACCACTACACGGGCCAGCCGATGTCGCCTTCTTCCCGGGTCCACTTTGGTGGACGACGCAGGCCCCCACCCTTGTCGCTCAGTGAACCCGAGGCCCCTTTTAGTCGCCTTGTACGACAGGCAGGGGATACCATAGTCTTATTCTTGAGAGCCCAGAACTACAGGGCTGGACATTTAAAAGTTAAGCTAACTTTGAGTGCCACTTCGGGAAGCGTTGGCGCTGGGAGGAGAAGTGGTAGAAGAAACTCCAGCAACTCTCCTAACATCTAAGGGGTGGGGCTTGCCCATAAAATAGCGGTAACGCGCGAGGATTATTCGCAACCTCCGACGGTCGCGAATGGACGCTTTGTGGTGTGTAGAGATTTACAAAGCGTCATAATTATGTTTTTTTTTTTTATAATTTCTAAGCAAGTGCTTGACTTCGATCCCACCTGATGTTAAGTGGAAATGCAGTCCTGGATGGTAAGGCGCACTGGCTTAGTAAATGCCTATTCACTCTACTCTTGAAAATACAGACAGACGCGGGCAAACTATTCCAGTCCTTTGCTGTACGAAGAATGAAAGACGAAGCAAATCGCTTCTTTCGGGTTTGAGGGATGTTCACAACAAAGGATGAAATCCCGCAGTGCGTCTAGAAGTCTGATGGTGGAAAGGGATGGGGAATTAGATCATGTAGTTCGTGAGCACACTCTCCAAAATGCAATCTGTAGAAAACCGAAAGGCTAGCTACCTTACGCCTGTGCTCAAGACTGAGCAGATTGGTTTCAGCTGCGTCACCAAATAGTATACGAGAATTGCTCGTTTGAAGATTTTAAATACAATTATGACATCTACTTTACCAAGTAAGACCATTTCACCTATAGTACGTTTTACGTATTAATTCCTTGTTAAACCTCTCATAAAAAAGCAGTTTTATAAATAGCACAAACAAATGAGTCGCTTTTAGTTTTAAAAAAACAATAACAAAGTTTAAACACCAGTTGGACAGGTTTATGACAAGTATTATAAACAGGTTCCACGGTCTAGAATCGAGATTGAGTCATAAATGGTAATTAAAAAAAAAAACATATTACGAAACCATTCATTGCATTGACCACTTTAAAAGGTTCTATGACATTCCAAGATCTCCGATCAAATGTTATTTATTCTATGTGTGTCATAAAAAAATATGATTGTAACGCGATCGGCGGTGAAGGAAAACATCGTGAGGAAACCTGCATGCGTTAGAACATTATCTAACACATGTGAAGTCTGCCAAGGCACCAGGCACATATACTCCATTGTACTTGAATATGGTTCATAATGACATGAATGTACACAACGCATGTGTCAATACAAATTTGTGTTATAAAACAATAGAATATCATTTATTTATTTATTTATTTATTTATTTATTTATTTATTTATTTATTTATTTATTTATTTATTTATTTATTTATTTATTTATTTATTTATTTATTTATTTATTTATTTATTTATTCTTTATTTGCACACAATACAAAAAATAAAGGTACAAATAGGCGGACTTAATGCCCGTAGGCATTCTCTGCCAGTCTACCTTGGGGTTGTGTAGACAAAGTAACGGGTGCAAGCTATATGAGAAAATAATAAATAGAAGAAAACTATAATAAATGCATGCATATATAATATACATACCTACTTACAAATAAATTAAATATTTAAACATAATAATTATATGTAATAATAAATAGAAGAAAACTATAATAAATGCATGCATATATAATATACATACCTACTTACAAATAAATTAAATATTTAAACATAATAATTATATGTAATAATAAATAGATACATATATAAATACGTATATATAGAATTATAGATGGATAGGGACAGCAATTGACAAACTATTCCTTGCTTAGGTAAAGCTTCCACAGTAAATGTTTGAAAGTAGATTTAGTTCCAGCTGTACGTATATTTGTTGGCAGCGCATTCCAAAGTCTTATTGCGGTAAAGGTAAAGGATTTATACATAAAATCAGTGTGACAGGAAGAAATATGGAGAAAATTACTATCAGTAGAACGAAGACAACGGTCGTGTGAATTACCCTGATACTGAAATTTACATTTCAAGTATTCAGGTGCAAATGGATATCATCATAGTAAATAGAAGTTGTATTTGACAGTTCAAAAAGAGGAGTGCTCCGATCGTCATCAAACTCTAGAGGGTTACTCGCCAGGTCAATCTGAAGGTTCCCTGAAAGTTTCATTGAAATCGGTCCAGCCGTTTTGGAGCCTATACGAATCAAACGCACACACTTTTTCTTTTATATATAGATAAGTAAGTTGCTGCAGTACTACACTGGCAGTCCGATGCAACTTACTTAAAGTTGCATCGGAGTTTAGTATCGAAATAGATCTCCATATCTCGTATCGTGTCTAATTCTTCTAGTTGCACGCCATTTAAATTATATTCAGAAGGTATTTTGGAACGGTTACGAGTAAATTTAATATGTTTGCATTTATTAATATTAAGTGCCATTCTATTTTTGGTGCACCAGACTAACAGATTATTAAGATCGTTTTGAAATAGCTGTACATCAAAATTATTCTTAATTTCTTTTATAGCTTTAAGACCATCAGCAAATAAATAAATTTTTGAATTCACCTAAATGCGAACCTTGTGGGATGCCCGAAGTAGCGGTGTATGCATTTGAACAGTATCCATTGATAACTACACTTAGAGGACGGTTCGTTAAATATGACTGAAACCATCCCAGCAAAGGTTGAGAAACGCCAAATTTCTAATTCGTAATTAGGAAAAGTGGAAGAATTAATCGGAGTTAAGATTACTTAACATCAGATAACCCGCACGCTTATTAAACCCCCTCTCCAATAAAAAAGGATTAAAATTTGTAGGATTTATTCAGCAATTTGCTTACAAAGTTTCTGTATGACATGTCATATTTTAGCAACGTTTTTCAATTACTCAGTTGTAAAGGTTAAAGCACGTTTACGTGTATAATTAAAAGTTACGTATACATACAGCGACAGAAAAAATAAAGAATGCACTGGCTCGGTTGACTTACCACGCGGACGGTGAAGGAAAACATCGTGAGGAAACCTGCATGTGTTAGAACATGTTTCTAACACATGTGAAGTCTGCCAAGGCACCAGGTGTGCGTGGCGGACTATGCTCTTATTAACCGACTTCATAAAAGGAGATTCTAAATTGGTGTATGTTTTTTTCCTTTGTTCCTTTATAACTTTCGACTGAGTGAGATTCCTTTTTATTTGCAAAGCTGGTTGTCAATTTTCACAATGGAGTCCACGAGGAAACTGTGCGCGACAAATCATGTATAAATCAATATCACGCCCGCAGCCTTGTAGTTATGGGCTCGTAGAATAAGATTACGGTATCCCCTGCCTGTCGTAGGCGACAAAAAGGTGCCTCGGGTTCACTGGGCGACAAGGGTGGGAGCTTTTGACGTCCGCCAAAGTGGACCCAGGAAGAAGGCGACATCGGCTGGCCCGTGTCGCCTTCCGACTTCTCCCCAGAAGGCGGGGTATTTTGTTGAAGATCCCCCCTCACCCCCCAAAATATCACGCCAACCGATTTCGTTGATTCCATTTTTATTGGAAAGGAGGTACTTCCTTTTATATTTACTAGGTATTATAAGTACTATAATACGGAAATACAAAGAGATCGTCCAGACTTAATATTTCGATTCGATTTGAAATGGTTTTTTGTCAGCAGTTTCTTGACTTGGGGAGTAAGCTGGTGAATGCGTTACGAAATGTGTGATCGGTAGTGGCTAACGGCGAAGTTCAGAGGGGGATTGCTAGTGTAGTACCTACCACGGCTGACATAATATTACACAAAGTCTTATTGACGCTAGCAGCGAGAGCAATCGCTTCGTTTAATATCATGGTGATGGGCTCACCACCTAGTCACATAAGATAAGATGGTGAGCCCATCACCCTGAGGTTATAAAGTTTACAAGCGTACGATTTTATGTACGCAAAAACAATAACAGCTTAAGCTTAGTTAAATAGATTAGCGTTTAGTGTTTCTGCTTGCCCCTTTATCTAGGTTTTAAGATGTGAGAGCTGATTCAGTTTAATTATATACCTACAGTAAAAAAAAGTTTGTCCGATTATATTTTGTTCCGAGCGGAACAACTTTCTTTGTCAAGTACCAGGACATCATAAACGTCAAGGGAAATATTTTTTCATATATAATTATATGCTGCGAATTAAGTTGGCCTTCTTCCGTGTGATTAATACTCAAAGTGCATTGTACGTGATGTTTAAATACATCCTCCTCAGTTATTGTCTCCTGGTATTTCAATCGAATAATCACGTTTTCAACCTCTCTCTAGTTCTCTTCTTCTGGTGGATTTTTTTTTTTTTTTTTTTTAAAAAGAAAGCTAGCAATATTTCTTTTTTTTCTTGAAATATTATTACTAACAATCTTGTTAACCATTCCAACTAAGCTTAAGCTTGTGCTAGGACATGGTTCACGGCAATAGTCGAATGGTGGATTCGAACCCACGACCTTAAGATTCGCAGGCCGTATCCTAAACCATTAGGCTATTGACGCTTATTTTAATGACGAACTACACGGATTGGCCAGAGAAGCTGGCCTTGACTGCTTCACCGGATCGAGAGGTGGCATAGCTCTTAGGTCGCTTAGCCTGAACCTCTATCACTAGTAACTCGACACAAGGTTCCCCCGGGGAGAGGCAACCTCGACTTGGACGGTTACTATGTTACGTAAGCATTCCGAACCACGACTCGGTCGGTTGCTATTTCACAGATAATCTAAGGGACATTCGAAAGCTAAACTAACTTTGAGTGCCGCTTCGGGAAGCGTTGGCGCTCGGAGACGAAGTGGTCGAAGAAACTCCAGCTACGTTCCTAACTTTTAAGGGGCCTAATTTCACCAATATAGTCTTGAAAATTCTGTACAGGAGGCACCGTACTCTCGTCTTATCTTGGATCTTCCTCTCGATCTTCGGAAAGTTTTACTATCAAATTTCCTACGTAATAGGTAAAGGCCTGCTCTTTACGAGCCTATAGCATTGAAGAAATTGAGAACTGTCTTGCATCTTCCTTCCGCATAGTCGTTCCGTATATCACCAAGCGTATTTAGTCCACTGTTCTTGTTGAGAGATGTTGCATCTCTCATCATTTAGTAGCCCTAATTAAAAAAAAACATAATTTTTTTAAATAACCCAATTTTCAAGCTAAGGTTAATACTAATAACGGAAGACTTTGACGTGGACTTGTGCTACGATGGTACGCCATCGGTGTAACACAGTGGCACCAATGAACTAAAACTCATTACGATGCCATTGAATCTTCATTTGCATCAAAGTGGTCGATTTATATCAGTGTTATTATCGGGTTAGCACAATCGAGGCGCTGGCATGCCCGTTTGACCCTATCAAAACACGAAGTAATAAGTGGAGCACACCTTCCAACGTTGGGACAAACCTTAACCCTGGTCGGACGGTGCAGAGTATAATGCTCCCGGAAAGGCTGGCCCTAGAATTTGTAATGCGCGTCCTTGGTTGCGAGTGGTGTTTTATTCTAGTCGCGTTCTGTCGGCTCGCTTGTTCCGAGACGGTGTCATTTATCTTACGAGATTGTGTGCGTGGTGCGGGCGCGGCCAGACGGTGGGGAGGGGTCATGACCAATAAGTTCTGACATGTTAGTCAATATGTATAAAAGCACTTTACGCTTAAAAACAATCGTCAACGTTGACCCTCATGTTTTACTATCGCCATCTAGCGATATTTTTGAGGAATCAATTTCACATCTATGTATCTCATATCTTTAAAAAAAAATTATAGGACGAACTTCACCAATATAGTCTTGAAAATTCTGTACAGGGGGCACCATACTCTCGTCTTATCTTGGATCTTCCTCTCGATCTTCGGAGAGTTTTACTACCAAATTTCCTACGTAATAGGTAGGCCTGCTCTTTACGAGACTATAGCATTGGAGAAATAGAGAACTTTCTTGCGTCTTCCTTCCGCATAGTCGTTGCGTATTTCATCAACCGTATTTAGTCCACTGTTCTTGTTGAGAGATGACCTGAGAGGCTGGCCTTGACTGCTTCACCGGATTGAGAGGTGTAAGCCACCTTAGGTCACTTAGCCTGAACCTCGATCGCTAGTAACTCGACACAAGGGTCCCCGGTGAGGGGTAACCTCGGCTTGGACGGATAATATCTTTAAACGAGTGATTCTTGTTTATATATGATCTATATCTCGGAAACGACTCCAACCATTTTCATTAAATTTTATTTGTAGAAGGTTTAGGGGCGATAAATCAATCTAACTAGGTATACAAAGCATACTTCAGTAGACGGTGTTGCTAGGCAACAAACAGTAAGTCAAGTTTGACGTTAGACCAAGAAAATCAATATCAATAAAAATCTATATATATTATATAAAAGAGAATGTGGGTATGTTCCATATAGGCTCTGAAACGGCTTAGACCGATTTCAATGAAACTTTCAAGGAATCTTCACATTGACCTGACGAGTAATCCTGTCAAGTTTGGTGACGATCGGAGCACTCCTCTTTTTCTACTGTCAAACAATCCATACGTCGTACCTTTATTTCTGACATTAACTTGAGCCTGATATGTTTTTGTATAAATGATAAGAATGATATTGTATTTACTGATATGTACATGGGTGTAGGTAATGATCTTCACCCGCTCGAGAAGAGAATGAATACGGAGAGAAATTAATAATTTATTATATATTGTGAGAGTTAAATTAAATATTTAATGATGTAAGTTTATTGTTTAAATAAAACAAAGCAACATCTAGCCCGGCGAAGCGGGCTAAGTACACTAGTATTCAGAACGGGATCGGGAGAGGGCCGATCCCGTTCGGAGATGGCGCAGGCGGGCCGGTGGCAGACCGGCCCGCAGCCCTGTAGTTCTGGGCTCTCAAGAATAAGACTACGGTATCCCCTGCCTGTCGTACAAGGCGACTAAAAGGGGCCTCGGGTTCACTGGGCGACAAGGGTGGGGGCCTGAGTCGTCCACCATTTTTTTTTTTGTTAACGGGGAGGAAATCTTCAAAAAGATACCCCGCCTTCTGGGGGGAAGGCGGCGGTTATGTGGGGTTTTTACCCACTAAAACCTCCCCGGTGGCCCTTCCTCGGTGCATGGTGAGGGGCTCCGGGATCTCCAGTGGAACGCACCGGAGCCCCTCTGCACTGTGCTCAAGGAGCGGTTACTCCCTCCCCCCCTGTGCCCTCGCAGCGCAAGGCGACACGGGCCAGCCGATGTCGCCTTCTTCTCGGGTCCACTTTGGTGGACGACTCCTCCGGTGCGTTCCACTGGAGATCCCGGCGCCCCTCGTCATGCACCGAGGAAAGGGCCACCGGGGAGGTTTTAGTGGGTAAAAACCCCACATAACCGCCGCCTTCCCCCCAGAAGGCGGGGTATCTTTCTGAAGATTTCCTCATCGTTAACAAAAAAAAAAAAGTACACTAGTATTATATATACGGCCGAAACGTTAACTTGTAAACTGGTGTGCCTTAACAACCAGAACTCCGTTCTTGTTAGATGGGATCGTGGTGAAGTGTTTTAAAGCATGTAATATTATTTGCAGTTGATCTATTAACTGATGTATAAACGTTATTATACCAACGAAGACAATACATGTCTTCAAGTGATCAAAAACTTCATCCTAGGAATATTAAACAGTGGGCAAATGTGATTCCGCCATGCCATTCCAAGCGAGTGTGTATTTTAAATCCCCTTGCGTGCGTCTTTGACGTATAAGCCTGACTGTTCCTTATTAATCAACAAGTCAAATGTATACACTACGCTGTTACGAGTAAAAACAAAAAAGCGACTTCGAATCCAATCAAACGTTAAATAAGATGACGAGCGGACAGATCTTCCATAATAGCCTCCAATTCTTCATTTTCAAACTTGGACGCCGGCCGCCCACTGGGCTTGTTATGCTGGTGGTTTCCAGAATGAAAACGTTGGAACCAAAAACTAACATTTGCTTTTCAACAAATAAAGTCATATAAAATAAATCAAACAGACACTAGAATTACATAAATTATTATTAATAATTAGTTAAAGCGCCACCTATTATCAGAGAGTTGAACTACACGCTCAATAGTCACGCTATTGTCCGTGTATACGACTATAGCTTTCGTTATGTATTTTTCTTACGATTTTAATCTTACATTTGTTTTGAGTTCGATCGCGCAGCAAGTATACGTTGTATCTTTAACTTTGCATCTAAATGTACCTCTACCTTATATTGCCAGTAGTACACCGGTCACGTGCTATACCTTGACCCATTACCCTCATAACTTCGCATTTAATGCAAGCCATTGTCAGATATTGCTCTAATACATTTCTATACATCTTGCTAAATAACACGCCGCCTATGCGTTCATGTCGCAGTAAATTGTCAGTAGAAATACGATTACGTAGTTTTTTCTAATCGATTGCGGTGAATTGAATTTCAACCGACTACCAAAACTGAGGAGGTATTGGCAATATATTTGTCCCTATTTAAAAAACAAAACAATGTTTTTTTTTCACAAATATTAATAACATTCCCTGTAAACCATTCCAAATATGGTTTGGCTTGTGTTAGGAGATGGTTCAGCCCTGTAGTTCTGGGCTCTCAAGAATAAGACTACGGTATCCCCTGCCTGTCGTATAAGGCGACTAAAAGGGGCCTCGGGTTCACTGGGCGATAAGGGTGGGGGCCTTTGTCGTCCGCTAAGGTGGACCCGGGAAGAAGGCGACATCGGCTGGCCCGTGTAGCCTTGCACTATGAGGGCACAGGGGGGGAGGGAGAATCCTCCCCCCCCGGGACGTGCTCTCCTTGAGCACAGTGTAGAGGGGCTCCGGTGTGTTCCACTGGAGATCCCGGAGCCCCTCGTCATGCACCGAGGAAAGGGCCACCGGGGAGGTTTCCCTCCCCGTTAACAAAAAAAAAAAAGGAGATGGTTCACGTCAATAGTCGAATTGTAAATTTGAACCCACGATCTTACGATTAGCAAACCGTACCGTATACATAAGAGAAACAGGGACGCAGCGGTCGCTGAGAAACTTTTAGCAATGCAACGGGGCGTCTACGACGCGTGAACCAAAGCATTCTCCAGCACCACCTTCAAAATCAGGCATTATAAAAAAAAATAATATTACAGCACCCTTATTAAAAAAAAAAAACAAAAGGACGGACATAAGTCTGTGGTTGTGCTTTATTGAAAGAAAAAAAAAGCTGTACCGTAAATCAGTAGACTATTGGCGCTTTCAAAATAATATGTTTACCATGTGTATATATTTTTAACCTATCTTGTAATTTGACCTTTTCCAGTCTGCCTTAAACCGGTCCCCGTGCAAGATAGTAAACATTTAAACAAAGTCAATAATACCCTCGCAACACCCTAATATCTCTTTTTATAAACAGAATATTTATAGCTGATATAATCACGCTAGCAGCGCAGAGGAGCTGGCACATACCGGGCAACGTAGAGCTGCTCGAATCGTCGAAGATTTTCCTTTGCCATCGACTTGACCCTCTAGATCTAAGAAGAGATGTCGATTCTCTTTGCATTCTCTATCGCATTTACCGCGGTGTACTGGGGAATTGTTCGGAATCATCCCAGCTACTGATATCCAATACCGCACATTACGGTAGAATTTCAAATTCCACCGCCACCGTTAATGGTTGGCGTTCTCCGACTGTACATTTCTCACGTAACTGTCTTCCACGCATTGTCAAAATGTAGAATCAACTGTCACCAGCGGTGTTTCTGAACATTTACGATCCACTCCTACCTTAAAGACAACGCACCTGCAGCTCCTTCAGTGTTCATGTGACGGTAATCACTTAAGATCTAGTGAGCCGTAAGCTCGTCTCCCACTTTTCCTATAAAAAACACTACCATATCTCTTACGCATCTTTTTCAACCCTCATCAGAATGCTTCCCATAAGTTGTAACTATAGTGACTATATAAATAGTCATAGACATTTTATTTATTGGCATCATAATACAAAAACACATTACAGACAAAATATAACACACATTAAAAATAATGAGAAATAAATAAAATACAGTTAAAGTTATACGGTCAAATAGTACATAACATGTGATGCCAATATCGGACACCGTCTCAGCATATGCTGTCGCAAGGATGCGACAGCGCTCATTTTCAGCGGTGCCCGGGACTACCTAAAGACGTGCGCGCGCAATACTACATTTATATGGAATTTATACAGACAATAAGAGTACAATAAATATGATACATAAATAAAACAGTTATGAGATTAATATATATTATATACAATAAAATAATTTCATAAATACATATATTATTAAGTCAAAAAATAAACAATATGATAATTAAACGTATACAGTTTATATTATATTATGAAATATTGAAAATATTGTAAACAACAAGGCACCGATATCGCGGGGATATTATCTTTTTGTAATTTTAACATCACGTGTTTTAATTTATTTTTAAATGCGTTTACAGATTTACTGTCTCTTACGGGCGGTGGCAAGTTATTCTAACACTTGGTGACCAGGTATCTGAAACTGCCGCGGAACGCAGCAGATCGGTGTAGCGGAATTTGTAAATTTAGTGCTACCTCGATTTATTTCCCTATATTCGAGTTGTTTAGTGAGACACGAGTCGCCAAGCGATTTGCTTTGAGATGACATTGGTGCCGTCACCGGGGATTGAACTCGGGTTGGCTAGCGTACTGTGCTTCAGCTCTAAATCATCATTACATTATTCCAATCACAATTATCTTATAGTTGAATCAATAAACAGACTGAATTCGTGATCTCGACTCGTTCATTATCTCAGTTTCGTAGTATAATTTATATCTAGGAAATCTACGTATTATAAGAACAATCACGAGATTAAAATACGTAACACAATTTACCGACTTTTAAAAAAGGAGGAGGTTGAGAACTTTAGTCTGTAATGTTTTTTTTTTTAAAACATGTTAACTCATAACTGAGAGAGCCGTGGTAGCTCAGTGTCCGGGCGGTTGGCTCAAGTTGCATAGTACGCTAGTCCTGTAGTTCTGGGCTCTCAAGAAGTGTGTGACTCTCACAGTGCAGAGGGGCTCCGGTGCGTTCCACTGGAGATCCCGGAGCCCCTCGTCATGCACCGAGGAAAGGGCCACCGGTTTTAGTAAGAACCCCACATAACCGCCAAGAAGGCGAGGTATCTTTCTGAAGATTTCCTCCCCGTCAACAAAAAAAAAAGTTGCATAGTACGCTAGCAACCCTAGTTCGGTCGGTGCCGGCACCAATTAATTTGTTGTTTGCAATTTTATGTGTTGATTTAGCACGCGCTCGGCGGTGAGGGAAAACATCGTGAGGACACCACATGTCTTAGAAAATTTTTCTAAGACATTTGAATTCTGCCAATCCGCAGTAGGTGTGCGTGGTGGACTATGCCCTTATACTCTCATCACAGAGAAGACCAGCGCTCAACAGTGGGACATATATTATATATATAAAGGCTGTAACTTTAAGTTATAACTGTGGATTCTATGCCATTAGCAATTCCAATCGACCTCTATTTCATAATTCAAAAAAAAAACCGACACTAATTAATAAACTCCCATTACAAAAAAAAAACTGTGGACTGGCTGAGCTGATTTTGATGATTCTTTTTTTATTCAATTGAAACCTATATAAGTTAAAATTTGGATTAAGTATGTGACAAATGGACGAATAACTCAATATCACGTCAACAGATTTCGATGATTCATTCTTTTTTTTAGAAACAATGTACTTTAAGGGTATAAAATAGTTTATGATTTTGTCACTGCAAAAGTAGATAAACTTTTTGATGAATACGATTGATTGAAGCGTCAATAACCTAATGGTTTAGGGTACGGCCTGCGAATCATAAGGTCGAGGGTTCGAATCCACCATTCGACTATTGCCGTGAACCATGTCCTATCACAAGCTTAAGCTTAGTTGGAATGGTTAACAAGATTGTTAGTAATATTTCTGAAAAAAAAAAGAATTACTGCTAGCTTTCTTTTTAAAAAAAAGAAAAAATACATTTCCAATTGATGTTGATAGAAAAATATTTTGACATATATTACACCTATATAGATGTAACTTTTTGAATCGTATATGTATACGTTTCTACAACAAACTTCCAAATAATATTAACCCTTATCGTGGCAAGATTGTTTTTTTGGTTTAGTGGGCCGAGTCCCACACATCCCTCCGGGCTCACCCAAGGTATCGGAGGATGGTCTATAAAAAGATTCCTCCGCGTGAACAAAAAAAAAAAGATTGTTTTTGGAAGAAAAGTAAGAAAAATTTATATCTAAAAAAAAATCAAAAAAAAAATTAAAACATCGATATATGAATATAAACCTATTTTGGAAAACAAGATGTACACTCTTCTAGACAGTGTTACATGTACAGTGATTATTACATTTTTAGGAATGTATATAACGAAGTCTATATAATAGGTTGTCAAATATCTCCCTTCCGCCTTTTTTGTCTTTTGAATTTCGCGGCTATGTACAAAGCGCTACAGAGCTCGTATCTAGCAATACTATACATAATTTGAAAGGTCTTGACATAACCTACAAAACGACGCTATGCATAATTAGTTTGGATATTGCGTTCAACAGTTATAGACGTGTAAACATGGAGTTCACTAACGCCGAAATTCGCGCTATTTTAAAGTTTTCCTTCGTTAAAGGCAAATCCGCTAGAGAAACGTTCCGTGAGATTAATGGTGTTTTGGGGGATGGTACTCTAACACTTCGAACCACGGAGGAATGGTTTCGACGATTCAGAGCCGGTGAAAACGACACCATGGATAAGCCAGCCGGCGGAAGACCTGTGACGACAAATACCGATCAAATCATGGACTACATCGAGTTAGACCGGCATGTGGCATCTCGTGACATCGCCCAGGAGATGGGAGTTAGTCACCAAACCATTTTAAACCATCTGCAGAAGGCTGGATACAAAAAAAAGCTTGATGTTTGGGTGCCGCATGACACAAAAGGCGGAAGGGAGATATTTGACAATCATATATATACATGAACTTAAAGACTGCGTTTCTGTAGAATATATAGAGAAACAACATTTAATGTCCTTATTCCAACTCTATCTCTTTAAAATAAATGTCACAACACTGACAATTTTAATATTTGAAAAATTTAAGAAAAGAAATTTTATATCTTTACAGGCAAAATTTTATACTATACATTGCTATGTTCAGGGTTAAGGATCTGTCTTTGAACAAGTTTAAAACGATCGTTAAAGCCAATCTCTGTTGTAAGGCTTATTTCTGATTATGTAAACGATAACAAAGCTTGTGATCAAGTTGCTCTAACACACAACACGATTAATCAATCATTATTGTAAAAGTAAACGAATATTGTAAACATTTCAAAGACGTTAAAAAAAGCTCTACTAAGTTTTTTTGTACAATTTTTCTTAGTGGATTGCCGTCCGAAATTGCACGGTAGGGAATATTGGACGATTCAAAGTAGATTCTCGATCTCTTTTGAATATCGTTATATCTCAAAAACGGTGGCTCGTAGAGGAAAAAGTATTAATAAATTTTTTGTAGATAATTTTATGATCTACAATTTTTGTCTACGGTATTTTTATGTTAAAACTTACCGTTTTGACGTTGAATAAAAATTTTTCCTTACAGAGGAAAGATGGGGAACTTTCAAATGTTTGTTTTTATTGATATTTGAAACAATCTTAGCGATATTCGACTTGGTGGGAATTTAGGTAACTTTAGTTTTATTTTTTGGTCTAATTTGACCGGGCTAATAGTTCGATGAGAGTTTGGTTAGGTACTGATTAATTATATTTACTACGATATAGGAAACAGAAAGCGCATCCGCACTTTTATGTGCCTTTTCATAGTTAATCTCAATATAAGTGTAAAAAGTTACTTTACTCGCTTCTCCACAATTTCACCTACGAAGAGACTGAAAAGTTTCTTCATAGTATAAAATAAATTATCCTCACGCTCATGTACTCACTCGCACATACACTCTCACATGCACCCACGCACACTATTCTTTGCACACACACACGACTATCACATAAGTTATATAACAAACTTTAGTCCATAAACTCGGAGTTACGTACAACATCTCCCTAATACAGGCTATGTATTAGTCTAGCAGGTCTGAGTTTTTTCCCCTTAGATGCTAGGATTGTTGCTGGAGTTTCTTCAGCCACTTCTTCTCCCAGCGCCAACGCTTCCCAAAGTGGCATTCAAAGTTAGTTTAGCTTTTCGAATGTCCCTTAGGATTATCCGTGAAATAGCTACCGACCGGGTCGTGTTTCGACCCTCTCGGGCGCCCTCGGATCGGAATGCTTACGCGTAACATAGTAACCGTCCAAGCCGAGTTTACCCCCCACCGGTGGGACCCTTGTATCAAGTTACTAGCACTAGAGGTTCAGGCTAAGCGACCTAAGAGCTATGCCACCTCTCAATCCGGTGAAGCAGTCAAGGCCAGCCTCTCTGGCCAATCTGTGTAGTTCATCATTAAAAAAAAACTAGCAGGGAGATGTGTACCGAGGGACCGAAGTAGGAAAATGTTTATGGAATATGATACATAATATGTATCTAATATTTTTGTGTATGTGCATGTCGGTATATAAAATGTGTGTGTTTGTGTAAAAAGTAAATAAATGTGTCATTTTATTTCATAGTTTAATGTTTGATTCGATTTGAAATCGGGTTTTGTTAAGTAATTTACGATTATTTTTTTATTACATTATTTTGTATAGCAAAAGGGCAAACACGGTTGTGTCTGAGTCAGCTATTTGCATTGGCAAATAAACATTTCACTACGAAACCAACCTATGACAGTTCAATTATCATTGTGACAAAAACCGTTATCTACTAATTTAACCCTAAACATAGCAATGTATAGCATAATATACATGTAAAGTACAGATATAAATTCTATATATATATATATATATAAGTACTATAAGTATTTTATAATAATTATTCAAATGTTTTAATGTTACAATTGTCAGTGTCGTGACATTTGTAATTATAAAAGAGATGGAGTTGGAATAAGGACTTTTATTTAGAATGCTAACAATATTTTTTTTTGCAAATATATTTAAATTCTTATTAACCAAATAAGCTTAGGCTTGTCAGTACGTACGTTAAGTACTTAGTACGTATAACACTGTATAGAATAGTGTACATCTTGGTCTTCCAAAATACGTATTTTTATCACGTGTATTCATATCACGATTTTTTAATGTATTTTTGATATTTTTTGAATATACATTTTTTGTACTGTTCTTCAAAAAACAATCTTGCCACGATAGTGGTTAATTTTTGTTATGTATTTTCGATTCAATTGAATAACTTCATAAAAGAAGGGGTTGTCAATTTGTCTGTTGTTCTGTTTGTTAACTTATACTTTGGACTGGGTGAAGCGATTTTGATGTGTTTTTTATAATATTTGATAGCCGATGCTTCCAACAATAGCATCTATGAGAAAACTATGAAGTCTTAAATAATTTCAATATTATCTTTTTTATTGGAAAGCATGTACTTCAAAGATTGTTCTGTTTAATTCTATTTCGTGATATACCAATTCGATTTGAAGTCGGTTTCTGTCTTATAAATATACTTGTCGATAAATATTTTGACACAAATGGTGTCAATAAATCGTGGCCCGGTAGTGTTGTTGGATTTTAAGGGCCCTTTGAATGTTTTAAAGTGTTATGTCGTATGTTGATTGTAAAATTACTTAGCGTTTTAAGGGTTCTCGTAACAGACAAACTTCGGTCGATAACTTCAGTTTAATATATATATATAAAAGAGAAAGTGTGTGGTTCCGAAACGGGTGGACCGATTTCAATGAAACTTTCAGGGAATCTTCAGATTGACCTGGCTTCAGTTTGGTGATCGGAGCATAGTTCTTATTTATTACTGACATTAACTTGTGCCCGATATGTTTTTGTATAAATGATAAGAAAGACACTGATATGTGCATGGGTGTAGGTATTGATTTTCACCCGCTCGAGAAGAGAATGACTACGGAGAGAAATTAATATTTTAATATATTGTGAGAGTTAATTTCTTTTTTAAAGAAAGCTAGCAATATTTCTTTTTTTTTTCAGAAATATTACTAACAATCTTGTTAACCATTCCAACTAAGCTTAAGCTTGTGCTAGGACATGGTTCACTGCAATAGTCGAATGGTGGCTTCGAACCCATGACCTTACGATTCGCAGGCCGTACCCTAAACCATTAAGCTATTGACGCTTCAAAATTAAATTAAATATTTAATTATATAAGTTTATTGTTTAAATAAAATAAGGTAAAATCTAGACCGGCGAAGCGGGCTAGGTACGCTATTTAGTTATAAACAAATCACCATTACACATTATCTATATCGATACGAATAACACTCGAAACAAATAATTATCAATATACCTACCTCAAACCCAGTATCAACTGTCCTCGGTCACATAAAAAACAACACAAAGAAACGGTAAAAAAAAATCACGCTCGATTTGTAAAGGCAACAACGCGAAACACGTCCGCGCGTGACTACGATCGGATCCGAACTGACGGTCACTCGTACGCAGGTGCTTTTAATGCTGTGATGCAGGGGCGTGCAACTTCTGTTTGTAAAGGTTCCCTTGGGTCGAGCTTTCGTATGAACACGTTGCCGTTTAGCTGTTAGTGGGACGGTTATGATTTTTACAACCGACTTATTATATTTCATTATATAATTTAAACTTTATACGTTTAATTATCATATTATTTATTTTAGTTTATTTTTGACTCAATAATATATTTATTTATGGAATTATTTAATTGTATAAAATATATTTTAATCTCATAACTGTTTTATTTATGTATCATATTTATTGTACTCTTATTGTCTGTATAAATTCCATATAAATGTAGTATTGCGCGCGCACGTCTTTAGGTAGTCCCGGGCACCGCTGAAAATCAGCGCTGTCGCATCCTTGTGACAGCATATGCTGAGACGGTGTCCGATATTGGCATCATATGTTTTGTATTATTTGTCCGTGTAACTTTAACTGTGTTTTGTCTATTTTTCATTCGTTTTTTAATGTGTGTTATTTTCAGTCTGTGATGTGTTTTTGTATTGTGATGCCTATAAATAAATGTCGAAATATTCCTAACATAGAGGGCGTCCGGGCTTATCAGCGTTTAACGTCTGATTCGATTTGAAGTCGGATTTTTTTTTTTGCTCGTAAATATACTTTTCTATCACACGTTAATATACTTGTATGTATCCATCGAATAGAATTCAATAAAAGTTTTTATCGACGCTCGAAAGCCAAAACGTAGTAAGTGACACATGTGGCCATTTTCACTTTTTCACGTCGTTGGAATCAGAAAAAAATACGCGTCGAATGCCAACTTGTGGAATCAACTGTCGCCAGCGGTGTTTCTGAACGTTTACGATTTAGGGACCTTCAAGAAACGAGCCTATTCCTATCTCAAAGGTCGGCAACGCACCTACAGCTCCTCTGGTGCTGTGGATGTTCATGGGCGACGGTGATCACTTAAGATCAGGTGAGCCGTATGCTCGTTTGCCACTTTTCATATAAAAAAAATATATGACTTGTAACAATTAGATGAAAAATAGCGAAAATAGCTTTTTTAAAATTGACACTTCTCTTTTATTTTTTGTACCGTGAAACGATTTTCTCTTAGGAAAACCCTAGGTTAATGCCGTGGTACAATACTTATTCAGCATAAAATAATAAATATTGTGTCCAAAAACGACAGCTCTAGGTCACACAAACACGAAAGTTATAATTTTTTTTTAAAACTTAAAATGTTTTTCGGCTCTGGTGAACATTTTCATATTTGTCGGTTACTACGTTTTTGTTTTCCAGCGACGATATGTTTGGTCAAACATTTGATTTCAAAATTATAAAAAAATTATAAATAAAAGCTAAATTAATAAAACCGATAGTGCCCGGACACTTGCTCTTGTTAAGTAGCATATATAAACATGAAAATGGCAATTATAACTATAATAGATTTACTTGCGGGCCGCACTTTAAGCGCAACTGGTCTAGACGTATGGTGTATAGTGTAATTTGTCATTTTCCAATTATTTGCCCATATTACGTTCTCGCTATCGGTGTTCCGGCCCAGTTGTGGTTATCTTGGTACTGTCAAGACAATGGAATGTTGCTGATGAGGCCAACCTTCGGGGGACTTGGTTGTGGACTTCGCAACGTCTTCCGGTACAGATCTGGTCAGAGTAAACAGTCCATATTTATTTCTGGCATTTAACTTGTGCCCGATATGTTTTGTATAAATGATAAGAAAGACACTGATATGTGCATGGGTGTAGGTATTGATTTTCACCCGCTCGAGAAGAGAATGACTACGGAGAAAATTAATAATTTAATATATTGTAGAGTTAATTTTTTAAAAAAGAAAGCTAGCAATAATTCTTTTTTTTTCCAGAAATATTCCAACTAAACTTAAGCTTATTAGCACTGAGAGATGGTTCACTGCAATAGTCGAATGGTGGCTTCGAACCCATGACCTTACGATTCGCAGGCCGTACCCTAAACCATTAGGCTATTGACGCTTCAAAATTAAATTAAATATTTAATTATATAAGTTTATTGTTTAAATAAAATAAGGTAAAATCTAGACCGGCGAAGCGGGCTAGGTACGCTATTAGTTATAAACAAATCACTGTACACATTAATTATATCGATACGAATAACACTCGAAACAAATAATTATCAATATACCTACCTCAAACCCAGTATCAACTGTCCTCGGTCACATAAAAAACAACACAAAGAAACGGTAAAAAAAAAATCACGCTCGATATGTAAAGGCAACAACGCGAAACACGTCCGCGCGTGACTACGATCGGGTCCGAACTGACGGTCACTCGTACGCAGGTGCTTTTAATGCTGTGATGCAGGGGCGTGCAACTTCTGTTTGTAAAGGTTCCCTCGGGTCGAGCTTTCGTATAAACACTTGCCTTTTAGCTGTTAGTGGGACGGTTATGATTTTTACAACCGACTTATTATATTTAATTATATAATTTAAACTTTATACGTTTAATTATCATATTATTTATTTTAGTTTATTTTTGACTCAATAATATTTATAAATTTTTTTTCATCTATTATTTTATTGTATAAAATATATTTTAATCTCATATTTATGTATCATATTTATTATACTCTTACTGTCTGTATAATAATATTCCATATAAAAGTAGTATTGCTACCTCTTAAAAGTCCGGGCACCGCTGAAAATGAGCGCTGTCGCTTTTTTTGACGAACTAACACAGTTGGCACAGAGAAGCTGGCCTTTACTGCTTCACCGGATTGAGAGGTGGCATAGCTCTTAGGTCGCTTAGCCTGAACCTCTATTTAGGTGGTAACTCGACACAAGGGTCCCCGGTGAGGGGTAACCTCGGCGGACGGTTACCATTATTACGCGTTAGCAGTCCGATCCGAGGGCGCCCGAGAGGGCCAGACAACGTCGGTCGGTAGCTATTTTATTACGAAATCTACCAGGACCAATCGGCTAAACCTTATATGCCACTTCGGAAGCGTTAGCGCTCGGAGAAGAAGTGGAGCGCTGTCGCATCCTTGTGACAGCATATGCTGAACGGTGTCCGATATTGGCATCATATGTTTTGTATTATTTGTCCGTTTAACTTTAACTGTGTTTTGTCTATTTTTCATTATTTTTTAATGTGTGTTATATTCTGTCTGTGATGTGTTTTTGTATTGTGATGCCAATAAATAAATGTCTATGTCTATGTCTACTTCAAAAAAGGTACTCAACTCGTCTGTAGTTGTTTTATGTTTGTTATCTCATAACTTTCGACTGGGTGTACCGATTTTGGTGATTCTTGTTTTGATTAAAAGCTGGTGCTTCCCGTATGGTCAAATATGTTCCGATAATGTCATCCATGAGAAAACCATATAAGTATTAAACTTCCATCAAGTATATGCGGCCACAAATGGACGAATTATTCAATATTACGCCAAACGATTTTTTGAAAAGGATAGATTTTTTTAATGACAAACTGCACAGATTGGCCAGAGAAGCTGGCCTTTACTGCTTCACCGGATTGAGAGGTGTCATAGGTCTTAGGTCGCTTAGCCTGAACCTCTATCGCTAGTAACTCGACACAAGGGTCCCCGATGAGGGGTAACCTAGGCTTGGACGGTTAAAGAAAAGGATAGAATAGAATAGAATATAGAAGAGAATAGAATATTTATTTATGAACACACAAATTTGGTTACAATTATAAACATTACACAAATTAAACGAACATCCATGTAGCATATATTATTAGACCACAGTGACTCCCAAACTAAGCAGACGCTTGTATCTTGGGAGCCAGAGTTGTATTGTGGAGTTTGCATTTTGCACAAAATTTTAGTTTTATATAATTTTGTTAATAAATGTATATATTCGTATATATTTATTACACAGAAATATTAATATTATACTTGAAATATTATATTATATTACATATAAATATGTGTGTGTTTAGGCA
Source organism: Meandrusa payeni (assembly GCA_029286785.1). Classification (NCBI taxonomy): domain Eukaryota; kingdom Metazoa; phylum Arthropoda; class Insecta; order Lepidoptera; family Papilionidae; genus Meandrusa; species Meandrusa payeni. The sequence continues at coordinate 3,878,339 of JAGSMX010000026.1, forward strand.
AGTATATATATACAGGCGCGTGTATATAGTGTTCAAGAGTATGCGTAGTTGTGTATATGATCGTGTATGTGTTATATATTTATTTATTTTGTTTACGTCTACCTGATGTTCCTTCCGGTCTGCTCGCGGTTGAGGCCGAGCAACCATTTTGATACCGTTTGCCTTAGTTCATATAATATAATTGAAGGTGTCTTATGTCCAGAGTTTTGGAGACATTGTTGTAGACTAGGTTGTGTAAATAGGTTGGAGAGCGGCGGGCAAGAAGGTGGGTGGGGAAAGTGGTAGTCGGAACACTCGTTTTGTCAGCAAGGTACGGTAGTCAGACCTGGCTTTTAGACTTTTGTGCACATTGATAAGAGCTTTGATGATGAACAGTTGCCCGATGTACTTCAAGAGTAGTTTTATGAGAGCTTCGTTAGGCTCTGATTGATTTTATTTCGAAATATTCCTAAGATAGTACGTAAATACATAGAGGGCGTCCGGGCTTATCAGCGTTTAACGTTCGATTCGATTTGAAGTCGAATTTTTTTTTTGCTCGTAAATATACTTTTCTATCACACGTTAATATACTTGTATGTATTAATCCATCGAATAGAATTCAATAAAAGTTTTTATCGACGCTCGAAAGCCAAAACGTAGTAAGTGACACATGTGGCCATTTTCACTTTTTCACGTCGTTGGAATCAGAAAAAAAGACGCGTCGAATGATATGTGACTTGTAACAATTAGATGAAAAATAGCGAAAGTAGGATTTTCAAGATTGACACTTCTCTTTAATTTTTGTAACGTAAAAGATTTTCTTTTAGGAAAACTCTAGGTTAATGCCGTGTTACAATACTTATTCAGCAAAAAATAATAAATATTGTGTCCAAAAACGACAGCTTTAGGTCACACAAACACGAAAGTTATAATTTTTTTTGAAAACTTAAAATGTTTTTCGGCTCTGGTGAACATTTTCATATTTATCGGTTACTATGTTTTTGTTTTCCAGCGACGATATGTTTGGTCAAACATTTGATTTCAAAGGAGCAAGACAAAATTATAAAAAAATTACAAATAAAAGCTTAGTTAATAAAACCGATAGTGCCCGGATACTTGCTCTTGTTAAGTAGAATATATAAACATGAAAATGGCAATTATAATTATAATAGATTTACTTGCGGGCCGCACTTTAAGCGCAACTGGTCTAGACGTATGGTGTATAGTGTAATTTGTCATTTTCCAATTATTTGCCCATATTACGTTCTCGCTATCGGTGTTCCGGCCCAGTTGTGGTTATCTTGGTACTGTCAAGACAATGGAATGTTGCTGATGAGGCCAACCTTCGGGGGACTTGGTTGTGGACTTCGCAACGTCTTCCGGTACAGATCTGGTCAGAGTAAACAGTCCATATTTGTCCCACTGCTGGGACTATGTATTATATTACAAAATTCTCAGCCTTATTGTTGTCAGCCTTATTGTTGTCAGCCTTGTATACTAGTACTATTTACCTGGATTACCGATCTTTGCGGATTTTTTTTGGTCATGTTTTTTTGGAAATTATACTTAGACAAAGTTGATAGGTGACCAAGATCTACATTTAGATAATTAGGTGGCTAGCCTTTCGGTGTTTTACAGATTACCTTATATGTGCACAGGAATTACACGAGTTAATTCCCCCATCCCCATTCTACCTTCGGACGTTTATACATTTGGCGGGTCACCACCCTTTCATAGTCGATGTTCCGCGCGTCCGAATGAAGCGATTTGAGTCATCGTACATCGTGCGAACAGCAAAGGAGTGGAACAAGTTGCCGGCGTCAGTCTTCCCGTCCAAGTACGACGACGAGCGATACGACGAGCCTTAGAGTAGATTGAATACTACGTACTAAACTAACCGCCTTAGTACGGATTGGTCGACTTCACGTGTCTTAAAAAAATTGCGTGTATAGTAGCGTGTCGTTTGATTTGATTTGATTTCATGGCGGTTTTCGTTTTTAATACGTAGTACGCTAGCAACCCAACCGGCACCAATACATTTGTTGTTACAATTTTATGTGCTGATTCACCACGAGCTCGGCGGTGAAGGAAAACATCGTGAGGAAACAACATACAAAACTTTTCTAAGACATGTGAAGTCTGCCAATAGGTGCGAGTGGCGGACTATGTCCTTATACTATATATAAGGCCTGCGCCTATATATAAAAAAGGGATGAATGGAGGCTTATTTGTGGAAATAGCCTTGCGATTCATCTACCAGGAGAACATAAGCCCTTTAGTAATTGACCTTTGGTGTGTAGAATGTTTTTGATTATATAAAACAATGAATTTCAGACAATACTCTTTGTCTATTATGCCATATAGAACAACATATGCGTAGCCTTTACTGGCATCAAGGCGTTTCTCTATAACGGATACGTTATGAGAAATTGTCCCTATTTATCCGCCTTCGAATAGCGGAAGAGGTTCTCTATTCGTATGTATTTTTTTTATGACGATGTTATAAGTTCAGAAACTAAAAAATTGAGACTAATTAAAAAAAATCTTCTTTTTTTAATTCGGTTAAAAATACGACCTTTTTTTTTTTATATGAAAAGTGGCAAACGAGCATACGGCTCACCTGATCTTAAGTGATCACCGTCGCCCATGAACATCCACAGCACCAGAGGAGCTGTAGGTGCGTTGCCGACCTTTGAGATAGGAATAGGCTCGTTTCTTGAAGGTCCCCTAAATCGTAAACGTTCGGAAACACCGCTGGCGACAGTTGATTCCACAAGTTGACAGTGCGTGGGAGAAAGTTACGCGAAAAACGTACAGTCGTTGAACGCCAACCATCAAGATGGTGGCGGTGGAATTGGAATTCTGCCGAGATGTGCGGTAATGGAAATCGGTAGCTGGGATGATTCCGAACAATTCCTCAGAACACTCCCCATGGTAAATGCGATACAGGATGCAAAGAGAACCGACATCTCTTCGCAGACTCAGAGGGTCGAGTCGATCGGAAAGACCCTGATCGTCGACTATTCGAGCAGCTCTACGTTGTACACGGTCAAACGGAAGAAGTTGGTATTGGGGAGCCCCGGATCTCCCCTGACCTCCCCTGTGGATCTTTTTTTATATTTTATTTTATTTAAACAATAAACCTACGTCATTAAAAATTTAATTTAACTCTCACAATATATTAAATAGAGTCGTGGTAGCTGTGTCCGTGCGGTTAGCTCAAGTTGCGTAGTACGCTAGCAACCCGAGTTCGATCCCCGGTGCCGGCACCAATAAATTTATTGTTGCAATTTTATATGCTGATTTACCACGCGCTCGGCGGAAGGAAAACATCGTGTGGAAACCTACATGTTTTAGAAAATTTTTTCTACGGCATGTGAAGTCTGCCAATCCGCATTAGGGCCGCGTGACGGACTATGCCCTTATACTCTCTTTACAGAGAAGGCCTGCGCCCAACAGTGGGACATATATAAAGGCTGTAACTTTTAACTTTTTAATATATTACATTGTCCATTTCTCTCCGTATTCATTCTCTTCTTGAGTGGGTGAAGATCATTACATACACCTATGTACAAATCAGTAAATACAATATCATTATTATCATTTATCCAAAAACATCGGGCTCAAGTTAATGTAAAAAGTACGACGTGTGGCTTGTTTGACAGTACAAAAAGAGGAATGCTCCGCTCGTCACCAAACTTTACAGGATTACTCGCCAGGTCAATCTAAAGATTCCATGAAAGTTTTATTGAAATCGGTACAGCTGTTCTGGACCCTATATGGAACATACCACTCACTTTCACTTTTATATATATATATATATCTATATCTATATAATGCCTGATTTTGGAAGGTGGTGTTGAAGAATGGTCTGGTTCTCGCGTCTTAGACCCCCCGTTGCATTGTTATTAGTTTCTTCACGACCGCTGCTCCCAGCTTCTCATGGCCATTTTGAGGTTGTAGTCTATTATTTTCTCTTTGATGTGGCCATTGGCCTTGTCACCAGTCTTCCTGTGGCGTCGTCACAGTCATCAGTGTAATAGACACAGCTGTCTGTGTGTCAGGATATCGCATCTACAGCATGTTGGACGCTGTCGTGCAGTTGCAGTTTTCTCGTCACTGATCTGATGACCACCACTGATCCGTCCGTATCTACCATCATATCGAAGCCGCTGTCCCACTACGATTTCTTATTATTTAACCATAATAATTACTATTAATTTATTATACAGATATTTTAAACACCATAGTTAATAATACAGGGGGAAGAATTTCCCTTTGTTCATTCAATTGATTGTTTTTATCTACACGTAGTATTCTTTTTATCGCCATTTGTCCTTATTGGTTGGGGCTTGTGCTAGTTCATCGGGTAGAGACGTTTTTTTTTAAAAAAAAAAGGGTAAACGAACATGCCAGTGACATTTCATTATGAAATCGATGTATTACACTCATATCAATTATCATTCCATCATTCTATGTTCAATATAACAACGCGTTCAGGGTTTTGTTGCGGCTGACCCGTTTCTGTCGTGCATCGGGGATGTTCGCGGATGCATAGGTGGCGTGCTTTTTTGCGACAATGCGCAAGAGGTTTGCGGACTAGCTCCAACAGCATCCTGAGCATGATCGTACTAAGGCTTGACTGTGTTTATGTGAACAGATGCTGCGCCGTCTCACATGACGGGTGACAAGGGCAAGATAAGCATCAAGCCAGAAGAATTATATTATGTTATTTAGTGAAAAGTTATTATTTAATATTTATTGTATAGTTCTGTTGTAAATTCTAAAAATAGTATAATTTATTGATGAGTCTAAGTTACTTGAATAAATATATATTATTATTATTAACAAATAAGTCAATATCATGGCATATCAGTGGTACGCCGTCGGTAAACCATAATCTCAAAACGATCAAACATAGACATTTATTTATTGGCATCACAATACAAAAACACATCACAGACAGAATATAACACACATTAAAAAATAATGAAAAATAGACAAAACACAGTTAAAGTTACACGGACAAATAATACAAAACATATGATGCCAATATCGGACACCGTCTAAGCATATGCTGTCGCAAGGATGCATTTTCAGCGGTGCCCGGGACTACCTAAAGACGTGCGCGCGCAATACTACTTTTATATGGAATTTATACAGACAATAAGAGTATAATAAATATGATAAAACAGTTATGAGATTAATATATATTATATACAGTAAAATGATAGATGAAAAAATTGCATAAATAAATATATTATTAAATCAAAAAATAAAATAAATAATATGATAATTAAACGTATACAGTTTATATTATATATTGAAAATATTGTAAACAACAAGGCACCGATGTCGCGAGGATATTATATTTTTGTAACTTTAACATCGGATGTTTTAATTTATTTTTAAATGCGTTTACAGATTTACTCTCTCTTACGGGCGGTGGCAAGTTATACCAACACTTGGTGGCCAAGTATCTGAAACTGCCGCGGAACGCAGCAGATCGGTGTAGCGGAATTTGTAAAATGCAGTTTTTAGCTCTAATTAAACAGCTAGTATCTTCATTCCGCCATTTCAACTTTTCGTACAGATATTTAGGCAACATCGACCACTATGATCCCAATTCTAACTTAATCAATGGAAGAGCAAGAGAAAATTAAGATTTTTTTTAAAAGGAAGCTATGCTACAATATCTTTTTTACAAATTAATAAGTGTCGACTCCCTTGTGCGTTGGATCGACACGTAGACAAGTGGTGTGAAATAATAACTGCCACTTTCCTGCTACCAAATCTGTGTACTTCGTTTACAGTTTGAAAAGCAAGTGAATATTACATTCGTGTAAATGTGTGTCGTGGTGCGTTCCTATTGGCCAATCTTCCAATAGGACCAATCCTGTTTTCAGAGTGTTTGTGATGTCCTCACTAGAGGGCACCAGTGGTACCAATACTGAACACTAAGCTTGTTTTAGGATATGGTTCACGTCAATAGTGGAATGACGGATTGCAATCTACGACCTTAAATTTCCATGACCTTACCCTAAAGCAGAGGTCGATAAAGTGCTGCTATGGCACAAATATCCATCGAAGGGGCAATATTAAAAAAAAAAACTTGATCAGATAAACATTAAATATCATTTTGATAAATTTTATAGACTTTAAATTGTTTTTAGAAGAGCCATAGGTAATTAAAATTTTATACAATTTTAAATAAAGTTAAAACTAAGTAGATGTGGTTCCTAATTTTTTTGAATAGTAATTTTCATTTTTAACTACCAACAACCACTGCTCTAAAACATCAGGCTATAAATAAGTCGATTGATTTATTTATTTATTTAAAAAGATACACCAACAGCATTACACAAGCATACATTGTTGTAATAATCAAGTTTACAACAAGTCCTGTTGTGTATGCCAATTACAGGTGTACACAACATTCGCTATAAAGAAACGTAACGATTTAATAATAAATAGTTACAAAAATATTTTAATAAATTATAAAGTAATAGAAAAATCAGTAATAAATGAATCAAATTAGCCAAAATTACTGCACAATTTTTAACACTAAGGTGCGGAAGGGCTTGTGTGAATTAGAAAAAATGTCAACCGACGTGGACTTAGTGTTAAGGAGGTTATATGTAGCGGAAATCCTTGGCAAGGGCGAGTGTGACAGTAGGTTGGTATTAGAATGCGGCACATCAAAAATCCTACAACAACGACTCCTTGGAAATTTGAACGGCACTCTAATGTGGATGTTTTCGAGTATCAGTGTACTTTTTATTTCGCCATTGATGGCTTTGTGAAGAAAAACTACATCTAACATTTTGCGGCGATTACACAAAGTATGCATATGAAAATAATTTAATCTGTCACTATAAGGATATCTGCGATATGTATTACGTAAAACGAACGCTAGATGTCGTGTAAATGCACGTTGGACATTTTCTATTCGCTGAGAATGTGAACTATATACTGGATTCCAAGAGGCACTGGCGAATTCAAGGTGTGAACGTACTAAGGTGTTATATAGAGTGATAATTACTGTCGTGCTTTTAAAGTCCTTTGTGTTTCTTTTTAGTAATCCAAGCATTTTGGTTGTTTTTGACGGTTTTACCAATGTGCGTGTCAAACCTCAATTTCGTGAATAATGACACCCAAGTCATGGATCTTGTCGACCCTCTTGAATTTTTTTTTTTTTTTATATAAAGGGTTTTCCCTGAAAGGACATGTTTTCACGCTTCCCGAAGTGGCATATAAGTTAGTTTAGCTTAGATTGTCCCAATAGATTTCGTTAATAAAATAGCTACCGAACGAGTCGTGGTTCGGCCCTCTCGGGCGCCCTCGGATCGGACTGCTAACGCGTAATAATGGTAACCGTCCAACCGTCACCGGGGGGACCCTTGTGTCGAGTTACCATCTAATAGAGGTTCAGGCTAAGCGACCTAAGAGCTGTGCCACCTCTCAAATCCGGTGAAGCAGTAAAGGCCAGCTTCTTTGTGCCAACTGTGTTAGTTCGTCAAAAAAATAGGACATGTTTTCGCCCGGTTTTTCTTTTTGTTTCTCTGACTAGAGGAGGTCAGAGATTGTTCAAACTAGTATTTCTATCTTTGTATATTAATGATTTTTCATTTTGATACTTCTATATTCTAATTAAATATTTTATATATATATGTATATTGTATATTTATATATTAATATAATATTTATCTGTTTCTTTGTTTTTCTTTATTTTCTTTTCTGTACTCAATTTCTCCATTTATTTTCAACAATTATGAATCACAAATACAAGTAAATTATTTATATATGTATAATTAATTAAATATATATATATATATATGTATATATATTGTTTGTATATAGTTTAATCATCTATTGGTTGTTTCTTAATCAGTTTTATTATTATTTACCTTCTGGATGTTAACACCGTCTAAGTTGTAAGTCGAAGCAATTGGGATCCAATCCTGGTGTAGCTAACATGGTAGAATTTTCCTATGTTTAGGGTAATGTCGTTGGATATGACCCCGTCTTTCAAGCTGTTCAAATCGGACTGTAAATGTAAAATATCATTTTTGGTAGTAATGGGACTGAATATTTTGACTATATTTGACTATAATAGACACAAGTGGTCATATCGTCAATAAATATTATAAACAGGAGTGGACGGTTCATAAGAACAAGTCGGAGGAAAAGTTTAAAAAAAAACCACGATTGACCTCAGCCAGCCGTGGTAAAAAAATGTAAGAGTATTTATAAATTTATTTACCATAGATAAAAGGCAAATAAAAAAGTAACGAATGACCGTTTGAGATTTAATTTTAATGGCAAAGTGACTTGATTATTTTTTCATATACAAGTAGACCTGTTTGTTTTTATATAATATACATATAAATAAAATTTGAGTGTCTGTTTATAGTATTCAAATATCCATTTCTGCATACATATGAATGTTTTTTTTTAATGACGAAGTACACAGATTGGCCAGAGAAGCTGGCCTTGACTGCTTCACCGGATTGAGAAGTGGCATAGCTCTTAGGTCGCTTAGCCTGAACCTCTATCGCTAGTAACTAGACACAAGGGTCCCCCCGGTGAGGGGTAACCTCGGCTTGCACGGTTACTATGTTACGCGTAAGCATTCCGATCCGACCCGAGAGGGCCGAACCACGACTCGGTCGGTAGCTATTTCACGGATAATCTAAGGGACATTCGAAAAGCTAAACTAACTTTAAGTGCCAGTTCGGGAAGCGTTTGCGCTGGGACAAGAAGTGGCCGAAGAAACTCCAGCAACGCTCCTAACATCTAAGGGGTGAGGCCTGCCCATAAAATAGCGGTAACGCGCAAGGATTATTCGCAACCTCCGACGGTCGCGAATGAACACATATGAATGTATATAGCGTACGTTCCTCCTCGTTAGATGTTAGGAGCGTTGCTGGAGTTTTTGTTTGCTATATATAGTATTCCATCATCCTTATATATATATAGATAGATGATATGAATTGATTGCTTGTAATGTTTTGGCATATTTTGAAGATCATTATGCACGACATTAAACAATACTATAGTGTCCGTGGTCTCCTCCTTCGTCGGTTTCCTCAATGCTGAGGGTCGTGACCATCTCGTGGGAACTATTTGGGGGTCTGTTTTTCGTGATCCGTCGCCATTTTCCTCTGTCTACAGCCGTGCGAAGAGCATCGCTAACCGACGTGCCGAGAGTGTTGGGCTTCGACCTCGCGGTCTTGTCCCGTCATTTTTTCCAGTTACAAGTAGCCATTCTAAGTTATCGCTGTTTTTACTGGCAATGTGACCAAAGTATTCCATCATCCTGCGTAGGGATATAGTGGACAGCCTAGCTTTAATGTTAAGTGTCCGTGGTACGTCATCGGAATACAACGGAAAATAGACAACTGTAATATGACTGAACGTTAATTATGGCACGATTGGTTTAGCACAGTCTGGGAGACAGGCTGTTCAATAGAAACCCAATCTCGCCATTTCCATTTCGTTATTTCAATTAACGAATAATTCAAAATGGCGTCTGGTCCTGCGCAACGTTCAGGCGTAGTATTACTACATGTATACGACACAATGAGGTTTCACAAAACGAACAGCGGTCCGCTGTCACGTATCGGTCTGTTTATCTTTCTGTATCGATTCTGCATTGTTATCGGGCACGTAGTCCAACTGATAGGTTTTCTTATATTGCTAGTGATTCAAGCTTGATGCTAGAGGAACTAACCTACCCTTAAAGTCTAAATGTGGATCTGATCAGAGTAAGTACATAATGGGTTGCTTATTAAGTCCAGGGGAAATCGTAGATTAATATATAATAATATAATATTTAGCACACATTTTTAATAATTATTTCATATAATTTCTCGTGCTTAGCGTAACTTAGAATCAGCCATTATTAATCTATCTATATATATATATATATATATATATATATATATATATATATATAAAAGAGAAAGTGTGTGGGTATGTTCCATTTAGGGTCCGAAACGGCTGGACCGATTACAATGAAACTTTCAGGGAGTTTTCAGATTGACCTGGCGAGTAATCCTGTAGTTTGATGATAGGAGCACTTCTCTTTTTGAACTGTCAAATACAGTTTATTTACTAGGCTGATATTCTATTGTTTTTAACCCAAATTTGTATCCTACCCGCTCTAGAAGAGAATGGATACGGAGAGAAATGAATAATTTAATATATTGTGAGAGTTAAATTAAATATCTAACGATATAAGTTTGTTATTTAAATAAAATAAAGCAAAATGAAGGGGTAGAGCTACGTTAGTATGAAATAATACGGTAGCGTACGATAACTGTCACGTAACTACACTGCAGGCGGTGTCGTGCAGTCAGCGGTGGAATATGTACCCGGCCTTTACTTCACGCCCCGACTGCATTCAACTCGCGCGCTGGCGCGTTATTAGTAATTCGACGTACATCCGTTAGGAGGTGATAGAGTTGACTATTTGCGATAATTTTAAAATTATCGCTGAAAAATAATAGATGAATAAATTTCATAAATAAATATATTATTAAGTCAAAAATAAACTAAAATAAATAATTAAACGTATACAGTATATATTATATAATGAAATATTGATAATATTGGAAACAACAAGCCACCGATATCACGGAGATATTATCTTTTTGTATATATATATATATGTAATATATAATATATATATATATATATAGACATAGACATTTATTTATTGGCATCACAATAAAAAAACACATCACAGACTGAATATAACACACATTGAAAAATAATGAAAAATAGACAAAACACAGTTAAAGTTATATGGACAAATAATACAAAACATATGATGCCAATATCGGACACCGTCTCAGCATATGCTGTCACAAGGATGCGACAGCGCTGATTTTCAGCGGTATGTGTATGAAGCGTCAATAGCCTAATGGTTTAGGGTACGGTCTGCGAATCGTAAGGTCGTAGGTTCGAATCCACCATTCGACTATTGACGTCGACCCATCTGCTAGCACAAGCTTAAGCTTGTTGGTAATATTTCTATAAAAAAAAGAAGTATTGATAGCTATATATATATATATTTATATATATATATATAAATGCCGTAAACTTTTAAAACCTAACACGTCGAACAGAATTAGGAAGGGCATTCCACTACTAGACTAGTAGCGTCTCCTTTTTTGAAGTCGTCTACAAAAATACTATACGGTTTAAAAGTTCACGAAGGTGTCCATTTAAGACACAAAAACCTTGCTATATCCCATAATGGGTATGTAACGGATACGCTTTGTATGGATGTAAATTTTGCAACGCCCTAAAATGGCCATTGTGAAATTTATGTCAGAAGCTTGCGAAAAAATCACAAATCCACAGTAAACTTCTGACACAAAACACAACCTGTCCATCCAAAGGTTGTCTGAAAGAGATCGCTCTTAGCGACCGACTATTGCGTTCATACATTATATCTGATTATTCTAAGTAACCGGATGACCAGTCCTTTTTCAAGCGACTTCAAAAAAGTAGGAATACATAATATAATTCAAATTTTAGACGAGGATATATAGATATAATAAAATAACGATTTACAAAGAAGGATGTTACAGTAAAATTCAAACAGACTTCTTAGTCAGTGTAAAAATATCATTTACAAAAAAGATTGGGTCGGACGAGGCACGGGCATGGGTCTTTTCAGCTTTATTTTATGCCAGATGTTTCCCTTGATTTTTTTTTCATTTGCATTGTTCTGACAAAGACGAAGAGACTTGGCTGTCATTTCTCTACGACCATTGTATTTGGGTTTGTAGAAAGTTTTAAGTGTAAATTTAGTATTATAGTTATCTGCTTATATTTCGCAAACAATCATAATTTTTACAATACCTGTGTAATAAAATATAATAAACAATTTTTTTAAATAAGAAAGCTAGCAATAATAAATCTTTTAAAATAAGTTTCATGAAAAGTTATTAGCATTTTTAATTAAAAAAAAAATCCAGTAACGGTAGGACACTTCAGCGACTTATGCCGTCAGGATTATCGTTGCAGTACCCATTGCCTCACAGAATAATCTGTAATCTTCATACCTCCATAGAGGTTCAGGCTAAGCGACCTAAGAGCCATGCCACCTCTCAATCCGGTGAAGCAGTCAAGGCCAGCTTCTCTGGCCTCTGTGTAGTTCGTCATTAAAAAAAAATCTTCATTTTTTATGACTGTTACCTCATTAATTTCGAGTGGTTGAAGCGATTTTAATGATTTTTTACTTGATAGCTGTTGCTCCAAGTGTCCGTTTACGGTTTAGGATGCCAAAAATATAATATATCGTGAGGATATATCAATACTACGCGATATATTGTACAAATATATCGATATTTTTCATATATCGAAAATTATTAATATTAAATATTAGAAAAGTTTACACTAATAGAGTACACTTGGCGTGTCCCTCTTCTCGCTTAGGATACCAGTCCAGACTATTTGATTTGATTCTGCTAGCAGTACAGACTACATGCATAGATTATAAAATTTATACAACGAGTCCTGCCATCGTGAAGAGTAGGAGTGTAGTAACATACTACACTACACTCTTCGTGATGGCAGCGCAAGTAAGGGTTTAATTTTATTCAAGTTGTCAACCACAAATAAAAAGAATGGAATGCTTTTCTATTTCATTTCTTACGATATTTCGTATATCGGATGAAATATATCGATATTAGATGATTCGATAATATCGGATTGAAGCGATATATCGCTTCCATATATCGATATCTATCGTGAACTCCTACCATACCATGCAGTAGACCACACTCAAAGCTGTCTCAAATAGCCAAACTTTCTCTGTGTACAAATTAAAACGTGTCAATCATAATTTGAAGTACCAGGCGATCATAACTATATAGTTGTCACAACGTAAAGCTTTACGTAATGACGTCGCAAGAACACGCAAACATCATGTCTAATATTGCACGATGGGTAAACGAGAGAAGAACGGGCGTGCGGGCGTGTGGGAAACGAATCTCTTGTGTAATATATTAATTGATTTTGAAACGACTTCAGAAAACGAGTTGAGATGGAGTTATAAGTTAGTGACGATGGAAAGAGAGACAGAGAGCTACGATTTGTATATTATTGTAGGGGCAAGAGAGAGGTTTTTTTTCAAACACCGTGAAGAAACCTACATGTCCTAGAAAATGTTTCTAAGGTATTTGAATTCTGCCAATTCGCACAGACTATGGCCTTATACTCTTTTTATAGAGAAGGCTTGTTGACCCAGCAGTGGGACATATATAAAGGCTGTAACTTTATTTTTTTTTATATGAAAAGTGGCAAACGAGCATACGGCTCACCTGATCTTAAGTGATCACCGTCGCCCATGAACATCCACAGCACCAGAGGAGCTGTAGGTGCGTTGCCGACCTTTGAGATAGGAATAGGCTCGTTTCTTGAAGGTCCCTAAATCGTAAACGTTCGGAAACACCGCTGGCGACAGTTGATTCCACAAGTTGACAGTGCGTGGGAGAAAGTTACGCGAAAAACGTACAGTCGTTGAACGCCAACCATCAAGATGGTGGCGGTGGAATTGGAATTCTGCCGAGATGTGCGGTAACCGAACAATTCCTCAGAACACTCCCCATGGTAAATGCGATACAGGATGCAAAGAGAACCGACATCTCTTCGCAGACTCAGAGGGTCGAGTCGATCGGAAAGACCCTGATCGTCGACTATTCGAGCAGCTCTACGTTGTACACGGTCAAACGAAAGAAGTTGGTATGGGGGAGCCCCGGCCCAGAGATGCGAACAGTATTCCATATGAGGCCGTACTTGCGCCTTGTAAAGTTGCAGACGGTGGGCAGGTTTCCTCACGATGTTTTCCTTCGCTGCCGAGAGCATGGTAAATCAGCATATAAAATTGCAACAAGAAATTTATTGGTGCCGGCACCGGGGATCGAACAAGCCAACCGCCTGGACACTGTGATACCGCGGCTCTAAAATAATCACAGTCAAAATGAAACGCTTGTGCGATTTTGAAGTCGGTTAAAAACTTCACATGATATCTCTTGTGAAACCAGCCGGCGTAAGTGGGGTAAACATATATTACATGTAATGACCTGGTCAGCTTTTTTGTTAATCGTCTCCTATCGGAAATAAACATGGGCGTTTCGTAGATAATCGCATGCCGCCGTGTTACTGCAACGCAAACTTATGTGAATCACGTCGCAGCGATATATAACAATTAGTGACTTTTATAAAACGGACAAGTGCATATACTTGTGACAAAAAAATCCCACTTCAAATCAGATCTACGCTAAAAAATATTAGAACCTTACAAAATCAACACCTGTCAACGTGGAATAGAGCCGAGCATGCTGAACATAACATGGCGGTTGACGACCTGAACTATGCACAAAAATTGAACTGAAAATGGGTCACGTCGCCAGAATGAAAGACCAAAGATGGACCGCAAAAGTAACCAGATGGGATGGCCTACGAGGAAACCGAGGAAGAGGACGCCCCTTGACGCGATGACAAGATGAGCAATGGACATGATGAGGATGGACAACGCTAGACCACACACTGCACAGACAGTTACCAAATTAGAAGAGCTTCAATTGGAACGTCAAAGACATCCTTCGTACTCCCCGGACCTTGCTCAAACAGATTACCAATTTTATCGATTCGTTAACTTCTTGCAAGGGAAACAATTCAACTCCGATGGGTAGTCCAAAGCGCTTCCAAAGGTTTTTCTTGATTCCTGTCCGAATATTATTTTTAGTAAATAGATCAATGAACTACATATGAGATGGCAAAAGTGCATGAATAGCAATGGTACATACTTTGATTAAATAAATATATTATATACAACAGGGTAACCGTCCAAGCCGAGGTTACCCCTCTCCGGGGACCCTTGTGTCGAGTTATACCTAATAGAGGTTCAGGCTAAGCGACCTAAGAGCCCACCTCTCAATCCGGTGAAGCAGTCAAGGCCAGCTTCTCTGGCCAATCTGTGTAGTTCGTCATTAAAAAAATGTTAAGTTCGTTACAATGTAAGTTTAAAATCATAATTACGTTACAACCATCTTCTGTAAGTTTGAAAATAATGTTTTATTGTCATTTGTAAACAAAACATTATCTGCATTTTAAAACATAATTAAAAGTCAAACGAAATAATTAGCTTATTGGAAAATATTTACAATAATAAAACTCACTACCTGCCTAAATTATATTTCATTGGCGTCCCTCTCTTACCTAAGTAAATATATATTACTCTACTAATTATTAGAGATGAAACGGATATCCGGTAACTATCCGGTATCCGGCCTATCCGGCCTTGTTGTCACTATCCGGCCGGATACCGGATAGTATAATTTTAAAAATCTCATTATTTTACTCAAGGCAAATCAATGATACTCCAATAGGTTATGGACACCGTTTATTTTTAATTTTTACAATCGCACATCAAAAATGTTTGTTTTATTAATTATTAGTTTAATACTCAAAATTAACAAGCGGCAAATTGTGGTGAATAAATACCAAATTTTCCGCATTTGTTGGTAAGAGGCGACTCCGCTTACGTGCGATCCGAATGCGCCTGAATATATCCGATCTCGTTGACCGTGCCAATATTCAAATCAAACTGATCGCGTCAACGCAATAAAGGGCCGAATATCAGGCAGCCGGATACCCGGCGCTCCGACCTAGTAGCTTGCCGAATATCCGGTATCCGTTTCATCTCTACTAATTATAGAAAATATTCCGACGTAAACAGAGTGTTAAGCACTTATAATAACCATTTCCCAAGCGTACACCCCTTTTGCCTAACAAAATTAAAATTCAAAAATCTAATAATACAGACTTAGACTGATGGCATTACTAGGATAAATTAGAGATTTGTGATACAGGACACACAGGAATATATACACAACGTACACACATCACACATACACATATACACTCACACACAGTTTCGCAGGTAATGCAATTTTTATTTCCAATTAATTTGTTTAATTTTTTTCATTGTTTTTTAATACGAAGTACATCCCTAGTTAACGCTGAAAAAAAAATGTTTTATATAATGTAAATCTATAAAGGCTTAGATCCTGAATACGTGACCGAAATATCTATTATAATACATAAGCTGTTGATTTTGTAAAATTATAAATAAATAAATATGTTCGTCTGCTGATCCGACTTACAAAACGGACGATATCGACCTCTTTTCTCCTAGTATAAGTATGTAAAAACATTCACTAAACTACAAAAAGTTAAGTTATTTTTTTATTAGTTAATTTTTAATTTCAAAGTTAGTTTTATTTTTACTTTTGTGTTATTTTTATTTTTATCTTAACATTGTCACTCGCCAATTAATTGCTTGTCAGTCTACGCCTATAACTGCGATGGCATTAACTTTTCACTGTTTTACGTATTGTTTGTTAAAAATGTTCATTGTGTTGGTGTAATAAATAAATAAATAAATAAACAACTGCGGCTGTAAGTTGGGTACTGAAGCTATTTGAGAGAACACGATAAATACGTTTCCGAAAAATTACGTGGGAAAATCTTTTCTCACTATCTCTGTATATACACTGACTCAGAAATCGGACGTTTCATGTAATGCCTGATTTTTATGTTGTACTACAACATATTTTGCAATTGTTTTAAGTGACTACACCGATAATACCACGTAAGGCAAGCGTCACCTCTAGGCGTGCCTAACAGATATACTGCTTTTAAACGACTTCCAATAAAGGAGATTATCAAATGTTCCTCACAATTGTGTCATTTATAAGTCACAAACATTACCAACATTCTTGTTAACCATTGCCAAAAAGTTAAGCTTGTGCTAAAAGTTTAACTTAACTTATTTATTTTAAATTAAACTTTAAATATACATTTCACTTGCTCTTTAAATTTCTTTAACGTCCTTTTGATCATTGATTTATTTTTGATCTCCAGTGAAACGCCCCGGAGCCCCTGTGCACTGTGCTCTTAAGAGAGCACGTCCCGGGGAGGAGGTTAATCCCACCCCTCTTGCCCTTGCATTGAGAGACGATATGGGCTAGCCCATTCGCCGTCTTCCCGGGTCCACTTCAGAGGACGACAAACGCCCCCACCCTTGTCGCCCAGAGAAACCGAGGCCCCTTTTAGTTGTACTCTAAGACAGGCAGGGGATGCCGTAGCCTTGTTCTACGAGCCTAGAACTACAGGGCTGACGCAAGTCTGGCCTAAGCTAAGCCTGAGTTACGGTCAAAGTACGCTTTATAAATTTCAGTTAAAGTTAGCTGCTTGAATCGACGATCAGGGTCTTTCCGGTCGACTTGACACTAGGTCTTCTAGGCAAAAAGACGTCTAGGCTCTTTGCATTCTCATTGTCATTTACCACGGCTAGTGTTCTGAGGAATTGTTTAGAACCATCCCATTTGCTGATTTCTATTACCGCAGATCACGGAAGAATTACAAATTCCAACGATACCGGCTTCATGGTTGGCCACAACTGTACTTTCCGTCCAAGTACGACGTGGGAGCCTTCAAGAGTGAATAGGCACTTACTAAACTAGCGCGTACCATCTTTGGACTATATCACCACTTAACACCAGGTGGGATCATGGTCAAGCGCTAGTTTACACGCATAAAAAAAAAAGGTTTCGTTTTTCGACACTAACTGTCACTAACGTGTTTTCAAAACTGTACAGTTTGTTTTAATTTTTCTTTTAAATATAAATAAAAAAAATATATATTTCGTAATTTTCGTAATCGATTTGTAAGTCGGGTATCGATTTTTCTCGTAAATATATTTGTAACATTGCGTTATAACAATCTTATAAAGATAAATATCTATTTGCATATACATACGCCTATATGCGAAAACATTCGCATCTTAAGTTCGAACCTGCGTTTTATAATACACAGCGCAGACATGACAGGGTTTGCACTATTGTGGCCCACAGAACTGATTTTGCTAGACATCAATTTTACGTCCTAAGTGCCTTTTTGTACAATAAAGTAAATAAATTATTGCATATATACCCATTACCACCAAAAGAATGTAAGACACATATTACTGAATGGCTCCAAAACCTCTCGTATGAATTTACAGAAGATCTTTTAAAACCATAATAAACAGTCAGAGTAACTCACTCCCTTCATACTCGTCCCTACACATACAGTCACTCTTCAACACACGCAACCTTTTACACACAAACTCACACACACAAAACGATTAAACTAAATTACATTATATGTTTTTAATTTTACTAAATTTGTATTTGTATTTAACTGTTTGGAGATGGGCGTTAATAGCTGCGACAGTTTCTACTACTGTGGCTATTATCGAACTGGTTTGTACATGAATTTTTGGTTTGAAATAAAAATATAATTTAAAAAAAAATACGCCAATACGCCTATATATTAGGTTGTCAAATATCTCCCTTCCGCCTTTTGTGTCATGCGGCACCCAAACATCAAGCTTTTTTTTGTATCCAGCCTTCTGCAGATGGTTTAAAATGGATTTGGTGACTAACTCCCATCTCCTGGGCGATGTCACGAGATGCCACATGCCGGTCTAACTCGATGTAGTCCATGATTTGATCGGTATTTGTCGTCACAGGTCTTCCGCCGGCTGGCTTATCCATGGTGTCGTTTTCACCGGCTCTGAATCGAAACCATTCCTCCGTGGTTCGAAGTGATAGAGTACCATCCCCCAAAACACCATTAATCTCACGGAACGTTTCTCTAGCGGATTTGCCTTTAACGAAGGAAAACTTTAAAATAGCGCGAATTTCGGCGTTAGTGAAGTCCATGTTTACACGTCTATAACTGTTGAACGCAATATCCAAACTAATTATGCATAGCGTCGTTTTGTAGGTTATGTCAAGACCTTTCAAATTATGTATAGTATTGCTAGATACGAGCTCTGTAGCGCTTTGTACATAGCCGCGAAATTCAAAAGACAAAAAGGCGGAAGGGAGATATTTGACAACCTATTATATATACATACATACATTCATACATAGTGATCAGTATAGAAGGTAAACATCGTTTAAGTACAACTGGTTTCGTGACAAAATTTGCATGAATTACACCAGATGTTAGTATGAAGGTATCATTTACTAGAGATATTTTATCCGTATAGATAATAACACACTCTTGTGTATTACTAGGAAACAATTTTAATACTAATTGTGCGATAAACAATCTAGATTATTATTATTCTGAACTTGTTATGTCTTCATTTATGTTGCATATAGTTTTGTGTACATAAACCACGGTCCTATATTTAACTTAAAGATCGAGGAATAAGCTATAGAACAAAGGCTTGATTAGTTAGAGCAGTGGTGGGCAAACTTTTTGGTTCCAGCCCTGTAGTTTTGGGCTCTCAAGAATAAGACTACGGTATCCCCTGCCTGTCGTAGAAGGCGACTAAAAGGGGCCTCGGGTTCACTGGCAACAAGGGTGGGGGCCTTTGTCGTCCGCTAAAGTGGACCCGGGAAGAAGGCGACATCGGCTGGCCCGTGTCCCCTTGCACTGCGAGGGCACAGGGGGGAAGGGAGTAACCTGCCCCCCCCCCCCGTGACGTGCTCTCCTTGAGCACAGTGCAGAGGGGCTCCGGTGCGTTCCACTGGAGATCCCGGAGCCACCGGGGTGGTTTTAGTGGGTAAAAACCCCCACATAACCGCCGCCTTCCCCCCAGAAGGCGGGGTATCTTTTTGAAGATTTCCTCCACGTTAACAAAAAAAAAAAAGTGGTGGGCAAACTTTTTGGTTAGCGGGCCACAAATTGTAAAAAAAAAATCACAAATCAATCGATATGATCGAAAAAAAATCTTTTGATTTATAAAAAGGTCTGTATAATCTATTTAACAAAAAAATTAAAGTCTAATTTAGCAAATTACAAAAATTGCTGGTGACAATTTTTTGTGGCTTTTTACGTAAAAATTTACGACGTTGTAATTTTTTTTTAAACTAACCAAGAATTTTTAAGGGTTTTAAACCTAACAAAAACTACTGATATGAATACAGAAAAAAATTACAACAAATCAAAATTATTAACTCAAAAAACCCTTGGCGGGCCGGATGAAATGCTTTGACGGGCCAGACTTGGCCCGCGGGCCGTAGTTTGCCCACCACAGAGTTAGAGCATCAATATTCCCAATTTTTCTGTATGGAGTCGAGACATGGACAATTCGACCAAGAGATTAGATTCGAGATGTGGTGCTGGAGGCGAATACTACGAATAGCGTGGACTGTTAGGCGCACAAATGTATCTATTTTCTCCCACTTAAACACGTGGTGGCGTTGCTTACCAATAAACAGTAAGTCAATGAGTATGACGTGAAACCAAAAAAAGTAATTTCATTTAAAATCTATTTATATATATATGTGGTATAATCTTATGTGGGTTTGTTGCATATAGGCTCCGAAACGGCTGGACCGATTTCAATGAAACTTTCAGGGAATCTTCAGATTGACCTGGCGAGTAATCCTAAGTTTGATGAAGATCGAAGCCCTCCTCTTTTTGAACTGTCAAATACAGGTTTTATTTGCTATGATGATATTCTATTGTTTCATAACCCAAATTTATATTGACACATGCGTTGAGTATATTTATATCTATATGAACCATATTGAAGAACAATGGAGTATATTGAAGTATAATGAAGTACAATAAAGTATACTGAAGTATATTAAAGATAATAATTAAGGATTTTGAAGTATTCAAAGTAAGTTATAGTGCCGCTAATGTATCCGTTTACTGATGCTGTGGGTATGGTGTAGGAAATGATCTTCACCCGTTCAAGAAGAGAATGAATGACGGTGAGAAATGAATAATTTAATATATTGTGAGAGTTAATTTAAATATTTAATGTTGGTAGTTTATTGTTTTAATTAAATAAAGCTAAATCTACCCCGGCTGGCTGGGTACGCTAGTTAGATACATTTGTATATTTAATTCAAATTGATAACAAATGATCTCATATCATCACAATACGCCATTAGACGCACTCAAGTTTTATTTGATTCATCATTTACTGAATCAATCGACAAACTCGTGTTAAGCACACAATCGTCTATAGAGCGTCGTACAAAAAAAAAAATGTTTTTTAGCTTTCTTGTCATTGACATCGGAAACCTCGTGTGAATTCTTACATCTCGCGGCTCAGTTGACCTTTTCTTATTGTGAGATCTATCTACAAAAAATATTAGGTTTACTCAAGGTCAACGTTCAAGGTCGAAATGTTTTTTTTTTTATTTAATACCTTTAAACGAGCAATTCTTGTATGTAGATAATTTGAATCTCGGAAACGGTTCCAACGATTTTCATGAAAATTAGTATGCATTTCGGGCATATTAGTAGGGATTTCGGGGGCGATAAATCTATCCAGCTAGGATTCAATTTTAGAAATGCCCAGCTTCTCTCTTTCTCTTGTTTAATATGTTGTTCTATCCTAATTGAGACCATATTAAAAGCAAAATCCTTTCAAGAAATGAATGACGGCGTTATGACACGGAAAAACATTAATGGAGAAATAAATAATACAAATGAACAAGACCTTCTATTTCTGGAGCAGGTTGAACACATTGGTGGAGCAACTGCTTAGTTAGGTTTGATAAACATTGCTCATAAATTATTCAAACGTTAAATTCCCAATATCATCATAGTGGTCTTATCTGTATTAAAGCTCTAAAAATAATTGATATGCGTAATTCTTAAATTTTTTTTTTCATTGTTACAGATGAAGAGATTGTGTCCCAAGAACGCACCCTGGGGCACCCCGAACAGAATACATCAGATCTTTCGTCCGGTGACGCAAACTTAAGCCGTAACATCCCGCAGCAATTTTCAAACGTAAATCTAAACCCGTCGGCTGGTCAAACTTATGGTGACAACAATAATACCATGGAATCACGCAACACAACAATGTCGAAGGCTTGCGTTAGAAACGAAGACGACTTTGACGTGAACGAATATTTCGCGAGGCTCCATGGCACTAGATACGTTAGTGCACCATTAAACAGTGCCGTTAAAGAAGAAGTTGATAACATGACTACAGAGGATGAGAATCTAGAAGAGATCAACCTTAACGAGCCGGATAAATCTGTAACAGAGGATGTTCAACAGAGCCTAACAGCAGATATAGCACAAAATTTCTCTCAGCTACCGACAGTTTTGCCTCAAGTTGCTAGTGCCGTATTCAACTCGTTTTCCAACATGCTTAGCATGAAGAGTCGAGAACATACACCCGATGTTGTAAGACCGATGTCTGATTACCCTGGCCCTCAGGCTCAACAATCTATAGATTGTGCGGATGTGCCTCTAATGAGTGTCACGAACGTGATGATGGAAATGGCACCGCCGCCTAAGGAACCGCCTACTTTGGGTGAGTAATTTAATATTTATACATTTTTATCTTCATAATATAGTTTTAAGCGTTTAATTTCCAACTTTGATGACAATCGACTTGGCACTCGTGGTATCTCAAATTCAACTCTGAAGTTCTGGGCTCTCAAGAATAAGACAACGGTATCCCCTGCCTGTCGTAGAAGGCGACTATGCGGGCCTTCGTCGTCCGCCGAGGTGGACCGGGGAAGAAGGCGACTTCGGTGCGGTGCGTTCCTCTGGAGATCCCGGAGTCCCTCACAATGCACCGAGGTAGGGCCGCCGGGGAGGTTTTAGTGGGTAAAAACCCCACATAACCGCCGCCTTCTCCCTAGAAGGCGGGGTATCGTGTGAAAGATTGAAAAAAAAATGGTATCTCAAATTGCATAGCACGCTGGCAACTCGATTTCCAATGAATTTGTTGCAATTTCAAGTGCTGATTTACCACGCGCTTGGTGGGGAAGTAAAACATCGTAAGGATACCTACATGTGGTAGAATATTTTCTCCCCATAACACTGACATGTAAAGTCTGCCAACGAGCACTGGGTGTAC
The DNA here is from genome assembly GCA_029286785.1 of Meandrusa payeni. NCBI lineage: Eukaryota > Metazoa > Arthropoda > Insecta > Lepidoptera > Papilionidae > Meandrusa > Meandrusa payeni. The sequence goes on from JAGSMX010000026.1 coordinate 3,901,236, forward strand.
GTGGTGAACTAAACCCATATTCAGTGAAGGCCTATGGCCGACATTAGGACATATACATAGTTGAAGTTTACTTACATTTACTGGACAAATATGTACCAAGACTTAGTCAAGAATTGCGTGACAATCTACACACAACGCTTCTTCACGCGGCGTATGTTAGAAGCAAGGTAATTTTGCAAATATACTGCTTATTTTAATAAATAAATAAAAACACTCACACCCGGCACCCAAAGCGGTAAGCAGAGACACAATCGTGTGCGTTGGCGTCTTATAAAAATGAGATTTTCAATTAAGACATATCTGTTATTTGAGCATTCATCTCTCTGATCTATATACCGATTTTAATCCTTTGTTCTGTTGGAAAGGGTTACATTTAATTAGGTCCCATGTTAATTTTATATAAATTCGACCGTGGGTACCCGAAGATGGAACTCTTAAAAATCGTACGGATGAATGCAATATTGGTAGGTTTATTATAAATCCAAAAATAATTAAGTACTCTATATTGACAAACCAAGCATGATTGTGGAAGGAGAAAGAGAATATATAGGCGCAAGAACTTCGTAATTTATTGATTTATTTAATTCAGGAACATAGCTATTCAATATTTCTTATATAATTTACAAGTTTAGCAGATAACAAGTTTTCACATGAGTTTTAGGAAGAAAAAAGTTATAAATATGCAAACTTTAGGTAACACAGGATTGGAAAATCGCGTCATTGTCCAGCAGACAGAACTTCACCAAATAAACTTATACAAGGGTTATTGAATTCACGGCGATATGCGCGACAATACGCGGATAACTCCAGCGTCACGGCTTCACCGATCACTTCAGAATGGAACTCCGGTTTAACTTCTTAAAGACAACTGAGCCAGGTCTCTGTGTCGTCACGATCCCACTCCGAACCCGTCCATAGATTAGGCCATAGACAAAGTGCCAGTATTGCATTTAAATATGACAAGTATATTTAAGTTAGAAAAAGTTAAAGTTACAGCCTTTATATATGGCCCACTGCTGGGAACAGGCCATCTCTGTAAAGAGAATATAAGGGCATAGTCCGCCACGCGGCCCTAGTGCTGATTGGCGGACTTCACATGTCTTAGAAAAACTTTCTAATACACGTAGGTTTCCTCACGACGTTTTCCTTCACCGCCGAGCGCATGGTAAATCAGCACATAAAATTGCGACAGCAAATTTAATGGTACCGGCACTGGGGATCGAATTCGCACGGACACTGAGCTACCACGCGGCACTGGATTCCATGGAGAGGTGAGCCAAAAAGTTGATAGGTGACCAAGATCTACACCTAGATAGTCTTAAGCACAAGGTGGCCAGCCTTTCGATGTTTTACAGATTACATTTTGGAGAGAGTGCACAGGAGTTACACGAGTTAATTGCCCCATCCCTATTCTACCTGCTGACGTTTAGACACTCGGCGGGTCTCCACCCTTTTATAGTCGATGTTCCGCGCGTCCGAACGAAGCGATTTGTGTCATCGACATTTGAGACCTCAGTCTTTCCGTCCAAGTACGACGTGCTAAACTAGCGCGTACCATCTTTCGACTATATCACCACTTAACACCAGGTGGGATCGTGGTCAAGCGCTAGTTTAAACGCATAGAATACTTTTCGTATTAAAAGACGGTATTTCATCTTCCGTGATCTTAAGAATCACCTTCAAATCTCACTATCGTGTCTGTTTATTACTTCGTCACAATAATGTGGGTAAACAATGAATTTGTCATATTATTATGTGTATACGAAGGAGCATAAATAATTCTTCTCGTATTGCGTGTCACGTATAACTTGAATGTGTTTATATTTGTTTTACGTCTATTGTGTTATTTGGTAGTAACAGGTATCTATAGCCGTGAGCAATAATAAAGTGTTAGCTGGCAACATCTGACACCCAGCGATTGTTATACATAATAACTACTTCCAATGATATCTTAATGATTTACCTGAACCTTATTGTATCTTTAATTCATAATTAATAATTTAGTTGATCGTCACATGAACTTGTCATTGTAAACAATAGTTTAACCTTATTAGTTCCTAATCTGACTTCTAATTAATTTTGTATAAAGATTGTAAGGACGCGCAGTTGTGACGTTACTCGTTATTAATAATTCTTTGTACAACGTTACCCTGTCTCAATAAAGCGAGTGTATTAGTTGTTGGACTATTTTATTCTACGAGACCTACAAATTATAACAAAAGGGTCGGTTAAGAAAGTTTGAATATCTCGGAAGATAAAGACGCTAGCTAGCTGAAATAAATTGTGCATGATAGACAATTACAACTTGAATTATACAATGACAACTTGGATTATACAATATTTTTCATTCAATTTTATTTTATTTAAATGTTACTTGGTGTTTTTTTTACGTGTGTAAGAAAATGCGGATGCACACCCCGAAGCCATAAGGGCCGGCGACGGCGGTAGTGTCGGGCTCCAACCGACTAAAATCTTCACACGGTATTCCCCATACGACCATGTATGTGGAGGTCACGGGATAACATCCACAGTTCTTCCGCAACCCCGGCCTCGCCCGTACTCCGGGCCCTACCTAGGAGGAAAACTTATAATTTAAAAAAATATATATCTTTCGTGTTTGTGGAGCTAGAGCTGTCGTTTTGGACACAATATTTATTATTTTTTGCTAAATAAGTATTGTACCGCGGCATTAACTTTTGTTTATTTTTCTTTTTTTTGTGTCAATCTTGAAAATCCTATTTTTCATCTAATTGTTACAAGTCATGCATAATTCGACGCGTCTTTTTTTCTGATTCCAAAGACGTGAAAAAGTAAAAATGGCCCATATGTGTCACTTACTACGTTTTTGCTTACCAGCGTCGATATAGCGTCGGCGCTGTACAAGATATAATTCAAAATATAAATACAACATTATCATGTCAGTGACGCGTGCCCATACAATTGTTCTTCAATAAAAGTAATCATCTCTAAGGAAGTTCACTTCAAAAAATTACTTATTACATTTCTGTAATTTGTTCCTTGTTTGATTTACAATAATAATATCTATGTAATCTATCCATCGTGTATAGACAGCCTTCTATACTCTAATAGACAGGTTGGTTAATTTACCGTGCGCTCCACCCTAATTAGGCGGCCTGAATCTACTCTTAGACCGCACTGTCTAACAAGCCTTGAGTAAGTTAGAGGGAAGCTATTTATGTAACTGGTCTTGTCGAGCTTTCACTAGGAACATGGAACTCGTTCCATACGCATGGCTGATCAGTTCCGCCTTTATCATAAACTTCACCCTAGCTGACTTTCAATACCTGGTGCATTTTTTCTTATTCTCGAGTTGCCATCTCCTACCGGAGATCGGCTATCGTTAAGGCTAGTTCAATCTTTGATTGCTTTTTTTCTTCCTCTCCGTTCCTATTTTAGATATCACAGGGATAGGAAGTAATATTCAGTAATCTGAATAATATTTTTTTTATATATCATAAAAAATTTTTTTTAAATCATACTGTATATTTATCTTATTTTCTTGTTGTCTACTTTTCTGAAGTTTCACTTTTAGCGTGTGTGACTTACACACACAATTTTTCTTCGTTTGAAATGGTTTGCTTTCAGTTGTGTACGACAACATCAAGTGGTCAAAAGAACATACATAATGTAATTATTAAACACCTCGTTACTTGTTACAGGTACGGCAACCAATTACCGTATACGTACGAAGAAGAAGATGTACGCGCAGATACCTGGTCTAAAATCATCTGACATGTCTCAAGATAAGTCAATAAACAACCCGCAAATGGGCTTTGCAAGGCCCCCAAGCTATTTCACACCGGACACCTCAGTTTTGCCCGAAGTCAAGAGCTCAGATGTATTCACTTTCACCGGTGGATTACCTGATAATATTACCGCGAATGAATACATTGCTGGATCAACTGTAACTTCTAGAACTGTTCAGCTTACAACTGACGCTACCAATCTGAGACAAGACAATTTACAACAATTTCCGTCAACCTTTGTAGAACAAAAGTCACAGCATCCATTAACAACTGTTAATGACCCAGTTGTATTAATGGAGAAAATGAACCAAACCGATTCTGTAAAACAGTCTGATCAATCCGTGCAGAAGAATTACCAAATGGAGACCCACATACCTCAATCCAATGAGATGATTACTCCTCCATCACAATCTACAATATTAGCACCAGCTTCTAATATGCCTGTAATTCCACCTCCTCCGATGTTTTCAAACCTATCACAGTCCGGCGGTCAGGGCAACGCGAGATCTGTTTTACCGCCATCAATAGCAAGGCGTATATCAGGAAATAATCCTGTTGTAAAACCACAAACTCCTAATTCTCTCCAAACTCTAGCACACAATATATTTGTACCGTCTGATATATCTATGCAATCACAAATGGATCGAAATCCATCAAATACTACAAGTTCCCCGGCATATACTTCACAAGAAAAATCGGATACAGATTCTGTAAAGGATTCACAGATCTATTCAGTTACTGGTAATGTAACTACAATATCAAACCCTGCTCCACCCGCCTTATTACAACCAAATCTGTCAAAAGAATTAACACAGGATACGCCTGTGAAACATAGAAAACTGACACCGATTGAAATGCCTTTTAAAATTACCCACCCATCTGATCTAGCTGTTAAACAGTTATCACAAATGAATTTGGATCCACCTATAACCAATCTTGCTGAAGAATTACTAGGAACAGTACCTTCTGAAATATCGTTATCAAATGCTGCACTGAGTAAAACAAATTTATTGCAAAGTGAATTAACAACTGATTTGAAATTTAAGCAAAACAAGAAAGAAGTTGATGAAAATCAAAACACTCCTGATAGTAAAACTTACTTCGAGCCTAATGTCGTAGTCATGGAGCCAATCAAAAATGTCTCCGAGCCACCAAAATTATCTAGTAATCACAACTTTAGAATGACAAAGAAAAAACCTCAGTATTATTCTGGTCCTATTGAAGGATTTAGCAGTTTAAGCAAAAATAGAAATCCTGCTATTTACCCTGCTAAAGCCAACACTTTTCAAGGAGCTATATATAATCCTCAATTATCGGATGGAAGTTCCTTCGGGGATTCAGGTATATCTTTTGTGGGCCTTGGCCAGTCTACAGTCCCTTCTAACATGACGCAACCAAATGAAGAGTTTACGCCTTTTGTTAACAAGCAAATGCAAAGTAATTTGCCACCGGAATACGATACCGTTTTTGATTTGAGTAGACAGACGACTGAATTCTTCGACAGTCCTCCTCAGGAATCAAAAGGTTTCGGCATTATCGGCTCGTTGAAATCGAAACTTAGTTCCATTGATATTAATAAAATTCAAAATTCAGTGACTACGTTCTTTGATCCTGCTTATAATTATACAAAAATGGATTCAGCTAGTATTGGGCAGAATACAACGTATCGATCACTTCCGACCGAAAAAGCTGATGAGACACAAGGCAATAAATTGGAAATATACATTCCTACCGCAGACTCAGTGTCTCAATCATTCGGCCATAATTATCAGGTGGGTGGAGATAATCCGACGGGCATAGCACAAGATAGTAAACCAAATATCTCTGTACCACCATCGAATATGTATATTCACCGTGCATCAGATACATCGTTATGGCATAACGATTTGGCTAACGAACCCAGTAAATCTAAAGATTTCTTAGAGAAAGTCGACAATTACAGTAATACAAAAACAATAAACGAACAATATGAACCAGCTAAGACTAATACGATTTCTACGCAAGAAATTTTTACTCCTGCCACGAGCACAAACCCATACGTAATCTTTGAGCCGAACAAACCTGAAACATCTGGAACAAACTCTTTCTTTTCTGAATCCGGAACTTATAAGGGTGCACTACCAGAGAAAAACTATTTTACACTACCACAATTAAAACTGGAAGAAAAGCAATCGCAAAAATCATCGTACGAAAATATTAATCCTTTTAATATGGGTACCCCTGAATCTCCTATAACTTACAGAAGGCTTTTAGAGGAAAGGGATGCAGAAAAAGTTGTAGTAACTAGTACATTGATAGCGGACAATAAAGATTATAAAGACTGGGATAACCCTACATTTAAATATTTTGATCAATCAAATCCTTATTCACCTTATACGATGTTATTGAACCACCCAACAGAAGAGAAATCTGACTTTATAAATGTAACTCATGAGAAAAAAAATACAGATTTATGTGAGGATTCTAAAAATACACAAGCATATTCCTTTGATCAGAATCCTGCTGACTTCTTTGATAGCCCCTCAACAAGTGACATCAATCTAGTATTAGATATGATACTGGACGATGAAGAAACGAAGAACGGAGGTTTAAGGTATTGGGACACCTGTAATAAAGATAGTCATTCAGAAGAAAAAGCTAATAAGTCGGAAGAAAAAGAAGTTAATCCGCCGCAAGAAAAAGAAGTTAATAAGCCGGAAGAAAAAGAAATTAATAAGCCGGAAGAAAAAGAAGTTAATAAATCAGAAGAAAAGGAAGCTGAAAATATAACCGACCAATTAATTGAGAATATAACAGCACCGATACAACTATCTAATCCTGTCGAAGCCCCTCTGACAGAAAAAAATGATCACGACTTAAGTAAAACTGATTTCGAAACAGATCAGTGTGCTGAAATCACACATATTGCGGAAGAAACAATTGAGAGAATACATTTGCAAGCGGCTACAGATCTTTTGGAAGGAATTGACAATAGCTCAACCAAGGGCATAAATTATGGATGGGGCACAGACGACACTGCTAACGTACTTCAAGAGCATGACTATACTCTGCAACCTGATGGCACAACTATAGGATTGTCACAAAACAAACCCCTAATCTTTGATTATATACCGACTAACGCATGTGATGAAATTAAAGCAGAATATAAAAATTCTTTTGATGAGACAGTAACAGAAAGTCCCATACAAATGACTATACCCTCTGCGCCTTCAGCCGAAGATGATTCAAAATCAGATGAAAGCGGTTTAGACGTTCACTCTATAGAACAAGATGCAAAAACGATTTTCCTATATTTGAAGAAAATGTTATCGAGCCCTCAGAAACTGATGACGATAAAATTGAGTATAGGGAACGCGAAAGAAGCTCAGATGAAACTATACTAGAGACCGATACTTTTACGAGTAGAGTAGATAGATATAAAAAAATGGAGGAAACACATGCTGATCACAGCAGTGAAGTATTTGACACGCACAAAAGTTCAAAATCTTTTGAACCGCCAATTTCAACTAGTCCATCTGCAACTATAGCTTCTTATTTTGATACTGGCAATTATGCTGTAGAAAATTACTATCGAAATTCCTTAAAGACTCCATCCAATGCAAATAACTTACATGCACAGAATCCAATGCCAATTATGAGAGTTCCGCCAGGATTTGAAAATGAATTTAAAAGAAAACTAAGCTTGCTCTCAAACGAAAATTTTGTCACACCAGAAAGAAAAGGATTTAATTACATTCCTCCTTCCGCAATATATTTTCCTCCGGATTGTGACTACGTATATATAGATTTGGCAAAAGCACATCCTTCGTCTGCAAGGTTACCATATCATCTGCCCAGTGATACAAACAAGGAAACTTCTGAAGGTAGAATGGCACAACAACCGCATTGGGAAGTTAAAAATGTATCAGAAGGAATCCTATCTGCAGATATAGCTAAAAGTGACACGAATCTACAAGAATTCCCTCTATATTCGGTTTAAAAAATTATGATCAACATAAGACTATTCAAGAGACACCACCTTCTTTACATTCAAACATTCAATCCGATAATGTATGGGAAGCAGCTTGTCGACCTCATTTGAAATCTGAAGTTTCATTGCCGGCCGCGACAACAGTTTTGCCATTAGAGCCAACTCCTGCTATACCAGAAAGCGCGGACGTTTATGATTTTAGTAGATTATCAAGTTACTTCTCTACGCCCACACAAGCCGATCCGTCCAAATCTTTTTTTGAATTAAGCCAGTCTGAAAGTCATTACAGGCAAAGCAGCAATACTTCCAACGTTTCCAAAAATAATATTTCTAACACTTCACCAGTGCATGACCAAGTAAAGGATCTTTGTGATAAAATGAACATTCCACATGAAAAATATGTTGCAAATATGGATTTAATTAAAGAACTTACGTCACCGGCCAATATAGATTCCATTCCGAAAGAACTCACTGTTAGATCCGTTAACTTCTTTACCATCCAGTATGATGACGCTAACTTAAATCATATTAATAAAAAAGCTAGAATCAATAAATCAAATAGGCTCGATCCATTGGATAATCAAATAGGCGCGCTAGTAAATCAACCTAATCAAGTAGAAATTATCGAAGAATGTAAACGTTGCTGTAGCATAGGAAACGGAGGTAGGGAAATAAAAAATAGACATTTTGATAATCTAGATAAGACAGATAACGTTAAAATTGAAAAACTAATGGACAGCAAAGATTGTTCCGAGTTGAACATAAACATAGGTACACAACAAGATATGGATGTAAAGCAAGAAGAGGCAGGAAGTTCGTGCACTGTCAATTTCGAAAGCATTTCCATCCATAATGACAACGAAGAGGACGTCGCTATGATGTCTGAGGTACTAACTCCATTTTAACTCATTTTTATTAACAGACTTCAATAAAAGGAAGCTATCAGTTCGTCTGTTTTACGCTTAAATTAGCTTCACCAGTATGTGATGTGTATGTCGACTTCTTTGAATTAAATTTGGACTCACTTTGAACGGACGCAATTAAAACTTTGTATATTTATCGAGAAAGGTGACAATATTTAATAATTTGATAATTTTGTTTATAATCCTGATCAGGATCGCCAGGATTAAATAATTAATTTTTCAGACTGATGAAGGTAGCAGGTACGGGCCTCGGGGTATAGACTTATGTTTTCCGTTGTCAAGGTTACCGTTGAAGACGGATTTTTTTGGCAATGACTGTTTAACGTCAAGGCCAATCCCTCAAGCGTTAGCCTCGACGAATGTATCCTTTAATCCCTCCCGACCTCTCGATCTCAACTTAGACGGAGGTCAAGGTGGATAAATTATTCAAAATTTCCCTATAATTACGAATTTTGATTTTTTGTTTATGTACTCTATATCTATACGAAAAAGGTGGCATAAAGTGCACCACATTTTTCGTTCATCATTTTTATTCTACCTACAATATATATTTTTTAAATTTAACCGGTAAAAAATCGGTCCAGCCGTTTCGGAGCCTATACGGATCAAACACACACACTCTTTTATATATATAGACTTATGTATAATTTAAATAAAAGTTTATGTAAAATATTATTTATACACAACCGATTTGGGTCCGCCTTAGTTCTCACAGGTTTTTTGGCTGAAAATCAGCGCTGTGCTACATGTGTGAGCACAGCACATGCTGAGCCAACCCCTTTTCGGTACAAGGTCAATCTTATTCTTTTAATTTTTCAAAATTTATTTTTTGTCTTGTATTACATGTTGTTTCTGTGTTCTTGTGTCGAATAAATGTTCTATTCTATTGTAAATATACGTCTGTACGTTTGATTCGATTTGAAATCGGTTTTTCTTTGTACTCGTAAGTACAAACATCAGCCTGTATCTATCCGCTGCTGGAAATAGGCCTTCCCCAACGTCTTCCATCATATACGATTCGCACTTCACTTCCGGGTATCCCTAAGAGTTCGTCGGTCCATCTGCAGGGACACTTCGCCATGTTCGGCCTCCATTCAAAGACACCTCCGTCTGACTGACTCGACAGATATGGCCAGTCTACTGTCACTTTAAATTGCCTTTCAACTGACTTCAAAAGGAGGACTTCATATCTCAATTCTGTCTATCTGTCAACGTATTTGTTTATGTTTGTTACCGCATAACGTTCGACTGGGTGAACCAATTTCGATATTTAATTTTTATTTAATTTGGTCCAATTCTGACAATTCCTCTATGAGAAAACCATAGAAGTCATAAATTTTCATCAAGTATCTTTGACACAATTGGACGAATAACTCTTTATCACGCTAACGGATTTCGATAACTAATTGTTATTGGTTGTTTATTGGAATGAACGTACTTTAACGAGTTGTTTGATCAAAATTTGGTTAGGTTTTGATTTAGTTTGATTTCGTAATATTCCTACGATAATTCGGAAATACAAAAGAGCGTCCGCGCGTTATAACGTTAACTTTCAGTTTTTACTCGTAAATACACTTGTGAGATAAAGACTTTTAGATCTATGTATATTTGTCGACTACCTTTGAAGCGCAATAGCCTTATGGTTTAGTGTATGGCCTGCGAATCGTAAGGTCGTGGGTTCGAATCCACCATTCGACTATTGCCGTGAACCATGTCCTAGCACGAGCTTAAGCTTAGTTGGAATGGTTAACAAGATTGTTAGGAATATTTCTAAAAAATAAATAAATATTACTAGCTTTCTTTTTCAAAAAAAACCTTAAATCCCTCAATATACTTGTTGTTCATTCCAGAATCGCTCCTCCGGTGTGTACAGTCCAGTGAAACATCATTGGTATTACCGTGTAGACTGCGAGGGGAAATCTATGTGGAAAGGATTCTCTCTCGTCGACTCCAATGCTTTGGAGAATGCATTCGTCAGTCGTAAGTATGGCCTTTATACGAAAGAACCTGCGTTGTTAAGGGGAAGTTGACCCGACCCACAATTTCGGTGTGATTCTGACTGGACTCTGAGATTATCATGAAGCTTGCTTCAATGGTTGTGATTTTTTATACTATACGCAAGTGATTGACCAAGTTAAGTGGAAATGCAGTCCTGGTTAGTAAGACAGTAGCTTAGTAAAAATGCGTATTCACTCTACTTTTGAAAACACCCATATTGTAATCGGAGGGAAAGATCGTGGGTAAACTATTCCAGTTCTTTGCTGTATGAACAATGAACGACGTGCTCCAGGTATAAGTGTAAGGAGATACAGATTAGGGATGTTCATGTCAAAAATATATCTATATATTTTTCCATATAATATATCGATGCTACGCGATATATTGTACAACTATATCGATATTATTGTTTACAATGAATTACCGCTTAATATTAAATATTAGAAAAGTTTTGTACTAACAGAGTACGACGCGTAACTGAGAGGTTCTCGTTTCGTATACCAGTCCAGACTATTTGATGTGATTTGATTCTGCTAGCAGTAAAGACTACATGCATAGATTATAAAATTTATGTAACGTATAAAAGTCCTGCCATCGTAAAGAGTAGGAGTGTAGTAACATACTGCACTACACTCTTCGTGATGGCAGCGCAAGTAAGGGTTACACCCTATTCAAGTTACCACAAATAAAGGAAAGAATAGAATGCTTTTTTATTTAATTTCTTACGATATTTCGTATATCGGATGAAATATATCGATATTAGATGATTCGATAATATCGGATTGAAGCGATATATCGATATATTATGTAATATCGATATCTATCGTGCGCTCCTAATACAGATACATATAGCTATGTTGTAAATCAAAATAAAACAAGAAGCAAATTACAATATAATATAATGATTCGTTGTACTATGGACGGACGACCTTATCCCTGATAGCGATCTCTTCCAGGCAACCTTTTATGTTCATTGCTGGGTTCATAGGCCTTCACTCTAAAGAAAGTATACAGGCACGCACACTAAGGGTTTATTTTATTTTGTTCTATTTTATATACAATTTATGTTTCCCTTGCTTTTACGCTATTCGTACTTTGTTAAAATTTTGCTACTGACATCTGTTTGCTTCTTAAAATGGGTTTCTGCAGAATACCAGCGCTGATTTACCCTCCTCGGATAATCAGCATTATGCTGAGCAGTGAACCCGGTCGGTTCGGCGTTGCAACGCATAGCCTTGTGTATCGGACCTTTTGGGTCTTTAGTGATATATATATTTATTTTTTCATTTTTAACTGTGCGCTTAACTTTTTGTGTTAATTTGTATATGTGTTGTAATCTGTCTAACCGATTAAATGGCTTATTATTATTATTATATTATTATTTACGTGTGTAACAAAATGCGGATGCACACCCCGAAGCCATAAGGGCCGGCGACGGCGGTCTTGTGCTCGGTCCCGCCTGCTAGCGGTGAGCCTTCTACGCACTTCGACCGCGTCACACCGACCGTAAGGGTGTTGGCAGACTTCACATGTCTTAGAAAAAAATTTCTAGGACACGTACGTTTCTTTACTATGTTTTCCTTCACTGCCGAGCGCGAGATAAGTAATTAATTATTACTTATTAATAATTAGTTAAAGCGCCATCTGTGATCAGAGAGTTGAACTACAAGCTCAATAGTCACGCTATTGTTCGTGTATACGACTATAGCACTTCCGTTATATATTTTTCTTACGATTTTAGTCTCACACTTTCAATTCGGTCGCGTAGCAAAACCTCTATCTCCTCCAAGCCTATCGTAAGGAACTTCGTTCCAGTAGAATTCTCGTAAAGAAACCCTATGGGATAGTTTATAGATTAGAGTGTTAACGTTTCAGCCGACCTTTGCGACACCACGTTGGTGCCAACTGATGGTGGCAGATTCGACGTGAACGTGGTCGGCAGACACCGAGTGCCTGTGTACTGGTCGGACAAGCCGACAAACGTTATGAGGTAAGTTTTTTTTCTTCTCTGTAGTTCTGAGCTCTCACGAATAAGACTACGGTATCCCCTGCCTATCGTAGACGGCGACTAAAAGGGGCCTGGGGTTCAATGGACGACAATAAGGACCCGGGAAGAAGGCGACATCGGCTGGCCCGTGTTGCCTTGCACTGCGAGGGCACAGGGGAGGAGAGAGTAACCTTCTCCTCGGGAAGTGCTCTCCTTGAGCACAGTCTAGAGGGGCTCCGGTGCGTTCCTCTGGAGATCCCAGAGCCCTGCACCATCCACCGAGGAAAGGCCACCGGGGAGGTTTTAGTGGGTAAAAACCTCACATAACCGCCGCCTTCCCCCCAGGAGGCGGGGTATCTTTTTGAAGATTTCCTCCCCGTTAACAAAAAAAAAGTTTTTAACCGACTTTAAAAATGGCTTTTTACTGGGTGACATTTGATGATTCTTTTTTTTTGAAAGCTGGTGCTTGCCGTCTGGTCTTATTTGGTCCAGTTCTGATGATGCCATCCATGAGAAAACCATATGACTTAAATTCACGCTAAGGATGTCCGCGTCAAATGTACGAATAACTCAATATCACGTCAACCGATTTTGATGATTCATTTTTTATTTTATTTATTAAATTTATGTACTTCAATAGTTTGATGAGAGTTTGATTAGGATCTGATTAATTGTATTTCGTAATATTACTACGATAATTCGGAAACACAAAGAGGGCGTCCGCGCGTTCAGCGTTTAACATTAGATTCGATTTGAAGTCGGTTTTGATTAATATACTTGTATTAAATATCTTTTTTTTTGTTAACGGGGAGCAAATCTTCAATAAGATACCCCGCCTTCGCCGAAGGCGGTGGTTATGTGGGGTTTTTACCCACTAAAACCTCCCCGGTAGCCCTTTCCTCGGTGCATGACGAGGGGCTCCGGGATCTCCAGTGGAACGCACCGGAGCCCCTCTGCACTATGCTCTGTGAGCACGTCCCGGGGGGGGAGGTTACTCCCTCCCTCCCTGCACCCTCACAGCGCAAGGCTACACGGGCCAACCGATGTCGCCTTCTTCCCGGGTCCACCTTAGCGGACAACAAAGGCCCCCACCCTTGTCGCCCAATGAACCCGAGGCCCCTTTTAGTCGCCTTATACGACAGGCAGGGGATACCGTAGTCTTATTCTTGAGAGCCAAGAACTACAGCGCTGTGTATTAAATATCTACCATATGCCGACAACGAATCCTGGCGTATTTCTGACACACAAAGCGCAGAGGCGACGAAAGTCTAGAAAAACAGATAGCAGTTGGGAACACCGCAGGTAAAAGATCTCGCGGCCGTTGGTGAACGGCAAGGCGGTCCAATCAGGTAAAAGACTCGTTTTCTTCCAAATTTTACTCTGCTGTAAGAGACGCGCAGAAGATGTTGAAGGCAGACCATCCGCTTTAGATGCAACCCTGATGGACCTACACTAGAGAGTATTTAATATGTTTTGCCCCCTCTGGAACAGATGCAGTTGGTTCTACAAAGGCACCACGGATGCGAGATACGTCCCTTACTCTGAACCTGTAGCTGAGAGATTAGAGGTGAGCTTAACGTAACGTATTTTCAACCGATTCGAAAAAAGAAGGTCACTCAAGTCTTGGGTTTTGTTTTATTTTTAAAAATTCTTACTTTGTTAGACTTAATGGGGTCTTATTTCAATTTTATTAATAATTTTTTAATGAGGAAAGTTTATTATAACAGAATGTTAAGTTAATATTTATCGCGCCTCCTGGCAACTGCGATATGGTTCAATTCGTAATAATTAATTGTTGTTATTGTCCACTTGTGGTCCCCGTTGCACACGTAAGCCCACATGACATATGTAGCACACTTGTTACACATTTCACACATTCCTAACACCGGGCCCACGTTACTCAATTGGCTAACGTTACACGTGGCCAACGCTACACAGGTGGCCCACGATACATACGTGGCCCACGGTGCACGTCGAGTTACTAGCGATAGAGGTTCAGGCTAAACCTCTCAATCTGGTGAAGCAGTCAAGGCCAGCTTCTTTAGCCTATCTGTGTATCGTAAGCATAATATACTGTTATGCTTATTCATTGAAGAATTTTGAGGATTTCTCGTCATCATTGCATTTTCAATGTCGTCCACTCGTCCTTTATGCCTCGGGCCTCCAGACACTCTAAATCCGATCCTGAACAACAATTCAGACCCTACATTAATATAATGATTCTCTTTCTTTAGGAGGAGTACAAGCATGGGATATCCACCGGGGAATGGCACCGGAGACTGATCCTGCCGAACGGCGAGCTGGTGGTGATGCACGGACCCGCTGTGATGGTACACTTCCTGCAGAGCAGCGCGGACGACGCCTTCAATTCATCTCCCGTAAGTTTACACGATTTCATGGGAATACGGGATTTATGCTACAATGTGTCATTGGAATTAAAAATGGGTACGTGTTATGTACGCTCGTGAGAAGTTATATTTCTATGGAATCATTAATACAATAGCTTATAATTGAATGCAAATGGTGCGTTCCACTGGAGAACCCGGAGCCCCTCTGTGCACGTCCCGAGACAGATTACTCCCACTCTTACTCCACTCCCACTCCCCCCAGTGTCGTCTTCTTCCCCACCCTTGTCGCCCGTGAAGCTGAGGCCTTGATAATCGACTTCTACGACAGGCAGGGGATAA
The DNA here is from genome assembly GCA_029286785.1 of Meandrusa payeni. Classification (NCBI taxonomy): domain Eukaryota; kingdom Metazoa; phylum Arthropoda; class Insecta; order Lepidoptera; family Papilionidae; genus Meandrusa; species Meandrusa payeni. Next base: position 3,916,568 of record JAGSMX010000026.1, read on the forward strand.
ATAAAAAATAAAATTGCCGTTATTGTTCTACTACATCTTAAACTTAAGATTAATATAAATTGTTTGGTTATTTATTTATTCGCACAACGAGCTATGGAGAGGGCTATGCTCGGAGTATCTCTACGAGATCAAATCAGGAATGAGGAGATCCGTAGACGAACGAAGGTAACCGACATAGCTCGCCGGATAAGCAAGTTGAAGTGGCAATGGGCAGGGCACATATGGCGTCGAACAGATGGCCGATGGGGCCGAAAAGTTCTCGATTGGAGACCACGGACCAGCAAGCGCAGTGTGGTACGTCCACCCGCAAGGTGGTCTGACGACCTGATAAAGGTCGCAGGACGCAGCTGGATGCGGGCCGCGTACAACCGGTCCTTTTGGAAATCGTTGGTGGAGGCCTATGTCCAGCAGCGGATGTTTTACGGCTGAAATGATGATGACGATGATTTATTTATTTATTGAACACCAACACAAAGAACATTTAGAGGCCCCGTTTAGTTTTAGTTAGACTTCTATAATAAAGAAATCTTATCTTATCTACGACAGGCATACCAGGTCTGAATCCTTTTTTTTTTGTTGACGCTTTATCTTCAAAAAGATACCCAGCCTTCTGGGGGGAAGGCGGCGGTTATGTGGGGTTTTTACCCACTAAAACTTCCCAGGTGGCCCTTTTCTCGGTGCATGACGAGGGGCTCCGGGATCTCCAGTGGAACGCACCGGAGCCCCTCTGCACTGTGCTCAAGGAGAGCACGTCCCGGGGGGGGGGAGGTTACTCCCTCCCCCTGTGTCCTCACAGTGCAAGGCTACACGGGCCAGCTGATGTCGCCTTCTTCCCGGGTCCACTTTGGTGGACGACTCAGGCCCCACCCTTGTCGCCCAGTGAACCCGAGGCCCCTTTTAGTCGCCTCCTACGACAGGCAGGGATACCGTAGTCTTATTCTTGAGAGCCCAGAACTACAGGGCTGACCTGAGATTCGAATCCTTTTTTTTTTTTTTTTTTGTTCACGGGGAGGAAATCTTCAAGAAGATACCCCGCCTTCTGGGGGGAAGGCGGCGGTTATGTGGGGTTCTTACCCACTAAAACCTCCCCGGTGGCCCTTTCCTCGGTGCATGACGAGGGGCTCCGGGATCTCCAGTGGAACGCACCGGAGCCCCTCTGCACTGTGCTCAAGGAGAGCACGTCCCGGGGGGGAGGTTACTCCCTCCCCCCCTGTGCCCTCGCAGCGCAAGGCGACACGGGCCAGCCGATGTCGCCTTCTTCCCGGGTCCACTTTGGTGGACGACTCAGGCCCCCACCCTTGTCGCCCAGTGAACCCGAGGCCCCTTTTAGTCGCCTCCTACGACAGGCAGGGGATACCGTAGTCTTATTCTTGAGAGCCCAGAACTACAGGTCTGAATCCTTACCTAACCTAACTCCTATTCCTTTCCTCCCCAGCGTACCACTGCCTATAGACAAAGAGTATGCCACCCACGGTGTAGTCAGAGAGAAGCGAATAATTTACACCTTCAAGAGAATCTGGTGATGTTCGCGCATGACGTGGGCTTCAAGTACAGAGTGGATAAAGTTAGAGAAATTTATCTTAATATCCTCTATACACATCGTCATACATCTATCAATCGACTTCAAAAACGGTACAGTGAATTAGTCTGTCTGTACACACACAAAAATCATTACATCTAAAGGATGAGCTCGACATTGGACGAGAGCGGAGGTGGAGTCGGTAAGAGCCAGCTGCCCCGCAGATTTTTTTAAGGGAACATGTTTTTGCCCTTACCGGGAAATTCTATTTGTTTCTCTGACTTGTGGCGGTCAGAGATTGTTCAGACTGGTAAGTATTTATCTTCTTATCTTAATGATTTTTCTTTTTGATAATTTCTATATTCTAAGTAGATATTTTTATATATATATATATATGTAAATAATATATATATACGTATAATATTTTTCTTTGTTTTTCTTTATTTTTCTTTTCTATACTCAATTTCTCCATTTATTTTCAACAATCATGAATCACAAATACAAGTAAATAATTTATATATGTATAATTAATAATATATATATATATATATATATATATATAGTTTAGTCATCTATCGGTTGTTTCTAGAGATGAAACGGATATCCGGTAACTATCCGGTATCCGGCCTATCCGGCCTTGTTTTCACTATCCGGCCGGATACCGGATAGTATAATTTTAAAAATCTCATTATTTTACTCAAGGCAAATCAATCACACTCCAATAGGATATGGACACCGTTTATTTTAAATTTTTGTAATCGCACATCAAAAATGTTTGTTTTATAAATTCTTAGTTTAATACTCAAAATTAACAAGCGGCAAATTGTGGTGAATAAATACCAAATTTTCCGCAGTTGTTGGTAAGAGGCGACTCCGCTTACGTGCGATCCGAATGCGCCTGAATATATCCGATGTCGTTTACCGCGCCAATATACAAATCAAACTGATCACGTCAACGCAATAAAGGGCCGAATATCCGGCGCTCCGGCCTAGTAGCTTGCCGAATATCCGGTATCCGGTATCCGGCCACACTACTATCCGTTTCATCTCTAGTTGTTTCTAAATCAGTTTTATTATTATTTATCGCTCTATTCGCTACATATTTAGAATTGGGAATTTTCGGCTCGAGCGTAACGGGACATGTTCGCGAATGACATCCAATATTCGTCAATTTATAAGACGTCGTCACAAAATCATCAAGATCGCTTCACCCAGTCGAAAGCTATGCGGTAACAAATATAAAACAACATACAGACGAATTGTGAACCTCCCCGTTTTTTGACGTCGGTTGAAAATATTAAACACATATCGACGCTGGAAAGCAAAAACGTAGTGAGTGACACATATGGCCATTTTCACTTTTTTAAGTCGTTGGAATCAGAAAAAAAAGACGCGTCGAATGATATATGACTTGTGACAATTAGATGAAAAATAGCGAAAATTTTTTTCATGGAAAAGGATTTTCATGATTGTCACTTCTCTTTATTTTTGTACCGTGAAACGATTTTCTTTTAGGAAAACTCTAGGTAAATATTGTGTCCAAAAACGACAGCTCTAGGTCCACAAACACGAAAGTTATAATTTTTTTTTAAGTTCAAATGTTTTTCGGCTCTGGTGAACAATTTCATTTTTGTGTTGGTTACTACGTTTTTGTTTTCCAGCGTCTTTATGTATTTGTATCCTTAGTCCCGTCTAAAAACAACTGAAGCTAGGAGTGCACGATAGATATCGATATTACATAAAATATCGATATATGAACGCGATATATCGCTTCAAACCGATATTATCGAATCATTTAATATCGATATATTTCATCCGATATACGAAATATCGTAAGAAATTAAATAAAAAAGCATTCCATTCTTTTTTTTATTTGTGGTTGATAACTTGGATAAAATAAAACTCTTACTTGCGCTGTCATCACGAAGAGTGTAGTGTAGTATGTTACTACACTCCTGCTCTTCACGATGGCAGGACTCGTTAATATAAATTTTATAATCTATGCATGTAGTCTGTACTACTAGCAGAATCAAATCAAATAGTCTGGACTGGTATCCGAGGCGAGAACCTCTCAGTTACGCGCCTAGTACTCTATTAGTACAAAACTTTTCTAATATTTAATATTAAGCGCTAATTAATTTTAAACAAATTTCGATATATAAAAAATATCGATATAGTTGTACAATATATCGCGTAGAATCGATACAACCTCACGATATTTTATATCGAAAAATATATCGATATATTGTTGCAATGAACTTCCCTAAATCATCAAATATACATATTACATCTCTAAGTCATCTTAACAGTTTAACGTCACATCAACATTAGATGTTTATTTAGAACTTGTCCTTCTAGCAGTCGGCTATGAGACCGCGCGTGGTGAGAAGAGGTGCAGACGAGAGTGAGATAGAAGACAGCGAGCCGGTGCACGTGGACCATCTCCTGCTACTCTGCCACGGGGTAGGGTCCGCTTGCGATATGAGGTTCCGGCCCGTGGAGGAAGTTGGTAAGTTCCACACATTGAAATACACACTTATACAGGTTGTTAGGAGACCGCTTTCAAACACGACAGACAATACTACTAGTACTAATAAAGATATCTTTGATGATGGGACGGTAAAAATCTAAGCTAATTTATTTATTTAAATCAACAAAAATGATAACACCGTTACAGATAATACCAATATGATGTTATAAAAATTTGTTAAATATATATTATTAATATTAAAACAAATAAAAGCTGCTTGATGTATTGACAATAATATATAAATATAATAGAGTCGAACACATTCAACGCATTTGTAGGCAGCTTCGATAAACACAGACTCTGTGCAACAAAATATATCAATGTGCAGTGAGATGGTATTAACAAACCCAACCGCGCGCGACAGCGGAGAGTTCCTGGATAGGTTAGTCCTGGAGACAGGCAGTAGGAACAATGGTGGACGACGGCGCATGCACGTAATTGTCAGGCGTCCGCAACTGTAGCGCAGCCAGCACTTCTGGGTGATGAACACAGCCCGCAGCACCCTCCACACATATTTAATCAGTGCGACGTCTCTCCTCACCTGCAGCCTGCTGTACCCGACCATGCCCAGTACAAATAGGCTCGGGTACATCAGTGGGAAGCAAGGATACACCCCGTACTGCTTATAATATAGAAATCTACAAAATTTATTTGTATCTTCTCCACCATGAGACAATATTTGTCTTCATGAGGATTCCATATGTAAGCGTTCGTCTCTAGAAGGCTTCTTACCAATGCGTTAAACAAAGATTTAACCACTAATAAATTCGAGAATTCCTTGCACTGTCTGAGGATAAAACCAAGATTTCTGTAGGTTTTGCAAACGTTAGTGATGTGTCTACGAAAGTTAAGATCTTGTACCATCTCAACTCCCAGATCCCAATAAATAGATCATATTTTTAAAACGTTTTATTATTGTATTATATAGCATTATTTACGCTCCATCATGTTAGTATGGCGAAATTAAACGATATTTTCATAAAAAATCCCGGCTCGATGGACCATGAACAAATTCCTTATTCGCCTAACGATTTGTTTTCATTATTTACTGGAAACTTATCGTTAGGCGCGTCCATTCGCGACCGTCGGTTGCGAATAATCCTCGCGTTACTGCTATTTTATGGGCAGGCCCCTTAGATGTTAGGAGCGTTGCTGGAGTTTCTTCGGCCACTTCTCCCAGCGCCAACGCTTCCCGAAGTGGCACTCAAAGTTAGTTTACAGCCCTGTAGTTCTGGGCTCTCAAGAATAAGACTACGGTATCCCCTGCCTGTCGTACAAGGCGACTAAAAGGGGCCTCGGGTTCACTGGGCGACAAGGGTGGGGAGCCTTTGTCGTCCGCCAAGGTAGACCCGGGAAGAAGGTGACATCGGCTGGCCCGTGTCGCCTTGCACTGCGAGGGTACAGTGCAAGTGCTCTCCTTGAGCACAGTGCAGAGGGCTCCGGTGCGTTCCACTGGAGATCCCGGAGCCCTCACCATGCACCGAGGAAGGGCCACCGGGGAGGTTTTAGTGGGTAAAAACCCCACATAACCGCAGCCTTCCCTCAGAAGGCGGGGTATCTTTTTGAAGATTTCCTCCTCGTTAACAAAAAAAGCTTTTGAATGTTAGATTATCCGTGAAATAGCTACCGACCGAGTCGTGTTTCGGCCCGCTCGGGCGCCCTCGGATCGGAATGCTTACGCGTAACATAGTAACCGTCAAGCCGAGGTAACCCCTTACCGGGAGGACCCTTGTATCGTGTTACTAGCGATAGAGGTTCAGGCTAAGCGACCTAAGAGCTATGCCACCTCTCAATCCGGTGATGCAGTCAAGGCGAGCTTCTCTGACCAATCTGTGTAGTTTGTCATTAAAAAACTCGTTAGATGCTTAGGTTTTATTCTGTCATCCGGCTGTCAAACTGTTATGTTGTGTCTCCGTTCGTCCGTAAAATATTTGCGTATAGTATAAACATAAAGCGTTCATATTATCTGCAGTGTGTTTACATGAGTACAACAATAACAATAAATGGTGTTCAATAGTAAAGTGTTGTGTTCAAGACAAGAAAAAAGAAGTTATTTAAGTTTGTAAAGATAGTTGATATCAGTTGTCTTTATTGTTGAGGGTAAATATAAACCATATTTTTGTTCACTGACAAGTACCGAGACAGGTCGAACTTGCCGTTGACAGCTGGCAGTTAAAGTTTTGGTGTTGCCATACGGTGAAAAAATTTTACCGAAACTTACAATAAACAAATACGTTCCGTTCAACGCAGTAGAAATAATATATGTTACGACCTGATCGGTCGGGGGTGGCATAGGCCGAGGAGGACGTGATTGACTATTTCCCGTCCACAGTGGACGACTTCCGTGCGACAAGTCTCCAGCTACTGCAGTCCCATTACAAGAACTCTTACGAGACTGGCGTTGTCAGCAGAATAGAGGTGAGTGGAATAGAGATATGAGACCCGTTGGACAGATGGCCACGGGAGAGTTGTAGGAAGAATGCTACCTATGTCTAACTTTAGCTTGGAGATAGAATTGTTCCTGTACCCTTTTCAGCTTTTTTTTTATAGTAAAAGTGTCAAAAGATCTCTCGGCTCACCTGATCTTAAGTGACTGTCCATGCTTCGTCAGAAAAGGAAATGGCGCAACAGTTCGACAGAGTGAAGCGAACAAGCGAAACGGACGGTCTCTCCGTAAACAATGAAAAATTACAAACTGGTATATTTATTGTCGTTGAAGTATCTATGTATGTATATGTAGATGTATATTTATTTATCTATATAATAGTTTTAAAACGCTATTTTTAGCGGCACTACCCTTCGCCTGCTCTTAACCACTAAAGGTTATCTGGAAGAAAATGCTAAATAGCATTAAGTTCGCCTTTGTACATATTCTTTGGTGCAATAAAGGATTTATCTATCTATCAAATAAGTCAAAGACGTAGATCATGGTGGTAGATCGAGCTGGCTTAATTGTACAGACAGGAGAACTCTAGGTCCTGCAGTACCTAGGATCTCTATTATCCTCACTTTTCGGGACGTGCTCTGGAAGAGCACAGCCTGCGGGGCTCTGGTACCCCTCATCAAACCAAATAACGCACCAATGCACCGAAGAAGGGCCTACGGAGGCTGGTGGGGGTTAAGTGGGTAAGAACACGAGTCAAAACGTGTTTAAACGTATAAATAAGTCAATTTCACGACTACCGATTTCGATGATTCATTTTTATTGGAAAGGATGTCATGATAGCTTGATGAAAATTTGTTAAATATATATTATTAATATTAAAACAAATAAAAGCCGCTTGATGTATTGACAATAATATATAAATATAATAGAGTCGAACACATTCAACGCATTTGTAGGCAGCTTCGATAAACACAGACTCTAAAACAAAATATATCAATGTGCAGTGAGATGGCATTAACAAACCCAACCGCGCGCGACAGCGGAGAGTTCCTGGATAGGTTAGTCCTGAGACAGGCAGTAGGAACAATGGTGGACGACGGCGCATGCACACGTAATTGTCAGGCGTCCAACCGTAGCGGCCAGCACTCTGGGCGATGAACACAGCCCCGCAGCACCTCCACATATTTAATCAGTGCGACGTCTCTCCTCACCTGCAGCCTGCTGTACCCGACCATGCCCAGTACAAATAGGCTCGGGTACATCAGTGGGAAGCAAGGATACACCCTGTACTGCTTATAATATAGAAATCTACAAAATTTATTTTGTATCTTCCACCATGAGACAATATTTGTCTTCATGAGGATTCCATATGTAAGCGTTCGCCCCTAGAAGGCTTCTTACCAATGCGTTAAACAAAGATTTAACCACTAATAAATTCGAGAATTCCTTGCACTGTCTGAGGATAAAACCAAGATTTCTGTAGGTTTTTGCAAACGTTAGTGATGTGTCTACGAAAGTTAAGATCTTGTACCATCTCAACTCCCAGATCCCAATAAATAGATCATATTTTAAAACGTTTTATTATTGTATTATATAGCATTATTTACGCTCCATCATGTTAGTATGGCGAAATTAAACGATATTTTCATAAAAATCCCGGCTCGATGGACCATGAACAGCTCTCTTATTCGCCTAACGATTTGTTTTCATTATTTACCGAAACTTATCGTTAGAGGCGTCTTATCTCATGACCGTCGGTTGCGAATAACTCGCGCGTTACTGCTATTTTATGGGCAGGCCCCTTAGATGTTAGGAGCGTTGCTGGAGTTTCTTCGGCCACTTCTCCCAGCGCCAACGCTTCCCGAAGTGGCACCTGTGCCAGTTTTAGCTTTTGAAATCGTTCCAGCCCTGTAGTTCTGGGCTCTCAAGAATAAGACTACGGTATCCCCTGCCTGTCGTACAAGGCGATCAAAAGGCTCCGGGTTCACTGGCCGACAAGGGTAGCCTCGTCGTCCGCCAAGGTAGACCCGGAAGAAGGTGACATCGGCTGGCCCGTGTCGCCTTGCACTGCGAGGGTATTGGTGCGTAAGTGCTCTCCTGAGCACAGTGCAGAGGGGTCCGGTGCGTTCCACTGGAGATCCCGGAGCCCCTCACTACGTAACCGAGGAAGGGCCACTGGGAGGTTTTAGTGGGTAAAACCCCACATAACCGCAGCCTTCTCAGAAGGCGTATCTTCTGAAGATTTCCTCCTCGTTAACAAAAAAGCTTTTGAATGTTAGATTATCCGTGAACAGCTACCGACCGAGTCGTGGTTCGGCCCTCTCGGGCGACCTCGGATCGGAATGCTTACGCGTAACATAGTAACCGTCCAGTTGAGGTAACTCCCCACCGGACCGCGACCCTTGTGTCGAGTTACTAGCGATAGAGGTTCAGGCTAAGCGACCTAAGAGCTATGCCACCTCTCAATCCGGTGAAGCAGTCAAGGCGTGCTTCTCTGGCCAATCTGTGTAGTTCGTAATTAAAAAATCGTTAGATATAGACATAGACATTTATTTATTGGCATCACAATACAAAAACACATCACAGACTGAATATAACACACATTAAAAATAATGAAAAATAGACAAAACACAGTTAGAGTTACACGGACAAATAATACAAAACATATGATGCCAATATCGGACACCGTCTCAGCATATGCTGTCGCAATGATGCGACAGCGCTGATTTTCAAAAGTCTGGACTACTCTAAAGACGCGCGCGCAATACTACTTTTATATGGAATTTATACAGACAATAAGAGTACAATAAATATGATACATAAATAAAACAGTTATGAGATTAATATATATATATATATATATATATATATATATATATATATATATATATATATATATATATATATATATATATATATATATATATATATATATATATATATATATATATATATATATATATATATATATATATATATATATATATATATATATATATATATATATATATATATATATATATATATATATATATATATATATATATATATATATATATATATATATATATATATATATATATATATATATATATATATATATATATATATATATATATATATATATATATATATATATATATATATATATATATATATATATATATATATATATATATATATATATATATATATATATATATATATATATATATATATATATATATATATATATATATATATATATATATATATATATATATATATATATATATATATATATATATATATATATATATATATATATATATATATATATATATATATATATATATATATATATATATATATATATATATATATATATATATATATATATATATATATATATATATATATATATATATATATATATATATATATATATATATATATATATATATATATATATATATATATATATATATATATATATATATATATATATATATATATATATATATATATATATATATATATATATATATATATATATATATATATATATATATATATATATATATATATATATATATATAATAAGAGTACAATAAATATGATACATAAATAAAACAGTTATGAGATTAATATATATTATATACAATAAAATAAATAATATGATAATTAAACGTATACAGTTAATATTATATAATGAAATATTGAAAATATTGTAAACAACAAGGCACCGATATCGCGGGGATATTATCTTTTTGTAACTTTAACATCACGTGTTTTAATTTATTTAAAACACGTGATGTGTTTGCGGTGTGGTTTTTGGTTTTCTTTGATGTGATGGCGGTGGTAAATTATTCCAACACTTGGTGGCCAAGTATCTGAAACTGCCGCGGAACGTAGCAGATCGGTGTGGCGGAATTTGTAAAATGCAGTTTTTAGCTCTAATTAAACAGCTAGTATCTTCATTTGAAGTCGGTTTATGTTTTTGTCCGTAAATATCAACCGACCGAGTCGTGGTTCGGCCCTCTCGGGCGACCTCGGATCGGAATGCTTACGCGTAACATGGTAACCTTCCAAGCCGAAGTTAAGCCCTTACCTAGGGGACTTTTGTATCGTGTTACTAGCGATAGAGGTTCAGGCTAAGCGACCTAAGAGCTATGCTACCTCTCAATCCGGTGAAGCAGTCAAGGCGTGCTTCTCTGGCCAATCTGTGTAGTTCGTCAAAAAACTTATTGTTACCAGGTGCTGCCTATATCCTGGCACTCCACACTGCACTCCGGGGAGACGGGCGTGGACAAGAGACTAGCCCAGGTCACCCTGGACAGCATACCACGTCTGCGTAACTTCACCAACGACACCGTACTAGATGTGCTGTTTTACACCAGCCCTGTCTATTGTCAGGTAAGAGCGTAATTTTTTTTTCAGTAAAACAAAATTTGATGAGAAAGATGTACTTTGAAGAAAGTTCGATTTGGTTCTGATTACTTTTATATCGTAATATTCTTACGATAATTCGTAAATACAATGAGAGCGTGCATTCGTGTTTAACCCATCAATGTAGTTTATCAAATTGGTTACCATATGTTTCAGACTATAATCGACACTGTATGCAACGAGCTGAACCGTGTCTACAGTCTGTTCAAGTCTAGGAATCCATCATTCGAGGGCGGAGTCTCCCTCGGCGGCCACTCGCTGGGCAGCGTCATCTTGTACGACCTGCTGTGCCACCAGAATCCCACGGTTGATAACAAACTGATACGTAATTTAAAATAAGAAATAAAATATAATAGCCTTTATTTGCTACTACAAATAACATGGACGTTGAGAAATTTAATTTACAGGTTTTTTTTTATTGTTAGATTGCAACCACAGAGCTGTGTCCGTGCTCTTTTCCAATACACTTAAATTGTTTACGCTGCATTTGTTAAAAAGTGCCACTTCTACAGTTACTGTTTTCCTTATTTTTTTTTTTATATATATATATAATGCCTGAATTTGGAGGTGGCCAGAGATCGTTTTGGGTTCACGCGTCGCAGACGCCCCGCTGCATTGCTATTAGTTTCTCCGTGACCGCTGTGTCCCTGCTTCTCATGGCCATTTTCAGGTTGTAGTCCACTATCCTCTCCCTTGATGCGGCCATTGCCTTTGTCATCAGTCTTCCTGTGGCGTCGTCACAGTCATCTGTATAATAGACACAGCTGACGGTGTGTCGGTATATCGCCACTACAGCATGTTGGACGCTGTCGTGCAGTTGCAGTTTTTTCGTCACTGTTCTGATGACCACCACTGATCCGTACGTGAGGCCTTGGGCCTCGTGCACGGTAAGGATGCGCGAACCTGACCCCGATCCGTATCCCTGGTTGGAAAGGGATTCTTTTTCCGTCTGGGTGTTATACCAGGTATAGTGTGTCGGGGAGGATTGGTATTATATTCGCGCCTTTGTAGCTCTTTTCAGAGAGTGCACTGCAGGTCTGGATGAATGAATGAACTGAATTTACAGGTTTCTAGTAGTCGCCATTAAGGCGTAGGCCTCTCCCAAACCTTTCCATCTTTGCCTATCCCGTGCTACATACATCCACTGGGATCCACATATGTATTTGAAGACATCTCTCCACCTGTTAAATGGTCTTCCTTATTTTCTCATTTTTTCCATTGCTACCCACTCTGTTAGTCGCTTTGCCCACCTATTGTTTTCCATTCTACATACATGTCCTGCCCAGTGCCATTTTAGTAACCTGAGTCTTTTCTGTGCTTCTACAATTTTTGTTCTGTTTTTTATAGTGTCGTTGATTTTTGTTTTTTTTTTCTTAATACGCTTGCAGGATCAGGTACAGACTGACAAGAAATACGTGAGCGGTACAGCGGGCACTGGGCAGCCCACAGTACAATACCCACAGCTGGCATTCAAACCCGACACCCTTTACGCCCTCGGAAGTCCTATTGGTAAGTCATAATTAATTCATATAATAGGTTCATTTTTGGCATACGCAAATATGATCACGTATCAAGTGGTTGCCAATTCGCCTTCCGCCGGAATGCTCACATTCTTTCTCTTCTACACATAATATATTTTAATCTCATAACTGTTGTATTCATGTATCATATTTATTGTACTCTTATTGTCTGTATAAATTACATATAAAAGTAGTATTGCGCGCGCACGTCTTTAGGTAGCCCCGGGCACCGCTGAAAATCAGCGCTGTCCTTGCGACAGCATATGATGAGACGGTGTCCGATATTGGCATCATATATTATGTACTATTTGTCCGTGTAACTTTAACTGTGTTTTGTCTATTTTTCATTATTTTTAATGTGTGTTATATTGTGTCTGTGATGTGTTTTTGTATTATGATGCCAATAAATAAAATATCTATGTCTATCTATCTTACCCCCCATCGGGGGGACCCTTGTGTCGAGTTACTAGCGATAGAGGTTCAGGCTAAGCGACCTAAGGGCTATGCCACCTCTCAATCCGGTGAAGCAGTCAAGGCAAAAAAAAATGTTTATATAATATATATATATGTATATATATATACTTAGGTATCTGTTGTATGTTTAGCATTTTTATTTATATATATTAGTTATGTATATGTATATTGTGTTTTGTATTAAAATAAATATAATCACAGACCCACTAAAATCTTTTTAGACGCAAGTTTCTGTCCATACAAAGGTTGTCTTGAAGAGATCGCTCTTAGCGATAAGACCGCCCATTGCGCATGCAATTATATCGACTAATGTGGCAATTGTATAATTGTTATTTCTGTGATTTTTTTTTAATTGTTGCGTAATAAAGTATATTCATTCATTCATCAATCGTCAATAGCCTAATGGTTTAGGGTACGGTCTGCGAATCGTAAGGTCGTGGGTTCGAATCCACCATTGGACTATTGCCGTGAACCATGTCCTAGCACAAGCTTAAGCTTAGTTGGGATGGTTAGTAATATTTATGAATTTTAAAAAAAAGAAATATTGCTAGCTTTCTTTTAAAAAAAATAAAATCATTCATTCATTCATACACTGTAATTGCAAAAATTAAACGAGGTTCGCAGTATAGTAAGCACGCGAGTTGAATGCAGATCTCTGGAATACGATAGTGAATTAACCTAATTATTATGTTATGGTCAATAATGAGTGTGTCGATAGATTTAAACAATTCTCTGAGTTCACCATTTTACACTAGGTTTGGTTTTGGTTTGCAGCCCAGTAGTTCTGGGCTGTCAAGAATAAGACTACGGTATCCCCTGCCTGTCGTAGAAGACGACTGAAAGGGGCTTCGGTTTCACAGTACAAGGCGACATCGGCTGGCCAATGTCGCCTTGCACTGCGAGGGCACAGGAGGAGAGGGAGTAAACCCCAGAAGTGCTCTCTTTGATCACAGTGCAGAGAAGCTCCGGCGCGTTCCTCAGGAGATCCCGGAGTCCCTCACCATGCACCGAGGAAAGGCCACCGGGGAGGTTTTAGTGGGTCAAACCCCACATAATCGCCGCCTTCCCCCCAGAAGGCGGGGTATCTTTTTGGAGATTTCCCCCCCCCCCCCTCCTCCCGTCAACAAAAAAAGGGTAGTTTGATGGAAGTTTGGTTAGGTTCTGATTAATTCTATTTCTAGTAATACTGCGATAATTCGAAAATACAGAGAGGGCGTCCGCGCGTAATAAAGTTTAACGTTTCATTCGATTTGAAGTCGCTTTTTGTTTTTACTCGTATTTTTGTAAATACAGTTACTTCAGTTACAAAGAAAGCTAGCAATATTTCTTTTTTTTTTCACAAATATTACTAACAATCTTGTAAACCATTCCAACTTAGCTTAAGCTTGTGCTAGGACATGGTTCACGGCAATAGTCGAATGGTGGATTCGAATCCACTACCTTACGATTCGCAGGACGTACCCTAAACCATTAGGCTATTGACGCTTTGTAATTGTATGTTATTAAAGCTATATTTAATATTTCAGCGATATTCGAGTGTATACGAGGCGTGGAACTGCTAGGTCCTGGGTTCTGTCTACCCACTTGCAAGAAGTTCTTTAATATCTTCCATCCATACGATCCCATCGCCTACAGGTGAGCTCATCCTCACTTATATATCAAAAAACTTTAATTTTTAAACTTATAGATTTTTATTATAAACTAGCGTACCTAGCCCGCTTCGCCGGTCTAGATTTAGCTTTATTTTATTTAAACAATAAACTTAAATCATTAAATATTTAATTTAACTCTCACAATATATTAAATTATTCATTTCTCTCCGTATTCATTCACACCCATGTACATATCAGTAAATACAATATCTTTCTTATCATTTATACAAAAACATATCGAGCTCAAGTTAATGTCAGAAATAAAAGTACGACGTATGGCTTGTTTGACAGTACAAAAAGAGGAGTGCTCCGATCGTCACCAAAATTTACAGGATTACTCGCCAGGTCAATCTGAAGATTCCATGAATGTTTCATTGAAATCGGTCCAGTCGTTTCGGAGCCTATACAGAACATACCCACACACTTTCTCTTTTATATATATAGATTTTATAAATTGCCGTTCAATTTGTTAAAAGCTCTTTCGCTAGAAGGCAGTATGATTGATACCAAAAAAATAAGACTATAACAGTTTTAAAATTGTTTTTTTTCCAGAATCGAACCCCTAATCAATCCCCAGTTAAGGAATGTGAAGCCGTACCAGATACCGCACCATAAGGGAAGAAAGCGAATGCATCTAGGTACATATTTTCGTGTTTTTATAACTTTAAACGACCACTTTACAATATTGTGCCCAGTGCAACCGCCAGTTGTTCACTACCTGTCACTTTTAGGTCCTAATAAGCTTGACGAAAAGTGGACGGCTTCAGCTATCTCTCTCTATCTCGTGAGACTGATGCAGCTTTCTTACTCACAACTGTCCATTGGTCATCCTGTGTCCAACAGGAGAGGCTGCCGCATTCCGACGTTCCAAATTTAAGAGTGACGTGAGAGCTTATTTTCAACCGACTACAAAAAAGGTGGAGGCTCTCAATTCATCATTAAATTTTGTATACAAGTATACACTGTGTGTTTGTAAACAGAAAATGATTTATTTTTTACTTGCCTGCAACCCCCGGGACGGAACTAGTCGAGTATATATTGTTCATACATATATATGGAACTAAAGAAGATTTACTGCTTCTCTAAATGTTTTTTTTTATATCTTGAAGTAATCAAAGGTATTCTTTCCAGAACTGAAAGACACGATGGCTCGAGTTGGTGCGGACATAAAGCAGAAGCTGATAGAGTCCATCAGGAGCACCTGGTCCAGCATGTGGAACTCCCAGCCACCAAACGACCGCCAGCTGGAGAAGGTGGGCACAAAATATCACACCTGATCATCAACAGTTTCACCGGCAAATGTTTTGTGATTGTTTTAAAAAGATTTAAAAAAAAAATAACACAAAATCTGATTTCAAAAATCAACAGTGATAAAATCCGAAACTCCATCTGTCAGTGACGGTAGTAGAAGTGTCTATACGCCCTCATATTCTTTAAGCAGGCATCTCGACGGTCTTTCGAGACTGCCACCAAACATTCTAACAAACTTCTTTTAAGTGCCGTCGCGTCGCCCGGAGGCCGAGACACGTTCTTAACGATCCGGACGACGCGATTACCATTGCACAGGCTAGATCTCTACAAATCCATAAAGCGTCTATTCGCGACCGTCGGAGGTTGCGAATAATCCTCGCGCGTTACCGCTATTTTATGGGCAGGCCCCACCCCTTAGATGCTAGGAGCGTTGCTGGAGTTTCTTCGGCAACTTCTTCTCCCAGCGCCAACGCTTCCTGAAGTGGCACTCAAAGTTAGTTTAGCTTTTGAATGTCCCTTGGATTATCCGTGAAATAGCAACCGACCGAGTCGTGGTTCGGCCCTCTCGGGCGCCCTCGGATCGGAATGCTTACGCGTAACATAGTAACCGTCCAAGCTGAGGCTACCCCTCACCGGGAGGACCCTTGTGTCTAGTTACTAGCAATAGAGGTTCAAGCTAAGCGACCTAAGAGCTGTGCCATCTCTCAATCCGGTGAAGCAGTCAAGGCCAGCTTCTCTGGCCAATCTGTGTAGGTCGTCTTAAAAAAAAACGCCCTCATTTATAGTTAGGTAATATATGTATATATATATATGTCCCACTGTTGGGCACAGGCCTTCTCTGTAAAGAGAGTATAAGGGCATAGTCCACCACGCACACCTACTGCGGATTGGCAGACTTCACATGCCTTAGAATAATGTTCAAAGACATGTAGGTTTCCTCACGATGTTTTCCTACACCGCTGAGCGCGTAAATCAGCACACAAAATTGCAATAGCAAATTTATTGGTGCCAGCACCGGGGATCGAACTCAGGTCGCTAGCGTACTATGCAACTTGACCTAACCGCCCGGACACTGAGCTACCACGGTTCTACATCATTCTTACATATCAGTAAATACAATATTATTCCTATCATTTGTACAAAAACATATCGGGCTCAAGTTAATGTCAGAAATACACGACGTATGGCTTGTATGGAACAAACACACACTTTTTCTTTTATATATATATATATATTTATGTTTGTTTCCATTTCCAGGTTGTCGAGGAAGAGATAGAGAAAGATCAGCAGGCCGAGGAAGACAAGGAGGAAGTCATCCGTGACAGAGAGGTAATTGTCACCTTTTAGACACATTTTTTTTTTTTTTTTTTTTTTTTTTTTTAGAAATATTACTAGCAATCTTGTTAACCATACCAACTAAGCTTAAGCTTGTGCTAGGACATGGTTCACGGCAATAGTCGAATGGTGGATTCGAAGCCACGACCTTACGATTCGCAGGCCGTACCCTAAACCATTAGGCTATTGACGTTTTGCTATTAAACAAATTAATAGGAAATAAAAATTGCATTACCTGCGTTACTGTGTGTGAGTGTATGTGTGTCCTGTATTCGTCCGATAATTCGTAAACACAAAGAGGGCGTCCGCGCGTAATGACGTTGAACGTTTGTTTCGATTTGAAATTAGTTTTTTGTTTTTACACGTAAATATACTTGTAGTTAGGAAAACTCTTAAAGCGAACGTGCTCTTCGTGGAAGGACGGAAAATAGATTTCAGATTCTAATCTCCTATTTAAATGAGACGAACGAGCTTACGAATGACCTGATCTTATATCAGCGTCACATGAACATCCACAGCATCAGAGGAGCTGCAGGTCTTTGAGATAGGAGTAGGCTTGACACTTAGAGGTCCCCAAATCATATGTTTCGGAAACAGCGGCGACAGTGGTACTGTCGTGGTACCGCCAACTGTATTTTTCGGTCGTGGCATTTTTAATACCAAGAGAGGTTAAAATTTTAGGTATAGCCTTATGTATTTTTGTACTAGAAAGCAAAAACTACAACTCACAATTGACAGTTAGTTTTACATTTTAGAAGGTTCGACGTCTCTTAACACCGAGAGATGGCGCTGTTAAACACCAACCATAAAGATGTTCTACTGTATCGTGTGATGGATGTTGAAATTGATTTTTTTTTAACGTGGGAGGGGAAATGCGTTTGCTTATACGGGTGGTAGCGGATGCGTTAGCCTACCTCTGCCTTAGGGCGAGATACGGTCGCGTTAGTATTTCACCACCTTGCCCTGGTGACAGGCCTAGTCAGGGAAAAAGCCTCCTGCGCCTATGGAGGGGTATCCGTGCTCACAAAGCTACCCCTCCAGACAGGTAGGGCCAGTGCAGACCGGCGGAGAGTTCCCCAACACCCCGCCAGCGGTCCCATTAAATCTAATAGAGGTTTTCTCTCTTGCCCTCCGAGGTCTCCTTCTGTGTTATAACCTGTTCACAGAAGGAGACTATGGTATCATTATCTCTAGGTGACGAAGGAGATGCTGGGGAAGCTGAATGACGGCAGACGAGTTGACTACGTGCTCCAGGAGGCATGGTTCAGGAAATGATCAACAGTATCTATTCGCGATGAGCAGCCATGTCGGTTACTGGTGAGTTCACTCTACAGGCTGTGTTTGAGAGAGCCCACATTTTTTACAAACGCTCATGTACATTCGCACATACACCCATGCATATACTGGAAGTAAATACAATATTATTCCTATCATTTGTACAAAAACATATCGGGCTCAAGTTAATGTCAGAAATACACGACGTATGGCTTGTATGGAACAAACACACACTTTTTCTTTTATATATATATATATATTTATGTTTGTTTCCATTTCCAGGTTGTCGAGGAAGAGATAGAGAAAGATCAGCAGGCCGAGGAAGACAAGGAGGAAGTCATCCGTGACAGAGAGGTAATAGTCACCTTTTAGACACATTATATTATCAGTCAGTTCACAATTTTTTAACCTACTTTAAAAAGAGTTTCTGATATGTTTTTTGGACAAACTAACATAGTTGGCACAGAAAAGCTGGCCTTTGTCAGCCCTTTAGTTCTGGGCGCTCAAGAATAAGACTACGGTATCCCCTGCCTGTCGTACAAGGCGACTAAAAGGGGCCTCGGGTTCACTGGGCGACAAGGGTGGGGACCTTTGTCGTCCGCTAAGGTGGACCCGGGAAGAAGGCGACATTGGCTGGCCCGTGTCGCCTTACACTGCGAGGGCACACGGGGGGAGGGAGTAACCTCCCCCCCCGACGTGCTCTGCTTGAGACAGTGCAGAGGGGCTCCGGTGCGTTCCACTGGAGATCCCGGAGCCCCTCGTCATGCACCGAGGAAAGGGCCACCGGGGAGGTTTTAGTGGGTAAGAACCCCACATAACCGCCGCCTTCCTCCTAGAAGGCGGGGTATCTTTTTGAAGATTTCCTCCCCGTTAAGATAAAAAAAATGATTATGTAATATTTATTTATTTATAATTTTACAAAATAACAGCTTATGAATTATAAAAAATATTTAGGTCAGGCATTTTAGATCTAAGCCTATATAGATTTACAGCACATATTTTTTAACTAAGTTATACGTTATATAAGTATTAGTTAACTAAGGATCACTTCGCATTAAAAACATTTTTTTTTTTTAGAAATATTACTAACAATCTTGTAAACCATTCCAACTAAGCTTAAGCTTGTGCTAGGACATGGTTCACGGCAATAGTCGAATGGTGGATTCGAACCCACGACCTTACGATTCGCAGGCCGTATCCTAAACCATTAGGCTATTGACGCTTCGCTATTAAACAAATTAATAGGAAATAAAAATTGCATTACCTGCGTTACTGTGTGTGAGTGTGTGTATATCCCTGTGTGTCCTGTATTCGTCCGATAATTTGTAAATACAAAGAGGGCGTCCGCGTAATGACGTTTTAACGTTTGATTCGATTTGAAATTAGTTTTTTATTTTTACACGTAATAAACTTGTAATTAGGAAAACTCTTAAAGCGAACGTGGTCTTCGTGGAAGGACGGAAAATTGATTTCAGATTCTAATCTCCTATTTAAATGAGACGAACGAGCTTACGAATGACCTGATCTTATATCAGCGTCACATGAACATCCACATCATCAGAGGAGCTGCAGGTGTAGGTCTTTGAGATAGGAGTAGGCTTGACACTTAGAGGTCCCCAAATCATATGTTTCGGAAACAGCGGTGACAGTTGATAGTAATAGTTGGAAGTGAGGCGTACTGTCGTGGTACCGCCAACTGTATTTTTCGGTCGTGGTATTTTTAATACCAAGAGAGGGTAATTTGGGTATAGCCTTATATACTTTTGTACTAGAAAGCAAGAAACACAACCCACAATTGACAGTTAGTTTTACATTTTAGAAGGTACGACGTCTCTTAACACCGAGAGATGGCGCTGTTAAACACCAACCATAAAGATGGTGTCGTTAGAATCGGCATTCTGCCGTGATGTTCTACTGTATCGTGTGATGGAGGTTGAAATTAGATTTTTTTTCATGTGGGAGGGGAAATACGTTTGCTTATACGAGTGGTAGCGGATGCGTTAGCCACCCTCTGCCTTAGGGCGAGATGCGGTCGCGTTAGTATTTCACCACCTTCCCCCGGTGACAGGCCCAGTCAGGAAAAAGGCCTCCTGCGCCTATGGAGGGGTATCCGTAATCACAAAGCTACCTCTCCAGTCAGGTAGGGCCAGTGCAAACCGGCGGAGAGTTCCCCAACACCCCGCCAGCGGTTCCATTAAATCTAATAGAGAGGTTTTCTCTCTTGCCCACTCCGAGGTCTCCTTCTGTGTTATAACCTGTTCACAGAAGGAGACTATAGACTCATTTATCTCTAGGTGACGAAGGAGATGCTGGGGAAGCTGAATGACGGCAGACGAGTTGACTACGTGCTCCAGGAGGCGCCGTTCGAAATGATCAACGAGTATCTATTCGCGATGAGCAGCCATGTCGGTTACTGGTGAGTTCACTCTACAGGCTGTGTTTGAGGAGAGCCCACATTTTTACAAACGCTCATGTACACATTCGCACATACACCCATGCATGCACACACACACTATCCCGAAGTGGCACTCAAAGTTAGTTTAGCTTTTGAATGTCTCTTAGATTATCCGTGAAATAGCAACCGGCCGAGTCGTGGTTCGGCCCTCTCGGGCGCCCTCGGATCGGCATGCTTACGCGTAACATAGTAACCGTCCAAGCCGAGGTTACCCCTCACCGGGGGGACCCTTGTGTCGAGTTACTAGCGATAGAGGTTCAGGCTAAGCGACCTAAGAGCTGTGCCACCTCTCAATCCGGTGAAACAGTCAAGGGCAGCTTCTCTGGCCAATCTGTGTAGATCGTCATAAAAAAAAAACCACACACACTATTATCTCCACAAACACACTCAATCACATGACATATTAATATTTAGTTCCTAAGATAAACTCGGAGTTAGGTACAACATCTCCCTAATACAGGCTGTGATTTAGTCTAGCAGATAAGTGCCGAGGATCTGAAAAGGAAAAATGTATATGAAAAATATATTGTATGTAATAGATTTGTGTATGTACATCATATGTGCAAAATGTAAAAATATATATATATATATATATATACACACACAGTAAGTTAGAAGAATAAATATCAATTTCTTTACATTCTTTGAACACAGTGATAAGTAAAGATTCTTTTATCTTTTCCCAATATTTTTCAAATCTGGGAGTGGTGAGTTTTTCCAATAATTTAATTGTCTCATTGTCTGAACAACACTTGAACGCATATTCAACCGTAGTTTATTAGAAGACTTTACCTATAAATATTGTTTGAAGTGTATGCTATTTGGTGACGCAGCTGAAACCAATCTGCTCAGTCTTGAGCACAGGCGTAAGGTAGCTAGCCTTTCGGTTTTCTACAGATTGCATTTTGGAGAGTGTGCTCACGAACTACATGATCTAATTCCCCCTTTCCACCATCGGACTTCTAGACGCACTGCGGGATTTCATCCTTTTGTTGTGAACATCCCTCAAACCCGAACGAAGCGACTTGCTTCGTCTTTCATTCTTCGTACAGCAAAGGACTGGAATAGTTTGCCCGCGTCTGTCTTTCCTTCCGATTACAATGTGGGTATTTTCAAGAGTAGAGTGAATAGACATTTACTAAGCTAGTGCGCCTTACCATCCAGGACTGCATTTCCACTTAACATCAGGTGGGATCGTAGTCAAGCACTTGCTTAGAAATTATAAAAAAAAAATGTCTTGGTCAGACAAATTTTGACTCGTACATGAGCTTGAGAGTCGCCATGCTAATTTGAGATTGCAATGGGTTCCGTCACATATAGGTTTACAAGGCAATGAGGAGGTTGACAGATTGGCCAAATTAGCTATTACAGAAACGACGAAAAATGTTTGTTACCACTTTATACGGAGATTCTCCTCCTCCTCGCGTCGGTTTCCTCAATGCTGAGGGTCGTGACCATCTCGTGGGAACAGTTTGGTTTTAGTGATCCGTCGCCATTTTCCTCTATCTGCAGCCGTGCGCAGAGCATCGCTAACCGACGTGCCTAGAGTGGTGCGGATCTGGTCAGTCCAACGTGTCGGCCTTCGACCTCG
Source organism: Meandrusa payeni (assembly GCA_029286785.1). Taxonomy (NCBI): domain Eukaryota; kingdom Metazoa; phylum Arthropoda; class Insecta; order Lepidoptera; family Papilionidae; genus Meandrusa; species Meandrusa payeni. The sequence continues at coordinate 3,938,984 of JAGSMX010000026.1, forward strand.
CGGTCTTGTCAATCAATCAATTTTAAATCAATTTTACCAGTCACAACTAGCCTTTCTAGGTTATTGCTGTTTTTTCTGGCAATGTGACCAAAGTATTCCAGCATCCTGCGTAGGCATATGGTGGACAGCCTAGCTTCGATTTTAAGTTCCCTCAGGATGGACACGTTGGTACGATGTGCTGTCCATGGGATCCGTAACATCCTTCGCCAGCACCACATCGTGAAGGCATCAATGCGGAGACTCTAGGTTTTATAAAATAAATTGTTTTCAAAATTTTAAAGAATACTTCGATGAAAGAAGTCAGCAGAAAGGTATTTGGTATAAAATCATACAGAGTCGACCTCATTTGCCTTGGTTCCTGGAAGGAAACCAGTAGGAAGTATGTTACAACGGTGCACAGATTAAGGTCGGGACATTTTCCAGCAAAATTTTTTGCACATCGCATGCGGAAGGCCGAGTCACCGTGACATGATGACCATGAGGTGGACGATGTGCTCCACATAATGGAGGAATAAGCCAAACATGAAGCGGAAAGAAAGTCATTAATAGACAGTCTAAAACTGAGAGAGCAACATGTGGGTGTTTCCTTAATGCTGCTGTCAGCCCTGTAGTTTTGGGCTCTAAAGAATAAGACTACGGTATCCCCTGCCTGTCGTACAAGGCGACTAAAAGGGGGGCCTCGGGTTCACTGGGCGACAAGGGTCTTGCTTTGTCGTCCGCTAAAGTGGACCCGGGAAGAAGGCGACATCGGCTGGCCCGTGTAGCCTTGCACTGCGATGGCATAGCGGGGGGGGGGAGTAACCTCCCTCCCCCCGGAACGTGCTCTCCTTGTGCACAGTGCAAAGGGGCTCCGTTGCGTTCCACTGGAGATCCCGGAGCCCATCGTCATGCACTGAGGAAAGGGCCACCGGGGAGGTTTAAGTGGGTAAAAACCCCACATAACCGCCGCCTTACCCCCAGAAGAAGGGGTATCTTTTTGAAGATTTCCTCTCCGTTAACAAAAAAAAAATGCTGTCTGACCCGACCTCAGAGGGAGCGAGGAAGCTGGTGGCTATGGCCGTACAACAGTGATGACTTTCTTTCTCGCTTCATGCGACCAATGTGTGTGCAGGTTAGGGTATGATGGGGCTGACATGCCCAAAAGGGCAAAAGTCCCGAATAAATGAAGAAAAAAAAACGATTTTCACGAAATTTTGCATGCAAAGGTTGTAGGGGCGATAAATCAATCTAGCTAGTTACAAGACACGAATATGTGCGTGTGTTTTTCTACTTAGTTGGAATGGTTAATAAGACTGTCAGTAATATTTCTGAAGAAAAAAAAGGAATATTGCTAGCTTTCTTCTAAAAGAAAAAAAATAACTCAACTTAAGCTTGTGCTAGGAGATGGTTCACGTCAATAACCGAACGGTGAATTCAACCCTACGACCTTACGACTCGCAGACCGTACCCTTAACCACGTACTATACGTACACTCTCTCTCTCTCTAGTGTCGGTCCCTCATGTCTGAGGATCGTGGTCACCATCAGTGTTGCACCTGGAGCGGATGATTTGCTTCCACCGGCTTCTGTCCAGTGCGTCTTTTACAGCACTGTAAAATTTGGAGGACGACGAGTCTTTTACTTGATCGGACCACCTTGTTGGTGAACGGCCGCGAGATCTTTCTCCTGCGGTGTTCCCAACTACGATCAGTTTATCCAGACTTTCGTCGCCTCTGCGCATTGTGTGTCCGAAATACGCCAGGATTCGTTGTCGGCATATGGTAGACAAACGAGTCTTAATTTTTAGTTGGCTTAGGATAGATGCATTCAGCCCTGTAGTTCTGGGCTCTCAAGAATAAGAATACGGTATCCCCTGCCTGTCGTACAAGGCGACTAAAAGGGGCCTCGGGTTTACTGGGCGACAAGGGTGGGGGCCTGAGTCGTCCACCAAAGTGGACCCGGGAAGAAGGCGACATCGGCTGGCCCGTGTCGCCTTGCACTGCGATGGCATAGCGGGGGGAGTAACCTCCCCAGGACGTGCTCTCCTTGAGCACAGTGCAAAGGGGCTCCGTTGCGTTCCACTGGAGATCCCGGAGCCCCTCGTCATGCACCGAGGAAAGGGCCCCCGGGGAGGTTTTAGTGGGTAAAAACCCCACATAACCGCCGCCTTCCCCCCAGAAGGTGGGGTATTTTTTTGAAGATTTCCTCTCCGTTAACAAAAAAAAAATGCTGTCTGACCCGACCTCAAAGGGAGCGAGGAAGCTGGTGGCTATGGCCATACAACATTGATGACTTTCCTTCTCGCTTCATGCGACCAATGTGTGTGTAGGTTAGGGTATGATGGGGCTGACATGCCCAAAAGAGCAAAAGTCCCGAATAAATGGAGAAAAAAAACGATTTTCATGTAATTTTGCATGCAAAGGGTGTAGGGGCGATAAATCAATCTAGCTAGTTACAAGACACGAATATGTGCGTGTGTTTTTCTACTTAGTTGGAATGGTTAATAAGAATGTCAGTAATATTTCTGAAAAAAAAAAGAAATGTTGCTAGCTTTCTTTTTGTACCCAATCCCACATCAAATTCAGTTCTAGATGGTGAGACGCAGTTAGGAGTGAACGATAAATATCGATATTACATAAAATATCGAAATATGGACGCGATATACGCTTCGATCCGATATTATCGAATCATCAATGCGAAGCGTCAATAGCCTAATAGTTTAGGGTACGACCTACGAATCGTAAGGTCGTGGGTTCGAATCCACCATTGGACTATTGTCGTGAACCATGTCCTAGCACAAGATTAAGCTTAGTTGGAATGGTTAACAAGATTGTTAGTAATATTTCTGAAAAAAGAAATATTGCTAGTTTTCTTTTTGTACCCAATCCCACATCAAATTCAGTTCTAGATGGTGAGACGCAGTTAGGAGTGAACGATAAATATCGATATTACATAAAATATCGATATATGGACGCGATATACGCTTCGATCCGATATTATCGAATCATCAATGCGAAGCGTCAATAGCCTAATAGTTTAGGGTACGACCTACGAATCGTAAGGTCGTGGGTTCGAATCCACCATTGGACTATTGCCGTGAACCATGTCCTAGCACAAGCTTAAGCTTAGTTGGAATGGTTAATAAGACTGTCAGTAATATTTCTGAAAAAAAGAAATATTGCTAGTTTTCTTTTTGTACCCAATCCCACATCAAATTCAGTTCTAGATGGTGAGACGCAGTTAGGAGTGAACGATAAATATCGATATTACATAAAATATCGATATATGGACGCGATATACGCTTCGATCCGATATTATCGAATCATCAATGCGAAGCGTCAATAGCCTAATAGTTTAGGGTACGACCTACGAATCGTAAGGTCGTGGGTTCGAATCCACCATTGGACTATTGCCGTGAACCATGTCCTAGCACAAGCTTAAGCTTAGTTGGAATGGTTAACAAGGTTGTTAGTAATATTTCTGAAAAAAGAAATATTGCTAGTTTTCTTTTTGTACCCAATCCCACATCAAATTCAGTTCTAGATGGTGAGACGCAGTTAGGAGTGAACGATAAATATCGATATTACATAAAATATCGATATATGGACGCGATATACGCTTCGATCCGATATTATCGAATCATCAATGCGAAGCGTCAATAGCCTAATAGTTTAGGGTACGACCTACGAATCGTAAGGTCGTGGGTTCGAATCCACCATTGGACTATTGCCGTGAACCATGTCCTAGCACAAGCTTAAGCTTAGTTGGAATGGTTAATAAGACTGTCAGTAATATTTCTGAAAAAAAGAAATATTGCTAGTTTTCTTTTTGTACCCAATCCCACATCAAATTCAGTTCTAGATGGTGAGACGCAGTTAGGAGTGAACGATAAATATCGATATTACATAAAATATCGATATATGGACGCGATATACGCTTCGATCCGATATTATCGAATCATCAATGCGAAGCGTCAATAGCCTAATAGTTTAGGGTACGACCTACGAATCGTAAGGTCGTGGGTTCGAATCCACCATTGGACTATTGCCGTGAACCATGTCCTAGCACAAGCTTAAGCTTAGTTGGAATGGTTAATAAGACTGTCAGTAATATTTCTGAAAAAAGAAATATTGCTAGTTTTCTTTTTGTACCCAATCCCACATCAAATTCAGTTCTAGATGGTGAGACGCAGTTAGGAGTGAACGATAAATATCGATATTACATAAAATATCGATATATGGACGCGATATACGCTTCGATCCGATATTATCGAATCATCAATGCGAAGCGTCAATAGCCTAATAGTTTAGGGTACGACCTACGAATCGTAAGGTCGTGGGTTCGAATCCACCATTGGACTATTGCCGTGAACCATGTCCTAGCACAAGCTTAAGCTTAGTTGGAATGGTTAACAAGGTTGTTAGTAATATTTCTGAAAAAAAAAAGAAATATTGCTAGTTTTCTTTTTGTACCCAATCCCACATCAAATTCAGTTCTAGATGGTGAGACGCAGTTAGGAGTGAACGATAAATATCGATATTACATAAAATATCGATATATGGACGCGATATACGCTTCGATCCGATATTATCGAATCATCAATGCGAAGCGTCAATAGCCTAATAGTTTAGGGTACGACCTACGAATCGTAAGGTCGTGGGTTCGAATCCACCATTGGACTATTGCCGTGAACCATGTCCTTTTTTTTTTTTGTTGACGGGGAGGAAATTCACAGCATTGCCCCCGCCTCTGGGGAAGGCGGCGGTTATGTGGGGATCTTACCCACTAAAACCTCCCCGGTGGCCCTTTCCTCGGTGCACGAGGGCTCCGGGATCTCCAGTGGAATGCACCGGAGCCCCTCTGCACTGTGCTCAGGAGAGCACGTCCCGGGGAGGTTACTCCTCCTCCCCTGTGCCTGCAGCGAAAGGCGAAACGGGCCAGCCGATGTCGCCTTCTTCCCGGGTCCACTGTAGCAGACGACAAGAGCCCCCCACCCTTGTCGCCCGTGAACCCGAGACCCCCTGTCGACTTCTATGATAGACGGGGGATACCGTAGCCTTATTCTACGAGCCCAGAGACTACAGGGCTGCAATGATTGTTGGTGATAACTAACTTAGCCATCCCTACTATACCTTTCGACGTATTCAATGAAGCATCAGATTAAGCCACGGATGGTTAGAAGTTCTCTAGGTAACCCTTCACGAAAGTTACTCATAAAAGAAATTCATATCGAACACTCAAAAAGCTCGATCTCGATTCCACTTTTATCTATTCTCGGACAATATAACCGTACGCTCTTCTTTGATTCTATTTTTTAACAACATTAATCTGCTAATTTGTCCATATTTATCATCTTCTACCGAAGGTTAGAGACCATCATGGAGATTTGGACCCTCGACACAGCAGCTCGTAGTAAAGAACGCGTGCTCTTATTGAACCATTGCGGTAGATTTTTAAGCCAAGATGTTCTTCTCCTTCCCGGATTTCTTTTCCCTTATATCTTTCCCTTGATTATAAGCGTATTAATATTTATATCCTTTGTAATGGTTACGATATATCCCTCTAGAATATTTATAATACTCATTGCGACCCTTAAGTCTTAACAGCGTGGAGACCCCTGGCCATATGAGATGTTAACTAGGTTAGGTGTTAAAAAAAACATTAAAATTTAAAAAAAAATGTACTTTGATATCGTATATTTATTTATTTAGAGATGCATTGAACAGTCACGAACGCAACGATTCTTACGTGAAATTAAACTAAGTTTTATATATAACTTAAGTGTTGTACTTTGTGTCACAATGACGAACTCTACTCACATTGTATATTGACAAATGAAATTTCATTGCTAACTCCACGCTATGTCACTATGTTTGGTGTTTTATATGTGTATGAAAACGATCAAATTATGAATTTATTGGAATTTGAACTATCCTCCCCCCAATTTATCAATAAATGGGCGTGTGTACCTATAGAAGTACAACAATTTGTACTCCTTACGTATTTAATATTTGAACATTGAAACAACCAATACAAAGCCAATTTAAAACGAAAAAAGTAGTACAGTATTTTGTGTCACAATGACGAACTCTACTCACATTGTATATTGACAAATGAAATTTCATTGCTAACTCCACGCTATGTCACTATGTTTGGTGTTTTATATGTGTATGAAAACGATCAAATTATGAATTTATTGGAATTTGAACTATCCTCCCCATTTATCAATAAATGGGCGTGTGTACCCTATGAAATTACAACAATTTGTACTCCTTACGTATTTAATATTTGAACATTGAAACAACCAATACAAAGCCAATTTAAAACGAAAAAAGTAGTACAGTATTTTGTGTCACAATGACGAACTCTACTCACATTGTATATTGACAAATGAAATTTCATTGCTAACTCCACGCTATGTCACTATGTTTGGTGTTTTATATGTGTATGAAAACGATCAAATTATGAATTTATTGGAATTTGAACTATCCTCCCCATTTATCAATAAATGGGCGTGTGACGCCTATAAATTACAACAATTTGTACTCCTTACGTATTTAATATTTGAACATTGAAACAACCAATACAAAGCCAATTTAAAACGAAAAAAGTAGTACAGTATTTTGTGTCACAATGACGAACTCTACTCCAAGTTACTTCCTCCGTCAGCAACATCGCAAGGCTAATAGCTTTTTTTACTAATGGGAACGTATTTAACCGTGTACTCGTCCACTGGGGAAGTACGACTTATATCGGGCCCGCACTGACCAAATCTAAAAGAAGTTCCACCGTTTTGCCTAGCAGTGGCTTTGTCCCAGGCAGGATGAGATGATGATGAGGGGGACCTCACCTTCCAGACAAGGCGAGTCCATCACCTGGAGCACGTAGGAATACCCTGCCACGCCGCAACTGTGGTGCGGCATAAATTTCCGTCCATCCTGTTGTTTGAAGATATCACATTATATTTTTTCTGTGATGCATTTATTAATTGTTGTGTGAATATTCATTCATTCATTCATACATTCGATGTACTTATGCCTATATTGTTTTCAGACTACCCGTCAACCAGCCGAGGTGGGATTTAATCTGTCCCATGGCGAAGATAAACATTTCTGCAAATATACGTTTGTCAACGTTGATAATTTTAACATAATACATTATAATCTCGACCACGTCTCTGACCAGGGATCTCCATAGCCGGGGTGATATTAATCTCACAATCTTTCTTCTCTCTTCTATTCTGCATTTCATTAAGAACTGCAGTAAAAGTATCTCATTCGGCCCTCCAGGGGATCCTCGAGGCAGCATACTATTGTGAATTGCACCGTCCCAAGTAATGGTTTCCTCCCAGAGACACATCTAAGTTCTCAAGTGAATTCCAAATCTCATTTGTACGAAGCTTTCGAATCTTAGAGCTGGCAATGGTAACCAGCCGAAAATATACCAAATTCCCGTTCCAGTCTGCACCCCACATTCTTCCGCATGGTCCATGCTCGTCCACTCTTGAGATTTCTTTTTTTTGTTAACGGGGGAAAAATCTTTAAATGCGAGGTTCTTACTCACTAAACCCTCCCCTCTCCCTCCCCTTCAGCTAATATCGGCACGGGCCAGCTAATATCGCCTTTTTCCCGGGTCGAATGTAGCAGACGACAAGAGCCCCCCACCCTTGTCGCCCGTGAACCCGAGGCCCCCTGTCGACTTCTATGATAGACGGGGGATACCGTAGCCTTATTCTACGAGCCCAGAGACTACAGGGCTGCAATGATTGCTGGTGATAACTAACTTAGCCAACCCTACTATACCTTTCGAAGTTTTCAATGAAGCCTCAGATTAAGCCACGGATGGAGTGAAGTTCTCTTGGTAACCCTTCACGAAAGTTACTCATAAAAGAAATTCAGATCGCACACTCAAAAAGCTCGATCTCGATTCAACTATTCTCGGACAATATAACCGTACGCTCTTCTTAGATTCTATTTTTTAACAACATTAATCTGCTAATTTGTCCATATTTATCATCTTCTACCGAAGGTTGGAGACCATCATGGAGATTTGGACCCTCGACACAGCAGCTCGTAGTAAAGAACGTGTGCTCTTATTGAACCATTGGCGTACATTTTTAAGCCAAGATGTTCTTCTCCTTCCCGGTTTTCTTTTCCCTTGTATCTTTCCCTGGATCATAAGCTTATCAATGTTTATATCCTTTGTAATGGTTACGATATATCCCTCTAGAATATTTATAATACTCATTGCGACCCTTAAGTCTTAACAGCGTGGAGACCCCTGGCCATATGAGATGTTAACTAGGTTAGGTGTTAAAAAAAACATTAAAATTTAAAAAAAAAATGTACTTTGATATCGTATATTTATTTATTTATAGATGCATTGAACAGTCACGAACGCAACGATTCTTACGTGAAATTAAACTAAGTTTTATATATAACTTAAGTGTTGTACTTTGCGTCACAATGACGAACTCTACTCACATTGTATTTTGACAAATGACATTTCATTGCTAACTCCACGCTATGTCACTATGTTTGGTGTTTTATATGTGTATGAAAACGATAAAATTATAAATTTATTGGAATTTGAACTATCCTCCCCCCATTTTATTAATAAATGGGCGTGTGTACCTATAGAAGTACAACAATTTGTACTCCTTACGTATTTAATATTTGAACATTGAAACAACCAATACAAAGCCAATTTAAAACGAAAAAAGTAGTACAGTATTTTGTGTCACAATGACGAACTCTACTTTCATTGACGAGAAACGTTTCACTGCTAACTTCACCCTGTATCAATATCTGGGCGTGTGAATTTATGTATGTCTATGAGAAGTTGTACGTTTACGTATTTAAACATATGAACATTGAAAAAACCAATACAAAGCCAATTTTAAACGAAAAAATGAGTACAGTATTTTGTGTCACAATGATGAACTCTACTTGTATTGTTAATAACAAGTGACGTTTCACTTCTAACTTCACTCTATATCAATAAGTGGATATTGTAACAACCAATACAACGCCATTATTAACGAAAAAAATAGTGCAGTATTTTAAGTCACACTGACGAACTCTACTCATATTGTTAATAACAAGTGACGTTTCACTTCTAACTTCACCCTATATCAATAAGTGGATATTGTAACAACTAATACAACGCCATTATTAACGAAAAAATAGTGCAGTATTTTAAGTCACACTGACGAACTCTACTCATATTGTTAATAACAAGTGACGTTTAAATTCTAACTTCACCCTATATCAATAGATGGATATTGTAACAACTAATACAACGCCATTATTAACGAAACAATTAGTGCAGTATTTTAAGTCACACTGACGAACTCTACTCATATTGTTATTACAAAATTACAATGCGAGTAGTGCTCTTCACGCTAATGTAAGTCATTCATAATCTATATCACCTTGACGAACTAAGTTCATATTGATTTTATTTAAAAAAAAAGATAGCTACTGGAGTAGGATAACGAAGGAAACATAGACTAAATTCAACAATGGCTCGACTTTCGGTGTTTTACTAAATTTTTGGAGAGTATGCATAGGAATTACACGAGTCAATTCCTCCATCCCCATTCTACCTTCGGACGTTTAGACATTGGGTGGGTCTCCACCCTTCCATAGTCGATGTTCCGAGCGTCAACAAGTTGCCGGCGTCAGTCTTTCCGTCCAAGTACGAATTGGGAGCCTTCAAGAGTAGAGTGAATAGGCACTTACTAAACTAGCGCGTGGGATCCTGGTCAAGCACTAGTTTATACCCCATAAAAAACATAGTTGTTAAATTGTTTAAAAAAGGTAAAAGTAACATCCTATATTTATCCCACTGTTGGGCAAAAACTTTCTTTGTAAAGACTATGTCCGCCCATGTTATATTTACTATAAACAAAAAACTGTTTTCAAGCTGAGAGCCTGACAATGACTTAAAATGCCTCTTATTTTAAACTATACGTTAAAGTTACAAATGACACTTATATCTTTCCCACTGTTGGGCAAAGACCTTCTCTTTAAAGAGTATAAAGAACATCTAAAAGTCTGCCAATAGACTAATTGGCAGAGTTCACATGTGTTATAGAAAATTGCAAATAGCATTTTGAAGTGTGAGGAACTACATGATCTAATTCCTCCATTCCCGTTCCACCATCAGACTTCAAGACGGACTGCAGGATTTCATCCTTTTTGTGAACATCCCTCAAACCCGAACGAAGCGCTTTCCTTCGTCTTTCATTATTCGTACAGCAAAGGACTGGAATAGTTTGCCCGCGATCTTTCCCTCCGATTACAATGTGGGTATTTTCAAGAGTAGAGTGAATAGACATTTACTAAGCTAGTGCGTCTTACCATCCAGGACTGCGTTCACTTAACATCAAGGTGGGATCCTAGTCAAGCACTTGCTTAGAAAGTATAAAAAGAAATGTTCTAACACTTGCAGGTTTCCTCACGATGTTTTCCTTCACCGCACGTACGTTGTAAATCTAAACTGCATGCAACAAATATACATTGGTGGTAGTTGCCAGTGAGCTACCACGGCTACACTAGAGCCATTCTCCTTGCTTTTTCAAATGCTAATAATAGCGGACTCATTCTCCATATAAGATGATCATCGAAGATCACGTCATCATAACTACAGAAGTACACATTCGGGAGACGATTAAAATGGCGTCTTGATATGATTACGGAGAGTAGATGTGGGAACTCAATAGTCCACTGACTCCATCTCCAAAAGCACGATCCTCGACCACTCTCGTCCAGCTCCTATCAGTCCTGGGAAGATCATTGCTCCACATATATCAGGGGTCACCAACCTGCAGCTTTTTAGACTAACTTCATTTATGCATTGCTAGCATTTGTGTGTGAAAAGTCAATTGTAATTTTCGACTCTTCCAAATCAAAAGGTTGACTAGCCCTGCACTAAATCTATCATTAGATATGGGAATTACCTAGTGTTGTGTCTCATTTATTATTTTTTACTTAAGAAAGTAACTTTTTCGTTTAGTAATTTATTTATTTTTAACTAGCACAATCTATGAATTTATCTATTCTTCACAAAGTATAACATAAATAATTCAAAAATCATCATTCATCAGCCTGTCTATCCCCTACTGGAAGTAGTCCGTCGCTTTCCGCACCACTTTCGGCTATCCTTATAAAATCCTCGGTCAATCCGGTCGTGCTTCCCGTGTGGTGGGACCAATGGCTTCCATAAGAAAACCATACAAGTCTTAAATTCTTATATTAGATTGTATTCATGTAGACAACATTTATTACTTGTGAGAACAGACCATTGGAGAGTCAAGTTTATTTAATTATATTTATAAGTCATTTCCTTTAGACCCTTTTTTGCTAACGGGGGGAGATGAGAAGGAGAGGGGTATTTAACAAGATACCTCGCCTTTTGATAAGGTGGGGTTCTTACCTTCCTCGGTGCATGATGGGGGACACGGGGATCTCTAGTGGAACGCATCGGAGCCCCTCTGCACTCTTCGGAGAGCACGTCCCGGGGAGATTGATCCCTCCCACAGAGCCCTTTTAACCTTGACAGAGACATGGTTCGCTCCACTTTTCATATATATAATATTAAAATAGATGATGAATAACTCTCATCATCTATCTCTTATCATATATATCTCTTATTATCCAAATAACTTCACACACAAACATATATTTAAAAAATATTTTTTCTTCAATTTTTTCTTGAGAAATCTATATAATTTTTAAATTTGCCAATATCACCCCAACCAATTTTGACGATTCATTTTTTTTTGGAAAGAATTCACTTCAAGGGTAGTTTGATGAGAGTTCGGTTAGGTTCTGACTAATTATATTACTACGATAATTCAGAAATACAAAGAGGGCGTCCGCTCTTAATAAATTCTAACGTTTGATTCGACTTTCGGTTTTTTTTAATCGTAAATATAATTGCATCATTCTTCATTGTACAACAAATTGTAAAATGGTAACTTAGTTCTGTTATATGCTTCTGGCTCAATCAAATTCTGGCTTGGGGTACAATTAAGTTATATCTATGTATCTATATAAAGTTATTGAGGCATCATATTTGTATATATCGACGTTGGAAAGCGAAAACGTAGTAACACATTTGGCCATTTTCACTTTTTACGTCGTTGTAATGAGAAAAAAATACGCGTCGAATGATATATGACTTTTAACAATTAGATGAAAAATAGCGAAAATAGGATTTTCATGATTGTCACTTCTCTTTTATTTTTTTGTACCGTAAAACGATTTTCTTTTAGGAAAATTCTAGGTAAATATAGTGTCCAAAAACGACAGGTCTAGGTCCACAAACACGAAAGTTATAATTATTTTGTTAAAAAGTTGAAATATTTTTCGGCTCTGGTGAAGACACTTACCATGTTATATAACATAATTCATATCACTTGGTTTCCAGAATATCTTCGTGAGCGCTTTGTACTCAAACAGTTCGTCGGCCGCGAACTGCGAACCTTCTATATACCCTACCCACCACCTCCCATGGTGGGTAGGGTATATAGATGGGATAGATGGGGATATAGATGGGCCGAAACGCGGGAGGGTACGCGTGGTCTGGCCGTGTGGCCCCACGCACCTTCTTGACTCCCTACAAGTTCTTTATCAGGGCCTTTCTCCACCATTCGGAGCTCAACCCCTTAAGGGGCTCTACGACACGCAACATAAGAGCTCGCTTGACGGCGCCAGACGACGAGCTTTTTAACGGGTCCTTCGTTTATGCCAGGCGTGTGCAAATTCCCTGAACTTGAGGTAGTTGCCCTCCGAGGAGACCAGATCTCGGAAGTAGACCGGACCCGGACACGTACGTGTCAGACCGTTCAGTAGCCTAGCGCGCAAATCATCATACAGTGGTCACGACCACAGCACATGGTGGCGATCCTCTGCATCCAGTCCACAATCACACGAACGTTCTATAACAAATTTTTAACATTCCCCGAATGTCACACGAATTTCTATGGCAATTCTTTTACCTGTACAGCTATAAAACTATGGAATAGTTTGCCGATTGAGATCAGGGAGGCTTCGTCAACTAATGTCTTTAAATCGCGTGTATCTGAATACTTTCTACTCGAACAATGAAAAATTACAAACTGCTATATTTATTGTCGTTATATATATTCCATGTGTATGTATATCATTATATTTATATAGAAGTATCTATTTATGTATATGTAGATGTATATTTATTTATCTATATAATAGTTTTAAAACGCTATTTTTAGCGGCACTACCCTTAACCTGCTCTTAACCACTAAAGGTTAGCTGGAAGAAAATGCTAAATAGTATTAAGTTCACCTTTGTACATATTCTTTGGTGCAATAACTGGTTACTACGTTTTTGTTTTCCAGCGTCGATATATTATCTTGGCCTCATATCTGTCTATATATAATCTGGTAATTATCACTGGAAACATTTTTTTTTAACATACCTGGCACAAATTAAGTTTTTAATTTTTTTTTTGTTTAACCCATTATTGAATTAAATACAGTAAATTTATGATTTTTTTCCTTTTGTTTATCATTTATGGTTGTTATGGAGTTTCAGTTATGTGGTTTATTTATTATTTTCAACTAACACTGATAAACAAAGTTAATTAAAAGTTTATATTTTACCACTACAAGTGTTTTATTTTAAACCAGCAATGTTTTTTTTATGACGAACTACACAGATTGGCCAGAGAAGCTGGCCTTGACTGCTTCACCGGATTGAGAGGTGGCATAGCTCTTAGGTCGCTTAGCCTGAACCTCTATCTCTAGTAACACGACACAAGGGTCCCCCCGGTGAGGGGTAACCTCCGCTTGGACGGCTACTATGTTACGCGTAAGCATTCCGATACGAGGACGCCCGAGAGGGCCGAACCACGACTCGGTCGGTTGCTATTTCACGAATAATCTAAGAGACATTCAAAAGCTAAACTAACTTTGAGTGCCACTTCGGGAAGCGTGGGAACTGGGAGAAGAAGTGGCCGAAGAAACTCCAGCAACGCTCCTAACATCTAAGGGGTTAAACCAGCAAGTCCCAAAACGTTGTTTTGTTATATAAATCATTTCTTACAGTATAATAATAAGCGTCTTATATTTGGGTTACTTAAATATGATCACGTTACTGAATATCGCAACAAGCTAAAGTGGTTACCAATACGTTTTCTTCGAAATGCAGGCACATTGCAGGCACATTGCAGGCTACTAGACTAGAATGCCCTTCCAAATTCCATTAGACATGCTAAGTCCCTACCAGCTTTTAAAAATTTGCTAGCGCAACATTATCAAGCGATTTCGTCCGAACTAACTACTGGAAAGTTCTGTCCGCTCCGGTTACAATCAGTTTCAACAAGTATGCATGGAATATGCATTCTTGAGACACATATTTGGCTCTCTCTTTTGATCGCTAACAATGTATACATATTTTCGTCGACAGATGAACTAAAACGAAGTTCATTATTGTTTAGATTCTTGAGAAGAATTTGCATGATCGAACCATCATATGCACGTCTCTGCTTGCGCGCAACAAAATCGAACCCTTCTTGGACCGGATCATAACTGGAGATGAAAATTCGATTACCTATGAAAACATCATAAGAAAAAGACATATTGTGAACCCGGAAAACCTGCCCCCTCTGCCTCTAAACTGAAATTGAGCATGACCAAGAGAATGTTGTGTATATAGTGGGACATTCGATGACCAATACATTTTGAGCTGTTGAAATCAAATGAAAGGCTAAATTCGGAGAGATACTGTCAGCAATTGGATAAATTAAAAACAGCACTCGAAGAAAAGAGGCCGGCGATGTTTAATAGGAAGGACATTATACTGCTTCATGACAACGCCAGGCCTAGCACCATCTGATTATCACTTGTTTCTGTCCTTACAAAATTTCTTGCAGGGCAAACAATTCATGAACGAAGAAGATATCTGACAAGCACTGGTTCAATGTTTGGCCTCTAGAGATAAAATTTTTTAAAATGAGATATACAAATTGCCATCACGCTGGCAAGAAGTCATAAATAATTATGTTAATTATATTATTCAATAAAGTTTATCCAAAGTATGAAAAAATGTATTCCTTTGTTTCATTATAAAACGGACAGAACTTTCCGGTAAACCTAATATATATTTTATGCATTAGTATATTTAATGATAAATTATTTAGTTAAATTTAAAGCCTTCATATATATATAATATATATGTCCCACTGTTGGGCGAAGGCCTTCTCTGTAAAGAGAGTATAAGGGCATAGTCCGCCACGCGGCCATAGTGCGGATTGGCAGACTTCACATGCTTTAGAAAAATTTTCTAAAACATGTAGGTTTCCTCACGATGTTTTCCTTGACCGTCGAGCGCGTGGTTAATCAGCACATAAAATTGCAACAACAAATTTATTGGTGCCGGCACCGGGGATCGAACTCGGATTGCTAGCGTACTATGCAACTTGAGCCAACCGCCCGGACACTGAGCTACCACGACGCCAATTATTTAGTGTGGGTTGTTAATTATATGTATAGAATTGTTGTCATATTTGTATTTGAACGCAATCGTCCTGTTTTGTTCATATATTTTCTGTCCATATACAAGTTACCTGGAAGAGATCGCTAGCGATAAGGTCGCCCATTGTACAACACACTGTAAAACCTTACTTATGTAATGCCTTTTGTTTGATTTTGGTGTATAATAACGTTATATCTATCTATCTAATAGCAAAAATTAATACCACGAACATAATTCTCACGGGCCAGCCGATGTCGCCTTCTTCCCGGGTCCACTTTGGTGGACGACGCAGGCCCCCCACTCTTGTCGCCCAGTGAGCCCGAGGCCCCTTACAGTCGTCTTCTACGACAGGTATACCGTAGTCTTATACTTGAGAGCCCAGAACTACAGGGCTGGCCCCATCATTTTTTTTTTTTGTTAACGGGAGGAAATCTTCAAAAGATACCCCGCCTTCTGGGGAAGGCGGCGGTTATGTGGGGTTTTACCCACTAAAACCTCCCAGTGGCCCTTTCCTCGGTGCATGACGAGGGGCTCCAGGATCTCCAGTGGAACGCACCGGAGCCCCTCTGCACTGTGCTCAAGGAGAGCACGTCCCGGGGGAGGATTCTCTCTCCCCCTGTTCCCTCACAGTGCAAGGCTACACGGGCCAGCCGATGTCGCCTTCTTCCCGGGTCCACTTTGGTGGACGACGCAGGCCCCCCACTCTTGTCGCCCAGTGAGCCCGAGGCCCCTTACAGTCGTCTTCTACGACAGGCAGGGGATACCGTAGTCTTATACTTGAGAGCCCAGAACTACAGGGCTGGCTCCATCATTCCCTAACCTAAGTACACACATATAGACGGTGCGACGGTGATCACGTCAGCCGGATCGTCGAGAACGTATCTCGGCCTCCGGGCGACGCGTCGAAATTTACAAGTAGGTAAAGGCTTATAAGTGGCGGCACTTACAAGAAGTTTATTAGAATGTTTGATGGAAGTCTTGAAAAACCATCGAGACGTCTGCTTAATGAATTGGGCAATTGTCGGTAACTCTGTATCTACGTGACTTCCCTCGCGTGTCATGCTTGCCCAATAAATTCCTTATGTCCACACTTTAGTCACCAAGAAAAATTAAACTTTTGAATATTAAACAAAGACATATATTTAAAGCTTGATTTCTAGATATCGTTTCCAATTAAAGTTATCCCAAGTTATCAATTTCATTATATAAACCACTGGCCTGTACAACACTATCGCCACAGTAGAGAAGAGAAAGAATACGTTGAATATAAATTTAGTATTAGCAGAACTCTCTTCTCGTCTGTCTTTAAAATCTAGGACTGTGTCGCACATGATAGTCTCCGCGTTTCTTTTCTTCTTAACTTTTATCACTGGCTTCACGTGCACATTCTTCGAACTCCTCGTGGAAGTTCCTGCGTTGTCCGCTTCGAAACTGTACCAGGAATTATATTTGTCCGTCAATTTATAATTTCTCGACGCGACGACTTTCTCACGGCTTCCGTTCATTTTGTTTTTTTTTACAATTTTTTGTTAAATCCCATCGGTCTTTTTTTCCGCTTTTTGATCGTTGTACGCTGAAAATTTTGTGTCAAATCTGACAACGTCATTAATGTGCCATTACTCTGTGTAAATAGCTAAAGGTGATTTTTTTTCATAATTCCAGAACAATTGCTTTAGGCGTCTATTCCACTTGATGTTAAGTGGATAGACATAAAATAGCAACCGACCGGAATGCTAACGCTTAACATAGTAACCGTACAAGCCGAGGGTAGACAGATAGATAGATAAATCCTTTTTTGCACCAAAGTTTTTTTTTTTTTATATGAAAAGTGGCAAACGAGCATACGGCTCATCTGATCTTAAGTGATCACCGTCGCCCATGAACATCCACAGCACCAGAGGAGCTGTAGGTGCGTTGCCGACCTTTGAGATAGGAATAGGCTCGTTTCTTGAAGGACCCTAAATCGTTAACGTTCGGAAACACCGCTGGCGACAGTTGATTCCACAAGTTGACAGTGCGTGGGAGAAAGTTACGCGAAAACGTACAGTCGTTGAACGCCAACCATCAAGATGGTGGCGGTGGAATTTGGAATTCTGCCGAGATGTGCGAGTAGTACAAAGGCGAACTTAATGCTATTTAGCATTTTCTTCCAGCTAACCTTTAGTGGTTAAGAGCAGGGTAAGGGTAGTGCCGTTAAAAAAATAGGGTTTAAAAATATTATATAGATAAATAAATATACATTTACGTTCATAGATATGTCAATTCATAGCTGGCAACACATGTCACCCCGCGATTGTTATGCATAATATCTACTTCCAATGATATTTTATTGATTTACCTGAACCTTATTGTATTTTTAATTAATAATTTAGTTGATCGTCACATGAACTTGTCATTGTAAACAATAGTTTAACCTTATTAGTTCCTAATTTGACTTCTAATTAATTTTGTATAAAGATTGTGAGGACGCGCAGTTGTCACAGTATTCGTTAAAATAATTCCTTGTACAACGTTACGCTGTCTCAATAAAGCGAGTGTATTAGTTGTTGGACTATTTTATTCTACGAGACCTACAGATTATAACACTAACTTTCAGTCATCACTTATTAAATTTGTATATACATGCCTTTACAAACACATTTCCATACACATGACACCCAACAATTATATACGTACCTTCTTTCTCAAATGCTTCTCCAATAGTTTTAAAAGTTTTATGCACATCCGTGGGGTGTATGTCTGGTGATTCATCTCACAGGTTTGTTCCTAGTTTGGACACCAGTCCCACGCTCATATTTGTAATGTTAAGTAGTTACTATTGTAATTTATTGTGGATTAATAAAAATGTTTGTTTGTTTAATTATTATAACTCACTCCACTGCATATAATAAAAACACCGCCCACAGATTACATAGCACAGGCTGTGTTAATTAAAACAAAAAAATACTTTCTTAATACTTTAATAGAATAGCAGACATTTTATTAACAAAAAAAGTCTATTATAAATATATATTGCTTCTAACCGTATACCTTTAACACCGCACCTTTAAAAAAAATGTGCAAATAGATTTAAAAAAATATTCTCTATGAAGAAAAAACGAAGACAGTTTTACGCTGTGAAATCTTGGAGTTTGGCCATAACTCTGATAAAGTAAAATCTTTCAAGTTGGCAACACCAAGTACAACAAGTTTCCCTTGGGTACTAAGTCACTGTATTTCAGTCACTCGCCAAGCTAGTGATATTATTAGGCTAGCATGACACGCGAGTGAAGTCTCAAAAACGCAGATGATTGCGTTTGCAGTTTGATAAATGCATTTCCTTTCAACATTTATTTAGGGTATAAATGCGGGCGCTTGACCATAATCCCACCAGGTGGGATCATGGTCAAGCGCTAGTTTACAGGCATAAAAAAAAGTAGACAGTAGGAGTGCACGATAGATATCGATATTTTATGTAATATCGATATTTATATCGAGATATTTCATCCGATATACGAAGTATCGTAAGAAATTAAATAAAAAAGCATTCTATTCTTTCTTTTGTAGTTGACAACTTGAATAAAATAAATCCCTTACTTGCGCTGCCATCACGAAGAGTGTAGTGTAATTACTACACTCCTACTCTTCACGATGTCAGGACTCGTTGTATAAATTTTATAATCTATGCATGTAGTCTGTACTGCAAGCAGAATGAATTCAACACTGTCACAAATTTAACACTTAATGGTTTTCTCATGAATGCCATTGTCAGAATTGGAATAATTTGAAAGGAGATTTGATTCAATAAAAAAAATACATTCATCGGAATCGGTTCATTCATTCAAAAGTTATGAAACAACAAACAAAAAACGTACAGAAAAATTGAGAACCTCTTCTTTTTTGAAGGTTGAAAATCTACTTAAAGTTTGTGCCCGGTGTATAGTTATGGGCTCACCAACTGTGTGTAAGCTGGCTGGCATTAGATGGCACCCAGCGTTTGTTATGCATAATAACTACTTCCAATGATATCTTAGTGATTGACCTGAACCTTATTGTATCTTTAATTCATAACTAATAATTTAGTTGATCGTCACGTGAACTTGTCATTGTAAACAATAGTTTAACTTTATTAGTTCATAATCTGCCTTCTAATTAATTTTGTATAAAGATGCAGTTGTGACGGTATTCGTTAAAATAATTCCTTGTACAACGTTACGCTGTCTCAATAATGCGAGTGTATTAGTTATTGGACTATTTTATTCCACAAGACTTACATGTGATATATAAGACCTAATAAGTTTAGTCTCTGTCAGCCCCGTACGGTTAAAAGTACGCGAGAGCATATCTAAATAAGAATTTGGTCAGAATGGAATAAATTAATATTTTGTGACAAAAACTTTAATAATAAAATTCAACTCAACTGAAACATCTTCGTATATTGATAAAGCATTTAATGTGTTAGGAAAAAAATTAGTAGTCTAAAGTTTTCTCCTCGTCCTTACAATACAGGTGTTCTTAAAATCATAAAGCCCAAAAAAATTTTATAAACTGTTGTAATGTTTATACAATATGTTAGGCAAAAGACCGTACATACTGAAGTCAAATATAAGGCACTCAATTCTGATCCCGAATTTGTAAAAAAATAGGTACCTTATTTTTTACATAATTTATCCAAAAAAATCCTAAGTATAGCGTAAGTGCGGTCATCGGCGATGAGATGTTTACAAACAGAGCGGCGCCCCTCCCCGCGCTCGCCCTGTCTGCCCGTGCGCCGCCTCGCCGGCCGAAAGCAAGCGGCACGCGCCAGTCAAAGGGCGCGAGTCGCCCGTGATGCAATATTTGATTATTTGCGGAAACGTCTTTTAACTGTTAGTGTGTTTTGTGTCAAGTGCAATGTCGTTTTCAAACGAAGAATACTGGGAAATGGTTCGTGCATATTCCCGAGCTAATGACATGCCTGTGCCACTGCCTTATATCGCGAGAGCTTTCCAAACCGCCGAGTTCCAAGTTATTCCGTAATGCTGGGCGTAAACCAGCGTTTACGTGAATTTGGACAATTCACGGTTCCAGGGCATGGTCAAGGCCGAGGAAGGGAGTTACCCTGTTAATTTACAAGAACAAATTCTTGAATATTTTGAAGCAGACCCCAAGCGAGCACTCGAAACGCTGCGAGGCGCTTTGGAGTATCGAATTGGACGGTCTGGACTCTGCTGCACAAAGAAGGACTACACCCATATCATTTTCGGCCCATTCAAGAACTCGGAGTCAACGACCATGAACTTGTGGGGTGAAGTGAAACGGCTTGTGTACGCTACAGAATACTAAAACCAGGATGAACTAAAGGCTAGAATATTAGCCGCCTTTGATAAGGTTCGAAGTGATACGTTTGTGTTGTGCGGGGTGAAAACAATATGCGAAAACTCGCCGAACTCTGCGTTGCGCGAGGAGGCGATCATTTTGAACAATTATTAAAATACGTTTAATTTTATGTAAATGTAAATACTTAGTGAATGTAAGTGAATCGGTGTAAATAAATACTGCTTATTCTACCATCGTGGACGCTGCATACACCAAGAGGTAGGTACCTAGCTAGTTCAAGTCTCGATGTATGTAGGGTGTCCATATTTTCTGCATTTGTGCTACAATAATTTCGTATCGTTTACTGTGCCGTATATTTATATTACTCTTGCATTATATTTTTAATAGTTACTTGAAACCATTGACTAACGTGTCCTTCAGTATGTACGGTCTTTTACCTAACCATCTGTATAATGGTCCTAAATGGAACATTGACCATCAAAATAGCAAATATACCAAGTATATTTACAAGTAAAATCAAAACAAGTTAAATTAAACGCTATTACGCGCGATGGGTTAGGATGGGTCTGCTAAGTATCAGCTGGAAGCTTTGGACTCGTTGGAGCGCCGAGCGAAGTGAAGGCAGTGACTCGCTCGTTGAGGCAAATATTCAGAGCCTCGCACACCGTAGACGAGTGGCCTGCCTCTCAGTTTTTTATCGGGTGCATTTCGTCGATTGTGCGGAGGTTTTGCATGACCTATCCCCCTCCCCTTTCCATCACCGAACGACTAGGCGTGGCGAGCAGTTCTACCCTTACGTCGTAGACATGCCATCAATACGCACGAAGCGGTTTGCCTCCACCTTCCTTTTGCGGACCGCTAAGGAATGGAACTCTCTGCCGCGTTCAGTCTTTCCTCACGGGTACAATCTGGACACCTTTAAGTCCAATGTGAACAGACACCTTATAGGCTCACGTGCTCCATCCTAGGCTTCATCTTCGCCTTCCATCAAGCTAGATAAAACCAAACGTGAGCCTATTTTGTATTAAAAAAATCTTTGCTTGAGGAAGACGGCCATCAGCCTTGCCATCGATATACGAAATGATCACGACCACTCTGCCAAGAGGGAGACCTGAGAAGAAGAGTCGCTTGGTAGTCTGTCAGCTTCACGTTAGCGCTTTTTTTTGGACGAACTAACACAGTTGTCAGAGAGGCTGGCCTTTACTGCTTCACCGGATTCAGAGGTGGCATAGCTCTTAGGTCGCTTAGCCTAAACCTAAAGCCTAAGAATGTTAAGGATATCCTGGAGAGACAAATTACGCAACGAAGTAGTGCTGCAAAGACTTGGAAAGAAGGTTGAAGGTTCTTAATTAAGAGGCGAAAGCTGGAATACCTAGGGCATATAATGCGCAATCCCAAATACGATTTGTTACAGCTCATTATCCAGGGAAAGATACAAGGGAAAAGAAATTCGGGAAGGAGAAGAACATCTTGGCTTAAAATCTTTTTTTTTTTTTTTTTTTTTTTTTTTTTTTTTTTTTTTTTTTTTTTTTTTTTTTTTTTTTTTTTTTTTTTTTTTTTTTTTTTTTTTTTTTTTTTTTTTTTTTTTTTTTTTTTTTTTTTTTTTTTTTTTTTTTTTTTTTTTTTTTTTTTTTTTTTTTTTTTTTTTTTTTTTTTTTTTTTTTTTTTTTTTTTTTTTTTTTTTTTTTTTTTTTTTTTTTTTTTTTTTTTTTTTTTTTTTTTTTTTTTTTTTTTTTTTTTTTTTTTTTTTTTTTTTTTTTTTTTTTTTTTTTTTTTTTTTTTTTTTTTTTTTTTTTTTTTTTTTTTTTTTTTTTTTTTTTTTTTTTTTTTTTTTTTTTTTTTTTTTTTTTTTTTTTTTTTTTTTTTTTTTTTTTTTTTTTTTTTTTTTTTTTTTTTTTTTTTTTTTTTTTTTTTTTTTTTTTTTTTTTTTTTTTTTTTTTTTTTTTTTTTTTTTTTTTTTTTTTTTTTTTTTTTTTTTTTTTTTTTTTTTTTTTTTTTTTTTTTTTTTTTTTTTTTTTTTTTTTTTTTTTTTTTTTTTTTTTTTTTTTTTTTTTTTTTTTTTTTTTTTTTTTTTTCAAAGTTTTGCGAATTGATTTCTATTAAACGGAAACGGATTAGTTTATAAAATGTTATTAAAAATGAATTCATCATTTACTTATACAGGATGTTATGAGACCGCTTCCGATTAACGAAGACAGACTATAGTACTAATGACACCTTTGATGATGGGAAGGAAAAATATCGATCCTGATTTAAAAAACTGCACTGGGGGAGGGATTAACCTATCCGGGACGTACTCTCCAAACAGTACAGAGGGGCTCCGGTGCATTCCAATGGAAATCCCAGAGACCCTCATTATGTACCGAGGAAGGGCCACCGGGGGGTTTTAGAGGGTAAAACACATAACCCCCGCCTTCCACTCTAAAAGCGGAGTATCTTGAATTCCCCTGTTAACAAAAAAAGGGGTCGCCAAGCCACATGTAGCTCTTTGGATGTAAAACTTACGTTTCTTTATTAATAACTTTATTTGTGCAAGTACTATTTTATGTCAAGAAAACAAAATTGTGGCTCTTTAAAAAGTTCAAAATTTTGCAAATTGTAATTTTTGACTTTACTCAAATATTAAGATTCGGTTATCCGTTTTGATGAAAAGTAGATGCTGACAGTTTTACCTTCAAAAGTCTATAGAAGATGATATCTCAGAATTTCATATATTACTTCCAGCCCTGTATCTCAATGACCTGTTGAAAATTTTTTAGCACATAATAACATAATAGCGGAAAAGCAACGTTATTATTGCTTCTATATGATGAAGTCCGCTAAAGTGACCGATTCATATATACTTTTATTATGAGTAGAACATTTATAATACACTTGTATTAGACCACATTTCCAGTGCATAAATTTTGGGTCAAGCTACTAGCCACTATAGGGTCCAAGCAGGATACGATACATGAACATGTAGGCAAGGAATATTTGTAAATACTTTATTGCACTCATTGGTAGATAAGATCACGACCACTCTGCCAAGAGGGAGACCTGAGAAGAAGAGTCGCTTGGTAGTCTGTCAGCTTCACGTTAGCGCTTTTTTTTGGACGAACTAACACAGTTGTCAGAGAGGCTGGCCTTTACTGCTTCACCGGATTCAGAGGTGACATAGCTCTTAAGTCGCTTAGCCTAAACCTAAAGCCTAAGAATGTTAAGGATATCCTGGAGAGACAAAGTACGCAACGAAGTAGTGCTGCAAAGACTTGGAAAGAAGGTTGAAGTTCTTAACGCAATTAAGAGGCGAAAGCTGGAATACCTAGGGCATATAATGCGCAATCCCAAATACGATTTGTTACAGCTCATTATCCAAGGAAAGATACAAGGGAAAAGAAATTCGGGAAGGAGAAGAAAATCTTGGCTTAAAATCTTTTTTTTTGTTAACGGGGATGAAATCTTCAAAAGATACCCCGCCTTCTGGGGAAGGCGGCGGTTATGTGGGGTTTTACCCACTAAAACCTCCCAGTGGCCCTTTCCTCGGTGCATGACGAGGGGCTCCGGGATCTCCAGTGGAACGCACCGGAGCCCCTCTGCACTGTGCTCAAGGAGAGCACGTCCCGGGAGGGGAGGATTCTCCCTCCCCCCCTGTGCCCTCATAGTGCAAGGCTACACGGGCCAGCCGATGTCGCCTTCTTCCCGGGTCCACCTTAGCGGACGACAGAGGCCACCCTTGTCGCCCAGTGAACCCGAGGCCCCTTTTAGTCGCCTTATACGACAGGCGGGGATACCGTAGTCTTATTCTTGAGAGCCCAGCCAATGGTACAATAAGAGCACACGTTCTTTATTTCGTGCTGCTGTGTCGAGGGTCCAAATCGCCATGATGGCCGCCAACCTTCGATAGAAGATGGCACCAAAAGAAGAAGAAGCCTAAACCTCAACCGTTAGCCTATTTAGTATAGTATAGTAAAAAAAAAGATCGCCCTCTTTGTATTTCGGAATTCTCGTAGGTATATTACGAAATAGAATTAATCAGAACCTAAACAAACTCCCATTGAACTACTCTTGAAATACATTCTTTCCAATTAATAAATGAATCATTCGGTTGGCGTGATATTGGGTTCATTTCTCACGGGTCCCAATGTTAAATTTAAATGGGACAACACAGAAAGTACCAACTTTCAAATATAGTTAAGTTTAGTTTTTTTAGAAAGTAGCTAACGATTTTTGTTTTATATTTTTTCTTTTTTTTTTCAAAAACATTACTGACATTCTTGTTAACTGTTCCAACTAAGCTTAAGCTTGTGCTAGGTAGGAGATGGTTCACGTGTCCTGTCGCTGACAGATCCGGGGCACCCCGCTCATAACGGCTGATGGCATTCGCGGAAGGTTTAGTGGGTAGGGGCTGCCCAGGCCGAGTCCCACACATCCCTCCGGGCCCACCCAGGGTACCGGAGGATGGTCTATAAAAAGATTCCCCCGCGTGAACAAAAAAAAAGGAGATGGTTCACGTCAATAGTGGAATGGATACGAACCTACGACCTTACGATTCGTAGACGGTACCCTAATCCTAATGCTATTGACAAATTTTTAAATAAAAAAAGATTCATCAAATTTTTTTCGTGAAAGTTTACAAGAACGGAAGTTGTCAAGAATGGGTCGGCACGAGGTGAAGCGATACTTATGCGTTTCGCCTGGTGCCTCCCCGGTAGAACGTCCACAGCAAGACCCATGACTCATAAGATATGCTGGGACTGCTTTCCCAAGACTATGTCGGGGACAGAACGAAGTGAAAAGCTGATACCATTAACATGTAGGACCAAGACGAGAGAGAGAGAGATAAAGAGAGATAGAGGCAGATAAAGAGTTTCTTCTGGTGAGCGCAGTGCTGTGTTCCTATGTTAGAATAGTAATAGTTTACCTGCAGCAGCACGCCGATAGGATGCCGACCGCAAATGGTGTTGCCATATTTGTTCAGATAGTCGGTGAAAGCGCGAGGGTCCAACTTCTCTATTATATCCATGCCCTGGGAGGGATGAAGATGGTCAGAAAAATCAAAATCGGATCATAAATAACTTTTTTTAAAAAAAAACAGCTTTTTAATAACCTCGTTTTTTAATGTCGGTAAAAAAAATTGTCGCAATGTTTTAAATCTCTTATTATAATCTTTTTTTTTTAAATAAATTTATGTCACAAAAATTGTAACCGTCCTGAATCCTACTACGTGCGGACGCTCTCTTTTATACCCAAAAGTGTCAAAGTTCTGTCGTTGTGAATTATAACAAACATGTCACGAAAACATACGTCTGTATGTAACATATATAACAATTATAGAATAATGTTGTATAATACATTATTTTTTTAACGTTAAATGCGTGCATTTCTATCGGCGCTATGAAAACACAAATACTACAAAAAAAATACACACGAATTGAGAACCATCTCATTTTGAAGTCACACACAGTTTTCTTTTTCTTAAATTATTAATTACTAGCGTACCTAGCTCACTTCGCCGGTCTACATTTTGCTTTATTTTATTTAAACAATAAACTTACATCATTAAATATTTAATTTAACTCTCACAATATATTAAATTATTCATTTCTCTCCGTATTCATTCTCTTCTCGAGCGGGTGAAGATCATTACCTACACCCATGTACATGTCAGTAAATACAATATCATTCCTATCATTTATACAAAAAAATATCGGGCTCAAGTTGTCAGAAATAAAAGTACGACGTATGGCTTGTTTGATAGTACAAAAGTAGTGATCCGTTCGTCACCAAACTATACAGGATTACTTGCCAGGTCAATCTGAAGATTCCCTGAAAGTTTCATTGAAATCGGTCCAGTCGTTTCTGAGCCTATATGGAACATACCCACACACTTTCTCTTTCATATATACAGATATAATTACAGCTCGTATATGTCCTATTGTTGGGCACAGTCTACTGTAAAGAGACTATAAGGTACACCTAGTGTACTAGCAGTTTCCTCATGATGTTTTCCTTCACCGCCGAGCAGTAAATCAGCACTTAAACCAACAAATAATCATTGGTACCGGCACGTAAGCTTCACTCACCTGTTTATCCAACCACTCGATGCTCTGATAAATATGCCCTCTAGACGTGTCTTTCCATGTATAACGGAACCTGTTCCCCCAGTGGCAGAAGTCTGATGAGATCACTAGAAGGTTCTGAGGATCCGCCAAGTATGGGGCCAGGATTGCACCGTATCTATATGCGAAGTTGAAATTTTATTATAATTACGAAGTAGTTACGATGTTTAAAGCACAGGCTAGATCTTTACAAATTCACAAAGCTACCGTCGGAGGTTGCGAATAATCCTCGCGCGTTACCGCCATTTTATGGACAGGCCCCACCCCTCAGATGTTAAGAGCGTTGCTGGAGTTTTTTCGGCCACTTCTTCTCCCAGCGCAAACGCTTCCCGAAGTGGCACTCAAATTTAGTTTAGCTTTTGAATGTCCCTTAGATTATCCGTGAAATAGCTACCGACCGAGTCGGACTGTTTACACGTAAAATAGTAAACGTCCAAGCCGAGGTTACCTCTCACCGGGGGGGACCCTTGTGTCGAGTTACTAGCGACAGAGGTTCAGGCTAAGCGACCTAAGAGCTATGCCACCTCTCAATCCGGTGAAGCAGTCAAGGCCAACTTCTCTGGCCAATCTGTGTAGTTCGTCATAAAAAAAGGGTGCTGGGAGAGAGAGTAACATCTCCCGAGACGTGCTTCATAGAACATGTAGTTGAGGCTACGGTGCGTTCCACTGAGGAGGATCACCGAGGGATTTAAGGGAAAAAAGGGGGAAATCTTCAACAAGATACGCCGCCTTTTGGGGGAAGGCAGAGTTATGTGGGGTTGTTAACCACAGAAACCTCCCCGGTGGCCCTTCCTCAGTGCATTGTGAGGGGCTACGGGATCTGGGGTGCAAGGCGACACGGGCCAGCTGATGTCGCCTTCTTCCCGAGTCCACTTCAGCGAACGATAATGGCCCCACCATTGTCGCCCAGTGAACCCAAGCCCCTTTTAGTCACCTTCTGCAACTAGAGGACTGTAATGAGACCTTTTTTGTCGAGGGGGAAATCTTCAACACGATACCCCACCTTCTGGGGGAAGGCGGCGGTTATGTGGGGCTTTTACTCACTAAAACCCCCCACGGTGGCCATTCCTCGGTGCATTCGTAGAGCACTTCCCTCCCCCCTGCGCCCTCGCAGAGCAAGGCGACACGGGTCAGCCGATGTCGCCTTCTTCCCGGGTCCACCCTGGCGGACGACAAAAGACCCTTGTCGCCCAGTGAACTTGAGGGTGTAGTGAGACCTGACATAACCCCGCCTTCCGTAGAAGCGTAGTGTCTTGTTTAAGATGTCCCTCATGTCAACATCCTTGACACATTTGTTCAAATTTTTCCAAACATTTCAAAACAAATATAGTGCTTAAATACTAGACTCAGGATATTGTTCATTTTTCATCTCTGGGACAAGGAATTCTATTATATCTTTAACTCAAATCTGAAATATTAGCTCACTAAACTTTACCTGTTACGAGTTAAGTAAACTATGATACTCACTTGGCTTCCTTCTCCGGTGTTATTGATCCTACCAAAATTGGTATGATTGTAAACCCGGTTTTGTACCTGAAATTGTAAATAACAAGAATTATATGAGTAAAAATAAATATTGTCTTCAAATCAAATCAAACGTAACCAGACAAAAACGTCCGTAACGTTAAATAACAGCGTAAGATTTTGTAGCGTCAACTAATTTAAATAGATGGCGCTATTATTAATTATATATTTTTTATAACTCACTAGCGTACCCAGCCCGCTTCTCCGGACTAGAGTTTCCTTTATATTATCCAAACAATAAACTAACATCATTAAATATTTAATTTAACTCTCACAATATATTTTTGGCAGGATACTTGGGCAGAACTTTGGATACGAGTTGAAAATAATACTGTTGAAGTAGACTGTGGAATCCAGAATATTTATTTGGGTAAACGTTGCTGTTTATATACAAAATATGGTCGCGTATACAATATGGGTTCTATAACATGTTGAATCTTATTATGTCCAATAAGAAACGGTGAATCCGGCGCGCTAACCCCCGCGCCGCCCTCCGACGAAGATTTTACATGTGTGCGTGGCGTGGTTGCTCTGTTTCATTTGTTGCAGCTAGCGGCCGTTGTGTTGTGACCGTCGAGTGTACCCGTCGAGTTGTGCCCGTCTAACTCTTAAGTATATATGTAATGAACGCCACATATTCAATTAACTATTTCTCATTCATTTAAATTATTCATTCATTATCTTCTCGAGCTGGTGAAGATTATTATCTACACCCATGAACATGCAATAGACTCAATTGTACTTCAATATGATTCAATATGGTTACGGTTTTGGCGACGATCGGGGCACTCCTCTTTTTGAACTGTCAAATACAGCTTTTGTTTACTATGATGATATTCTATTGTTTTATAACACAAAGTTGTATTGACACATGCGTTGTGTATATTTATGTCATTATGAACCATATTGAAGTACAATGGAGTATATTGCATGTCCCATGTACATGCAGTTGTAGGTAATAATCTTTACCTGCTCGAGAAGAGAATGAATGAATAATTTAAATGAATGAGAAATGAATAATTCAATACATTGTGTATATTGTACAAATAAAGCAAAAATCTAGACCGGCGATAGTACCAAAATATTCACTAGAAATGATATATATGGCGCGCGACGCTCACACGTCAAATTGGTGACAACGTATCCTAGGTACCACACGTTATTACAACTAAAATGAACTTCACTGACCACATATTTGCGTTCTCTATCTTTCTCATACCGCGCTCTCGCTTACACACTTTGAAAGAAACAAGGCTCGAGCGTAACGGGACATTTTGCGCGAATGACATCCAGTATTCATCAATTTATAAGACGTTGTCACGTCAAAAGAAATAAAAAACACCGTAACAGGATAGTGAAAGTATAAAATCAACTCACTCCTCCATGACCTTGGCAATGTATGGAAGATGCATCTCTATGGAATGCTCATCTTCGTCCGTCTGTACGTCCATCCATTCGAACTGGCGGGTTGCTTCTAGTTCCGCGTAAACTGAAATCAAATCAGAGAAAACTGCTCACTACCCTCCTCTGTTTCTAAAGACGGTTACCCGTGCAATATCTGAAGACAGGGACTAAGAATTAGAATATAGTGAATTACAGCTCTTAAAGGGGCTCTTTCCACCGCTAATGTTTGCATAGTGATGGTAAGAGACCAGACGGTATGACTCTTATACCCTGGAAGATGGGAGAGCTTTCAGTATGGGATGCCACATGCGTCGATATTTTTGACAGAATCCAAAAAGAAGAAATTCAAGAACAAAGTTAGCAAGTTGAAGTGGCAGCGAACATATCTGTCGAATCAGTGACGGGAGATGGAATGAGGCCGCGAATGGATCGGAGAAGCGTATGGCGCCCTCACTATAGATGGATCGACGACCTTGTTAGGATAACCGGAAGTGGCTGGTTGCGGAAAGCGGAGAATCGTGTATTGAATACATGATAGCTAAGGACGATTATAAGTCTCGTCGTTATCGTTAACATACGGAGAAATAAGTACTTACTCTGTTTATCTATGGTAAGATCGTAAAGAGGTGTCTGATACTTGTCTAAAGAGGAGAGGGCGCAGCCTCCGAGCCTCACGTGATGAGAGGGACCGAGGATGAAAATTCGTTTGCTGGAATGGAAGCAAATTATTATATTCATGTGTTACGTAACTTTGAATGTCTGTTTGTGTTCACAACGAGCATATTACTCGAAGCATTGAAAAGAACAACTTTCAGTATAAACTTCTCTGGTGTTGTGGACGATGCAGCTTGCAATAATACTTACACGACAACTGGGCTGACTTGTCTATACGCGAAAGCCGCGCATGCACCGCAATAAGAATATCCGGCGTGCCTGAAAAGTACAACGTACAATGGAGAAAGTTACTCTATACAAAAAGCACGAGTGTACAAGTTTGGATTGTAGATAATCATTCGACTATTAACGTGAACCATCTCTTAGCACATTTTGCAATGATTAACAAGAATGTTAATAAGTACACACCGGCGCCAGTTCTCGAATATAATCATGCAACGCTCTATTGGGATAGATCTGTCATCACAGACAAGACTATTGTCGCCAATGAACCTGATATTAGGCTAACAGATCTATCAACGCGACAGGCGATGTGCTCGTCGATATTATCAGAAGGCCAAAAGGGAAAAAATCACTTAGTACCTCGACTTGACTCACGAGGTGACCGCCATGTTGGATTTGGATTCGACGATCATTGTTCCGATAGTCGTTTCTGCGAACGGTCTTATAGCGAAAGTCTCCAACAACACCACAAGATACTTGCGCTAGATGGCTGGGTCAAGGGTCAGATACAGGAGGCAGTAGCCCTGGACACGGCATGCATCGTCAGGAGATTTCTGTCTAATTGTCCGTGCACTCTAATGATTTTTTTCCAAATATGCGTATACTTTTCAATGACGGTTAGGTATCCATAGAACTGAATGAAACGAAACTGGTGTGCCAGTCTGTGATCTCTGCCTACTCCTCTATTTGACGGGATAGTTTGTATTCTATGATATTAGTTATATAATACTGCTTCAGACATGACCACGTATCATTTATACAAATTAATTGATAAGTCAAGACTATTACTTACGGTGCTATAATAGCCCTCGCCGGCCCGTGTGTCAGGTCTGCCTTGGAGAGCCAGAGATCCAGCTGCCTCGATAGTTCTGAACCTGCACAAATACTTATCAACCTGAATATTTCATTAATATTTACAGCATACTAGCTGCTCCGCACGGTGTTACCCGCTATTAAAAAGTATATTCTTTTATGTTCCCCTTGTTTGCAAAATTTCATAATGTTATTTGTTGTTTCATAATGTATAGTGTTGGTTGAGTTAATCAAGTTACCTCGCAGATGGTTCTCAAGAATAAGACTACGGTATCCCCTGCCTGTCGTAGAAGGCGACTAAAGGGGCCTCGGGTTCACTGGGCGACAAGGGTGGGGGCCTGAGTCGTCCACCAAAGTGGACGCGGGAAGAATGCGACATAGGCTGGCCCGTGTCGCCTTGCACTGCGAGGGCACAAGTTCCCATCAGTAACCACCTCCCTGGGACTTGCTTTTCAAAGAGCACAGTGCGGTGCGTACTCCGGTGCGTACCACTGTAGATCCCGGAGCCCCTCACCATGCACCGAGGAAGGGCCACCGGGGGTTTTAGTAAGAACCTCACATAACCCCGCCTTCATTTCCCCCTTCGTGTTGAAGTCAACAAAAAAAATCTACATGTGACTCCGATGTGTAAACTATACTGCAGTGGGTCATAAAAATACATTCAGTGGTTTTTGTTAGAATTTAGCTAGATCAGTTGTGCCAGTATGGTTTATCCAATAGCCTACCACTGACACTTCAAAATAGGTTCAATTGAATTGTAGCATGTTGGTTTCATAAAATGACATTGGCTAATAGCAGACTCTGGGATTCTGATTCTTATATTCACACGAAGGAATTAAATAGTTGAAAACAAAACACATACTACTAAAGAGTAAATTTATTCCAAGTATAACACATTTTCATAGAACGTAGTACAAAATTAACAAATAATATATTTAGTACATAAGTAATTTTTTGCACAAAGCCGATTATATATGTACCGGAAATGTATGAAATCGAGGTATTGTATACAAATCCTAGGAAATGTGTCATATGTTAGCTGGCAACACATGACACCCAGCGATTGTTATACATAATAACTACTTCCAATGATATCTTAATAATTTACCTGAACCTTATTGTATCTTTAATTCATAATTAATAATTTAGTTGATCGTCACATTAACTTGGCATTGTAAACAATAGTTTAACCTTATTAGTTCCTAATCTGACTTCTAATTTTGTATAAAGATTGTGAGGACGCGCAGTTGTGACGGTTGACTCGATATAAATAATTCTTTGTACAACGTTACGCTGTCTCAATAATGCGAGTGTATTAGTTGTTGGACTATTTTATTCCACGAAACCTACAAATTATAACAGTATAGTAAGAAGGTATAGAAGTAATTCTTTATATAATAATACTTTGTCAGTCCATATAGCTATTTATTTTTGCAGGGTAAGCTCGAATGGCATTTGGAAGTACATAATAGAAGCTTGTTGTTTCCAATATTTTCAATATTTAATTATATAATTTAAACTTTATACGTTTAATTATCATATTATTTATTTTAGTTTATTTATGACTCAATAATATATTTATTTATCTATTATATTATTGTATAAAATATATTTTAATCTCATAACTGTTTTATTTATGTATCATATTTATTGTACTCTTATTGTCTGTAGAAATTCCATATAAAAGTAGTATTGCGCGCGCACGTCTTTAGGTAGTCCCGGGCATCGCTGAAAATCAGCGTTGTCGCATCCTTGCGACAGCATATGCTGAGACGGCGTCCGATATTGGCATCACATGTTTTGTATTATTTGTCCGTGTAACTTTAACTGTGTTTTGTCTATTTTTCATTATTTTTTAATGTGTGTTATATTCTGTCTGTGATGGGTTTTGTATTGTGATGCCAATAAATAAATGTCTATGTCTAATACTTTAAATGAATCTCAGATTAATGTGTGTCCAAGAGTTCTTCTTGATGCAGACAATGTACCAAGTACCGAGATTGCACTAAGGTCAGTACTTCCAAATGCCATTCGAGCTTACCCGCAAAACTAAATAGCTATATGGACTGACAAAGTATTATAATATAAAGAGTACTAGGACATATTTCCTAGGGTTTGTATACAATTCCTTGATTTTATACATTTCCGGTAATATATATACAAAAAAGCGTGAAAATGTCTAAAACCTCTGAAATTTCAACTTATACAAGACAATTTATGCTAAAGTAGCTGATTATGCTCATCATCGTTCACAAATATGGCATGATAAATTAACTGTTATTCAAGGACAAATCTACTATTATCTATGCATTATATGAATAGATAGAATTAATAATAATGTAACGGAAGGAATGGTGAGGAGCGGATGTGGGAGCGAATAACGCGGTGGAGGGGAGAGGTGGGAGCGCAGATGATGAGTTGAGGTGGGGAGAGGAGGCGAGGCAAGGAGAGGAGAGGAGGGGGTAGAATGTAAAAGCGATGGTTTTGGTTGGCAGAGTGCTCTTCGTTGTCAGTAAAGCAATAAATAAGTATACATAAAATTAAATGTGTTTTCTTTATATAACTAAATATAACATAGTCGTTATATATATAAATAGTGAGTCGTTATAATAATCTATGTTTAAACCAATTTAATACAAAATTTCAATGTTACAAGATTATAATTCGGACTTTAATTAAACTTTCTTTAAAATTTTAATCATGATTCTAGCAGTGCCCAAATACACACTCATACATACAGTCCTACGACTGGTGATTTGCATGCACACACCAATATGTACGCATTTATCTTGCCATTGACTTTTTAAGGTAAATCATAAATAGATCATTTATTGAATGGTGGCAAACATTAACTGTATTTGTATGGCTATGCAAATGAGTACGTGCGAGGAAGCCTGGGTGTACACGACAATACCAACAAGATGCAGGAGAGTATGCTGTAATGGTACAGGCACGATAGGAAACCTCCCAATTACATAGGCAACTTGACCCTTCAACTTTACCACCCTGAGTTGAAGGTTCTAAGGAAAACCGAAGACAAGGTGGGAGAGTATAATGTCAAGAGACCTGAGATAGTGTGAGATTTCCCAAGATGATGTTGGGGATAGAGCAAAAAACTTGACCCCACCACCATGTTGTTTAAATTAAGCACTGGATTTTGTAAATAAATAAATTAAAACACCCATCTTATGTTAACACGAAAATTACCAAAATTTCTTTTCACAATCAATCATCAGAATCATCATCATCATCACAATTATCCTCATTCGAAATCAAATCAATTTTAAAACTGCATCTTTTATTAAGTTCTGACAGAAATTCGGGAATTTAGCCTCAAACTCCGACCGCATGCTGTCCAAATCAAATTTCAAATCGTCCAAATTGTTAAGGCTTATCTTAGTTTTCTCATATTCCTTAAACTTGGACGCATCTAAATTTGAATGCTTTTTGATCTCTGCCAACCCATCTATAGCATCGTTCACTGCGTCCAGTAACTGCTTGTGTCCAGTCTCTTTGTCATAGCCGAAATCAACATTCTTTGTTTCAAGTTTATCTACAAGTGTCTGCTCTGTTGCGGCCAGATTTTGCAATAATTCTTGCGCATTCGATTTTTGTGCCATTTCATGGAATTTAGTGTAGTCATTTGATTTGAGATCTAATAGTCTGTAAAATAAAAGAAGAAATAAACTTTCATGACAATGACAAAAAAATAGAAAGCTGGTCTGGATTAGAAATACAGGGAATGTTAGAGTGAAAATAGGATGTGACAAGAAATAGAGTAAGCGATGTTCTTCTTCTTCATCCCTTGTACTGCCGAGGATCGTAACAACATATAAGCAACTGTGGCGTTCATTACAAATATACTAAAGAGTTAGTTCTGAAAAGAACTGAATTGTTCTCCGTGAAACTTTTAAGAAAACCCAACTAGACAGGCACAACTCGACGGGTACACTCGACGGTCACAACAAATTCTTCTGGATTCCACAGTCTACTTCAACTACTACAACAGTATTATTTTCAACTCGTATCCAAAGTTCTGCCCAAGTATCCCGCCAAACCATCCTGCCAAACAACCACTTTTAAGTGAACAATGCATTCTGCCTCCCACCAGCTTTGTGATAGTAAAAATATAGAATAAGAGATTAAACAAGTCCATTTATGAGAAAAAAAACAAACTTCAAATCAAATTAACTCTAAACATAGCAATGTATATCATAAAATGCATGTAAAGAGTACAGATATTAAATATATTTACTTAAATCTATTCGTTAATTGTATTTTATAATAATCATTCAAATGTTTAATGTCACAATTGTCAGTGTCGTGACAATTGTGAGTGTGACTTACTGACTTTGTTTCAAGCGTAGGCTATGTTTAAACATAAAACAATATAAAAGAGAAAGTGTGTGGATTTGTTCCGAATAGGCTCTAAAACAGCTCGATGATTCCAATAAAACTTTTAGGGAATCGTTAGATGGACCTGGTGAGTAATTCTTTAAAGTTTGGTAACAATCGGAGCAATCCTCTCTTTGAAATGTCAAATACAGCTTTTATTTTTATTGTTCCATTCATGTATCATATTTATTATACTCTTATTGTCTGTATGAATTCCATATAAACATAGTATTGCGGGCGTCTTTAGGTAGTCAGACACGTGAAAAATCAGCAGTGTAGCATCCTTGACAGCATATGCTGAGACAGTGTCGATATTGGCATCATATGTTTTGTATTATTTGTCCGTGTAACTGTGTTATGTCTATTTTTCATTCTTTTTAATGTGTGTTATATTCTGTCTGTGATGTGTTCTTGTATTGTGATGCCAATAAATAAATGTCTATGTCTATTTACTATGATAACATTCTATTGTTTTAAAACCCAAATTTGTATTGACACATGCATTGTGTATATTTATGTCATTATGAACCACATTGAAGTATAATGAAGTACTATAAATCACTAACCGATAAGAAGATGTTGAATTTACTGGTATGTACATGGGTGTAGGTAATGATCTTCAACCATTCGAGAAGAGAATGAATACGGAGAGAAATGAAAAATTTAATATATTGTGAGAGTTAAATTAAATATTTAATGTTGTAAGTTTATTGTTTAAATAAAATAAAGCAAAATCTAGCCCGGCAAAGCAGGCTGGGTATGCTAGTATTAAATATACTCGCCTTTTTGTTCAACGACAAATGATATTTCCTTCAACCTCCTGTTAGTTTTGTCGAGTTGATCCACTGTCTTTTTGAATCGATCTGCCAGTTGCGCCAGTTGAAGATCCACCACAGTCTCCTCGCGTTCCAATTTCTCGCGCACAAGACATTCTTCCAGCATGGTGCGCATAAATCTTCCGTAAGCAATTTGACGGTACTGCGCATCGAAATCGGGTACATCATCAGGCCTGCATATGGTCACGTCTCCCGCATTAAGCTTACTGGTACACGAAGTCGCATTAACCTTCGGTTCATTTCGTTTTTTCGCTGTGGACGGAACTTTACGCGCCGTTGATGATGCGAATTTAGAATTAACTGATTTCGAGGCAGGCGCTGCGAAGGATTTTCCTTTGTCCGACATTATTAAACTCCACTCTTCGTTTAAAGGTAAAACAACTTCACTGTTTTAAAAATTACGTTGACATTTATTTAAACGGCTGTCATGGCGACCTGTTTTTGACGTTCATAAACCAGTGTAAAATAATTTCCAAATTAAGATTAAAATATTATTACATAAAAAAATAAGAAAAATCCACTTACATTGGAATAATTGTATAAATAATG
This sequence comes from Meandrusa payeni, assembly GCA_029286785.1. NCBI lineage: Eukaryota > Metazoa > Arthropoda > Insecta > Lepidoptera > Papilionidae > Meandrusa > Meandrusa payeni. The sequence goes on from JAGSMX010000026.1 coordinate 3,976,300, forward strand.
AATTTGTAATATTCACGTAAAATATAATATAAAGTTACAAAGAAAAGACTAAATTAGATGTGTCATTGTCGTGTGTAATGTTTCAGAACGAATGGAGAGAGAATGATAATTGTTTTTGTGTCAAAATAATAAAATTTCTCGTGATTTTAAAGCTATTCCAAATATAATAAAAAGGAAATTAAACAAAAGCAAAATACCATTATAGCTTTAAGAAAATAATCACGTCCGGATTATCATTGACGCGTTGCGTTGGTAATTCTAATCAGACCGTACAACAAATGAGTATAGATACAAATAAGCAGGTATTTACGAAGACCTTTTGAAAAAGGTCATCAACCTTTCAACATTGTCATCATATTTACTTTTTTTATTAAAAACTAATGACTTTTTATGTCAAGTAATTAATAAACTAGCTTTATGATTTAATCGTTATTTGCATTAGGAGGAGAGAATATAATAATATTGCATAAAATAAATAGTACAATCACATAAAGCGAAAATAACTGAGTTTTACTTACCATTTTCAGTGTACCAGCTACCGGCATGTGAAGCGTTACGACAAGACATTGCACCTTAAATGATTATACAATAAATATTTAATTTAAAAATAGTACTATCACAATAATAATACTTGTAATGCTTTAACCAGCTTTGACGTTCACTACTTATGCCTACACTATAGTCACTACACTTGTAGTTATATTCTACTGTATGCACAGACCATACAATAAATGTAAATAGATATTTTTTTAAGCATTTGTATAAATTTAATGCTTTAAATAAAACAATAAATAATAAATGTTAACAGATAGTCATCAGCTGCTTTTAATATATTTATACTTAGTCGTAGTCCAGAATTGAATTAAACTTATTTACTCACCTGTCTATCTCAGTAAATTTGTGTGTCACATTATCTGTGTAAAAGTCTACTTCATAAAATATAGAAAAAAAAATAATTTTATGCTGATTTGTGAGAGCTCAGCATTTTATATTGCATTCCAGCTAACTGAACTATATACTATTTGAAGTTGAAGTTAGTGCTTGAGTGTACTTCAGTGTATTTTGTAAAATAAAATTTCAGCAATTTTGAAGTGTTATTGTGTAAAGAATAAATTAAAATCAAAATAAAATATACAACAAAATAAATAATTAAAGAGTATAAAGTATCTTTTTGTAAAAAAAATCTAAATTTCGTAATATTTGTTGTCGAAGCCGCAAAAATGTTCGTTTCATTATGTAAGTATAATTGTATATTTAATTTTTTTGACAATTTGTGTGTGATCTATGTAATAAAAATGTGACCTACTTTCTTTGCTCTATTTTTGTTATCGCTTATTCAATTTGGAACTCGTACAATTTTGGTTATAATTTTTATGGAATATATATACGTACCTATTTTTTTTAATGCTGACTTAGCCTTCGGACATAAGATCCGATGGTCGGGGTTCAAAACGCGGCTGATTATTAGCCAAAAGTTTTCCACTTGAGTACTAAAAATCTCTTGCTGAAATTTGTGGTCCATGCATTCAGTCCACCGTAATTATCGCATATGTAAAACAAATAATGGATGCCATTTCTGTGTCTACTCTGTTAGGATTAAAATAATATAGAACTGTAATATATTTTTAAAACTATTCACATACTTATACATAATTTCGTGTAACGTTTGGTGGATCAATGGATTTTTTTTTTGGTATTTCAACCATTAGAAGTCATCAATTATAAAACAGTGTCTAGAAACAAATCATTGTAATTTTCTATGACAAATTTGTTCCATTTCACTGACATACAATTCTAGTGTTAATTATCCATCTGATACTTAGGAAATTAATTATTGGGTAAAATAAACCAAAGTTGTACCCAAGCTGTGCTCCAGTTTAAATTATATAAGAAAAATTATGGACCGCAAAGCTTTCAAATGTTCTAGATCAAATTAGTTGGAAAACTAAACACTGACTTGTGGTCCACATTACTTACAGCCCAACACACACGGTGGATCAGAGCCCACCTTTCAGATTCACAGCACTCGCCCTGAACCCTTGAACAAAGGGCTTTGCTTCGTCTTTCATTATTCATACAGGAAATTGGCCTGCATTTGTCTTTCCCTCCGATTACAATGCGCGTAATATCAAGAGTAGAGTGAATGGGTATTTACTAAGCTACTGTGCCTTACCATCCAGGACTGCAGTTTCACTTATCACCGGGTGGGATTGTGGTCAAGCATTTGCTTAGAAAGAATAAAATGTTTTGGTTACTGCTCCACAGGCATAGAAGGCCTGGTTTTGTAACTGAGTTTGTTGAGGATGGCTCACCATGGGTGATTTTAGTCTTCCTATAGTAGGCTGAGCCCGAAATAACTTGAAAGTCTCCCCAGCTGGGCACATTTGAATAACATCATGTAAAAAATACAACCGGATTGCCTAGCCAAAAGTGGGTCATTCTTATTGGTTTATTTTCATTCCAGGTCGAAGAACCTCTACGGTACTATCGCGTGTAACAGCCGCAATGAGCACTTCATCGGAAAGCACAGGAGTGAAACCTAAAACAGCTATTGTTATGTTGAACATGGGTGGGCCGCAGACAACAGATGAGGTGAGTGGTATACAACAGCTTCAATTGCTTTAATAGTTAACCATCAGATTGTAGGCTCAAACAAAAGATTCAAGTAATTTCTGTGAACTGTTTTAGAGTATTAAAAGTACATTTACAAGTAAAAAAGCAAAAATCAACTTCAAATTAAATGAGACGAACTCCTCATGTATATGTCGACATTATTTTAAATTTCTAAAGAATCATAGTTATCTCACAAAGGGCTGAAGCTACATTCTCTTGTTTCTTCCATATTTGTTTTTGTTGTTGTTACAGAATATTTATCTAGTCTAATATTTCTAGATTATCACAAACCTAAGAATATCTTATTCAACAAGCATTCTTATACTATTTTTAGCAGTTCCCCGATATCTGCAGCATCCAATGTCATTATATTTGTATCTGCATGCCATTGTTCTGTTCATATATTTACTATCCATAGACACTCTTACAAATAAAATGAAAATGAGTTATAACATATTTATTCCACCCTTATACTAAGTTTAATTAAACTATAGTTTATCTATTCTTCCGTTATGTCAAAATGCATGACTTGACAACAGGGCCAACAAAGAGAAACTGTAGAAAATTATCAAAAAAAATTGTCTAGTAATGTATCTGTCCATGTGTGGCAGTTATAAAAAGTTTTCTATACTCTATCAGTCTTACAAATAAAAATGAGTTATAACATATTTATTCCACCCTTATACTAAGTTTAATTAAGCTATAGTTTAACTATTCTTCCGTTATGTCAAAATGCAGTTGTTTGAGTTGACAACAGGGCCAACAAAGAGAAACTGTAGAAAATTATCAAAAAAATTTGTCTAGTAATGTATCTGTCCATGTGTGGCAGTTATAAAAAGTTTTCTATACTCTATCAGTCTTACAAATAAAATGAAAATGAGTTATAACATATTTATTCCACCCTTATACTAAGTTTTATTAAGCTATAGTTTAACTATTCTTCCGTTATGTCAAAATGCAGTTGTTTGAGTTGACAACAGGGCCAACAAAGAGAAACTGTAGAAAATTATCAAAAAAATTTGTCTAGTAATGTATCTGTCCATGTGTGGCAGTTATAAAAAGTTTTCTATACTCTATCAGTCTTACAAATAAAATGAAAATGAGTTATAACATATTTATTCCACCCTTATACTAAGTTTTATTAAGCTATAGTTTAACTATTCTTCCGTTATGTCAAAATGCATGACTGGACAACAGGGCCAACAAAGAGAAACTGTAGAAAATTATCAAAAAAAAAAATTGTCTAGTAATGTATCTGTCCATGTGTGGCAGTTATAAAAAGTTTTCTATACTCTATCAGTCTTACAAATAAAAATGAGTTATAACATATTTATTCCACCCTTAAACTAAGTCTAGTTAAACCAGGAATAAATTAAGAATAAGCTGAGGATAGTTTACCACAAATAAATCCGGAATAACTATGGTTTATCTATTCTTCATTTACGTCAGAATGCATGAGTTGGCAACAGCGCAGTCAAAGAGAAACCATACTAAAAAAATAAAAAAATGTAGTAGTGTAGTAATGTATCTGTCAATGTGTGGCGGTTATAAAAATATTCTATACTCTACATATAGATAGAAGATAATCCACTTCCACGCTTGTCCATAGTAAGAGACCTTTCAAATAAATGGTCTAGAAATATTATACCACTTTTAGAAAACCGATATTTTAATCGAAACTAATCATCGACATATAAATCAAAAGGGTTTTCCCATCTTTTAAATATTTTTACTTTTTTTGGAGTCCGAATGATATTTATTAAGTCATTTACTGTTTCTACTTCCTCCATTGGCCTTAATTCCATAATAAGTTTATTTAAATGAGCGAACACAAACACAAATCGTGGTATTTTAAATGTTATACTGGACTTAAACAAGGGTGTACGTCGTTATAACCTCGGAATAACGGTTGTATGAACTAAAACGTCAACGTTATACCAGGTATAACCCACGACCTTACGATTCGCAGGCCGTACCCTAAACCATTAGGCTATTGACGCTTCAAAAAGATTTCCTCCCCAGTAACAAAAAAAAAAGGTTTTAATATAACTCAGAAATACAAAGAGGTTGTTCGCTCACAATTACCATTTGATTCCATTATATACTTAAATATACTTGTAGTTTACAATAATGCTATATCTGTCTATCTAATAAAATGGGAGCTGTTAAAAATGACTAAATTATAACTTATCTATGTTGATGTTTGGCGTTTTATATCTAAATAGGTTATCTAATAAGTCTTGAACTTTTTAACTAAAGAATAGCACAACATAGTCATTGGTTATTTTGACTGATAGCATACCGGAAATGGTAAGTCATAGGTATCATCAGAATATAAGTGGCGGTAGATAACTCTAGCGCTAAGCGAAATGTGGTAGGCATAGCTGGCCATGTGTACAGTCGCGCGCGCAATTAGTGATTTCTACAAATTATGCATAAAGTGTTTTTGTTTCTCTCTCTCTTCCATGCTATTGGTCCCACATGGTGGTGGGGTCAGCTTTCCACTTCGCTCTGTCCCCGACATCGTCTTTGGCGATGTTGCACTCCCTCATGTCTCTCGACACCACACTCTCCCACCTTGTCTTGGGTCTTCCTCTTGATCTTCGACCGGGAAGGGAAAGTTGTAGCGCGAGGTTCCCTACGTAGTCGGATGGCATCCTCTTAACGTGTCCATACCATTGCAGCCTACTCTCCTGCATTTTGTCGGCAATGTCGCGCACACCCAGGCTTCCTCGCACAAATTCGTTGCGAATTTTGTCACGCTTGGTTACGCCACACATCCATCTCAGCATTTTCATTTCGGCAACTTGGATGGTATGCACGTTATTCCGAGTCACGGCCCATGTTTCGCTGCCATATGTAAGGACCGGTCGTATGATGGTTTTGTAGACCAGACCTTTCAGTCTGACCGGCATCCTTTTGTCACAGGTTACACCAGTTACTTCTCATTTGAACCACGCTGAGGCTATTCTGTGCTGAATGTTACATTCCAAGTTCCCAGAGCTGTGCATTATATTACCCAGGTTATATTTCTACTTATAATATACCATACTAGTTTAACTTTAATCAATAAACTTACATCATTAAATATTTAATTTAACTCTCACAATATATTAAATTATTCATTTCTCTCTGTATTCATTCTCTTCTCGACCGGGTGAAGATAATAATAATGACTCTACCTGATGTTCATGAAATTTTAAAATTAACAATTCAGAGTTATCTCTCAACATCATCAACTTGAGCGGCTTCAAAACGTCTGTATAAGGTTCATATTTGGCATACGCAAATATGATCATGTATCTCATTTTCGCCTGAAGCTCAAGTGGGTGCCAATTCGCCTTCGCCGGAATGCTCACATTCTTTCTCTTCTACACAATGTGTTGTTCAATCCATCCGGGTAGGATGGATTCCTATCTTAAGAAACGTTTTATGTTTCTACGACTCCACATTCACAATCTTTAAGATCATCGGAGAAAATGACACTCAAAATGCCAGAGCATGCTACAAAATTTTTAGCAAATCTTTCACAGTGGAAGCAGTCCGACTTTGGAATGCTCTGCCACAAAGCATAAGATGCACTAAATCCTTGACAGCTTTTAAGAACCTAGTACATAGGCACTATCTATCTTTATAAATATATTCTTCTATGGTATTTTTAACAATATTTATTTATATATATATATATATATATACTTAGGTATTTGTTGTATGTTTAGCATATTTATTTATATATTATTATTATTAATAGTATGTGTATATATTGATAAATGCGTATGTTTATATATATGTATATTATTTTGTATTAAAATAAATATAATCACAGACCCACTAAAATATTTTTAGACGAAAGTTTCTGTCCATACAAAGGTTGTCTGGAAGAGATCGCTCTTAGCGATAAGACCGCCCATTGCGCATGCAATGACCTTGTCCAATGTGAAAATTGTAGTTACTATTTCTGTGATATATTTTGTTGTTAATTGTTGCGTTAAAGAATATTCATTCATTCATTTATTCATGTAGTTCACATGATCTCGTTCGACAGCAAACATAAAATATTTCGCATTCACTTCTCTCCGTATTCATTCTCTTCTATTCTCTTCTCGAGTGGATGACGATTATTATAATTACTCTACTTGAATACCTTTATTATTATTTTTAATATATTTCAGTATACTTCAATATGGTTCATAACGCATGTGTCAATACAAATTTGTGTTATAAAACAATAGAATAGCATCATAGTAAATAAAAGCTGTATTTGACAGTTCAAAAAGAGAAGTGCTCCGATCGTCACTAATCTTTACAGGATTACTCGCCAGGATAATCTGAAGATTCCCTAATAGTTTCATTGAAATGGGTCTAGCAGTTTCTGAGCCTATATGGAACATACCCACACATTCTTTTATATATATTTCAAGTAATATGATTACAAAGAAAATTGTTATAGAGTTTTTGTGGTGATTATGTACATATTTTAAGCAACTATAAAAAATGGAGTGGGTATTTAATTGTGTCTGTATATATTTTTTTATCGGGATTAAATTCAGGAATACATATGTAGTTTCGGATTGTCATAAACCAATATATCTATTATACAGGGTGGCCCATAAGTCCTTTGATATGAAAAAAAAAAATTAAAATAAAACTAATTACATTATGAATTAAATTTTTATTTACAAAAAAAAGATTAAAAAACGGGAATAATTTTTTGAAAATAACATCTTCTAAATGTAATCCGTTGCGATCACGGTACTCTTGCAAACGACGTCTAAAATTGTCGATGACTGCGCGGCACGTCACTGCTGAAATGCTTGTCATTTCTCTGTATACATCTCTATATATATATATATTTTCCAAGTACCAATATACCAGATATTCCATTTAAACATTGCTAATTCTACTAGGGATAATTTAAAAATCAGTTCATATATAACGAAATTACCTGTGCACTTTTTTTTTGGAGTCGGTTAACGATATCTTCATAGATTGATAAACCAACGCTTGTTCGACTTTCCCAGGTGTCCGGTTACCTCCATCGTATTATGACTGACAGAGATATGATCCAACTGCCAGTTCAGAGTAGACTGGGCCCTTGGATCGCGAGCAGACGCACGGATGAGGTGAAGAAGAAATACATGGAGATAGGTGGTGGATCACCTATATTGATGTGGACCAATACACAGGGTAAGTAGAATATAAGTCCACTAGTCCAAGGGTATTAAGTCCCTAATGGGTTAAATCAAACGTTAAACGCTGACAAGGGTGGCCTTTGTCGTCCGCCAAGGTGGACCCGGGAAGAAGGCGACATCGGCAGGCCCCTGCCGCCTTGCACTGAGAGGGCACAGAGGGGGAGGGAATAACCTCCCCCCCGGTACGTGCTCTCCTAAGAGCACAGTGCAGAGGGGATCCAGTGCGTTCCTCTGGAGATTCAGGAGCCCCTCACCATACACCTAGGAAGGGCCGCCGGTTTTAGTGGGTAAAAAAATGCTCGGAGTCCTTCATCGGAGAACATCAGGTGGGATCGTGATCAAGCACTAGTTTATACCCCATACAGCGAGTTACTCCCTGCCACCCTGTGCCCTCGCAGTGCAATGCGACACGAGCCTGCCGATGGGCCTGCCTGTCCCACCTTGGCGGACGACAAAGACCCCCACCTCTGTCGCCCAGTGTACCCGAGGCCCCTTTTAGTCGCCTTCTACGACAGACAGGGATACCGTAGTCTTATTCTTGAGAGGCCATAACTACAGGGCTGGATTAATCACAACCCAATCTATCTAGTATGTTACTAAAACATTATCATAAGGAAGGATTCCTCTTTTCAAGTCGCTTAGTTTTTACCAGGAGCACTGCTAACGAAGGCCTTAGACCAGATGCTTCCGGAGACAGCACCACATAAACACTACGTCGCCTTCAGATATGTGCCACCGTTCACTGATGAGACCTTCCAGCAGTTGGAGAAGTGAGTGTGGAAATTGAATAAGCTTTATTTGCAGATACTTTCTTCGTTTTGATTTTTGAAGTGTAACTTATTTACCCAGTCTTGACTTGGGGGTAAGCTGGTTGGGAAGTTGAGAGATATGAGTTAGTGAAGATAGAAAGAGCGCACATTTTCTTTCTCTCTTGAACAGTCGTGTATTTATTAAACACTAGTTACGCCCGCCGTGTTACCCTGTCCTTTTCCATACCCCCTTGTATGGAAAATTTAATGATCGTTGCTTGGATAGTTAGGGCGTGAAAGTATTATTCCTAATAACATTCTTGTTAACCATTCGAACTAAGCTCACCCTTGTGCTAGGATATGTTCACAGGGGGGGAAGGAGTAACCTCCTCCCCCGGGACGTACTCTCCTTGAGTACAGTGCAGAGGGGCACCGGTGCGTTCCACTGGAGATCCCGGAGCCCCTCGTCATGCACCGAGGAAAGGGCCACAGGTGAGGTTTTAGTGGGTAAAAACCGCACATAACCGCCGCCTCCAGAAGGCGGGGTATCTTTTTGAAGATTTCCTCCCCGTTAACAAAAAAAAAAGGATATGGTTCACGTCAATAGTGGAATGGATACGAACTTACGACCTTGCGATTCGCAGACCGTACCCTAAACCATTAGACTATAGACGCTTAGACCATAATATGGCGCACTCAGTTTATCTAGAGCAGTCGTGTTTAAACTACGGCCCGTGGGCTAAACCTGGCCCGTTAAAGAAGTCTTTCTCAAAGTGGGCGTTAACGCCCTCTTGAGGGCGTTTGAAACCTAGAGGGGTGCGTTAAGGGGCCAATATATAAATTATAATATAATTATCAAAAATTACCACCAGCAATTTGTGTAATTTGTTAAATTAGCTTTAAATTCTTTTGTTAAATTTATTTTATAAATCAAAAGATGGCCCGTTTAATTTTTTTTTTACACTTGTGGCCCGCCAACCAAAAAAATTGACCACCACTGATCTAGATTATATATTTAGAGTATTTTTTTTATTGACTGTTAATAAATTGTTTTTATTTTATTATTTTTTTTGGATTTATCAATAGTGAATATGCCAATATAAAAAGTACATAACAAATACACTATATATATATATATATATATATATAAAAAAAGAGAAAGTGTGAGGGTATGTTCCATATAGACTCCGAAACGGGTGGACCGATTTCAATGAAACTTTCAGGGGATCATCAGATTGACCAGACGAGTAATCCTGTAAAGTTTGGTGGCGATCGGAGCACTTCTTTTGAACTGTCAAAGTCATAAATACGATATGTTTTTGTATAAATGATAAGAATGATATTGTATTTACTGATATGTACATGGGTGTCGGTAATGATCTTCACCCGCTCGAGAAGAAAATGAATACGAAGAGAAATGAATAATTTAATATATTGTGAGAGTTAAATTAAATATTTAATGATGTAAGTTTATTGTTTAAATAAAATAAAGCTAAATCTAGGTACACTAGGTCATTATAGAGATAAGTAATTGTGTGCGCGACTGTACATGCGCAGCTCCCTTCCACTTTTCGCTAGAGTTATTTGGCGCCAGTACTAAATGTGTGTTGCCAACTTATACCATAAATCACCAGGCGAAACACACTTAGTACCACCATTGGTGTGAAGGTTTTATCTCTCCGCAGAGACGGTGTGGAGAGAGCTGTGATTTTCTCTCAATACCCTCAGTACAGCTGCGCGACCACCGGCTCCAGTCTGAACGCAATCGCCGACTTCTATAGGAACAGGTAATTATCTCTATCTATGGAAAGACAGAGAGTGAGTGTCGTCCAATACTGGCACAATGACAAGTTTATTTACTAGTAGAAACAGTGACAGCCTATTGGCTAAGTGGCTTGTATTATAAATGTCGTAAATTTGAATCCTAATCAAAGTTAAGGGGAATAGGAGGTGGACTCACCTCCCTGTTACATATAAGATCTAATAAGCTGGAAAAAGGGACAAAAAATGTCTCTGTCTAGCCCGTTAATGGTTAAGGTCGCAATAGTTTGTTTATCGACTCAATACTACCAGGGAACTCGTAAAAGTCCTATGGAGGAATGGTTGTTGATTGTGATAATGGTAGGTTTATGATAATTACTTGGAAATAAAAGAGAGCTTCCGCGCATAGTAGAGAATCTAAGTCCTTCAAGAAGAGGAAAAAGGATAAAGGCGCCAGAACTTCGTAATATAACTATTATACTTTGGAAATAAAAGAGAGCGTCCGCGCATAATAGAGAATCCAAAGTCCGTCATGAGAAAGAGAATAAATGCGCCGGAACTTTGTAATATAACTATTATACTTTGGAAATAAAAGAGAGCGTCCGCGCATAATAGAGAATCCAGGGTCCGTCATGAGGAAGATAATAAATGCGTCGGAACTTTGTAATATAACTATTATACTTTGGAAATAAAAGAGAGCGTCCGAGTATTTGTATTAACATGTTCCACCTTCGTCACAGGCATATCCCACAGAACATCAAGTTCAGCATGATAGAGCGCTGGCCCACTAACCCGCTGCTGGCGCAAGTGTTCGCTGAGAGGATAAAGGAGAAGCTGGAGAAATTCGACACCAGTCTACGAGATGACGTGCTGATCATGTTCACAGCGCACAGTCTTCCATTGAAGGTGAGAAGACTTAATATACTAAAACATAATAATAATAATAGCCTTTATTATTAAGCGTCAATAGCCTAATGGTTTAGTGTACGGCCTGCGAATCGTAAGGTCGTGGGTTCGAATCCACCATTCGACTATTGCCGTGAACCATGTTCTAGCACAAGCTTAAGCTTAGTTGGAATGGTTAAGAAGATTGATCCCGACAGACCGTCAGGTGCGTCTATTATACATGCAGGAAGACTGGTGACAAGGGCAATGGCCGCATCAAGGGTGAGGATAGTGGACTACAACCTAAAAATGGCCATGAGAAGCAGGGACACAGCGGTCGCGTGCTGAAGCTACCCATGCACCGAGGAAGGATGGCCGAGGAGGTTTTAGTGGGTAAAAAAACCCCACAACCACATTACCCCAGAAGACGGGGTATCTCATTAAAGATTTCCTCCCCGTTAAAAAAGGGTACTTTTATTACAGCCCTGTAGTTTTGGGCTGGCAGAATAAGACTACGGTATCCCCTGCCTGTCTTAAAATGCTACTAAAAGGTTGCCTCGCGTTCACTGAGGTACAAGGGTTTCAAGGGACCGGCCGGTCGCTGGGGTGTCCTATCGCAGACAGATCCGGGTCACCCCGCTCATAACGGCTGATGGCATTCGCGGAAGGTTTAGTGGGTAGGGGCTGTCCAGGCCGAGTCCCACACATACAATATTTCTGAAAAAAAAAATATATTTCTAGCTTTCTTTAAAAAAAAAAACTTCGGAACATACCAAGAATACGCTATACCCAGGTATATATTTTTATATATATATATATATATATATTTTATGACGAACTACACAGATTGGCCAGAGAAGCTGGCCTTGACTGCTTCACCGGATTGAGAGGTGGCATAGCTCTTAGGTCGCTTAGCCTGAACTATTCCTATATTTTTTTGACGAGAAGAAAATATTCAACAAGATACGTTATGTGGGGTTCTTACCCACTGAAACCCCCGGATGTCCTTCCTCGGTGCATGGTTAGGAGCTTCGGGATCTCCAGTGGAATGCACCGGAGCCCCTCTGCACTTGGGAGGTTAATCTCTCCCCGATGTGCCCTCGCAGTGCAAGGAGACACATGCCAGCCGATGTCGCCTTCTTCCCGGGTCCATTTTGGCAGACAACAAAGGCTCCTACCCTGTTGCCTTTTACGACAGGGATACCGTAGTCTCATTCTATGAGCCAAGAATTATAGTAACTCAACACACAAGAGTCCCTCCCGGTGAGAGGACAATAAGAGACAAATAACTCTCCATCCAAGGCTGAACTACGGCTTAGCAGTGGCTCTTTCATTACAGATACATCATTACAATAGCATAAATTGCGTACCAGGTCTGACTTACTTCCTCCCTTCCTTCCTACCAGGCAGTATCCCGCGGAGATACCTACCCTCACGAGGTGGCTGCCACGGTGGCGGCTACGATGAGCGCATTGAATGTTCCCAACCCTCACCGTCTAGTGTGGCAGTCGAAGGTGGGACCGCTGCCATGGTTGCAACCTTACACCGACGACGCTATTAAGGTATGACTTTTGACTTTTAGTCTGCGCGCGAGTTGAATGCAGAACTCTGGAATGCGATAGTGATGTGACTTACGTGTAATTATTGATGACCATAATGTGTCGATAGATTTAAACAATAAAAGTTTATCATTGTTCACTATGTTGCCAAGATGAAAAAAAAAAATAATCTGAAAAAAAAAATTATCTCAGAAAACGAAATACAAAAAAAAAACTACAATTCATTCGCACATGTCTGAAGGAGGGATAGAAACATCTACCGCAAAACAAAAATAAAGTTAATTCAGACCCTAATCTTCTCCATTTTCCTATACGCTTCTGAAACCTGGACATGGAAGTCTCGTGTGAGATAGAAAATAGACGCATTCGAGATGTGGTGTTGGCGCAAAATGTTACGAATCTCATGGACCGTGCGTCGCACCAATGCTTCTATCTTCTCTCTCCACGATCTGCTTACGCCGAATGCTTTCTATGCTTTTAATGCTAGTTGGCTATGTCGAGGAAAGAAAAAGCAGAGGCAGAGCGCCCACTAGATGGACGGACTATATTACAGTAGCTACTGGACTAAAAATCCAGGCAGCTATCCACATGGCCCGAAATAGAAAAGAGTGGGGAATGCTGGTTAAGAGCAGCTCTCTTGGTGGTCACGACCCTCAGCTCTGAGGAATCGACAGAGAAGAGAAGACATGTCTAAAACATCACACACATCTCGTGCTGGGCAATGAATTAAAAACTCTTTTTTGTAACTTGATGGACTCTGATCACGGCCATCATCATTAAATATTTAATTTAACTCTCACAATATATTAAATTATTAATTTCTCTCCATATTCATTCTCTTCTCGAGCGGGTGAAGATCATTACCTACACCCATGTACATATCAGTAAATACAATATCATTCTTATCATTTATACAAAAACATATCGGGCTCAAGTTAATGTCAGAAATAAAAGTACGACGTATGGCTTTGACAGTTCAAAAAGAGGAGTGCTCCGATCATCACCAAACTTTACAGGATTACTCGCCAGGTCAATCTGAAGATTCCCTGAAAGTTTCATTGAAATCGGTCCACCCGTTTCGGAGCCTATATGGAACAAACACACACACTTTCTCTTTTATATATATAGATACCTTGCTAACATAATATTCTATCATATTTCAGTCGTACTCCAAACAGGGGAGAAAGCATTTAATCCTGGTGCCCATTGCCTTTGTTAACGAGCACATCGAGACCCTCCACGAGCTGGACATCGAATACTGCGAAGAGTTGGCACACGAGGTAAGGTCATCTCTAACGTGACTTCGTAAAGGTGATAAACTCCATCAGTTCTCGTTACAAAGATGTTAGGAGCTTTGCTGGAGTTTCTCCACCCATTTTCGACCATATTTCTTTCTTTCTCTCACAGCTTAAGTGGCTTCCAGTGTCTGATCGACGATCCTTCAGAACACTTTGTACATTATTTTCTATTTTACGTGATCCATTTGCACCTGAATACTTGAAATGTAAATTTCAGTATCAGGGTGATTCACACGACCGTTGTCTTCGTTCCACTGATAGTAATTTTTTCCATATTTCTTCCTGTCACACTGATTTTATGCATAAATCCTTTACCGCAATAAGACTTTGGAATGCGCTGCCAACAAATATACGTACAGCTGGAACTAAATCTACTTTCAAACATTAACTATGGAAGCTTTACCTAAGCAAGGAATAGTTTGACAATTGCTGTCCCTATCCATCTATAATTATATATATATGTATCTGTTTATTATTATATATAATTATTACGTTTTATATTTAATATATATGTAAGTAGGTATGTATATTATATATGCATGCATTTATTATAGTTTTCTTTTATTTATTATTTTCTCACATAGCTTGCACCCGTTACTTTGTCTACACAACCCCAAGGTAGACTGGCAGAGAATGCCTACTGGCATTAAGTCCGCCTATTTGTACCTTTATTTTGTATTGTGTGCAAATAAATAAATAATAAATTTTCCTTTTTATTTGTTGATGGGGGGGAAATCTTCAACAAGATTTTTACCGCCAGCCAATACTAATAATACAAAATATTCCGTCGTAAAGAGTGTTAAGCACTTATAATAACCATTTCCCAATCGTAGACCCCTTTTGCCTAACAAAATTAAAATTCAAAAATCTAATAATACAGACTCTGACTGATGGCATTACTAGGGTTAATTAAAGATTTGTGTTAGAAGCCATACAGAGATATACACACAATGTACACACATACACACACAGTAACGCAGGTAATGCAATTTTTATTTCCTGTTAATTTGTTTATTGTTTTTTTCAATACGAAGTCATACATCCTTAGTTAACTCTGAAAAAAAAAATGTTTTATATATTGTAAATCTACAAAGGCTTAGATCCTGAATACGTGACCGAAATATCTATTATAATACATAAGCTGTTGATAATGAACGCACCGGAGCCCCTCTGTTGCCCCACTGTGCTCTCGGAGAGCACGTCCTGGAGTGGGGGGAGGGATTTATTTATTTTTATTTATTTAAATCAACAAAAATGATAACACCGTTACAGATAATACCAATATGATGTTATAAAAACTTAGTTAAATATATATTATTAAAATTAAAACAAATAAAAAGCTGCTTCATGTATTGACAATAATATATAAATATAACAGAGTCAAACACCTTCTACGTATTTGTAGGCAGCTTCGATAAACACAGACTCTGTGCAACAAAATATATCAATGTGCAGTGAGATGGTATTAAAAAACCCAACCGCGCGCGACAGCGGAGAGTTCCTGGACAAGTTAGTCCTGGAGACAGGCAGTAGGAGGGAGGGCAGGTTAATCCAGTCGTGATGGTAATCATAATCGATAGCTGGAATGATTCCGAATAATTCTTTGAATCGGTCAATCAATTAAAACTGGGTCAGTCATTCATTTTAATTCTGTTGCAGGTTGGAATCAAGCAGATCGAGCGCGCGGCTGCACCAAACGACCATCCTCTCTTCATAGCGGCGTTGGCAGACGTGGTTGCCAAGCATCTGACATCAGGACCCGCGGTCTCACGCCAGTTCCTCTCCAGGTCAGAATGCCTCTTTTTAAAGTGTCTCTCCGACTAGCGAAGGTTAACAGTCACTTCACCAGACATCATATATATATATATATATATATAAATATTCATACAAATACAGTAAATAAAAAATAAAATTATAAAGATAGGTAGTGTCTATGTACTAGGTTCTTAAAAGCTGTCAAGGATTCAGTGCATCTTATGCTTTGTGGCAGAGCATTCCAAAGTCGGACTGCTTCCACTGTGAAAGATTTGCTCAAAAATTTGCTCGCTCTTTTATATATATAGATTTCAAACTCACATTTGTCATTCATTGATAGTTAGCTGATGTAGTTAGGAGTAACTAAGACTACTTTCTTCTTCTGATTTTTTTTTAATAAATAGCTTTTAAACGGGTAACACCGTTATTAGTAATATTTGTGAAAAATAATGTTGGGATTCTTTAAAAAAATATATTAAAAACATATGACTTGGGTGTGATTATCGACACTAAATTGAGGTTTGACACGCACATTGCTAAAACCGTCAAAAAGCAACCATTTTGGTTGGTTTTCTAAAAAGAAACACAAAGGACTTTAAAAGCACGACAGTAATTATCACTCTATATAACACCTTAGTGCGTTCACACCTTGAATTCGCCGGTGCCTCTTGGAATCCAGTATATAGTTCACATTCTCAGCGAATAGAAAACGTCCAACGTGCATTTACACGACATCTAGCGTTCGTCTCGCGTAATACATATCGCAGATATCCTTATAGTGACAGATTAAATTATTTTCATATGCATACTTTGTGTAATCGCCGCAAAATGTTAGATGTAGTTTTTCTTCACAAAGCCATCAATGGCGAAATAAAAAGTACACTGATACTCGAAAACATTCACATTAGAGTGCCGTTCAAATATCCAAGGAGTCGTTGTTGTAGGATTTTTGATGTGCCGCATTCTAATACCAACCTACTGTCACACTCGCCCTTGCCAAGGATTTCCGCTACATATAACCTCCTTAACACTAAGTCCACGTCGGTTGACATTTTTTCTAATTCACGCAAGCTCTTCCGCACCTTAGTGTTAAAAATTGTGCACTAATTTTGGCTAATTTAATTAATTTAGTAGTGATATTTCTATTACTTTATCATTTAATAAAATATTTTTGTAAGTATTAATAATAAAATCGTTACGTTTCTTTATAGGGAATGTTGTGTACACCTGTAATTGGCATACACAACAGGACTTGTTGTAAACTTGATTATTACAACAATGTATGCTTGTGTAATGCTATTGGTGTATCTTATTAAATAAATAAATATTAATTCCTTGCAGGTGTCCCCACTGCGTCAGTCAGAGGTGCAAGTCATCAAAGGAGTTCTTCAGGCAGCTTTGTCAGAATCCTCTAAGAGATCATGCATATGCGTGAAATGAACCAATACGATAGTTTAAAAATTGAAAAACAAATTAACAGACAAGTAAACTGACTTCATATCTAAGCTAAAATATTAATCAAATCAAATCAAAATAAATTTATTCCTATAGCCTCCAATGGAGCAGTCAAGAAAGTTATACAGTATTTAAATAAAGTTGATCAATTATAAGCGAGGTGAAACTCTGAGGTAACCTTGTCACCTGTCACATATAGGACATAATAAATTCGCTGGAAGCTGTCTCTGTCTACCCTGCTATAGTTAAAAAGATTTAATATATTAATCGTCAATAGCCTAATTGTTTAGGGTATTCTGCGAATCGTGAGGTCGTAGGTTCGTATCCATTCGACTATTGACGTGAGATATCTCCTAGCACAACCAGATTGTTAGTAATATTTGTGAAAAAAAAAGAAATATTCCTAGCTTTCTATAATGAAAAAAAAATGTTTTTTTTTAATTTTATTCAGGCAAAGGATTTCGCATTTAATTGTATATACACTATTTTTTTGTATATATAATGTATTGTTTTTTTTTAAATAAATTTTGTTTTTTTTTTGTTAATTGTTTTTCTGTGATAAGATTTGTATTTACAGATTGCATTTTGAAGAGTGTGCCCGGGAATTACATTGGACTTGAAGACATTGCTGGATTACATCTGTTGTGAACATCCCTCAAACTCGAAAGAAGCGCTTTGTCTGTCATTATTCGTACAGCAAAGGGATGGAATAGTTTTTCCGCGATTCCACCGATTACAATGTGGGTATTTTCAAGAGTAGAGTGAATAGGCATTTACTAAGCTAGTGCATCTTACCATCCAGGACTATATTTCCACATAACATCAGTTGGATGGTTCACATAGGCTGGTTTTAGAGTCACGCTGACAGCCAAAATGTATGAATTTCTAGGAAGCGTTTTAAAATAACGCGTAGCTATCGGCGCTTACCGCCGCCCGCGCGCCTCTGTCTTCAGTGAGCGTTCTAGTGTCGAGCCGAGTGGACGCCGTCAGCGTGAACAGTCATGGCGAATCGCGATGTGGACACTAGTCGAGTGATCGACGAAGTACGCTTAAGAAAGCAATTATGGGATGCGTCCGATCCACTGTATAAAAACAAAGACGCCAGAAACAAATCCTGGGACGATATTGTTTTCGCACTATTCGATATTCGAAAGTAATTAAAGAACTTTGTTTCGTCAGCCCTCAAAGTGTTGTATAACATAACAACTTCTCCTGCGAAGGCTCTCTGCTCAATCATTGGATGAATATGAAGTCTCCGTCGTAGTTGTTATCTTTCTTTTTTTTTATTAGGTAATATAAAGCAGCAATTATTAGTGCCTTTTGAATTTTTGTGCGTCTGTACTCCAAAGCGATCAGCACGATACTGAAACGTCTCGCGCTGAACGTCAGCGCTCACAAACTACGCGCTGAGCTATGAGCGCTGACGGTGAGCGTGAGACTAAAACCAGCCATACATACAAATATTAATTAAAAAATAATGACAAAAAAAGTCATTGTCCAAAATGAGTCGACGAAACTAACGCCATCTATTGGTGTCGCTACAAAACTTTGTCGACGAAACTAGCGACATCTATTGATGTTACTAGAGACAATTATTGTTGATACTACGGTAAAGGTGAGCGGTGTGGCCAACAGATGCCGCTAGTTGTATAGACAATTTTACTCTTACTGCCAATCCGCACTAGATGTGCGTGACGGTCTATCAATGGCGTAGCTACCTAGCCTACCTAGAGGCTAGGCGGGGCAGTGCCCCGGGGCTTAGGGAGTATTAAAATCATAACACATCGAGCTCGTACGTGGAAGAAGAACTTCTATAACTAAAGAGCATTCGCAGGTATAGTAAATAGTTAAATAATAATGACGAACTACACAGATTGGCCAGAGAACCTGGCCTTCACTGCTTCACCGGATTGAGAGGTGGCATAGCTCTTAGGTCGCTTAGCCTGACTATATTGCTAGTAACTCGACACAAGGGTCCCCCGGTGAGGGGTAACCTCGGCTTGGACGGTTACTATGTTACGGGTATGCATTCCGATCCGAGGGCGCCCGAGAGGGCCGAACCACGACTCGGTCGGTTGCTATTTCAAGGATAATCTTTTTTTTTTTGTTGACGGGGAGGAAATCTTCAGAAAGATACCCCGCCTTCTGGGGGGAAGGCGGCGGTTATGCGGGGTTCTTACCCACTAAAACCTCCCCAGTGGCCCTTTCCTCGGTGCATGACGAGGGGCTCCGGGATTTCCATTGGAACGCACCGGAGCCCCTCTGCACTGTGCTCAAGGAAAGACAAGTCCTGAGGTTACTCCCTCCCCTGCGCCCTCATAGTGCAAGGCTACACGGGCCAGCCGATGTCGCCTTCTTCCCGGGTTCACTTTGGTGGACGACTCAGTCCCCCACCTTTGTCGCCCAGTGAACCCGAGGCCCCTTTTAGTCGCCTTCTACGACAGACAGGGGATACCGTAGTCTTATTCTTGAGAGCCCAGAACTACAGGGCTGGATTCAAGGATAATCTAGAGTAAGTAGCGTTCAATACGTCATTAAAGACGTTTATAATTTTTTAAAACGACTTTAAAATATTAAAAAAACTTTTTTACACGCAAATGTTAATGTTAGATTTTGTCACCAATTTGACGGAATTCTTATAATAATGCCGTGAATTGGTTAATACAAGTTGATCGCGACGATTCGCTATAATTGTCTGACGTGAAGTAAAACTATTATTTCCACGTCAGACAATTACAGCGAAGGCCGATCTTTGATGGTTTGAGACGAAATTAACTAATTTTTTCTGAGATAAACATCGTCTAATGAACACTATGCATTGAATGCTATAATTAGAACGGTCTTAACCGACTTCAAAGAAGAAGGGGTTCTCTATACGATTCACAGATAAGTCAAAGCTAGCCTTGACTGCTTCACCGGATTGAGAGGTGGCATAGCTCTTAGGTCGCTTAGCCTGAACCTCTATAGTAACTCGACACAAGGGTAACCTCGGCTTGGACGGTTACTATGTTACGCGTAAGCATTCCGATCCGAGGGCAGTCAGTCAGTCAGTCGAGTCATCTACAAGGTTCACAGGAACCTCGCAGGTACGGGCCTCGGGGTGTTACCCCATTACCCGGGTTATCAGCGCAGGGGCAACTGCTCCCTGGTCTTGGGTACCGTTTTGGAACGGATTTTTAGGAATAACTATTTTTACGTCGGGGCTAATCCCTCAAGCGTCAGCCGCAACGAATCTATCTTCTACGCCCTCTCGACCTCTCGGTCTCGATTGAGGCGGAGGTCGAGAGGGCCTATGAGTTCAAAATCTCCCTAGAATAGGGGAATTTGAACCTACGGCGCACGTCGGGAGGACGCGCGTGTTGCGGGTAATCCGAGGGCGCCGGAGAGGGTCGTACCACGGTCTCGGTCGGTTGCTTTTACACCATAAAAAGACTAGTATATTCACTATCTACAGCCGTGGTAACTCAGTGTAGAGTCGCCTCAAGTTGCTCAGTACGCTGACAAGCTGACTTCGATCCCCAATGTCGGCATCGAATTTGTTTAGAATAATTGCTAATTTACTACGCTCGACAGTGAAGGAAAACATCGTAAGAAAATCTGAATCTATCTTTATATATATATATATATAAAGAGAATGTGTGTGTGTTTGATCCGTATAGGCTCCGAAACGGCTGGATCGATTTCAATGAAACTTTCAGGGACAAAAACAAAACATTATCTCCATTTTAAAACAAAATTAAAAGCACAACAAAATAATTGGCTTATTGGAAAATATTTACAATAATAAAACTCAATACCTGCCTAAATTTTGTCATTGGCGTTTGTCATCCCTCTCGCACCTAAGTAAATACCCTGCGTGTGAGAGCGATGCAATCGAAATCTAAAAATATCTATATATATATATGTGTAAAAAAGAAAGTGTGTGTTTGTTCCATCTAGGCTCCGAAACGGCTGCACCGATTTCAACGAAACTTTCAAGGAATCTTCAAATTGACCTGGCGAGTAATCCTGTTGAGTTAAATTAAATATTTAATTATGTAAGTTTATTGTCTAAATAAAATAAAGCAAAATCTAGCACGGCGAAGCGCACGCTAGTGTCTTAGAAAAAACACACGTGAAGTCTGCCAAACCGCACTTCGTATGTGCGGACTATGCCCTTATATTCCTGTACAGAGTCAGTGCCTAGCAGTGGGACATATATATATATAGGCTGTTACTTTTTTTTAATGAACATTATTAAAGCGTCTAAAATGAAAGTAAATGGACCAAGTTTCTCTCGTTGTGTTAAAATTATTTTTTATCATATACACAATCTAACAAAACACTTCACATATTCAATAGAAATTAATTTACTTTGTCAAGTGTCTATAGAAATTGTCATTTTTAAATCGTATTTGAAACGCGGAAGTCGACTTAAAGCCTAGTACACACTGTTAGTAGGATTTTTAAAGCTAGAATTACACGGAAAGCAAGTATAATACTTAAAGAAGAACCTAAGATGACCAGATGACAGCTTACAGAATGCATTTTGGAGAGTGTGCTCAGGAATTACATCATCTAATTCCTTCTACCATCGGACTTCAAGACGCACTGCTGGATTACATCTGTTGTAAACACCCCTCAAACCCGTACTTCGTCTTTCATTATTCGTACAGCAAAGGACTGGAATGGTTTGCCCGCGATCTTACCCTCCGATTACGATGTGGGTGTAAGGTGACATTGGCTGGCCCGTGTCGCCTTGCACTACGAAGGCACAGGGGGGGAGGGAGTAACCTCCCCCCCGGGATGTGCTCTCCTTGAGCACAGTGCAGAGAGGCTCCGGTGCGTTCCTCAGGAGATCAAGGAGCTCCTCGTCGTGCACCGAGGAAAGGGCCCCCGGGGTGATTTAAGTGGGTAAAAGCCCCACATAACCGCCGCTTTTTGAAGATTTCCTCCCCGTTAAAAAAAAAAGGTACCAGCTTTCAAATAGGAAAAGAATTATCAAAATCGGTTCACCCAGTCCAAAGTTATGCGCTAACAAATTGAAAAAAAAAAACGTATTTTGAAGTCTGTTGTAAACGCTGTTTTCTCGATATATTCGCACTGTTCATCACAGAGATAAAATTATTTGATTAAAGTATATTTTCTTCGGCCACTTCTTCTCCCAGCGCAAACGCTTCCCGAAGTGGCACTTAAAGTTAGTTTAGCTTTTCGAATGTCCCTTAGATTATCCGTGAAATAGCTACCGACCGAGTCGTGGTTCGGCCCTCTCGGGCGCCCTCGGATCGGAATGCTTACGCGTAACATAGTAACCGTCCAAGCCGAGGTTACCCCTCACCGGGGGGACCCTTGTGTCGAGTTACTAGCAATAGAGGTTAAGGCTAAGCGACCTAAGAGCTATGCCACCTCTCAATCCGGTGAAGCAGTCAAGGCCAGCTTCTCTGGCCAATCTGTGTAGTTCGTCATAAAAAAAAAAAAAAAAAAAAGATTAAAGTATTTTTTTGTAACATTGTGTTAGATTCGAATTCACCCCTGCTTCTAAAATCCCATCAAATCCCTCTAGGTATAATTAATGCACACCCCTCACCCTCTATAGCTGGTATAACCCCTTATATTTGTACCTTCCTTGGGTATTTTGCTTAACTCCTTGTGTGAGTGTGAAGTGAGTAACACTTGCTTGGAAAGTATAAAAAGTCTAGAATAACATTATGATAATTTATTGTTTAACGTGAATTGGAAAATTTTAAATTTGAAATTGTAATTTATTATTGATTACGTGTATTCATGGCGTTAAAATTTTGCTAACTTGACAACTCTCCCTGTTATCATAGCAACGCTCTCCTTCTAGCTAGTACTAAATTGCGTAAGTCAGAAAGAGTAGCATGTTAAGTTGATATAAAATGTTCGTGGGCGACACAGCTGACGCAACCGGGGATGCCATGTTATAAAATTTTACCCATATTTTCGGTATTTTTTCAATGTTATAATAATAATTTTTATCAGAAATTATTTAATTATTTTCAGTAATGAATACTTTTTGTTAATGTATATTTGATGAAAATTAATCAATGTAATACTGAGATAATGAGTTTTGGGTTATATCCGAATACCTAATAAAACTTATCAAAACACATGAAGTCAAAATTACCAGAAACAAAATTGTTTGTAAAATTTAAATTTTAACTTCACATTTATAAACTTGTACATAAAACTAAAATAAACGGTTATATATATATTTTATAAACACACATTATAAAAGCTAAATTAAAAAAACCAAACACATTATAAAAGAATGAAATTGTTTGTTCAATAGGTTTTTTTTAAATTAATGTGGTATTTTTAATTTACATTTATGGCAAGCCCGTAAGTAAACCTCAAACAATCGTCAATCGTTCTAAGTCTCATCGTTAGTCACGACGCGAATTGACAATTGTGTAGTCGTCTGTTATGTTTCTAATGCGACAAATTAAAATGTAAACAAATAATTTTCATCTCAGACAATATGTCGCAACTATCAAGTGTCGGTTCTGTGCGTGTGTTTAGTTTGTGTGTGGTGTTGTTTTCGTTGAATCACGTAAATTGCAATACATTTGTCAACGAATTATTATTAAGTGAAAATCGTCATCTACATTGCAATCATGAACACCCGAAAGAAGATCAAGTAAGTCTAATAAATTATCAAATACGTTATATATACTTTTAAGACGCCAACTTTTGAGGTTATGTTCACTGAGAACAAGGAATTCATAATTTAATTAATGATAATTACTGCACGTCGCGCTAAAGTAATTGTATTTCATGCTTTCTAGACTGCAACGTAGATCTTAAATAAACGAAAGCGATGATACAAGAGCGACCATTGTTTATAAATCTCTGAGGTAAACAATTACGTGTTGAGTGATTTTAGTACGTGAATGCGGTCTAATTGTTTTTTATTCATTTAACTATTACTGGCCATTGTCTTCATTATTATCTAGTATTTTTTAATTGATTCTAGTTTTATTTAATCTGTTATTGTACACAAGTGTATTTATGAGCAAAAAAAACTTTTTTTTTCTTGACGGGGAGGAAATCTTCACAAAGATACCCCGCCTTCTGGGAAGGCGGCGGTTATGTGGGGATCTTACCCACTAAAACCTCCCCGTTGGCCCTTTCCACGGTGCATGACGAGGGGCTCCGGGATCTCACGTGGAACGCACCGGAGCCCCTCTGCACTGTGCTCAAGGAGAGCACGTCCTGGGCAGCCAATGTCGCCTTCTTCCCGGGTCCACTTTGGTGGACGACTCAGGCCCCCACCCTTGTCGCCCAGTGAACCCGAGGCCCCTTTTAGTCGCCTTGTACGACAGGCAGGGGATACCGTAGTCTTATTCTTGAGAGCCCAGAACTACAGGGCTGACCAAAGAGCAAAAAAAACCTATGTCAAATTGAATCAACCGTTAAACGATATCACGCGGGACTCCTTTGTTTTTCCAAATTATCGTAGGAATATTAAGAAATAGAATTAATCAGAACCTAACCAAACTTTTATCGAACTATCCTTGAATAGGAGTGAACGATAGATATCGATATTATATAAAATATCGATATATGGACGCGATATATCGCTTCAATCCGATATTATCGAATCATCATAATATATTTCATACGATATACTAAATATCGTAAGAAATTAAATAAAAAAACATTCCATTCTTACTTTTGGTTGTGGTTGACAACTTGAATAAAATAAAACCCTTACTTGCGCTGCCATCACGAAGAGTGTAGTGTAGTATGTTACTACACTCCTACTCTTCACGATGTCAGGACTCGTTGTATAAATTTTATAATCTATGCATGTAGTCTTTACTGGCAGAATCAAATCAAATAGTCTGGACTGGTATACGAAGCGAGAACCTCTCAGTTACGCGCCGAGTACTCTATTAGTAGAAAACTTTTCTAATATTTAATTTTAAGCGTTAATTAATTATAAACAAATTTCGATATATGAAAAATATCGATATATTTGTACAATACATCGCGTAGTATCGATACAACCTCACGATATATTATATCAAAAAAATATACGATATATTTATGGCTAGAACATCCCTAATCAACCGTTAAACGCTATCACGCGGACGGTGTCCTTTGTATTTCCAAATTACGCACATTACGACATATAATTAATCAGACCCTAACTAAACTCTTATCAAACTACCCTTACAGTTATCGTTTATTATAAAAAATGAATCATCAAAATGGTTTGGCGTAATATTAAGTTAATCGTCGTTTAGACATTGGGTGGGTCTCCCTATCATAGTCGATGTTCCGAGCGTCAACAAGTTGCCGGCTTCAGTCTTTCCGTCCAAGTACGTAGGAGCCTTCAAGAAAAGAGTGAATAGGCACTTACTAAACTAGCGCGTATCATTCGACTATATCATCACTTAACATCAGGTGGGATCCTGGTCAAGCACTAGTTTATACAATAAACCCATTAGAGGTTTAGCGACTGTCACTGTCAGCTGCAGAGGCCGGCTGGCTGTTCTGCCCAGTGACCTTGTTATTGGTGACAGTCTGATGAATGTGGTATATGTAGAAACTGATATGCTACCGACTTGAGGATGTAATGCAATTAGCAGCGGTGCTTTCACATCGACATTGGTTAATTCAGGACGTTGCGTGCATTTTAAATTTATCAAGATGCCAGTGGCCATTGATACGTAACGTTGTAGCTATTTGAATAAGTTTTACAAGTGTATTGTCGAGTAAAAAAAAACCCGACTTAGATAGAATAGCGATATTACAAAATAGAATTAAACATAACTTACCAAACACTCATCATCTTCTATCTATATATATAAAAGAGAAAGTGTGTGGGTTTGTTCCATATAGGCTCCGAAACGGCTGGACCGATTTCAATGTAACTATCAGGGAATCTTCAGATTGACCTGACGAATAATCGTGTAAGTTTGGTGACGGTCGGAGCACTCCTCTTTTTGAACTGTCAAATATAGATTTTATTTACTACGGGTATGATATTGTATTTACTGATATGTACATGGGTGTAGGTAATGATCTTCACCCGCTCGAGAAGAGAATGAATATGGAGAAATGAATAATTTAATATATTGTGAGAGTTAAATTAAATATTTAATGATATAAGTTTATTGTTTAAATAAAATAAAACAAAATCTAGCACGGAGAACTGGGTTGGGTACGCTAATTTTTCGGACATTCCCTGAGGCCCTTTTAGTCGCCTTCTACGACAGGCAGGGGATACCATAGTCTTATTCTACGAGCCCAGAACTACAGGGCTGACATTAAAAAAAAACCTGTCTCGCCTTAACGACTGCGACAAATAATACCTTAACCAATGTAATATATTCAAATATTCCACGCTAATTCTACCTATACGGTGAATCTATCCTAGCCATTTCAAACTGGCCACGTCAAATGCGTCACAGACTATGCACTGCCGCGTTCCCGCCACAGATTGTATAGCGTTAACACGACCACAGACAATGAAATCATTATTCGAGCCGGTTGCTTGTTTGCTCTTGTAAACATGCTATACGAGTCATAGGGGAAATATTTTTCTAAGTAAATTCATTGATTATACTGCGTAGAAAAACAATGTTTTTTTTTTCTTATATAAGGAAAAGGAGAACTAAGTTATTGTTTTTCTTATTTTAAGTCATCCGTTGCTTAGAACTTCCACAAGATAACTCGATTCTACTAAACATAGACATAGTCATAGAGATATTCTTTATTGGCTCAAAATATGAAACACATCAAAAAGACAGAAAAAAAAATACAGTTAGAGAAAAAACGGACAAATAGTACATATAATATGATGCCAATATTGGACACTGTCTCAGCATATGCCCTCGCATGGATGCGACAGCGCTGATTTTAAGCGGTGTCAAAGCCCACCCGAAGTCGTGCGCGCGCGGTACTACGCCCCCACCCCTTAGATATTAGGAGCGTTGTTGAGTTTTCACAATTTCTCTCCTAGCGCCAACGCTTCCCGAAGTGGCACTCAAAGTTATTTAAGCTTTTGAATGTCCCTTAGATTATCCGTGAAATAGCAACCGACCGAGTCGTGGTTCGGCCCTCTCGGGCACCCTCGGATCGGAATGCTTACGCGTAACATAGTAACCGTCCTTTTTTTTTTGTTAACGGGGAGGAAATCTTCAAAAAGATACCCCGCCTTCTGGGGGGAAGGCGGCGGTTATGTGGGGTTTTTACCCACTAAAACCTCCCCGGTGGCCCTTTCCTCGGTGCATGACGAGGGGCTCCGGGATCTCCAGTGGAACGCACCGGAGCCCCTCTGCACTGTGCTCAAGGAGAGCACGTCCCGGGGGAGGATTCTCCTTCCCCTCATAGTGCAAGGCTACACGGGCCAGCCGATGTCGCCTTCTTCCCGGGTCCACCTTAGCGGACGACAAAGGCCCCCACCCTTGTCGCCCAGTGAACCCGAGGCCCCTTTTAGTCGCCTTATACGACAGGCAGGGGATACGGTAGTCTTATTCTTGAGAGCCCAGAACTACAGGGCTGAACATAGTAACCGTCCAAACCAAGGTTACCCTCACCGGGGACCCTTGTGTCGAGTTACTAGCAATAGAGGTTCAGGCTAAGCGACCTAAGAGCTGTGCCACCTCTCAATCCGGTGAAACAGTCAAGGCCAGCCTCTCTGGCCAATCTGTGTAGTTCGTCATAAAAAAAAAGCGGTACTACATTTACATGGAATTTATACAGACAACAGTCAATGAGAGTACAATAAATATGATACATTTATAAATAGTTACGAGATTAATATAGTATAATAGGTTGTCAAATATCTCCCTTCCGCCTTTTGTGTCATGCGGCACCCAAAAATCAAGCTTTTTTTTGTATCCAGCCTTCTGCAGATGGTTTAAAATGGTTTGGTGACTAACTCCCATCTCCTGGGCGATGTCACGAGATGCCACATGCCGGTCTAACTCGATGTAGTCCATGATTTGATCGGTATTTGTCGTCACAGGTCTTCCGCCGGCTGGCTTATCCATGGTGTCGTTTTCACCGGCTCTGAATCGTCGAAACCATTCCTCCGTGGTTCGAAGTGATAGAGTACCATCCCCAAAACACCATTAATCTCACGGAACGTTTCTCTAGCGGATTTGCCTTTAACGAAGGAAAACTTTAAAATAGCGCGAATTTCGGCGTTAGTGAAGTCCATGTTTACACGTCTATAACTGTTGAACGCAATATCCAAACTAATTATGCATAGCGTCGTTTTGTAGGTTATGTCAAGACCTTTCAAATTATGTATAGTATTGCTAGATACGAGCTCTGTAGCGCTTTGTACATAGCCGCGAAATTCAAAAGACAAAAAGGCGGAAGGGAGATATTTGACAACCTATTATTATATATGATAATGGAAATGTATGTAATCCGTCATTGTATACAATTCCTAGGAAATGTATGTAATTCCTAAAATTTGTCTATGACTTTGACTTAATACTTTAAAATTTGGCTTTGACTTTTTTTTAATTTGACTTTGGCGTCATTAACAATATTAACAAACGATAAAAACACTGCTCTTATTGTAGATGAACGTTGTAAAGAGTTAATTGAAGAAGTTTCTACGGCAGAGACAACTGATAGAAAGACTTCTCGTGATTATTGGTTATTGCGGCGATACCACGTGCTATTATTGTATATAATAATAATGCATATTATTATTATATTATTATATACATGTAATGTCTGATCTCGGCCCTTCGGTTTTTAACTGAATCAGGCACGGGCTTACGCCAAGTGTCCTGTTCCAGGTGTTATCATTGTGTGTTTTGTGTGTGCGTATGTATTTGTTTTTCGTCGTGTTAGGTTACGTTATCCGTGCGAACGTCTTGGTCATTTATTATTAATAAAAATGCATATTATTATTATTATACGGTATGTCTGTTACCCGATTGTCTCAATAAGTGTTGTTATATAAAAATATTATAACACATTTCCTAGGATTTGTATACAATTCCTTGATCTCAAACATTTCCGGTAATTAAAAAATTAAAAAAAAAATTAATTAAACGTAAAATATTGGAAACAACAAGCCACCGATATGACGGGGATATTATCTTTTTGTAACTTTAACATCACGTGTTTTATACTGAAAAGTCTTCAGGTGCATTGTCCTTGAGATAGGAATAGGCTAAGATCCCCAAATCGTATAGGTTCAGAATTTAGAGGTTCAGGCTAAGCGATCTATGAGCTATGCCACCTCTCAATCCGGTGAAGCAGTAAAGGCCAGCTTCTCTGTGCCAACTGTGATAGTTCGTCCAAAAAAAAAAAATAGGTTCAGAAACATCGCACAGTTGACAGTGCGTGGAAGAAAATTTGAAGCTGTTCCGGTGTACACGGCCGAATAGAGTTGGTATATGTGACTTCAGACTCAGCCCTGTAGTTCTGGGCTCGTAGAATAGGACCACGGTATCCCCTGCCTATCGTAGAATGCGAACAAAGGGGGCCTCGGGTTTACTAGGCGACAGGGTCGTCCGCCAAAGTGGACCCGGGAAGAAGGTGACATCGGCTGGCCCATGTCGCCTTGCACTGCGAGGGCACAAGAAGAGATTAACGTCCGCCCAGGACGTGCTCTCCGAAGAATACATTGCGAAGGGGCTCCGGTGCGTTCCTCTGGAGATCCCGGAGCCCCTGACCATGCACCGGGGTGGTTTTTTAGTGGGTAAAAATCCCACATAACCGCGCCTTCCCAGAATCCCAGAAGGCTTCAGACTGTTATACTATATTGATACTTCGGGGCTCGTCTAAGAAATCTTCTCTAAGGCCTATTCACACGCTTCTGTGTCGTCACCAAAAACAAGCACCGTCATCGTCACGTTTATATAACGTACACTTTCCTCATGACGCCTGATTCGCATTACAATTATTTTGTCAACATATTGATTTGCAATTAGGGATGTTGATGCCAAAAAAATATCGATATTTTTTCGATTTAATATATCGTGAGGTCGTATCGATACTACGCGATATATTGTACATACAGATCGATATTTTTCATATATCGAAATTTGTTTATAGTTAATTGGCGCTTAATATTAAATATTAGAAAAGTTTTGTACTAATAGAGTACTCGGCGCGTAACTGAGAGGTTCTCGCTTCGGATACCAGTCCAGACTATTTAGTTTGATTCTGCTAGCAGTACAGACTACATGCATAGATTATAAAATTTATACAACGAGTCCTGCCATCGTGAAGAGTAGGAGTGTAGTAACATACTACACTACACTCTTCGTGATGGCAGCGCAAGTAAGGGTTTTATTTTATTCAAGTTATCAACTATTAATAAAAGAAAGAATGGAATACTTTTTTATTTAATTTCTTACGATATTTCATATATCGGATGAAATATATCGATATTAGATGATTAGATTATATCGGATTGAAGGGATATATCGATATTTTATGTAATATTGATGTATATCGTGCACTCCTAATTGTAATGCGAATCATGCGAAGATAGGTAAATCCCTTGATTGCATCAAAATATATGTACCAACTAACTCCGCCCTGCGGTGTTACACTCTAATAAAAACTATTTAAATTTTCTAGAATAAAGTTAGTCAAGTTATTTCTTACATTAGTTATCTGCCAGTGAAAGTCCCGTCAAAATCGGTTCAGCCGTCCTAGAGATAAGCCGGAACAAACAAACAAAATTAAAAAAAAAGTGTTATTTTGTTATATGTACGTATATACAGCACACTAGCCGTGGTAGCTCAGTGTCCGGGCGGTTGGCTCAAGTTGCATAGTACGCTAGCAACCCGAGTTCGATCCCCGGTGCCGGCACCAATAAATTTGTTGTTGCAATTTTATGTGCTGATTAACCACGCGCTCGGCGGTGAAGGAGAACATCGTGAGGAAACCTACATGTCTTAGAAAATTTTTCTACGACATGTGAAGTCTGCCAATCCGCATTAGGGCCGCGTGGCGGACTATGCCCTTATACTCTCTTTACAGAGAAGGCCTGCGCCCAGCAGTGGGACATATATATTATATATATAAAGGCTGTAACTTTAACTGTAACTACGTATATACATGCATATGCATGCAGTAAAAATTGGTTATTTTAGTTTGTGTAGATTAAATATACAGTTATATAACTTTAACTATGTATATATAGATGGATAATGATAAAAAAATGAATTTTAAACTATTAATAAATGGCGGACTTACGCGACCACAAATATACGAACTGATAACCTCCTCCTTAGAAGTCGGTTAAAATAAACCGTCCCACGACGTCGTTGCGTCTAATTGGAAGTATATTCCGTAAGTGTGTAATCAATTGACCATTAGAGAAAACCATTAAGACACCATGAATGGACATGCGTAATCACTATTATACATGACCAAGCATTGCGTAACTTCAAGCTTATGAATGTCCCCTCTAACAGAAGCCGTCTAAGCCGAAGTTAACCCTGCTACTCAGCATTGTAGTTCTGGGCTCTCAAGAATAAGACTTTTTTTGTTTTGTTATCGGGGAGGAAATCTTCAAAAAGATACCCCGCCTTCTGGGGGAAAGGCAGCGGTTATGTAGGGTTTTTACCCACTAAGAGGAGGACGGGGAGGTTCCCCGGTGACCGTTTCCTCCTTAGCGGATGATAAAGGCCCCACCCTTGTCGCCCAGTGAACCCGGCGCCCCTTTTAGTCGCCATGTACGAAGCAGGGGATACCGTAGTCTTATTCTTGAGCAGCCCTGTAGTTCTGGGCTCTCAAGAATAATATTACGGTATCCCCTGCCTGTAGTCCGCTATGGACCCGGGAAGAAGGCGACATCGGCTGGCCCGTGTAGACTTGCATGCGAGGGCACAGGATGCACCGAGGAAAGGGCCACCGGGGAGGTTTTAGTGGGTAAAAACTGCCACATAATCGCCGCCTTCGGCAGAACCACGACTCGGACTCGACTCTAACTTATATGCCACTTGGGGAAGTAGTTAAAATCTATTCATCATCATCATCATTTTAGCCGTAAAACATCCACTGCTGGACACAGGCCTCCCCCAACGATTTCCAAAGGGACCGGTTGTAAACGGCCCGCATCCAGCTGCGACCTTTATGAGGTCGTCAGAGCACCTTGCGGGTGGACGTCGTCCCACACTGCGCTTGCTGGTCCGTGGTCTCCAATCGAGAACTTTTCGATCTATTACGATTTTTTATTATAATCTTAAGGTACAAATGCTGTTTGTGCCCCGCAATTAATCTCGTATCAACAGCTAGTCGTACCGCGAACCGAATTGTAATGAAATCAACTAAACAATTCCAAGGTTCGGAACTTGGTCGGTGCTCTGAATTCTAGATTCAATGGCGCAGATGCTGATGCAAATTTAACATTGCGTTATTCAATATTTCTGTTATCTGGTACTCTATTACGTAATCTGTCATACGCCCATGATAAGGCTACCCACATACAGCACTGCAATTAAATATCTTATTGAAACGAGCAAACTAAAAAAAAAATGGGAGCGTATTGTACTTATGTAGGTGCGTGAGTGATACTTTGGTTTAGTTACAATAAAAGAAAAGGATAGACAACACAGTCAATAATGTTCAATTTAAATGATAAATGATACATACTGATAGTTTGTTTTTTTTTTAAAAAAAAGAAAGCTAGCAATTTTTTTTTCAAAAATATTACTAACAATCTTGGTAACCATTCCAACTAAGCTTAAGCTTGTGCTGGGACATCGTTCACCAGCCCTGTAGTTCTGGGCTCTCAAGAATAAGACTACGGTATCCCCTGCCTGGAGAAGGCGACTAATAGGGGCCTCGGGTTCACTGGGCGACAAGGGTGGGGGCCTGCGTCGTCCACCAAAGTGGACCCGGGCGAAGAAGACGACATCGACTGGCCCGTGTCGCCTTGCGTTGCGAGGGCACAGGGGGGGAGGGAGTAACCTCCCCCCGAGACGTGTTCTCCTTGAGCACAGTGCAGAGGGGCTCCGGTGCGTTCCACGTGAGATCGCGGAGCCCCTCGTCATGCACCGTGGAAAGGGCCACCGGGGAAGTTTTAGTGGGTAAGAACCCCACATAACAGGCGGGGTATCTTCGTGAAGATTTCCCCCCCGTCGCATGGTGGATTCGAACCCACGACCTTACGATTCGCAGGCCGTACCCTAAACCATTAGGCTATTGACGCTTGAACATTGACGTTAATCAATTATATTGGAGCTCTAGATAAAGTATATCATCACAATTTGTTTTCACTGCAGCTTCCGCCCCTAGATAGATTAAGGAGCGTTGCTGGAGTTTCTTTGGCAACTTCTCCCCGCTCCAACGCTTCCCGAAGTGGCATATAGGTTAGATTAGCTTAGATTGTCCCAATAATCTTGACACTGGACACTTGTGTCGAGTTACTAGCGATAGAGGTTCAGGCTAAGCGACCTAAGAGCTATGCCACCTCTCAATCCGGTGAAGCAGTAAAGGCCAGCGTCTCTGGCTAACTGTGTTAGTTCGTCCAAAAAAAAATCACTGCAGCTTCAGCCTGTTACTGTCATCATTTTTGATAGAAAAAAATTAAATAAAGAAGCATAACTTCAAAAATTACCGACGAATTAATTAGTTTTTTGAAGTCAGTTATTGAAACTCTTTTAAATTGCATACATTTTTGTCTGTTTTTTTTTTATATAAAAAGTGACAAACGAGCATACGGCTCACCTGATCTTAAGTGATCACCGTCGCCCATGAACATCCACAGCACCAGAGGAGCTTTGAGATAGGAATAGGTTCGTTTCTTGAAGGTCCCTAAATCGTAAACGTTCGGAAACACCGCTAGTGACAGTTGATTCCACAAGTTGACAGTGCGTCTGTATGAGCAATCATCTATATTGTCTAATGTGGTTTCATTACGTTTCATCCGTTATTATAGCCGGTGTTTGTGTGCATTCTATCTTGAGACTTGAAGAAAAATAATGCCATATCCCAATCCATACTATATAGTCCATATATACACATCGTTTTTATATAAATAGATACATGCATTAAAGTTAAAGTAAGAGCCTTTATATATGTCCCACTGCTGGGCAGAGGCCTTCTCTGTAAAGAGAGTATAAGGGCATAGTCCACCACGCGACCCCAGTGCGAATTGGCAGACTTCACATGCCTTAGAAAAAAATTCCAAGACATGTAGGTTTCCTCACGATGTTTTCCTTAACCGCCGATAAATTAGCAAATAAAATTGGTGCCAACACCGGGGATCGAACTCGGGTTGCTAACGTACTATGCAACTTGAGCTAACCGAGTGTCCACTGAGCTACAACGGCTCGTCAGTTATTTAAACACTTTTAAATTGTGTAATGTGGTTTCACCTTCGAGTACATTACACCAAACCCACGCGAAATGGCATATATTAGTGGTTGACATTAGTGTAATAAAGAAACCAGATGCTGGGACTTGCAGGATGTGCCTCCCATGCACATCCTCTTTCATTTATGACTCATCTTAAATGCTTCATCTTTTAACGGAATATAACTCCATAATACCACCGACTAATACAAAAACCGATTTCAAATCGTATTAAACGTGAAACGTTATTACGCGAGGACAACTTCTTTGTATTTCCGAATATAATGAATTCTCATAAAACTACCCTTAAAGAACACCCTTTCCGATAAAATAATGGATAATTGAAATCGGCAAATTGAAGACTTTAACAGTCTTACAAATAAAATTGAGTTATAACATATTTATTCCACCCTTAGACTAAGTTTAGTTAAACCAGGAATAAATTAAGAATAATCTGAGAATAGTTTACCACAAATAAATCCGGAATAACTACGGTTTATCTATTTTTCCTTTACGTCAAAATGCACGAGTTGGCAACAGCGCGATCAAAGAGAAACCATACTAAAAAAATAATTGCAGTCTATGTAGTAGTGTAGTAATGTGTCTGTCAATGTGTGGCGGTTATAGAAATATTCTATACTCTATATATAGATAGAAGATAATCCACTTCCACGCTTGTCCATAGTAAGAGACCTTTCAAATAAATGGTCTAGAAATATTATACCACTTTTAGATAACCGATATTTTTAATCGAAAGTAATCATCGACATATAAATCAAAGGGTTTTCCCATCTTTCTGAAAGTCATTTGTTGTTTCTACTTCCTCCATTGTCCTTAATTCCACAATAAGTTAATTTAAATGAGCGAACACAAACACAAATCGTAGTATTTTAAATGTTATACTGGACTTAAACAAGGGTGTACGTCGTTATAACTTCGGAATAACGGTTGTATGAACAAATACGTCAACGTTATACCAGGTATAACGTATTCTTGGTATATTAGTACAAATTTTGCTTATTCTTAATTTATTCCTAAGTTTATCTTTATAGCACATTTATTTGTAAGGCTGATATGGTTTTCTCATGGATGCCATTGTGAGAATTGGACCAAATTCAAATGAGAAAATAATTAGAAAAATCGGTTCACCCAGTCGAAAGTTATGAGGTTAACTAACATCAATACGAATTGAGAACATCCCACTTTTTTGGAGTCGGTTGGAAATAAACAGACAAAATTTGTACCACACGGGAAGCAACAGTTTTTGAATAATAAAAGAATTATCAAATATATTATTGATCTGACGAGTAATCCTGTTAAGTTTGGTGACGATCGGAGCACTCCTCTTTTTGAACTGTCAAATACAGTCAATATGATGATATTGTATTGTTTTATAACACAAATTTGTATTGACACATGCGTTGTGTATATTTATGTCATTATGAACCATATTGAAGTACAATGAAGTATATTGAAGTATAATAAAGTATACAGAGGTATATTAAAGATAATAAATAAGGATTTTAAAGTATTCAAGGTAAGTTATAGCGCCGCGAATGTATCCGTTCACTGATATGTACATGGGTGTCGGTAATGATCTTCACCCGCTCGAGAAGAGAATGAATACGGAGAGAAATGAATAATTTAATATATTGTGAGAGTTGAATTAAATATGTAATGATGTACTTTAGTTCTGTAATTCACTTCTTGTTTGATTTTAGTGTACAATAAAGTTATATCTATCTAATATATATATATAACATAGACTAACTAATAAAGAAATATTTACAATTTAATAGATATTACAAAATATTTACAAAAAATATAACTGTGCCAAACCGTCATCGCTTGGCAGCGTGCCCAGAAGGCTGGTAGCATTGCCACGTTGTATGGCAATGCCTCTGTGCTAGGTATATAGTTTTATATATAATTAAGAACTTCCTCTTTTTTGAAGTCGGTTGACAAGTGTGTGTAAAAGATTCCTTATTTATCAAGATGTCAGTTAAGCAACTTCTCAATTCAAGGTCTTTTCGAGGTGTTTATTTGAATTCAGTTAATATTAACGTTTTCGAAAAATCTGTTATTCAAATCGTTCAGCTAATATTAACGTTTTATGGACGCAACCTTGGGACCCTTGATTATACGGACCTTCAAACCTGTTGAGTTATTTAGGGTAATCAATCTTTATCTACTCGTTTATTGGGTTGTTATAACTTTATATTCTATCGTGTTATTATGAAACGAGAAATCACTGTATCAACGATGTTTGTCTCGAAAATTATTTTATTAATACCCTGTTAATTAATAATCTATATATATATATATATATCGGCCGGAC
The DNA here is from genome assembly GCA_029286785.1 of Meandrusa payeni. Classification (NCBI taxonomy): domain Eukaryota; kingdom Metazoa; phylum Arthropoda; class Insecta; order Lepidoptera; family Papilionidae; genus Meandrusa; species Meandrusa payeni. Next base: position 4,013,200 of record JAGSMX010000026.1, read on the forward strand.
CGATTTCAATGAATCTTTCAGGAATCTTCAGATTGACCTGACGAGTAATCCTGTTAAGTTTGGTGACGATCAGACACTCCTCTTTTGAACTGTCAAATACAGCTTTTATTTACTATGATTATATTCTATTGTTTTATAACACAAATTTGTATTGACACATACGTTGTGTATATTTATGTAATTGTGAACCATGTTGAAGTATTTAAAACATAATAATTAAGGATTTTGAAGTATTCAAGGTAAGTTACGTAAATTTGTGTTTCCATTCACCAATCATGTATCACAGAATCATTGCAATTACTAAAAATGCCACCCAAAAAAGCAAGCATTAGTAAACATACCTCCAAATCTAAGAGAAGACGAAGACTCTTCATCGCGAACTAACGAGAGAACTCAAAAGCGTACCCAAAGTCTTGATGCCAACCGTATGCGTATATTTATGTCATAACGAACCATATTGAAGTACAATCTAGTATATCCCTAAAATGACAAGAATGATATTGTATTTACTGATATGTACATGCGAGAAGAGAATGAATAAAGAGAGAAATGAATAATGTAATATATTGTGAGAGTTAAATTAAATATTTAATGATGTTAGTTTATTGTTTAAATAAAATAAAGCAAAATCTAGCTCGGTGAAGCGCTAGGTACACTATTAATATAATAAAATAATAACTTTTTATCCTGAACGTTAAGCACTATTGTTTGTAGGCGACACGGGCCAGCCGATGTCGCCTTCTTCCCGGGTCCACTTTGGTGGACGACTCAGACCCCCACCCTAGTCGCCCAGTGAACCCGAGGCCCCTTTTAGTCGCCTTATACGACAGGCAGGGGATACCGTAGTCTTATTCTTGAGAGCCCAGAACTACAGGGCTGGTCGATCGCCTGCTTCAAGCGGTCCAGTTGTTCGCAGTAGATGATAGAATTAAGTGTCTGGCCATATGGGAGCAGCTCATAGTGGATGATTCCCTTCCAATCCCACCAAACACACAGCAAAACCTTCCTGGCCGTCAATCCCGGCTTGGCCACTGTTTGGGACGATTCACCGGCCTTCGACCACGACCGTTTTCGCTTGATATTGTCGTATGTGATCCATTTTTCGTCGCCAGTCACCATCCGCTTCAAGAATGGGTCGAGTTCTTTCCGTTTCAGCAGCATATCGCAGGCATTGATTCGGTCCAGAAGGTTTTTTTGCGTCAAATCATGCGGCATCATGTTTGGGTAACATCAAGCTTTTTTTGTATCCAGCCTTCTGCAGATGGTTTAAAATGGTTTGGTGACTAACTCCCATCTCCTGGGCGATGTCACGAGATGCCACATGCCGGTCTAACTCGATGTAGTCCATGATTTGATCGGTATTTGTCGTCACAGGTCTTCCGCCGGCTGGCTTATCCATGGTGTCGTTTTCACCGGCTCTGAATCGTCGAAACCATTCCTCCGTGGTTCGAAGTGATAGAGTACCAACCCCCAAAACACCATTAATCTCACGGAACGTTTCTCTAGCGGATTTGCCTTTAACGAAGGAAAACTTTAAAATAGCGCGAATTTCGGCGTTAGTGAAGTCCATGTTTACACGTCTATAACTGTTGAACGCAATATCCAAACGAATTATGCATAGCATCGTTTTGTAGGTTATGTCGAGACCTTTCAAATTATGTATAGTATTGCTAGATACGAGCTCTGTAGCGCTTTGTACATAGCCGCGAAATTCAAAAGACAAAAAGGCGGAAGGGAGATATTTGACAACTATATATATTGTGAGAGTTAAATTAAATATTTAATGATGTTATTATTGTTTAAATAAAATAAAGCCCCCCAAAACGCTGTGTACGTTTATACTAACTAAAAAAGAAATATTTACGTTTCAATAGATATTTTACAAAATATTTACAAAAAATATAACTGTACCAAACCGTCATCGCTTGGCAGCGTGCCCAGAAGGCTGGTAGCATTGCCACGTTGTATGGCAATGCGTCTGTGCTAGGTATATGGTTTTATATATAATTGAGGACTTCCTCTTTTTTGAAGTCGGTTGACATGTGTGTGTAAAAGATTCCTTATTTGTCAAGATGTCAGTTAAAGTACCAACTTCTCAATTCAAGGTCTTTTCGAGGTGTTTATTTGAATTCAGTTAATATTTAACGTTTTCGAAAAATCTGTTATTCAAATCGTTCAGCTAATATTAACGTTTAATGGACGCAACCTTGGGACCCTTGATTATACCGGACCTTCAAACCTGTTGAGTTATTTAGGGTAATCAATCTTTATCTACTCGTTTATTGGGTTGTTATAACTTTATATTCTATCGTGTTATTATGAAACGAGAAATCACTGTATCAACGATGTTTGTCTCGAAAATTTTTTTATTAATACCCTGTTATTTAATAATCAACTTTGACATACTGCATCACCGTCTGGGGCGGGTCTCATAAAAGTATGTTCCTGCGTCTTGAAAGAGCACAGAGATGTGTATTAAAAATTATTTATTTAGACCCATCCGCTTTCCAACTAGTGAACTGTATTCCTTTTATAAATTATTAACTGTTCGGCAACTTTATATTCTGCACGCAGTACTTCGAAAACATTCACTTCTCAAGTTCGAACCTGCACTTTACAATACACAGCGCAGACATGACAGGGCTTGCACCATTGTGGCCCACAGAACTGATTTCGCTAGACATCAATTTTACATCCTAAGTGCCTTTTTGTACAATAAAGTAAATAAATTATTACATATATACCCATTACCACTAAAAGAATGTAAGACACATGTTACTGAATTTTTTTTTTTTTTTTTTTTTAATGACGAACTACACAGATTGGCCAGAGAAGCTGGCCTTGACTGCTTCACCGGATTGAGAGGTGGCATAGCTCTTAGGTCGCTTAGCCTGAACCTAATGTTACTGAATGGCTCCAAACCCTCTCGTATGAATTTACAGAAGATCTTTTAAAACCATAATAAACAGTCAGAGTAACTCGCTCCCTTCATACTCGTCCCTACACATACAGTCACTCTTCAACACACGCAACCTTTTACACACAAACTCACACACATAAAACGATTAAACTAAATTACATTATAAGTTGTTAATTTTACTAAATTTTTATTTGTATTTGTATTTGTTTGGAGATGGGCGTTAATAGCTGCGACACAGTTTTTACTACTGCGGCTATTATCGAACTGGTTTGTACATGAATTTTTGGTTTGAAATAAAATATTATTATTATATATAAAGAGAATGTGTGTGTGTTTGATCCGTATAAGCTCCGTAACGGTCGGCCCGATCCCAATGACGTGTAATCCTGAGTCTCGTGCCATATAACTTTTATTTACTACGATGATATTGTATTGTTTTGATAAATTTGTATTAACACGTTCGTAATGTATTTTTATGTCATTATGAATCATATTAAAGCACAAATATTTTAAAGATAATAATTAAGGATTTTGAAGTATTCAAGGTAAGTTACGTAAATTTGTGTTTCCATTCACCAATCATGTATCACAGAATCATTGCAATTACTAAAAATGCCACCCAAAAAAGCAAGCATTAGTAAACATACCTCCAAATCTAAGAGAAGACGAAGACTCTTCATCGCGAACTAACGAGAGAACTCAAAAGCGTACCCAAAGTCTTGATGCAAACCGTATATTTATGTCATAACGAACCATATTACAATATAGTATATCCCTAAAATGATAAGAATGATATTGTATTTACTGATATGTACATGCGTGAAGGGAATGAATACGTAGAGAAATGAATAATGTAATATATTGTGAGAGTTAAATTAAATATTTAATGATGTAAGTTTATTGTTTTAATAAAATAAAGCATAATCTAGACCGGAGAAGCGCTAGGTACACTATTAATATAATAAAATAATAACTTTTTATCCTGAACGTTAAGCACTATTTAGTATGTCGTGTTCCGTTATGATGCCCATGAAGCCTTGATGGTTGGGTCTGAGCAATGCTGCGATTGTTACGATGTGTCTGTTGGAGACGTACTGGGAGCTTGATTAGGAGTGTACGATATTTATCGATGTTACATAAAATATCGATATATTGAAGCGATATATCGCTTCAATCCGATATTATATAATTATCTAATATCGATATATTTCATCCGATATACGAAATATCGTAAGAAATTAAATAAATTCCATTCTTTCTTTTATTTGTTGTTGACAACTTAAACAAAATAAAACCCTAACTTGCGCTGCCATCACGAAGAGTGTAGTGTAGTATGTTACTACACTTCTACTCTTCACGATGACAGGACTCGTTGTATATTCAGACCATGAAAATTATACTAACATTCTAGTTGACCATTCCAACGAAGCTATATCTTTTTTTGTTGTTAATGGGGGGGAAATCTTCAACAAGACATCCCGCTTTCTGGGGGGAAGCGGTTGTGTGGAGTTCTTACCCACTAAAACACACCAGGTGGCTCTTCCCCGGTACATGGTGAGGGGCTCCGGAGCCATTCCGCACTATGCTCGAAGAGCTCGTCCCGGGGGAGGTTGATATATCCCCCAAACCCCACGAAGTGCAAGGCGAAACACAGTGTCGCCTTCTTCCCATGTCCACTTTAGCGGACAAAAAAGGCCACTTGTCGCCTCGTGAGCCCATAGCCCCTTTTAGTCGCCTTATACGACAGGCATACCGCAGCCTTATTCTACGAGCCCAGAACTACAGGGCTGAATGAATCTTAATATTTTACTACGAGTTGGTTCACGTCAATAGTAGAATGGTGGTTTACGATCTGCGAATAGATTTTTTGCGTTTTTTTTCCCAAATTCGCGAGAAATCACTATATCTACCTAATGCTGAGACATAGTGGTGTCGCGGTAATTTGCGAATGTTTATTTTATGCACATACGGAAGAACACACAAACCACGTTTATATGTTAGACAAGGTGACACGTGTTTTGTATGTGTAATGACATAGTATGTGCTTGTATACTAATGACATATTTATTGCTTGCTATATCCTTCTTAGCATATAAAGATTTACGTTTAAATCTTTTAATTAGTGTTAGCTGGCAACACCTGACACCCAGCGATTGTTATGCATAATAACTACTTCCAATGATATCTTAGTGATTTAGTTAGTTACAGCCTTTATATATATATATAATATATATATGTCCCACTGCTGGGCACAGGCCTTCTCTGTAAAGAGAGTATCAGGGCATAGTCCACCACGCGGCCCTAGTGCGGATTGGCAGACTTCACATGCCATAGAAAAATTTTCTAAGACATCTAGGTTTCCTCACGATGTTTTCCTTCACCGCCGAGCGCGTGGTTAATCAGCACATAAAATTGCAACAACAAATTTATTGGTGCCGGCACCGGGGATCGAACTCGAGTTGCTAGCGTACGATGCAACAAGAGCCAACCGCCGGACACTGAGCTACCACGGCTCTCTTAGTGATTTACCTGAACCTTATTGTATCTTTAATTCCTAATTAATAATTTAGTTGATCGTCACATGAACTTGGCATTGTAAACAGTAGTTTAACTTTATTAGTTCCTAATCTGACTTCTAATTAATTTTGTATAAAGATGGCGAGGACGCGCAGTTGTGACGTTTGACTCGTTATAAATAATTCCTTGTACAACGTTACGCTGTCTCAATAAAGCGAGTGTATTAGTTGTTGGACTATTTTATTCTACGAGACCTACAGATTATAACAATGTATATATGGTACATATGCCAAAGTAAAATATACAATTTTTGTCTGTTTGTCTATTTGTTACCGTTAATCTCTGGAATGGCTGGCAGGTGGTAGCTGATCTAACAAGGAGTAACTTAGGCTACTTTTTATTTAACCAACATCAAAAAAAGGAGGTTATTACATACTGTAAATGATTAAAAACTTGTGGTGAGCTGAGATTCCAACAATTCCAGAAAATTTATTAACAACGAGCTGCAACGCTGGTGGGAAATTAAGAGTTGTAATGTATTAGTTAATATAGAGGACATCACACAGAGTCCGGCTTTGTGTTAGCGTTGTGTTCTATAAATATTCATTTTATCAGTACATAGTAGTATTTTTTTTTTATTTACGTGTGTAACAAAATGCGGGATGCACACCCCGAAGTCAAAAGAGCCGGCGACGGCGGTAGTGGTCGGGCTCCAACCGACTAAAATCTTCACACCTGGTATTTCCCTCATACGACCATGTATGTGGGGGTCACGGGATAACATTCCACAGTTCTTCCGCAACCCCCGGCCGTGCCTGTACTCCGGGCCCTACCGAGGAGGGGTGAGAAGCACCCCCAGTACATAGTAGTATGGTATTTCGTTGATTCCGTTGCCGTGGGTAATGCAGCGCCCTTGTACGCCAAGAATATTACTCGTAATTTACTTAACAAATAATTTCATTTTTTTATTTTTTTTAATTAATAAAATTTTGTGTTTAATTAATAAAATTAATTAAGATAATTCGTAAATATAAAGAGGGCGTCCGCATGTAGTAGCGCATGTAGTAGCGTTTAACGTATGATTCGATTTGAAGTTAGTTTTTGTTTTTACTCGTAAATATACTATTTTGGAGTTGGTTAAATAAAATGTAATAAGGAATTGAGAAATTCCTCCTTCTAGAAGTCGGTTAATAAAACATTAACGCCCTTATTAAATACGTAATATCGTAATGCGTATGGCTTACTTACCGTTACCGAACCCCTTAGATGCTAGGAGCGTTGCTGAAGTGTCTTCGGCCACTTCTTCTCCCAGTGCCAACGCTTCCCGAAGTGGCACTCAAAGTTAGTTTAGTTTTTGAATGTCCCTTAGATTATCCGTGAAATAGCTACCGACTGAGTCGTGATTCGGCGTTCACGGGCGCCCTCGGATCGGAATGCTTACGCGTGACATAGTAACCGTCCAAGCCGAGGTTACCCCTCATCGGGGGGACCCTTGTGTCGAGTTACTAGCGATAGAGGTTCAGGCTAAGCGACCTAAGAGCTATGCCACCTGTGAAGCAGTAAAAGTCAGCTTCTCTGGCCAATCTGTGTAGTTCGTCATTAGAAAGAATCGTATGAGATATTACGTACACGCGTTCCATTGAACTGAACTGCCACTATTAACATTGCCTACAAACAGGTTAGGCAGACACCTTTTGAAGCGTCAATAGCCTAATGTTTTAGGGTACGACCTGCGTATCGTAAGGTCGTGGGTTCGAATCCACCATTGGACTATTGCCGTGAACCATGTCCTAGCACAAGCTTAAGCTTAGTTGGAATGCTTAACAAGATTGTTAGTAATATTTCTGAAAAAAAAATGAAATATTGCTAGCTTTCTTTGGCATTTCAAGTCCACTTTCCGCTAATACTAACGTAATCGTCCATTAGAAATTCCACGCAGTAGTTACGTTTGTATAACGTAATCACCTATTTAATTGCAGGTCCAAGATTCAATCTACAAGAATTTCTATTACATTGTTACTAGCTTTGTTATATTTCCGAGTAAAAACAAAAATTGACTTCAAATCAAGCGTGACGTTTTAAACATTGAACGATATGAAGAGCCGCCGTTCTCTCGTATTGCCGAAGTTAAAATTATTAGTCTACTAGCGTACCTAACCCGCTTCGCCGGGCTAGATTTAGCTTTATTTTACTTAAACAATAAACTTACATCATTAAATATTTAATTTAACTCTCACAATATATTCAATTATTCATTTCTCTCCGTCTCTCTTCTCGAGCGGGTGAAGATCCCACACCCATGTACATATCAGTAAATACAATATCATTCTTATTGTTTAGAGATTTATTTATTTTTTTATAATTTCTAAGCAAGTGCTTGACTACGATCCCAACTGATGTTAAGTGGACGCAGTCCGGGATAGTAAGGCGCACTAGCTTAGTAAATGCCTATTCACTCTACTCTTGAAAATACCCACATTGTAATCGGAGGGAAAGATCGCGGGCAAACTATTCCAGTCCTTTGCTGTACGAAGAATGAAAGACGAAGCATATCGCTTCGTTCGGGTTTGAGGATGTTCACAACAAAGGACGAAATCCCGCAGTGCGTCTAGAAGTCCGATGGTGGAAAGGGGATGGGGAATTAGATCATGTAGTTCCTGAGCACACTCTCCAAAATGCAATCTGTAGAAAACCGAAGGCTAGCTACCTTACATCTGTGCTCAAGACTGAGCAGATTGGTTTCAGCTGCGTGACCAAATAGCCTCTTAGCCCGCCTCTCCACCGAGGCCAAAGCTGCGAGATGGCATTTAGCAGCGCTTGCCCAAATGTGACAGCAGTATTATACACACGACCGGACTTGAGCTTTATAAAGTGTTAAAAGCTGTCCCGCAGAGAAGTACCGTAGCACTTTGACCAAGATTCCAAGTTTTATGCAGCTATCTTAGCCTTAGACTCGACGAATCGTCCATAGTTTAGGGTCGATGAGATTTCAATACCCAATAACTGAAGACGATCAGTGAATTCCACAGATAGATCCTGGAAAGTAGGAGCCAGGAGGTGTACTGGCTCCTTTTAGCGGAAAAGAGACACTTATTATATATTATTATATACTTATTATTCTACTTCATTGTACTTCAATATACTTCATAATGACATAAATATACACAACGCATGTGTCAATACAATTTTGTGTTATAAAACAATAGAATATCATCACGACGAATAACTCAATATCACGTCAACAGACTTCGATGATTCATTTTTTATTGGAAAGGATCCACTTCTTTTCTTTTTTTATCAAGAAAGCTAGCAATATTTCTTTTTTTTTCAGAAATATTAGTAACAATCTTGTTAACCATTCCAACTTGTGCTAGGACATGGTTCACGGCAATAGTCCAATGGTGGATTCGAACCCACGACCTTACGATTCGCAGGCCGTACCCTAAACCATTAGGCTATTGACGCTTAACTTTTTACTTCAAGGGCAGTCTGATGAGAGTGAGGTTAGGTTCTGATTAATTCTATTTCCTAATATTCCTATAATAATTCGAAAATACAGAGGCCGTAATAGCCTTTCCCATTTGATTCGATTTGAAGTCAGTTTATGATTTTACTCGTAAATATACTTGAAGTCAGGAAAAATGCAGGATTTCAGAAATAACAATGGATTTATTACCAGAATTACATAATACTCTAGAATAACAATGTGGTCTTTTCGCAACCGCTCTTCACGAAAAAAGTGACGCATTTTCTATATGCTACCCACACACCGGCCGGTGACAGCTATTATGTTGCCATTACACAAATCAAATTTATACGAAATATTTACACACAGATTAAATAATGCTTACTGTGATTAATATGATCCCGTTAACTGGTACCGTCAGATTTGAACCTAGATTACGTAACAACGTCGATCCGCTAACCCACGGCCTAGCGCGGTCACAATCGAATCTGGGACTTTCTCCGTAGCGTACGCAAAAGTTACGTGTTTATTACGCAATGTGCGCCGCTTGATATCGCATTGTTAGAGGCGATACAACGGCCGGGGCATCGAACTTGTTTCTCAGCTGCGGTGCATCCATTAGCGGAGTGGTTCGATTCTAAATCTTACGGCTCACGTCACCGACATGCTAATGTTGTATTTATATTTCGTCATGATCTTCTACGGCTTGTAATATATTTGACTATATGTCGCGAATATTCCTCGCGCGTTACCGCTATTTTATGGGCAAGGTCCACCCCTTAGATGTTAGGAGCGTTGGTGGAGTTTCTTCAGCCACTTCTTCTCTCAGCGCCAACGCTTCCCGAAGTGGGATTCAAAGTTAGTGTAGCTTATCCGTGAAATATCAACCGACCGAGTCGTGGTTCGGCCCTCTCATGTGTCTTCAGATCGGAATGCTTACGCGTAACATAGTAACCCCTCGAGTTACTAGCGATAGAGGTTCAGGCTAAGCGACCTAAGAGCTATGGCACCTATCAATCCGGTGGAGCAGTCAAGACCAGATTCTCTGACCAAACTGTGTAGTTCGTTAAAATAAAAATAATCGACAAATATGAAATTTGTTTGTTTAATAGTTCTGTGATTTTTTTTAATTATTGCGCTGTTAAGTATATTCATTCATTTATTCATTCATATATTCATATAAAGCTTTTTTTGCAATGGTTAACTATTGCAAATAAACTTATCCTAGGATAGGTTCCAGTCAATAGTCGACGAATCTACGACCGTACTTTCCCTTGTAATAAACATTAAAAAAATATACATCTGTATCAATAACCTTTTTTTTTTTTTTGACGGGGAGGAAATCTTTAGAAAGATACCCCGCCTTCTGGGGGGAAGGCGGCGGTTATGTGGGGTTCTTACCCACTAAAACCTCCCCGGTGGCCCTTTCCTCGGTGCATGACGAGGGGCTCCGGGATCTCCAGTGGAACGCACCGGAGCCCCTCTGCACTGTGCTCAAGGAGAGCCCCTGTGCCCTCGCAGCGCAAGGCGACACGGGCCAGCCGATGTCGCCTTCTTCCCGGGTCCACTTTGGTGGACGACTCAGGCCCCCACCTTTGTCGCCCATTGAACCCGAGGCCCCTTTTAGTCGCCTTGTACGACAGGCAGGGGATACCGTAGTCTAATTCTTGAGAGCCCAGAACTACAGGGCTGTGTATCAATAACCTCCTCCATTTCTGAAGTCGGTTATAAAATGAAGCAATACAACTCCGGGAGATGAATTACATTACAAAAGAATTCCTTCAGTACAATATATGTCTTTTTTTCATCCAAATACTTTTTAATGTAATTAAAACGCAGGTGTGTTAGAACAATGGATTGCGAGCTTATTTACTTAATGACTTAACCAAGGTTTTGTTATGGTGCAATTAGGGTGGGGACGCACTGGGCGGGTGATAGATGCACGTAAGTAACAGTCTATATACATGTCCCACAGGCACAGACCTGTGTAACGAGAGTAGGGCATAGTCCACACACAACTAGTTAGGATTTGCAGACTTCACATGTGTTATAATTTGTAGGTCTCGTGGAATAAAATAGTCCAACAACTAATACACTCGCTTTATTGAGACACCGTAACGTTATACAAAGAATTATTTATAACGAATACCGTCACAACTGCGCGTCCTCACAATCTTTATACAAAATTAATTAGAAGTCAGATTAGGAACTAATAAAGTTAAACTATTGTTTACAATGCCAAGTTCACGTGACGATCAACTAAATTATTAATTATGAATGAAAGATACAATAAGGTTCAGGTAAATCACTAAGATATCATTGGAAGTAGTTATTATGCATAACAATCGCTGGGTGTCATGTGTTGCCAGCTAACACATGTGTGAGAAATTTTTCTAAGACATGTAAGTTCCCTTACGATTGTTTCACTTAAAATTTCGGCATGTAATTTCTATTTACTCCAACCCTTCAGTTGCCATTTCTTATGATGAACTACACAGATTGGCCAGAGAAGCTGGCCTTGACTGCTTCACCGGGTCGAGAGGTGGTCATAGCTCTTAGGTCGCTTAACCTGAACCTCTATCGCTAGTAACTCGACACAAGTGTCCCCCAGGTGAGGGTAACCTCGGCGGACGGTTACTATATTACACGTAAGAATTCCCATCCGAGGGCACCCCAGAGGGCCGAATCACGGCTCGGTCGGTTGCTATTTTACGGATAATCAAAAGCAAAACTTTGGGAAGCGTTGGTGCTGGGAGAAGAAGTGGCTAAAGAAATTCCAGCAACACTCCTAACTTCTACGGGGCGGGAGTCTGGTTACCCTCATCGATGTATTGTGCTCTGGTCTCTATAACGGAAAGTATTCGTATACAATTCCTGGAGAAAAATTGCTCCTCTAGAGCCTAAACGTTGGAACGTAGAATGAGGGTGGGCACATTGTCCAAAGGTAATCTGTAAAACACCGAAAGGCTAGCCACCTGGCGCCGGTGCTCAGGACAGTCTAAATGTAGATCTTGGTCATCTATCAACTTTTTGGCTTACCTCTCCATATGGAATCCAGTGCCTCGAGTTGGTATTTGGCTACACCAGATTTGACAACATACTCCACACAATTCCGGGTCTGTGCTTTATATTTAGTCAAAAGCTGTCCCGGTGTGAAGTACCGTCGTACCTGTGGAAGGACTCCAAGCTTCCTAGCAGGTACCTTGCTAGCTAGCTTTAGATTCGATGAACCGCCCGTAGTTAAGATTCGCCGACAATTCGATTCCTAGTAACTGTACACTGTCGGTAGATTCCGATTCATTCTGAAGAGTCGGAGCAATTTTCACGTTCACAGTTATGTATACGCCCAGTGTGTACTAGCCTTAACCGTGTCGAACTATACAGACCTTGACGAAAATTATGATATTTCGGAACCGATTGTTGTGTTACATTTTGCGCCCCATTGTTCGATAGCGTTGAATTTCCAACGGCACTTGGCTAACGTGACCTTAGTCGTGCCATGATGTGAAAATACTTTGACACTATAATAACACATGTACGTACTTTTTTTTTTATAATTTCTAAGCAAGTGCTTAACTACGATCCCACCTGATGTTAAGTGAAAATACAGTCCTGGATGGTAAGGCGCACTAGCTTAGTAAATGCCTATTCACTCTACTCTTGAAAATACCCACATTGTAATCGGAAGGAAAGAAAGACGCGGGCAAACTATTCCAGTCCTTTGCTGTACGAAGAATGAAAGACGAAGCAAATCGCTTCGTTCGGGTTTGAGGCATGTTCACAACAAAAGGATGAAATCCCGCAGTGCGTCTAGAAGTCCGTTGGTGGAAAGGGGATGGGGGAATTAGATCATGTAGTTCCTTAGCACACTCTCCAAAATGCAATCTGTAGAAAACCGGAAGTCTAGCTACCTTACGCCTGTGCTCAAGAATGAGCAGATTTCTTTCGAGCGTCACCAAATAGCCTCTTAGCTCGCCTCTCCACCGAGTCCAAAGCTGCGAGATGGCATTTAGCAACGCCTGCCCTAATGTGACAGCAGTATTCTACACAAGACCGGACTTGAGCTTTATAAAGTGTTAAAAGCTGTCCCGAACGAACTTCAAGTGCGGGTATATATTATTAGAGTGTTAGTAATCTATCGATTTTTTTTTTCAGAAATATTGCTAATATTCTTGTTAATCAATCCAACTAAACTAAAGCTTTTGCTAGGACAGTATTGCTAAAGTGAGCAATAACGCCTTGGAACCTAATCGGGGGTCATGTATAATTTAGATTATCCGTGAAATAGCTACCGACCAAGTCGTGGTTCGGCCCTCTCGGGCGCCCTCGGATCGGAATACTTACGCGTAATAGTAACCGTCCAAGCCGAGGTTACCCCTTACCGGAGGGACCCCTGTGTCGAGTTACTAGCGATAGAGGTTCAGGCTAAGCGACCTAAGAGCTGTACCACCTCTCAATCCGGTGAAGCAGTCAAGGCCAGCTTCTCTGGTCAATCTGTGTAGTTCGTCAAAAAAAAAAAACTCACAAACATTCACGTTAGGAATAATCTTCGAATAAACAAGTTCATAAAGAACAAGAACAAGGTCATAAATTTTAGGCGAAAGCTAATCGACTTTGAAATCAGTTCATTATTATTAATTATGTTAAAACTTCTGCCGCTATAAATAACGTTAAAACAGTTATAATTTATAATCAGCTATTGATTGAAGAGCGCCGCTATATATTTGAATATTATAAAGCATCAGAGATCCATCCGCATCAAGGGAGAGGATAGTGGACTACAACCTAAAAATGGTCATGAGAAGCAGGGACACAGCGGTCGCGGAGAAGCTAATAGCAATGCAGCGGGGCGTCTGCGACGCGTGAACCGGGGTGATCTCTGGCCACCTCCAAATTCAGGCATTATATATATTTAAAAAAAAAAAACAAAAAAAAAGGAAAGTAGTAACTGTAGAGGTGGCACTCTTTTAATAAATGCAGAGTGGATATTGGATCTTTTCCAACACGAACACAGTTCTGTGGTTGCGATCTAAAAACAATAAAAAAAAAGCATCACAGATTATGGAATTCTATATTGCTATATGCTAATGTTGTCTTGACCTGTATTTTTAGGGGAAAATCTTATGATCTCGCGTCACGGACGAGCTAATCTTGTTTTTACCTAGTTTTTTTTTTATATTTTCTAAGCAAGTGCTTGATTGCGATCCCACCTGATGTAAAATGGAAATGCAGTCACGTTCAAGCAAAAAAGTACCGACTTCAGATCGAATGAATCGTTAAACGATCCAGATGAATTGAAAACCGTCTTTTTTAAAGTACGTTGAATAAAACGGTATTTTATTTCGGACGGGGATATATAAGAATTTGTAATAAAATACCATTTGAAATGAATTTCTGCCGTTGAATAGAATTTGAATGTATGCGCAGAATGATTGGGATATTTAATTTGTACTGTATATTGCAAAACATCAAAGGAAATGTTGGGACTGACAAGCGATTCTCATTTCACACGGTACAATACAGATAGACGCTTTTAACACACAATGTAGCATTATTCTCAAATCGTCTACGTGACGATGGCGGGGAGACTCGAGTCGAGTTACTAGCGATAGAGGTTCAGGCTGATGCCACCTCTCAATCCGATGAAGCAGTCAAGGCCACCTCCTCTGGCCGATCTTTGTAGTTCGTCAATGAAAAAAAAACGTGACAATGACGTCACCAACCGGGCGATTACCCTGCGAATCTATTTGACAATGTTTTTTTTCTGAATGAACTACGCCGACACCAGACGGCCTCTTCTAGAGTTTCATCGGGTTCTTGAGACGTGGACAGCTCTTAGGTCGCTTAGCTTAAACTACTGTAGGGAGTTAGGCACAAATACCCTCGAGAGCTCTACAAACAATATAACGAAATAGAGTTAATCTACAACCTAACCGAATTCTCATCAAACTACTCATGAAGTAGATCGTTTTTAATAAAAAACGTTCATTTGTGGCGCACATACTTGTTGAAAATTTAACACTTATATAATTTTTTCATGGATCTCATTGGCAGAATTGGACCAAATGGGACCACACGGTAAAACACCAGCTTTCAAATATAAAAAGAATCATCAAAATCGGTTCCTCCTCCTCCTTGCGTCGTTTTCCTCATTGCTGAGGGTCGTGACCTCCACGAATTATGTGACGGACGATCGCTTTCCACCTGTTGCGGTCTTTGGCGGTGTGAAATGCCTCGTGGACTCCTCCTTTTGGTGTTGGTGTTAATTTGGTCTGTCCAACGCATAGGGCTCCTCCCTCTTGGTCGTTTTCCCTGTACTTTGCCTGTGACCAGGAGTGTTTCCAAGGTGTCGGTTTTCCTGGCTATTTGACCGAAGAATTCGAAAACCCTACGGAGACAGACCATTGACAATTTGACAGTGACACCCACTTCCCGGAGAATTGACGCATTTGTGCGGTGGGCTGTCCAAGGTACTCGCAACATTCTCCTCCAGCACCACATCTCAAATGCGTCAATACGAGATCTATCTGCCTTCTTGAGGGTCCAAGTTTCCGCTCCGTATGTAAAATCGGTTAACCCAGTCAAAAGTTATGAGCTAAAAAACAAACAAAAACATAACAGACAGACAAATTGCACAACCTTTTCGTTTTTGGCAGTCGCTTGAAAAGGAATCAAACCATACAATGATGACCGTTAGTTAGTAAAATTACTGGTTTATGTCCAATGGGAAAGGAAAAAGACTTCAGTCCATACAGCACATGTCTTGAATAGGAGAGTTTTGGTAGTTTTAAAAGCCGAACGAAGCCACGTCTTCATTGTTCTTGATAGTAAAGCCGAAAGGGACGCGCGCGCGCCTGATGGCCGCTTTTTCGCGCCAGTTTTTGTTTCTTTTCTTTTATATCATCTTAATTTATCAACCGCCAGTATTAAATATATATATTTTTAATAAAACGTGCAATTAAATAAAAAATTAAACCACTGGCCAGTACGTAAAGTATTCAAATGTAACATTGTCTTGCACAAGTCACGGCCACGGTCATGGACAACGCGGGTAGTTGAAGAAAATTAATATATTCCGAAATTAACATAAATTTAACAGACGGTTAACTTTAAATGTCTCGTTAACGAGTGGGTTGGTTTAACTGGGGAAGGGCAAGAGATTAATAATAACTAGTCGTTGCTCTATAGTCGAAATTCGATTTTAACCCTACAGTTGGAGCATTGGACACAATTCGCAGCTTGTAACTTATTCGTTGAATATTTACAAGCCTGCCTTTTTTTATCATAGCAACTTAACCGTTGCCAAGCAACCGTATAACTATCATCTATTTCTATCTTTTTTTTTTGTTGAGGGAGATCTTCAGAGGAATGCGCCGGAGCCCCTCTGCACTATGCTCTTAGGAGAGCACGTCCCGGGTGGAGGTTACTCCCTTCCCCTCTGTGCCCTCGCAGTGCAAGCACACGGGCCAGCCGATGTCGCCTTCTTCCCGGATTCACTTTGGCGGACGATAAAGGCCCTCCCTTGTCGCCCAGTGAACACTAACGTATCTATCTATCTCAACCGTCCCACCCGAAGTCACCCTTACCAGGGGGACCCTTGTGTCGAGTTACTAGCAATAGAGGTTCAGGCTAAGCGACTTAAGAGCTATGCCACCTCTCAATCCGGTGAAGCAGTCAAGGCCAGCCTCTCTGGCCAACTGTGTATTCGTCCATAAAAAAAAATCTTACCAATTACTATGTATACTCCAGCGAAGGGGATGACTTCTGACGTATAATACAATACACCACAATTGTCTTACACCGGTCCAATTTGAATTGAATCATAATTCGACCATGAAGGCCGTATCCAGTGTTGCCAAATACATTGTAATGCTAAATAAGTCGACGGTGTTGCCAAACTATCGAACGTTTGTGTTTATTGGAAACTGTTGAAATAACAAGCAATTTGTTATACTTGTCAATTTAAAAAAAAACGTGAATGCTGGTACCACTGGTTAATAATTGTTAGTTTTGGTTTTTGTGGAACCCAAAAACAAAAGTAGAGCCTTTATTTTTGGATATCCATGAAATGGTAACCGTCCGAACCGAGTTTACCCCTCACCGGGGGGACCCTTACTCCGTTACGAGTACCACTCAGTCCGGTCAAGCAGTAAAAATGAGCTTTTCTAGTTAATCTGCGTAGTTCGTCACCACAAAATTCCTTTATTAAACACTAGCGTACCCAGCCCGCTTCACCGAGCTAGATTTTACTTTATTTTATTTAAACAATAAACTTACATCATTAAATATTTAATTTAACTCTCACAATATATTAAATTATTCATTTCTCTCCGTATTCATTCTCTTCTCGAGAGGATGTAGATCATTACTTTTTTTTTTGTTGACGGGAGGAAATCTTCAGAAAGATACCCCGCCTTCTGGGGAGAAGGCGGCGGTTATCAATGGGGTTCTTACCCACTAAAACCTCCCCGGTGGCCCTTTCCTCGGTGCATGACGAGGGGCTCCGGGATCTCCAGTGGAACGCATCGGAGCCCCTCTGCACTATGCTCTTCGGAGAGCACGTCCCGGGGGTATGTTAATCCCTCTCCCTCTGTGCCCTCGCAGTGCAAGCACACGGGCCAGCCGATGTCGCCTTCTTCCCGGATTCACTTTGGCGGACGATAAAGGCCCTCCCTTGTCGCCCAGTGAACACTAACGTATCTATCTATCTCAACCGTCCCACCCGAAGTCACCCTTACCAGGAGGACCCTTGTGTCTAGTTACTAGCAATAGAGGTTCAGGCTAAGCGACCTAAGAGCTATGCCACCTCTCAATCCGGTGAAGCAGTAAAAATGAGCTTTTCTAGTTAACCTGCGTAGTTCGTCACCACAAAATTCCTTTATTAAACACTAGCGTACCCAGCCCGCTTCACCGAGCTAGATTTTGCTTTATTTTATTTAAACAATAAACTTACATCATTAAATATTTAATTTAACTCTCACAATATATTAAATTATTCATTTCTCTCCGTATTCATCCTCTTCTCGAGCGGGTGTAGATCATTACTTTTTTTTTTTTTTTTTTTTTTTTTTTTTTTTTTGTTGAGGGAGATCTTCAGAGGAATGCGCCGGAGCCCCTCTGCACTATGCTCTTAGGAGAGCACGTCCCGGGAGGAGGTTACTCCCTTCCCCTCTGTGCCCTCGCAGTGCAAGCACACGGGCCAGCCGATGTCGCCCCTTCCCGGGTCCACTTAGTAGATCATTACCTACACCAATGTACATATCAGTAAATACAATGTCATTCCTATCATTTATACAAAAACATATCGGGCTCAAGTTAATGTCAGAAATCAAAGAACGACGTATGGCTTGTTTGATAGGTCAAAAAGATGAGTGCTCCGATCGTCACCAAAATTACTCGCCAGGACAATCTGAAGATTCCCTGAAAGTGTATCATTGGAATCGGTCCAGCCGTTTCGGAGCCTATATAGAACATACCCGCACACTTTCTCTTTTAAATTTATAGATTTTTTTGCATCGATACATCGATAATTCCACCGGTCGCATCACTTATCATTAATAACAGGTAATTTGAAATCATCATATATTTACGAACCTTATTAAAACTCCAACAAAACGAAAGTTGTATAACATTTTATTGCTGTCATATAAAACTTTACCACTTTAACTATTTGAGGAGATCTGAATACATTAAAATATCATGGGAACAGTCGAGTGGATGGCTACTATTCAAGTAGCCGGTTCTATTTTTTTTTTTCAAAGACGAACTACACAGATTGGCCAAAGAAGCTGGCCTTGACTGCTTCACCGGATTGAGAGGTGGCATAGAACCTCTATTGCTAGTAACTCGACACAAGGTTACCCCCCGGTGAGGGTAGCCTCAGTTTGGACGGTTACTATGTTACGCGTAAGCATTCCAATACGAGGGCGCCCGAGAGGGCCGAACCACGACTCGGTCGGTTGCTATTTCACGGATTATTATGTGAATCTAAAACTTTGTTCTTACGGAAATTGCATGGACGGAGGTGTATGGATTTAGTACAGAGAAGAGATCTATTTAGATAAAAGAGAAAGTGTGTGGGTATTATGTTCCATATAGACTCCGAAACGGAAATCTCGATCGATCGAGGATCTACCTGGCGGGTAATCCTGTAATGTTTAGTGACGATCGGAGCACTCCTCTTTTGAACTGTCAAATACAGCTTTTATTTACTATGATGATATTCTATTGTTTTATAACACAAATTTGTATTGACACATGCGTTGTGTATATTTATGTCATTATGAACCATATTGAAGTACAATGGAGTATATTGAAGATAATAATTAAGGATTTTGAAGTATTCAAGGTAAGTTATAGCGCCGCGAATGTATCCGTTTACTGATGCTGCTGATATGTACATGGGTGTAGGTAATGATCTTCATCCGCTCGAGAAGAGAATGAATACGGAGAGAAATGAATAATTTAATATATTGTGAGAGTTAAATTAAATATTTAATGATGTAAGTTTATTGTTTAAATAAAACCAAAATCTAGACCGGAGAAGCGGGCTGGGTACGCTAGTAAATAATAAAATATTAAATCATTAAACAAGTATATTTACGAGTAAAAATCAAATGTTATGAATGAATGAATGAATATTCTTTATTGCGCAACAATTAAAAACAAAATACATCCCAGAAATAGTAAATACAATTTTTACATTGGACATTGGCGGTCTTGTCGCTAAGAGCGATCTCTTCCAGACAACCTTTGTATGGACAGAAACTTTCGTCTAAAAATATTTTAGACGAAAGTTTTATTGTTAGACGTAAGTTGTTATTACGCCCTCTGTGTATTTCCGAATTATTGTAAGAATATAACGAGATAAAATTAATCAGAACCTAACCAAACTTCCATCAAATTACTCTTGAAGTCTTTGCAATAAAGAATGAATCATCGAAATCGGTTCGCTTGATATTGAGTTATTCGTCCGTTTGTCGCGCACATACTTGCTGCATATTTAACACTTATATGGTTTGTTTTTTTTTTTTTAAAGGAAGCTAGTAATATTTCTTTTTTTTTTGAGAAATATTACTAACAATCTTGTTAACCATTCCAACTAAGCTTAAGCTTGTGCTAGGACATGGTTCACGGCAATAGTCGAATGGTGGATTCGAAGCCACGACCTTACGATTCGCAGGCCGTACCCTAAACTATTAGGCTATTGACGCTTGTTTATGAATGCCATTGTCAAAAAAACGTGTTTAAGCACTTTGAACGCCTAAAGAAGTATTATTTCGATCTTTGACGATGAGCTATGTCTCTGCCCGCCTCGTTAGTTAAACGGACGTGACAGCTTTTGTTTTTAAATTATATATAGTTCTGTTATTCCTCATGACCTCAGTGCATGAACCGGTTCTGAATATGAATATAAACATATATGGTGAGTAGATATGAATATGAGAGGCAAGGTCAAGGTTCGAAGCAGGAAATTCCTCTATTCGTAGAGGAAACAGGTCCTAATCTAGATTTTGTAATGTAATATTAGTTTTTATTAGTATATTTAGTAAGAAGCGCGAATGCTCTCTTTTCAACCGACTTCAAAAAAGGATGTGGTTCTCGACTCGTCTGTTTTTTTTTAAGGTCTAAGAAATTTTATTCTCACTTAAGACATTTGGCCTTGGTATTCCTTATCTCAGCCCTGTAGTTCTGTGTATCGGCTGGCCCGTGTCGCCTTGCGCTGCGAGGGCACAGGGGGGGAGGGAGTAACCTCCCCCGGGAAGTGCTCTCTATGAGCACAGTGCAGAGGGGCTCCGGTGCGTTCCACTGGAGATCCCGGAGAGGGGTCTTAGTGGGTAAGAACCCTACATAACTTCGTCTTCCTCCTAGAAGGCGGGGTATCTTTTTGAAGATTTCCTCCTCGTAAACAAAAAAAAATGGTATTCCATATCTACCTCGCAGTGGTCGCTCTCCGAAAGCACTGTGCAGAGCCCCGGTGCGTTCCACTGAAGATCCCGGAGAGGGGTCTTAGTGGGTAAGAACCCCACATAACTCCGTCTTCCTCCTAGAAGGCGGGGTATCTTTTCCGTCAAAAATTATTTTTTATAGATTTCTTATAATAAATCATAAACGCAATCGTCCTGTTTTGTTCATATATTTTCTGTCCATATACAAGTTACCTGGAAGAAATCGCTCTAAGCGATAAGGTCGCCCATTGTACAAAGAATTGTAAAATGTACCTTAGTAATGCTTCTTGTTTGATTTTGGTGTACAATAAAGTTATATCTTTTACTAGTTACTACTGTACTTTTATCTAGATTACCGAGCCGTTAAATAATTTGAAGCGTCAATAGCCTAATGAGGCAGGACTACTGACTTATTTGCTAAAAATCAGAGTTTATTGCCCCTTGTCATATTTTTCTCTGCCTATGCTATATCTAGTTCCCCCAACGTGGGTGGTTAGGGACGTTATTTATTCTACGCTTTCATTCACTCTTGATTAGCACTAAAGTTAGCCTAATGGTTTAGGGTACGGCCTGCGAATCGTAAGGTCGTGGGTTCGAATCCACCATGCGACTATTGCCGTGAACCATCTCCTAGCACAAGCTTAAGCATAGTTGGAATGCTTAACAAGATTGTTAGTAATATTTCTGAAAAAAAAATAAGAAATATTGCTAGCTTTCTTTTTTTTTTAAAAAAAATCGTTATTAATTTGAACTTTCCTATCGAATTTGTCAACGAAACGAGAATAAATATAGAGAAAGAGCGGTGAACACACACGGGCGGTTAAGAAACGCCGCCTTTTTTTTTATTATTGTTAGATCGCAACCACAGAGCTGTGTCCGTGCTCTTTTTCAATACACTGAAATTGTTCACTCTGCATTTATTATAAGAGTGCCACTTCTACAGTTACTATTTTCCTTAAGGCATTAGATAGAATCTAGTAAAACCGCCCGTTAGTCATCACTTTCGCTTGCAATTCGCAATGGACGGGTTGTCGAACCCGATTCGAATCCGCGGCTTCTGAAAGCCATCACCGTGACATATTGGATTTCACGCCTTTACCCGTTGACATTGGCGTGTTACGGTGGTGATTAATAGACGACAGCTGTCTTGTGGAAATATGGCGGAAGCATTGAGATAGGAATATTTACGATATACATTAAAAACTTACGTATACGACAAGAAACGTTATAACGGACTAGCTTCGCCGGGATAGATTTTTCTTTATTTTATTTAAACAATAAACTTACATCATTAAATATTTAATTTAACTCTCACAATATATTCAATTATTCATTTCCCTCCGTATTCATTCTCTTCTCGAGCGGGTGAAGATCATTACCTACCATATCAGTAAATACAATATCATTCTTATCATTTAAGGATTTATTATACTGCCATATACTCCATTGTACTTCAATATGGTTCATAATGACATAAATATACACAACGCATGTGTCAATACAAATTTGTGTTATAAAACAATAGAATATCGTCATAATAAATAAAAGCTGTATCTGACTGTTCAAAAAGAGGAGTGCTCCGATCGAAAATTTACAGGATTACTTGCCAGGTCAATCTGAAGATTCCCTGAAAGCTTCATTGAAATCAATCCAGACGTTTCGGAGCCTATACGGAACAAACCCACACACTTTCTCTTTTATATAAATAGACAATTCGGTCACGTATTCAAGATCTAAGCCTTTATAGATTTACATAATGTAAAACTTTTTTTTCAGTGTTAGGGATTGGAAGGACAGGAAGATGTTGTTAAGGATGCACTTGGCATAAAAAAAAACAATAAAAAATAATTACACAAATTAATAGGAAAAAAATATGTACCTAGTCCGCCATATTGGAACAGCGTCCATCTTGAATTTTAAATTTTGACATAATCATCGTGTTTTACTAGTACTAGCCCTTTCATTTGATACCCATATTGAGAGGGTTAAGGAAAAATATGTAATCTGCCATTTTGTATCGGCGGCCATTTTTGATTTATAATGTTATTGATTTTATTATATTGTATTGTCATCTAAATTAAATGTGTGTACCAAATTTCAGATCAATCTGACAACGGGAAGGTGCTTCAATTTCAATTTACAATTTTGACCCAAATAAATAAACAAATTCCGTACGGGTCGAGCTAAATAAAACCGTTTAATAAAACTTGCATTACCTGCGTTACTGTGTGTGAGTTTATGTGTGTATATCCCTGTGTGTATTACAAATCTTTGAATATAACTTTTGTTAGGCAAAAAGCTCTACGCTTGCATGATAGTTATATTGGATTACAGCCTATATACAAGATGTCCCGTAATTCAATATCCAATTGAGCACGTCATACGACATATATGCCGCCTTCCCCACAGAAGGCGGGTATCTTTTTGAAGATTTCCTTCCCGTTAACAAAAAAAAAGGTTCCTCACGATGTTTTCCTTCACCAACAGGCGCGTGTTAAATCAGCACTACATGCAGCAAACAAATTCGTTGGCACCGGGTATTGAAATCGGTTTGTCGGCATTGGGGCAACCCCACACTGCACTACCATGGTTTATTAATTCATCAACTCTCCCAATCATTCGCGTATTCCTCATGACGCAAATTGATATATGCTAAGAGCATTCCCTTTATCTTCACAGATAACAAATGTCAAGGTCCCAATAGTGCTACATATATATGACCTACGTACATGGGCAGATGATTTGCGATAAAACACGGCGCGAGCGCGTTCGTGAGTCCAACGCAATCATGATACTGACGAAGTAGGGAACCTCCTCCTTTTTTGAAGTCGGTTAAAAAATTTCAACCACCTTAAAAAAAAGAGGTTGGTTCTCAATTCGTCTGTGTTTTTTACATATATTCGTTATATCATAACTTTCGACTGGGTGAACCGATTTTGATGATTCATTTTTTATTGGAGAGGATGTATTTTAAGGGTAGTTTGATGAGATGTTGCTTAGGTTTTGTTTTGTTGGAAGGCGCTGGTCTCCTTCTGCGAGTCAGTAATGGCCCAGAAGGAGACCGCAGAACGGGATCGGGAGAGGGCCGATCCCGTTCGGAGATGGCGCAGGCGGGCCGGTGGCAGACCGGCCCGCTGCCCTGTAGTTCTGGGCTCTCAAGAATAAGACTACGGTATTCCCTGCCTGTCGAACAAGGCCCCTGCCTGTCTTACAAGGCGACTAAAAGGGGCCTCGGGTTCACTGGGTGCAAAGGGTGGGGGCCTGCGTCGTCCACCAAAGTGGACCCGGGAAGAAGGCGACATCGGCAGGCCCGAAACGATTCTTTAGAGCTTATTGTCGTGCAGGGCAAAGAGGAAGGGAGTAGCCCACGAGGTAGATCGCCAATGCGATGGATGGATCAGGTGCGGGGTATGGTGGCCACGACCACACTGACAAGAGTGAGGCGACCAAGAAGAAGATTACGATCAAAGACGACATGGTCAAATCGTTCCGTCACAGTGGGTATAATGATGTTGTATAACTAAGTTATATGGACCTCACTTGACGGTGAAAGCCATACTGATTTACACTTGACCTATGACATGTAAAATTTATTCTAAGTTATTTTAAACCGGTAAGAAATTGTCGACACATAACGGATGCAGCGCATAGTGTGGACTTAGTATGTGAATGTGAAGACTAAAGTTACTGACAGACGGACATGTACGGATGTTAATTACTTATGAAGTATAGTTGTCGGCAAATAACTCTAGCACTTAGCGAAACGTGATAGCTGCGGATGTGTACAGTCGTACACGAAATTATTCATTTATACAAATTACGATTTTTTTGACGAACTACTCAGATTGGCCAGAGAAGCTGGCCGTGACTGCTTCACCGTATTAAGAAGTGGTATAACTCTTAGGTCGCTTAGCCTGAACGTCTATAGCTAGTAACTCGACACAAGGGTCCTCCGGTGGGAGCTAAACTCGGTTACTATGTTACGCGTATACAATCTGATCTGAGGGCGCCCTAGATGGCCGAACCACGACAGTAGTTTGTGAGAAGAAGTGGCCTAAGAAACTCTTTAAAAGCTACGTCGACTACCCTTATCTTCCAATAACATCGTTTCGTAAAGAAATGCCGAGCTCTCTTTCTGTTAGTGATTTTACCATATCTAGTGAAATACAAACATAACGATACAAAATATTGTATACCTTTTAATAGAATTGGGCACACATCTTGGATTGCAGCATAGTGTGGCCTTTACGTTACGATCGTGACCTTTGGAGTCAGCGATTCTAGTGTTGTACCGAGACTAGAATATCGATATTTGATTATCGATGATTTAATTGTTAACGAAATCGTTCTGACAACCGTTCTGACTCTCACTTCCTTTAACGTTCGTGCGGTAGACAGGTACATCTGTGTTCATACAACAAACACAAATTTAAGTATATATAATATAAGATGATTTTTATGCACGCAAGAATTAGATAGAACCGTAGTAACTAAATATGGTCGTCTATTTTAAAGTTAAATAGACAAATTAGTTACCTATACATGTATATGCCCACTGTTGGACCTTTGTAAAGAGAGTGTAAGGGTGTAGTCCGCCACGCACTCTTAGTGCGGTTTGGCCGACTTCACATGCCATAGAAAATGTTCTATTACATGTACACACACACCACACATACACATAAACTATATATTTAAGAAAATGTGTGTGTGTTTGATCCGTATAGGCTCCGAAACGGCTGGACCGATTTCAATGAAACTTTCAGGGAATCTTCAGATTGACCTGGCAAGTAATCGTGTAAAGTTTGGTGACGATCGGAGCACTTCTCTTTTTGAACTGTCAAATACAACTTTTGTTTACTATGATGATATTCTATTGTTTTATAACACAAATTTGTATTGACACATGCGTTGTGTATTTGTCATTGTGACCTATATTGAAGTACAATGGAGTATTTTACATTACATGGGTGTAGGTAATGATCTTCACTCGCTCGAGAAGAGAATAAATACGGAGAGAAATGAATAATTTAATATATTGTGAGAGTTAAATTAAATTATTAATGATGTAATTTTATTGTTTAAATAAAATAAAGCAAAATCTAGCACGGCGAAGTTTATGTATAAATTATATGTAAAATAAATATGTCTGATTTGTGGACAATTGCAACATAACGGGACGGTGCCGTTTCCTATAATACAGGATTTCCTAGTTTCGGAGACAGATCGTCATTATTTCATTGTACCATAGCTGTGTACAATACAGATATTATTATTATTTTATTTATTTTTAGACCTTAGACTAACTCTTTATAATATACGCAAAATATCATACAAAATACAAAAATACAAAAACATTATAAAAACCTTTTTTTTTTTTTTGTTGTCGGGGAGGAAATCTTCAGAAAGATACCCCGCCTTCTGGGGGGAAGGCGGCGGTTATGTGGGGTTCTTACCCACTAAAACCTCCCCGGTGGCCCTTTCCTCGGTGCATGACGAGGGGCTCCGGGATCTGCAGTGGAACGCATCGGAGCCCCTCTGCACTGTGCTCAAGGAGAGCACGTCCCGGGGGGGGAGGCTACTCCCTCCCCCCCTGTGCCCTCGCAGCGCAAGGCGACACGGGCCAGCCGATGTCGCCTTCTTCCCGGGTCCACTTTGGTGGACGACTCAGGTCTGTATCTGTCCCTTGACCAAGCAATCTAGCGAAAGTCTCTTCAGATGTTGATCGAGACTTTTCGCTATAAGACCGTTTGCAGAATCGACTATCAGGACAATGATCGTCGAATCCACATCCCACATGGCGGTCACCTCGTGAGCCAAGGTACTTAGTGATTTTTTCCCCTTCGGCCTTCACGAGGTTCTCGTCACGCGGGATGGTAATATCGACGAGCACCGCCTGTCGCGTTGATCGATCTGTCAGCACAATATCAGGTTTATTGGCAACCAAATTATATAGATTTCCTAATGATGTTTTCCTTCACCGCTGAGCACGTGGCGATTCAGCTTTTAAAATTGCAACGAGTTTACATTACTGTTCAATATGAGACGACTCCCACACAGATCTGCTATTATGGGTATTTGTTTTGGGGTAGATAGATATTGTGATCCGCCCTGTCTATTTGGACTCCATTTTAATGCAATGTGGTTATTATTTTTTAATTAACAAAGTAGAATGAAAAATGGAAGACTTCGTTTTATATGTCGATAATAATATTGGAACAGAATGTCACTTCACTAAAGGTACATACATATATGCAACAAAGGATTTAACACCGAAATAGAATTAATCAGAACCTAACCAAAACTCTCATCTAACGACCCTTGAAGTACATCTAACTTCGGCTACCTTTTTTTTTGTTTACGAGAAGGAAATCTTCAAAAAGATAAACCTTCCCAGTAGCCCTTCATGATGAGGGGCGCCTGGATAACGCACTGTGCTCAAGGAGAGCACCTCCCGGGGGAGGGGGGAGTTACTCCCTCCCCCCTGTGCCCTCGCAGTGCAAGGCGACACGGGCCAGCCGATGTCGCCTACTTCCCGGGCCCTCCTTGTCGTCCGTGAACCCGAGGCCCCTTTTAGTCGTCTTCTACGACAGGCAGGGGATACCGTAGTCTTATTCTCGAGAGCCCAGAACTACAGGGCTGAATTTTGGTTTTGGAATTTTGATTTACCTAGTACTTGGTGTCTTGTGACACCACATTTTATGTTTTATTGTTGTTTTATTTATTCATATGTGTAGTAATTTATTGGTATATGTGGTGACTTATGAATATGAGACATTTCCCTGAAATATTTCTGCCTCTTCTGTTTAGCCATTTTGATTATCCTCTTCATTAGTGGATCATTATGTAAAGATTTCTTCACTTCTGCCACATCTATTACAGTCATTAAGGGCAATTCTGTCGTTTCTGTAGTCATTTTAATTTCGCAGTTTTACTTGTAGATTTGTGCTTTATAGAATCTAACAGTTCGTCGAATTCCGATTCACCTTGTCTTCTTACTGTATTCTCTCTCAAATTCTTTCTTTCATTCAAATACGTTGTCAGATTTTCCATTAAGTTGAGATGTTTGATGAACATCTTTATCATGTTCTTGTAACTCTTCCTATTTTTTGGTTTATGATCGTGTCCAGATCGTCTGTGACAATTTCCTCTGCATGTAGATCTCTTCTTACTGTATTCTCTCTCAAATTCTTTCTTTCATTCAAATACGTTGTCAGATTTTCCATTAAGTTAAGATGTTTGATGAACATCTTTATCATCTTCTTGTAACTCTTCCTATTTTTGATTTATGATCGTGTCCAGATCGTCTGTGACAATTTCCTCTGCATGTAGATCTCTTCTTACTGTATTCTCTCTCAAATTCTTTCTTTCATTCAAATACGTTGTCAGATTTTCCATTAAGTTAAGATGTTTGATGAACATCTTTATCATCTTCTTGTAACTCTTCCTATTTTTGATTTATGATCGTGTCCAGATCGTCTGTGACAATTTCCTCTGCATGTAGATCTCTTCTTACTGTATTCTCTCTCAAATTCTTTCTTTCATTCAAATACGTTGTCAGATTTTCCATTAAGTTGAGATGTTTGATGAACATCTTTATCATCTTCTTGTAACTCTTCCTATTTTTGATTTATGATCGTGTCCAGATCGTCTGTGACAATTTCCTCTGCATGTAGATCTCTTCTTACTGTATTCTCTCTCAAATTCTTTCTTTCATTCAAATACGTTGTCAGATTTTCCATTAAGTTAAGATGTTTGATGAACATCTTTATCATCTTCTTGTAACTCTTCCTATTTTTGATTTATGATCGTGTCCAGATCGTCTGTGACAATTTCCTCTGCATGTAGATCTCTTCTTACTGTATTCTCTCTCAAATTCTTTCTTTCATTCAAATACGTTGTCAGATTTTCCATTAAGTTGAGATGTTTGATGAACATCTTTATCATGTTCTTGTAACTCTTCCTATTTTTTGATTTATGATCGTGTCCAGATCGTCTGTGACAATTTCCTCTGCATGTAGATCTCTTCTTACTGTATTCAACTTCGGGTGGTGTTATTAAAGTTTCCTTCCTAGACACTAATATATTACCCAATGATTTCCTCGTCAAATGTCTCTCTAAATCCCGTTGTGTTAGGTTTGCATTGTGATCATCTTCTATCTCCAATTTCTTCTCTCGAAATTGATCTACAACGGTAGAATTTCCTTCGTTCTGTGTTATATCATTGTATGCACTTCCGATGTCATTTTGTACTATGGTGTTTTCTGGAATGCAATTTATTATAGGTTAATAGCTGCGGCCTGCGGTTAAAAACTACTTCCGTTCGCCCAATCACACTTTTAGTAACGCATTCACTAGCTTACTCCCCAAGTCAAGTGTATCTAAGGAAGTTTTATTTCCGACTGGAGATTTAGAGGGAGATATTAGTTAGTGAAGGCAGAATGAAAAAAAGTTACTTTTCGTATATCTATTTTATGTATTACATTGTTATTTTTTTTTAATGACGAACTACACAGATTGGCCAGAGAGGCTGGCCTTGACTGCTTCACCGGATTGAGAGGTGGCACAGCTCTTAGGTCGCTTAGCCTGAACCTCTATTGCTAGTAACTCGACACAAGGGTCCCCCGGTGAGGGGTAACCTCAGCTTGGACGGTTACTATTTTACGCATAAGCATTCCGATCCGAGGGTGCCCGAGAGGGCCGAACCACGACTCGGTCGGTTGCTATTTCACACTGTAGGAGCAAGAGAGAGCAGTGCGCGCGCACATTTTCTTTCTGTCTAAACAATTGTATATATATATTATATGTACATAGATATAGAATTTTGCCTTAGTCGTGTGGTCGTGTCAAAAAAAAGACAAGTGTGCTTTAGAACTCCCGTTTTTTATTAACTTGGTTGCTGAGCCCTCGGCTTAACTTAATCTGCGTAGAATTTGAAAAATAAGTTATTTAGTTTATCAAGTTAATATTCATGGCGTATACGGGCGCTGCATAATCCACGGCAGCGGATTCAGCGAAATACCATAATGTAATACCTCAAATATAAAAAAGTACTAGAAAAAATACTTTAGACCATACATTTTTGTAAATTAATACAACCCTTGTGTCTCGTCAGACGCAAAGTGATCCGTCGCGTGACCCATGTGAACACTATTATGAATATTTATAGAACACAACACAAACTTCGCCCCATCACACTCAATTTGTATTCCCGTCGGAACGTGTGACGTTCTCTATATTAACTAATACATAACAACTCTTAATAATCATTCTCAGCGAATAGAAAATGTCCAACGTGCATTTACACGACATCTAGCGTTCGTCTCGCGTAATACATATCGCAGATATCCTTATAGTGACAGATTAAATTATTTTCATATGCATACTTTGTGTAATCGCCGCAAAATGTTAGATGTAGTTTTTCTTCACAAAGCCATCAATGGCGAAATAAAAAGTACACTGATACTCGAAAACATTCACATTAGAGTGCCGTTCAAATATCCAAGGAGCCATTGTTGTAGGATTTTTGGTGTGCCGAAATCTAAAACCAACCTACTGTCACACTCGCCCTTGCCAAGGATTTCGGCTGCATTTAACCTCCTCAACACTAAGTCCACGTCGGTTGACATTTTTTCTAATTCACGCAAGCTCTTCCGCACCTTAGTGTTAAAAATTGTGCAGTAATTTTGGCTAATTAATTTAATATAGTAGTGATTTATCATTTATTAAAATCGTTACGTATCTTTATAGCGAATGTTGTGTACACCTGTAATTGGCATACACAACAGGACTTAGTTTGTAAACTTGATTATTACAACAATGTATGCTTGTGTAATGCTGTTGGTGTATCTTCTTAAATAAATAAATAAATAATTACCCGCCAGGGTACCACTTACAAGGCGACTTACAAGGACACTTACGAGGTGTTGATTAACTAACTGCCACTTTACGCCTGTGCTCAACACTTACATCTAGTGAAGCATTAATAGATTCGTACATTCGAATCTTACCTTCAGAAACGGACAGAGATTCTTTCTCCACTTCCAGCCAATCGCTTCCTGTATCGTTTATCTTACCTTTTTTCCTTCATCTGTTCGTATTCCATTCCACTCCTCTGCAGCTACGTAAAGTCCTAGAAGATTTTCAACTGTTGCTTAAAAACATAAGAAAACCAATATATATGTATGTTTATCTATATGTATATTTGTATGAGCGTTTGGTGGACTAGTGGAAAAGTAAAAGCTAGCCGCTAAAATACAGAGGCTGGTCCATCGCCATAGGCCACAGCTGCTTCAGGACAACGCTAGACACACTTTTTTTTTGTTCACGCGGGGGAATCTTTTTATAGACCATCCTCCGGTACCCTGGGTGGGCCCGGAGGGATGTGTGGGACTCGGCCTGGGCAGCCCCTACCCACTAAACCTTCCGCGAATGCCATCAGCCGTTATGAGCGGGGTGCCCCGGATCTGTCAGCGACAGGACACCCCAACGACCGGCCGGTCCCGGCAAAGACCGGACTTCATCCTCAAAGGGGACTTCTCCGGCACTCAGAGAAGTCCCGACGACGCCGAAGCATGCTGGGGCCAGGTACCCATCCTGGCCCCGCTTCGAATTACGGGGGCGGCAAGAGGAGGCGTTCGTAACGCCTCCTGCGCACCCCGATACGTCGCCTGCGGAGGGGGGGAGCCTCTGCGCTCCCCTCCCTGACCCGCTCGTCAGCCTCCTTCTGGGACATGACCGTCTCACAGAAGGAGGCGACCGCCGTCCAAGACCTGTCGCTCGAGACCATCGCAAGAGCGAGGCTCGGAAGCGACAGGTCTACACCACCGATGGCAGATACCATGTCATGGCGCTGCGCTGCCCATCTCGACGCTAGACACACTGCACAACAGACAGCTACCAAATTAGAGCTTCAATTGGAATGTCTAAGACATCTACCGTATTCCACGGACCTTGTGGACAGATTACCAATTTTTTCGAAATTTGGATATGTTCTGCAAGGGAAAAATTCAACTCCGATAGGGTTGCAAAGCGCCTTAAAAGATTTTATTGATTCCCGTTCGAATGTTTTTTTTAGTATAGGGATCAATGCACTACCTATGAGATGGCAAAAGTGCATATTATATTTGGAAAAATCGACTTTAGGTTACTTACAAAACACCAATTTTATATGTTAGGACCTATTATATATAGATGTATATTATATAGACGATTGTTCAAGAGAGAAGGTAAATGTGGTGCACGCGCACTGCTCTCTCTTGCTCCTACAGTGATACAGACAATAGTCCTGCATCGCGTTTTAGATATACGAAACGTAACTTTTTTTTTTGTTAACGAGGAGGAAATCTTCAGAAAGATACCCCGGTTATGTGGGGTTTTTACCCACTAAAACCTCCCTGGTGGCCCTTCCTCGGTGCATGGTGAGGGGCTCCGGGACCTCCAGTGGAACGCACCGGAGCCCCTCTGCACTGTGCTCTCGCAGTGCAAGGCAACACGGGCCAGCCGATGTCGCCTTCTTCCCGGGTCCACGTTGGCGGACGACAAAGACCCCACCCTTGTCGCCCAATGAACCCGAGGCCCCTTTTAGTCGCCTTCTACGACAGGCAGGGGATACCGTAGTCTTATTCTTGAGAGCCCAGAACTACAGGGCTGATACGAAACGTAACTATCTCATTCTACCATATATCACTCTTACCTATCTATTTCTAGTTCCTTTCTCCACGCCCGATCACATATTTCGTAATAATCCCAAATTACTCCCTAAGTTAAGCGTGCATACAGAAGTTTTACTTCAAAGATTACGGTGACTGTTACAATGACAGTTGTTTTATAATGGGTTGGTTTCATAGTGAAATGTCAGTGGTGAATAACTGACTCCTTTATCCCAAGAAAAACGTAATAATACTCACGACAAAGAGCTGTCGAATAAATAATAACACAAATGTATTGAGACGCTTGCGTCGCCATTTTAAATGCATTTCGTTTTTCAATCATAGGAATTGATTGATTTAACATAACTACTGTGATATTGATAACGTAACCGCCGTGCGGTAAATCGAGTGGAGACGTTAACTACAAGATAGTGGATTCAAATCTAAACATAGAATAAAATCCGTGACATGTCCCACGTTCACAAAAGAGAAATTTTTTGGCGCAGTTGCTTTTTGCAAACAAGATGGCACAAAGCTTCCCTATGAACAGAATCATTAGTATTTTTGTTATAAATTTTTAATCTCGATCAACAATTATTTTTTAATACCATTTTTATAAGTGGTATTTTTGATATTGGGGAAAAAGTTTCATCGCATTTTTTAAGAAAATTCAACACATATTTTAATATAGTTTATTTATTTTTAACTACAGTATGTAGGTACCATTTTGTTTGATAACATTTTGCCATCTTGTAGGTAGTGGTACATGATCCCATTGCTATAGAAATTTTGGGACTTCCAATCTAAATACCGCGACAAGTGGTTCTGGCAGTCCTCTCGTAAAGTTAACCTGACATAAATATTTAAGATAGAATAGTATATTTATTTATTAACACACAGATTTGGTTACAATTATAAACATTACACAAATTAAACGAACATCCATGTAACCATTGCAGCACATATTATTGGTACACAGTGACCCCAAACTAAGCAGACGCTTGTATCTTGGGAGCCAGAGTTGCATTGTGGAGTTTGCATTTTGCACAAAGTTTTAGTTTTTTTTTATAATTTAGTTAATAAATGTATTTATACGTATATATATGTATATATATATATATATATATATATATATATATATATATATATATATATAATAGGTTGTCAAATATCTCCCTTCCGCCTTTTGTGTCATGCGGCACCCAAACATCAAGCTTTTTTTTGTATCCAGCCTTCTGCAGATGGTTTAAAATGGTTTGGTGACTAACTCCCATCTCCTGGGCGATGTCACGAGATGCCACATGCCGGTCTAACTCGATGTAGTCCATGATTTGATCGGTATTTGTCGTCACAGGTCTTCCGCCGGCTGGCTTATCCATGGTGTCGTTTTCACCGGCTCTGAATCGTCGAAACCATTCCTCCGTGGTTCGAAGTGATAGAGTACCATCCCCAAAACACCATTAATCTCACGGAACGTTTCTCTAGCGGATTTGCCTTTAACGAAGGAAAACTTTAAAATAGCGCGAATTTCGGCGTTGGTGAACTCCATGTTTACACGTCTATAACGCTCGCTCGTGTTGAACGCAATATCCAAACTAATTATGCATAGCGTCGTTTTGTAGGTTATGTCAGGACCTTTCAAATTATGTATAGTATTGCTAGATACGAGCTCTGTAGCGCTTTGTACATAGCCGCGAAATTCAAAGACAAAAAGGCGCAAGGGAGATATTTGACAACCTATTATATATATATATATATATATATATATATATATATAATATATATATATATATATATAATATATATATATATATATATAATATATATATATATGTGTGTGTGTGTGTGTGTTTGGCCAAGTATATATATACAGGCGCGTGTGTGGGGTGTATAGTGTTCATGAGTGTGTGCGTAGTTGTGTATATGATCGTGTATGTGTTATATATTTGTTTATTTTGTTTGCGTCTACCCCATGATCCTTTCGGTCTGCTCGAGGTTGAGGCCGAGCAACCATTTTGCCTTAGTTCATATAATTGAAGGTGTCTTATGTCCAGAGTTTTGGAGACATTGTTGTAGACTAGGTTGTGTACATAGGTTGGAGAGCGGCGGGCAAGAAGGGAATTAAAGGTGGGTAGTGGTAGTCGGAACACTCGTTTTGCCAGCAAGGTATGGTAGTCAGACCTGGCTTTTAGACTTTTGTGCACATTGATAAGAGCTTTGGTGATGAACAGTTGCCGGACACGCAGTACTGGAAGGTCTGTATAGAGTGCATCGGTAGGATACCTGAACGATTTTCTCAGCATAACCTTTAGGACCGCCCGTTGAGCCCTTTCTATAATGATGAAGTTACTTTTGGCAGCTCCTCCCCATACTGAGATTCCATATTGTATGGTAGATTGGCATAAGGCGAGAAAAACTGTACGAAGGGTTTCGGTTGTTACGCAGTCTCTGAGTTTCTTCATTATGCATCAGTTTCCTGACCTGGTGCGAGAGATTTTTAAGGTGTTGTTCGAAAGACATGCTCTCATCTAACATAATTCCTAAGTATTTAAAGGAATCAGCCCTTTCGATGTACTGGCAAGAGCAATTAGGTTGAGGCGATTTTTTAAAACCATTGTATATGTGATTGTATTTGTATACTGTGTTGCTCTGTATTTCAAGGTAACCACATTAAAAGTTCTTTCCTTTTTTTTTTTTTTCTTGACGCGGAGGAAATCTTCACAAAGATACCCCGCCTTCTGGAGGGAAGGCGGCGGTTATGGGGGGTTCTTACCCACTAAAACCTCCCCGGTGGCCCTTTCCTCGGTGCATGACGAGGGGCTTCGGGATCTCCAGTGGAACGCACCGGAGTCTCTCTGCACTGTGCTCAAAGAGAGCACTTCCCGGTGGGAGGTTACTCCCACTCCCCCATTAATTAGAACCTAACCAAACTGTCATCAAACTACCTTTGAAGGGCCTTACCAATAAAAAAAGAACCATATTTTTTTAATGACGAACTACACCGATTGGCCAGAGAAGCTGACTGCTTCACCGGACTGAGAGGTGACACAACTCTTAGCTAAGCAAGCTTGAACCTCTATCTCTAGTAACTCGACACAAGGTTCCCGCCGGTGAAGGGAGACTCATTGAAATCGGTGTATAGAGTTATTCGTTCATAAGTCGTACACATACTTGATGCAAATTGAACACTTTTTTTTTCACGGACGCCACTGTCAGAATTGGACCAATTAAATACCAATGATAGACGGTAATGCGGTAATGTATTATAATGGTAATGCTACCAGCCTTCTGGGCACGCTGCCAAGCGATGACGGTTTGGCACAGTTATATTTTTTGTAAATATTTTGTAATATCTTTTAAATTGTAAATATTTCTTTATTAGTTAGTATATGTTCTATTTGAATGATAAATGATAGACCAAGCGGGAATCACCAGCTTTTCAATTAAGAAAATAATCATTTTGAAAGTTGATAGGTGACCAAGATCTACACCTAGATAGTCTTGAGCACAGGCGCAAGGTGGCCAGCCTTTCGGTGTTTTACAGATTACACTTTGGAGAGTGTGCACAGGAATTACACGAGTTAATTCCCCCATCCCCATTCTACCTTCGCACGTTTAGACACTCGGCGGGTCTCCACCCTTTTATAGTAAATGTTCCGCGCGTCCGAACGAAGCGATTTGAGTCATCGTTCATCGTGCGTACGGCAAAGGAGTGGAATAAGTTGCCGGCGTCAGTCTTTCCGTCCAATTACGACGTGGGAGCCTTCAAGAGTAGAGTGAATAGGCACTTACTAAACTAGCGCGTACTATCTTTCGACTATATCACCACTTAACACCAGGTGGGATCATGGTCAAGCGCTAGTTTAAACGCATAAAATAAAATAAAAAAATAAAAGTTCTGATCTAACAAACTTAAACCGGTGAATAGAGAACCTCCTATGTTTTAGAAGTCCGTTAAAATTCGATCATATCACAGCCTGCTCCTTTGTGAAGTCGGTTAAAACAGGATGTTATAAAACACGTTTCTTTTAAGTCATGCTGGTAAATTAAAAAAAATTTATTTGTATATACAAAAACTTAATTGATTTTTTCGCACGGACGTATAATGCATATTGTAATTGAATACAAATTAGTGAGATGACCTTTAACAGCTTCCGAGACTTCCTTGATCAGAACTATCAGTTGCGTTGCAGTTCATTTAATATAAGGTTGGGGAAAAAGTTCCTTCGCATTTTTTAAGAATTTTTTTTTTAATATTTTCTAAGCAAGTGCTTGACTTGACCTGGATGGTAAGGTGCACAGGCTTAGTAAATGCCTATTCACTCTGCTCTTGAAAATACCCACATTGTAATCGGAAGGAAAGATCGCGGGCAAACGATTCCAGTCCTTTGCTGTACGAAGAATGAAAGCGAAGCAAATCGCTGCGTTCGGGTTTGAGGGATGTTCACAACAAAGGATGAAATCCCGCAGTGCGTCTAGAAGTCCGATGGTGGAACTGGGATGGAGGAATTACATCATATAGTTCCTGAGCACACTCTCCAAAATGCAATCTGTAGAAAACCGAAAGGCTAGTTACCTTACGCCTGTGCTCAAGACTGAGCAGATTGGTTTCAGCTGCGTCACCAAATAGCCTCTTAGCCCGCCTCTCCACCGA
The DNA here is from genome assembly GCA_029286785.1 of Meandrusa payeni. Lineage (NCBI taxonomy): Eukaryota > Metazoa > Arthropoda > Insecta > Lepidoptera > Papilionidae > Meandrusa > Meandrusa payeni. Next base: position 4,050,353 of record JAGSMX010000026.1, read on the forward strand.
GTCCAAAGCTGCGAGATGGCATTTAGCAGCGCCTGCCCAAATGTGACAGCAGTATTCTACACACGACCGGACTTGAGCTTTATAAAGTGTTAAAAGCTAAAAAAACTATATAAAAATTCAAAACATATTTTAATCTAGTTTATTTATATTTAACTACAGTATGTAGGTACCATTTAGTTTGATAACTTTTTGCCATCTTGTAGGTAGGGACACGATCCCATTGCTATAGAAATTTTGGGAATTCTGATCAAAATACCGCGACAAGTGGTTTTGGCAGTCCTCTTGTGATGTTAATCTGACACTGCCTAAAGATATCTGAAGAGACCTAAACAGGTAGAAATCTGAAGGTGCAAGGTTAGGACTACACGGCGAATGCATTAACACCTCCAAGCCAAACTCTCTTAATTTTTGGTGAGTGGCTAAAGATGTATCAGGTCTAGCGTTATCATGATGAAAAACCACACCGCTTCTGTTGATTAATTCCGACCACTTTCTTTCAACTTCTTGCTTTAATCTCATCAGTTGTTGGAGTAGAGTTCAGAATCGATGGTCCAGCCTGGTGGTGACAGCTCAAAATGAATAATGCCCTTCCTATCCCAACCGACCCGGAATCGACCTCTAATCGTATCACATGATAAACGTTATTACGTACGGTACTTTCGAATTATCGTAAGGAAATTGTGCAGTGTGCGCACATTTTCTTTCTCTCATAGCCAGTTACGTTTCGTATATCTAGTACACAGTGAGCGTCAATAGCCTAATGGTTACGGCCTGCGAATCGTAAGGTCGTGGGTTCGAATCCACCATTCGACTATTGCCGTGAACCATGTTCTAGCACAAGCTTAAGCTTAGTTGGAATGGTTAACAAGATTGTTAGTAATATTTCAGGAGATATATTGCTATATTATAAAAAAAAAAGAGAGCAGTGCGCGCGCATATTTTCTTTCTCTCTTGAACAATCATTTAGATGGAGCTAAAGAAGTGTTACTTAATTCGTATTCTGTTAATCATTGTTTAATCTTCTACTCTCTTCTCTTTGCAGGTGGTCCGCGGTGTTCACATAGAACCAGCTCATCTAGTTAAAAGACGAAGTATAGACCAGCCACTAAGGATCAGTATATTTTACGACCACTCTGTGTATAGGTGAGTTGTAATTATGTAACCAACTTGAAATTAAAGTAAGCCTCACGTACGGATTAGTGGTGGTCATCGGAACAGTGACGAAAAAACTGCAACTGCACGCCAGCGTCCAACATGCTGTAGTGGCGATATACCGACACACCGTCAGCTGTGTCTATTATACAGATGACTGTGACGACGCCACAGGAAGACTGATGACAAAGGCAATGGCCGCATCAAGGGAGAGGACAGACATAGACATTTATTTATTGGCATCACAATACAAAAACACATCACAGACAGAATATAACACACATTAAAAAATAATGAAAAATAGACACAGTTAAAGTTACACGGACAAATAATACAAAACATATGATGCCAATATCGGACACCGTCTCAGCATATGCTGTCACAAGGATGCGACAGCGCTGATTTTCAGCGGTGCCCGGGACTACCTAAAGACGTGCGCGCGCAATATTACTTTTATATGGAATATTATTATACAGACAGTAAGAGTATAATAAATATGATACATAAATAAAACAGTTATGAGTTTAAAATATATTTTATACAATAAAATAATAGATGAAAAAAATATATAAATATTATTGTTTAATTATTAAAAAATATATAATAATATTGAGAGAGTAAAGTAGGAAAGTGGGAATATATCGTAGGACGGCGGCCTTCTGCTGGTGAGAGCTGCTAGTTTAGCGAGTTTGTCTGCTCTTTCATTCCCAGTGCAATGAAATAGTTCAATGACTAATATACTCATTTTTATTTAGACATTATGCAGGTTTCCTCACGATGTTTTCCTTCACCGCCGAGCGCGTGATAAATCAGCACATAAAATTGCAACAACAAATTTATTGGTCCCGGCATCGGGGAACGAACTCGAGTTGCTAGCGTACTATACTACTCGAGCCAACCACCCGGACACTGAGCTACCGCGGATTTGTAATTTCTCGAATGTGTAATCTTTTGATTTCTAAAAATGTTGTATTCTATTAATTTGTTTACTTGCTGCTAATTATTTTCTTTGTTTTTCAGGTTAGAGGAGGAAAAGTTTGACATGATCAACGTAAGTATCAAAGTTAACATATATATTTGAATTGGTCGGCCCTCTTGGGCGCCCTCTGATCGGAATGCTTACGTAACATAGTGACCGTCCTTTTTTTCTTTTTTTTTTGTTAACGGGGAGGAAATCTTCAAAAAGATACCCCGCCTTCTGGGGGGAAGGCGGCGGTTATGTGGGGTTTTTACCCACTAAACCTCCCCGGTGGCCCTTTCCTCGGTGCATGACGAGGGGCTCCGGGATCTCCAGTGGAACGCACCGGAGCCCCTCTGCACTGTGCTCAAGGAGAGACAAACCCGGGGAGGATTCTCCTCCCCTGTGCCCTCATAGTGCAAGGCTACACGGGCCAGCCGATGTCGCCTTCTTCCCGGGTCCACCTTAGCGGACGACAAAGGCCCCCACCCTTGTCGCCCAGTGAACCCGAGGCCCCTTTTAGTCGCCTTATACGACAGGCAGGGGATACCGTAGTCTTATTCTTGAGAGCCCAGAACTACAGGGCTGCAATGGTAACCGTCCAAGCCGAGGTTACCCCTCACCGGGGGGACCCTTGTGTCGAGTTACCATCTAATAGAGGTTCAGGCTAAGCGATCTAAGAGCTGTGCCACCTCTCAAATCCGGTGAAGCAGTCAAGGCCAGCTTCTCTGGTATTTGTCCCACTGCTGGGTACAGGCCATCTCTATAAAAGGAGCATAGTCTGCGACGCGGCCCTAGTGCGGATTGGCAGACTTCACATATCTTAGAAAAATTTCCTGAGTCATGTAGGTTTTCTCACGATGTTTTCCTTCACCGCCCAGCTCGTGGTGAATCAGCACATAAAATTGCAACAACAAATTCATTGGTCCCGGCATCGGGAATCGAAGTCGGGTTGCCAGCGTACTATACAACTTAAGGCGACCGTCCGGCCACTGAGCTACCATGGCTCATAGTGTCTTATTCTTGGTTCGCCTTAATTTCATTCCAAGAATTGTTTATTAAGATTCATAACGCTGTACCGTGATGATCTTTAATTAATGATTTATCTCACGCAGAATACGATACTACCGGAAGCTGTGAAGTTCTGGGAGCAAGCGCTCAAGGTCCGAAAAACTGGTGGTCCCATCAAATTAAACAGGTGAGAGAGATTCAAATATAATTTGTGCGTCGTTTTTATTTGATCCAGATATAACTTGCTGCCTGTTTATTGTATATTTAAGAAATTTTTAATCCTAGCGGGGTGGAGACAGCACGCTGTTCAAATTCACTAAGCCTGTTAGGTCCCAAGTAAAAAGCACTAAAATAGTCTGGTGACTGGATAACTGGCTTCATCATCATGATCAGCCTGCAATAGTCCACTCAAAATACTATAAGCTCTTGGACACCGTCCCACCTGATGTCAGTTGGAAAGTAGCTAGCAAGTAGCTTAGTAAATGTCTATTCACTGCACTACTTGTCTATCAACTGCTTTATGTATCTACTAGCGTACCTAGCCGAGCTAGATTTTGATTTATTCTATTTAAACAATAAACTTACATTACATTAAATATTTAATTTAACTCTCACAATATATTAAATTATTCATTTCTCTCCGTTTTTTTTTTTTTGGACGAACTAACACAGTTGGCACAGAGAAGCTGGCCTTTACTGCTTCACCGGATTTGAGAGGTGGCATAGCTCTTAGGTCGCTTAGCCTGAACCTCTATTTAGGTGGTAACTCGACACAAGGGTCCCCCCGGTGAGGGGTAACCTCGGCTTGGACGGTTACCATTATTACGCGTTAGCAGTCCGATCCGAGGGCGCCCGAGAGGGCCGAACCACGACTCGGTCGGTAGCTATTTTATTAACGAAATCTACTGGGACAATCTAAGCTAAACTAACTTATATGCCACTTCGGGAAGCGTTAGCGCTGGGAGAAGAAGTGGCCGAAGAAACTCCAGCAACGCTCCTAATCCTATCGAGAGGGTGGGGTTTCCCCATAAAGTACTTGTATCGCGCAAGGATTATTCGCAACCTCCGACGGTCGCGGATGGACGCTTTGTAGCTTTGTAGAGATCTAGCCTGTGCAATGGTGATCACATCGTCCGGATCGTCGAGGACATGTCTCGGCCTCCGGACGACGCGTCTGAATTTACAAGTGGGGATAGTCTTGTAAGTGGCGGCACTCACAAGAAGTTTATTTGAGTGTTTGGTGGCAGTCTCGAAAAACCGTCGAGATGCCTGCTTAAAGAATTGGGCTATCGTCGGTAGCCCTGTATCGACATGTAATTCGCGGTTGCGTACGAACCATGGCGCACCCGTGGCTTTCTCTCCGTATTCATTCTCTTCTCGAGCGGGTGAAGATTACCTACACCTACGTACATATCAGTAAAGACAATATCATTCCTATCATTTATTCAAAAACATATCGGGCTCAAGTTAATGTCAGAAATGAAAGTACGACGTATGGCTTGTTTGACAGTACATAAAGAGGAGTGCTCCGATCGTCACCAAAATTTCTCTCGTCACAAAACTTTGAAGACTCCCTGAAAGTTTCATTGAAATCGGTCCAGCCGTTTCAGAGCCTATAAGGGACAAACCCACACACTTTCTCTTTTTTTATATATATAGATATACTAAAGATCTGACCTCAATTCATTACATTGGGTTTATTAATCGATTTTAAATTTGAGGAGGTCCTAATTTGTTTTATCTTAATGCACTCATATGAGGAATGAAAGAAATAAAATAATCTTCCTCATAGCAATTGCGTTTATTCTTAACTTAAACAATGACGTTATTCAAAACTTAGAAAACGAGTGTGCTTTAGACTACACGACTGATTTGTGTCAAAATTAGGATATTTCTATAGCGCGAGATATATCGTTAGACGTACGCCATCTCTTGGCAGGGTGTGGAAATATATTAGCCAACGTTATCCCTCAGTCAATTGTGCTATCCAGTGTCGTTTAATGATGTTCTTTCATTCATTTAAAACTAAAAAATTCGTGTCAAAATTCAAATATTTCTCTAGAGCGAGATATACCGTTAGACGTACGCCATCTCTTGGCAGAGTGTAGAATTATATTAGCCAACGTTATCCCTCAATCGATTGTGCTATCCAGTGTCGTTAAATAATATTCTTTCATTAATATAAAACTAAAACAAATTCGTGTAAAATTCAAATATTTCTATAGCGCGAGATGTATCGTTAGACGTACGCCATCTCTTGTCATAGTGTAGAAATATATTAGCCAACGTTATCCCTCAGTCAATTGTACCTATCCAGTGTCGTTAAATGATTTTCTTTCATTAATTTAAAACTAAAAAAAATTCGTGTCAAAATTGAAATATTTCTCTAGCGCGAGATATATCGTTAGACGTACGCCATCTCTTGGCAGAGTGTGGAAATATATTAGCCAACGTTATCCCTCCGTCGATTGTACCTATCCAGTGTCGTTTAATGATGTTCTTTCATTCATTTAAAACTAAAACAAATTCGTGTCAAAATTAGGATATTTCTATAGCGCGAGATATATCGTTAGACGTACGCCATCTCTTGGCAGAGTGTAGAATTATATTAGCCAACGTTATCCCTCAGTCGATTGTACCTATCCAGTGACGTTTAATGATGTTCTTTCAATCATTTAAAACTAAAACAAATTCGTGTCAAAATTAGGATATTTCTATAGTGCGTTGTAGATCGTTAGACGTACGCCATCTCTTGGCAGAGTAGAGGAATCTCGTATCCAATCAGTTGGTTGCAGTTCGGGCAGTAGTGGTTCTTGTACTTACAGCCCTCGGTGCAGTAGATCAGCAGAACTATAGGAATGCTGTAATTTGAAAGAAAACTGTTACATCATCCGCTTTTAGGATTACCTTATTGTAATAAGAACTTCACAGTTGTAACCTTTTTTTAATACAAAATAGGTTTACGTTTTATCTATCTCGCTTGATGGAAGGCGAAGATGAAGCCTAGAACACGTGAGCCTCTTTGTCTGTTAACCGGCGGCGTGGCGAAAACCATGTCATGGTACTCCCTGCTAGATAACGGAAGAGGCTCTGGCGACCGTCCATTGGCGGTATAACCATACACACAGTCGAGCAACCGGTTGGAAGAACATAGTAACCGTCCTTTTTTTTGTTAACGGGGAGGAAATCTTCAAAGATACCCCGCCTTCTGGGGAAGGCGGCGGTTATGTGGGGTTTTACCCACTAAAACCTCCCCGGTGGCCCTTTCCTCGGTGCATGACGAGGGGCTCAGGATCTCCAGTGGAACGCACCGGAGCCCCTCTGCACTGTGCTCAAGGAGAGCACGTCCCGGGGAGGAACCGTCAAGCCGAGGTTACCCCTCACCGGGGACCCTTGTGTCGAGTTACTAGCGATAGAGGTTCAGGCTAAGCGACCTGAGAGCTATGCCACCTCTCAATTCGGTGAAGCGGTCAAGGCCAGCTTCCCTGAACAATCTGTGTAGTACGTCATAAAAAAAAGTCAAAGTTAGGTGACTAATGATTTTCGGAAAATTTAAAGAATCGTCGTAACAAATATATATTTTTTTCTGTTACTGTAGCATGTCTGGTTTTATTACCTGGTTTTGAGTAAAATACTCATGTAATAGAATAAATTACATACATTTCACCACCCACTCATATTGAAGTACGGAACATACTGTATATAAACTACGAAACTAATAAAGATTTGGTGTGAGATGTGAGAATTATAAAGTCGTAGATGTATCAAGGTCACACGCTCGTACCATAGAAATGCGAATATCAGCGCCAGGATGTGTGTGAAAGCGCCGGATTCCCTCACCACGAGGGAGTGTACCCTCTGGTTGCAATGCTGGCACTGCAGTAGTTTCCTGTCTGAGCCCGGCCGCACAGTGGTTGTCGGATCTGTAACTGAACCAAAAGATAGATTAGAAAACTTCTTAAGGCACGCTTGACTTGAGGAGGAAGCCGCTGAATTCGTTACGAAAAGTGTGATCGGGCAAAGCGAATGGATGTTGAGAGGGATATTTAAGTTAGTGAAGATATCATCGTATATCTAAGACACAGTGCAGGCCTATTGTCTGTATCACACAGTAGGAGCAAGAGAGATCAGTGCGCGCGCACATTTTCCTTCTCTCTTTCTCTCATAGCCAGTTACGTTTCGTATATCTAAGACATAGTGCAGATCTATTTTATGTATCACGCTGTAGGAGCAAGAGAGAGCAGTGCGCGCGCACATTACCTTTCTCTTGTCTATCTTCACTAATTTAGATTTCCGTCTCAAGTTCTCTTCGCTTCGCCCGATCACATTTTACGTAACGCGTTCTCCACCATACTCCCCAAGTCAAGCGTGCTTAGAAAAGTTTTACTTCAAAAATACTGAACAAACCGGTCACCCAGTAAGAAGCTACAGTTACCAGTAGTCACCACCTCTGTCCTCGGTGGTGTGGTGGGTGCAGCGCTGGTTTGGTTGACCCGGTCTATCTCCGAGTAAGCGGGCGGCGGTTCCGGGAAGTCGGTGACTGGGATCGGAGACAGCGGAAAGCCGTCGTCCGGCGTGGGCTGCCGGCCGTAGTAGCCGGCTTCTTTTGTCATGAAGGCAGGCAGGTTTGGGTTGGCTGAAGAGCCGAAGGTTGGAGAGCTGGTATAGCCTGGAATGTGAAGGATGAAAGATATTTACGGAACTCTCACGTTGTTTTAACCGTAACCGTAGGGGGTAGACAAAGCTGAGCTTTCGCTGTCTGCTTTTTATCAAGCTTTTTAGATGGCATGTGACAGAAAATGAGCCTATCGCTATTCACCAGACTTAGTCAAGTTTGTAACAAATAATTTTTTGTACTAAAAACAAATGTGTTTCATCATGGGGCACCTGCAAAGCCTGCCAAAATAAAATACAGTTTCTCAGGCCGCGACTGGTCTATAGTTCTATAAAGTGGTAGAAATAACTCCTTCAATAGCGTTCGTTATCAAATGTCTAATAAAACTCTTACCAGAACCGCCGGGTGATGAGATCTGTAGTGTGCTCGGTGGTACAGGCCTTGAATGCTGTTGATTCCTAGCTGGTGTTCTACATGGGGCGTCTTCATCTTCACTGTCATCGCTTGTTATTCGCAATTCAATTCTCCTCTCCTTGAACGGGTCGTACAGGATCGTCTCCTGTAAATAAAATGACAGGGGCTCGGAAGGATTATCCCAAGTGCAGTTGGTGTAATGGTAGTGCACCATTCTAAAGATAAAACCAAGTTAAATAGTATAAGTAAAAATGATGTGGTGTGATGGGACACCAGGTAAGAAAGAAGTTCCTTCGAATAATATAGAAGCAACGCAATTTGCTAATAAAAATATTATATATTTTATGATTTTGGTCGTTTTAAAGTATTTAGGAAATTTTGTATTTTAATAAATAACGTATATAATAAATAATTTATATTTTCCCTCCTCTCTTCGCCCCTCTGCACTGTGCTCAAGGAGAGCACGTCCCGGGGAGGTTACTCCCTCCCCTGTGCCCTCGCAGCGCAAGGCGACATGGGCCAGCCAATGTCGCCTACTTCCCGGGTTCACATTGGTGGACGACTCAGGCCCCCACCCTTGTCGCCCAGTGAACCCGAGGCCCCTTTTAGTCGCCTTGTACGACAGGCAGGGGATACCGTAGTTTTATTCTTGAGAGCCCAGAACTACAGGACGTTTCATTTACCTATACTAACATGATGGAGGGTAAATAATAACAATGAAACGTTTAAAAATATGTTTTTCTTTTAATCAGGATGGATTTTTTTCCGTCCCATCATCAAAGGTGTCATTAGTACTATCGTCTGTCTTCGTTTTCGAATGCGGTCTCCTAATACCTTGCATAAAATAACTTAAATAATACTTATTAATAATTCGTTAAAGCGCCACCTGTGATCAGAGAGTTGAACTTCATGCTAAATAGTCACGTTATCGGCCGCCGTGTATACGACTAAAGCACTTTCGTTATATATTTTCTTACGGTTTTTGTCTCACACTTATTTCAGTTCGTTCGCGCAACAAAACCCTATATCTCCAAGCCTTTTTTTTTTTTTAACGCGGGGAATCGAGTTATTAACCATCCTCCGGTACCCTGGGTGGGCCTGAGGGATGTGTGGGACTCGGCCTGGGCAGCCCATACCCACTAAACCTACCGCGAATGCCATCAGCCGTTATGAGCGGGGTGTCCCGGATCTGTCAGCGACAGGACACCCCAACGACCGGCCGGTCTCGGCAAGACCGGACTTCACCTTCAAAGGGGACTCCTCCGGCACTCAGAGAAGTCCCGACGACGCCGAAGCATGCTGGGGCCAGGTTCCCATCCTGGCCCCGCTTCGGATTACGGGGGCGGCGAAAGGAGACGTCTGAAACGTCTCCTGCGCACCCCGACTCGTCGCCTGCGGAAGGAGGGAGCCCCACGGCTCCTCCCTAACCTGTTCGTTTGCCTCCTGAGAGCATCGCCCTGGCAGAAGGAGGTATGACCAGCGATTAAGACCCTTGTCACCTGTACCATCGCAAGTGCGAGGCTCGGAAGTGACAGGTCATATCTCCAAGCCTGCCGTAAGGAAATTTGTTCCGAAAATTAGTTCATAAAAGACAGTGCTCTGAGTGCTTAAAATGACTGATGGAGTCACCCAACCTGAACCAATCTCTGTTCGTTCTTGTCTCTCGGAGTCTCCAGCACGCTGCTCGCACTGCTGTCTGGTACATCAATGTACACGACAGGCGTGTCTTCTGTTCTGTTACTTCTAGTAGAGTCCGCCTCGGAATTATCAGCATCTGTCTGGAATATTTTAATTAACAAGAAGAATAATACATACTCCCTTTTAATACTAGCGAGATAAATAGAATCAGCTCGTCCACTTTTCACCAACTTTATTAAGACCTATAATTTTTAACACAAACGGAGCCCATCTGTACTGTGTTGTAAATGTCACAAGGGAGGGAGTCACCTCCAGTGTGAACCCAAAGCCCCTTTTAGTCGCCTATTACGATCAGCAGGGGATATTATTACTGTTATTCTATCAGTAATCATTTCTACTGTATTAAAAGAATATTTTCGAACACAAGTGAAATATGGTATTGTCGCATATATAGCTACCAACGTTAAACTGCCTTGCCTTATAATATATATTAATATTTGCATGTCACTAAACTGACCAAACATGTGACCTGTACTGTTTGTTAAAATGAACTCTGTGTATACACCATGTTTTGCCAAAATTTTTTTTTTTTTTTGGGGGGAATCTTCTTCTAGGGGAATGTGGGGGTTTTACCGACTGAAAACCGCCTGGTGGCCCTTCCTCGGTGAATGGTATGGGCTCCGGGATCTCGAGAGAAACGCACCGGAACCCCTTTGCACTGTGCTCTCCGGAGAGCAAGTCCCGGGGTGGGGAGGTTAATCCCTCGCCCCCTATGCATTCGCAATGCAAGGCGACACGGGCCAGTCGATGTTGCCTTCTTACCGGGTCCACTTTGGCGGACGACAAAGGACCCCACCCTTGGCGCTCAGTGAACGCCTCTTTAGTCGACTTCTACGACAGGCAGGGAATACTGTAGCCTTATTCTACATATCCCAATACTATAGCTAAATCTTCACTCACCCTGCTCGTCCCCGATCTTCCACCAGCCTCCGAGTTATTGACTGGTAGTCCGATAGGCTTGCGCGGTAGATTAGACCATTTCGCGGCGGTGGTTGAATCGATCGATGGCACGTCAATGACCACAGGGTTCACGTAAGGGTAGCCCTGGTAAGGGCGGTTTTGTGTCGTCATACCTCGAGCCTGAAAGCATAGATTTAGATCAGCTGTAATAAATCTTTAGATTATGCGTGAAAATAGCAACCGACCGAGTCGTGGTTCGGCCCTCTCGGGCGCCCTCGGATCGGAATGCTTACGCGTAACATAGTAACCGTCAAGCCGAGGTTACCCCTCACCGGAGGGACCTTGTGTCGAGTTACTAGCAATGGAGGTTCATGCTAAGCGACCTAAGAGCTATGTCACCTCTCAATCCGGTGAAGCAGTGAAGGCCAGCTTCTCTGGCCAATCTGTGTAGTGCCGTCAAAAATAAAAATACTCAATCTTTGTTACTGGCCCAACTGATGTAACTAATTTACAAAACAGCGATAAAGTTTTGAAAAAGTCCTTTTTATTAATAAACTAGCGTACCTAGCCCGCTTCGCTGGTCTAGATTTTGCTTTATTTTATTTAAACAATAAACTTACTTCATTAAATATTAAATTTAACTCTCACAATATATTAAATTATTCATTTCTCTCCGTATTCATTCTCCGCTATTCTCTTCTCGAGCGGTTACGATTACCTACACCCATGTACATATGAGCAGCATCAGTAAACGGATACATTCGTTCGCGGCGCTATAACTTACCTTGAATACTTCAAAATCCTTAATTATTATCTTCAATATACTCCATTGTACTTCAATATGGTTCATAATGACATAAATATACACAACGCATGTGTCAATACAAATTTGTGTTATAAAACAATAGAATATCATCATAGTAAATAAAAGTTGTATTTGACAGTTCAAAAAGAGGAGTGCTCCGATCGTCACCAAACTTTACAGGATTACTCGCCAGGTCAATCTGAAGATTCCCTGAAAGTTTCATTGAAATCGGTCCAGCCATTTTGGAGCCTATACGGTACAAAGCCACACTCATTATATATATATATATATATGTATATATATATATATATATAGAGATTTAGAAAATTAGAATTAATGGTTTTGTAGCTTTAAGTAAACCTTACAAAACACATCACAGACAGAATATAACACACATTAAAAAAGAATGAAAAATAGACAAAACACAGTTAAAGTTACACGGACAAATAATACAAAACATATGATGCCAATATCGGACACCGTCTCAGCATATGCTGTCGCAAGGATGCGACAGCGCTGATTTTCAGCGGTGCCCGGGACTACCTAAAGACGTGCGCGCGCAATACTACTTTTATATGTAATTTATACAGACAATAAGAGTACAATAAATATGATACATGTATAAAACAGTTATGAGATTAATATATATTATATACAATAAAATAATTTCATAAATAAATATATTATTTAGTCAAAAATAAATAATATGATAATTAAACGTATACAGTTTATATTATATAATGAAATATTGAAAATATTGGAAACGAAAATATTTATATATATATATGTATATATATATATATATATGTATATATATATATATGTATATATATATATTTATATATATATATTTATATATATATATGTATATATATATATGTATATATATATATAGAGATTTAGAAAATTAGAATTAATGGTTTTGTAGCTTTAAGTAAACCTTACAAAACACATCACAGACAGAATAAAACACACATTAAAAAGGAATGAAAAATAGACAAAACACAGTTAAAGTTACACGGACAAATAATACAAAACATATGATGCCAATATCGGACACCGTCTCAGCATATGCTGTCGCAAGGATGCGACAGCGCTGATTTTCAGCGGTGCCCGGGACTACCTAAAGACGTGCGTGCGCAATACTACTTTTATATGGAATTTATACAGACAATAAGAGTATAATAAATATGATACATGAATAAAACAGTTATGAGATTAATATATATTATATATATATATATATGTATATATATATATAGAGATTTAGAAAATTAGAATTAATGGTTTTGTAGCTTTAAGTAAACCTTACAAAACACATCACAGACAGAATATAACACACATTAAAAACGAATGAAAAATAGACAAAACACAGTTAAAGTTACACGGACAAATAATACAAAACATGTGATGCCAATATCGGACACCGTCTCAGCATATGCTGTCGCTAGGATGCGACAGCGCTGATTTTCAGCGGTGCCCGGGACTACGCAAAGACGTGCGTGCGCAATACTACTTTTATATGTAATTTATACAGACAATAAGAGTACAATAAATATGATACATGTATAAAACAGTTATGAGATTAATATATATTATATACAATAAAATAATTTCATAAATAAATATATTATTTAGTCAAAAATAAAAATACTCAATCTTTGTTACTGGCCCAACTGATGTAACTAATTTACAAAACAGCGATAAAGTTTTGAAAAAGTCCTTTTTATTAATAAACTAGCGTACCTAGCCCGCTTCGCTGGTCTAGATTTAGCTTTATTTTATTTAAACAAACTTACATCATTAAATATTTAATTTCACTCTCACAATATATTAAATTATTCATTTCTCTCCGTATTCATTCTCTGCTATTCTCTTCTCGAGCGGTTACGATTACCTACACCTATGTACAAATCAGCAGCATCAGTAAACGGACACATTCGCGGCGCTATAACTTACCTTGAATACTTCAAAATCCTTATTTATTATCTTCAATATACTTCATTGTACTTCAATATGGTTCATAATGACATAAATATACACAACGCATGTGTCAATACAAATTTGTGTTATAAAACAATAGAATATCATCATAGTAAATAAAAGTTGTATTTGACAGTTCAAAAAGAGGAGTGCTCCGATCGTCACCAAACTTAACAGGATTACTCGCCAGGACAATCTGAAGATTCTCTAAAAGTTTCATTGAAATCGGTCTAGCCATTTTGGAGCCTATACGGTACAAAGCCACACTCTTTCTATTATATATATATATATATAGATTAACTACAACTTTAACTTGGAATGACGTTTTAATTAAGACCTTAATAATTTTTGCTTGGGGTCCACGACACCGTGACCCATACTTGATCGAAATGGATGATGTCTTTTTTATTCTAAGATAAGATCTTGATGGAAGGAAGCAGAAATGTTATCATTTAACAATATATTTTAAAAAGCAGGCACAGTGGCAGACATTATCAAATTTAAAAATCTTAATGCTGCTGTGAAAAGAAATTCGGGAAGGAGATCGAAAAGGCAAAAGTCACCAATAAATAAAGAAAAAAAAGCTAAACATGTTTGATATAAGAATAGAAAAATATGGTTTAGCTTTAGATCTTAACCGACTTCAACAAAGTAGATCTTCAATTTGAAGCTTACTCTACAGTAGAGAAAAAATTAAAAATGGAAAAAGATATATAAATATATCTATATATATATATATATTTATATATATATATATATATATATATATAGAGATTTAGAAAATTAGAATTAATGGTTTTGTAGCTTTAAGTAAACCTTACAAAACACATCACAGACAGAATATAACACACATTAAAAAACGAATGAAAAATAGACAAAACACAGTTAAAGTTACACGGACAAATAATACAAAACATATGATGCCAATATCGGACACCGTCTCAGCATATGCTGTCGCAAGGATGCGACAGCGCTGATTTTCAGCGGTGCCCGGGACTACCTAAAGACGTGCGCGCGCAATACTACTTTTATATGTAATTTATACAGACAATAAGAGTATAATAAATATGATACATGAATAAAACAGTTATGAGATTAAAATATATTATATACAATAAAATAATTTCATAAAAAAATAGATTATTAAGTCAAAAAATAAATAATATGATAATTAAACGTATACAGTTTATATTATATAATGAAATATTGGAAATGAAAATATTTATATATATATAAAATAATTGAAGCATAAGCGTTGTATATATTGTAAAAACTTAACCTATGGTTTAAAAATAAATAAAGAAGAATTAATTAACATAACATTGTAGGTTCAAACCTAACTCCTTAAGTTGAGAAACCATTAAGTCTAATATGTCAGTTACAAAACTGTCTACCTTATGTTGTGACGTAAATTTTTATAACTGATAAAAATAAACGAGATAACATTTTAAAAACAGTGATAAAGCGTGTCGTGCGGTATACCTGTGAAAAAAATATACCTAAATTAGCTCTCGCATTATAAATACAAGCGGGGTTAAGAGACTCGAGTTGAACCTTTACGGTTTGGGACCTTCAAGTAACGGGACTACCCCTATCTGAAAGACAACGCACCTGCAAGCTCCGGTGCTGTGTCATGTGACGGTGATATAAAATCGGGACCTTCAGTCTACTATATGACAATGACATACAACTATGAAACCAAACAAATACAATTCAATTGCCATTGTGATGAATCGTCCATTTGTTGCGCATATAAAGCAAATTTAACACATAAGGTTTTCTCATGGATTTTTTTTTATGACTAACTACACAGATTGGCCAGAGAAGCTGGCCTTGACTGCTTCACCGGATTGAGAGGTGGCATAGCTCTTAGGTCGCTTAACCTGAACCTCTATTGCTAGTAACTCGACACAAGGGTCCCCGGTGAGGGGTAACGTCGGCTTGACGGTTACTGTGTTACGCGTAAGCATGCCGATCCGAGGGCGCCCGAGAGGGCCGAACCACGACTCGGTCGGTTGCTATTTCACGGATAATCTAAGAGACATTCAAAAGCTAAACTAACTTTGAGTGCCACTTCGGAAAGCGTTGGCGCTGGGAGAAGAAGTGGCCGAAGAAACTCCAGCAACGCTCCTAATACCTAAGGGGTGGGGCCTGCCCATAAAATAGCGGTAACGCGCAAGGATTATTCGCAACCTCCGACGGTCGCGAATGGACGCTTTGTGGATTTGTAGAGATCTAGCCTGTAAATTCTCATGGATGCCTTTGTTTAAACTGGACCAAATTGAAATGGTATCACATGGGAAGCACCAGTATTGAAATAAAAAAGGATCATCAAAGTCAGTTCACCCACTGGAATGTTCTAAGGTAACATAAAAAAAAAACCTTTTTTGAATTCGGTTTAAAAGGACATTAGAAGTCCACTTACCAATCTGTAAATCCGACCGACGCGGTTCTTCCCCTCTCAGAAGGAAGAGGGTTGTTGTTCAGGGCTTATAAAGCTTCAGGATGAAAGAGCTAAGATATCTGCTGGTGAAATTGTATCTCCGGCTTATCTGATATGTCACAAACACAAAACTGCTTGGATAATTGCGGCTATATGTTGAATTTCATCTATATATCGACGCTGGAAAGTAAAAACGTATTAAGTAGCACATATGGCCATTTTTACGTCGTTGGAATCAGAAAAAAAAGACGCGTCGAATGATATATGACTTGTAACAATTACATGAAAAATTGCGAAAATAGGATTTTCAAAATTGTCACTTCTCTTTTATTTTTTGTACCGTGAAATGTAAATAACAAGAAAACTCTAAGTTAATGCCGTGTTACAATATTTGTACAGCAAAAAATAATAAATATTGTGTCCAAAAACGACAGCTCTAGGGTCCACAAAAACAGAAGTTATAATTTGTTAAAAAGTTGAAATGTTTTTCGGCTCTGATAAACATTATCATTATTGTGGGTTACTACGTTTTTGTTTTCCAGCGTCGATATTATCTGTTCACATTAGAATGGATCAATTTCATTTGAGCACTATACGGCACTACAATGTCACCCGCACTATAGACACATGTAACACGTAGATTGTAATAGCGCCACGAGACTGGCGCAATATTCATATCAGATACCTGTTATCAATATAACACGTGATAAGATTGTCAAACCGGACATTCTTATAGCGTCACTCTTTTTATGTTGCATATAAAATAAGGTAACGCTTGAATTAGAACGATTCGAAGGGGATGTTCGTGGGATCGAACACCGAAAGATTTTCTAAGCAAGTGCTTGACTACGATCCCACCTGATGTTAAGTGGAAATGCAGTCTTGGATGGTAAGGCGCACTAGCTTAGTAAATGCCTGTTCACTCTACTCTTGAAAATACCCACATTGTAATCGGAAGGAAAGACAGACGCGGGCAAACTATTCCAGTCCTTTGCTGTACGAAGAATGAAAGACGAAGCAAATCGCTTCGTTCGGGTTTGAGGGATGTTCACAACAAAAGGATGAAATCCCGCAGTGCGTAAAGTAAAACGTCTCTCGTTTGACTTGGGAAGTAAGGTGATGAATGCGGATGCATCTGTCGAGTGGAATGGAGATTTAGAGGGAGATATTAGGTAGTGACGATAGAAGGCGAGAGAGTGACGTTTCTTATATTATTGTAAAGGTAAGAGGGATAGAGGTGCGAGCACACATTCTTCTTTCTCTCTCATAGCACGTTTCGTATATCTAAGACACGTACGTGTGCGTCTATTGTCTGTTTTTTTTTCTCTCTTTATTGTGGCAACAAACAGTCCTTATTGTCTATTATGTTACATTATATATTTTTACAAGTTTTATCGACCAACAGTGCCGAGAATGTTTAGTTTATTATAATTTGCAATTTGCATCCGCGTACAAACTAGAAGAATCAAACAGAATCGAGTCAGGAGAATTTACTTACAATTAAAGTTTTGAACCTAATAAATGAGTTGCTAAAAATATCCACTTCTGAAGTTAAGTCCTCCACGTTACAGAAATTGTTATTGTAATAGTGCAAACTTCTGATTAGGAAACGATTACTTGTATAGTTTTTTTTCGCTGGAGGTGGAACAAAAATGTTTAAATACGAGTTGTTTAAGTGTAGAACACGAGAGAGTTGAATTAAAAATTTAGTTTTAGTGATGAATTTAATTTTTCCTAAAATATCCGAACAGTCAACATGGCCATTAAGAATTTTGTAAAGATAATAGAGATCAAATTGTGTACGACGATTTACAAGACTTGGGAGGCTACACTGTTTTACACTGTAGGAGCAGGAGAGAGCAGTGCGTGCGCACATTTTCTCTATCTTCAACAATCGTGTATATATTATATTTTGTTTATAATAATACATATCGACGCTGGAAAGCAAAAACGTAGAAGTGACACATATGAGCCATTTTCACTCTTTTACGTCGTTGGAATGAGTAGAAAAGACGCGTCGAATGATATATGACTTGTAACAATTGGATAAAAAATAGCGAAAATAGGATTTTCAAGATTGACACTTCTTTTTTATTTTTTGTACCGTAAAAAGATTTTCTTTTAGGAAAACTCTAGGTTGATGCCGCGGTACAATACTTAATCAGCAAAAAATAATAAATATTGTGTCCAAAAACGACAGCTCTAGGTCCACAAACACGAAAGTTATAATTTTTTTAAAAAGTTGAAATGTTTTTCGGCTCCGGTGAACAATTTCATTTTGTGAGTTACTACGTTTTTGTTTTCCAGCGTCGATATTATCTGTTCACATTAGAATGGATCAATTTCATTTGAGCACTATACGGCACTACAATGTCACCCGCACTATAGACACATGTAACACGTAGATTGTAATAGCGCCACGAGACTGGCGCAATATTCATATCAGATACCTGTTATCAATATAACACGTGATAAGATTGTCAAACCGGACATTCTTATAGCGTCACTATTTTTATGTTGCATATAAAAAAGGTAACGCTTGAATTAGAACGATTCGAAGGGGATGTTCGTGGGATCGAACACCGAAAGATTTTCTAAGCAAGTGCTTGACTACGATCCCACCTGATGTTAAGTGGAAATGCAGTCTTGGATGGTAAGGCGCACTAGCTTAGTAAATGCCTGTTCACTCTACTCTTGAAAATACCCACATTGTAATCGGAAGGAAAGACAGACGCGGGCAAACTATTCCAGTCCTTTGCTGTACGAAGAATGAAAGACGAAGCAAATCGCTTCGTTCGGGTTTGAGGGATGTTCACAACAAAAGGATGAAATCCCGCAGTGCGTAAAGTAAAACGTCTCTCGTTTGACTTGGGAAGTAAGGTGATGAATACGGATGCATCTGTCGAGGGAATGGAGATTTAGAGGAGATATTAGGTAGTGAAGATAGAAGGCGAGAGTTACGTTTCTTATATTATTGTAAAGGTAAGAGGGATAGAGGTGCGAGCACACATTTTCTCTATCTTCAACAATCGTGTATATATTATATTTTGTTTATAATAATACATATCGACGCTGGAAAGCAAAAACGTAGAAGTGACACATATGAGCCATTTTCACTTTTTTACGTCATTGGAATTAGAAAAATCGCGTCGAATGATATATGACTTGTAACAATTAGATGAAAAATAGCGAAAATAGTCATTTACAAGATTGACACTTCTTTTTTATTTTTTGTACCGTAAAAAGATTTTCTTTTGGGAAAACTCTAGGTTAATGCCGCGGTACAATACTTATTCAGCAAAAAATAATAAATATTGTGTCCAAAAACGACAGCTCTAGGTCCACAAACACGAAAGTTATAATTTTTTTAAAAAGTTGAAATGTTTTTTGGCTCCGGTGAACAATTTCATTTTTGTGAGTTACTACGTTTTTGTTTTCAATCGTCGATATATATATAAATCCATAGATATAGTCTAAAGCACAATCAAACCAACAAAAAAAAATATAAAATAAAAAACATATCTTTTTTTTGTCGACAATATAAAATACGTAAATTGTTCATTAATACTTGTTAATAATTAGTTAAAGCGCCACCTGTGAACAGAGAGTTGAACTACATGCTCAATAGACAGACATAGACATTTATTTATTGGCATCACAATACAAAACACATCACAGACTGAATATAACACACATTAAAAATAATGAAAAATAGACAAAACACAGTTAGAGTTACACGGACAAATAATACAAAACATATGATGCCAATATCGGACACCGTCTCAGCATATGCTGTCACAAGGATGCGACAGCGCTGATTTTCAGCGGTGCCCGGGAATTTGAGAATTTATACAGACAGTAAGAGTATAATAAATATGATATATAAATAAAACAGTTATGAGATAAAAATATATTTTACGCAATAAAATAATAGATGAAAAAAATATATATATAAATATTATTGAGTCAAAAATAAATAATTTGATAATTAAATGTATAAAGTTTAAATTATATAATTAAATATTAAAAATATTGGAAACAACAAGCCACCGATGTCGCGGGGATATTATCTTTTGTATCTTTAACATCAGGTGTTTTAATTTATTTTAAATGCGTTTACAGATTTACTCTCTCTTATGGGCGGTGGTAAATTATTCCAACACTTGGTGGCCAAGTATCTGAAACTGCCCGGAACGCAGCAGTTCGGTGTGGCGGAATTTGTAAAATGCAGTTTGTAAATGGGCCAGTCACGCTATTGCCCGTGCGTACGTCAATAGCTCTTCCGTTATATATTTTTCTTACGGTTTTAGTCTTACATTTGTTTCAGTTCGGTCCTGTTAAACTATTTCCTCCAAACCTGCCGTAACTTTATTCCAAATTATATATCTATAAAGTACTACTATTTACTTTGTTACCTGTTTTTCTCCTTGCAGGAAATGTCCTACCCGCCAGGTCTTCATCCGAGGCGGGAGGTCCCACTGTATAGACGCTTGCAATGCTGAGACCATGTGCGGGGAGGTCAGGGTCCCAGAGTACCATCTAAATGTGAGTACTGAATTACCGCTTAGTTAAAAAACTTCAACAATGTTTTTTTTCAACCGACTTCTATTGAGGAGTAAGTTCTCGATTCGTCAATATGTTTGTTACTTCATAACTAACGCCTTTTTGTTCACGCGGGGGAATCTTTTTATAGACCATCCTCCGGTACCCTGGGTGGACCCGGAGGGATGTGTGGGACTCGGCCTGGGCAGCCCCTACCCACTAAACCTTCCGCGAATGCCATCAGCCGTTATGAGCGGGTGCCCCGGATCTGTCAGCGACAGGACACCCCAACGACCGGCCGCTCCCGGCAAAGACCGGGCTTCAACCTCAAAGGGGACTTCTCCGGCACTCAGAGAAGTCCCGACGACGCCGAAGCATACTGGGGCCAGGTACCCATCCTAACCCCGCTTCGGATTAGGGGTGGCAAGAGGAGGCGTTCGTAACGCCTCCTGCGTACCCCGATACGTCGTCTGCGGAGGGGGAGCCTCTGCCCTCCCTCCTGACCCGCTCGTCAGCCTCCTTCTGGGTCATAACTAACGCCTGGGTGAACCGATTATGATTGTTTTTTTAAAAGAAAGCTACTAATATTACTTTTTTTTCATAGATATTACTAAAATTCTTGTTAACCATTCCAAATAAGCTTATGCTTGTGCTAGGAGATGGTTCACGTTAATAGTCGAATGGTGGATTCAAACCTACGACCATATGATTCTCAGACCGTACCCTTATCCATTAGGCTATTGACGCTTCGTTCTATATGAAATAGCAACCGTCCAAAACAAGGTAAATCGACACAAAGGTAAGGCGACCTTACCTTTGTGTCGATTTACTTTAAATAGGAAGTCTGGCTAAGCTCTCAATCCGGTGAAACAGTAAAATTCACAGGCCAAGCTGTGTAGTTTTTCACAAAAAAACGATTTTTCGCGTAACTTGCTTTCACGAACGGAATCCTACCACCTCCCATGGCCCCACCAACCTTGGATTATGGGCCTAAACGCAGGAGGACACGCACCTTCTTGACTCCCTACAAGTTCTTTATCAAGGCCTTCCTCCACCATGAGCTCTCCCCCTTAAGGGGCTCAACGACACACCACAACGGCTCGATGACGCCAGGCCCCGACGTTGACGTTTCTGGTGAGCCCTTCTTTTGTGCCAACCGTGAGCAAATTCCCTGAACATGAGGAAGTGCTTTCACGAACTATCATTTTGTGGAATCAATTGTTACCAGCGGTGTCACCAACCTTTACGGCTTGGGGACCTTCCAGGTCACATTACAGGGCTTGGCCAGAATTAACTTATTTCTCCAGAGGGTAATGTATTTAGCTATAATAACCATTTGACATGAATTACACTAAGTACTTTTATTGTAATTAATTTAAGCAAACTGTTATTTTGCACATACAGTTCAAAACTTTCAATTGAAAATTGAATATTTAAAAAATATATTAGTTCATTATGGTTTTAGGAACAATGAGAATTGAACTGTAACAGGTTGGTTTCATAGTCAAAATGTTATTGGCAAATAGAGTCGGAGCCCTGATTGGTTATCTAATGAAAATATAAAGTCACAACTATATTTACGAATAAAAAACAAAAACCGACTTCAAATAGAATCCATTTTTTTTTCTCACCCACTAAAACCTTCCCGGTGGCCCTTTCCTCGGTGCATGACGAGGAGCTCCGGGATCTCACGTGGAACGCATCGGAGCCCCTCTGCACTGTGCTCAAGGAGAGCACGTCCCGGGGGGAGGCTACTCCCTCCGATCCTCCGACACGGGCCAGCCAATGTATGCCGGACATAGTAACCGTCTAAGCCGAGGTTACCCCTCACCGACAGGACCCTTGTGTCGAGTTACTAGCGAGAGAGGTTCAGGCTAAGCGGCCTAATACCTATGCCACCTTTCAAACCGATCAAGCAGTCAATGCCAACTTCTCTGGCCAATCTGTCCAGTACGTCATAAAAAAATAACAACATAAAAAAAACAGAGAATTCAGAATCTCCTCCTTTTTGAAGTTGGTTGAAAAGAAGGCGTATATGGATGTGGAAGAAGCGAGGGTTGTTCCGGAAAAAAATGAAAATCCCAAGGGCTTTTATTTATTTATTTATTTATTTATATTTTATTTATTATAAGTAATTATCGCTTTCATAGCCTTCTCTAACTGTAGTTCCTTTTCCTGCTAACTCCATTTCCTGTTAGTCGTAATCATATCTTTCGTCTGACTGTAACTTCTTTGTGGAAGATTTTTTATATTTCATCCTTCTATAATTACGCCTTTTTGGTGATAAATTCGTAACTGCGTATTTTTTTCTTGTTTCTTTGTTAACTTTTTTGAAATCACTTGGTTTTGATGTGTGAAAGTTTATTGTGTCATTTCTATTGTGCTCAGTTAGTCTTGTAACATTGTTTTCCTTGGCTGATACTTTTAAATTTCTCCTATATTTTCCATCGAAATATGGTTCTCTCATCTCTGCGATATTATCTTTTTCCGTTTTATTCCTCTTTTCGTGTGCAGTTGAGTTCAAACTTTCTATCTTCATGGTTATTGTGTCTTGCGCCGGTTGTAATAGCTCTATCGGTCCACTTGTCGCTACCACTTCGTGTTTAACATAAATCGAGTTATCGTTATAATCGAATCTATTGTTATAGGAATTATTTGCTGTAATGCTGCGATATCTGGATGTAGACGCTTGTTCATTTTCATAATTAAATTCGCGTCTTACCGGTGTATTATCTTTTGTACTTGATAGATTTAATTTCATTTTCAAAAGTTCCACTTTAACTTCACGTCTTGTATAATGTTTAGGAGACGTTGATCTTCTGTCTTTTGGATGTGCAGGTAAATTATTCATTTCTATAATGTGACTATTAGACTCATCTTTCTTCTCAATGGAATATTCGGGAGTATCATAGAAATTGTTTGAGTAAGGCTTCGGAGTTACAACGAAATCAGAGTCCAACTCTTTTTTCCATTGATATCTTGGCTCCAGTTTCTCTTTTGTTGTAACTACATGATCGTAGATGTATTGGGGACCCTTTTTCTTTCTCGTATTTCGTGTATTTAACAGTTTTGTAACATCTGTATAGGTATTCTTGTTTGGATCTTTCTTATTTTGGTATTTTGCTGCCGAGATGTCTTCTTTTACTCGATCAGCATCTTGGACGGTACCGCTCAGCGCTTTGATAATTTCCTCGCTACTTGATAGTCTTTTTAAATTTTCCATTTTGTATAGATCGTTATTAATTCTGTCATAATGGGTATTTTCCTCTGATATGTTTGTTATATTGTCATCGCTCGCACGGACGAATAGATTGGCGATCTGATTGACTACTGGAGCGGAGGCGAAGTATTTTGCTATGTTTGATAAATCTTCGAAGTTCGCCGTTAACAGAACAAGAGAATATGATATGTGTGTTATGATTAATAGATGAAGACCTGCAACAATTTATATCATTTTAAACCTCTAAAGCAGTCTTTCTCAAAGTGGACGATAACGCCTCCTTGGTGGCGTTTGAAACTTTTTTTTTTGTTAACGAGGAGGAAATCTTCAGAAAGATACCCCGCCTTCTGGGTTATGTGGGGTTTTTACCCACTAAAACCTCTCCGGTGGCCCTTCTTTGATATATGGTGAGGGGCCCCTCTGCACTGCGCTCAAGGAGAGCACTTCCCGGGAGGTTACTCCCTCCCCTGTGCATTCGCAGTGCAAGGCGACACGGGCCAGCCGATGT
Source organism: Meandrusa payeni (assembly GCA_029286785.1). Taxonomy (NCBI): domain Eukaryota; kingdom Metazoa; phylum Arthropoda; class Insecta; order Lepidoptera; family Papilionidae; genus Meandrusa; species Meandrusa payeni. Next base: position 4,074,602 of record JAGSMX010000026.1, read on the forward strand.
CGCCTTCTTCCCGGGTCCACTTTGGCGGACGACAAAGGCCTCCACCCTTGTCGCCCAGTGAACCCGAGGCCTCTTTTAGTCGCCTTCTACGACAGGCAGGGGATACCGTAGTCTTATTCTTGAGAGCCCAGAACTACAGGGCTGGACGTTTGAAACCTAGCGTTACCCAGAAAAGTTGGGGGCATTGTTGTGGGTTAGGAGGGCGATGTATAATGTGTAATTTCATTTTCAAAAGTTCCACTTTAACTTCACGTCTTGTATAATGTTTAGGAGACGTTGATCTCCTGTCTTTTGGATGTGCAGGTAAATTATTCATTTCTATAATGTGACTATTAGACTGATCTTTCTTCTCAATGGAATATTCGGGAGTATCATAGAAATTGCTTGAGTAAGGCTTCGGAGTTACAACGAAATCAGAGTCCAACTCTTTTTTCCATTGATATCTTGGCTCCAGTTTCTCTTTTGTTGTAACTACATGATCGTAGATGTATTGGGGACCCTTTTTCTTTCTCGTATTACGTGTATTTAACAGTTTTGTAACATCTGTATAGGTATTCTTGTTTAGATCTTTCTTATTTTGGTGTTTTGCTGCCGAGATGTCTTCTTTTACTCGATCAGCATCTTGGACGGTACCGCTCAGCGTTTTGATAATTTCCTCGCTACTTGATAGTCTTTTTAAATTGTCCATTTTGTATAGATCGTTATTAATTCTGTCATAATGGGTATTTTCCTCTGATATGTTTGTTATATTGTCATCGCTCGCACGGACGAACAGATTGGCGATCTGATTGACTACTGGAGCGGAGGCGAAGTATTTTGCTATGTTTGATAAATCTTCGAAGTTCGCCGTTAACAGAACAAGAGAATATGATATGTGTGTTATGATTAATAGATGAAGACCTGCAACAATTTATATCGTTTTAAACCTCTAAAGCAGTCTTTCTCAAAGTGGACGATAACGCCTCCTTGGTGGAGTTTGAAACTTTTTTTTTTTGTTTACGAGTAGGAAATCCTCAGAGAGATACCCCGCCGAAGGCGGCGGTTATGTGGGGTTTTTACCCACTAAAACCTCCCCGGTGGCCCTTCTTTGGTGTATGGTGAGGGGCCCCTCTGCACTGCGCTCAAGGAGAGCACTTCCCGGGGGGGTTACTCCCTCCCCCCCTGTGCACTCGCAGTGCAAGGCGACACGGGCCAGCCGATGTCGCCTTCTTCCCGGGTCCACCTTGGCGGACGACAAAGGCCCCCACCCTTGTCGCCCAGTGAACCCGAGGCCCCTTTTAGTCGCCTTCTGCGACAGGCAGGGGATACCGTAGTCTTATTCTTGAGAGCCCAGAACTACAGGGCTGGACGTTTGAAACCTAGCGTTACCCAGAAAAAGTTGGGGGCATTGATGTGGGTTAGGAGGGCGATGTATAATGTGTAATTTCATTTACTTTATATAGTATTTTAAATTTTACTAAAATTTAAAACCCACCGACAACACAATTTTTTTTTTTTTTGTGAAATATTACTAACAATCTTGTTAACCATTCCAACTATGCTTAAGCTTGTGCTAGGACATGGTTCACGGCAATAGTCGAATGGTGGATTCGAACCCACGACCCTACGATTCGCAGGCCGTACCCTAAACCATTAGGCTATTGACGCTTAAGCGCAATAACGAATAACTACTTTATATTTCTACTTGATTGATAATTATGAAAGTGCGTTTGGGATAAAGTATTCAATATTTTAATATAATTTAATTTAAATAAGTTAAAGAGTATGCTTAAAATCAAAAGACTTAGATCGGCTGATCATGTGCAGAGAATGGATGAAGCCAGGATGACAGGAGGCCGGGGAATACCAAAGCTCCGTTGGTTAGACGGTGCCAATCGAGACGCCAAAGAAATTGGCATAGGAACCTGGAGGACTGCGGCCATGGATAGACCGAGGTGGAGGAAGTTGCTTGACCAAACCAAGGCCCACAACACTGTAGAGCTTATAGAAGAAGAAAGAGCATCTTCAAAAAAAATACATTAATTCAAAAATCTTTAGTTGTGAATACGTCATTATCATTAACATTTCTTGACTGTGCCTACACTTGGGTAGCCGCGTAACCGCATTCATTACGCCTATGATATGGTAACTAGTTAGGTTACCGACACCCTGGAGCGTAACGTAAATATTAAACAGCAAATAATTTTTTTTTTTTTAAAAAAAAAAAAAAAAAAAAAAAAAAAAAAAAAAAAATAGATTAATTCAAAAATCTTTAGTTGTGAATACGTCATTATCATTAACTTCTTGACTGTGCCTACACTTGGGTAGCCGCGTAACCGCATTCATTACGCCTATGATATGGTAACTAGTTAGGTTACCGACACACTGGAGCGTAACGTAAATATTAAACGGCAAATAATTTTTTTTTCCTCTTTCATTATTCGTACAGTAAACGATTGGAATTGTTTGCCCGCATCTCTCTCCTTCCGATTACAATGTGTGTGTGCGCCTTACCAGGACTGAGTTTCCACTTAACATAAAGTGGGATCGTGGTCAATTTACGTTCTTATGGTCGTGTGTTCAAAAGTCGACTTGCTTGATTTTCATATAAAGTTTCTTAACTACAAAATCATATCACATTTTAACAAGAGGTCAAAAAACGACTTCTTCGGCACTTGCAATTCCGTTTAAACATATATTTACCAAATTACTATTAAAGATGCAAAAAAATTCTTATATTACCACTCTACCAGAGTAGAATAGCGACTGACATAATCTATCTCTCAATTGTATATATATATTAACGTAGGTACCATAATTTCAGCCCTGTAGGTCTGGGCTTTCAAGAATAAGACTACGCTATCCCCTGCCTGTCGTAAAAGGCAACTAGACTGGGCGACAAGAGTGGGGGCCTTCGTTGTCCGCCAAGGTGGAACCGGGAAGAAGGCGACATCGGCTGGCCCGTGTCGCCCGTGTGGCAATGCGAGGGCACAGAGGGGGAGGGAGTAGTCTCCCCCCTCCGGGAAGTGCTCTCCTTGAGCACAGTGCAGAGGGGCTCCGGTGCGTTCCACTGGAGATCCCGGAGCCCCTCACCATGCACCGAGGCAGGGCCACCGGGGAGGTTTTAGTGGGTAAAAACACATAACCGCCGCCTTCCCCCCAGAAACGGCGGGTTAACTTTTTGAAGATTTCCTCCCCGTTAACTAACAAAAACAAAAGGTTCCATAATTAACAATTACAACGATATAGATTGCCATTAACTACTATCACAAATTAACCTTCGTGTCCCAATTATGGCAAGAAATCAGGGAATTTTACATATTTCGGTAACAAGAAACAACTACAAGCGACACTATCCCCTTAGATGCTAGGAGCGTTGCTGGAGTTTCTTCGGCCACTTCTTCTCCCAGCGCCAACGCTTTCCGAAGTGGCGCTCAAAGTTAGTTTAGCTTTCGAATGTCCCTTAGATTATCCGCGAAATAGCAACCGACCGAGTCGTGGTTCATTCCTCTCGGGCGCCCTCGGATCGGAATGCTTCCGCGTAACATAGTAACCGTCAAGCCGAGGTTACCACCGGGGACCCTTGTGTCGAGTTACTAGCGATAGAGGTTAAGGCTAAGGCTAAGCTAAAAAAACTAACATATAACAATACTAATATAGCGTGCCAGCGAATGGTTTATTTTTAATACATTACACAGTATAAAACAAAGTCGCTTTCTATGTCCATACTGACAATTTAAAAGTTGGACAATTATATAGCGCATAAATTACAATGTTACGAAGTCCCTAATACTTTTTTTTTTATTGTTGTTGATCGCAACCACAGAGCTGCGTCCGTGCTCTTTTGGGTAATGTGGCATCAGAGCGGAATGCCAATCCCATAATTACTTTTGTACGTGATCTTGACCTTCTAGTATAGTCCGCCGGTAAATGAAAATATCACAGAAAACGGAAATTATATTTTATACGTTTTGTTACATTCGAAATATATACAAAACGGAAAAGTCTAAGCAAAAAGTGTGAATGAAAAATTATGACATGTGTCTTATAAAAATTTTCTAATTCCAAATACAACTTAAATAATTTTGTCATCTATTTTTTTTTTTATGACGAACTACACAGATTGGCCAGAGAAGCTGGCCTTGACTGCTTCACCGGATTGAGAGGTGACATAGCTCTTAGGTCGCTTAGCCTGAACCTCTATTGCTAGTAACTCGACTCAAGGGTCCCCGGTGAGGGGTAACCTCGGCTTGACGGTTACTATGTTAAGCGTAAGCATGCCGATCCGAGGGCGCCTGAAAGGGCCGAACCACGACTCGGTCGGTTGCTATTTCACGGATAATCTAAAACCTCTTTGGTAGTTGGCAAACGCTAGTCGCCACACTCTTTCCAATACACTTAAATTGTTCACTCTGCATTTATTAAAAGATTGCCACTTCCACAGTTACTATTTTCCTTTTTTTTTATTGTTGTTAGATCGCAACCACAGAGCTGCGTCCGTGCTCTTTTGGGTAATGTGGCATCAGAGCGGAATGCCAATCCCATAATTACTTTTGTACGTGATCTTGACCTTTTAGTATAGTCCGCTGGTAAATAAAAATATCACAGAAAACGGAAATCATATTTTATACGTTTTGTTACATTAGAAATATATACAAACTGAAAAGTCTAAGCAAAAAGTGTAATGAAAAATTATGACATGTGGTCTTATAAAAATTTCTCTAATTCCAAATACAACTTAAATAATTTTGTCATCTATTTTTTTTTTTATGACGAACTACACAGATTGGCCAGAGAAGCTGGCCTTGACTGCTTCACCGGATTGAGAGGTGACATAGCTCTTAGGTCGCTTAGCCTGAACCTCTATTGCCAGTAACTCGACACAAGGGTCCCCCCGGTGAGGGGTAACCTCGGCTTGGACGGTTACTATGTTACGCGTAAGCATGCCGATCCGAGGGCGCCCGAGAGGGCCGAACCACGACTCGGTCGGTTGCTATTTCACGGATAATCTAAAAACCTCTTTGGTAGTTGGCGAACGCTAGTCGCCACACTCTTTTCCAATACACTTAAATTGTTCACTCTGCATTTATTAAAAGATTGCCACTACCACAGTTACTATTTTCTTTTTTTTTGTTTTTTTTTAATATATAATGCCTGAATTTGGAGGTGGCCAGAGATCGCTCCGGTTCACGCGTCGCAGACGCCCCGCTGCATTGCTTATCTTCTCAGCGACCGCTGTGTCCCTGCTTCTCATAGCATTTTTAGGTTGTAGTCCACTATCCTCTCCTTTGATGCGGCCATTGCCTTTGTCATCAGTCTTTCTGTGGCGTCGTCACAGTCATCTGTATTATAGACACAGCCTACGGTGTGTCGGGATACAGCATGTTGGACGCTGTCGTGCAGTTGCAGTTTTTCCGTCACTGTTCTGATGACCACCACTGATCCGTACGTGAATAATAATTACGTCCCTAATACTTGGGATCTTGGTCAAAGTGCAACCGTACTTCTCTGCAGGACAGCTTTATGAAAAAGCTCAAGTCCGGTCGTGTGTATATATATAGTAGAATACTGCTGTCACATTTGGGCAGGCGCTGCTAAATGCCATCTCGCAGCTTTGGACTCGGTGGAAGAGCGGGCTAAGAGGCTATTTTGTGACGCAGCTGAAACCAATCTGCTCAGTCTTGAGCACAGGCGTAAGGTAGCTAGCCTTTCGGTTTTCTACAGATTGCATTTTGGATAGTGCTCAGGAACTACACGATCTAATTCCCCCATCCCCTTTCCACCATCGGACTTCTAGACGCACTGCGGGATTTCGTCCTTTTGTTGTGAACATCCCTCAAACCAGAACGAAACCGCTTTGCTTCGTCTTTCATTCTTCGTACAGCAAAGGACTGGAATAGTTTGCTCGCATCTGTTTTTCCTTCCGATTACAATGTGGGTATTTTCAAGGGTAGATTGAATAGGAATTTCTAAGCTAGTGCGCCTTACCATTCAGGACTGCATTTCCACTTAACATCAGGTGGGATCGTTGTCAAGCACTTGCTTATAAAGTATAAAAAAAATAAAACACACAACTCAGTGTGTCCATACCTTTAGTACACGTAGTCTGATATACTTATCACGTCTTAATTAACAACGCGCTTGATGCAGTTGATTGTTGCATCTGCGAATGGTCGTCAGTACCAGATATGATTCCCACACAAGATATATGCTTATGTACCACGTACGTGTCTCTTTTGGATGCTGCATCTGTGATTTGGTTGTAATGCGATCTCTTGAATCGGAGATACGATGCTTTGAGTGATAGGCCTTCCCCAATGCCTTCGTTTTTTATTATTATTCCTAAGCCAGTGCTTGACTACGATCCTACCTGATGTTAAGTGGACACTGTTCTGAATGGTAAGGCGCACTAGCTTAGTAAATGCCTATTCACTATACTCTTGAAAACACCCACATTGTAATCGGAAGGAAAGATTGCGGGCAAACTATTCCAGTCCTTTGCTGTACTAAGAATGAAAGGAAATAATTTCTCACTACATCTATATACAATTAGTTGTATAATTGGAGACCGAAATGAGAAGGCTTTGTTTTACCCCTCACCGGGGGTACCCTTGTGTCGAGTTACCACCTAATAGAGGTTCAGGCTAAGCGATCTAAGAGCTGTGCCACCTCTCAAATCCGGTGAAGCAGTAAAGGCCAGCTTCTCTGTGCCAACTGTGTTAGTTCGTCCAAAAAAAGGCTTTGTCCATCATACAAACATTATTCAATACAACAGCATTGAACACCTTGTTTTTGAAGTCGGTTAATAAATAACCATAAAATTCCAGAAATTATATATATTATTATAATTATATTATGATGTTTGTCCTTGACAAGGCCAATAATTAACAATAGCGTGACTTTAAAATGTACAATTTATTGTTTTTAGTCAACAGTATAATACTGTAATAAATTGCTGAGGGTATTAGAGAATAATTTTCAATTACGAGTTATTTATTAACGTCGTTATGTGCGCGTACCCATTATTAACCGACTTCAAAGGAGAAAGTCCTGTTTTTTTTTTGACGAACTAGCACAGTTGGCACAGAGATGCTGGCCTTCCTCTGCCTGTCGTACAAGGCGACTAAAAGGGGCCTCGGGTTCACTGGGCGACAAGGGTGGGGGCCTGAGTCGTCCACCAAAGTGAACCCGGGAAGAAGGCGACATCGGCTGGCCCGTGTTGCCTTTCGCTGCGAGGGCACAGGGGGGGAGGGAGTAACCTCCAGTGCGTTCCACTGCAGATCCCGGAGCCCCTCGTCATGCACCGAGGAAAGGGCCACCGGGGAGGTTGTAGTGGGTAAGAACCCCACATAACCGCCGCCTTCCTTCCAGAAGGCGGGGTATCTTTGTGAAGATTTCCTCCCCGTCAACAAGAGAAGCTGACCTTTATTGCTTCACCGGATTGAGAGGTGGTATAGCTCTTAGATCGCTTAGCCTGAACCTCTATTAGGTGGTAACTCGACACAAGGGTCCCCCTGGTGAGGGGTAACCTCGGCTCGGACGGTTACCATAAGAGAAGGTCCTGAAGTCTTCCGTACTTATATGCAATGTTTGTGCGTACTCAAAGCGCTCGGTTATAGAATGATTTTGAACATTTCTGTTTGATTGTAATCGTAAAGTTTGGTGACGATCGGAGCACTTCCCTTTTTGAACTGTCAAATACAGCTTTTATTTACTATGATGATATTCTATTGTTTTATAACACAAATTTGTATTGACACGTGCGTATGTGTATATTGAAGTACAATGGAGTATATTGCATGTACATGGGTGTAGGTAATTATTTTCACCCGCTCGAGAAGAGAATAGAAGAGAGTGAATACATAGAGAAATGAATAATTTAACATATTGTGAGAGTTATCTTAAATATTTAATGATGTTAGTTTATTGTTTAAATAAAATAAAGCAAAATCTAGCACGGCGAAGCGGGCTAGGTACGCTAGTATTTCTATTAAACTTACCGATACACTGATAACGACGCAATACCAGCATCTCTGGTACATATCGGTACGTATAGTCGAAACGGCCGACATTTTAAATTGATTTTCGCGTTTTTATAGTCCACCGTGTGAAATATGTTTATGGCAATTTAAGAAAAACAGCACGTAATATGTACGAAGAACCAAGCGCGCTGAACTACTTCGGGGAACGGATTTTTTTATGACGAACTACACAGATTGGCCAGAGAGGCTGGCCTTGACTGCTTCACCGGATTGAGAGGTGGCACAGCTCTTAGGTCGCTTAGCCTGAACCTCTATTTCTAGTAACTCGACACAAGGGTCTCCCCGGTGAGGGGTAACCTCGGCTTGGACGGTTACTATGTTACGCGTAAGCAATTCAATCAATTCGTCTGTATGTTTCGTATATGTTGATTTTGTAAAATAATTAATATATATAGGCTGTGACTTGAAGCTTGGCGCTACCTGCCATTAGACCATAGACCACAGTGTTGACCACTTTCCCTTCCAGCCATGCTACGTCTGCAATAGCACGGGCCACAACTGCCGCGCGCTCCAGCAGCCGAGGGTCGAAGAGCCACCAGAAATTACCACGGAACTAAATGGTAACGGCATCAACGATGGAACAGAAACAACGGGTATGTTCTAAGACGTTCCCCGGATTATATAAAATAACAAGCTGATGCGAATTATATCGGCATATACAGCCGGAAGGCGGCGGTTATGTGGGGTTTTTACCCACTAAAACCTCCCCGGTGGCCCTTCCTCGGTGCATGGTGAGGGGCTCCGGGATCTCCAGTAGAACGCACCGGAGCCCCTCTGCACTGTGCTCAAGGAGAGCACTTCCCGGGGGGGGAGGTTACTCCCTCTCTCCCTGTGCCCTCGCAGTGCAAGGCGACACGGGCCAGCCGATGTCGCCTTCTTCCCGGGTCCACCTTGGCAGACGACAAAGGCCCCCACCCGTCTCGCCCAGTGAACCTGAGGCCCCTTTTAGTCGCCTTCTACGACAAAAGGGGCCTCGGGTTCACTGGGCGACATTGTCATAAACTTACCAACATCTCAGTTAATAAACATTTGAGGATACGATTTTAGAAGATCTCTATTATATCTCACCTTCAACGAATTCTTTATATAAGCTGTAACTTTCTCCAGCACAAGCAGAAGAAGAAGTTGAAGCGAAAGGAGTGGAAGATACGGATTTCGTGCTTTACGTGAGCGCGGTGGAGACTGAACGATGCAGGCGTGGTCTGACCGTAGCCTATGCTTCCCATTGTCAGCAGGAGTCGGCCTTGGACAGGTAATATTAACCTACCTTTTAACCTTATTAACAGAAACACCAACCCTCGCCGACACATTACACCTGGTATACACCCAGACGGGAAAGGAATCCCTTTCCAACCAGTTATTCGGATCGTGGGAAGTTTCGCGAATTTTTACTGTACACGAGGCCTAAGGTCTTACACAATTTGATACCCTTAAAATAAAATCAAATCTTTTATTAATTTATTTATATTTCATTTAAAAAAAATTAACTTAAATGAAAAAGGATATCTTACTTAAACTTGGATAATACAGTATTTTTTTTTAATTTTTGGACTTAATGTTGCCTCGATGTGGCGACCAATTCCTTCGAGCCGGATATGTACTAGCGAGCGACGAACGATGGATTTACAGTCCACATTTTTTTGGAAACTTGCAGGCCCGTGGCAGGTCACGCCAACTTCTGTCCAGGTGAGCTGTCGACCAACTACAGGGACCTGCCGTCTGTTCTCTCCACGGTGAAGCACGAGATGCTGCACGCTCTTGGCTTCAGCGTTTCGTTGTTCGGATTCTATCGGTGAGTTTTTTTTTTACATTGGTGGAAATATGTTTATTCATACTGACAGCATAGATACGAGTTATGTCGGGCTCGGCCTCCAAGAGGCCTCTACCGACCGAAACGGCTGGACCGATTTCAATGAAACTTTCAGGGAATCTTCACATTGACCTGGCGAGTAATCCTGTAAAGTTTGGTGACGATCGGAGCACTTCCCTTTTTGAACTGTCAAATACAGCTTTTATTACTTGGATGATATTCTATTGTTTTATAACCAAAATTTGTATTGACACATGCGTTGTGTATATTTATGTCATTATGAACCATATTGAAGTACAATGAAGTATACTGAAGTATATTAAAGATAATAATTAAGGATTTTGAAATAGGAAGAAGAGCGATATTGTATTTACTGATTTGTACATGGGTGTAAGTAATTATCTTTACCCCCTGGAGAAGAGAATGAATACAGAGAGAAATGAATAATGTAATATATTGTGAGAGTTAAATTAAATATTTAATGATGTAAGTTTATTGTTTAAATAAAATAAAACAAAATCTAGCACGGCGAGGCGGGCTGGGTCCCCTAGTAATTTAATAAATCGAGTACGCTTTTGACCTCACGACTGAAGTTGAACTTCTTTATCTCCATCTATATGTCTGTATGTACTTGTATATTTGTATAAAGACACTATTGTTCAAGAGAGAAAGAATTTGTGCTCGCACATATCTTGCCCCTTCAGTAATATACGAACCGTGGCTGTTATTTTCAGTCATATACGAAACTCTCTTTCTATCTTCACTTACTTATATTTCCCTCTAAACTTTTCGTATCGCATTCACCAGCCTACTTCTCAATCGTGCGTAAAGAAGTTGAACTTCAAAAATGTGTGTACCATATCCAGCCATCGGCTTATCACACGCGAAAACCGTCTTTGTCTACCCTGATAGGGTTAACAGACGTGACGGCTTATAATTCTTTCGTTCCCTTGTGTAAATTTTTCAGGGACGACAATGGGGAACCACTGACCGAGAGAAGACCGGACACAGGGGATCCACCTTTGGACGAGGAGTGAGTCTTTTTTGTGCTTTAATTCATTGATATATATATATATATATTTTTCCTATAGTTTTAACTTATAATAACGATAAATTTTCAATGGTATGTAATCTAAAATTAATATAAAGTGGAATGCACCCTTTTGAAATGTAAAACGTCAATGTCAACAGAATATATGCATTTTTTGGTGGCTGTATGGACTTAAGTCTTTTGCCTTTCCCATTAGGGATAAATTAATATCATCATATGCATTTTTGTTGTCTGTATGGACTTAAGTCTTTTGCCTTTCCCATTAGGGATAAATTAATATCATCATATGCATTTTTGACATTTGACGTTTCATACCAAGGCGGGATGTCAGTGAGAACGGAAATATGGCGTATCTATTTTTGCAGTAGATTGCGATTTATGAAAATCTTAATAATAAGCTGACAAGTGAACGTTACGAGTTATGTTTGTTTTATTAACTATAATAATAGTGGAACCTTTCATAATGAAGGTAATACACAAACACATATAGACAGCGCGCGAGTTGAATGCAGTCGGGCGTGAGTTAAAGAGTCGGAGCATCTTTCCCCGCTAGGCTGCTGGGCACAGGCCTTCTTTTTTTTTAGACGAACTAAACAATTGGCCAGGCCTGCCTGCCTGCCGCATAGTCCGCCACGCACACCTAATGCGGATTGGGAGACTTCACATGTCTTAGAAAAAAAATTCTAGGACATGTGGGTTATCTCACGATGTTTCCCTGCACCGCCAAACGCGTGGTAAAACAGCACAAAAAATAGCAATAACAAATTTATTGGTACTGGCACCGGGGATCGAACCTCGGGTTGCTAGAGTACTACGCAACTTGAGCCAACCGCCCGGACACTGAGCTACCACGGCTCTATATATATAAATATATTCTTCTTCTTCTTGGTCGCTTCACTCTTGTCAGAGTGATCGTGTGGGTTGGGCAGCAGACAGCACCCGCCGCACGACGTCTCGCCACATCCGCCTGCTGGTCGTCAATCGGGCACATTCGTGGAGGGGAGCACCCACCATACTCCGCACCTGATCCAACTCCTCCTTTTTTAAAGTCGGTTGATAAGAGAAATTGTTTCCAGGCTTCAAATACACAAATGGTCTTCAAGGGTCGTCCGGAACATCACCCGGAGGAACTGGATGGTGAGGGGAGGCTACATGTCCAGAACATTCCACATGATTGTCACCCCTCGTGTAGTCAAAGAGGTTAGTTCACATATTGAATGAATGAATACGATAAGATTTATTTATTTGCGGAAAACATGGTATTACTTGATGTTATATATATCATTACAGACAGGCCGACATGTAGTGTAGATCTGGTTAGACTAGTTCTCAAGAATAAGACTACGGTATACCCTGCCTGTCGTAGAAGGCGACTAAAAGGGACCTCGGGTTCACTGGGTGACAAGGGCCTTTGTCGTCCGCCAAGGTGGACCCGGGAAGAAGGCGACATCGGCTGGCCCGTGTCGCCTTGCACTGTGAGGGCACAGGGGAGGGGTAATCTCCTGGTCTCTCCGGATGGAGATCACGGATGCCCTCACCATGCGCCAAGGAAGGGCCGCCGGGGAGGTTTTAGTGGGTAAAAACCATACTGCCGCCTTCCCCAGAAGGCAGGGTATCGTTTTGAAGATTTCCTCCCCGTTAACAAAAAAAATGTATATACACATTTGTAGAGCCGTGGTAGCTCAGTGTTCGGTCGGTCGCCTCAAGTTGCATAGTACGCTAGCGTCCCGAGTTCGAACCCCGTTGCCACCAATAAATTTGCTATTGCAATTTGTGCTGATTTACCACGCGCTCGGCGGTGAAGGAAAACATACATGTCTTAGAAAAAATTTCTAAGTGAAGTCTGTCAATCCGCACTTGGTGTGCGTGGCGGACTATGCCCTTATACTCTCTTTACAGAGGAGGTCTGTGCGCAGCAGTGGGACTTATATAAAGGCTGTAACTTTAACTTTTATATACACACAAACGTACACACATACACTCACACACAACATTGCTTTTAGTTCCTATTAATTTGTTTAATTTTTAAATTGTTTTTAATTACTTTCTCTTGGTTAAAAGAAAGAGTCTGCGCGTAGTGGCCTTTCACCTTTGCTTTTACTTGTAACCATACTCGTGTGGCAGGTCCGAGAGCATTTCAATTGTTCGGAGCTAGAAGGTGCCGAATTGGAGGACCAGGGAGGTGACGGCACCGCCCTCACGCACTGGGAGAAGAGAGTCTTCGAGGTGAGTCATCGTAAAATATGTGAAATTGATCCAACGATAACATTTCCACGATATCTTAAAATTTTATTTCATTACAAAAGTTGCGTACGTGATAGTATTCCAGTCTTGTTAAATCGACCATCATTTGATAAAAGTATGTACAGCTTGGTAAATTTTTTTTAACAGTCCTCTTCTTTGTCGTTCCCTCATTTCTGAGGATCGTGGTCACTGGAGCCCCTCAAATGAACAATCTGCCTCCATCGGTTTCGGTCCGAGGCAGCCCTCACCAGCTGGTAGAGATTAGGAGAGGAGATGGCACCTTTTACTTGGTCAGACCATCGTGTTGGCGGACGGCCTCTTGTTCTCTTGCCTTCTGTATTGCCAACGATGACCAGCTTTACAAGATTGCCATCCCCTATACGCATTTTTAACAGTACAAGTTATTAAAGTTAGGTGATAGTAAACTTAGAGTATCTGTGATATTTATTGTTCTAACATTTGTTCCCGATTTCTTTGATGTGTGTGACATGTTTGTGTCCAAATAATTTAAGACACATAATCTTATTAATATATACCTTGGACTACCTAAGACGGTATACCTTGGACTGCCATGAGAACTAACGAGTCCATACTGAAGGAGCTTAAGATCTCCACACGGCTATCAGAAATTTGCCGCCAAAGAGCCCTTAGCTTCTTCGGACACATCGTACGGTCTTCAAAGCACTGTCTGGAGAAGAAAATCTTAGGCAAAATGGACGGCAAACGTGCTCAGTGTAGGGCCTACAAAATGGTCGCACACGATCATAGACGGTGCCTAGATGCAGCGTGCGGTCCACTCCGCCTATGACCGCACTCAATGGAGGCTGCTTGTACGTGGTCGCGAACCTCAGCAGTGAGGGAACGAACAAGGAAAAGAATCTTATTCAAATTATTATAACGACTCAATATTTATGTATATAAAATAATTTATTGCTTTCCCGACAACGAAGAGCATCTCCGCCAACCAAAACCATCGCTTTCATAACCCCCTCCTCTCCTCGCGCCTTCTCTCCTCGTCTCATCATCTGAGCTCCCACCTCTCCCCTCCACCGCGTTATTCGCTCCCACATCCGCTCCTCACCATTCCTTCCGTTACATTATAAGTTTAAGTACCATAGTGTTACCCGCGATTCAAATTTTATGTCCTTTTTTGTACCACGTTGTACCTTATCTAATTTAAATACCAGATATATATAAAAGTATATATTTTGAGATAAGGATCAATTAGTTACTACCAAATACGCATGATAAATAAATTATCAATTTTTATTGTATTTTTGGTTCACTATTTTGGTGATAACGGCTTACACAGGCACAAGGGTCCCACCGGTGAGGGGCTTGGACGGTTACTATGTTACGCCTAAGCATTCCGATCCGACGGCGCCCGAGAGGGCCGAACCACGACTCGGTCGGTTGATATTTCACGGATAATCTAAGGGACATTCAGAAAGCTAAACTAACTTTGAGAATTTTTATGTATACGAACGTCGTAACGAAGAGAGCCTCCGTCAACCAAACCGATCGCTTTTATATTCTACCCTCTCCTCTCCCCTCCTCGCCTAACCCCCTACGCGGGGTCAGCTACATCCGTTCCTCATCAATCCTTCTATAATATTATTAGGATTCAAATGTATCAAGATTGCTAGATGCTACTATACATCTTCTAGAATGAAGCGATGACGGGAACTCACACGCAGAACTCCGTCTTCAGCCGGATAACCTTTGCAATGATGGAGGACACCGGCTGGTACAGAGCTGATTACTCCCACGCGACGCCACTTCACTGGGGGAGGAGTTTGGGCTGCAAGTTCGCTATGGCGTCATGCAAACAGTGGCTGAATACGCAAAGGTTGAGGTATTTACTGATTATTCCGCTTTGGATCGCATTGGGCGGGGCTTACGGGTGGGCGTGTACGTTGGGCGTGGTCCGAAGTTGAGACTTCGCTTTGGTTATGGTTTAAGTATAGGGTAAGTGTGTGTTTTAATTCTACACTATCTATAGTCTATAGTCTAAATTCGACTTTAACCCAGTAATTGGAGCATTGGACACATAATACTCAGTTCGTAACTTATTGATTCAATTCGTGAGTCATTTTTGCAACGAAGTTCCTTACCGCAGGCGACGAGATAGCTGCGCGAACGAACTGAAATAAATGTGAGAATGAAACCGTAAGAAAAATATATAACGGAAACGTATACACGTGACTATTGAGCATGTAGTACAACTCTCTGATCACAGATGGCGCTTTAATAAATTATTAATTAATACTAGTGTACCCAACCTGTTTCTCCAGGCTAGATTTAGCTTTATTTTATTTAAACAATAAACTTACATCATTACATATTTAATTTAACTCTCACAATATATTAAATTATTAATTTCTCTCCGTATTCATTCTCTTCTCGAGCGGGTGAAGATCATTACCTACACCCATGTACATATCAGTAAATACAATATCATTCTTATCATTTATACAAAAAAGTCAGAAATAAAAGTACTACATATGGCTTATTTGAAATATTAAAACGAGGAGTGCTCTGATCGTCACCAAATTAAGGATTACTCGCCAGTTCAATTTGAAGCTTCCCTGAAAGATTCATTGAATCGGTCCAGACGTTTCGGAGCCTATGCGGTACAAACCCACACACTTTCTCTTTTATATATATATATAGATGAAGCAATATTTTGTTTGCAAATTGTGTTGCTTCTATTTTATCATTTTATACAATTTTATTTATCATGTCTCATGGTTTGGGTCTTTGGTACTGATATATATCGACGCTGGAAAACAAAAACGTAGTAACTCACAAAAGTGAAATTGTTCACCAGAGCCGAAAAACATTTCAATTTTTAACGGAAATAAACTTTCGTGTTTGTGGACCTAGAGCTGTCGTTTTTGGACACAATATTTATTATTTTTTGCTGTATAAGTATTGTACCACGGCATTAACCTAGAGTTTTCCTAAAAGATAATCTTTTTACGTTACAAAAAATTAAAGAGAACTGTCAATGTTGAAAATCCTATTTTCGCTATTTTTCATCTAATTGTTACAAGTCATATATCATTCGACGCGTTTTTTTTTTCTGATTCCAACGATATAAAAAAGTGTAAATGGCCATTAGTGTCATTTACTACGTTTTTGCTTTCCAGCGTCGATATGTAATAGTTGATATTTTGTATGTATTTGTATTGTGTGTGAATGACTAACTTGTTTTTTATAATTCCAAGCAACACAACGGATGAGATTGAGTAAGTACGAGTTGGAAAAGAAATAAGTTTAGACGTGAACTAGAGCCGTGGTAGCTCAGTGTGTGGTTGTCTCAAGTTGCATAGCTAGTACAGGTACTCACCGGGCACGGGTGCTTCGGTGAGTACCTGAACAGGATAGGGCGCGAACCGACCGCGCAATGCCACCATTGTGGCTGTGACCGGGATTCCGCGCAGCACACGCTAGCCGTGTGCCCCGCGTGGGAGGCGGAGCGGCGGTTCCTGGTCCAGCAGATCAGGCAAGACCTCTGAACTAAATGGAAGGCGCTGGTCTCCTTCTGCGAGTCCGTAATGGCCCAGAAGGAGACCGCAGAACGGGACGCAGCCCTGTAATTCTGCGCTCTCAAGAATAATACTACGGTATCCCCTGCCTGTCGTAGAAGGCGACTAAAAGGGACCTCGGGTTCACTGGGCGACAAGGGTGGGGGCCCTAGTCGTCCACCAAAGTGGACCCGGGAAGAAGGCGACATCGGCTGGCCCGTGTCGCCTTGCGCTGCGAAGGTTTATGGTTATCGAGTCCCTTGTGCGTTGGATCGACACGTAGACAAGTGGTGTGAAATAATAACTGCCACTTTCCTGCTACCAAATGCGTGTACTTCGTTTACAGTTTTAAAAGCAAGTGAATTTTACATTGTGTCCTTCGTCCTGCCCAACGGTGGGGTCGCGGTCGTGGTCGTGGTGCGTTCCTATTGGCCGACCGATCTTCCAATAGAACCAATCCTGTTTTCAAAGTGTCTGCGATGTCCTCACTAGAAGGCACCAGTGGTACCAATACTGAACAATGATGTATTCCTTTTTGTACAGTTTTTTGAATAGATAAAAATTTGTAAAAAAAAATCAATATATGCAATGAATGTAAATATATTTTATATATATATATATATATATATATATATTTATTTTACAAGCAATTTCAATGGAACTACCACAGAAGAGTGAGTATTTTTAAAAATAAACTAATATTTTTTATGGTGTCATGGTTTCATAATTTCCGTTTTACGTTTTATGTACTAAAAAGCCCTATAGTCTAATAAACCAATTTAGTTTAGATCACAGTTGTAGCATAATCCGCTATAGTTTTCCAATGGCTTACCACTGACACACCAATATAGTTTCAATTATTATTATTTGTTAATGTTAAATATTGAATTCTTCCTTCTTCGATATATTTAATTTTATTTACAAGTATATTTATGACTTCATTATTCATCAAACATTAAACGATATGACGACCTCCTAGTATTACTGATTTATCGTAGGAATATTACGAAAAAGAATTATTCGGAACCTAAACAAACTCACATCAAACTACCTAGAAGTACACCCTTTCCAATAAACAATGAATCATCGAAATCGGTTGTCGTGATATTGCGTTATCCGTTCATTTGTGGCGCACATACTTGAAGCAAAAACACTTATTTGGTTTTCTCATGGATGCCGTTAACAAAATTGAACCAAATTTAAATGGACCACATGGAAAGCGACAGCTTTCAAATAAAAAAATAATTATCTAAATTAAAAAAAAAGGACCTCGGGTTCACTGGGCGACCAGGCCTTTGCCGTCCGCCAAAGAGGACCCGGGAAGAAGGCGACATCGGGTGGCCCGTTGTCATGCCCATGGTACATGCACCGAAAATGGGCTATCGGGGTGTTTAATGAGTAAAAACCATAAGGCGAGATATATTCAGCTTTCAAATAAAAAAATAATTATCTAAATTAAAAAAAAAGGACCTCGGGTTCACTGGGCGACCAGGGTGCCTTTACCGTCCGCCAAAGAGGACCCGGGAAGAAGGCGACATCGGATGGCCCGTTGTCATGCCCATGGTACATGCACCGAAAATGGGCTATCGGGTTGTTTAATGGGTAAAAACCATAAGGCGGGGTATATTCAGCTTTCAAATAAAAAAATCATTATCCAAATCAAAATAAAAGGGCCTCGGGTTCACTGGGCGAACAGGGTGCCTTTGCCGTCCGCCAAAGAGGACCTGGAAGAAGGCGACATCGGATGGCCTGTTGTCATGCCCATGGTACATGCACCGAAAATGGGCTATCGGGAGGGTAAAATATAATTATCTAAATCAAGAAGTACACCCTTTCCAATAAACAATGAATCATCGAAATCGGTTGTCGTGATATTGCGTTATCCGTTCATTTGTGGCGCATATACTTGATGCAAAAACACTTATTTGGTTTTCTCATGGATGCCGTTAACAGAATTGAACCAAATTTAAATGGGACCACATGGAGAGCAACAGCTATCAAAAAAAAAATAATTATCTAAATTAAAAAAAAAAGGACCTCGGGTTCACTGGGCGAGGCCTTTGCCGTCCGCCAAAGAGGACCCGGGAAGAAGGCGACATCGGATGGCCCGTTGTCATGCCCATGGTACATGCACCGAAAATGGGCTATCGGGTTGTTTAATGGGTAAAAACCATAAGGCGGGGTATATTCAGCTTTCAAATAAAAAAATAATTATCTAAATTAAAAAAGGACCTCCAGGTTCACTGGGCGACCAGGGTGCCTTTCCCGTCCGCTAAAGAGGACACGGGAAGAAGGCGACATCGGATGGCCCGTTGTCATGCCCATGGTACATGCACCGAAAATGGGCTATCGGGTTGTTTAATGGTAAAACCATAAAGCGGGGTATATTCAGCTTCAAATAAAAAATCATTATCCAAATCAAAATAAAGGGCCTCAGGTTCACTGGGCGAACAGGGTGCCTTTGCCGTCCATAAAGAGGACCCGGGAAGAAGGCGACATCGGATGGCCTGTTGTCATGCCCATGGTACATGCACCGAAAATGGGCTATCGGGAGGGTAAAATATAATTATCTAAATCAAAAAAGGACCTCCAGGTTCACTGGGCGACCAGGTGCCTTTGCCGTCCATAAAGAGGACCAGGAAGAAGGCGACATCGGATGGCCCGTTGTCATGCCCATGGTACATGCACCGAAAATGGGCTATCGGGTTGTTTAATGGGTAAAACCATAAAGCGGGGTATATTCAGCTTTCAAATAAAAAATCATTATCCAAATCAAAATAAAA
This sequence comes from Meandrusa payeni, assembly GCA_029286785.1. NCBI lineage: Eukaryota > Metazoa > Arthropoda > Insecta > Lepidoptera > Papilionidae > Meandrusa > Meandrusa payeni. Next base: position 4,094,041 of record JAGSMX010000026.1, read on the forward strand.
GGGCCTCGGGTTCACTGGGCGAACAGGGTGCCTTTGCCGTCCGCCAAAGAGGACCCGGGAAGAAGGCGACATCGGATGGCCCGTTGTCATGCCCATGGTACATGCACCGAAAATGGGCTATCGGGAGGGTAAAATATAATTATCTAAATCAAAAAAGGACCTCCAGGTTCACTGGGCGAACAGGGTGCCTTTGCCGTCCGCCAAAGAGGACCCGGGAAGAAGGCGACATCGGATGGCCCGTTGTCATGCCCATGGTACATGCACCGAAAATGGGCTATCGGGTTGTTTAATGGGTAAAAACCATAAGGCGGGGTATATTCACCTTTCAAATAAAAAAATATTTATCTAAATCGGTTCACCCAGTCCAAAGTTATATCGTAACAAACGACACCGGAGAATTGAGAACTCTCACCGTTTTTGTAGTCGTTTGACAGTACTAGTAGGCATAAATTATCTTTCTTACCATATGTTTGATTCATATTTTCAGACGCAAAAATCCAGCGCCGTTCTGCGAGAGGGTAAAGGGAGACCCTCTGAGGACGGAGTGCTCCCCGAAGAGGACGGCCGTGGTCCTATGCAACCTGGTTCGCCATGATAACATACTGCCCAGGGCATATCAGGTAAAAGAAATTATTTAGTCTCGTCGAGCCGTTTGACTAAAAACCATATAAACATGAATATAATTGTAGCTTGTGAAAACCAGATGTCCCCTTGGATATGACTTTTTTTTATTGACGAACAACACATTGGTTAGAGAAGCTGGCCTTGACTGACTGCTTCACCGGTCCGCTTGACTTGAGAGGTGGCATAGCTCTTAGGTCGCTTAGCCTGAACCTCTATCGCTAGTAACTCGACACAAGGGTAACCTCGGCGGACGGTTACTATGTTACGTCGGTACGGTCAAAACACGACTCGGTCGGTAGCTATTTCACGGATATTCTAAGGGACATTCGAAAAGCTTTTTTTTTTGTTGACAGGGAGGAAATCTTTACAAAAATACCCCGCCTTCTGGGGGGAAAGCGGCGGTTATGTGGGGATCTTACCCACTAAAACCTCCCCGGTGGCCCTTTCCTCGGTGCATGACGAGGGGCTCCGGGATCTCACGTGGAACGCACCGGAGCCCCTCTGCACTGTGCTCAAGGAGAGCACGTCCCGGGGAGGTTATTCCCCTCCCTGTGCCCTCGCAGCGAAAGGCGACACGGGCCAGCCGAAGTCGCCTTCTTCCCGGGTCCACTTTGGTGGACGACGCAGGCCCCACCCTTGTCGCCCAGTGAACCCGAGGCCCCTTTTAGTCGCCTTGTACGACAGGCAGGGGATACCGTAGTCTTATTCTTGAGAGCCCAGAACTACAGGGCTGGCAGGGACATTCTAAAAGCTTTTTTTGTTGACGGGGAGGAAATCTTCACAAAGATACCCCGCCTTCTGGGGAAAGCGGCGGTTATGTGGGGATCTTACCCACTAAAACCTCCCAGTGGCCCTTTCCTCAGTGCATGACGAGGGGCTCCGGGATCTCCAGTGGAACGCACCGGAGCCCCTCTGCACTGTGCTCAAGGAGAGCACGTCCCGGGGAGGTTATTCCCCTCCCTGTGCCCTCGCAGCGAAAGGCGACACGGGCCAGCCGAAGTCGCCTTCTTCCCGGGTCCACTTTGGTGGACGACGCAGGCCCCACCCTTGTCGCCCAGTGAACCCGAGACCCCTTTTAGTCGCCTTGTACGACAGGCAGGGGATACCGTAGTCTTATTCTTGAGAGCCCAGAACTACAGGGCTGGCAGGGACATTCTAAAAGCTAAACTAACTTTGAGTGCCACTTCGGGAAGCGTTGGCGCCGCGAGAAGACGTGGCCGGAGAAACTCCAGCAACGCTCCTAGCAACTAAGGGGTGGGACTCAAAATGAATTTAGCTTTTGAATGTCCCTTAAATTATCCGTGAAATAGCAACCAACCGAGTCGAACCCTCGTATTGGAATACTTACGTAACATAGTCAACCGTCCAAGCCGAGGTTACCCCTCACCGGGGTATTGTGTCGAGTTACTAGCGATAGAGGTTCAGGCTAAGCGACCTAAGAGCTATGCTATCAATCCGTTGAAGCAGTCAAGGTCAGCTTCTCTGGCCAATCACATTCAAGTCAGATTACAAACTAATAAAGTTAAACTATTGTTTACAATGACAAGTTCATGTGACGATCAACTATATTATTAATTATGAATAAAAGATACAATAAGGTTCAGGTAAATCACTAAGATATCATTGGAAGTAGTTATTATGTATATCAATCGCTGGGTGTGTTGCTAGCTGACACTAGTAACTCGACACAATGGTCCCCCCGGTGAGGAGTAACGTCGGCTTGGACGGTTACTGTGTTTTTTTTTTTTAAATGTAATACGAGTTTTTTTTGGACTAACTATCACAGTTGGCATAGAGAAGCTGGTCTTTACTGCTTCACCGGATTGAGAGATGGCATAGCTCTTAGGTCGTTTAGCCTGAACCTCTGTAACTTTTTTTTTTTTTGCTAACGGGGAGGAAATCTTCAAAAAGATACCCCGCCTTCTGGGGGGAAGGCGGCGGTTATGTGGGGTTTTTACCCACTAAAACCTCCCCGGTGGCCCTTTCCTCGGTGCATGACGAGGGGCTCCGGGATCTCCAGTGGAACGCACCGGAGCCCCTCTGCACTGTGCTCAAGGAGAGCACGTCCCGGGGAGGTTATTCCCTCCCTGTGCCCTCGCAGCGAAAGGCGACACGGGCCAGCCGATGTCGCCTTCTTCCCGGGTCCACTTTGGTGGACGACGCAGGCCCCACCCTTGTCGCCCAGTGAACCCGAGGCCCTTTAGTCGCCTTGTACGACAGGCAGGGGATACCGTAGTCTTATTCTTGAGAGCCCAGAACTACAGGGCTGGCAGGGACATTCTAAAAGCTAAACTAACTTTGAGTGCCACTTCGGGAAGCGTTGGCGCCGCGAGAAGACGTGGCCGGAGAAACTCCAGCAACGCTCCTAGCAACTAAGGGTGGGACTCAAAATGAATTTAGCTTTGAATGTCCCTTAAATTATCCGTGAAATAGCAACCAACCGAGTCGAACCTCGGATTGGAATACTTACGTAACATAGTCAACCGTCCAAGTCGAGGTTACCCCTCACCGGGGTATTGTGTCGAGTTACTAGGGATAGAGGTTCAGGCTAAGCGACCTAAGAGCTATACTATCAATCCGTTGAAGCAGTCAAGGTCAGCTTCTCTAGCCAATCAGATTCAAGTCAGATTACAAACTAATAAAGTTAAACTATTGTTTACAATGACAAGTTCATGTGACGATCAACTAAATTATTAATTATGAATTAAAGATACAATAAGGTTCAGGTAAATCACTAACATATCATTGGAAGTAGTTATTATGTATAACAATCGCTGGGTGTGTTGCTAGCTGACACTAGTAACTCGACACAATGGTCCCCCCGGTGAGGAGTAACCTCGGCTTGGACGGTTACTTTGTTTTTTTAAATGTAATACGAGTTTTTTTTGGACGAACGATCACAGTTGGCATAGAGAAGCTGGTCTTTACTGCTTCACCGGATTGAGAGGTGGCATAGCTCTTAGGTCGTTTAACCTGAACCTCTGTTTTTTTTTTGTTAACGGAGAGGAAATCTTCAAAAAGATAGAAAGGCGGCGGTTATGTGGGGTTTTTACCCACTAAAACCTCCCCGGTGGCCCTTTCCTCGGTGCATGACGAGGGGCTCCGGGATTTCCAGTGGAACGCAACGGAGCCCCTCTGCACTGTGCTCAAGGAGACCACGTCCCGGGGGGGGGGAGGTTACTCCCTCCCCCCCCCTGTAAACCTCTGAACCGCTGTAACTTGAGGCATCACTACTGACTTACGTATTTATTAATTCAGAGTTTATTGCCCCTTGTCCTTTTTGCTCTAAGCATAGTCTGCCTATGCTATGTCTAGTTCCCCCAACTTGGGTTTTTAAGCATATTTTCCATTCTTCTCTTTCTTTCTTCTCTTAATAAATCACACAAAAAAGTTATATTTTACACAAATTACTCTTATCACCTATCTTCTATTACTATGTTATCTTTATATTTACTTTTAATATTTTTTATTCTCTATTTTTACTGTTTTAACATTCTTACTCTTACTCTATTTGGTTTTTTTATTTTTCAACACTCTCTATTCACTAACTCTATACATACACTATTTATTCTTACAGGCTTGTTACATTTATTTATTTATACAATTCTGTTATACTCTACCTTATCTCTATTTTTCTCTATCATTATACTTTCTTCACTTATTACTTTTAATACATTTTCTTAGTTTCTACTTTTACTCCTTTTGGGCTCTCTATAACTCGTGCAATTTAAATTTTTAACGGTTACTATGTTACGCGTAAGCATTCCGATTCGAGGGCGCCCGAGAGGGCCGAACCACGACTCGGTCGGTAGCTATTTCACGGATAATCTAAGGGACATTCAAAAAGAAAAAAGCTACACTAACTTTGAGTTTTTCTTAGATTGTTCCTTCTGAATTGCAGCACTTCGATATCCTGCCAAACGTGCCTCCAGGGGACGAGGCGCACTACGGCGGGTCAGTATCTCTAGCGGACTACTGCCCCTACCTCCAGGAGTTCACGTGGAAGCACAAGAGCGTGTTGATCAGAGGCAGCCGCTGCTCCTATGAGGAGAACACGCCAAGTAAGTGAATAAAGTTACACTATATAACCCACCATTGGATACGGTCTGCATAAAGATGGGCATAGTCCGCCATGCACACCTAGAGAACTGGCAGACTTCATGGCATGTAGTTCTGGGCTCGTAGAATAAGACTACGATATCCCCTGCCTGTCGTAGAAGGCGACTAAAAAGGGCCTCGGGTTCGCTAGGTGACAAGGGGGCCTTTATCGTCCGCCAAAGAGGACCCGGGAAGAAGGCGACATCGGGTGGGCCTGTTGTCATGCCCATGGTACATGCACTATCGGGTGGGTTTAGTGGGTAAAACCATAAGGCGGGGTATATTGTTGAAGGTTTTCCCCCATCAACAAAAATTAGAAAAAAAGAGACTTCATATGGGTTAGAAAAATGTTCTAACACGTAGGTTTCCTCACGATGTTTTCCTTCACCACCGCTCAGTAAAACACCAGTTACATAACAAATATACATTGGTGCCGACATCGAACTCATGTTGCTAGCGTGCTGTGCAACATACTAAAACCTCTCCGGTGGCCCTTTCCTCGGTGGATGACGAGGGGCTCCGGGAGTGGAACGCACCGGAGCACCACTGCACTGTACTCAAGGAGAGCACGTCCCGGGTGCAAGGCTACACGGGCCAGCCGATGTCTGCAAATGTGCTGTGCAACTTTTTTTTTTTTGTTTACGGGGAGGAAATCTTCAGAAAGATACTCCGCCTTCTGGGGGGAAGGCGGCGGTTATGTGGGATTCTTACCCACTAAAACCTCCCCGGTGGCCCTTTCCTCGGTGCATGACGAGGGGCTCCGGGATCTCCAGTGGAACGCACCGGAGCCCCTCTGCACTGTGCTCAAGGAGAGCACGTCCCGGGGGGGGGAGGTTACTCCCTCCCCCCTGTCCCCTCGCAGCGCAAAGCGACACGGGCCAGCCGATGTCGCCTTCTTCCCGGGTCCACTTTGGTGGACGACTCAGGCCCCCACCCTTGTCGCCCAGTGAACCCGAGGCCCCTTTTAGTCGCCTTATACGACAGGCAGGGGATACCGTAGTCTTATTCTTGAGAGCCCAGAACTACAGGGCTGGGCAACTTGAGCCAACCGCACGGACACTGGGCTGTTACGCCTATCTTATCAGTATTAAATATATATTGTCTGCTTACCCTTTATAGAGACTGATGTAAACTTCGCGTTAGAAAACTATGGAAGCCATTCCAAGTGTTTCGACCACAGCGAGAGGGTGTGGGAGCAGAAATCCTGTCGCCAGGTATGTCTCACCCTTATAACATCAGTAGGGTAGACAGGGATTTTAGGCGACTTTCTTAACCGACATCAAAAAGTGTTTGTGCTTCCTTTAGCTCCGTTATTAATCTATTATCTAATATCTTTAAAAGACCTATCTTCATCTCTTCTTCTTGAATCGTCAGATTGACCTGGCGAGTAATCCTGTTAAGTTTGGTGACGATCGGAGCACTCCTCTTTTTGAACTGTCAAATACAGCTTTTAATTACTATGATAATATTCTATTGTTTTATAACACAAATTTGTATTGACACATGCGTTGTGTATATTTATGTCATTATGAAATATATTGAAGTACAATGAAGTATATTGAAGTATAATAATTAACGATTTTGAAGTATTCAAGGTAAGTTATAGCGCCGCGAATGTATCCGTTTACTGATGCTGCTGATATGTACATGGGTGTAGATCTTCACCCGCTCGAGAAGAGAATGAATACGGAGATAAATTAATAATTTAATATATTGTGAGAGTTAAATTAAATATTTAATGTTTTTTTTTTGACGAGCTAACACAGTTGGCACAGAGAAGCTGGCCTTGACTGCTTCACCGGATTGAGAGGTGGCATAGCTCTTAGGTCGCTTAGCCTGAACCTCTATTGCTAGTAACTCGACACAAGGGTCTCCCCGGTGAGGGGAAACCTCGAGAGGGCCGAACCACGACTCGGTCGGTTGATATTTCACGGATTATCTAAGGGACATTCGAAAGCTAAACTAACTTTGAGTGCCACTTCGGAAAGCGTTGTCGCTGGGATAAGAAGTGGCCGAAGAAACTCCAGCAACGCTCCTAGCATCTAAGGGGTGTGGTTTTTTGTCGAACTAACACATTTTTTTTAAATTAACAATTGTGATTGTGTCTAGTATGTATTCTCCAACCACAAGCATTATGCTGTATCAGGTATTACCAGAGTTGTTAATTGCTATTTCTATCAACAGATAAGAGAGTGGCAACACTGGGGTTCGGGCTGCTACAAATACAAGTGTCAAAGCGGTAGACTACATATTGTGGTGAGTTGGTACACCTTCATTCCATCAGATCGAAAACGGGTCTTTTATCGCCGTAAATTTGGATCCGGGGCAACACAGAACTACTCCGTGTTTTAAACTGAGGCTGCTAAGGAGGAACTTAAGGGAAGTCACATCATCAGAGTCTTCCTTCTTCCAAGATTAGTATAGCAACGATCTTCTGCCCTTGCATAGTCCAATAGCATTACCTCTCAGATTATCGCCGTGAAATAGAGTTTTCTTCTGCGTTTCATCTGATCAGCATGGTGCTGGCAACCCAACTCTATATTTTGACAACACTTCTCAATTCATTATCGGAGGACCTGCAGGTGCGTTGCCTTTGAGTGAGGAGTGGATCTCCCGGATCGTACTGGTTCGCAAACATCGCTGGGCACAGTTGGTTCCACAAGTTACATGGAAGAATGTTAGGCGAGTTGGAACACAATGGAGTTACGCGAGAACGCGGTCGGTACAGTTATTGTAAAATTTCAGCTCTGTAGTTCTGGGCTCGTAGAATAAGAATACGGTATACCCAACTGTCGTAGAAGGCGACTAAAAGGGGCCTCGGCTGACAAGAAAGGGGGGCCTTTACAGTCCGCTGCACTGGTACCGGGAAGAAGGCGGCACTGGACCACCAGTGTCGCCTTCTTCTCTAGCACTGCGAGGGTATTGGGGAGAGTTAACCTCCCCGGTACTTGCTCAAGGGCAGTGTAGAGGGGCTCCAGTGCGTTCCACTGGATCTGTAGCTCGCTGTGCACCGAGGATGGACCATTGGAGGGAAGGGGGGGAGGGGTTTAGTGAGTAGGAACCTCACATAACCGCCGCCTTCCCCAGAAAGCGGGGTATCTTTCTGAAGATTTCCCCGTCAAAATAAAATAGCTGTGATATACCATGCTATACGTGGGATTCCATGTCCACAGGTGGGCAACTATTCATACACGTGTTACTACGCTGGTCAAGTGCTGCAGGTGAGGATCATGCAACGAGGCTGGCTGCATCGAGGTGGTGTGGTATGTCCACCGTGCAGGGAGCTCTGCGCCGAAGAGTTCGCTGTGAGTGTACAGCTTTTTTATTATTTGGTGTTGATTATAATAATGAAGACATAACGTTTGTATTTCAACTGCTAAGAGTGTGTTTGTATGTAGTTGTATGGATGTTGAATAATCGAATAATCTAAAATCTTTAAACGAGCAAATTTTGTATGTATCTGTATAAAACGGCTCCAATGATTTTCATGAAATTTTAAATGCAGGTTTCAAGGTCGATAAATAGATCTATCTAGGTTTCATTTCTAGGAAATGTAGTTTTATCCCGGTATAGGCTATAGAAAGTATACTTCAGTAGATGGTGTTGCGGTACAAACAGTAAATCAATGAGTTTGACGTTAGACCAAGAAAATCAATATCAATCAAAATCTATATTTATAAAAGAGAATGTGTGTGGGCATGTTCCATATGGGCTCCGAAACGGCTGGAGCGATTTCAGTGAAACTTTCAGGGAATCTTCAGATAGACCTGGCGAGTAATCCTGTAAAGTTTGGTGACGATCGGAGCACTCCTCTTTTTGAACTTCCAAATACAGCTACTACTACGTGTATGATATTGTATTTACTGATATGTACATGGGTGTAGGTAATGATCTTCACCCGCTCGAGAAGAGAATGAATACGGAGAGAAATGAATAATTAATGATGTTAGTTTATTGTTTAAATAAAATAAAGCAAAATCTAGCTCGACGAAGTGGGTTGGATACGCAAGTTCAAATTAAAATTACGTATGCGTAAAATTAAATTAGCAGATTACGGGTTTTTGGCACAACGAATGACAATTGTAATTGATTTGATAGAGAAATGTCTTTGATAATCAGCAAACTTGAGGTCTTGTTGATTGTATTTTTTCAGTCCCGAAAAGAATATTGCAAAGGCGGGGAAGAAGCACCACCTCCAAACTTATATCCGAACGATCTTCTGATCTGCAAAGCTCCCGCGCTTTCGCCCGCCGCCATTTTGTTGACGGCGGCCATTTTGTGCATTCACAGCTTAACGTTTTGACTGTCATGTGAATAACGAAAGGTTTATAAATAAGATATTACCGAAATTGTGAGATCTTGAATTGTGAGACTTATGTATTTTTATAAAATAATCCGATCTTCTTTCACAGTGATTTATTAAGTGTTCAAATAAGTTTCAGCCATTTTGATAAAATTTCGCAAATGGAAACCTGTTTGAAAATTTATTTACCTAAAAGTATCTAACGCATAGATTGCTCGTAAAAGCATTTAATAAAGATTACATTATATTGTTTCTAAAATTTAAAACGGTGATTTTAACGTAGAAGGCATAGATCACAGTTGAAGTTACAGACTAAAGACTGTAATAAATATATATGTAATATATGTGTCCCACTACTGGGCACAGGCCTTCTCAGTAAAGATAAGCCTTAGAAAATTTTTCTAACACATGTGGGTTTCCTCACCACGTTTTTCTTCACCGCCGAGCGCGTGGTTCAAGCACATAAAATTACAACAGCAAATTTCTTGGTGCCGGCACCGGGGATCGAGCTCGGGATACTAGCATACTATGCAACTTGAGCCAACCGCCCGGACACTGAGCTACCACGCCTCAAAGTTGAATGCCAAATATTTAAATATGCATATTTGGAGAAAATATTTATAGAAGATTTGTCTCAAACATAAAAGATACGTGCATTTAGTCACATTCACGTTTACCCAATCAATATTAGTTTTGAACAAAAATATGGGGAAACTTATTTCTATACGTATTAATAAATAACGAAAAGATTCTTGTGACAATACTAACGAAATTTCATTCTCTCATATTATCGTTTGGTAATTGACACACCATTGCTCTCGAAAGATTTGTTCGTCCTTATGTAATATATGTAAATATGTCTATGCTATTTTCAATTTCAAACTTATCTCTCATAAACTAAGGTTGAAATTCGAAAGGCTGGCAAATGAAATCTCAATACGTCCGTAGCAAATTGAGCTCTATGTTGTTTGTATTTAAGGTTCAATTCGAATTGTGTACTTATTTTACTAAGAGCAAATATCGTATACCATATAGATGTAAGTACTATGTATTGGGATTCGAATCCGCTTTCCAATATACGAGCGTTCAGCTACCGACCAATGAGGTGTAAGTGTAAATTATAACTTATCGTTCGCTTTCTTTACTGAAGTGTTTTGACCTTGTCATATAAGACATCCTAGTGACTTTTTACTTAAAATTTTATAGTCATAGCTTAAAATCACAATTTATTGTTTTACGGATTCTTACGTATTAGCTTTGCTACCTATTATGTACTATGTTTTTGTGGATTTCTTCAACGACCTTCGTAGACATCATTTTACTTCATACTAAATACTATTATCATCTTGACAGTTTCTAGTATTTAAAAAAAAAGTCGTGATGTGGTCCGCTGTCATGTTTGAGACTGAATCTAAAATAATACAATAAATAAAATCACTATAAATAAAACAGAACCAAAGACACTACCCTGGGGAACGCCTGATTTTACTTCAAGGTAGGAACTTAAAATTTCAATTTTTTTATTATAATCATTTAACTCTATTCGTTTCCTACACCGACAGTCACTTTAAAGGTTTATAGCTCCTTTCCTTAGTGCAATTTGTTTTAAAATTTACTTCAAAGAGTATAAAGACAATGTCAAAAGCTTTTATGAAATCTAAACGGTCTTGATTTCTATAAAATAAAAATGTTAAGCATTTTTTTTATCTGAGAACTTGTTTAGCTCAGCTTTTCTCGTCACCGACATACTAATTTAGTATTTATTAACATGTGTATATGTAGCGCAGAGTGTTACTAGATGTGAAAACCGGATTGATTTTAATAATGTTAAACATTACGAAATTTACAATTTTAATACTTAAATTCTTTTCTATCGACGGTGCCTTGTTAATTTTTTTTTAATTAATTATGTCTTGGTGATAAGCCTGGTGATTAAGTGTTGCATGATCTTATTGTAATATATTGAAAACCCAATCTGTCTCAATATATCGTACTATGGAATTATTAAGTCTAAAATATCTATTAAAATTTGCAACTGTACTGCAACATTTGTGCGATAGAGGACTCGTATTTGATGTCTCATTAGGAAACCGACATAGCAATTATCATTCCAATGGAGCTCCTGTAGTATCCCATCGATAAACTATAGTGGCAGCAATGATAACAAATATGGACCACTGTAATGCCAATGAACGTTTTATACACTATTGGTTTAGCAGACTCGAGACTGATTGTTATCTATATCCATTTCAATGACAGAAAAGGACAGCCTATTAAAATAGCTTCCCTGGATATAGGATTTGAATCGATCACATTTGTTTCGAAACTTAGGCCACTGTAATAGACCGTAGTCCTTGAGACTTCAGTAAAGTTGGCGATAATTAGTCAAAATAGCGTTAAGTGATTATTTTAACTTACTTAAACTTACTCTTAAATGCCATAACTTAATTTATTGTTTTTTTTTTAATTACACCTTATCGTCTTATTTGTAAGTTTTTTTTTTTTTAATTTTAACTGGATTTCTATGGGCTCGTATTATTAAGGGAATGTAAAAAAATATGTATATTACTTAAATTAACTTAATAAAATCATTACTTATTTATAATTGTTAAATAAAATCTTTTTATGAATTTCATTGATTTTTGTGTTTAAATATCGTAAGCTAAATAAAAATTAAAAGAAACTAGTGTGTCTATAGCTCCATTTAGAAGAGAGAAAGGGTGGAAAAACCTACGAAACATATCTATTCTTACTCACTAACATATCTCCCAGTCAACTTCCCTTCGCCTCGTCCGATAATAATTTCCGTAACGCTCCCGTTGCGCATTCACCAACTTACTCCCCAAGTGGAGAGTACGTAGAACATATGCACGATTCAGAGCCTCGAACACCGTAGACGAGTGGCCTTCCTGTCAGTTTTTTACCGGGTGCATTTGTAACCCTTACTCTTTCCATTACCGTACGACGCGGTCAGCAGTTTCATCCTTACGTCCTAGACATCCCAAAAATACGCACGAAGCGGTATGCCTCCACCTTCCTTATGCGGACGGCTAAGGAATGGAACTCTCTGCCGCGATCAGTCTTTCCATACGGGTACAATCTGAACACCTTTAAGTCTAATGAACAGACACCTTATAGGCTCACGTGTCCTAGGCTTCATCCTCGCCTTCGATCACACGAGATAGAAGACAAACGTAAGCCTATTTTGTATTAAAAAAATAGGATTCCTAACGATGTTTTCCTTCACCACCAAGCGCAATTAGAACTTAATGCAACAAATTTATTGGTGCCGTCACCTATGATGGAACTATAAAACGTAAAATATTTAGAAGTATTTTTCGAATTCGTCGAAATCTTATCAAATTTCAAATATATAACATGTATTGAAGTGCCTTATTACACTGCCACTTTCCTATCTTTTTTTTTGGTAACGGGGAGGAAATTTAACCTCCCCGGTGGCCCTTCCTCGGTGCATGGTGAGGGGCTCTGCACTGTGCTCAAGGAGAGCACATCCCGAGGGGGGGGGGGGGGTTTGTTACTCCCTCCCACTGTGTCCTTGCAGTGTCTCTTTTCCAACCTACATTTTTTTTACCCTTGTATCCTACATCTTCTTTCTCACCTATTTCTTCTCTCATATCATAATACCTTCAACCCACCAATGCATATTTCGGGTTAACAGTATTCTAATCGTTAAGAATGTTTCCACAACCTAATCTGGGAGAAGTGGCCGAGGAAATTCCAGCAACGCTCCTAACATCACAACTGTGATTTCACTGGACGTTCATTAAGACAATTGGTTTTGCAGACTTAGGGTCCAGTTCGTAAGTGATTATTCACTATTTCTGTCTACACTCCATGGAGTTATGTATATTTTTTCTGTATCGTGTAAATATTGATTTAAGATTTTAATTTCGCAGGTGCTTAGAATGCTTTAATTTGTGATTTTAACTTCATTTGTATTTAATGAAATTAAATTATTAATAATCGTTTTCTGTATTTTATTTATTATACATCGGATGATTCCCATTACATTCAGATGATCAGACGAACATCGATGCATACAAAAAATCAAATTCAAATCAACATCTGCATCAATACATCTGTTAAGTACAAACCATAAAAACAATATAGACTTGTGTTAGCTGGCAACACCTGACACCCAGCGATTGTTATACATAATAACTACTTCCAATGATATCTTAATAATTTACCTGAACCTTATTGTATCTTTAATTCATAATTAATAATTTAGTTGATCGTCACATGAACTTGGCATTGTAAACAATAGTTTAACCTTATTAGTTCCTAATCTGACTTCTAATTAATTTTGTATAAAGATGGCGAGGACGCGCAGTTGTGACGTTTGACTCGATATAAATAATTCTTTTAAAAACTTCAAAAACGTTAAAAATTCTCCTAGTTAAATTATTGTTATTTTTTTTTTATTTATGAAAAGTGGCAAACGAGCATACGGCTCACCTGATCTTAAGTGATCACCGTCGCCCATGAACATCCACAGCACCAGAGGAGCTGTAGGTGCGTTGCCGACCTTTGAGATAGGAATAGACTCGTTTCTTGAAGGTCCCTAAATCGTAAACGTTCGGAAACACCGCTAGTGACAGTTGATTCCACAAGTTGACAGTGCGTGGGAGAAAGTTACGCGAAAAACGTACAGTCGTTGAACGCCAACCATCAAGATGGTGGCGGTGGAATTTGGAACTCTGCCGAGATGTGCGGTAATGGAAATCGGTAGCTGGGATGATTCCAAACAATTCAGAACACTCCCCATGGTAAATGCGATACAGGATGCAAAGAGAACCGACATCTCTTCGCAGACTCAGAGGGTCGAGTCGATCGGAAAGATTGTATATATTTATATATATATATTATCTGTTCTGTTTTCCTTTCGTAATTTTCACATATTCTCGGCTTAAACTTGATATTAGCATAAGAAATATTGTACACCTTGTCAAAATTTAAAATTATTTTGTGTAACTTATTTTATTTTACGACCCTGTTTGTACCAAAATAAATTTAAAAAAATATATTTTCTGATATTGTCGGAGGCAACTAAGTTGACTATGTTGTCTTTGGTGATTACGGTATCCATTCTGTGTTCGCCGTCATGGCGGAGTATTGCGAATATTGGGCAGTGTTCGATAATTTGCGGCACAGCTACACAGTACTAGCGAAGGTTGGCAGTCAGTTCCACATATCTCTGTCTATTGGCGTCAGATGGGCGGCACTCGCAAATTCGGTCCACTATCTCATGTTCCGCAGCCATGATTTCCTTCTACTTCTCTCTTTTTAACCGACTTCAAAGTCTAAAAAGGTAGCGTCAATAGCCTAATGGTTTTAGGGTACGACCTGCGAATCGTAAGGTCGTGGGTTCGAATCCATCATTCGACTATTGCCGTGAACCATGTCCTAGCACAAGCTTAAGCTTAGTTGGAACGGTTAACAAGATTGTTAGTAATATTTCTCAAAAAATAAGAAATATTACTAGCTTTCTTTAAAAAACTTCAAAAACGTTAAAAATTCTCCTAGTTAAATTATTGTAATTTTTTTTTATATGAAAAGTGGCAAACGAGCATACGGCTCACCTGATCTTAAGTGATCACCGTCGCCCATGAACATCCACAGCACCAGAGGAGCTGTAGGTGCGTTGCCGACCTTTGAGATAGGAATAGACTCGTTTCTTGAAGGTCCTAAATCGTAAACGTTCGGAAACACCGCTAGTGACAGTTGATTCCACAAGTTGACAGTGCGTGGGAGAAAGTTACGCGAAAAACGTACAGTCGTTGAACGCCAACCATCAAGATGGTGGCGGTGGAATTGGAACTCTGCCGAGATGTGCGGTAATGGAAATCGGTAGCTGGGATGATTCTAAACAATTCAGAACACTCCCCATGGTAAATGCGATACAGGATGCAAAGAGAACCGACATCTCTTCGCAGACTCAGAGGGTCGAGTCGATCGGAAAGATTGTATATATTTATATATATATATTATCTGTTCTGTTTTCCTTTCGTAATTTTCACATATTCTCGGCTTAAACTTGATATTAGCATAAGAAATATTGTACACCTTGTCAAAATTTAAAATTATTTTGTGTAACTTATTTTATTTTACGACCCTGTTTGTACCAAAATAAATTTAAAAAAATATATTTTCTGATATTGTCGGAGGCAACTAAGTTGACTATGTTGTCTTTGGTGATTACGGTATCCATTCTGTGTTCGCCGTCATAACGGAGTATTGCGAATATTGGGCAGTGTTCGATAATTTGCGGCACAGCTACACAGTACTAGCGAAGGTTGGCAGTCAGTTCCACATATCTCTGTCTATTGGCGTCAGATGGGCGGCACTCGCAAATTCGGTCCACTATCTCATGTTCCGCAGCCATGATTTCCTTCTACTTCTCTCTTTTTAACCGACTTCAAAGTCTAAAAAGGAAGCGTCAATAGCCTAATGGTTTTAGGGTACGACCTGCGAATCGTAAGGTCGTGGGTTCGGATCCACCATTCGACTATTGCCGTGAACCATGTCCTAGCACAAGCTTAAGCTAAGTTGGAACGGTTAACAAGATTGTTAGTAATATTTCTCAAAAAAAAATAAGAAATATTACTAGCTTTCTTTAAAAAACACTATTTAATTTTAATCGTTTAATTAAACACGAAGGGTCGGTTTTTATGACACGTCAGCAACACTAGGTGGGCCCGATGGCGTGATTTCGCGTGGGCGATTCCGAGGACGGGACCGCCTCGTAAGCATTATCAATTGTTGATGAAAACAGCACGAGCGACTGCTGGGGACGTAACGATATTGTGTGGTGTTTTTGTCACTTTATTATAATAGCAACATTATTTGACATTGTAAAATTTGTTATCATTTTAATTATAGCAACACTCTTCTATTGCTCTATCCTGTTGTCAGCACCATTTTTATCTTGTTCGATTTCTATAAATCACAATTATCAATAATTTTCCTTTTTTTATATATTAGATGACCCCATTTGGGGTCCTGTGATCCCGTTGCTAAAGATTATGTAACAACATTGGTTCTTTTATTACATATTATCTTTTTTTTTCTCTCCCTTCTTCCGTTTCATGCAAATTTCTTAGCTCTTGCTTTAGCTAGTATCGACACGTTGGCTTTTGCGACTAAGTAGCTCGCAGTATTCAAAGAATTCTTTTAAAAAACTTCAAAAACGTTAAAAAAAATCTCCTAGTTAAATTATTGTAATTGTATGTATTTATATATATATTATCTGTTCTGTTTTCCTTTCGTAATTTTCACGTATTCTCTGGCTTAAACTTGATATTAGCATAAGAAATATTGGGTACACCTTGTCAATATTTAAAATTATTTTGTGTAACTTATTTTATTTTACGACCCTGTTTGTACCAAAATAAATTTAAAAAAATATATTTTCTGATATTGTCGGAGGCAACTAAGATGACTAAGTTGTCTTTGGTGATTACGGTATCCATTCTGTGTTCGCCGTCATAACGGAGTATTGCGAATATTGGGCAGTGTTCGATAATTTGCGGCACAGCTACACAGTACTAGCGAAGGTTGGCAGTCAGTTCCACATATCTCTGTCTATTGGCGTCAGATGGGCGGCACTCGCAAATTCGGTCCACTATCTCATGTTCCGCAGCCATGATTTCCTTCTACTTCTCTCTTTTTAACCGACTTCAAAGTCTAAAAAGGAAGCGTCAATAGCCTAATGGTTTTAGGGTACGACCTGCGAATCGTAAGGTCGTGGGTTCGGATCCACCATTCGACTATTGCCGTGAACCATGTCCTAGCACAAGCTTAAGCTAAGTTGGAACGGTTAACAAGATTGTTAGTAATATTTCTCAAAAAAAAATAAGAAATTTTACTAGCTTTCTTTAAAAAAAAAAAGGAGTTTCTCAATTCGTCTGTACTTTTTTTATGTTTGTTATCGTATAACTTCTGTTTGGGTAAACCTGATTCTGATATTTCTTTTTTTGTTTGAAAGCTGGTGTTTTCCGTGTGATCCTATTCTGACAATGGAATGGATCCATGAGAAAGTCATATATAAATTTGCATTAAGTATGTGAGTCACAAATGGACGAATAACTTACGCCAACCGATTTAGACATAGACATTTATTTATCGGCATCACAATACAAAAACACATCACAGACAGAATATAACACACATTAAAAAGAATGAAAAATAGACAAAACACAGTTAAAGTTACACGGACAAATAATACAAAACATATGATGCCAATATCGGTCACCGTCTCAGCATATGCTGTCACAAGGATGCGACAGCGCTGATTTTCAGCGGTGCCCGGGACTACCTAAAGACGTGCGCGCGCAATACTACTTTTATATGTAATTTATACAGACAATATGTATAATTTTATACAATAAAATAATAAATGAAAAATGATTTCGATGATTTGTTTTTTTATGGGGTGTAAACAAGTGCTTGACCACGATACCACCTGATGTTAAGTGGTGATAAAGTCGAAAGATGGTACGCGCTAGATTCTTTCTTCTCTCTTCTCTGAGTAATGCACAAAAACTAACAATTCTTTCATAACAGGTTGTCAAATATCTCCCTTCCGCCTTTTGTGTCATGCGGCACCCAAACATCAAGCTTTTTTTTGTATCCAGCCTTCTGCAGATGGTTTAAAATGGTTTGGTGACTAACTCCCATCTCCTGGGCGATGTCACGAGATGCCACATGCCGGTCTAACTCGATGTAGTCCATGATTTGATCGGTATTTGTCGTCACAGGTCTTCCGCCGGCTGGCTTATCCATGGTGTCGTTTTCACCGGCTCTGAATCGTCGAAACTATTCCTCCGTGGTTCGAAGTGATAGAGTACCATCCTCCAAAACACCATTAATCTCACGGAACGTTTCTCTAGCGGATTTGCCTTTAACGAAGGAAAACTTTAAAATAGCGCGAATTTCGGCATTAGTGAAGTCCATGTTTACACGTCTATAACTGTTGAACGCAATATCCAAACTAATTATGCATAGCGTCGTTTTGTAGGTGTTATGTATAGTATTGCTAGATACGAGCTCTGTAGCGCTTTGTACATAGCCGCGAAATTCAAAAGACAAAAAGGCGGAAGGGAGATATTTGACAACCTATTATTTACTGGCATTCCGAGAAGTTAACGTGTATTAGAATCTATTGCAGAACCAGTTCTATCTCACCAAACCACAGGCTCGGCTATTGGTAGATGTTAAATTATAAAAGTAAATTAAACTGTTACGAGCACATAAAAAATCGCGTGTTAATTTTCTGCTTAATACCGTTGCGTTTACTGTTAACTATTGTGTTTTAGATTGCTCTACGAACATTATAACAAATACTGCACAATCATGAATATGCTGGACGTCTTGGGTAAGATTCGGTCATTTAAAAATGACAAAAATGTTCTTATTACGTAATAACTTATTGTAACGGACTTCAAAAAAGGTTCTGTTCTGTTATACACTTTTTTGACAAAGCTAGAGAAGCTGATTTTGACTTCTTCATTGGAGAGCATTGCTGTTAAGTCGTTAGTTAATTTATGTGAGATTACTTACCTACTAAAACCCTTGTGGCTCTTCCTCTGAGGGACTCCGGGATCTCCAGTGGAATGCACCGGAGCCTCCGTGCACTGTCCAGACGATATCGCCTTCTACCCGGGTCCAGGGATCTAGAGGCCTAGTCGCCTTCTACTATAGGCAGGGGATACCATAGCCTTATTCTACGAGCTCAAAACTACAGGGGTAACGAGTTTAATTCCTACCGTGTCAATACAATTTACAAAGAGAAAAAAAAACGCCAACCCAATTTATCAAAAATGCTTCGAAAACAAGCACACAGACTGAGGTCTAATCGGATTTGGAAGGAACTTTTAGATTCCTCAAATCTTGTTCTCATCTCAATGCAAGATACCACTGTATAGATTTACCGAAAAATAGCATTTTTCTACTAACTACTTCTAGGTTTATCAATGATATTCCTTGTCATAACGGATGCTCTCGTCTACCACCCAGTAGACCAAGAGAGACAAGGAGACAATAAGACTGTAAGCACCGTGGACAAGGTCTACCAAAAATTGAAAACCATCAAGGATGGCTTGGCAGCAAATTCTAGAAGAATGAACGGTGACAGGTACATTCACTTGAGCAACGGATATGGTGACAGGTTGAGACCTAAAGGAGACAATAGGAACTTGGAGAGTATTGTCCTCGCCATCAATACTAGATCCATTGCCAACGACGTGGAACCCGTTAAGCTGAACGTCGTTCGAAAAATGCAGAATTTCTTGATGGATTTTGTAAAGGATGCGAGAACTAACGGCTTCTATAGATCCAGCAATGATGGCTATCATTTCAGTAAGTATGTTTTACTTCTACCTACAGTTGTAGATTCTTTGAAGTTATATTTCTTTAAGCGCGTTATGGAATAATGTTGACGGTAACAGGTTGAAGCTGCAGTGAATTTTTTTTTGACGAACTAACACAGTTGGCCAGAGAAGCTGGCCTTGATTGCTTCACCGGATTGAGAAGTGGCATAGCTTTTAGGTCGCCTTAGCCTGAACTTCAAGTAGGTTCGTAAGGTCGCTAAGCTTCGTCTTTCATTGTGCGTACAGCAAAGGACTGGAATAGTTTGCCCGCGATCTTTCCCTCCGATTACAATGTGGGTATTTTCAAGAGTAGACTGAATAGATATTATGGCTAATGCGTCTTGCCATCCAAGACTGCGTCCACATAAATCAGGTGGGATCGTGACCAAGTCCTTGCTTTGAATAAAAAACTAGCTGCGTCTTATGTACGCGCGTGAGAAGTTACTTCTTTGGCATCATTATAACAAAAATTTTTAATTGCATTCAAATAATTTAGTGTGTAGTTCGTCAGTAAAAAAACGAGCCCACTAGGCGTACGACGTGTGCCCAATTGTGGGACATATTATAACTTAAGACTTCACTAAAAACTGTTTTCAGAACCGGAGATAGTTCAGTTCGAGAGCGGTAAACCATCGCTTATGTTTGAACTTAACTTCGAGTCTATAATGGAAACCATCGCTGAAGTTCTCAAATCCAAGAAGTTCAGGCGATACACCGACACCCTGGCTCAGAATATTGCCAGCATATATCGCACGCTCACTGGTGAAAACCATGCTGTTAGGAAAGCAAATTACTACCTTTAACCGACCGACTTCAAAAGCATTAATTCCAATAAAAAATCATCGAAATCAGCTGTCTCAGTATTAAGTTATCCGGCCATTTGTAGAGCATACACTTCTCATGGATGCCACTGACAGAATTGGACCAAATTAAAATGGGACCACACAGGAAGCATCATGTTATAATTTGTAGGTCTCGTAGAATAAAATAGTCCAACAACTAATACACTCGCTTTATTGAGACAGCGTAACGTTGTACAAAGAATTATTTATATCGGTCAAAACGTCACAACTGCGCGTCCTCGCCATCTTTATACAAAATTAATTAGAAGTCAGATTAGGAACTAATAAAGTTAAATTATTGTTTACAATGCCAAGTTCATGTGACGATCAACTAAATTATTAATTATGAATTAAAGATACAATAAGGTTCAGGTAAATCATTAAGATATCATTGGAAGTAGTTATTATGTATAACAATCGCTGGGTGTCAGGTGTTGCCAGCTAACATAAGTTATCCGGCCATTTGTAGAGCATACACTTCTCATGGAATTGGACCAAATTAAAATGGGACCACACATAAGCATCAGTATTAAAACGAAAAATATATGAGATAATAAACATCCAGACGAATTGAGAAACTCCACCTATTTTGGAAGTGGGTTGGAAAGAAAACGATTTGTTTTTACTTTTTATTTTGCATGACAGTAAATTTAAAAAATATCCACAAATAACACATTTATGTCAACCAATCAAACTAAGCTTAATGGTTCACGTCAATAGTCGAATGGTCGCCGTACCGTAAACCATTAGACTATTGAATCTAGAAATTAGATTTCGTAATTAAAATACATATTAAATTCTATCATTTTTCATTCTATCGTTCACACCATTGTCAAATATAAAACACAACAGAAATCATTTTTGGACGTAATGTCAAAATTATTTATAACAATTTGACGTTGTCCATGTTATACGCGATTACTTTATCTTTTTATTTTGTTCACGGTGAGGAAATCTTCAACAACTTCTGGGGGGGAAGGCGGCGGTTATGTGGGGTTTTTACCCACTCACCTCAACTCAAACCTCCCCGGCGGCCCTTCCTCGGTGCATAGTGAGGGGCTCCGGGATCTCCAGAGAAACGCATCGGAGCCCTTCTGCACTGTGCTCTTAGAGGGGGGGAGGTTACACGATGTCCCCTTCTTCCTGGGTCCACCTTGGCGGACGACAAATGCTCTCACCCTTGTCGCCCAGTGAACCCGAGGCGCCTTTTAGTCGCCTTCAACGACAGGCAGGTGATACCGTAGTCTTATTCTACGAGCCCATAAATTACAGGGCACACACATTTTTGTTAACCATTCCAACTAAGCTTAAGCTTGTGCTAGGAGATGGTTCACGGCAATAGTCGAAACCATTAGACTATTGAATCTACACTATCTAGATTTCAAATAAAGAGATTTAATAATTAAAATACATGTTCATTTTATTCAACACACCATTGTCAAATATAAAACACAAGAGAAATCATTTTCAGAAAACCATTTTGGACGTAATGTCAAAATTATTTATAACAATTTGACGTTGTCCACGTCATACGAGATTATTCTATCTATAATAAGTTATTTAAAACATCTAACAGATAACTATAACATGGCCATTTTGGTTGTGCTTTTACAACTATAAATATTAAAAGTATTACAATTTGACGTTACCCTGTCACACACACGTAAATCTTTTATCTACATTACTACAGATTAAACAGATGAAGCCATTAGATTTTTTTTTATTTGATTTGTTTTTAGTTCTTTAAGCTTAAGCTATTTGAAATTTATATTTTGATTTTGGTGTTACAATAATACAATAAAACTGTATAGATTTATGAATATAAAAAAGTCTGCATTTATAGAATGATCATAGACAACAATGCAACTTTTTTATTGTTATTATTATAGACTACAGAATAGTCAAATATGATACACTGTAAAAATATATTTCCCGCCTTATTCACAAAAGTCACTTTGAGACAATAATTTGTCATTTGTTTTCTTTTTAAGTTCTTTTAAGCTATTAAGTTTAGATTTCGATTTGATTATAATAACACAATATAAACAATAGAGATTCTTAAATAATACATCTATCGAATGATCAAAGACAACAATGAAACTTTTTTATTGTAATTGTCAAATTACAATAAAAAAAGTTTTCACAATTTGACGTTACCCTGTCACGCGTGATTATTTTATCTAATTATATATGTATATATATATCACATGGAATAGAAGAAATACTTTGTCATTTTTTTGAAGTTCTTTTAAGCTATTAAATTTAGATTTCGATTTTACAATTACATTCACAAAATAAACAACAGAGATTCTTGAATAATACATGTATCGAATGATCAAAGACAACAAGGAAACTTTTTTATTGTAATTGTCAAATTACAATAAAAAAGTTCACAATTAGACGTTACCCTGTCAGACGTGATTATTTTATCTAAATATATATATATATATATATATCACATGGAATAGAAGAAATACTTTGTCATTTTTTTGAAGTTCTTTTAAGCTATTGAATTTAGATTTCGATTTGACATTTATAATAACACAATAAAAACAAAAGAGATTCTTAAATAATACATCTATCGAATGATCAAAGACAACAAGGAAACTTTTTTATTGTAATTGTCAAATTACAATAAAAAAGTTCACAATTAGACGTTACCCTGTCAGACGTGATTATTTTATCTAAATATATATGTATATATATATCACATGGAATAGAAGAAATACTTTGTCATTTTTTTAAAGTTCTTATAAGCTACTAAATTTAGATTTCGATTTTACAATTACATTCAAAAAATAAACAACAGAGATTCTTAAACAATACATCTATCGAATGATCAAAGACAACAAGGAAACTTTTTTATTGTAATTGTCAAATATGATATGTACACTTGATTCTTTTTAATTATTAATCAAGACAGCGTCGTATAATTATTTATCACAGTGACAGATTATTTTATTTATTATTATTTACACATCAAACAGATAAGTAATAATTTGCCATTTGATTTGTTTTTCACTTCTTCTTAAGCAATTGTATCGAAACTTATATTGTACTTACGATTTATACTAACACATGACATTACTAATAATAATATAAGCTTACAATAATACAATCGAAACAATACAGATTATTGAATAACTGGCTGTATCTTTCGGTTTATCAACGACAACACACACTAGCGCCATTTTTTATAGCCGAATAGCCCATATGCTTTTATTATTCTCTCTTATTTCACAAGAACTTTTTCAGGCGTTTTCTATTCAAGCCCTGGCCATCATTTAAGACTAACTTTAGCTATAGACAAGTATATCAACGAGTAAAAACAAAAACCAATTTGAAATCAAATCAAACTTTAAATAAATGGAAACGTGATTGGTAGGTTTATGACAATCTAGCACTAGGTAAGTACTACATAACGAGAAACGTAGAAGTAGAATAAAGGCATTGGAACTATGTAATTTGATATTTTGGTAATGAGGTAGATCTTTCACGCGTAGTGGCGTTTAATTATGGATCCGTCGCGTTTGATTCTTTCTAAATGCTTGACCGCCAACCCATCTGATGTTAAGTGGAAACGCAGTCTTAGATGGTAAGACGCACTAGCTCAGTACTGCGGATTCTACTTTAGAAAACACCCACATTCTAGTCGGAGGAAAACCCCAGAGTGGAGACAGAAGAACACAATGAAAACAGAAACAGTACGAATAATGATAGATGACACAACGAGCAATTTTGGGTTTGAGGCAATGAGGGATTGCCACAATCTAATGCGTCTTACCGTCTCGTTCGATGGTTGAAGAGGGAAATTAGATTATGTAATTTCTGAGCACACTACAAAAATCATTCTGTTAAACACTAGCTAGCTTCCTTGCGCCTGTGTTCAAGACTAAGAAGATTGGTTGAATTCTTTTTAATTTGATTTTTTATTTTTTTGGTTTCATTCAATTTGGAAGCAGGTTTTTGTTTTGACTCGTATATGCTCTTCTAAAAAGAAGTCAGATTAACGTGAAAACCATATCATCGCAATCATTATACGTGTTGGCTGTTGAGCTATTCTGATATATTAGCTCGTGATTCGTCTGGTGCTTCCTACCTTTTATATGCTCCATTATAGTGATGCGTGCGTTGGACAACTCAGTGTTGCAAATAACACAATTGAGGGTAGTTTCATTTATCTGTTGAAGAAATTTTAAATATTACAACATTAATTTTAAATGGCATTGAATAAAAATTCTTCAAAATCCCTAAAAATGAAAATTCGTGTACACAATTTGGGCCTAACTAAAGATCTCTTGCTTGAGGTCTTCAGTTTCAATTTGAAATATAGCATTACTCATTCTACCGTTATGAAAATACAGATAATCTTTAAATAAGACAAGAAGTTTTCTTATGACTTCATTAATGAAGTGTACCCATATTTCTGGGTGATAAGCCAAGAATCTCTGGATGAACTACGCTGATAAGCCAAACGGAGTCCATAGTTTCAACGGGTTTTTGAGAGGTGGCATAGCTTAAGGAGTAACTGGACGCAAAGGTCAACGAAAGGGAATTCGGCTAGAGCGCTTAAGGCGGTTAGGCAACTCTATTCGCCGTAGCATCAACTTAGATAGCTTTTATCGGAAAAGTATTAGAAATTCAATAGCTAACTAGCTTTAAGTGCCACTTCGGGAAGCGTTGGCGCTGGAAGAAGAAGTGACCAAAGAAACTCCAGCAACTAATATCGATTTTTGAGAACAACATTTAATATGGACATGGCTCCATTATGTGGATAACGGTGTTGTTTAATTTGTTGTTGTTGTTACATAAGTTTATATCCAAAAAAACGAAAAGAAAAATAAACAAAACAAGCAAAAAGCGTAAAGTAACACAGGCTATGAATATCCCAATGCCATTTCCTGTATAAAAAATCTTTCACCTTGCGTATCAACGCTGGAATGTACTGCACCAAAAAGTTCTCCTCCAATCTCTCCACATGCGTCGCACTATTGGCATGCGTGTCCAGCTCATAACTGATCAATTCCGTCTGGCAAAGGCTGCACTTGTGACCGGTCTTCGTCTTCAAGAAACCTTGCCAAGCGTCCCAGCCTATCTTCATCACGTTACCATTGTAAATGATTATCTTATTGTTTTTCGGTAGCACGGGTTGTACTGTATGCGTGAATTCGTAGTACACGCCCACTTTTATTTGCGTTTCCAATTCTATAGTGTATATTGTCCCTATCTGTAATTCAATGTTTATCTGCTTCATTCCACTCTTGATTTCTTTCCGTCTGACACTCTTTACGGTTTTATAGCAGAGATCCAGCTGCTGTCTATGCACGGGCCACGTTAGATGTGAGCTTAAATCTTTCCAGGTGAGAATCACATTGCATGCCGAACAATGATAGACGTGGTAAATCTGTGAGATTTATAACACAAGTATATTTACTAGTGAAAGTGAAACACATCGAATCGAATAAAATCGTTACGAACCGCGGACGCCTACTTCTATGAGCCGCCAAATGTTTGAGGTCGGTTAATCATCATAATTAGCCACAGAACATCCAGAGCTGGACATAGGCCGCTCCTAACTATGAGAGCACGATATAAATCGATATTACATAATAAATCGATATATCGACGCGATATATCTCTTCAATCCGATATTGCCGAATCATCTAATATCGATATTTATATCGATATACGAAATATCGTAGGAAATTAAATAAAAAAGCATTCTATTCTTTCATTTATAGTTGACAACTTGAATAAAATAAAACCCTTACTTGCGCTGCCATCACGAAGAGTGTAGTGTAGTATGTTACTACACTCCTACTCTTCACGATGGCAGGACTCGTTGTATAAATTTTATAATCTATGCATGTAGTCTGTACTGCTAGCAGACTCTAATCAAATAGTCTGAACTGGTATCCGAAGCGAGAACCTCTCCGTTACGCGCCGAGTACTCTATTAGTACAAAACTTTTCTAATATTTAATATTAAGCGCTAATTAATTATGAACAAATTTCGATATTTAAAAATATCGATATATTTGTACAATATATCGCGTAGTATCGATACAACCTTGCGATATATTATATCGAAAAATATATCGATATATTTTTGCCATGAACATTTCGATCTAACGATTTCCAGGAGCAGTTGTAAGCGGCTTAGATCTAGCTGCGACCTGCGTTCTCTATGAGGTCGATTAAATCAATCAAATAAAAATCACTTACCTGTCGCAGTAGATGTTTCTCGTATTTCACCATAAATTGATATTTGCGTAAATTCTCCGTGTGTTTGCGTCTTTCCACGTGTTTGCGTAATCTCTTGGAGCTTACAAACACGGAACATAACGCACAGTATCTAGTTCCGTCGCCGTTAGATACCAACGTGTGGTACGAAGTGTTAGTGACTTTCGCGTATACTTGTTTAAGTTTTAAGAATACGAATTCATCTATGTCGAATGGAGGGTGTTCATCAACGGCATCTTTATTAGTGACTGCACGATCGTTCGTTTTAGATAGATCATCGTTATATGCATTCCAGTCTTTATTATCTGGTAGACTCGCATCATTAACGAAGTTATTATCACCAACGTTTATCTGATTTAAAATACTGAATCGATTGTTGTTATATTGTGGTGATGGATTCAAACTTCCGCTGGAACTTGGTCGATTTTCATTTGGATCTCGCATTAATGTCGTTGTCGGTAAATGAGTAATTGCTCTATTTAGATACTGTACGTGTTTATAATCACGTATATGAGTGTTTATCATACTGTATGCAACGGTTATGTTACAAATTGCACAGTGCAATCCATTTCGTACCTATAATACACAATTGTTTTATAAATCTTAGGATAACTAGAAAGTATATAGAAAGATTCATTTCACAAAGTAGATGGTACAGGCTGCATTTCATATCATACTTATAACAATCCAATGATATCCCCTGCCTGTCGAAGAAGGCGACTAAAAGGGGCCTCGGGCTCACTGGGCGACAAGGGTGGGGGCCTTTGTCGTCCGTCAAGGTGGACCCGGGATTAAGGATTAACTTGACGGACCCTATGGCCGACATGAAAGGATTTCTCGCAATGGAAACTGTGTCCCAAAGGTATACTAACCCGCGGAGGCACCAGACATGCTAATTCTATGTATTTGAGATTAAAAGTCAAATCTACTCACCGCTCGGATCAGGTTGCAATTGAACGCATAAATAAAAGGAGTTACGTTCAATTTTTCGATATGGTTCACATCTCTGACATGCCTGGATATGCCTTCAGCAGTGAAGGAATACTCGCAGAGACAGCAGCTGAATCCATTGAAACACACTACCATATTATATGACAATAGAGACAGTTTAAATGTTCCATGAAATATGGAAATTTCCTTGGTTTTACATTCTATAGGATCTTCAATATTTGGTGTATCGTCGATTGAACTAGTGGCTTCGCTGTCAATGCTGTTATTATTAACAGTGGAAGCGTTGTTATATCTTTCTGTACTGCTAATTGATGGTGAGTTATTATTGTCTTCTGTTAGATTCTTGGTCTTTTTTATTGGATGCTTCGATTTTAAGTGATCGTCAATGTTACTGTACAGTTGTAGATTATTGCAGTGTGCACAGTGTAAAAGTCTGTTGTCGACCTGAAATAAATCACTTTTAGATGTAGCATTTTTTGTGCTAATTTAGATAGTATATAACTTTATAGTACATGTATTTATTCACACTTATTGTTCAACACAACAAAGTTAACACTTCCTAGACAGAAAACTACTTTTAATGAAAATAACTGCTACATTTACAGCCTTACAGATAAACGTGGTATAAAGATAAACTTAGGAATAAATTAAGAATAAGCAAAATTTGTACTAATTTACCAAGAATACGTTATACCTGGTATCACGTTGACGTATTTGTTCGTACAACCGTTATTCCGAAGTTATAACGACGTACACCCTTGTTTAAGTCCAGTATAACATTTAAAATATCACGATTTGTGTTTGTGTTCGCTCATTTAAATTAACTTATTATGGAATTAAGGGCAATGGAGGAAGTAGAAACAGTAAATGACTTAATAAATATCATTCAGACTCCAAAAAAAGTAAAAATATTAAAAAGATGGGAAAACCCGTTTGATTTATATGTCGATGATTAGTTACGATTAAAATATCGGTTTTCTAAAAGTGGTATAATATTTCTAGACCATTTATTTGAAAGGTCTCTTACTATGGACAAGCGTGGAAGTGGATTACCTTCTATCTATATATAGAGTATAGAATATCTCTATAACCGCCACACATTGACAGATATATTAGTACACTACTACATAGACTACAATTATTTTTTTAGTATGGTTTCTCTTTGATTGCGCTGTTGCCAACTTTTACATTTTGACGTAAAGGAAGAATAGATAAACCATAGTTATTCCGGATTTATTTGTGGTAAACTAATCTTAGCTTATTCTTAATTTATTCCTAGTTTAACTAAACTTAGTTTAAGGGTGGAATAAATATGTTATAACTCATTTTTATTTGTAACACTGTAAGAGTTTAAAAATATATAATAAAATACCGTGGGAGATGAGAGAATTACCATTGCAGCGATTTCAGAAGAAACTCAAACAGTGGCTGATTCATAACCTGTTTTTATTCTCTTAAAGAATTGTACACGTTTAAACCGTAAAGTGACATAAGTGCGTGAAGTGTTTTTTAAGTGTGAAGTGATTTTTAAATTTGTGAAAGGAATTATTTGAATTGTAGATAAGACTCGATGTTTGCATGCCGGTTAATGCTAAAAATTATTTATCATGTCAGTTACCATATTTCCCGCAAGCGTTTATTATTATTTTCGAATGTTTATTATTTTTTCTCAGCTCTTTATTAAGAGCTGGTTTCAACTACATTTACGGGTTATAACCAAGTAAATGTAGGGTGTGTTTTGTGTTTATGTTGTGGGTATAGTTAATATTATGTCCTATTTGAGTGCGTTCTGTTTGCATGAACTTTCTAACAATTCTAAACGTATTCAGAATTACAGCTTTTTGAAGAGTTATGTAGAGGCGTTCTTTTGAATCTATGAGTTTGAGGTTATGGAGCAAATGATGTGGGATGATACCGGTTGTGGAGAGCACTATAGGCACTATGTAAACTTTTTTGTCTCCAGAATCTGGTTACTTCGTCTTTTAATTCTAAATATTTGCTAATTTTTTCAGTGATTGTCTTTTGTATGTTGTGAGTGTTGGGAACCGCAATGTTATTATTATTATTCGTGTCTTCATTTCTGAGGATCGTGGTCACTAGAGCCCCTCAGATGAACAATATTCACCCATCGGTTTCGGTCCGAGGCAGCCCTCTCCAGCTGGTAGAGATTAGGAGATGAGATGGCCTTTTACTCGGTCAGACCATCGTGTTGCTGGCCTCTTGTTCTCTTACCTTCTGTATTGCCAACAATAACAACAGCTTTTCAAGGTTGCCATCCCCTCTACGCATTATATGCCCGAAATATGACAGCGCTGTAGACACGTAGTGGACAGTCTGGCCTTTATGCTGCGAGTTGGGAGAGAATATTTTAAAAAAATAGAAAGCTAGCAATATTTCTTTTTTTTTCCAGAAATATTACTAACAATCTTGTTAACCATTCCAACTAAGCTTAAGCTTGTGCTAGGACATGGTTCACGGCAATAGTCAAATGGTGGATTCGACCACGACCTTACGATTCGCAGGCCGTACCCTAAACCATTAGGCTGTTGACGGTTCAGAATGCAGAATAGATACATTTGTGCGCTTGGCAGTCCACGGTATTCGTAGCATTCGCCTCCAGCACCACATCTCGAATGCATCTATTCTCTGTCTTTCTCTTGCTCGAAAAGTATATAAAAGAAGGAATATATAATTATATGCATATATATAATTGTTAAGTGTTTTTTTTTGACGAACTTCACAGATTGGCCAGAGAAGCTGGCCTTGACTGCTTCACCGGATTGAGGGCCGAACCACGACTCGGTCGGTAGCTATTTCACGGATAATCTGTTAAGTGTGTGTATGTGTGTGTGTGAATGTGTTTGTTATTTTTTTACATACAAAAATATGCCTAAAACAATACATAAATATAAGTAATAAGTATTCAATTTCATTATATTTTCCGTTTCATTATAATTTAAGGATTTTAACCAATCAGATATATTGTTTTTACAGTTTCTCTTGTTTAGCGGGAATAGATTAAGAATTTTGTTAAGCCTATTGTACAGGTAGACTCCAAGGAAAGAAAAAGACTTTTGTGCGGACCGTGAGTGAGCTAACATGAAGCAAGTTACAGAGCAAAATTATATTGTACAATTCGTTGTGCTGCGGACGACCTTATCGCTACGGACGACCTCTACCAGCCAGCATGACGTCATATGATCACAATGTCATATGCATTATCATGATAACAAAACTATATGTATATATATAAAAGAGAAAGTGTGTAGAGTTCGGGGTATGTACATAGGCTCTGAAACGGCTGCACCGATTCCAATGAAACTTTCAGGGTTTCTTCAGATTGACCTGTCGACTAATCCTGTGAATCCTTTTGAACTGTCAAATTCAGCTTTTATTTAGACATAGACATATATTTATTGGCATCATAATATACAAACACATTACAGACAAAATATAACACACATTAAAAATAATGAGAAATAAATAAAATACAGTTAAAATAACACGGACAAATAGTACATAACATGTGATGCCAATATCGGACACCGTCTCAGCATATGCTGTC
Source organism: Meandrusa payeni (assembly GCA_029286785.1). Lineage (NCBI taxonomy): Eukaryota > Metazoa > Arthropoda > Insecta > Lepidoptera > Papilionidae > Meandrusa > Meandrusa payeni. The sequence continues at coordinate 4,125,057 of JAGSMX010000026.1, forward strand.
GCAAGGATACGACAGCACTGATTTTCAGCGGTGCCCGGGACTACCTAAAGACGTGCGTGCGCAATACTAGTTTTATATGGAATTTATACAGACAATAATAGTATAATAAATATGATACATGAATAAAACAGTTAATAGATTAATATATATTATATACAATAAAAATATATTATATATTGAAATATTGAAAATATTGGAAACAACAAGGCACCGATATCACTGGGATATTATCTTTTACTATGATGATATTCTATTGTTTTATAACACAAATTTGTATTGACACATGCGTTGTGTATATTTATGTCATTATGTACCATATTGTATATAGTACATATAGTACAATGAAGTATACTACAGTATAATCAAGGATTTGAAGTATTCAAGGTAAGTTATAGCGCCGCGAATGTCTACTGATGCTGCTGATATGTACATGGGTGTAGGTAATGATCTTCATCCGCTCGAGAAGTGTGAAGTGTTTTGTGAGAGTTAAATTAAATATTTAATGATGTAAGTTTATTCAAACTGTTGTTCAAATTATGTAAGTTTAAGCAAAATCTAGCCCGGCCTAGGCAGGGTAGGCAGTATAGTATCAAAAATCGTCTTCAAATCAAACGATCCCATTCTATTGTTTGAAGAAGTTATAAAAAGACACAAAATTCTTTTCGCACCTTCATCCTATATCAAAAAGAGAAGACATTATAATTACAATATTCACCTTTCTGATCACGTAACCGGCGTAGATCTCATCGATCGTACATTTGTTCAGTTCCACCAAATGTTTGTCATTGGTACAATGATCGGACTTCAGTATGATGGGACCTTCATCTTTGCAGACCATGCAATAGTATCTATTCGATTTGAGTGACAAAACCATATGCCAAGAGTCGAATCGAACATCCACTTTCTTCCCGCCGACAGCTATTTCCACGTATTTAGGCAGGATCTGAGGTTTACTTGCCACAGATGCATATGAATATGGCCTTGATTCTCTATCCGCTTCAGATAAAATTTCATCGTTGCTTTGATTTCCGTTATCCATATATCCCTTCCCCGGTTTATAATCATCGTAGAATCCTTCGGAGCTTTCATCGTCTTCATAGTCATCATTTTTAACATGGTTTATACTCTTGATTGCTTCAGCGTCAAAATGATAGCAGTCCTGTGCTTCTATCTGGTATTTGTGCAAATCTGGATCGTCCATTATATCAACTACTTTGTTTATGGCTGACAGATTTTTATCTTCGTGATTTTTTGTTAGTAAATGATCATCTAAAACTCTAGCGTCAATAAGTTCATTGCATACACCGCAGTGGTGATTGTCGTGTATCTGTGAATTTTACAGTTAAAATTCTAAAGTTCTAAGATTGAAACAGATGTTTTGAAACCTTTAAATTACATAGAAATTGTTAACCAACAAATGTTCGGGAAAATAATTATTATAATAATAAACAATACCATAGTGCCACACTTACTGGACCTTCAATGATTAATAAATCCATCAAAACCTTTTTTTTTTTGTTTACGGGGAGGGAATCTTCACAAAGATACCCCGCCTTCTGACGGGAAGGCGGCGGTTATGTGGGGATCTTGGACCCACTAAAACCTTCCCGGTGGCCCTTTCCTCGGTGCATGACGAGGGGCTCCGGGATCTCCAGTGGAACGCACCGGAGCCCCTCTGCACTGTGCTCAAGGACAGCACGTCCCGGGGGAGGTTACTCCCTCCTCCCTGTGCCCTCGCAGCGCAAGGCGACACGGGCCAGCCGATGTCGCCTTCTTCCCGGGTCAGGCCCCCACCCTTGTCGCCCAGTGAACCCGAGGCCCCTTTTAGTCGCCTTGTACGACAGGCAGGGGATACCGTAGTCTTATTCTTGAGAGCCCAGAACTACAGGGCTGTAAATGTAAATCCATCAAAACCTGCAACAGCATATCTGATAGACGTCACTGTACGTAACAAATATAATATACAGAAATCTATAACAGAAAAAATAACGAAATACACTGATAGTCTGGATCACCGGTGCAAGGTGGCTAGCCTTTCGGTGTATTACAGGTTATATTTTGGAGGGTGTGCACAGGAAGTACACGAGTCAATTCCCCCATCCCCATTCTACCTTCGTTAGACATTCGGCGGTTCTCCCTTTCATAGCCGATGTTCCGCGCGTCAGAACGAAGCGATTTGGGTCATCGTTCTCATCGTGCGTACATCAAAGGAGTGGAACAAGTTATCAGCGTCAGTCTTTCCGTCCAAGTACGACGTGGAAGCCTTCGAGAGTAGAGTGAATAGGCACTTACTAAACTAGCGCGTACCATCGTTCGACTATATCATCACTCAACATCAGGTGGGATCGTGGTCAAGCACTAGTTTATAACCCATAAAAAATTAAAGAAGAAGCAACTAGAAATAGAAAACTTCATAAAACATATATAATAACAATAGTACTCTCCCACTACTGGCGTTATTCCGAAACATCTCCATCATGGCATCATAGTATCAGAACCCTCCCCTCCACTTGCCCCCTTCTTTTTTTGTACTTACGTTATGTCGGACCCTCACCGACCAAACCCACAAGATGATCCACCATCGTCGCATATGGCGGGGCTACGAGAAAGTTTACACACACATCTGCGGCCCCGCCTGCGAGTAGCCGCCTTGCGTCGGCTTCGTCCCGTGGAGGACAAGTCTCCCCCTTACCATCTAGGCAACCTCGCCCTACTCTACGACCTCCGTAAGCAGGTGATCCACTCCCCCGAGTCCTTCACCTAGGGGCCTTGCCCCCACTTACCCTCTAACACATACAAGGCAGCATTACAATGCGGTACTCCTCAATACCTGCCGCATATTCCTCAAATTTTTAGCTGATAATTAATACACTATACTTTCTTTTTAATTTTCATTCCTCATTCATTCAATTTAAGTTTCATTCTTCTAGTAACACATTTGCCAATGGCCCGTGAAACGAGAAATCTGCTCATCCCTTTTAGGGAGAAACTTATGTAGCATTTAGAAGCAATAAAAATAATAAACGGTGCTTGTTGATGTTACCATCCTACATGACTTGGCAACGCACCTACTCACCTTTCTGATGATGCTCAAATCATATTTCACCAAGGGCGCGTGGGCTTCCAAGTTCTCCAGATGCTTTCCACTGGCTACGTGCTCCCGATATTCATCGGTTTTACGTATTATCGAGCATACTGCACATCTGAACGTGCCATCGTCCACTTTTACGAGGGTGTGGTAATTGTGATGAGGTAAAAACACCAGGAAATTTATGATGACGCCATTGGGAACTTCCATTAGTGTCATAGTCATCACTTTGGGGGTTGAATCTAAAATTCAATGTCAATTCTTGTATATATACAGGGTTATTGGTAAAGGTAATAACTAGATTCCTAAGTAAAAGTAATAACTAGAAACAAACTTACAGCCTTACAAATAAACGTGGTATAAAGATAAACTTAGGAATAAATTAAGAATAAGCAAAATTTGTACTAATAAACCAAGAATACGTTATACCTGGTATCACGTTGACGTTTTTGTTCATACAATCGTTATTGCGAAGTTATAACGACGTACACCCTTGTTTAAGTCCAGTATAGCATTTAAAATACCACGGTTTGTGTTTGTGTTCGCTCATTTAAATTAACTTATTGTGGAATTAAGGGCAATAAATGACTTAATAAATATCATTCAGACTCCAAAAAAAGTAACAATTTTAAAAGATGGGAAAACCTTTTTGATTTATATGTCAATGATTAGTTTCGATTAAAATATCGGTTTTCTAAAAGTGGTATAATATTTCTAGACCATTTATTTGAAAGGTCTCTTACTATGGACAAGCGTGGAAGTGGATTATCTTCTATCTATATATAGAGTATAGAATATTTCTATAACCGCCACACATTGACAGACACATTACTACACTACTACATAGACTGCAATTATTTTTTTAGTATGGTTTCTCTTTGACTGCGCTGTTGCCAACTCGTGCATTTTGACGTAAAGGAAGAATAGATAAACCATAGTTATTCCGGATTTATTTGTGGTAAACTATTCTCAGCTTATTCTTAATTTATTCCTGGTTTAACTAAACTTAGTTTAAGGGTGGAATAAATATGTTATAACTCATTTTTATTTGTAAGACTGTTAGTGTAAAGGAGGAATATACGTAGAATTAAGAAATAGAAATAAGTCTTGTTACTTGAACAAATTGTAGAAGTTAATTGAACTTTTGTATATGAATTGTTAAGATACGCCTTAATAAATGTCCTGTGCCCTAGTGAAAAATTCCTTTCCACAAAACGTTACGATGTCCTAGCTCCATACCTATACAATATTCTTCAGAAATAATACAATGTGAGAAGCTATGCAAATAATAAATTTAAGGTTAGTTGGAATGGTTATCAAGGTTGCTAGTAATATTTCTGAAAAAAAAAGGAACATTGCTAGCTTTCTTTAAAAAAACAGTAACACACATATACTCACACACACACGTACAGACACATACATCTAAAATTTTGTTAAATAACTTTTTTAATTTATAGACGAGGGATGACATTAGCTCTTTTTTTTTTGTTGACAGTTCGTCAATCCGCGTTCGTAGCTATTTCACGGATAATCTAAGGGACATTCGAAAGCTAAACTAACTTTAAGTGCCACTTCGGGAAGCGTTGGCGCTGGGAGAAGAAGTGGCCGAAGAAACTCCAGCAACGCTCCTAGCATCTAAGGGGTGAGGCCTGCCCATAAAATAGCGGTAACGCGCGAGGATTATTCGCAACCTCCGACGGTCGCGAATGGACGCTTTGAAGATTTGTAAAGATCTAGCCTGTGCAATGGTAATCGCGTCGTCCGGATCGTCAAGAAAGTGTCTCGGCCTCCGGGCGACGCGACGGAATTTATTATAGGAAGGCTTATAAGTGGCGGCACTTACAAGAAGTTTGTTAGAATGTTTGGTGGCAGTCTCGAAAAACCGTCGAGATGCCTGCTTAAAGAATTGGGCTATTGTCGGTAACCTTATATCAACGTGGAGCTCGCGATTACGTACGAACCACGGCGACATTAGCTCCTGAGATACAGCTTACGCTAGTTCGGGAATTAAGGGACTTACCTTATTGTTATTAAATTTTTGTGATGCAAGTAAACTATATTATTATTATTAAAGATGGAAATGCCCCCCTGCTGGGGAATTAAAATTAGTAGGAAATCATCAGCTTAAAACTAATCTCGTACCTTCATATTCATTAATTCTGTCTTCACCAGTCCCGTCAGATGGATCCATTTCATATCCTTCAATTCTGAATGGTACTTTATAATCCTCTTCTGGCAACGGGATAACATACAATTTTCCATTTATATCATAAATTGTCTGATTGATTCTGTTTAGATTAGAACTGGTTAATAAATCTGGATTTACATAAATACTTGGTGGTTTATCGTCCGGTATGAGACGATCACGAGAGAAAAAATTCTGAGGCATTCTGTAAAAATAATACAATACTTAAATTAATTACTAATAATAGCCTAATGGTTTAAGGTACGGTTAGATTTTATCAATAAAATAACTACCGACCGTGGTCCGGCCCTCTCGGGCGCTCTCGGATCGGAATGCTTACGCGTAACATAGTAACCGTCCAAGCCGAGGTTACCCTCACCGGTAACTAATAACCTACTAGCTAATAGAGGTTCAGGCTAAGCTATGCCACCTGCCACTCAATCCGGTGAAGCAGTCAAGGCCAGCCTCTCTGGCCAACTGTGTACGTCAATAAAAAACAAAAAATCTGCGAATTTTAAGATCGTAGGTTCGTATCCATTCGACTATTGACGTGAACCATCTCCTAGCACAAACTCAAGCTTAGTTGGAGTGGTTAAGAAGAATGTTAGTAATATTTCTGAAAAATAAAAAAGAAAAACAAAGAAATATTTCTAACTTTCTTTTAAAAAGGTAATCATAAAAATTAAGGCATAGAACAAAGGCTAGATTAATTAGAGCATTAATATTCCCAATCTATGTATGTATGGAGTCTAGACATGGACAATTCGAGCAAGAGAAAGACAGAGAATAGACGCATTCGAGATGTGATGCTGGAGGCGAATGCTACGAATACCGTGGACTGCCAAGCGCAAAAATGTATCTATTCTCTCTCAACTCGCCATAAAGACCAGACTGTCCACTACGTGTCTTCAACGCGTACTGTCATATTTCGGGTATATAATGTGTAGAGGGTATGACAACCCTGAAAAAGCTGGTCATCGTCGGCAATATAGAAGGCAAGAGAACAAGAGGATGGTCGCCAACATGATGGTCTGACCAAGTAAAAGGTGCCATCTCCTCTTCTAATCTCTACCAGCTGGTCAGGGCTGGTGAACCGAAGCCGATGGAGGCAGATTGTTCACTTGAGGGGCTCTAGTGACCACGATCCTCAGAAATGAGGGAACGACAAAGAAGCTTCATATCTTTAATATAAACATTATCTACCGTTGGGCTGGTCCACAAACTGAAAGTTGCACAACGAGAGATGGAAAGAACTATGCTCGGCATTTCTCTAAGGGATAGAATCCGAAACGAAGAAATTCGACGGAGAACAAAGGTAGTCGACATAGCTGTTAAAGTCAGCAAGTTGAAGTGGCAGTGGGCCGACCACATTTGCCGAGTCAGTAACGGCAGATGGGGGGAGGAAAGTCTTGGAATGGAGGCCGCGCATGGGTCGGAGAAGCGTGGGGCACCCTCCCTCCAGATAGACCGACGACTTTGTGAGGATAGCCGGAAGTGGCTAGATGCGGAAAGCTGGAGATCGTATATAGTGGGAGGCCTATTTCCACCAGTGTATATACGAATACTATTTTTACCTCTCCTGTCCTGCGCTGCCATCTTTACCCGCACTTAGGGTTAATTTTTACTCAAATTGTAACTATTTTTATATGCAAAAAAAAACACATTTACCAAAAAACTTCACTAAAAAGGCAAGGTTAATTGTTCACAAACATTACTCACAAAGTAATTGTTAATTTTTTAAATATTTCTATTTATAAGGTAACTGCTGTTTGTTTAATATAATAAATAATTAAATAATAGCGTAGATATCAGAGATTCCCAACCTCGTGTCCGCGGAACGATTTGTATGTGCACGCCATTATTCGACATAGACTCTAAAATTTTTCTTACACATTAATTAAAAATGTGACGAAAATATCATTACACTTTAGTTTGTCTGTCTTTTAACCAACAAACGATATATATATATTATATATATATATATCAACAGGGAGCTTCGCGCGGAATTGTCTCAGCAGTACCACTGTTAGTTTCGGTCCTTGCCCGTCACGAAGCCCGCTCTTTACAGAAATTTAACAGACGCACTTCGACATTGGCGAACATGAAAACGCCATCAACAAAACAATTGAATTGAATTAAAAATGTGACGAAAATAACATTACACTTTAGTCTGTCTTTTAACCAACAAACCATATATATATATATATTGTGTATGTCTTTATTGTTTTAGATATATCAACAGGGAGCTTCGCGCGGAATTGTCTCAGCAGTACCACTGTTAGTTTCGGTCCTTGTCCGTCACGAAGCCCGCTCTTTACAGAAATTTAACAGACGCACTTCGACATTTGCGACATCTACATGAAAACGCCATCAACAAAAACAATTGAATTGAATAAAAAGTGTTAATTATTACTACGTTTTGTAAATACATTTCTCTAGGTGTATGCAATTTGAATACTAATTTTATTATTTTGAAACATTTTTACAGAGTACAAAAAGTTGGGAACCCCTGGCGTCGATTATAAATTATTAACTGATTCATAAAGCTAATAATGAAGCGTCAGTGTCCTAATGGTCTAGGGTACGCTTTGCAAATCGTAAGGTCATAGGTTAAATAGATAAGGATATCAACTGATTCGTAACACAACACTTGTACGTACTTGTATAAAAAAAAATTATGTACGAAGGTTCTCAAATTTATAACAAATTACCAAATAGAGAATCAATACCAGAATTTAAAAACTACAAAAAAAATATCGTATCGTATCGGATCGTAGTCAAGCACTTGCTTACAAATTATAAAAAAAAAATAATAAGATATATCTTTTATCCTCGTCGTTAGAATTTTTTTTTTCTTTTTTTTTTTTAAAGAAAGCTAGTAATTAGTCTTGTGTTGTCTGTAGATGATTGATTGATTGATTGATTGTTTTTGTTTATGGCGTTTCCATATAGATTTCGCCAATGTCAAAGTGTGTACGTTAAACTGCTGTAAAAAGCGGGCTTCGTGACGGACAAGGATCTAAACTATAAGAAAGTATGCATGGTTACTGCTGAGACAATTCCGCGCTATGCTCACTGTTGATAAGTCTAAAACAATAGAAACAAACACAATATATACATAGGGTTAGTTGTTTAAAGGACAGACAAACTAGAGTCTAATGTTATTTTGTGAAGGAATGAACATAAAATATAAACAAAGGAGAGTTAACAAGAGATAGTAGGGATTTGAAGTCTATGGGGCGCGGGATATCATTAGGAAGGAGGTCGTAGAGGGAAGAAGATAATAAGGGGCAATTGAAAAAAAGGTGATTAGGAGTCCCTTCGTCCAGTCCACATTCACAAAGGGAGCTGTCTCTAACGTGTAGCTTAGCCAGGTGGACGGGGTACACGCATGCCCAAGCCTTAATCTGCAGATAGTGCTTGTGAAGCGTTTGTGAACGTTTTTAAAATTGCTAAACCAAGGCCGGATGGGAATTGAGGGTTGGACTTCAGCGTAGTGTTTACCCTTGAAAGAACTAGTTTGCTGCCAATGATTGCTCCAGGATGTGAAAAGGCGTTGTCTTGCGATCGGAATTAGGTCATTGGGATAAACCCTGTAATGATCTATACAGCCAGTAGTTGAGGCATCTTTGGCACAAAGGTCAACATATTCGTTGCCTTGAATGCCCCTGTGCCCAGGGATCCATGCAAGGACAACCTGAATCCCTTTGACGTGACAACGGGCGAGGGCATCTTTAATTTTAGGATGTAGGGGAATTTATATTTTGCCTTAAACTGGTTAGCCTGAATTGCCTGAAGACAGCTCTTAGAGTCAGAGAGAATAACTGATTTAATGCAGTTATGGGTCTCAATAAAAGACAGAGCTTCCAGCACAGCTATCGATTCGCCGGAGTATACTGACGCTTCGGGGGGGAGTTTAAAAGTTAGGTTCAGGCTGTGTTTGGGAATCCAAACAGCAGCGCCGACACAGCCCTGGTCTGAGAACTTAGAAGCATCGGTATAGATGATGAGCCAGTCTGGCCAATGTTCCGCTATGTAACTATTTAGCTGGAGATTTGCAGTATGGGAGCTTTTTTCGATGCCAAGGTCAAGAAGGATAAGGGGTTGATAGGTTATAGCCTCAAAAGGAATGTCGAAAAGAGGAAACTTTTGAGACTGAAATATGGGACAGGGAAGACGGAGATAACTTACAAAACTATTGAAGAGGCAGGGATATTCTTTGTGGGACCAGTACTTATTCGTAGAAATAAAATCAGAAAGGATATGGAGCTTAGGGATAAGAGGGTGATACGGGAATTGGATAACTTTAAAAAGGAAACGATCAGATATAAATTGTCTTCTCAAATGCAGGGGAGCTTCCCCACATTCCACCTGAAGGGCATTGATAGGGGATGATTTCATGGCACCACATATTATTCTCAAACACTTGGCTTGGATTTTGTTGAGGGAACCAAGGGCAGATTTGTTGCAGGGCTCCAGTAGGAAAGTGCCATAGTCAAAGTGACTGCGCACCAGGGCATTGTACATCAGTTTCTGAGTATAAGGGTGGGAGCCCACCAAACGCCGGAAAGAGAACGTAAAATATTTATGTTTTTCTCGCATTTTTTAATAATATTGTTAATGTGATGTATTCCAGTTAATCTGGAATCCAGGACAACGCCTAGAAATTTAACTTGATTCACCACAGAAAATCTTTGGTGGCCATATGATACTGAAACATCAGGGATGGATCTGGATCGAGAAAACAACATTACTTTTAGGGATAGATAGGGACAGACCATGATTAGAAAGCCAATCATATAGATAGCTTATGGCTGAGTTGAGACGTGCAGTGGCCTCATCAATTTCTTTGGCAGCAACATACAGTGCCAAGTCATCTGCATATTGGAGGATTTGACAGAAGGAGTTGACAGAGAGTTCTAAATCATAAGTATATATATTATAGAGTAACGGGCTAAGGACAGATCCTTGAGGAGTCCTTTCCATACCTGTCTAGGAGAGGAATTATACATTGGAGACCGAATGGATACAGATCTAGGAGAGAGGAGATTAAAAATTACATTTACAATCTTCACAGGGATACTCAGCTGAAGCATTTTCTGCCTGAGCATTGGAAGAAGAACATTGTCATATGCCGATGAAACATCCAAAACACACCTACTAACGACTCCTTCTTGGAGAAGGAAATACGAATGTCAGTCACTAATGTGCTTAGGCTGTCCATGGTGCTACAACCCTTACGAAAACCAAATTGGGATTTGGCCAATATATTATTACTCTCCACAATCCATTCCAAACGATTCTTGATCAAATGTTCCAGTACCTTAGCCATTGTGCAGGACAAAGCTATTGGACGATAGCTAGATGGGTCCGAGCTGGGTTTTCCACGTTTTAAAATGGGTATGACTATTTGAGTTCTCCACTCTTCAGGCGGAGTTCCAGATAGAAAGATATTGTTAAGGATGGTTAGAAATAGCTGTTTGCAGGTATGCTGCTTTTGGAAATAAAGGAATATGGGATTCCATCGATGCCTGGGGATGAGTCTCTAAGACCCTCAGGACCAATGAAAGTTCATCCCACGAGAAAGGAGATTCAAAGCTACCAGAAGAATTAGAAGGAAAAATGGGGATATAGTTCTTCCAAGGAAGGTACAGAGGAGGGGCTAGTCTACAGGAAAATTGTTCGACCCATCCCGACGAGTCGTTAGACACAATGACAGGAGTATAAACAGAGTAACGATAGCGTCTCATATTCTTCCAGACCTTAGAAGGGAGTGATGGGAGAAAGCTCCTCGCAGAAACGAAGCCAGCCAGATCTTTTCTTCTCTGACAGAAGTCTAGTGGTCTTGGCAGCAATTCTCTGATAAGAGGTGAAATTCTCCGAGCTCATGTCACCTGCATAAGTGTCTTCTGCTACCGACCGGCTCTTACATGCTTTTGTACATTCTGAATCCCACCAAGGAGGGAAGAGATTTTACATTTAGCAAAGTTTTTGAGAGGAATGGAGTTAGCCGCAGAAGATAGGATAGCTTTTGAACAATACATATGAAGTAAGGACATTGTCTGGGTTGATTAAAGGAATATTAGAGATTTCTTGATTCAAATGAAGTCTATAGAGGGTCCAATCCGCTTTGTTAATATTGTATCTTAGGTGGAGGAAGAGTTGTTTTTGGTTCAGGGTGACAGGAGTCAGGGTTGAAAAGAAAGATAGTGAAGTGATCACTACCATGAGTATAAGGAAGGACCGACCAGGTCAGACTAGAAGCCAGGGAAGGAGAAGCTATTGAGAGATCCACAGCAGTCTTTGGGTTTTGGGATGGAAGGACTCTGCGAGTAGGAGTCCCATCATTCAAAATACACAAATCTAGTTCATCACAAAGATCAAGGAAAGGGAGAGATAGAATCACTGTAATAACAGCCCCAAGAAGTATGGTGAATGTTAAAGTCTCCTAAAATGAGGATAGGTGTAGGAAGACTTGTAATAAGGCATTTTAATTCAAGAGGAGAGTGGGATTAGGTTCAGGGATGTATATGGAGAAATAAGAAATATCATTAGCTCTAACAGCCACTGCAGAAATACCATGGTTGTGGGGAGGAAGAGAGATTTGGTTAAATATTACTTTCCTAGATACCAGTATGGCACAACCAGCATATCCATCTGTCCTATCGTCCCGGAGACATGAGTAACCCGGGATCCTAAAGTGGATCAGGCTTAAGCCATGTCTCCTGAATGGCAAAGACAGAGGGTTTGTAAGTGTTGATAAGTGTGATAATATCATTCTTCTTATGACGGATGCTGTGACAATTCCACTGAAGGGTGCTTGGCATGGTGAAGGGTATTGTTTAGCTGAGTAAGTTTAGATATGACATTGTTCGGTAGTTGAATATCTTCAAAGCGAGACACAATATTTATGATTGTTGAAAGTAAAAGATCAGTAGATTATCATTGGATGTCAAAGATTCTGTTGGGTATGCACTCCCATTAGGGAGACTAGAGGAAGGAGCTAATTATGGCTTGATGTCCTTGTCTGTCATATCCCGGGCTACATGGTGGAGGCGTAGGAGTTCTATGTGTAATGTGTGTACGGCGGTATGACACTTGGTTAGGCTGGGATTGTGTAAGGGTAGGGAATTGGAGATAGGTTTGGGAATCTGGGGAGGGATAGGTGAGAAATGTCGGCAAAGGATTTCTTCACTTGCCGAAATCTTACCGATGCTTCTGTATATGATATATTTTCTTGTGACATAACTAGCTTAATAGATTTTGTCTGGTATGTTCAGGGCATTTTTGTCTGTGGCTTTATGGCTACCAGAGCATAAAAGACAGGTGGGAATCAGATAAGTACTGGTACAATCAATACCAGCATGTGCTTGTGCGCATATGTAACGCTCCTTTGACCGGCATTGTGAAGCAACATGGCCAAATCTACAGCATTTGTTACACTGTATAGTAGGGAGAATATATGTCTGGACTGGTAGTGACGTATAGAAACAATACACCCTATCAGGGAGCTTTGACCGATGAAGGTTAGAACCACTGTTGGGGTTGGGGTCCAAGTAGTCGTGTTATTATCAGTTGACTTTCTGTTGAGCCGGCGGGCTCTAATGACACAACCAAAACCATCTGGGACCTCAATGGTAGAAACCAGTTCTTCCAAGGTCCACTCCACGGGGACGTCTCTCACTATACCCATGCGGGTAACATTATATGATGGGATGATGGCTTCGTATTTAGATGCAACAAGACCTGTGTGTTCTAAAAATGAATTTGCCGACTCAGCGGTTTTAAATTCGACTGAAACTCGGTTTCGGCCGATGCGTTTAACACCATCCTTTGCTACACCCTTGATTCCATTATGATGCAAGAAGTGACCAAACTTAATTGGTTGAAGTGTGGTACCAGCTGAAGATTCGCTGTCTTTACTAACGTGGACCAAAAAGGGAGCAACATCTTGATCGGAATATCGTTTTCTTGTGCCTTCATACTCTGGCAGAGTATAAATCGATTGAATAGAACCGATAGTTTGCGCCACTGAATTTTCTTTGATAATAGGAAGGATTGGGTTCTGTTGTAATTTGCCTTTTCCTGGAAGAAGAGGCCAAAACTGTATCCATAGGGGATGGTATACTTAGGAAGTTGGGTTAGAAACATAACCTCCCCGGGGTCGGGGGTCGCCGTTCATATTTATATTAGTTTAATACTTACAAATAGGACAACACACTTATATAAACACAAATTAGATAATCAACAGGAATTATAATGAACTTAAAACACGCGAATAATGATTTATATCATTAAAACACAAACGAACTGCTAACTGACATCTAGACACGAGGCCCGCCAAAACAACCTGTAGATGTCCGAAATTTGTATAATTGTTTCTTAGTATTGAACTTTCTGATGTAAGTGATTATATATATTGTTATGAGAATTTTTTTTTTTTTTTTTAGTAGAAACCTAGCAATATTTCTTTTTTTTTTCAGAAATATTACTAACAATCTTGTTAACCATACCAACTAAGCTTAAGCTTGTGCTAGGACACGGTTCACGGCAATAGTCGAATGGTGGATTCGAACCCACGACCTTACGATTCGCAGGCCGTACCCTAAACCATTAGGCTATAGACGCTATACAAATAAATAAATAAATAAATAATAAAAAATATCTATTAACTATCGACGAAATGTAGCTCATTACGAAAAAAAATCAATGAATCGTAAACTCGTAGGTCAAATAGGAAAGGATAAAAAAATATACAAGAATTGCTCGCTTAAAGATATTAGATATATCTAAATATTTTTTATATATTTAATACCCGTATAAGCTTGGAGAAAAACGAAGGATGCCTCTGTCTACCCCACAGGGTTAAACGGACTTCTTTCATGTATCCTGTCACAATATTATTCATAATAAGGATTGAGTTAACAGATTGACTCAACATCCCTACAATTAAACAGGAGATAGTATGATATATCAAGACACACGAAGACCGTACAGCAAACCACCCCAATGTATTAGCAAAGGCATTGAGGGATGTGGAACAACCAACTAGACGTCTCATACGAATACCGCAGGACTTTGTGAAACAGTTATATACTAGAATTAATATTGGAACAAGACAACAAATCCAAATGCCACACATACTTCTGAATGTCCCTACTAAAGGAGACAGATTGTAGTATTAATGTATTTATTTATTGAACACCAACACAATGAACATTTTTACCAAAGTTAATGCCATCGCAGTTATAAGTGTAGACTGCAAGCAATTAAATGGCCAGTGACAATGTTAAGTTATAACTAAAAGAACACATAAATAAAAATAAAATTTGAAATTAAGAATTAACTAATAAAAAAAAAACTATTTGTAGGTTAGTGATTTTTTAAACAAAGTAATACTAGGAAAAAAGAGGTTGAAATCATCTGTTTTGAATAAGAGTTAAATTCTATACTAAGTCTATTTAAAGGCATTCTTACCTAGGTTAGAGCCTGAATAAACTACTTCTCAACAATTGGTATTGTGAACAACAATTGGTATTGTGAACAACAATTGGTATTGTGAACAACAATTGGTATAGAAGAACAAAAAAATTAAAAATATTTTTTATATATTTAAATCCCGTATAAGCTTGGAGAAAAACGAAGGACGCCTCTGTCTACCCCACAGGGTTAAACGGACTTCTTTCATGTATCCCATCACAATATTATTCATAACAAGGATTGAGTTAACAGATTGACTGAACATCCCTACAATTAAACAGGAGATAGTATGATATATCAAGACACACGAAGAACATACAGCAAACCATCCCAGAGTATTAGCACAGGCATTGATGGATGTGGAACAACCAACTAGATATCTCAAACGAAGGATACCGCAGGACTTTGTGAAACAGTTATATACTAGAATTAATATTGGAACAAGACAACAAATCCTAATGCCACACATACTTCTGAATGTCCCTACTAAAGGAGACAGATTGTAGTATTAATGTATTTATTTATTGAACACCAACACAATGAACATTTTTACCAAAGTTAATGCCATCGCAGTTATAAGTGTAGACTGCAAGCAATTAAATGGCCAGTGACAATGTTAAGTTATAAATAAAAGAACACAAAAATAAAAATTAAATTTGAAATTAAGAATTAACTAAAAAAAAACCATTTGTAGGTTAGTGATTTTTTAAACATAGTAATACTAGGAAAAAAGAGGTTGACATCATCTGTTTTTGAATAAGAGTTAAATTCTATACTAAGTCTATTTAAAGGCGCATTCTTACCTAGGTTCGACCTGAATAAACTACTTCTCAACAATTGGTATTGTGAACAACAATTGGTATAGAAGAGAACAAAAAAAAATTAAAAATATTTTTACTGAACCAAATAAAATGCTTATATAAAAACATAACTCTTAAAACGATGTGATTATAAAATAAAATGTCTAACACTATTTTTGGATTTTCTAACGTCTAAACTAGGCCGAGCCTGTATCTTAGGCGTTAGCCTCTTCCAAAAATGATTCATACAGTTGTAAGTTTCTGTGTGTTCAAATGTATGAGGGTATATATAAGGATAGTACTTTTATTTTTCTCTTATGTAACTTGAAATAGTAATCAAATCAGCAGCAATGAACAGAGGAGGTTGTCTAATCCCACGTGAGTTTAATTTTTACTTCCTCCAATGCATTGAGTTTGTTTCCCCAAATATATAATTGTGTCATACCCTCACGTCTTATTACAATGGCATGTTATATAAATTATTAAATAGAAATACCTTACACTACATTTACAATTAATAATTACAGTCAATAGTGCCAATAAATAATGCCTTGGTTTTGCAATTTCAAAAACATTCACAAACGCTTCACAAGCACAATCTGCAGGTTAAGGCCTGGATGTGCGTGTACCCCCGTCCATCTGGCTAAGCTACACATTAGAGACACCTCCCTCTATGAATGTGGTCTAGACGAAGGGACTCCAAATCACCTTTTTTTCAGTTGTCCCTTACTATCTTCTTCCCTCAACCGACGAACCTATTGATATCCCGCACCCCATAGACTTCAAATCCCTACTCTCTCTTGTTAACTCTCCTTTTGTCTATATTTTACGTTCATTCATAACAAAAATAACATTAGACTTTAGTTTGTGTCTTTTAACTAACTAACCTTATGTATATATTGTGTATGTTTCTATTGTTTTAGACATATCAACAGTAAGCATCGTCCGGGAATTGTCTCAGCAGTATTTTTTTTATAGTTTCGTTTCTCGTCCATTACAAAGCCCGCTTTTTACTGCAGTTTAACATGGACATTGGTGAAATCTAAATGGAAACTCCATCAACAAAAACAATTAAATTGAATTCACGCAAATGTCAATCAGAGAATCAAAAAATAATGTGGTATGAAGATTGCCAGATCAGCTTGTATTATTATAAAAAGTAAAAAACATCAAAGGACAATACAAAATATGCAAACTTTATAAGCACCTAAACCAGGGTAGCACCAGTAGCGAAACAGGGCCCAAGCAACTGGTGGTTAGGCGACATAGAGAGAACTCCTGACAACACATGCCATATCCAAAAATACCATCTTAATGTTTATTATTATTGCTATAATTTTGTTTATTTGTGTGTTGTAATTTGTTTATTATTATTGGGCTGCAAGTTTCCAAATAAAATATAATAGTGAAATTTCTTAATCTCTGTCTGTCTAACCCAGTTGGGTTGTGTTGTGAGACTATTGTTATGATATCTTGACTCTTGCAAATGTAATAGTGCAACTGTTAACCCTTCACAAGTATAGAATTATAAGGAAATAATTTTATCAGGATTGTAATATGATTCATAAATATTGATACAGTTGATTACATTACTTGACAAATAAGATAATATTTAGTAATTTATTATAAATAACGATAAAAATAGATTTTTTTTTAATGATGAACTACACAGATTGGCCAGAGAGGCTGGCCTTGATTGATTCACCGGATTGAGAGGTGGCACAGCTCTTAGGTCGCTTAGCCTGAACCTCTATTGCTAGTAACTCGACACAAGGGTCCCCCGGTGAGGGGTAACCTCAGCTTGGACGGAAGGATATATATAGACCACCAATACCACGTATAGGACACCCTCCTCAAGGGCGAACTTAAAGAGAATTCTATTATTCACAACTTAGGTTTTACCAAAACTGCATCAACTAAACAGCAGGTCGGTGATATTGGTCTATGATCTAGGTAAATGGTTGTAAATTACAAAACAAAGGAAATATACATACATGAATGTCTTCGAAGCTACATAAAAGATTTATGAATCTTGCAACAATGGGATATATCGGCATTCTATTTGTTCACCACACCGTTTTAGTCCAATATTCTAATATCAATATCGTATACAAAATACATCACATATGAGAATCAGATATATTTTAAAAACAACTTTCAGATCATTCAAACTTTTAATACACAGTACAATTACTTGTTGGAATTGCCATGGGCAACGGAATTCCCGAAACAAGAAATCAGTGCTGCCATTACGCAAAACTCCAATGAATTTTGATGTTGTTGAATATTTTATGGCTTGGTAACAAGACCTTTAAGCCAACACAAACACTTGAACAGGTGAAAATGTTAGTTAGATGATCCCCCCCATTAGACCCGCGCCATTTTTTTTCTAAATAATAATCCAATGGATTTTTGGCGGGAAACACAACAGATGTTACACAACCATTGCGAAAAAATTTCACAGGTAAACTCTGGTCTACCGATCGCTACAGGCAGACAAAGCGCCCATTCTTATTGCATTTAAATGTCCTTTAGATTATCCCTGAAATGCTCCGAGCCGTAGTTCGGCTCTTTCGGGCACCCTGGAATCGGAATGCTATGGGGGGTGTGTCCCTTGTGTCAAATAAGTTTTTACACCTTTTTCTACTCCTCACCATCAAATCGTATAGCTGAACGTTTATGTATTAGACTAACACCGCTTATTACTACCGCAATGCTGCACTACAATCTCAAACTAAATGTAAATAGATAGTAAAAAATATTCAATACCAAACCATGCTGTAATATCCCAGTGGTTAGAAAAAAAGAAATTTTCTGTTTCTCAGTTAGGTAAAAAAATGGTGATATTTTTATTTTGGTGGCTGTATGTAACTGGCTGTAATATAAAGAAACTAATAAACTCCATGAATAGCAGATGATATTTAAGACTAATTACGGTTAACCCCCACGGGTTCTCTCAAAGCTTGTGGAATACCCGAATTTACGTGTTTACATTCACAACATTATCTCAAAACATTAATTTTGTGTAATACATGATAGGACAATATGTTGTACATATTAAAAAACGTATTTTTAATCCATAATTACTAGCATTTTAGATTAGAATAGAAAAAAAGTTTTTCCTTTTCTGTGATCTGGCTACTACCAACATTATTTATTGAAAGGATGTCAAATTATTTTTTTTAACATTTACTGTCATTGCGTTCGACTTCGATAGATCATTGAAGTTTATAAGCCAGAACTGTTTTGGACGGCTATTTGGCGGGAAACTAAATATAAACGATTTTAATTAAGGCGTATTTGTTCGAAGAAAATGTGCTGCAAAAGTTCATTTCATGGCAAAATTCGCGAAATACCAGGTAATATATTACCATACACTACCTTTATTGTTATTAGCAATATACACTGTTCGAACTGAACATACCAATAACATCTTGTACTGTGTGATTTTTAGACTTATTGGCGAAAATATGATAGTAACAATCGTGGCGACTTGCATTCGCCAGCCACCAAAAAGTATATTAGATGATAAAATTATTCATATTGTATTTGGAATGAGAAAATTTTAAACTAGACATATGTCAATGTTTTTCACTTACTTTTTGATCTCTTTTTTATCTAGACTTTTCCGATTGTATATATTTCTAATGTAATAAAATGTATTAAATTTAATTTCCGTATTCCTCATAATTTCTGTGATATTTTTATTTACCGACGGCACATTAGAAGGTCAAGATCACAAAAATAATAATGGAGTGGCACTAACTGCCTGCACTGCACTAATGCCACATTACCCGAAGTATGTTCGAAAGTCATCTGAACAAGTAAATTACTTCCTAAAATTATACATTCTCTATTATGAGCTTTGTAATGATTTTATTATAATATAATAATGTTATCACTGCTATCGGCTTGCACATGATAAAAGTTTCTGTCTCTTTCTGACACCACCTCTCACTTTTGCAACATATTATCACCAGTGCACTGAATACACAAACAGTTTTGTGTATTCTTTTCTGTAATAAAAATATTTAGATATCATATCTGTTCTCGAGCAGGTGAAGATCATTACCTACACCCATAAACATATCAGTAAATACAATATCATTCTTATAATTTTGGGATTTATTATACTTCAATATACTCGATTGTACTAAAATATGGTTCATAATGACATAAATATACACAATGCATGTGTCAATACAAATTTGGGTTATAAAACATAAGAATATCATCATAGTAAATAAAAGCTGTATTTGACAGCTCAAAAAGAGGAGTGCTCTGAACGTCACTAAACTTTACAGGATTACTCGCCAGGTCAATCGGAAATTTCCCTGAAAGTTTCATTGAAATCGGTCCAGCTGTTTTGGAGCCTATAGGGAACAAATCCACACACTTTCTCTTTTATATGTATTGATTATTAGTATATATGTGATGAGTCCATTTAAGTCACATAATTGATATTGTATTATGTTATATGTAGTATTTGCTATACATTTCTTTTCTCAATATATATATGTATTAGATGTGTATCTATATATATATATATGCCTATATTATATTTATGTATGCATTAAGGAATATATTTATTATTAATTATTAGTTTTTAAGTATAAATGTGTTTACATACTATAAACTCCAGTCGCTTCTTTTCTTTACGATTATCCGTGAAATAGCAACCGACCGAGTCGTGGTTCGGCCCTCTCGGGCGCCCTCGGATCGGCATGCTTACGCGTAACATAGTAACCGTCCAAGCCGAGGTTACCCCTCACCGGGGGACCCTTGTGTCAAGTTACTAGCAATAGAGGTTCAGGCTAAGCGACCTAAGAGCTATGCCACCTCTCAATCCGGTGAAGCAGTCAAGGCCAGCTTCTCTGGCCAATCTGTGTAGTTCGTCATTAAAAAAAAAAAATCTTTTCTTTATGCTAAGGTTGTCTGGAAGAGATCGCTTTTAATGATGAGGCGGATATTGTTTTACGGGTGACAATTTATTATTGTGTGATATTTTTCTTGCTAATATTTGTAAACAATAAAGACTTAATAAATAAAAATATTTATATATAATTTGTGTAATTTACACTTAAATATCGGTCATCATTATGTCATGATAATTCTGTTATCTTCAGGCATATCATTGGATAATTTCACTGGGGCCAATCTCGACTCCCGAGCGTTCTTTCTTAGTCACTATCATGCTGACCACATCCAAGGTTTGAATTCTGTTAAGCTAAAGCGTCACCTGAAAAGAACGAATACATATATATATACATCGAGAATTACAGCTGCCATTATGGAATTTGAATTAAATGATTTGGAACTTATGAAATATGTTAAACCTTTGGGACGAGGTAAGTTATTCCAAAATTATTTTAGACATAGACATAGACATTTATTTATTGGCATCACAATACATAAACACATCACAGACTGAATATAACACACATTAAAAAATAATGAAAAATAGACAAAACACAGATAAAGTTACACGGACAAATAATACAAAACATTTGATGCCAATATCGGACACCGTCTCAGCATATGCTGTCACTAGGATGCGACAGCGCTCATTTTCAGCGGTGCCCGGGACTACCTAAAGACGTGCGCGCGCAATACTACTTTTATATGGAATGTTATTATACAGACAGTAAGAGTATAATAAATATGATACATGAATAAAACAGTTATGAGATTAAAATATATTTTATACAATAAAATAATAGATGAAAAAAATTTATAAATATTATTGAGTCAAAAATAAACTAAACTAAAACTATTTATAACATAAATTGCCACAGAAATCTGTTTGCAGATTTAGGATTTAGTTAAACTCCCCTGCTTTCTGTCTGTAATCAAATCTTTGTTCATTGATTTGATTTTAGATGTAAAACTTCTTTTGCGCATGCTTGACTCGAGGAATAAGCTGGTGAATGCGTTACGAAAAGTGTGATCGGGGGTGGCGAAAGAAAGTTGTGAGGGGTATAAGTTAGTGAGGATAGAAAGGGAGAAAGTTACGTTTTGTATATCTAAGACCAAGAGAGAGCAGTGCTTGCATATTTTCTTTCTCTCCTTCTCTCATAGTCAGTTACATTTCGTATATCTAAGACACAGTGCAGGCCTATTGTCTGTTGAAGTTCTTCTTCTTAAAGTGCCTCTCCTACTAGCGAAGGTAAGCAGTCAGTTCACCATATCTCTGTCTCTTGCGAGGCGAAACAGTTAGGTGACACTGGCAATTCCTGTCCACTCTCTCATGTTCTTTCTATTCTGTTGAAGTTGTTTAGTGCTTTTACATGTCTAGTATTCTGTTAATATTGTATACAGTAGAATATGATATATTAATTTCCAGAGAGTACTGTAATAACATTGCCAAATATGCCGGATGACGGCTTAGAAGAATTGTTTGTTGAAGTAACTCTGATACCTGCGGGACATTCTTTTGGCTCCACAATGTTTCTCTTTAAAACGATAGAGAGCACCGTTTTATATACCGGTGACTTTAGAATAAGGTAACATTTCCATAATTATTATTTACTGCCTAATGGTTTAGGGTACAGTCTTTGACAACAAAGTTTGTAGGGTTGAATCCACTCAGCTCTTAATGTGAACCATTTCCTTGTTTTTTTTTTTTAAAGATTTCTAACAATACTTTTTTTTTTCACAAATATTATTAATAAATAATATTTGTGTAAGAAATATATACCATCACCATACATACCATCGAGGACTGCATTTCCACTTAACATCAGGTCGGATCGTAGTTAAGCACTTGCTTAGGAATTATAAAAAAAAATACAAAGAGGGCATCCGCTCGTACTAGCGTTTAACGTTTGATTGTATTTGAAAAACAGGTTTTTCGTTTTTGAAAATCTTACGGGTTCACGTCACATGCTTATGCTCTTTCCTTATCTTGTCCGTTATATATTTGAATTATATACCATATAAACATGTATATAATAGTTCTTCTGTTGGTATTTTTTTTTAATATCTTGTAGAATCAATGATATATCGAAATACGCGAAATTACACCGAAAAGACGGTGATCCGATACCAATTGACGTTATGTATATCGATACAACTTTCATTGATGGGATCTACGAAGAGTTTGCGAAGAGAACGGACACGGCGAACGCTGTTATAGACGAAATAGATAAGTGGTTACAAACAGACAGCAAATACGCCGTATCTATATTTATGTATGCCAACTATACCTTTGAATTCCTACTCAACAAGATATACGAAAGGTTGAAACGGAAGGTATACGTGAATGAATCGAAATGGAAATTGTACAGGTAAATGAATTTCGTTTATTTCAATATTATTTTTTTGTACCATTTTCTAATGTATTCTTTTATTAACTATTATATCGACACTGGAAAACAAAAACGTAGTAACCCACAAAATTGTTCACCAGAGTTTTTAAAAAATAAAATGATAACTTTCGTGTTTGTGGACCTAGAGCTGTCGTCGTTTACTAAATAAGTATTGTACCACGGCATTAAACTAGAGTTTTCATAAAAGAAAATCTTTTTACGGTACAATAAATAAAGAGAAGTGACAATCTTGAAAATCCTATTTTCGCTATTTTTCATCTAATTGTTACAAGTCATATATGAAATAAATGAAATTAAATATTTATTTATTTACTTTTTACACACACACATTTTATATACCGACATGCACATACACAGAAATATTAGATACATATTATATATCATATTATTGTAATATGTTAATTATTTTAAGCGTCAATAGCCTAATGGTTTAGGGTACGGCCTGCGAATCGTAAGGTCGTGGGTTCGAATCCACCATTCGACTATTGCCGTGAACCATGTCCTAGCACAAGCTTAAGCTTAGTTGGAATGGTTAACAAGATTGTTAGTAATATTTCTGAAAAAAAAAGAAAAAAAAGAAATATTGCTAGCATTCTTTAAAATATATATATATATATATGTAAAATAAATATGATACACAGACCCACTACAATCTTTCTAGAGACAAGTTTCTGTCCATACAAAAGTTGTCTGGAAGAGTTAACTTTAGCGATAAGACCGCCCATTGTGCATGCAATTATATGCACTAATGTGAAAATTGTATATAATAGTTCTTCTGTTGGTATTTTTTTAATTTCTTGTAGAATCAATGATATATCGAAATACGCGAAATTACACCGAAAAGACGGTGATCCGATACCAATTGACGTTATGTATATCGATACAACTTTCATCGATGGGATCTACGAAGAGTTTGCGAAGAGAACGGACACGGCGAACGCTGTTATAGACGAAATAGATAAGTGGTTACAAACAGACAGCAAATACGCCGTATCTATATTTATGTATGCCAACTATACCTTTGAATTCCTACTCAACAAGATATACGAAAGGTTGAAACGGAAGGTATACGTGAATGAATCGAAATGGAAATTGTACAGGTAAATGAATTTCGTTTATTTCAATATTATTTTTGTACCATTTTCTAAAGTATTCTTTTATCATGATGTATTTTATTTTTGTATAAATAGGTAACATATTACAGTGTTTAAAAAGTTTTTTTCGTCGTTATGAAATTGTTCTTTAATTTTAGGTGGTATAATTTTTTTAAGTATTTTAACTTGTAGTCTGTAAATAAGTATTGTACCACGGACATTAACCTAGAGTTTTCCTAAAAGAAAATCTTTTTACGGTACAATAAATAAAAGAGAAGTGACAATCTTGAAAATCCTATTTTCGCTATTTTTCATCTAATTGTTACAAGTCATATATGAAATAAATGAAATTAAATATTTATTTATTTACTTTTTACACACACACACATTTTATATACCGACATGCACATACACAAAAATATTAGATTCATTTTATCATATATTATATATCATATTATTGTAATATGTTAATTATTTTAAGCGTCAATAGCCTAATGGTTTAGGGTACGGCCTGCGAATCGTAAGGTCGTGGGTTTGAATCCACCATTCGACTATTGCCGTGAACCATGTCCTAGCACAAGCTTAAGCTTAGTTGGAATGGTTAACAAGATTGTTAGTAATATTTCTGAAAAAAAAAAGAAAAAAGAAATATTGCTAGCTTTCTTTTTTAAAATATATATATATATTCCATAAACATTTTCTTACTTCGTTTTCGTCCTTCGGTACACATCTCCCTGCTAGACTAATACATAGCCTGTATTAGGGAGATGTTGTACCGTAACTCCGAGTTTATTATCAACTAAAGTTTGTTATATAACTTATGTGATAGTCGTGTGTTTTTGCAAAGAATAGTGTGCGTGTAATATATCATTAGATGCGTCTTTTTTTTCTAATTCCAACGATTTAAAAAGTGAAAATGGCCATATGTGTCACTTACTACGTTTTTGCATTCCAGCGTCGACTTTTTACTTACTAGAGAAACCAGCCCGCTTCTCCGGTCTAGATTTTGCTTTATTTTATTTAAACAATAAACTTACATCATTAAATATTTAATTTAACTCTCAAAATATATTAAATTATGCATTTCTCTCCGTATTCATTCACACCCATGTACATATCAGTAAATACAATATCATTCTTATCATTTATACAAAAACATAT
Source organism: Meandrusa payeni (assembly GCA_029286785.1). Lineage (NCBI taxonomy): Eukaryota > Metazoa > Arthropoda > Insecta > Lepidoptera > Papilionidae > Meandrusa > Meandrusa payeni. Next base: position 4,150,193 of record JAGSMX010000026.1, read on the forward strand.
CGGGCTCAAGTTAATGTCAGAAATAAAAGTACGACGTATGGCTTGTTTGACAGTTCAAAAAGAGGAGTGCTCCGATCGTCACCAAACTTTACAGGATTACTCGCCAGATCAATGTAAAGATTCCCTGAAAGTTTCATTGGAATCAGTCCAGCCGTTTCGGACCTATATGGAACAAACACACACACTTTCTCTTTTACATATATAGATTATTATTAATAATAGTATGTGTATATATTGATAAATATGTTTGTTTATATATATATATATATATATATATATATGTAAAATAAATATGATACACAGACCCACTACAATCTTTCTAGAGACAAGTTTCTGTCCATACAAAGGTTGTCTGGAAGAGTTCGCTTTTAGCGATAAGACCGCCCATTGCCCATGCAATTGTATGCACTAATGTGAAAATTGTATGTTTAATAGTCCTGTGATGCATTATTCATTCATTCATTCATATTTGTCTGTTCCTTCCTTTAATTGTATTGTCTTTATTTTTTAATGTGTGTTACATTTTGTTTGTAACGTTGTATTTTATGATGACAATAAATAAAATGTCTCCATTTGTGACAGCACAATACAAGATCTAGTGCCAGGTATAACGAACGACGTAAACGAATCTCGGATACATTTGTGCCGGCACAAATACGAGAAAGACGACCACAGCGCGTGCGTAGATGGTGAGTACGAGAAATACCTGCACATCCATCTCACAGCGATGAAGTGGAGACAGTATACCATCGACTGCGCACCTATCTCTCGAGAATCGGACACATGCTTCGATGCGTGCTTCTCCACACACTGTTCCAGGAGTGAGATCGTCAGCTTCGTGGAACACTTCAGCCCCGGCAGAGTTGAGGGTTTCCCCAATCCGTACGTGTCACCTGGTACCCCTGTACACTCGGAGGAGGAGTACATCCTAACACCTAAGCTGTCGGCATCGAAGAAGAGACGCCTAGAGATGGTGTCCAAGGAAAGTTTGAGTGGGGTAGTCAAAAAAATTTTCGATATTCCTACGGAAACATAGCTCGGTATTTTTATTGAAATAACATGGTTTTTGGTAATTATAGTCAGATACGAGTAACATATTAATTTTCAATCTACCCGACAATAATAAAAAAATTATGCCGTGAATATCTTGTAAATGAGTTGAAAAAAAGTTAAATTACCTCCTGATTGTATGACTCTTCTAAATCTAGACTCAAGTCGCTCTTCGATCCCGTTAGTGATTCCTTAACATAGTGAGTGCACTATATTTTTGTTACAAATTTTGTGATCTATTTCTTCTGTACGTTCTACCATAGGCTGTTGCAACCCGATAAAACCTTTTTTGGTTTTGTTGATGGGGAAGCCAGGGTTATGTGGGGTTCTTACCCACTATAACAGCCCCGGTGGATCCTCGGTGCATAGTGAGGGGCTCCGGGATCTCCAGAGGAACGCACCGGAGCCCCTTTGCACTGTGCTCTCGGAGAGCACGTCCCGGGGGAGGGTTATTCCCCCCCTGTGCCCTCGCAGTGCAAGGCAACACGGGCCAACATATGTCGTTTTCTTCCCGGGTCCACATCAGCCTTGTCGCCCAGTGTGATTGTGTCGCTTATTGTGATTTATGATTCTTGAAAATAAATGGAGAAATTGAGTACAGAATGGAAAATAAAGAAAAAACAAAGAAACAGATTAATATTATATTAAAACTTAGAAATATATTAGAAACAAATAGAATTTCCCGGAAAGGGCGAAATCATTTCCTTTCCGGGGAAAACCCTAAAAAAAAAGAACCCAACGCCCCTTTTAGTAGTGTTATTGTAACTACCATATATTTATATATATATATATATATATATATATATATATAAATATATATATATACTAGAGATGAAACGGATAGTAGTGTGGCCGGATACCGGATATTCGGCAAGCTACTAGGCCGGAGCACCGGATATTCGGCCCTTTATTGCGTTGACGCGATCAGTTTGATTTGAATATTGGCGCGGTAAACGAGATCGGATATATTCAGGCGCATTCGGATCGCACGTAAGCGGAGTCGCCTCTTACCAACAAATGCGGAAAATTTGGTATTTATTCACCACAATTTGCCACTTGTTAATTTGAGTATTAAACTAATAATTAATAAAACAAACATTTTGATGTGCGATTATAAAATTAAAATAAACGGTGTCCATAACCTATTGGAGTATGATTGATTTGCCTTGAGTAAAATAATGAGATTTTTTAAAATTATACTATCCGATATCCGGCAGGATAGTGACAACAAGGCCGGATAGGCCGGATACCGGATAGTTACCGGATATCCGTTTCATCTCTAATATATACATATATGTGTATTATATACCTATATATACATATATGTACATGTATGTATATATGACGTAAATATCAACTACTTTATTGATTCATGACTAAGCAAACATATGACACGTATTTTATAAATATTTTTGATTGAAATTGATTTTCTTGGTTAACGTCAAACTCATTGACTTACTGTTTGTTGCTTATGCAATGACATCTACTGAAGTATACTTTGAATACCCTACACTAGGATAAAACGGTATTTTCTAAAAATGAAACCTAGATAGATATATTTGTCGCCCTAGAAATCCTATGCATTCAAAATTTCATGTAAAATTATTGCTGCCGTTTCCAAGATTCAGATTATAATACAAGAATTACTCGTTTAAATATATAAGATAAGGAATGAATAGCCTAAGAAAGGCCATGTGGTTAAGGTAAGACTTGTTAAATAGTCTAAGTGGTTCTGTGATGTTATCTAAGGATAGTGTGAGTGGGGTAGTCATGCTAAAGCATGGCTACCCTTTTTTTTTTTGTTCACGCGGGGGAATCTTTTTATAGACCATCCTCCGGTACCCTGGGTGGGCCCGGAGGGATGTGTGGGACTCGGCCTGGGCAGCCCCTACCCACTGAACCTTCCGCGAATGCCATCAGCCGTTATGAGCGGGGTGCCCCGGATCTGTCAGCGACAGGACACCCCAATGACCGGCCGGTCCCGGCAAAGACCGGACTTCATCCTCAAAGGGTACTTCTCCGGCACTCAGAGAAGTCCCAACGACGCCGAAGCATGCTGGGGCCAGGTACCCATCCTGGCCCCGCTTCGGATTACGGGGGCGGCAAGAGGAGGCGTTCGTAACGCCTCCTGCGCACTCCGATACGCCGCCTGCGGAGGGGGGAGCCTCTGCGCTCCCCTCCCTAACCCGCTCGTCAGCCTCAGAGGCGACCGTCCCACAGGCGCAGAAGGCCCGGTTTTGAAACCGGGCCTGTCACTGGGGCGAGATGATGAATGCTAACACGACCCCATCTCGCCCCATCATAGTGAAGGACTGCTCACCATGGAAAGTTTTAGTCAATAGGGGCCTCTAGTAGGCTGAGCTCGACATAACTTGCCCGCTTCCCCGGCGGGCACGTATGAATAACAGCATTTCCTCCCATGAAGAAAGTGCGGTAGTCGAAAAACTCTTTAGGAGGTCACGATAATAACACCATATGTATACAGCGATTTGCGGTTAGAATCCTGCAGTCTCTTTTGAGACTTAATAAACTTGGTGAAAAGCGGACAGCGAAGATTGTCGCTGTCTACCCAGATAAGGTTAAACGGTCGTGAGAACTTATGTATTTATTTATTTTGTACGAAATAAAAAGTGTATCCCTTTTGAATTTACTATATTTTCCTTCTGACTTTACTGAATTGACTGTATTTTCCTCTTGAATCTACTATATTTTCCTTCTGAATTTACTCTATTGTGATCCTGAATGAACTGTATTTTCCTTCTGAATTTACTGAATTGACTGTATTTTCCTTCTGAATTTACTCTATTGTGATCCTGAATGAACTATATTTTCCTTCTGAATTTACTGAATTGACTGTATTTTCCTTATGAATGAACAGTGTTTTTCCTCTTGAATCTACTATATTTTCCTTCTGAATTTACTCTATTGTGATCCTGAATGAACTGTATTTTTCCTTATGAATGAACAGTGTTTTTCCTCTTAAATCTACTCTATTGTGATCCTCAATTAACTATATTTTAATCATAAATTTAAAGTGTTTTCATCCTAAATTAATTATATTGTGTTGTACTGTATTTACTGTAGTGTTTTTAATATAATTTTAATTTTTTTATTTATTTTGAAGCCTTAGGTTAAGTTTTTATAATATTTATTTAAAAAGTAAAATACACAAAAATATCATACAAAATACAAAAACATTGTAAAAACCTAACGTAGTGTGTGCCACTGGCAACGAAGCAGGGCCCAAGCAACCGGTGGTTAGGGCGACACAGAGAGAAACCTGACGATACGTGCCGTGTCCAGGAGTACTGCCTGTCTCTGACCCTTGACCCAGCCATCTAGCGAAAGTCTCTTTAGATGTTTATCGAGACTTTTCGCTATGAGACCGTTTGCAGAAACGACTATCGGGACAATGGTCGGAGAACAAGGCGATACGAAGGAATAAAAAATTGTAACTATGGTGCTCCCAACAGATATTGTGAAACAATACTTGTTGTGAGCCCAAAAACTTAGAATAAGAAAATAGAAGAAGGCAAGAACTGTGTAAAAAGATAAAAAGAAAAGTGTAAAAATAATAAATAGTAATAAATAGCAATAAATAGTAATAAATAGCAATAAATAGTAATAAATAGTAATAAATAGTAATAAATAGTAATAAATAGTAATAAATAGTAATAAATAGTAATAAATAGTAATAAATAGTAATAAATAGTAATAAATAGTAATAAATAGTAATAAATAGTAATAAATAGTAATAAATAGTAATAAATAGTAATAAATAGTAATAAATAGTAATAAATAGTAATAAATAGTAATAAATAGTAATAAATAGTAATAAATAGTAATAAATAGTAATAAATAGTAATAAATAGTAATAAATAGTAATAAATAGTAATAAATAGTAATAAATAGTAATAAATAGTAATAAATAGTAATAAATAGTAATAAATAGTAATAAATAGTAATAAATAGTAATAAATAGTAATAAATAGTAATAAATAGTAATAAATAGTAATAAATAGTAATAAATAGTAATAAATAGTAATAAATAGTAATAAATAGTAATAAATAGTAATAAATAGTAATAAATAGTAATAAATAGTAATAAATAGTAATAAATAGTAATAAATAGTAATAAATAGTAATAAATAGTAATAAATAGTAATAAATAGTAATAAATAGTAATAAATAGTAATAAATAGTAATAAATAGTAATAAATAGTAATAAATAGTAATAAATAGTAATAAATAGTAATAAATAGTAATAAATAGTAATAAATAGTAATAAATAGTAATAAATAGTAATAAATAGTAATAAATAGTAATAAATAGTAATAAATAGTAATAAATAGTAATAAATAGTAATAAATAGTAATAAATAGTAATAAATAGTAATAAATAGTAATAAATAGTAATAAATAGTAATAAATAGTAATAAATAGTAATAAATAGTAATAAATAGTAATAAATAGTAATAAATAGTAATAAATAGTAATAAATAGTAATAAATAGTAATAAATAGTAATAAATAGTAATAAATAGTAATAAATAGTAATAAATAGTAATAAATAGTAATAAATAGTAATAAATAGTAATAAATAGTAATAAATAGTAATAAATAGTAATAAATAGTAATAAATAGTAATAAATAGTAATAAATAGTAATAAATAGTAATAAATAGTAATAAATAGTAATAAATAGTAATAAATAGTAATAAATAGTAATAAATAGTAATAAATAGTAATAAATAGTAATAAATAGTAATAAATAGTAATAAATAGTAATAACCAGAGTAGAGAAGATAGAATGTAAAGTAAGAAAGAGAGAAATGTAAAGTAGAGTAGATTAGAATGTAGAATTAGATAAGTATGTAATCTACTATATAAAAATAAGTCGGGTTTTCCTTCCTGACGCTATAACTCCAGAACGCATGAACCGATTTCCACGGTTTTGCATTCGTTGGAAAGGTCTCTGGCTCCATGAGGTTTATAGCAGGTTTATAAGGAAAATTCAGGAAAAATTTCATCAGAAAAGCGGGAAAATCTTTTTTCACATACAGCGCCATCTCTGATACATAGCATGTACTACAAACCAATATTTTAAGTAGATGACGCCGGTGCGTGATACATTGTTTGACAGCTACTCATTGTTCTCTGCTCAGTTAATTTCATGTGACAAACCGATGTGGCGACTTGCATTCGCCAGCCACCAAAGAGGTTTTAGACGACAAAATGATTTATATTGAATTTAGAATTAGAAAAATTTTTATATAAGACATATGTCATAATTTTTCATTACACACTTTTTATCTAGACTTTTCCGAATGTAAATATATTTCTAATGTAACAAAACGTATCAAACATAATTTCAATATCCTCAACATTTCTGTGATATTTTTATTTACCGGCGGACTATACTAGAAGGTCAAGAACACGTGCAAAAGTAATATTGGGATTGGCATTCCGCTCTGATGCCACATTACCCAAATTGGTGACCCCGACGTGATCCTTCTAACGGCAAGACTTTTTTCTTCTTCTTCGTGTCGAAGATTTTTTTCGAGAAGAATTTTTTGGTGTGAAGATTTTTTCCGACACCGCACCAGCCAACGCCGCACGGACACACAGAAAGCTTGAGAAAATGTTTTTTACTAGAAATTTACATCGCATCGCTACATTTATTTTCGGTAACAGTTTTTATCTTTTTATTTCGGCGGAAGATTTAATAAAGAAGTTGCTGATCAGTCTCAGTTAACCGAAAACAAAGCAACCAAGTGCATCAAGCCCTGCAATTGGAAACCGCATCAGGAAAACTCTAGCAGCAGTCGGTAGAGGCGGCTACTGATTGTCACCATCCCGGCCGCCGACTTTTTGCCACGGATCAAACTTCAAGATTTATATTGCTGCCCTCGGTCGGTATTATGTTCACTGTGAAATTGTGAAAAAAAAGTAAAAAAAATTAGTTATTCGTTTCCTTACATTTACCATCAAATCGTGCAAATTTTTATTAAATTTTAACAGCAGGCATTTGTCTTTAAGGTGGTAAGTTGAATTGTGTAAATTATGTGGATCGTGCATTTGAGGTTAAATTCACCACTCTGTCTATAGCCCCAAAATGCCTAGAGGACGACGTGTGACGAACATCGGCTGCCGCACAGACATGCAAGCCAGCAACAAGTGTATTCACAGAACTTAAGCGAAGAAAGATAAAATATAATAAGAGAAAATGCCCGATTGAGACAACGCGTGAGCACACGAAGATCATTGGCATCATACAATCGCTTGGCATTCCAATATGATCCCACTGCGAACTACAGTGATGATGAAAATTTCTTCCTGGACGCACCTGGAGGAACAGGGAAAACATTTGTCATTTCATTGATTTTGGCCACTATTCGATCAAGATGTGACATAGCTTTGGCGTTAGCATCATCTGGAATTGCGGCGACTCTTCTAGATGGTGGTCGTACTGCACATTCTGCGCTTAAGTTGCCACTCAATTTAAACACAATTGATACTCCAACATGCAATATTTCCCGATCCAGTGCAATGGGAAAATTGTTGATGCAATGCAAGCTCATTGTTTGGGATGAGTGCACAATGGCACATAAGAAATCACTTGAAGCACTTAACTTCACACTGAAGGATCTTCGGCGAAATAACAACCTCTTTGGCGGCTTGATGATATTGTTGGCAGGCGATTTCAGGCAGACGTTGCCAGTAATTCCCGTGGAACCTGCAGATGAATTGAATGCTTGCCTGAAGGCATCACCTTTATGGAATAACGTAAAAACATTATCGCTAACCACTAATATGAGAGTTCAACTTCAAAATGATCAAAGTGCTGCACAATTTTCCAAACAATTGTGAGCTGTTGGAAATGGAAAAGTCCCAGTTGATGTGACGTCTGGATTAATTACTCTTGCCAACGACTTTTGCCGATTTGTAGACTCTCAATTAGCTCTTATTGAAAATGTTTTCCCAAACATTAGTGAAATTATCAGAATTATGCTTGGTTAAGTCAACGAGCAATTCTTGCCGCAAAGAATAATGATGTACACGCACTGAATTTCACCATTCAATCAAAATTGCTGGCGATTTGGTGACATACAAATCCGTTGATTCCATAACAAATCCCGATGATGTAGTAAATTATCCAGCAGGTTTTGAACTCTCTGGAGTTACCAGGATTTCCACCACATAACTTGCAGCTCAAAGTTGGTACAGTTATTATGATATTGCGTAATTTGAATCCACCGCGACTTTGCAACGGTACTCGACTTTCGGTAAAAGACTTATACCGAATTTGATTGAGGCAACAATTATTGACGGAAAGTACGCAGGTGAAAATGTATGTATTCCTCGAATGCCAATGATTCCGACTGATCTTCCGTTTGAGTTCAAACGATTGCAATTTCGTTGCGTGTTCACGAGTTGGGAAACCATCCGCTTTGTTTGTGTTAACGTCAGACCAAAACAAAAATGTGGTTTACCAAAGAGCACTTCAATGAAACGGATAATTTGCGGACACGTATGACGCTTCGATTCAGTATTTACTTTGGATTCACTTTCATTTACTTAGACAAGTTCAAGTAAATAACACTTCATTTTTGTAATCGAAATTAATTCATTACTGTTGTGAAATGAAATAAAAATTTTCCTTTTCAAATATAAAACAAAAATAAAATTTTTCTTCATCTTTTAATCACCAAACGAAATGTTACATAAAACGAAGCCATCTGGTGGCGAAACGGAGTTCGCCGGGTTTGCTAGTATGTTAATAGAATAAAATGTATAAAATATAAAACTGTAAACTGTATATACTGATAACTAACAAGAGACGAATGAAAGAAGAAAATAGAAATCCCTAACCACCCATGTTGGGGGAACTAGAGTATGGCACATCGGTTCACGTAGAGTAAAGACAAAGGGTTTTACAACTCTGAAACAGAACACATTTCAGCAGCCAAAAGCCGATGTGACATTTAAAAAAAAAAATGGTCGGAGAATCCATATCACACATGGCGGTCACCTCGTGAGCCAAGTCGAGGTACTTTGTGATTATTCCCTTTGGGCTTCACGAGGTTCTCGTCATGCGGGATGGTAATATCGACGAGCACCGCCTGTCGCGTTGACTTTATCAGGCTAATTTTAATTATACGTTAGTATCATGATATATTGTTTTATGTGAATTTTGTCTGTGATTTCCTGTAAAACTTGGTGCTATGTGTTATAATCTGTAGGTCTCGTAGAATAAAATAGTCCAACAACTAATACACTCGCTTTATTGAGACAGCGTAACGTTGTACAAAGAATTATTTATATCGAGTCAAACATCTCAACTGCGCGTCCTCGCCATCTTTATACAAAATTAATTAGAAGTCAGATTAGGAACTAATAAGGTTAAACTATTGTTTACAATGACAAGTTCATGTGACGATCAACTAAATTATTAATTATGAATTAAAGATACAATAAGGTTCAGGTAAATTATTAAGATATCATTGAAGTAGTTATTATGTATAACAATCGCTGGGTGTCAGATGTTGCCAGCTAACATATGTGTCATTATATGATTGTGAAACAAAATTCGTTAATTCCATAAACCTTTGTTTTATTTATATCTAATATCACCGTGTTTTTAAAAGCGAAGCTCTTAGTTTGCTTAACGTTAAGTTAAAGTTACGGCCTTTATATATGTCCCACTGCTGGGCACAGACCTTTTCCGTAAAGACAGTATCAGGGCATAGCCCGTTAGACCTAGTGCGGATTGGCAGACTTCACATGTATTAGAAAAAAATTCTAAGTCATGTAGGTTTCCTCACGATGGTTTCCTTCACCGCCGAGCGCGTGGTAAATCAGCACAAAATTGTAACAACAAATTTATTGTTCCCGGCACCGGGGATCAAACTCGGGTTGCTAGCGTACTATGCAACTTGAGGCGACCGGACATTGAGCTACCACGGCTCTGGTAGTCCGACTATGGTCCCTTTTAGGTTGCTTAGCCTGAACCTTATTATTAGTACTACGCGCAAGGAGCCTGAGGTCCCCACTCGGCTTGGAAGGCAACAAAGGCTCCAACCCTTGTCGCCCAGTGAACCCAAGGCATTTTAGTCGCCTTTTACGACAGGCAGGGGATACCGTAGCCTTATTCTACGAGCCCGGAAGTACAGGACATAACGCCGCCTCCTCTCAGAATTGCTACGTTACCGATTATAGCCCGTAGAAATTACCATCCTTAATTAGCAAATACCTCAATGCCTGGAGACGAGTCTTTAATCAGTACGACCTCCCAGCTATGATACTGCAGGTTGGACTCCGTTCGTTGGATTGGTTCACAAAAAATAGCAAAAGGCTTATACTAGGCATTTCTCGATAGGTAATTTGCCTAATTACCTTTAATTGACAGTTAAAGTTAACTACTCGATTAACCGGCTTACCGAGCTTTATGATTATTGAATGATTTCAAACAATCGTAAGCAATGGGTATCCAAGTTACACTGTTCCTTCTATACTTTGCCATATTGATATGTAAGTAGAATTTAATATCGGTTATAATTGTAGGTTTTGTGGAATGAAATGGTCCAATAACTACTCGCTTTATTGAGACAGCGTAACGTTGTATACGTGCTAGGAGCGTTGCTGGAGTTTCTTCGGCAACTTCTCCCGGCGCCAACGCTTCCCGAAGTGGCACTCAAAGATACTTTAGCTTTTAAAATTTCAGCCCTCAAGTTCTGGGCTCTCAAGAATAAAACAACGGTACCCCTGCCTGTCGTAGAAGGCGACTAAAAGGGGCCTCGGGTTCACTGGGCGACAAGGGTGGGGGCCTGAGTCGTCTACCAAAGTGGACCCGGGAAGAAGGCGACATCGGCTGGCCCGTGTCGCCTTGCGCTTCTGAGGAGCACAGGGGGAGGGTAACCTCCCCGAGACGTGCTCTCCTTGAGCACAGTGCAGAGGAGCTCCGGTGCGTTCCACTGGAGATCCCGGAGCCCTTCGTCATGCACCGAGGAAAGGGCCACCGGGGAGGTTTTAGTGGGTAAAAACCCCACATAACCGCCGCCTTCGCCCCATTAGGCGGTGGTTAGGGTATCTTTCTGAAGATTTCCTCCCCGTCAACAAAAAAAAAATCTTTTAGAATGTCCCTTAGAATATCCGTGAAATAGCTACCGACCGATGTGACATTTAAAAAAAAAAAAAATGGTCGGAGAATCCATATCACACATGGCGGTCACCTCGTGAGCCAAGTCGAGGTACTTTGTGATTATTCCCTTTGGGCTTCACGAGGTTCTCGTCATGCGGGATGGTAATATCGACGAGCACCGCCTGTCGCGTTGACTTTATCAGGCTAATTTTAATTAATCATTAGTATAATGATATATTGTTTTATGTGAATTTTGTCTGTGATTCCCTGTAAAACTTGGTGCTATGTGTCATTGTATTATTGAGAAACAAAATTCGTTAATTCCATAAACCTTTGTTTTATTTATATCTAATATCACCGTGTTTTTAAAAGCAAAGCTCTTAGTTTGCTTAACGTTAAGTTAAAGTTACGGCCTTTATATATGTCCCACTGCTGGGTACAGACCTTTTCCGTAAAGAGAGTATAAGGGCATAGTCCACTAGTCCTAGTGCGGATTGGCAGTGTTATAATCTGTAGGTCTCGTAGAATAAAATAGTCCAACAACTAATACACTCGCTTTATTGAGACAGCGTAACGTTGTACAAAGAATTATATCGAGTCAAACGTGACAACTGCGCGTCCTCGCCATCTTTATACAAAATTAATTAGAAGTCAGATTAGGAACTAATAAGGTTAAACTATTGTTTACAATGCCAAGTTCATGTGACGATCAACTAAATTATTAATTATGAATTAAAGATACAATAAGGTTCAGGTCAATTATTAAGATATCATTGGAAGTAGTTATTATGTATAACAATCGCTGGGTGTCAGGTGTTGCCAGCTAACAGCAGACTTCACATGTATTAGAAAAAAATTCTAAGTCATTTAGTTTTCCTCACGATGGTTTCCTTCACCGCCGAGCGCGTGGTGAATCAGCACATAAAATTGTAACAACAAAATTATTGTTCCCGGCACCGGGGATCAAACTCGGGTTGCTAGCGTACTATGCAACTTGAGGCGACCGGACATTGAGCTACCACGGCTCTGGTAGTCCGACTCTAGTCTCTCTTAGGTTGGTTAGCCTGAACCTTTTAGGGCGTAACTACCTAAAGGCCCCAACCCTTGTCGCCCAGTGAACCCGAGGCCCATTTTAGTCGCCTTCTACGACAGGCAGGGGATACCGTAGCCTTATTCTACGAGCCCGGAAGTACAGGACATAACGCCGCCTCCTCTCAGAATTGCTACGTTACCGATTATAGCCCGTAGAAATTACCATCCTTAGTGCTTAAATACCTCAATGCCTGGAGACGAGTCTTTAATCAGTACGACCTCCCAGCTATGATACTGCAGGTTGGACTCCGGTCGTTGGATTGGTTCACAAAAAATAGCAAAAGGCTTATACTAGGCATTTCTCGATAATTTACCTAATTACCCTTAATTGACAGTTAAAGTTAACTACTCGATTAACCGGCTTACCGAGCTTTATGATTATTGAATGATTTCAAACAATCGTAAGCAATGGGTATCCAAGTTACACTGTTCCTTCTATACTTTGCCATATTGATATGTAAGTAGAATATAATATCGATTATAATTGTAGGTTTTGTGAAATGAAATGGTCCAATAACTACTCGCTTTATTGAGACAGCGTAACGTTGTACACATGCTAGGAGCGTTGCTGGAGTTTCTTCGGCCACTTCTTCTTCCAGCGCTATTGCTTCCCGAAGTGGCATATAAGTTAGTTTAGCTTAGATTGTCCCAGTAGATTTCGTTAATAAAATAGCTACCGACCGAGTCGTGGTTCGGCCCTCTCGGGCGCCCTCGGATCGGACTGCTAACGCGTAATAATGGTAACCGTCCAAGCCGAGGTTACCCCTCTCTACCGGGGGGACCCTTGTGTCGAGTTACCACCTAAATAGAGGTTCAGGCTAAGCGACCTAAGAGCTATGCCACCTCTCAATCCGGTGAAGCAGTAAAGGCCAGCTTCTCTGTGCCAACTGTGTTAGTTCGTCAAAAAAAAAAATGATGATTCATTTTTATTGGTATGGATTTACTTCAGGCGTTGTTTGATGAGAGTTTGGTTTGGTTCTGATTAATTATATTTCGTAATATTTTTACGATTATTTGGAAATAAAAATAGGGCGTCCGCTCGTAATGGCGTTTAATTTTTGAATCGTTTTGAAGTCGGTTTTTGTTCGTAAATATACTTGTTATGTTAGTAGCCTAACTTTGTTATGTTTTTTTAGATTGTTACAAGCAACCGAAGAAATTCGAGCAGTATAAGTAAGTTTAAAAAATTATTTGCATTAGATCACACGACTGAAGAAAAACTTCAGTTCCGTTTATATTTATGTATTTATTATGTAAATTACATACACGATTGTTCAAGAGAGAAAGATACTCGTAATGTGCGCGCCCACTACACCCTCTCGATAGGATTAGGAGCGTTGCTGGAGTTTCTTCGGCCACTTCTTCTTCCAGCGCTATTGCTTCCCGAAGTGCGCTATGCTTGAAGTTTTAGCTTAGATTGTCCCAGTAGATTTCGTTAATAAAATAGCTACCGACCGAGTCGTGGTTCGGCTCCCGGGCGCCCTCGGATCGGACTGCTAACGCGTAATAATGGTAAATCCGTCCGCCGAGGTTACCCCTCTACCGGGGACCCTTGTGTCGAGTTACGACCTAATAGAGGTTCAGGCTAAGCGACCTAAGAGCTATGCCACCTCTCAAATCCGGTGAAGCAGTAAAGGCCAGCTTCTCTGTGCCATCTGTGTTAGTTCGTCCAAAAAAAAAAAAAAGCGCGCCCACTGCTCTCTCTTGCTCCTACAGTGTGATTTAACTGAACGAACTTGAACGATTATAAAGAATTACAGTCATAAATTATAGTTACCAAATATGTCTAATACACACGATTGGCGTGTTAGTTTACGTCATCGGTAAACTATAGTGGCACCAATGATTGATAAGACTTCTAAAACTAGCAAATATCGACCACTATGATGCTATGAACGCTTACAATCTATATATTATTATTTGCTATTAAAAGAGAGTGTGTGGGTATGTTCGATATAGGACTCGAGCTGGTGATCTATCTCACAGGGTACAGGTACCCTGGTATAGATATAATAGTCTTTGACAAATTTAAGAATCTACGTATAACTGTACAAAGTTAAATGTGCTGGGTTCGTAAATTTGTGTAAGATCGATAAATATCATTATATTTGTAATGGTGTTGCTTAGCATCGGCTTAATATCTATATATATAAAAGAGAATGTGTGTGTGTTTGATCCGTATAGGCTCCGAAATGGCTTCACCAATTTCAATGAAACATTTAGGGAATCTTCAGATTGACCTGGCGAGTAATCCTGTAAAGTTTGGTGACGATCGGAGCACTCATCTTTTTGAACTGTCAAACAAGCTATAAGTCATACTTTTATTGGTGGCATTAACTTGATAAGAATGATATTGTATTTACTGATATATACATGGGTGTAGGTAATGATCTTCACCTGCCTGATTTCATTAGAGAATGAATACGGAGAGAAATGAATAATTTAATATATTGTGAGAGTTAAACAACATTTAATGATGGGGTTTATTGTTTCAACCCTGTAGTTCCCCGGGGCTCTTAAGAATAAGACTACGGTATCCCCTGCCTGTCGTAGCTATGACTCAAAGGCCTCGGGTTCTCGGGCGACAAGGGTGGGGCCTTGTCGTCCGCCAAGGTGGACCTGGGAAGAAGGCGACATCGGCTGGCCCGTGTCGCCTTGCACTGCGAGGGCAGAGAGGGGAGGGAGCAACCTCCCTCGGGACGTGCTCTCCTTGAGCACAGTGCAGAGGGGCTCCGGTGCGTTCCTCTGAGATACCCCGCAGCCTAACTTTGTTATGTTTTTTAGATTGTTACAAGCAACCGAAGAAATTCGAGCAGTATAAGTAAGTTTAAAAATTATTTGCATTAGATCACACGACTGAAGAAAAACTTCAGTTCCGTTTATATTTATGTATTTATTATGTAAATTACATACACGATTGTTCAAGAGAGAAAGATACTCGTAATGTGCGCGCCCACTACACCCTCTCGATAGGATTAGGAGCGTTGCTGGAGTTTCTTCGGCCACTTCTTCTTCCAGCGCTATTGCTTCCCGAAGTGGCATATAAGTTAGTTTAGCTTAGATTGTCCCAGTAGATTTCGTTAATAAAATAGCTACCGACCGAGTCGTAGTTCAGCCTTCTCAGGCGCCCTCGGATCGGACTGCTAACGCGTAATAATGGTAACCGTCCAAGCCGAGGTTACCCCTCTCTACCGGGGGGACCCTTGTGTCGAGTTACCACCTAAATAGAGGTTCAGGCTAAGCGACCTAAGAGCTATGCCACCTCTCAAATCCGGTGAAGCAGTAAAGGCCAGCTTCTCTGTGCCATCTGTGTTAGTTCGTCCAAAAAAAAAAAAAGCGCGCCCACTGCTCTCTCTTGCTCCTACAGTGTGATAAATTTCATAGGGTTCATACTGAAATCAGTGACGTTTCATTATAAAACCGGTCTATTACAGTCACCTGGCCCAAAATAGGAAAGAGTGGGGAATGCTCGTTCAAAGCAGCTCTCTTGGTGGTCACGACCCTCAGCTCTGAGGAAACGATTATAAAGAATTACAGTCATAAATTATAGTTACCAAATATGTCTAATACACACGATTGGCGTGTTAGTTTACGTCATCGGTAAACTATAGTGGCACCAATGATTGATAAGACTTCTAAAACTAGCAAATATCGCACACTATGATGCTATGAACGTTTGCAATTTATATATTTATTATTATTATTAAAAGAGAAAGTGTGTGGGTATGTTCGATATAGACTCCCGAGCTGGTGATCTATCTGGCAGGGTACGGGTACCCTGGTATAGATACCAGTCTTTGACAAATTTAAGAATCTACGTATAACTGTACTGAGTTATATGTGCTGTCTGTAAATTTGTGTAAGATCGATAAATATTATTATATTTGTAATGGTGTTGCTTAGCAACGGATTAATATCTATATATGTATATAAAAGACAATGTGTGTGTGTTTGATCCGTATAGGCTCCGAAATGGCTTCACCAATTTCAATTAAACATTCAGGGAATTTTCAGATTGACCTGGCGAGTAATCCTGTAAAGTTCGGTTACGATCGGAGCACTCATTTTTTTGAACTGTCAAACAAGCCATACGTCATACTTTTATTGGTGGCATTAACTTGATAAGAATGATATTGTATTTACTGATATGTATATGGGTGTAGGCAATGATATTCATCCGCTCGATTAGAGAATGAATACGGAGAGAAATGAATAATTTAATATATTGTGAGAGTTAAATTAAATATTTAATGATGTAAGTTTATTGTTTCAACCCTGTAGTTCTGGGCTCTTAAGAATAAGACTACGGTATCCCCTGCCTGTCGTAGAAGGCGACTAAAAGGGGCCTCGGGTTCTCTGGGCGACAAGGGTGGGGGCCTTTGTCGTCCGCCAAGGTGGACCCGGGAAGAAGGCGACATCGGCTGGCCCGTGTCGCTTTGCACTGCGAGGGCAGAGAGGGGGAGGGAGCAACCTCCCCCCTCGGGACGTGCTCTCCTTGAGCACAGTGCAGAGGAGCTCCGGTGCGTTCCTCTGGAGATCCCGCAGCCCCTCGTCATGCACCGAGGGGAGGTTTTAGTGGGTAAAAACCCCACATAACCGCCGCTTTCCCCCCAGAATGCGGGGTATCTTTTTGAAGATTTCCTCCTCGTAAACAAAAAAAAAAAAGTTTATTGTTTAAATAAAATAAAGCAAAATCTAGCCCGGCTGGCTACGCTAGTTTTGTATACAATTAGTTTATCAAAGGTCCAGGTATGCTAGTTTGCCCTTTCAATTGTTTTTTTCTTTTCAGAGCACCATCAAAATATGACAATCCTAACTTCATCAGAGATCGCTTGAAAGGTTACGTATTGCAAATACAAGGTTGAAGAATTGAAACATCATATATATCTATGTTGTAGTATATTTATACATTAGGTCAGTGATTCTCAACCACTGTGCCGCGGCACTTTTGTGTGCCGCTAAATTTTGCAAATATATTATAATGTTAATATTATTAAATTATATCATTTAAAAAGATAAATATTTTTAACAGGAATATATAACTTTTGTATCAGATTTATCTTTGGCTTGCGTAAGTATGACCATATTTCCCAGTTTCGTTATAAGCTCAAGTGGCTTCCCATTAGACTTCGCCGGAACTCTCATATACTCTCCCTTCTTTATAACATTCTGTTTACACCGTCATATCCATCTTATCTGAAGGAACGTTTTCAATTCCTTCACGGTTCGAATTCGTTGAATTTGCGATCATCAGAGAATCTCATGCTAAAAATATCTCCGCATGAAACCAACTTTTACAGCAACTCATTTACTGTACGCGCTGTCCGTCTGTGGAACTCTCTTCCTGTGGCCATTAGGAAATCACAGACGATAAAAACCTTTAAAATCAAAGTTAAAAAGTTTTACTTAGACAAGTCCACCTAACATCATTTATACTGTAATGATATATATGTAATACTTTTTACACATGTTTTGTCTTTTCATAATATATATATATATATATATATAAATATGTTATATGTATGTATGTATGTTAGTATGTAAATATTTATTATCAGTATTTAAGTATATCTACTTTTTATAAACTCCCGCCGCTTCTTTTTATTATTCCTCTCCATCCAAAGGTTGCCTGGAAGAGATCGCTTTTAGCGATAAGGCCGCCCATTGTTTATGTATTTTAATTATATTTTCTTTTTTTTTTTAATTTTAGTTAATAAGTGTAAACAATAAAGAGTTTATAAATAAATAAATAATATATTATTATTTCGTATATTTAAATTTTTTGTCATAAACTATTTATGCAGTGTGTTGTAGTAGTATTCGTTATTATTTATCGGTAAGAAAAGCATTTGTTTATGAATTGTTAAGGAGATACCACAAGCAAATTGTTCCAACCTTGTCTGCCACACTAAAACGCTTTAATAAATGTCCTGTGCCCAGAGTGAAAAATTCCTTTGCACAAAAACTTTTTTTTTTTATTATTCTTATATTGCAACCACAGACCTGTGTTCGTGCTCTTTTCCAATACACTTTAATTGTTTACGCTGCACTGGTTAAAAGTGCCACTTCTACAGTTACTATTTTCCTTATTTTTTTATTATATATATAATGCCTGAATTTGGAGGTGGCCAGAGATTCGGGTTCACGCGTCGCAGACGCCCCGCTGCATTGTTATTAGCTTCTCCGCGACCGCTGTGTCCCTGCTTCTCATGGCCATTTTCAGGTTGTAGTCCACTATCCTCTCCCTTGATGCGGCCATTGCCTTTGTCATCAGTCTTCCTGTGGCGTCGTCACAGTCATCTGTATAATAGACATAGCTGACGGTGTGTCGGGATATCGCCACTACAGCATGTTGGACGCTGTCGTGCAGTTGCAGTTTTTTCGTCACTGTTCTGATGACCACCACTGATCCGTACGTGAGGCCTTGGGCCTCGTGCACGGTAAGGATGCGCGAACCTGACCCCGATCCGTATCCCTGGTTGGAAAGGGATTCTTTTTCCGTCTGGGTGTATACCAGGTATAGTGTGTCGGGGAGGGTTGGTATTATATTCGCGCCTTTGTAATTAGCTCTTCACAAAAACTTAAAAAGTCTTAGCTCCATACCTTTACAATATTCTTCAAAAAGAACACAATGTGAGAAATTATACAAATAATACATTTAAAAAGACAATACTTACATGGCTTAACCAGTATTATTATGAAGCAATTGAAAAATTAATAATTATAAATTGATAATTTGTTTACTTTGCAAACACAGTAACACACACATACACACAAAAACATTTAAAAACAGATTTTATTTTCAATTATTTATTTACATTTTGTTACACACTTTTTTATCTTTTTTTTTCCTATATTGTTTGTAAAAAAGGTGACGGGGGAAGACATTAGCTCCTGAGATACAGCTTACGCTAGTTCGGAAGTTAAGGGACTCACCTTTATATGTATTCAACTTTATTTTTTGATGCAAATAAACTATTTTATTATTAATAAACCGTTTGACTAATGTGACGCAGCAGTGTACGCGCGTTTGTCGATCTGCTCTCATTCAATTCACTAGGGACCCACTGACATGCGGTGCAAAGTCGTGGCGTCTTACTAAAAAAAAATAGTCCTGGTTTAAACCAGGTTTAAATAGTCCAAATTACTGAACACTAACTACTCGGTACTAACGATAACTTTATTACAAATCGGGAAGCAACTAGTACTAGATTAAATAGCGGTTTAAATTATTTTACACAGATAAAATTTGAAACAGTTCATTTATTCGTTTGAAACGCTTCGTTTTCGCAATACATTTATTTACTACTTTTGTTTTCTGGTCAAGATTTTTTAAAGTCATTCCAACTGGCACCTTCCTTCTACGTGTGGCGTTTTTGATGTTGCAGAATTCGTCAAGCCGTTCTGGAACGAGAGCTGGCAGAACCGTTTCGACAAGCCCTTCCACCCGGCGTGGATGGACTACTGCGACCCGTACCACTGTAACGACTACCACAAGCCGGCGTGCGGTCTTAATAGGAAGAAAATGCGCTTCAAATGGTTTCAGAGTGGATGCCATATCATATTGAACAATCAGTGCGCGAACTACCGCGGCAGCTTGAGTACGTGCGCCCATACCGTTAGGTCCTTTTTGAAGTTACACTTCTTTACGCTTGGAGATAAAGGTGGTGAATGCGTTACGAAAAGTTGTGAGAGAGATATAAGTTATAATAGAAATAGAGTTACGTTTCGTATATTACTGTGGAAGCAAGAGAGGTGCAAGCACATTTTCTCTCTCTCTCCCTTATAGACAGTTACGTTTCGTATTTCTAAGACACAGTGCAAGCCTATTGTCTGTATCAAACTGTAGCGTCCGCACACACATGCCGATACACATATATAGATGGTGGTAAACGAAGTTTTACATTTGTCGTGTGGTCTGAAGTACATTTTTTTTATGTGGTACAAACTGGAGCTTGACTACGATCCCACCTGATGTGGTGATATAGTCGAGAGATGGTACGCGCTAGTTTAGTAAGTGCCCATTCACTCTACTCTTGAGGGCTCCCACGTACTTGGACGGGAAGACTGAGGCAACTTGTTCCACTCCTTTGCTATACGCACGATGAACGATGACTCAAATCGCTTCGTTCGGACGCGCGGAACGTCGACTATAAAATGGAGACCCGCCGAGTCTAAACGTCCGAATGTAGAATGGGGATGGGGGAATTAACTCGTGTAATTTCTGTGCACACTCTCCAAAATGTAATCTGTAAAACAACGAAAGGCTACGCTAAGTGCTTGACTACGATCTCACTTGATGTTAAGTGGAAATGCAGTCCTGGATGGTAAGGCGCACTAGCTTAGTAAATGCCTATTCACTCTACTCTTGAAAATACCCACATTGTAATCGGAGGGAAAGATCGCGGGCAAACTATTCCAGTCCTCTGTTGTACGAATGATGAAAGACGAAGTAAAGGGCTTCGTTCGGGTTTAAGGGATGTTCAGAACAGGTGAAATCCAGCAGTGTGTCTTGAAGTCCGGTGGTGGAATGATGTCGGGTATTCTTTCACAGAATACGATATCATCGCGGCCAAGTTCTGCGTGCAGTATGCAATCTTCTTGCGCTCCGGCTGCCCCTCCACTTGCGATATTGAGAAGTTGGAGCCCGTCTGTGGTATCAGCACCATAGACAACCATCTTGTCTTGTTCAGGAGCAGATGCGCGTTACAGGCAGCCAACTGTCGCAGGGGTTCCGTAGAAGGTTCATTTACCTTTTTTTTTTGTTCATTTTTAACGGACTTCACAAATCTTGAAGTAAAACTTCTTTACGCGTGCGTGAGCTTAGGGAGTAAGCTTGAGAATGTGATACTACGAAAACTTGGGAGGGAGAAACTAGTTAGTGAACATAGAGTTGCCGTTCGGTTATTACTTTAAGGACAAGAGAGAGAGATGTGAGCACATTTTCTTTCTCTCATAGCCTGTTATAAATCATATACGTACATATAGATGGACTAAAAAAGTTTTACTTCAGTTGTGTGGTTTAGCTCTTTATTTTTTAAAAGTGTGTTAACGATATTTTTTAGACAATTTCAAACAAAAATTACTAACATTCTTGTTAACCATTGCAAGCTTAGGCTTGTGCTAGGAGGTCATTTAGAATTTAGTTCCAGACCTGTAGTTCTGGACTCGTAGAATAAGGCTACGGTATACCTTACCTGGCGTAGAAGGCGACCAAAAGGGGCCTCGGATTCACTGGGCGACAAGGGGTCTTTGTTGTGCCCCAAAGTGGATCCGGGAAGAAGGTGATATCGGCTGGCACGTGTCGCCTTGCACTGCGAGGCTACAGGGGGAGGGATTAACCTCTCCGGGACATGCTCTCCGAAGACCACAGTGCTGAGGGGCTCTGGTGTATTCCACTAGAGATCCCGGAACCCCTTACCATGCACCCACCGAGGAAGGGCCACCAGGGGGTGGGTAAGAATCCCACATAACCCCGCCTTCCTTTTATCCCTTTAGAGGGCTTAAAAGAGGGCTTTTGAAGATCCCCCTCCCCCCCCCGTCACGTTAATTGTGAAGTCGAACCTACGACCTTACGATTCACAGTCCGAACCCTAAACCATTAGTTTAACCATGTGTTATATTGACGCAGGTAACTGAATTAATATAAATTTTCTTTTGGAACAACCTCCAGTTTTTTTTTTGTTTTTAAAAGAAAGCTAGCAATATTTTTTTTCAGATATATTACTAACAATCTTGTTAACCATTCCAACCAAGCTTAAGCTTGTGCTAGGACATGGTTCACGGCAATAGTCGAATGGTGGATTCGAACCCAGGACCTTACGATTCGCAGACCGTACCCTAAACCATTATAGCTATTGAAGAAGTTAAAAATAAATTGATAGTAATATTATTTTCAGAATACGAGGAAGTAAGTATGGCGTTATGTATCAATTATATATAATTTATACAAACGAATATTCCATGTTCCATTATGTAACATGTTACAATATTAATAAAAAAAATACAGTATTCGATTTTTTTATTTACCAACTTCTCATATTATGTTATTTTACAGTTTTTTTTTTATTTAATTATTTATTTAATAAGATACACCAACAGAATTACACAAGCATACATTGTTGTTATAATCAAGTTTACAAACTAAGTCCTGTTGTGTATGCCAATTACGGGTGTACACAACATTTGCTATTAAGAAACATAACGATTTAATAAGGAGTTACAAAAATATTTTAATTGATTTAATTGGCCAAATTAAATTATTGCATAATTTTTAATCCTAAGGTCCTAAAGACCTTACGCTAATTAGAAAAAATGTCAACCGACGTGGACTTAGTGTTAAGGAGGTTATATGTAGCGGAAATCCTTGGCAAGGGCGAGTGTGACAGAAGGTTGGTTTTAGAATGCGGCACATCAAAAATCCTACAACAACGACTCCTTGGATATTAGAATGGCATTCTAATGTGAATGTTTTCGAGTATCAGTGTACTTTTTATTTCGCCATTGATGGCTTTGTGAAGAAAAACTACATCTAACATTTTGCGGCGATTACACAAAGTATGCATATGAAAATAATTTAATCTGTCACTATAAGGATATCTGCGATATGTATTACGCGAGATGAACGCTAGATGTCGTGTAAATGCACGTTGGACGTTTTCTATTCGCTGAGAATGTGAACTATATACTGGATTCCAAGAGGCACTGGCGAATTCAAGTTTATTTATATATTTCCAAAATACCATTTTTTTTAAATGTTGTCTGTCTGTTCTGACTAATCTCTGGAAGGGCTGGACCGATTTTAACGGGACTTTCACTGGCAGATAGCCAATGTAATAAGGACTAACTTGGTACTAACTTAATTGTACTATGTCTAGCTCAGCAGGTGAAATCGGCATTTTTTTTATGACAAACTACACAGATTGGCCAGAGAAGCTGACCTTGACCGCCTCACCGGATTGAGAGGTGGCATAGCTCTTAGGTCGCTTAGCCTGAACCTCTATTGCTAGTAACTCGAAACAAGGGTCCCCCCGGTGGGGCGTAACCTCGGTTTGGAGTGTTACTGTGTTACGCGTAAGCATTCCGATCCGAGTGTGCCCGAGAGCCGAACCACGACTCGGTCGGTAGCTATTTTATTAATTAAACTATTTGGGGATAATTTAGGATCGGCTTGCGCTTGCCTTCCTGCCGAACTTCGAAGCCTGGCAACGGAAGAGAGGAGACGCACACGTCACGTACCGCCTGACACAGGTACTCACCGGGTACGGGTGCTTCGGTGAGTACCTGAACAGGATATGGCGCGAACCGACCGCGCAATGCCACCATTGTGGCTGTGACCGGGATTCCGCACAGCACACGCTAGCCGTGTGCCCCGCGTGAGAGACGGATCTTGGTCCAGTAGATCGGACAAGATCGCTCCGCTGGCGGGGAAATCTAAATGGAAGGCGCTGGTCTCCTTCTGTGAGTCAGTAATGACGCAGAAGGAGACCGCCGAACGGGATCGGGAGAGGTCCAATCCCGTCCGGTGACAGAACGGCCCGCAGCCCTGTGGTTCTGGGCTCTCAAGAATAAGATTACGGTATCAAAAAAATGATCGCCTAGTTATATAGTACAATTATTAGTAATATATTTATCTTACGCAATGCCTAGGCTATTTACGGAATGTCGGCTTTCATATATCCCCAGCAACATCTAATTAAAATCGATATGTTTATCATTGGTCGGTTGAAATTTAATTTTCATTCCTGGCAACATATAAACATAGCAAACTTATACAGTCATGAGGACTGTAGTGTTGGTTATTTCGATTGGTAAGGATTTATTTTTTCGTTTTTTTCAACTAACTTCGAAAGGAGAGGTTCTCAATTCGTCTGTATATATGTTTGTTAAGCTATCGTCCTATATATTTATTTATTTAAATCAACAAAAATTATAACACCGTTACAGATAATACCAATATGATGTTATAAAAACTTAGTTAATTATATATTATTAAAATTAAAACAAATAAAAAGCTGCTTTATGTATTGACAATACATATATAAATATAATAGAGTCTAACACCTTCTACGCATTTGTAGGCAGTGTCGATAAACACAGACTCAGTGCGACAAAATATATCATTGTGCAGTGAGATGGTATTAACAAACACAACCGCGCGCGACAGCGAAGAGTTCCTGGACAAGTTAGTCCTGGAGACAGGCAGTAGGAACAATGGCGGACGACGGCGCATGTACACGTAACTGTTTAGCACGGCCAGTACTTCTAGATGATGAACCCAGCTTCGTAGCACCGTCCACACATAATTGACCAGTGCGACGTTTCTCCTCACCGGCAGCCTGCTGCACCCGACTATGCCCAGTACAAACTTAGGCTTAGAACAAAAAATAATAACTAAATTAGAGGAAAATGCAAAATTTTTCGATCATAATTTACACAGAACCTTATTGTATCTTTAATTCATAATTAATAATTTTAGTTGATCGTCACATGAACTTGGCATTGTAAACAATAGTTTAACCTTATTAGTTCCTAATCTGACTTCTAATTAATTTTGTATAAAG